>JBBGZY010000214.1:6780000-8125000 GCA_037952925.1 Lithobates clamitans | reverse complement strand
TGGACGTAGAGGTTACTAGCTTCAAACTCGAATTTAAAGTATTTCCTCACCTACAGATATGTGACTACCTCGATTCACCTTTATCTCCACACGACGGGGGCTACGATATGGGGTACACAACGCCCATATCCTCCGCTGCGCCAATCACACACAATTGGGATTGCACCCTGACGACAGCAATAAATCGCCCCTTAGGTTTCTAACTCCATTTAGAAACCTCCCAATTATTTTGGAGCTCGCTGCCCCACGTTGATACTATATATGGGTGTCTGATGTGTAGACCACTTCCACTACACAGAGCACACCCCAGTAGAAGCTCTCCCTCCTCTTGCTACTCCACCTGCAAGGGGATGGGAAGGAAAAAAAAATTTTATTTACTCTGACAAAGCGGCCCCCAAACAGCTTCTCTTGCGTTAAAAAGAGAGTCTATGCACACACTCTGCTGGTATAGATTGCATTTGTAGGTAGATACTACAACAGGAAGTATCCGACACAGATCCATGTCACACACTGCATTCTCCTATACTAGCTAATACCAAAATGCCCGGTTAGCGGATAGATACCCCAGCGGCACCCTGCCTGCTCAAATTGCGTAAAGCTACGCCCGAGAAGAGCCTGATGTGCTTAGTAGGGGGTACACCCTCTCTCCCACATCAAAGCTCTCGCTCCAGCGCCTTCCTACCCAATACCGAAGGGAAAATAGGCCAATTCAGCCTCAGTTACCCTAACCGCTTTTTAATCCTCGGCGGGACAGGACACAGGACCCTTACTCACATACCTCATGTTTAAGAGGAATACGTATATCAAGTACTAATCGGTAGGACATCATCAAGCGCATATCTTTTATAAGTTACCGACATGTTGAATGAAGTTTTGCATAGCATGTTATTCCCTAGATGTTGTTAAGGGTTATTTAAGACGTTCTAGTACATTCTATGGTTAAACACTCTACAAGGCCTGCAATATTACTGTTAGACTATAAAGAGGCCTATAGGAGACCCCGAATTGACTCCTACACCGAACAGGTTTGACAACGGGTCGCACAGACTTCACTCCAAATCCAAACTGAATCCTCCACCCCATAAATACTTCACCTCACACTACTTACACATCACCTACTCCCCAACCTGCTACATATAAACCGAGCACCTCACCCCGAGGCTTCCAGACTACACCTCATCACTAGTCTACGAACTTTGTTGACCTCCTCATCTTGCTCATACCACTTTCCTCTCTGTCTAGCAGACAGCTCCTCCTATACGAACCTCACCAGTTTCCACCGACTTCAGCCACTCCCCCACTCAGTGGCGTTCCACTTCACAAAACTTGATAAATACACATACATCTGACCTGCCCTCACGCCACTGAACCACTCCGGGTATACCTGATAACAGGTTTATACTCCCTGCGTACTAGCGAGCAGGCCCTCGCTATTCGCCGGAAAAGAAAGCCCACACACAAGGGCACGTTTCAGTACCTTTGTCCACAGTCATCCCCTGACTAAAGAGTGATACACTTACACATCTTTCTCCCCCAACCCCTCTCCTTGCCCTACACCTCTACCAGATAGCGTAACATTCCTACACAGGACACAAATCCTTTATATTCTAGTCTCCACTTCCTTTTTTCTTCTTTCCTCCTCCAACAGACAAAAACAGCGATACGCCAACCTCCTCTATCTACTTGCCAACACTGCAAGACCTGAATTATACCTACAATATGCCGCAATTGCCAGGCACTAAACATAAAACAATCAAAATAACATCCCTAAATGTACGGGGACTTAACCTACCAGAAAAACGCTCCCAATTACTACTATCTTTACAAAGACATAATGCAGACATTGTCTTTCTTCAGGAGACCCACTTCAAAACAGGCTCTATCCCTAAACTCTCCAACTACAGATTCCCTACAGCCACTCACGCTCCTAACCAATCTTCAAAAACCAAAGGAGTCTCTATTCTGTTCGCAAAAAACTGCCCATTCCAGATCAAAGACACCTGCGTAGATGAGGAAGCACGCTACCTTTTTGTGAAAGGCACGCTAAATGGTACACGCATCACCCTAGCCAATATATACGCGCCCAACACGAAACAGGTCCCCTTCTTCAAAGCCACCTTACAAAAACTCTCCTCCTTCCAAGAAGGCCTTCTTGTCCTAGGAGGAGATTTCAACGTTTCTCTAAATCCCCTACACGATACCTCTGCAGGGACCACAACCATGCCATATAGCGCGTTAAGAGCCATTAAAACACAACTAAAGGAGCTGTCATTACATGACTCCTGGCGTACACTTCACCCGAATGAGAAGGATTTCACATTCTATTCGGCTCCCCATAACCGATACTCTAGACTCGACTACCTATTTCTATCTCAAAGGGACCTACCGATGTTAATCAAAGCCACCATTGACCCCATGTTTCTTTCGGATCACCACCCTATATCCATGACCCTTCAATGCACTGACACCCATCCCAGATCACGAATTTGGCGCCTGGATCCTTCACTCCTCACAGATGCCGCCGTAACGACTGACGTACATAAACGCCTCTCGCTTTATTTCCAGGAAAATAACTCCCCGGACGTTTCACCCATGATACAATGGGAGGCCCATAAAAGCACCATCCGGGGAGAACTAATAGCAATTTCGGCGAAAAAAAGGAAAGAAAGACAGGCACACATTACTGAATTAACCTCACGTATTCAAGCACTGGAAAGGGCTCATAAAAATTCACTTGCACTAACTTCCCTTCCAGAATTACTCCAAGCTAGGACTGACCTACTAGAGGTACTAAACAAACAAACTAAACAAAACTACATACTATCCCAAAAAGTATTCTACGAATACGGCAATAAGTCGGGTAAAATCTAAGCTAGAACGCTCCGAGCCAAAAGAGCTTCCACAACAATCCACTCCATAACGGATGCTACAGGAAAAAAAATAGTATCTAATGATCAAATAGCAGACCAGTTTGTACACTACTATACACAGTTGTACAATTTACACCCCAATAACATACAAAAGGACAATTCTCATAGAACAAAAAACATCAGAGACTTTCTCACGCAATACAGCCCCGAACCCCTATCTACTGAAGCGGCGACCGACCTAGAACAGCCTATTTCATCAGCTGAAATGGACATTGTACTCAAACATCTGAAACCCGGCAAAAGCCCCGGTCCAGACGGACTGACAACAGGTTATTATAAAACTTTCATTGACATTCTTAGACCACACTTCCTGACTGCGTTCAACTCACTATCTCCTGACAACCCCCCACCTAGAGACTTACTATCAGCACACATAACGGTAATACCTAAGCCCAACAAAGACACATCCATTGTCACTAATTACCGCCCAATCTCTTTGCTAAACGTGGACCTGAAAATCTATGCCAAGATCTTGGCTAACCGTCTCTTGCCCCTATTGCCCAAACTCATCTCCTTAGACCAGGTAGGCTTTATACCTGGTAGAGAGGCGAGAGACAACACGATCAAGGCAATCAACATTCATAAATGGTTAACTTCTACCCAACAACAAGGGTTTTTTCTATCTCTGGATGCGGAGAAGGCATTCGACAGGTTGGCATGGGATTACATGTCGGAAGTGCTTAAAACTATTGGAATACGAGACCGCATGCTGCAATTTATAATGGCACTATACGCTGCCCCAACAGCACAGGTCCGGGTCAATGGTCACCTGTCGGATGCCTTCTCCATATCAAACGGGACACGCCAGGGATGTCCACTTTCACCCTTAATATTTGTCCTCACGCTGGAACCACTCCTCCAGCGACTAAGGTCTAATCCAGACATCAAAGGAGTGACCGTCTCCAATAATACATACAAGCTGTCTGCCTTTGCAGATGACATCCTCCTGTTCCTGACAGATCCACACATTACATTACCCAACTTACTTAAGGACTTTGCCACTTTCAATTCCCTAACCAACCTACAGATTAACTTTGCAAAATCGGAAGCCCTAAACATTTCTTTACAAAAAGAGACCCTTACAACCTGTCAATCCAACTTCCCCTTCAGATGGAACCGAGATGCAATCACATATCTCGGGATCCGCTTACCGGCTCACCTTTCAGATCTCTATTCCAAAAATTACTTACCGATTCTCCAACATATTCAAAAAGACCTAAAGTCCTGGTCATCAGGAATGTTTTCTTGGTTTGGGAGGGCATCGGTAATTAAAATGAACATTCTACCGAGAATATTATATGTCCTGCAAACAGTCCCCATAAAATTACCACAAGCCTTCTTTGCCTCGTACCGCAAGGCATGCAGCAGCTTCATATGGGGCAAGGATCGCCCTAGACTCAGCTTCGCTAGGTTAACATTACCCAAATTGAAAGGAGGCATAGCCCTACCCGACATTACTAAATATCACTGGGCCTGCCAACTATCAAGAATTGTCGACTGGAATGTACACACCCACACAAAAGCCTGGATACAAATTGAAAATGAATTCTCCCCAATCCCTATCCGACAACTACCTTGGATTTCCCAGACAAAGATTCCTCTGGCCTGCAACCAACATCCCCTGATCTCCACCACTCTAAACTCCTTTAAAATAACGTGCCGTAAACATCACGTTTCCTCCACTCCAGGCCCAATGACACCACTCCGAAACAACCCAGATTTCCCTGCGGGTCTCTCGGCTACATTCCTTGCGGACTATTGGCCCCATACTGATCCGCGTGCGGAACATTTCTTCTCTGGAAGAACCTTTCGAACCATTCCTAATCTACCCACGCATACATCTGGACGTCCCTTCCCGTTATGGACATACTTTCAAATACGACACTTTATTAATCACTCTCCCGAGAGCTCCATCTATTCCAGACCACTCACACCTTTTGAAACATTGTGTACCCAGACGGAGCCACAACGACATGTGATCTCAGAGATATATGCTCTCCTATTCTCTGACCACAATCCTAAATCTAACATAGCCACTCGCAGTTGGGAAAGCGAATTGGAACTGGACCTATCAGAAGAAGAATGGGAAAACATATACACCTATATCCACAAGGGATCTATTAACGTGTCGACGCAAGAAAATGGCTTCAAAGTATTCTCTAAGTGGTACAAGACCCCACTTAAACTTCACAAAATTTCCCCCAAAGTCCCCTCCACTTGTTGGAGATGCTCAGAGGGAGAAGGTTCCCTTCTCCACATATGGTGGTCCTGCCCTTCCATCCAACCTTTCTGGAAAGAGGTCCATCGCATCACCTCTAACATAACAACCTACCAAATCGAATTCACCCCAGCCCAAATGCTGCTTCATCACTCCTCCATCCCAAAAAAGGAATACCACCGCTCCCTTGCTCTACACCTGATAAACGCGGCAAAAATGTGCATACCGACGCTCTGGAAGTCATTCAAACCCCCTACTATAGCTGATTGGCTCAAACGAATAACTAAAGTAGCTGAAATGGAGGAACTGATCCACCAAGCCAAAGATACACCAACCAAATTCAGGAATACCTGGTCGTGCTGGCATCATTTCCTAACAACAGACGAATACGCTGATCTAATGTCTTAAAGGCTCACACTGTCTTTCCGAGCTTAGTCGGAGGAGGAAACATCAAAATCTATTCTACCCCTCTAACTCCCATACCCTCACTATTCCTTCTATCCTACTCTTCGATTCGCTCCTTCCCCATCCACAGGGTAGCTACACGAAGCCAAAGATGACACGTCCACTCCCGCCTGCCCACTATAGACCTTCTCACTGTATCTACTCGTCCCAAGCCCACAATTTCCGTATCCCACTCCAAATCATTTTTATGCCTTTATGATCAGCCTTTTATGCCTTTATGATCAGCTAGTGGTCCGGTGACCGCAATCCTATCACACATTAACCTATTTAGAGGCAACACCACAGCTTCAACAGAACTCCACTCACAGATAACACATCGAGCCCAAACACACGAAAAACAATTTTGCTTACGAATAAATGATCCTACACACTGTCTCAACCATAGACATAACACCAGGAGATCCCAGATCTTTTACTACAGCAGTAGAAAGATTACTGATTCAAAAACATGAAGCCAGACAAACACTATAGAACACACCATTACATTAGGTTACGCCTTCAAACACACAAAACCCCACAAAACCCCACAAAGACCCCAGTTAATATGATGTATTCACTATACTAAGTCAAGATATAGATACCAGTGTTTGACGGTTCATTACTCGTTTATCATTAATTACTTACTGTTTTACTGTACTTCAGTACCTAAGTTGCATTTTTCAGAGCAGATAATACAATACGGATGATTACTGTATGTAGCACCCTATACTACTGCATTTTAATACTCCTTGTATGTTATCAATCTGTATCACTATGTTGTACTATGACTTTTTTATTTACAATAAATAACAATCTGGAAAAAAAAAAAAAAAAATTGATTTTAAAAAACCAAAAAAAAAAAAAAAAGTGATTTTAAAACACCAAAAAAAAAAAAAAATAATTAATGTTAAAAAACCAAAAAAATTAAAAAAATTGATTTTAAAAAACCAAAAAAAAGAAAAATAATTAATGTTAAAAAACCAAAAAAATTAAAAAAATTGATTTTAAAAAACCAAAAAAAAGAAAAATAATTAATGTTAAAAAACCAAAAAAATTAAAAAAATTGATTTTAAAAAACCAAAAAAAAGAAAAATAATTAATGTTAAAAAACCAAAAAAATTAAAAAAATTGATTTTAAAAAACCAAAAAAAAGAAAAATAATTAATGTTAAAAAACCAAAAAAATTAAAAAAATTGATTTTAAAAAACCAAAAAAAAGAAAAATAATTAATGTTAAAAAACCAAAAAAATTAAAAAAATTGATTTTAAAAAACCAAAAAAAAAAAAAAAAACTTGCTTTTAAAAAAAAACAAAACTTGATTTTCCAAAAAAAAAAAGCCTGTTTTCGAAAATCAAAAAGCCAAAAATATTTTTTTGTGGATTAGGTAGAAATATTTAAATATAATTATATTTTGCTACATCATTAAGATACCATTATATTTTTGTCTATGAACATTTTATACTAAATGCAGAACTGAATGCATAACAACCATTAATAAAAACATCTCCTTATAGGATTTTAACAAATGTGTGGTTTGTTATTTCAAGGCTCAGTATCAGTTTGGTTATAATTGTCAAAAAGTTGTTTACAGTGGCAATGGAGCTTATTTAGACATTTTTAAAATTCAAATACAGTTGGCACTACAACTGCTCGACCATAACCTAGGAGACAGCCCAAAAGAAAGGCAAGCAATAAATATAATGCCAGATTTCAGCAATATTTTTTTTATTGTCAAAAAATTATATATCCTGGCCCATTGCAATGGCCCCCCTACCCATAAAATAATCAACATATTGCTGTCTAACTTGACGGGAACTTTGGGGGGCCAAGCCAGTACGGACAGTATCCAGGCCTGTAAGGTTGGCTTCTATTTGTCCGGCCTCAGGCCCAACTGTGCCTATATAATTGGCAGAATGCTTATTTAAAAAGTTGTGCAGAATGCAGCACGATAAAATTATAAAATTAAGTTTGTATTCCGCCAAATTAATGGCTGTTTGAAACAGGCGGAACCGGCTGGCCAGAATTCCAAACGCATTCTCAACCACTCTTCTAGCTCTGGCCAGCCGGTAATTAAAAACCCTCCTCTCCGGGGTGAGGGTTCTTTGGGGGAATGGCCTCATGAGGTGCTTGCTCAGAGCGAAGGCTTCATCGGCAATGAAGACAAAGGGGAGTCCTTCCACGTTATCCTCATCAGGTGGCAATCCCAGGCCACCACTCTGGAGACGCTGGCAGAACTCCGTCTGGGCAAATACTCCTCCATCCGACATCCGGCCATTCTTCCCCACGTCCACATATAAAAAATCATAGTGTGCCGACACCACCGCCATTAAAACAATACTGTGGAACCCCTTATAATTAAAATAATATGACCCCGAATGGGGTGGTGGCACAATGTGGACATGTTTCCCATCTATAGCCCCTCCACAATTGGGAAAGTCCCAACGGCTGGCAAAATGGGATGCCACAGTCTGCCATTCCTGTGGCGTTGAAGGAAACTGGGGAATCAAACAAGAAAACCAAAATCAATTAATTTGGAAGCTAACATTGCAAGAAAATTAGACAATTAAAAACATTATTCCCCAGCATCAGTATAACATTCAATAATTTAATTCTTCTGGAATAACTAATATGGAAAAAGGCACACTTATCAGATTGCTCACCCCCTCTGATAGAACATTGATTACATTTTAGGGGGTTGTGAAATCCCTAAAAAAAATTACTTTAACGACACGCAGGAATTTAGGGACTAACAAAGGCTACAAGACTGCAGTTGTCGCACTCTGCAGGTGCAGTTGCTAACCAGCTTACAGTAAATGAGGTAATGTCAAAAGGCATTCATGTTGCAAGGAGTACACAATCACATGCAAGGGCAATTAATGAAAACACTTTGAGGCTTGCATATGATTTGATGATGGAAATCAGCAGAGCTTCTGCTCATTTACTAAAGCACTGGAACAAATGCACTTGTAGAGTGCACATGCATTTTGCAAAGTGCAACATAGATTTGCTTTAGACAAATCAACACCACAGAACATTCAAGCAAATTTTAACGAGGGTGGGGGTGGGGGGGTTGTGAAATCTAGCTAATTGCTAATTAGCAGCACACTATTTGGAGTGAGTTCAGGTGGGGGGGGGGGTTGTGAAATCTAGCTAATTGCTAATTAGCAGCACACTATTTGGAGTGAGTTCAGGTGGGGGGGGGTTGTGAAATCTAGCTAATTGCTAATTAGCAGCACACTATTTGGAGTGAGTTCAGGTGTGGGGGGGGGGTTGTGAAATCTAGCTAATTGCTAATTAGCAGCACACTATTTGGAGTGAGTTCAGGTGGGGGGGGGTTGTGAAATCTAGCTAATTGCTAATTAGCAGCACACTATTTGGAGTGAGTTCAGGTGGGGGGGGGGTTGTGAAATCTAGCTAATTGCTAATTAGCAGCACACTATTTGGAGTGAGTTCAGGTGGGGGGGGGGGGGTGTTGTGAAATCTAGCTAATTGCTAATTAGCAGCACACTATTTGGAGTGAGTTCAGGTGGGGGGGGGGGGGTTGTGAAATCTAGCTAATTGCTAATTATAAGCACACTAAATACACTCCAACAAAATACATTCAAAATGAGTAGACTAGGTGGATATGTTCCCATCACTTCATGCTGGGAAGGTTATTGAAGGAAACTATACATGCATGTCAAAAATAACAGGAAAAAATCCCAGCATGTGTGAGGATAAAAAGGGGACATTCACACTATATTGCAATGATGGGAAGTAGTGTTTGAAGCAAGAAATACATTACATTATCAAAGATTACATAAAAGAACATGTGATGCTAATAAAAGAAAAATATCTTACCTTAATATAGTCCTTCTGCAGGACCTGTATGATGGCAGAACAGGTCTCTGGGATAATGATCCCCAGAGCCTGGGGGGAGATGCCTGTCGAGAACTTAAGGTCCTGCAGGCTTCTCCCTGTGGCCAAATACCGCAAGGTAGCGACCAGCCTCTGCTCCGGAGTGATGGCTTGCCTCATGCAGGTATCCTGCCTGCTGATATAGGGGGTCAGCAAAGCCACCAAACGGTCAAAAACGGGGTCCGTCATCCGGAGAAAGTTCCTGAAATCCTCAGGATTATTCTCACGGATCTCACGGAGCAAAGGCATGTGACAGAACTGGTCACGCTGAAGCAACCAATTCTTGGTCCATGAACTCCTCCTCGCCCTGTTCATGGACTGGTCTTGGGCTGAAGAATAAACTACAGCACCAAGCACATACAATGCACGAGCTCTACGACGAGTACGTACAGGTAACATGGCTTCAAAACGGTCGGCTGGTCAGAACGCACTAAACAGAACGCACTGAAGAACAGCAAGGCCTGTGAAGAACGACCTGAAAATCAGGAACGAGCGGCCAATAAAACAAAGATTTCTCAATGCCAACTGACCAAACGCACTGAAAAGCAGATACAAACCTCACAAGCACAGACTGAACAACAGTTAAAACGAACTGAAAAATACGAGTCTCACAAGCGCGAATCGTCTCTCACCAAACTTCTACTAACACGAGATAAACACAAGATTAGCAGAAGGAGCCCAAAGGGTGTCGTACGGGCTATTGAACTTCCGTTTTATAGTCTCGTCGGACTTGGTGTACGTCACAGCGTACTAAGCTGTCGTACTTTTGTGTGGTCGTGTGTGGGCAAGTCCGTTCGTAAGAAAGTCTGCCACAAGTCCGCCGAAGGTACGCCGGAAGTATGTCGGACAGGCTGTCCGACTTTTGTAGCTGCAAAGTCCGACCGTGTGTACGCGGCATTAGACTAACAAAATTACTAATCATCTTGTATCAACAAAAATATAACTGTTACGAGCATACGAACGAGTCCGAATATGAAACCTCGCGTCTTACGAAATTACGAATGATTAGCCTAATGCAAGTACGAGTCATTTCGTATCAACGAAAATATATCTTTTACCAAAATACGAACGAGTTCCGAATATGAAAACTCGCGTCTTATGAAATTACAAATTGTTATGAATCAACGGAAATTTTAAAGAAACAAAACAAAATTTTTTGTCTTGCACATGTCTAACTTCATGTATAAGGCCTGTGAGACCGAATCTGTTTAGGGTTTCAGAGATGTATGCCCAGTGAATCCTATCAAATGCCTTCTCTGTATCTAGACTCAGAAGCAGAGATGGGATCCAATTGTTTTCAACATAATCCATTAGATTGATTGTACCTCTGGTGCTATCTGGGCCTTGACAGCCTTTTACAATCCCCACCTGGTCAGGCTCTATAAGGTATGGTATCACATTAAGAAGGCGATTAGCTATTATTATAGAGAACATTTTTAGGTCAGAATTTAATAAGGATATTGTCACGTACCTGGTGGTGGAGTCTGATTTGCAGAGGGAGGCTTCTCTTACACCTCTGACTCGAGGCCCCTGATAGAGAGAACAGTAGGCGCAGGAGTGCAGAGTCGCACGAGTGCCTGGCAAGGTTATTAGTAGAAGAGCTGGACTGGAACTGAAGTAGGAACTGGAACAGACCCGGGAACAGCTGTAAAACTGGAAAATGGAGCTCAGGAAGGTGCAGGCAGATGGACTGGAAGCGTAGGCACACAAGTCCAGGGCAGGTGGACACTGGAGCAGGGTCAGGTGAGGCAGGTTTGGCAGCACACTGGCGGCAAAGTAGCAGATGGAACAGGCAGGAACGTGGTCTCAGGTACAGGCAGGTTGGGCAACAGGCTGGCAGCAAGGTGGCAGAAGGAACAGGCAGGATCGTAGTCAAGACAGGCTGAGGTCAGGTGCTGGCAGATTACAGGGATAGTCAGGAGCAAGCCCGGTAGGTCAACTGGAGCAGGTACAGGCAAACGATAATCAGGGATCACAGGTAACGCTGTAAACCAGACAGCACTAATCCAAGGAAGTAAGGAAGTTTAAATAGCCCGTTAGCACCACAAACGTCACTGGACGTGCGTGTGTGCACCCGTTTGCACCAACGTTGGCATGTCATGTGGCACTAGTGCGCAAGTTTGTGCGCATGTGCATAGGAGCGCGAAAACGTGCCCGCGCAGCCCTTCTCAGTGGGACATGCAGAACAGGGGAACATTTGTGGTCACCATCTTGATTGCTGGTGTGACCTTCCTGATATTGCCCCCTCCCAATAGGCAGCCTCCGGATGCCCAATCGGTCCAACTTCTAAGGGTGGGATCTGTTGAATGCCTGAACAAGTCTTTCAGCATGAACATTATCCTCGGGTTCCCTTGAATTTTCCTCCGGACCATACCCTTTCCATTTAACGAGATACTGAATTTGATTTCTTCTTTTCCTACAGTCCAGAATTGCCTCGACTTCAAATTCCTCTGTCCCGTCGACTAATACTGGTTCAGGTGGAGCCGTATTCCATCAAGGAAATGGATCAGGGGTCACAGGTTTTAATAAAGCCACGTGAAAGACAGGATGTGTCTTAAAGAAGTCTGGCAGTTCTAGCTCATAGGCCACATAGTTGATCCTCCTCCTTATGGGGAAGGGTCCCATGAATTTAGGACCTAACTTTTTAGAAGGGCATGCTAGTTTTAGGTTTGCTGTAGACAGCCAAACCCGATCACCAGGTTCCAGCATTAGCTCTCCCTGCCTCTTCTCCCCGTAACAGTTTGTTGTTGGTATCAAAGTTATTTATGGTTTCAAGGACGGCTGGTACTGAACATTCCAGAAAGGTACTAGTCAGAAATGATAGGTTAAATCTGTAATTAGCAAAAAATGGGGACTGTTTTGTGGCTGAGTGGATGGAGTTGTTATAAGCGAATTCCGCTAAAGGGAGTAATGCAGCCCAGTCATCTTGTGAAAATCAGGAAAAACGTAAATCTTGCTTGAGATTCTGGTTAGTTCTCTCTGTTTGCCCGTTTGTTTGGGGATGGTATGTGGAAGAGAAGGACAACTCAATTCCCAAGGTTTCGCATAGTGACCTCAGAACCTTGAGGTAAATTGTACCCCTCGGTCAGACACAATGTTTGCTGGGACTTTGTGGAGTCTAACAATTTCTTTCACAAAAATTTGAGCAGTTTCCAGGGCCATTGGTGTGCCTTTTATGGGCAGGAAGTGGGCCATTTTGGATAATCGGTCTACCACCACAAAGATGGTAGAAAAATTGTCTGATGGGGGAAGTTCCACGATGAAATCAGATGAAATATTCTTCCAGGGTCTTTCTGGGACAGATAATGGTTTCAGTAAACCCCATGCTTTGGTTTTACTATTCTTGCTCAGTATGCATGTGGTACAGGACTCCACATAGCCCTTGCAGTCCTTATCAACCTGAGGCCACCAGAATGTGTGCTGCACGAGTTCAACGTTTTTACTGATCCTGAAATGTCCAGCTAACATGTGGTCATGACACAATCCCAAGACAGGAACACGTAGGTTTTCTGGTATGAATATTTTGTCCTTGTGCCACAGCATACCATCCCTGGCCTGCAGCGTTATTCCCAGAGGTGAGGTGACATTCACAAAAGCCTGTTTAATTTATGAGAGCAGGTCTCCCTGAAGTAGCAGAAAGTTCTCAGAAGACAGGATAGTGTCAGGCGGTGCAGATTCCCCAGATTCACAAAACATACGGGAGATTGCATCAGTTTTGGTGTTTTTAGACCCTGGCCTGTAAGTCAGATGGTAAGAGAACCTGGAAAAGAAGAGTGCCCATCTAGCCTGGTGTGGCTTGAGTCTCTTGGCTGTCCTCAGATATTCCAGGTTCTTATGATCCGTATGGATTAAGATCGGGTGCGCTGCTCCTTCTAAGCGGTATCTTCACTCTTCCAATGCATTTTTCAAGGCCAGAAGTTCACGGTCCCCGACATCATAATTCCTTTCAGAGTTAGACAAACTGTGGGAAAAGAAGCTGACTGGGTGTAACAAGGCCTTGGGTCCCTATTTTTAGGATAATACTGCCCCGACTGCCGTTTCTGATGCAACTACTTCCAATACGTAAGATAACACTGGGTCAGGGTGTCTCAGAACTGGTGTGGAAGTAAACAGTTTCTTAAGAGTCTCAAAAGCATTTTGAGCATTTTTAGCTTAAGGAGACCATTGAAACTGGATGCCTTGCTTAGTCAGTTGTGTGATATGATGGCTGAAAATCCCCTGATGAATTTCCAATAAAAGTTTGAGAACCCGACAAAGCGTTGAATGCCTTCTTTGTCCACTGGGGCTGGCCAATCTAGAATGGCAGTGACCTTTTGAGGGTGCATCTTGACACCTTCAGTAGAGATAATTAGTCCCAAAAATTGGATGCTTTGCTGCTCAAACTCGCACTTCTCTGGTTTAGCATATAGCTTGTGTTGTCGTAGTCTGCCCAGTACCTTCTTGACATGCCTGCGGTGGTTATCAAGGGAAGAAGAAAAAATTAAGATATCATCCAGATACAGTACAACAAACAAGTCTAGGAAATCATGAAAAATGTCATTAATGAAGTGCTGGAATGTGGGTGTTGCATAGACCGAATGGCATCACAAGATATTCAAAATGCCCTAAGTGGGTGCAAAAAGACATCTTCCATTCGTCACCCTCCCAGATCCGTACCAAATTGTAAGCTCCTCAGAGATCCAACTTTGTAAATATGGTTGCGGCTCCCAACCTCTGGAACAACTCGGGCACCAACGGTTTTTGACCGTAACTTTATTAGGTTCACGATAATCTATACATGGTCGAAGGGAATGATTTTTCTTTTCCACAAAGAAGATACTCGCTCCTGCTGGAGAGGTAGAGGAGCGGACGAAGGCTTTTTTTAGATTATCGTCTATATAGTCCTTCAGGGTGACAAGCTCCAATTCTAACAAAAGGAAAATCCTTCCAAAAGAGACCTCAACCCCCACGAGGAGCTCAATTGGGCAGTCATATGGCCGATGAGGAGGAAGAGTCTCTGCTCCTTTTTTGCTGAGCACATCTAAAAAGTCATGATATGCAACTGGTACAGATAAGCAGGTTTCCGCATCAGAGTCCAAGCAAAGCAAGGATGGCGGGTCAGATGAGAACTGCAGCAGGCAGTGTTGGAGACAGTAAGGAGAGTGGAACTTGACTTCCCCCCAGACCAGTTGATAAGGGGGTTATGCGCCTGGAGCCACGACATGCCAAGGATTACAGGAAACAGGGGAGATGCGATGGCATCCAGGCATAACAGTTCTTTGTGATTACCAGCTATAACAACAGGCAATGGTATTGTTTCTTAAATAACTAGTCTGGATTTCATAGCAGACCCGTTGGGCAGATGTACTGCGATTCCTTGGGCTGCAAAGAAATCTGGTGTCTTGCAATGAAAGATAAGTCCATAGAACAGCTACAGACACTGGAGTCAATTATAGCGGAAACTGGGATACATCTTCCCAGAAGCTGTAACACAATGGGAATAGCAAGGTGAGTTGGCAGGATTGGTATGCTGGAAGAAAAGCTAGTTTGACCCTTGCGGATCTTGGCTGGACATGATCTCATATAATGTCCTGGTTTCCAAACTCATCTTTCAGAGGCTCAGAAAGTCTAATGTGGAATTGATGGCAAAGAGCAGCATTGTTCCAGCTGGTATCGGAACTCCAGCGCATAGTCCTCGGCCACTCTGCGACCTTGCTGGAAGGTGTGTAATGCTGCTTCCGCAGTTGAAGTCAGCTGGGGGTCATCATAGAGCTGAGCCATGGAGTCAAACAAGTTGTTTAGACAAGTCAGAGAATCAGCTCCTTGTTCCAGCAGGCAGTGAGCCCATGACTGGGGCTCACCCTGTAGAAGAAGGGAGAAGGAAGATGACGAACCCAACCTTGGTGACTTCCAGGGAGAAAGCACGTGGCTGCAGGGTATTGTAGAGTTCGCAAGCATTGCAGAATGTCCGAAATTTACTGGGTTCACCAGTAAATCTTTCAGGTGTAGGAACCCTGAGTTCTGGAGGTAACATTGCCACTGCAGAGAAAATTCCTTGTGGGGCTGTTGTAGGTGAGGAGAGAGCCTGGACGCATTCTTCCAGTCGGGTGAATTCCCCTTGTGCGATTTTAACAGCCTGGGTGAGGTCTGCGAGATGTAGGCAAAATTCCTCCATAGGAGAGGCTCCCTGCACAGACTCTGAAAGCAAGGTTGCTGGACCTGCACGCACCAACATTGGCATTTCGTACAGCACTAGTGCGCAAGCATGTGCGCGTGTGCATAGGAGCGCGCAAACATGCCCGTGCAGCCCTTCCCAGTGGGACATGCAGAACAGGGGAAAATCTGTGGTCGCCATCCTAATTGCTGGCGTGACCTTCCTGACAGATATGGGTCTATCATTTTTAGGTGATACAGGGTCTTTACCAATTTTAGGCTTAGTGATAATGATTGCTTCTAGAATTTCTTCAGAAAAGTTGTTATTTTTAGTTACTTGGTTAAAGACATCTGTTAGATAAGGAGCTAGTATATCAATAAAAGCTTTGCAGTATTCACTCTATAAGCCATCTGCTCCTGGTGTCTTATTAAGAGGTAAAGAGCGAATAACATTACGTGTCTCTTCAACAGAAATTGGATCGTTGAGTTTTTGTAATGTGTTATGATCCATCGAAGGTAGACATAGCTTATTTAAAAACTGTTTTATTTCAGATGAAAGAGGTTGATGAGTGTCTTTATCGTTTTCTAAATAATTAACCTGACTTAGGGTGGATCAATTTTTGTATTTTGTGTCTCTTTTGTCTTTGGCATAATTGGAAAGCAAATAGTTTCCCTGCTCTATTGCCTTGGGAGTAGTGATTTAGTTTGAGTTTTTTTTAGGTAATTCTCATGCTTGGAAATTAGGATTGCTCTCAATTCATTTCTTGCAGTGTTTAATTTTTCTCCAGTTTGGATATTGTGTCCAGTAGGTTTTTAATTGCGCTTAATTTTTGTTTTTTCTCTTTGGAAGCTAACTGTAGTATTACCCGAGCTATCCCTCTCGCCTTCTCAAAGGTTATCTCAGCTTTTTATTTTGCACAGGGCTCATTTTATTCCACAAAAACTTCATGCTTTGGGAAAATACATAACACCACTATGCCCTCGCTGTTCTCTATCTAATGGATCCCTTATTCATATGCTTTGGTGGTGCCCAAAACGTTATCGCTATTGGGAAAGAGTATTTAGATAAATTCACTATGCTCTACTAAAGTAAAAGGGACTCCTAAACTTGCACTGTTGGGAATAATACCTGATGGAGTGATACCAGTAGAGATGCATACTATGTGAATTAGATCCCTATATTTAGCACGTAAAGTTATTTTACATAAATGGACCTCTCCAGCTCCTCCAAATTATAAATAATGAGGTGAGAAACTTAACTATATATTAAAAAGAGAAATGTTAACAAATAAACATAGAGGTATACCCCAAAACATTTGAAAAATTATGGTCCTACTGGATACTCCAGTATTCAATTATATGATGGAATATCTAGTAGAGAGGATTGAGGGAAGGGGAGGAAGAAAGGAGTAAAAAGCGGGGGGAGGGGGGGAGGTAGGAGAAGAGAGGAGAAATTAGTCTGTAAGAGAGGGGTAAATGGATGTTGCCATTGATTGATGTACGAAACCAGGATTGAGAAAAATAATAAGTAATATGTATCTAAGTCTTTATGCAATGTTATATCTTGCTTATTATAAGTTAATTATTTTAGCCTGAGAGGTGCTAGGTTTGTTTGTCTTGTTTTTCTTTATTGATATTGCTTAGCTTAATTTAACATAATTTATTTAACTGAATATATATCACAAGGTGTTTTTTTCCCTACAATGATTTAAATGTGGTGATATTTTTTTATTTCTTTTGTATTGAATGCTTAACCGCTTCCGGACCAGCTGCCGCAGTTATACTGTGGCAGGCTGACTCCCCTGCACGAGCCGTCGTGGCTGTACTGTACGTCGGCTCTTTAAGACGCCTCCGGCGGCACGCGTGCACGCCGGAATCGTGTCTCTGGGGCCGATGCGAGTGCTTGGCGGGTGCGATGACCACTGGGCACCCACGATTGCTTGTTACAGAACGAGAACAGGGATGTGTGTGTGTAAACACACAAATACCGGTTCTTTCAAGGGAGTAGAGACAGATTGTGTGATCATACTAAGTATGAACACCGATCTCTCTCTTCCCCTAGTCAGTCCCATCCCCCTACAGTTAGAACACACCTAGGGAACACAGTTAACCCCTTGATCGCTCCCTAGTGTTAACCCCTTCCCTGCCAGTGTCATTTATACAGTAATCAGTGCATTTTTTATAGCACTGATCGCTGTATAAATGTCACTGGTCCCAAAAATGTGTCAAAAGTGTCTGATTTGTCCGCCGCAATATTGCAGTCCCAGTAAAAATTACTGATCACCGCCATTACTAGTAAAAAAAAGATAATAATAAAAATGCCATAAATCTATCCCCTATTTTGTAGATGCTATAACTTTTGCGCAAACCAATCAATATACGCTTATTGTGGGTTTTTTTACCAAAAATATGTAGAACAATACATATCGGCCTAAACTGAGGAAAAAAAAATAAAAAATAAATACATTTGGGATATTTATTATAGCAAAAAGTAAAAGATACTGTGTTTTTTTTCAAAAATGACGCTCTTCTTTTGTTTTTAGCGCAATAAATACATTTTGTCTGCGTACAGCGTCGCACAACCGTGCAATTGTCAGTTAAAGTGACGCAGTGCCATATCGCAAAAAATAGCCTGGTTATTGAGCAGCCAAATCTTCTGGGGCTGAAATGGTTAATAACAAAAATTTAAAAACATTATTTGAATTAAAAAACTGTATCAGAATTCATCTAATATACGCTTTATGTGTGCACCAAAGGTTAGTAGTGGAGGTAGAAGATATATTGTTAATTGTAAAGATTTCCTTTAATCTTTCTTTTAACACAGACAGATGCTTCTTCTGTGAAAGAATAAATGTGTTGTTTCTCCAGAGTGAAATATTGGCTGGTAAATGGTTAATTTCTATATTGATCAAGATCAGTGCATGATCTGATCATGAGATATTATAAGTTTGTGCATCAGTTACCTTCTGCAGGAGAGCCCTGTCTGTGATAAAGAAGCCAATACGAGTGTAATGCCACGTACACACGATCGCACATTCTGACAACAAAATCCATGTTTTTTTTCTGACGTATGTTGGCTCAAACTTGTCTTGCATACACACGGTCACAAAATGTTGTCGGAAATTCCGAACATCAAGAACGCGGTGACGTACAACACGTTCAACGGCACTAGAAAAGGGAAGTTCAATACCAAGTGTGCCACCCTTTGGGCTCCTTCTGCTAATCTTGTGTTAGTAGAAGTTTGGTGAGAGACGATTCGCACTTTTCAGCCTCGTGCTTTTCCGATCGTTACTGCTCTTCAGTTTGTGCTTGTGGGTTTGTATCTGTTCTTCAGAGCGTGTAGTCAGTTTGCATTTGTTTGTCAGTGCGTAATATTATTATAGTACGTATTTGATTACCAGTGCATTCTTGTCCGCTCGTTTCTGATTTTCAGCTCGCTCTTCTCAGGTCTTTATGTTTTTCAGTATTAGTTTGTTCTGACCAGCTGACCGTTTTGAAGCCATGTTGAGGTTATATACTCATCGTAGAGTTCATGCTGTGTGGGGGCTTGGTGTTGGGGTTCTTGCTTTGACCCAAGCCCAGTCCATGAACAGGGTGGGGAGGAGTTCATGGGCGAAGAATTGGTTGCTCCAGCGTGACCAATTCTCTCATATGCCTGTGTTGCGGGAGATCTGTGAGAATAATCCTGACGATTTCAGGAATTATCTCTGGATGACGGACCCCGTTTTTCATCGTTCGTTGGCTTTTCTGTCCCCTTATATTAGCAGGCAGGACTCCTACATGCCGCAAGCCATCACTCCTGAACAGAGGCTAGTCGCCACGTTGCGGTACATGGCGACAGGGAGAAGTCTGCAGGACATCAAGTTCTCGACAGGCATCTCCCCCCAGGCTCTGGGGGTCATTATTACAGAGACCTGTTCTGCCATCATTCAGGTCCTGCAGAAGGAACATATTAAGGTAAGATTTCTCTTTTAACATCACATTATATGTATTTAATGTTTGCTAATGTATTGTATTTATTTCATCATTCCATAATTACCATGATTGTAATATGCTGTGAATATCCTCTTTGTTCCCATGCATGCTGGAAGCTTTAAAACTTCCTTTTTTGTCCTTCATGCATGTTTGCCTTCACTAATTTCCCCAGCATGCTATCCTCGGCCCATACACACCTAGTCTAGTCAATTACTGTAACAATGTATTTTGTCAGCTCCATAGAGGTGCTTTACCCTAAACACTCCCTAAAATGTGTACAAATGTAATTTGTGTCCTTAAATTCATACAGAATGCCATTGGCTTTTTTTGGGGGGTTCCAAAATCATTTTTAACCCTCCCTCCCCCCCAACCGCTAAGTCAACCGGTAGCAATCCTCTATCTGCTGACTTTGTCAAACCCATACACACTATACCTACCTCTTTTGTGGTCAGATTTATGGATGAATTCACCAAAGCATGTAGTGAAAGGGCCTGCCTGAATACTTTCAAATGGTACTGTTTAACCACTTCAGCCCCGGAAGGATTTACCCCCTTCCTGACCAGAGCACTTTTTACAATTTGGCACTGCGTTGCTTTAACTGCTAATTGCGCGGTCATGCAATGCTGTACCCAAACGAAAATTGCGTCCTTTTCTTCCCACAAATAGAGATTTCTTTTGATGGTATTTGATCACCTCTGCCATTTTTATTTTTTGCGCTATACACGGAAAAAGACCGAAAATTTTGAAAAAAAATGATATTTTCTACTTTTTGCTCTAAAAAAATCCAATAAACTCAATTTTAGTCATACATTTAGGCCAAAATGTATTCGGCCACATGTCTTTGGTAAAAAAAATGTCATTTATTGGTTTGCGCAAAAGTTATAGCGCCTACAAACTAGGGTACATTTTCTGGAATTTACACAGCCTTTAATTTATGACTGCCTATGTCATTTCTTGAGGTGCTAAAATGGCAGGGCAGTACAAAACCCCCACAAATGACCCCATTTTGGAAAGTAGACACCCCAAGGAAATTGCTGAGAGGCATGTTGAGCCCATTGAATATTCATTTTTTTGTCCCAAGTGATTGAATAATGACAAAAAAAAAAAATTACAAAAAGTTGTCACTAAATGATATATTGCTCACACGGGCCATGGGCATATGTGGAATTGCACCCCAAAATTCATTTAGCTGCTTCTCCTGAGTATGGGGATACCACATGTGTGGGACTTTTTGGGAGCCTAGCCACGTACGGGGCCCCGAAAACCAATCACTGCCTTCAGGATTTCTAAGGGCGTACATTTTTGATTTTACTCCTCACTACCTATCACAGTTTTGAAGGCCATAAAATGCCCAGATGGCATAAAACCCCCCCAAATGACCCCATTTTGGAAAGTAGACACCCCAAGCTGTTTGCTTTGAGGCATGTTGAGTCCATGGAATGTTTTATATTTTGACACAAGTTGTGGGAAAGTGACATTTTTTTAATTTTTTTTTTGCACAAAGTTGTCACTAAATGATATATTGCTCACACAGGCCATGGGCATATGTGGAATTGCACCCCAAAATACATTTAGCTGCTTCTCCTGAGTATGGGGATACCACATGTGTGGGACTTTTTAGGAGCCTAGCCGCGTACGGGGCCCCGAAAACCAAGCACCGCCTTCAGGATTTCTAAGGGTGTAAATTTTTGATTTCACTCTTCACTGCCTATCACAGTTTCGGAGGCCATGGAATGCCCAGGTGGCACAAAACCCCCCCAAATGACCCCATTTTGGAAAGTAGACACCCCAAGCTATTTGCTGAGAGGCATGGTGAGTATTTTTATATATAAGTAGGTGGTGCTGCGCTGATCCTTAGTAAGAAAACGAATGAAATTGGATAATAAATAAATGCGTGTATCGCAAATAAAGTGAAAATACGTGAAAGAAAAAAGTTTTTTTACATATGACAAAAAATAAAAATCTAAATGTTCAATATCTTAGATAATTGGTGAGAAAGTGGCATAAATAAATTCTAAATAATCGCTTAAATCACCTGAAATAAAATCTACATAATTTTGAATGCATAAACGTGATAGTGGAGCTACCAAAGCCCCAATAGCTGACATTAGGTTAAGCATAAATAAAGTGCATAGTGAATGTAAACAACATGCATCTACAATTAGACCAGCAAAGTGTATGGTGCAAACAAAAAAGTGCAATGTGCAACCATAAAACTGAAGGAGTAATATCTTACTTTTTACATATAGTGCATACTGTAAAAACCTACATCAAAAATAAATAATTGGCTGGAATCATTAAAAAATGAAAATTTAACAAAAGAAAAAAGCATACATAAAATGCATAAAAAAAGTCCTTTTATAAAATTGTGACAGCAACGTCCTAGCATGCACACGTTGCAATTAAAGTGCTGAAGTGAACCACATCAAGTGTTTTCTTCGTGTGCAAAATACTCTTTATTAAAAAGTTGTAGGTACTCACATAAAAGTTTAAAAACAACGGTATCAATCCGATGAGCGGCGAGCTCGTATGCCGGGACGAGACAGGCTGCACACACAAACAGAGGCATACGAGCTCGCCGCTCGTCGGATTGATACCGCTGTTTTTAAACTTTTATGTGAGTACCTACAACTTTTTAATAAAGAGTATTACCATTAACCAAACGGGATTACACTATTGGCTTCTTTTCTGCCGATTACCCCCTATATATACAACCCCCCTGCACCATACCTGAGGGAATCCCATCCTAGGATCCAGGACAGTGAGGGACGGTTTGGAGTCTATAGGTGGACGTCTCAACAGCTTTCCTGATATATGCTTTTGCCCTATTACCTTAAGGTAAGGGGCCATTACCTATCCGAGTGGTTTTGCACACGAAGAAAACACTTGATGTGGTTCACTTCAGCACTTTAATTGCAACGTGTGCATGCTAGGACGTTGCTGTCACAATTTTATAAAAGGACTTTTTTTATGCATTTTATGTATGCTTTTTTCTTTTGTTAAATTTTCATTTTTTAATGATTCCAGCCAATTATTTATTTTTGATGTTGGTTTGCACAGTATGCAATATATGTAAAAAGTAAGATATTACTCCTTCAGTTTTATGGTTGCACATTGCACTTTTTTGTTTGCACCATACACTTTGCTGGTCTAATTGTAGATGCATGTTGTTTACATTCACTATGCACTTTATTTATGCTTAACCTAATGTCAGCTATTGGGGCTTTGGTAGCTCCACTATCACGTTTATGCATTTAAAATTATGTAGATTTTTTTTCAGGTGATTTAAGCGATTATTTAGAATTTATTTATGCCACTTTCTCACCAATTATCTAAGATATTGAACATTTAGATTTTTATTTTTTGTCATATGTAAAAAAACTTTTTTCTTTCACGTATTTTCACTTTATTTGCGATACACGCATTTATTTATTATCCAATTTCATTCGTTTTCTTACTAAGGATCAGCGCAGCACCACCTACTTATAAATATTTATTTAAAAGGTCAGGTGTTTACCTTATCGGTGCATGCAGCTTTTCCAATTCTAGCCGCTTCCATATTTGATAGCGCGGGAATAACTCCCCTATTTACTATGGTGAGTATTTTGCAGCTCTCATTTGTTTTTGAAAATAAAGAATGTACTGGATGTAAAGGATGTACTGGAAATGGAGCGAGTACAAAGAAGGGCAACAAAGCTAATAAAGGGTCTGGAGGATCTTAGTTATGAGGAAAGGTTGCGAGCTCTGAACTTATTCTCTCTGGAGAAGAGACGCTTGAGAGGGGATATGATTTCAATTTACAAATACTGTACTGGTGACCCCACAATAGGGATAAAACTTTTTCGCAGAAGAGAGTTTATTAAGACTCGTGGCCACTCATTACAATTAGAAGAAAAGAGGTTTAACCTTAACCACTTCAGCCCCGGAAGGTTTTACCCCCTTCCTGACCAGAGCACTTTTTACAATTCAGCACTGCGTCGCTTTAACTGCTAATTGCGCGGTCATGCAATGCTCTACCCAAACGAAATTTGCGTCCTTTTCTTCTCACAAATAGAGCTTTCTTTTGATGATATTTGATCACCTCTGCCGTTTTTATTTTTTTGCGCTATACACGGAAAAAGACCGAAAATTTTGAAAAAAAATGATATTTTCTACTTTTTGTTCTAAAAAAAATCCAATAAACTCAATTTTAGTCATACATTTAGGCCAAAATGTATTCGGCCACATGTCTTTGGTAAAAAAAATGTCTATAAGTGTATATTTATTGGTTTGCGCAAAAGTTATAGCGCCTACAAACTAGGGTACATTTTCTGGAATTTACACAGCCTTTAATTTATGACTGCCTATGTCGTTTCTTGAGGTGCTAAAATGGCAGGGCAGTACAAAACCCCCACAAATGACCCCATTTTGGAAAGTAGACACCCCAAGGAATTTGCTGAGAGGCATGTTGAGCCCATTGAATATTCATTTTTTTTGTCCCAAGTGATTGAATAATGACAAAAAAAAAAAAAATTACAAAAAGTTGTCACTAAATGATATATTGCTCACACAGGCCGTGGGCATATGTGGAATTGCACCCCAAAATACATTTAGCTGCTTCTCCCGAGTATGGGGATACCACATGTGTGGGACTTTTTGGGAGCCTAGCCACGTACGGGGCCCCGAAAACCAATCACTGCCTTCAGGATTTCTAAGGGCGTACATTTTTGATTTTACTCCTCACTACCTATCACAGTTTTGAAGGCCATAAAATGCCCAGATGGCATAAAACCCCCCCAAATGACCCCATTTTGGAAAGTAGACACCCCAAGCTATTTGCTTTGAGGCATGTTCAGTCCATGGAATGTTTTATATTTTGACACAAGTTGCGGGAAAGTGACAAATTTATTTTTTTTTTTGCACAAAGTTGTCACTAAATGATATATTGCTCACACAGACCATGGGCATATGTGGAATTGCACCCCAAAATACATTTAGCTGCTTCTCCTGAGTATGGGGATACCACATGTGTGAGACTTTTTGGGAGCCTAGCCGCGTACGGGGCCCCGAAAACCAATCACTGCCTTCAGGATTTCTAAGGGCGTACATTTTTGATTTTACTCCTCACTGCCTATCACAGTTTCGGAGGCCATGGAATGCCCAGGTGGCACAAACCCCCCCCAAATGACCCCATTTTGGAAAGTAGACACCCCAAGCTATTTGCTGAGAGGCATGGTGAGTATTTTGCAGCTCTCATTTGTTTTTGAAAATAAAGAAAGACGAGAAAAAATTTTTTTTTTTTCTTTTTTCAATTTTCAAAACTTTGTGACAAAAACTGAGGTCTGCAAAATACTCACTATACCACTCAAGAAATAGCTTGGGGTGTCTACTTTCCAAAATGGGGTCATTTGGGGGGGTTTTTTGCCACCTGGGCATTCCATGGCCTCCGAAACTGTGATAGGCAGTGAAGAGTGAAATCAAAAATTTACGGCCTTAGAAAGCCTGAAGGCGGTGCTTGGTTTTTGGGGTCCCGTACGCGGCTAGGCTCCCAAAAAGTCTCACACATGTGGTATCCCCGTACTCAGGAGAAGCAGCAGAATGTATTTTGGGGTGTAATTTCACATATTCCCATGGCATGTTTGAGCAAAATATCATTTAGTAACAACTTTGCGCAAAAAAAAATAAAAAAAATAAAAAATTGTCTCTTTCCCGCAACTTGCGTCACAATATAAAATATTCCATGGACTCGACATGCCTCTCAGCAAATAGCTTGGGGTGTCTACTTTCCAAAATGGGGTCATTTGGGGGGGTTTTGAACTGTCCTGGCATTTTATGCACAACATCTAGAGGCTTATATCACACATCACCCACTCTTCTAACCACTTGAAGACAAAGCCCTTTCTGACACTTATTGTTTACATAAAAAAATAATTTTTTTTTGCAAGAAAATTACTTTGAACCCCCAAACATTATTTTTTTTTTTAAAGCAAATGCCCTACAGATGAAAATGGTGGGTGTTTCATTTTTTTTTTCACACAGTATTTGCGCAGCGATTTTTCAAACGCATTTTTTGGGGAAAAACACACTTTTTTACATTTTAATGCACTAAAACACACTATATTGCCCAAATGTTTGGTGAAATAAAAAAGATGATCTTAGGCCGAGTACATGGATACCAAACATGACATGCTTTAAAATTGCGCACAAACGTGCAGTGGCGACAAACTAAATACATTTTTAAAAGCCTTTAAAAGCCTTTACAGGTTACCACTTTAGATTTACAGAGGAGGTCTACTGCTAAAATTACTGCCCTCGATCTGGCCTTCGCGGTGATACCTCACATGCATGGTGCAATTGCTGTTTACATTTGACGCCAGACCGACGCTTGCGTTCGCCTTAGCGCGAGAGCAGGGGGGGCAGGGGTGCTTTTTTTTTTTTTTTTTTTTTTTTTTTCATTATTATTATTATTTTTTTATCTTATTTTTAAACTGTTCCTTTCATTTTTTTTTTAAATCATTTTTATTGTTATCTCGGGGAATGTAAATATCCCCTATGATAGCAATAGGTAGTGACAGGTACTCTTTTTTGCAAAAATTGGGGTCTATTAGACCCTAGATTTCTCCTCTGCCCTCAAAGCATCTGACCACACCAAGATCGGTGTGATAAAATGCTTTCCCAATTTCCCAATGGCGCTGTTTACATCCGGCGAAATCTAAGTCATAAAATGCTCGTAGCTTCCGGTTTCTTAGGCCATAGAGATGTTTGGAGCCACTCTGGTCTCTGATCAGCTCTATGGTCAGCTGGCTGAATCACCGGCTGCATTCTCAGGTTCCCTGTTGAGACAGGAGAGCCAGAGAAAAACACGGAAGACGTTGGGGGGGGGCATTCCCTCCGACTGCTTGTAAAAGCAGTCTAGAGGCTAATTAGCCGCTAGGATTGCTTTTACATGAAAGCTGACCGCTGGCTGAAAAGAATGATACCAAGATGATACCTAAACCTGCAGGCATCATTCTGGTATAACCACTCAAAGTCGTGAATGGCGTACCTGAAGACAAAAAAATGGTTAACAATAAAGCACAGTAAACGGTAAGGTATAAAAAATTGCATACCTGAAAAGCAAACATGATAAAACATAATAACAATAAAACATTGCAGAATAGAATACAGTAAAAAAGAGCAGAACAATAGAGAGAGAATAGAGAGAGAGAGAACAATAAAACGCCAACTATTTTTTTTTTATTTTATATTTTTGTTTGTGTTTTTTTTTTTTTTTCACTTTTTTTTGTAACTAACTTTTATAACTGTAACCGGTTCCAGGTTCGGGTCTCTCAAAATGCGATGGCATCTTGGGAGACCCTGTGAAAGTGTGCCTAGTCTGTGCAGTGCTGTACCCTACGCTAATAGTCAACTAGTGAATGGTAGCATTCAAAACATTCACCAATGCAAAGACCAGGATTGTCCGGACAGGAGGGACAATAATAGCGGGTGTCACGCCTATATCCGCGCTTGCTGCAGACACGACATCTTTTTTGGGGGGGTTCGCTGGGTAGGGGTACTCGGGAGGACATAAAGAAATTGCCTCTCATGCAGCTGACTGAATTTGGTTGGGGATGTGAATGGGGGAAGTACGGGCGCTGCAGAAGCGGTGGGTTCCCAATTAGGGGACACTACTTGTGCTTGCCACCTCACCAGCTTGAACTGCACTTATGGGACTCGCCACGTCACCAAGTGTTACTGCAGTGCTTGTTTGACTACGACCGGGGTGTACTACGCCGCTGGTGCTTGCCAGTTCCCCAAAACACTACCAAAAAAACTGTTAGCGATCGCAGGGATCAGGCCTGACTCTGCGAACGCTGCAGTTATGCGTTTAGTGTTTTGTAAGTGTCAGTGATCGATCGATACTGCACTTGGGTGGGCTGGGCTGGGCCGGGCGGAGGGGCAAAACGCAGGTGCTAGCAGGTATCTGGGCTGATCACGCTAACACTGCGTTTGTGGGAACCCTAAACTGCTGGGGACGCCAGTATAGATCTGATCGGATCAGATATTGATCCGTTCAGATACTATACCACTAAGGGAGGCGTATGCTGCGTGCGTGGGTGTTAGCGGTACTGGCGCTAATCTGACGCTGCCTGGGGCGACGCATATCACCGCTGGGCGATCGGGGGGCTAAACCTTTATTCGGTAATAAACGGCGGGTGCCCTGACACTATAAAAAATAAACGAACTAACCAGCGTCACCCGTAACAGTTATACGGTGATCAGTGGTGAAAGGGTTAACTAGGGGGCAATCAAGGGGTTAAAACATTTATTAGGTAGTATATGGGGGTCCCTGTCGCTATAAAACGCTGACAGCGAACCTAAATATTTACGTCCCTAACTAGCATCACCAGCGACACTAATACAGCGATCAGAAAAATGATCGCTTAGCAACACTGGTGACAGGGGGTGATCAAGGGGTTAAAACTTTATTAGGGGGGTTAGGGGGGTACCCTAGACCTAAAGGGGGCCTAAGACTCACTGGCCTAACACACTAACTGACACAAACTGACACCAATACAGTAATCAGAAAAAAAAAAAAAAAAAAAAACCTGCTTGGTGTCAGTTTGTGACAGGGGGGGGGGGTGATCGGGGGGCGATCGGGGGGGGGATCGGGGTGAAATGTGTGCCTGGCATGTTCTACTGTGTGTGTGTGTTTGGTGCACTCACAGTTCAGTCTTCTCTCCTCGGCCCGGAACGGAAAATACCGAGCCGAGGAGAGATGACATCATTTCCTCTGCCTCTGTGTACAATACAGAGGCAGGGAAATGATCCCATTGGCTGGGAGCGATCGCGAGGGGGGGGGCCACGAATGGATGGCCTCCCCCTCACCACCGATCGCCGGGGGACATTTGCCGACCGCCGCAGGCACCGGGGGGGGGTCCGATCGGACCCCCCACCCGCGGGCAGGCAGGGACGTACAGGTAAGCCCTTTTGCCTGCCCGTGCCGCTTTGTCGACGTACATCGTCGTGCGGCGGTCGGCAAGTGGTTAAACTATATAGAGGGTTCTTTACTGTAAGAGCAGCAAGGATGTGGAATTCCCTTCCACAGGCGGTGGTCTCAGCGGGGAGCATTGATAGCTTCAAGAAACTATTAGATAATCACCTGAATGACCGCAACATACAGGGATATGTAATGAAATACTGACACATAATCACACACATAGGTTGGACTTGATGGACTTGTGTCTTTTTTCAACCTCACCTACTATGTAACTATGTAAGAAAGACAAGAAAAAATTTTTTTTTTCTTTTTTCAATTTTCAAAACTTTGTGACAAAAAGTGAGGTCTGCAAAATACTCACTATACCTCTCAGCAAATAGCTTGGGATGTCTACTTTCCAAAATGGGGTAATTTGGGGGGGGGGGGTTTGCCACCTGGGCATTCCATGGCCTCCGAAACTGTGATAGGCAGTGAAGAGTGAAATCAAAAATTTACACCCTTAGAAAGCCTGAAGGCGGTTCTTGGTTTTCAGGGTCCCGTGCACGGCTAGGCTCCAAAAAAGTCCCACACATGTGGTATTCCCGTACTCAGGAGAAGCAACAGAATGTATTTTGGGGTGTAATTTCACATATTCCCATGGCATGTTTGAGCAATATATCATTTAGTGACAACTTTGTGCAAAAAAAAAAAAAAATGTCTCTTTCCCGCAACTTGTGTCACAATATAAAATATTCCATGGACTCGACATGCCTCTCAGCAAATAGCTTGGGGTGTCTACTTTTCAAAATTCATTTGGGGGGGTTTTGAACTGTCCTGGCATTTTATGCACAACATTTAGAAGCTTATGTCACACATCACCCACTCTTCTAACCACTTGAAGACAAAGCCCTTTCTGACACTTTTTGATTACATGAAAAAATTATTTTTTTTTGCAAGAAAATTACTTTGAACCCCCACACATTATATATTTTTTTTAAAGCAAATGCCCTACAGATTAAAATGGTGGGTGTTTCATTTTTTTTTTAAACAGTATTTGCGCAGCAATTTTTTAAACGCATTTTTTGGGGAAAAAACACACTTTTTTAAATTTTAATGCACTAAAACACACTATATTGCCCAAATGTTTGATGAAATAAAAAAGATGATCTTAGGCCGAGTACATGGATACCAAACATGACATGCTTTAAAATTGCGCACAAACGTGCAGTGGCGACAAACTAAATACATTTTTAAAAGCCTTTACAGGTTACCACTTTAGATTTTCAGAGGAGGTCTATTGCTAAAATTACTGCCCTCGATCTGACCTTGGCGGTGATACCTCACATGCATGGTGCAATTGCTGTTTACATTTGACGCCAGACTGACGCTTGCGTTCGCCTTAGCGCGAGAGCAGGGGGGACAGGGGTGCTTTTTTTTTTTTTTTTCTTTATTATTTTTTTGCTTTTTTATCTTATTTTTAAACTGTTCCTTTCATTTTTTTTTTTTTAAATAATTTTTATTGTTATCTCAGGGAATGTAAATATCACCTATCATAGCAATAGGTAGTGACAGGTACTCTTTTTTGAAAAAGTTGGGGTCTATTAGACCCTATATTTTTCCTCTGCCCTCAAAGCATCTGATCACACCAAGATCGGTGTGATAAAATGCTTTCCCAATTTCCCAATGGCGCTGTTTACATCCGGCAAAATCATAAAATGCTCGTAGCTTCCGGTTTCTTAGGCCATAGAGATGTTTGGAGCCACTCTGGTCTCTGATCAGCTCTATGGTCAGCTGACTGAATCACCGGCTGCATTCTCAGGTTCCCTGTTGAGACAGGAGAGCCAGAGAAAAACATGGAAGACGGTGGGAGGGGGGGGCATTCCCTCCCACTGCTTGTAAAAGCAGTCTAGAGGCTAATTAGCCGCTAGGATTGCTTTTACATGAAAGCTGACCGCCGACTGAAAAGAATGATACCAAGATGATACCTAAACCTGCAGGCATCATTCTGGTATAACCACTCAAATTCGTGAATGGCGTACCTGAAGACAAAAAAATGGTTAACAATAAAGCACAGTAAACGGTAAAGTATAAAAAATTGCATACCTGAAAAGCAAACACGATAAAACATAATAACAATAAAACATTGCAGAATAGAATACAGTAAAAAAGAGCAGAACAATAGAGAGAGAATAGAGAGAGAGAGAACAATAAAACGACAACTATTTTTTTTTATTTTATATTTTTGTATGTGTTTTTTTTTTTTTTTACACTTTTTTTGTAACTAACTTTTATAACTGTAACCGATTCCAGGTTCGGGTCTCTCAAAATGCGATGGCATCTTGGGAGACCCTGTGAAAGTGTGCCTAGTCTGTGCAATGCTGTACCCCACGCTAATACTCAACTAGTGTATGGTAGCGTTCAAAACATTCACCAATGCAAAGACCAGGATTGTCAGGACAGGAGGGACAATAATAGCGGGTGTCACGCCTATATCCGCGCTTGCTGCAGACACAACATCTTTTTTGGGGGGGTTCGCTGGGTAGGGGTACTCGGGAGGACATAAAGAAAATGCCTCTCATGCAGCTGACTGCATTTGGTTGGGAATGTGAATGGGGGAAGTACGGGCGCTGCAGAAGCAGTGGGTTCCCAATTAGGATTGGTGAATGCAGCAGGAAGGGCATTATGGGCACGACAGGCCTATGTTTGTCTTTTTGGTGGCAGCGGGACACTACTTGTGCTTGCCACCTCACCAGCTTGAACTGCACTTATGGGACTCGCCATGTCACCAAGTGTTACTGCAGTGCTGGTTTGACTACGACCGCTGTGTACTAGGCCGCTGGTGCTTGCCAGTTCACCAAAACGCTACCAAAAAAACTGTTAGCGATCGCAGGGATCAGGCCTGACTCTGCGAACGCTGCAGTTATGCGTTTAGTGTTTTGTAAGTGACAGTGATCAATCGATACTGCACTTGGGTGGGCTGGGCCGGGCCAGGCGGAGGGGCAAAACGCAGGTGCTAGCAGGTATCTGGGCTGATCCCGCTAACATTGCGTTTTTGGGAACCCTAAACTGCTGGGGACGCCAGTATAGATCTGATTGGATCAGATATTGATCCGTTCAGATACTATACCACTAAGGGAGGTGTACGCTGCGTGCGTGGGTGTTAGCGGTACTGGCGCTAACCTGACACTGCCTGGGGCAGGTGCTTGCCAGTTCACCAAAATGCTACCAAAAAAACTGTTAGCGATTGCAGGGATCAGGCCTGACTCTGCGAACGCTGCAGTTATGCGTTTAGTGTTCTATAAGTGACAGTGATCGATCGATACTGCACTTGGGTGGGCTGGGCTGGGCCGGGCGGAGGGGCAAAACGCAGGTGCTAGCAGGTATCTGGGCTGATCCCGCTAACACTGTGTTTTTGGGAACCCTAAACTGCTGGGGATGCCAGTATAGATCTGATCGGATCAGATATTGATCCGTTCAGATACTATACCACTAAGGGAGGTGTATGGTGCATGCGTGGGTGCTAGCAGGTATCTGGGCTGATCCTGCTAACACTGCGTTTTTGGGAACCCTAAACTGCTGAGGACGCTAGTATAGATCTGATTGGATCTATACCACTAAGAGAGGCATATGCTGCGTGCGTGGGTGTTAGCAGTACTGGCGCTAATCTGACGCTGCCTGGGGCGACGCATATCACCACCGGCCAATCAGGGGGCTAAACATTTATTCGGTAATAAACGGCGGGTGCCCTGACACTATAAAAAATAAACGAACTAACCAGCGTCAACCGTAACAGTTATACGGTGATCAGTGGTGAAAGGGGTAACTAGGGGGTAATCAAGGGGTTAAAACATTTATTAGATAGTATATGGGGGTCCCTGACGCTATAAAACGCTGACGGCGAACCTAAATATTTACGTCCCTAACTAGCGTCACCAGCGACACTAATACAGCGATCAGAAAAATGATTGCTTAGTGACACTGGGGATGGGGGGTGATCAAGGCCTAGAGGGGGCTAACTCTCACTGCCCTACCACTTCTAACTGTCACAAACTGACACCATGCAGTAATCAGAAAAAAAAAAAAATACTGCTTGGTGTCAGTGTGACATGGGGGGGAGGGGTGATTGGGGGGTGATCGGGGGGCGATCGGGGGGATTGGGGGTGTTTTGTGTGCCTGGCATGTTCTACTGTGTGTGTTGTGCACTCACATGTCTTCTCTCCTCGGCGCCGGAACGGAAACTGCCGAGCCGAGGAGAGATGACATCACATCCTCTGCCTGTGTGTACTACACACAGGCAGGGGAGGATTCCCATTGGCTGGGAGCGATCGCGAGGGGGGCCACGATCGGATGGCCTCCCCCTCGCCATTCAACGCTCCCAGCCAAAAGCCGACCACCGCTAGCACCGGGGGGGGTCCGATCGGACCCCCTGCCCGCGGGAGGCAGATCACGTATGGGTACGTGATTCTGCCTGCCCGTGCCATTCTGCCGACGTATATCGTCGTTAGGCGGTCGGCAAGTGGTTAAAGTTTTGTTCTCCTATTATCTTGATAGGTAATTGCAGAATATAAAAAAGTGCTTTAATTTGTACAGTGTGTATTTATATTTTTGTATTATGACATTTCTTACCTGTCCAGTGGGCTGTCAATAGTGTAAGTAAGGAGGGGCTGGCCAAAGTAACACACTTTATGTATGCATTTAGCTCTAAATGAAGTGGAGAAGGTTACCTGTCCAAAACATCCCCCCCCCCTAAAATTTTTACAATGGGCAATCAGAGGGGGTGAGGAATCTAATAAATGGACCTTCTCTTTTTGTCTTTAAATACTCTTTCAAATAAAAATAAAATAAAATAATAAAATACTGATTTTGGCCAAGAATGTTTGTGTCTCATCTGCTTGCAATGTTTATGTGCAAAATGACTAATTATTTTTTTCTTGTTTGACTCCACAGTCATGTGGGGAAGAATGGCCAGATGTCGGATAATGGAGTCATCGCCCAGACCAAATTTTACAGACGGCTCCAGAATGGCGGCTTGGGATTGCCACCTGCTGAATAGAACGCGGAAGGACTCCCATTAGACTTTGTCGCTGATGAAGCATTTGGTCTGGTTGAACACCTGATACGGCCGTTCCCGATGAGGAACCTCACCCCGGACCAGAGGGTTTTTAGCTACTAGAGCCAGAAAAGAGGTGGAAAACGCCTTTGGAATAATGGCCAGCTGGTTCCTCCTATTCCTCACTGCAATAAACATGGCGGAATATAAAATCAATCATATCGTTATGGCATGCTGCATATTGCATACGTTTTTAAGAAAAAATGCATCAAACTACATGGCCTCAGTTGGGACTGAGGCCAGCTTATTACCGGATACAACGACCCTGACAGCTCTTAAAGCTGGCCGTCCTGGCTTGCCCCCCCCCCCCAAGCACCCGTGAAGTTCGTGAAAAGTTTCTAGAGTACTTTTCAGGTAGGGGGGCCATTGATATGCCACAAAATGTTTAACAAACATGTGAAAAATAAATGTTTTATATAAACGGAAATAATATTTACTTTGATTTACTGCTTGTGTTTCTTTTAGCTGGCTCCTAGGTTATCCAATGCGTAAACTGTCGGCGCTGTATAAATCCTGTATAATAATAATACTCCATTAGCTCATCCCCCACAGCTATTACCCTTTTGTATAACTTGACCCTCCCTCCTAGATTGTAAGCTCTAACGAGCAGGACCCTCTGATTCCTCCTGTATTGAATTGTATTGTACTTGTACTGTCTGCCCTAATGTTGTTGTAAAGCGCTGCGTAAACTGTCGGCGCTATATAAATCCTGTATAATAATAATAATAATAATCCAATGGGCTTTTCTTTTTTCCCTTTTTCGTTCAATAGTGCAAACGTAAATTTTTGGATACATGAGATGACAATCTCTTCTTCAGCGAACTATTATGTTGTGGGTCTGCTACACACACACACACCTTGTATTTGTTGTTAATGTATGTAATGCATTACTGATAAAAATATTCATCACTTTCAGCACCATGACTGAAATTTGTGGAGTCATGAAAATGGCACGATTGTGGCAAATTATAAAGCACTGTGGGTGTTCTTTACTAAAGGAAAATCCACTTTGCACTCCAAGTGCACTGCAAAAGTGCACTTGAAACTGCACTGAAAGTGCATTTGTAGTGCAAAGTGGATTTGCCTTTAGTAAATAACTCCCATTGTCACTGTACACAACAACTTACTACAAAAACTGCTTTTGAGCATTGAAATAAGAAGCCACACATTGTTGAGTAGAAAACATGTTACTCAAAGCACATTCACATGTGTGTTAGAAAAAGGGTTTTTGAACAAACCAACATCTTTGTTGTATAACACTTTTTGGTCACATTAGAAATAGCCTTTTTTTGGTTAAACAGGCATGTTTCAAAGCATAACATACACAACTCAGGAACTTACAAAGTTCAACTTTGATAAAGTGAAGGCAATATCAGACATTAGTATGTCCAAACTGTGTTGATCTTGCCTTCATCAGATGGGATGATGTCACCCCTGTAAAAGCCAAATTTTGAAGATGCACACAAATTGGGAATCAAAATGGGGATTGCCCTCCTGATCCCATGCCTAATGTCAACATGTGCTAGCTCCCATCATGGGGGATCAATGGACGTGTTTTGGGGGTGCAACCCCTTCCTCTCACCTACTAGAGTTGCGAGGAAGGGGCTGCACCCACAAAACACGTACATTGATATCCCGTGATGGCAGATAGCACATGTTGACACACCGTGTGCATCTTCAAAATTTGGCAAAAAGGTATACTTAGCACACAGATATTTGATGGCAGAAATAGTAATATGAATTATTGCTTAGAAGTGTCGTACAATTGTTTTTTTTTGCAGAGTTCCAAGCTGAAAAAATTTCCTTTATTTCCTTTCTAAAGCTGGAATACTTACCTTTTTTTGTTAAATTTTCACACATGGAGACACCCCTAGTATCCACTGGAGCACCTGTGTTGGACACCCTAAAAAGTTTGTTCTGGTGTCCCACACTAGTGCGTCCAGATGTGTAAACAGCTGCTGAGCGTCCTCTCCTTACACTGAATCAAGTTTCCATTTCATTCTAGTTACAAACCCATCTAGACAACAATCTTATTTTAATACAAATAAGCCTGAACAAATGTAGTTAACCTGTATCTGCCAAAAACATCTTATAAGTGGGCGAACAAACAATGTTTCCTACGACCGATTACTGTGCTCAAGAACCTGAAAGTTGCCATTTTAAACTGTACAACAGTAAAGAAAAGCACATGGAGCAGCATGCAAGTAATAAAATAATAATAATAGGAACACATGACAACTATTTACTTTTTTGAAGAACTCTCTTGATCCTTCTGTACTGATCCTGCTCCCTCAATTTCAGGTCTGACCAGCGTTTCCTCAATTGATCCTTGGATCATCGTACCCCAAAATTCCTGTGCAGACTTTTCACAACTTTAGCCATGATCTTGCCCTTTCTGACATTTGGGTTTGGGTAAGGTCCATGCTTCCCATCATAGTCGGCCCTCTTCAAGATGTCCACCATCTCCACCATCTCTACAAAGTACAGATTTGAGGCCTTAAATCTCCTCCGGGATCAGGACGTTCGTGGCTCCGGGCTTTCGTCGTTGCTGCTGCTGTCTGCATGCACTTGCTCTTTCTCCGCCATGTGCTCTCCCACTGCGCTGAAAGACAAGGGGCGGGGAATAGACTAGAAAGAACGTCTGGGGTGGGCAGAGTTTCACGCATGCACAGTGTATATAAAGCGTAACAAGCATGTGTCATACGTACGATCTGTGAGCAGAGGACGGAGTAGTGGAAGCGACGATCATTATAACGAAGGTAGAATTTTACTTGGTGCATCAGTGGCCTATACTGCTTATAGATTGAGGCCTATATTGGGTCAAGATTAGGAGAGTTTCACCTGACATTAGGGTTTGTCTTGTGTTGTGTCTTGCAGAGAAAATGGATGGGTTCAAAGACCACAGCTTCCTCCCAATATTCATTGATAAATACAGGGAGCTGCCCTGTCTGTGGCAGGTGAAACACCCGCATTAAAACAACAAAATAAAGAGGCAGGCAGTGATGGAGAAACTGCTGGAGTTGGGGAAGCTGCAGGTCCCCACGGCAGTTATCCCCTATTTAAAAAAAAAATTGGTGGCACATATAATTGTGAGTGTACTAAGGTCCAGAAATCCATGAGATCAGGAGCAGCAGCAGATGACATTTATGTGCCCAGGGGGTGGTACTATGAAAGACTTCATTTTCTGGCAGACCAGACTGAAGTCAGGGAATCCCTCTCAACCCTACCTTCCATTCTTCCTTCCATGCTTCCTTCCACCCCAGCTGAGGCTTCCGACGCCAACCCTGGCCCTTCCACCCAGGAAGAAGTGGAGGAGCTCAGCTTGAGCCAGGTATAGCATTGTTCAACATATTCTTTGTCGTAAAATAAATAATGTGAAATAAATGTTATTATTGACCACTAATTGCTGATTTAATAAATTGTTTTACATATCAATAGACAGTAGTAGCCAAAAAGGTTTGGGACAAGAATGAAAAATGTTGCACTCAGAATGATAGTCTTTTCTATTTATTAACATTCAATTTGCAACAGTCATGAGCTGCAAATGGTGTGTGATTGATGAACAATAAACTAAAACTATGTCCCTTTTTCATCCACAGGAAAGCCTCAGCCAGGAGAAGGCTGTGGAATGTGGCAGCCAGGAGGAGGCTGGGGAATGTGGCAGCCAGGAGGTGGAGGGGGAATGTGGCAGCCAGGAGGTGGCAGGGGAAAGTGGCAGCCAGGAGTTGGCAGAGGTAAGTGGCAGCCAGGAGGTGGCCGGGCCCAGTAGGAGCCTCACAGAATCACAGGTCCCTCCACAACCAAAAGGGCCAGGAAGGGGAGTAACGTGTAGGAGGCAGCGCTCAGGCTGATTTGGGATGCTAATGAGGCCTTTAAAGCCAACCCCACTCTCCAAGAGGCCTTTGCATGCATGACTGCATACAAAATGCACCAAATGGAGGAGGGCCAACGCCTCTTCCACCTCCTGCCACACCTCCAACACCACAGCCACAGCCTGGAAGGAAGCGTGTAAGGAAGACAAAAAGTGATGGCCTGAGTCTGGTCTGGCAGCCTTGTTTTATGACCACAGCCTGGGGACAAAGATGTCATCTGCTGCTGTTCCTGATCTCTTGGAGTCCTGGACCGGATTGTGCCCACTATTATATGGACTCCTCGGGCCACCAATTTTGGTTGGCAAATACTTGATGTGTGCCCTGGGGTAAAAAGGCTTGTGAGAACTCTGTGTGAATATCAGCAGCAAAACAACTTCATTATTCTAGCATTATAAAGAAGAATAGAATGCGCTGCATTAAAAGATTTAAAAATTTGAAGCGTGACGAATGTGCTATCTCCATTACAAACGCTAGTTTTACAAGATCGAGCGTTTCCATCTCGTAATTTATCCTGAGCATGCCTTTCACTTTGTGCATCAGAATTGTGTACACACGTTTGGAATTTTGTTGTTGGAAAATTTGAGATCCAGATCTCAAATTTGGTATGTCGGAAATTCCGATGGAAAAAGTCCAATGGAGCCTACACACAGTCGGAATTTCCGACAACAGGCTCCGATCGCACATTTGCCGTCGGAAAGTCTGACCATGTGTACAGGGCATAAGATTTATGAACATTGGAAAAAAAGTAAAGTCTTTTTCAGACGAGTGAAGACATCTCCAGGGGTCAAAAAGGCCCTCCCGTGAAAAAAAATGACATAAACCATTTCTTACAGAATGAGGTCCTTTAGAGGTGTCTATAATTGGGTCCATTTGGGCATTTAAATCCCTGCAGATGATAAAGTTACCCTTTTGCATTCTTCTTATCTTCTTAATAGTTTTCTTGATAAATTGCGTAGGTTGTTTGTTAGGAACATATAGATTAGCGATGGTTAATATTGCATTGTCAATATTGGCAACGATTATTACAAATCTTCCTTAGGAGTCTGTCTTGGAGTCCAACAGTTGGAAAGTGACTGAGTATTTTATAATTGTGATAACCCCTCTTTTTTTCTTATGCCGCATACACACGAGCAGACTTTTCGACTGGACTCATCCGACGGACCAAGTCCAGCGGACAATTCGACCATGTGTGGGCTTCATTGGACTTGCAGCGGACTTTTTCGGTCGAAAATCTGACGGACTTTAGATTTGGAACATGTTTCAAATCTTTCCGACGGACTCGAGTCTGGTCAAAAAGTCCGCTCGTCTGTATACTAGTCCGACGGACGAAAACCAATGCTAGGGCAGCTATTGGCTACTGGCTATCAACTTCCTTATTTTAGTCCGGTCGTATGTCATCACGTACGAATCCATCGGACTTTGGTGTGATCGTGTGTAGGCAAGTTTGTTTGTTCAGGAAAGTCTGTCGGAAGTCCGCTGAAAGTTCGTCGGATAGACCGTCGGACCAGTCCGGTCAAAAAGTCAGCTCGTGTGTACACGGCATTAGAGTAGTTAGAGAAGAATACATGTGGAAATTTGTGATGGGAGAATTTAAACCCTAAAGTGGAACTTCCGCTCATCGGATTCTTCCCCCCCTCTGGTGCCTCAATTGGCACCTTTCAGGGGGGAGGGGGGGTGCAGATACCTGTATAATACAGGTATCTGCACCCACTTCCGGGAATAGCTAGCCGCAAATTCCCGCCCTCCCCCCGTTGTGTTGTGAGAAACACACAGTACCCACAACACAACGGGGACCAATGTAGACGCGCAGACGCGACTCACGCATGCACAGTAGGGAACCGGGCAGTGAAGCCGCAACGCTTCACTTCCTGATTCCCTGACCGAGGATGGCGGTGGGGGCAGCCGAGAGACGAGCGATCGATCGGCTTCGGCTGCCGACATCGCTGGACCCTGGGACAGGTAAGTGTCCATTTATTAAAAGTCAGCAGCTGCAGTATTTGTAGCTGCTGGCTTTTAATATTTTTTGTTTAAGGTGGAGCTCCTCTTTAAGGGGATTGTCCCTAGTGAAATGGGACTCCTGAATAGATAGAATTTCACTGTTGAATTTCAGCACGTCATTCCAGAGATTTTTTCCTTTTATAAGGGCTGTTGAGACCTTTCACATTAAGCGATGACATCCTAAATTGAGCCATGCTGGTAATGTTATGTACAAATAAAACTTTTTGTTTAAATAATCAATCTTGGGGCGGAGCTTGCAGCAGAAGGAGATGGACGTTCACTAGCTGAGCTCCTCTGCATTCAGGGAAATAAACGGCACACAGCACCTGTTATACAAGGCAGAAAGGCACAACATATACCAGGGGACCCGCAGCTCATTCCGGTGAACCGAATGAACATGCCGCGGAGGAATAAAGAGACCCGTAAGCCGCAAAAACTTACCGAATACTATCCACTCGGGCCTAAGCAAGATGGCGGCGGTCAGAAAGAACGAGGTATGTCTAGTACCCCTCAATACAGCCAAGGGAAAAGTAATCCACAAAAAAGAAATGCCCCACAAAGGAGCACACAGTCTCCGATTCACACTCCTACCTCCGGGAGCCCAGAAAAAGCAAGGGTTAGGCTGGATGCCTCCGATGCAAGCCAGGACATAACACAAGGCCTAGACTCAGGGGAGGACACCAGAGACCTCCCTGACTCAATTGATCTATTCCCCACTAGCAATCAACCTGTCCTGGATACCACCCTTAAGGACATGTTAGTGTCTCTTAGAAGCTCATTACATGCTGACATGCTATCATGTGTCCACAAATTTGGAGTAGAACTGAGAGATACTACAGCCAGAGTAGATCACATAGAACATAAAATGGAGTTTGCGACCACCATTAATGATCTTGTGGATGCCCATGACAGCAACACTGACGAGCTGGACGCAATTAAAGCTAAAATGGCTGACATTGAAGACCGCTCTAGGAGGAATAATATGAAAATAAGGGGGGTCCCCGAATCAATTCAACAATCTGATCTCCGCACCTATACAGCGCAATTATTTCAGGCTATAATCCCTGAGTTGTCAGACCTGGACATAACAGTGGACAGGATCCACCGCTTACCTAAGCCATCCCATTTACCAGACATACCCAGAGATGTTATACTCAGGTTACATTTCTTCCAAACGAAAGAACGCCTGATGTCGGCTGCACGCAGCAAAGACCTCTTTCCACCACAGTACAAAGACCTACAATTTTTTGCAGACTTATCCCAAATCACTCTACAGAAAAGGAGGAACCTCAATACAATATCAAAATCCTTGAGGAACCATAAAATTGCATATAAATGGGGGTTCCCTACAAAATTGATCATAACAAGGGAAGGCAGAGAACATGTGGTGGACAACCTCGCCAAAGGATTGATCTTACTCCAAAAATGGCATATTATCCCAGAGGATATGCATAGTGACCGCCACGCCAAAAGCCCTGATCACTTAGCTGAGGATTGGAACCTAGTCACAACCAAGAATGCCCGCAAACACTCCTAATCAAAGGAAAACCAAGACAGGTTACATATAACTGTTCCCTGAAACAGAAGCACTATCTGTTAAGCTGAACTGATAACCCCAGATTACAATATGAGTGACTTATTGTCACACCCAGGTTGTAAGGACCTATTCATTGTTCCTTGTTCCGTTTTACCATTTTTTTTCATTTTAGTTTCTTATCAGTTATATCCGCAGCCGCAGAATCTGGATACATCCCTCAAGATTGACCAAGCCGTACAGCAGAACTACCGCACCCTCATCCTTCCAATCTTCAGTCGCATCAAGATACACACTGCCAAACTAACCACCAAATGTAAGTGTTACATACACATACCTCACTACGCAACCAATCCTACTCTCAATAGATGCCTATAACTTTTCTCACAGTCAAAGCCAGAGGCCTGAATCATCCAGCCAAACGCAGATCCATGTGGGCTGAAGCGATTCAACATAAAGGGGACATATTTTGTGTACAGGAGACACATTTCAAAAAGCAGGCTCAACCTACATGCTCTCATCCTAAATTCCCGCATATATTTTTTGCAAATTCTAATACCAAAAGAAGAGGAGCCCTTACAGCAATAAAAGACACGGTAGCTTTTCACCTTCATGAAGAAATACAAGATGCACAAGGCAGATACCTCATTTTAATATGTGATATCAATAATACCACTTACACAGTGGTAAACGGATACGCCCCTAATACTCACTAGACCCGGTTTCTTCATAAATTACTGAAAAAAGCGCTTCGAATACAGAAGGGTCACCTGGTCCTATGCGGGGACTTTAACTTACCACCGGATTCCAGCATGGACTCAAGTTCAATCACTAAAAGAAAACCCCAAACACTTCAACCACTATTGAAATCATATGATGTATACGACGCATGGAGATGTCTTCATGCTTCAGAACGGGACAACTCCTTCTTTTCTGCTAGCCACAAAATGTATTCTAGACTAGATCTTTTTCTGACAGATAGGTGGTTGTTAACTAAAATCAAAGCATCACAAATCAATAGCATTACCTGGTCGGATCACGCATCGGTCTCACTGTTGGTGGATGACAACTCCGCTAGTAGTGCCACCTTTATATGGAGAGCTAATCCACACCTATTTCAGGATGATCCTTCCAGGTCTGCTTTACAAAGGGATCTGAAAGAATTTTTTGATCACAATGTAGGCTCAGTTACTGACCCTTTTGTTACCTGGAACACGCATAAGGCGTTTATGAGGGGTCTTCTAATAAAACTTGGAGCTAGGGCTAAGAGGAGGAGGGGGCAGCGCATAATGGATATTTCCAAACAAATCAAAACTTTAGAAGTACAAAACAAAGCCAATTTCAATAATAGGATAACCGAAGAAATAACCAAGCTGAGACATGACTTACGGCTTATACTGTTGGATGATTTTGAAAAATCTTCCAGGAGGTTAAAAATGACATATTATACCACTGGAAATAAGGCAGGGAAATTATTAGCAACCCGGTTACGAGGCATTAGACATAAAACTAAAATTCCCTGCATTATTCACCCAGAAACACAGGAAAAATTATACCCCCCCCAAGCAATAGCAGACGCCTTTAGCACTTACTATGGGTCTTTGTATAACCTGAGTAAAGATCCTCAAATAACTCAACCATCATCCGATTCTATTTCCAAATTTCTCAGCAAAATAAATTTACCTCACCTTACAGAAACTCAAATTGAAACATTGAATTCCCCTTTCACGACACGAGAAGTGTCTCAAGGGATAGATTCATTACCAAAAAATAAATCCCCTGGACCTGACGGATTCACAGGAGAATATTTCCAAACGTTTAAAGAAATACTGTCACCCAGACTCACTGAAATATTTAACCAAGCTGCCTCCACCTCCTCATTCCCTTCTGAGATGTTGAAAGCGATGATTGTGGCGTTGCCGAAGCCAGGGAAGGATCCGGACACCCCTCAAAATTTCCGCCCAATATCATTGCTTAACAATGATTTAAAATTATATGCCAAACTAATAGCCAATAGAATAGTTGATCTTCTACCATCATTAATTCACCCTGACCAATCTGGTTTCACCAAAGGGCGCCAAACGGCGGATGCAACCAGACGCTTGATCAATCTTATATATTCTGCCAATAAAACTGGAACGCCTTCTCTGCTCCTTGCTTTGGATGCAGAGAAGGCGTTCGATAGGATCCACTGGACATACCTAGAACACGCTTTGACTAAGTTTGGTTTCAAGGGTCCAATATTTCAAGTATTATGGCACTTTACACAACACCGTCAGCACAGGTTTACATATCTGGTATGCTCTCAACCCCTTTTAAAATTACAAACGGGACGCGCCAAGGATGCCCACTATCCCCACTAATCTTCAATCTCTTAATGGAACCCTTAGCAGCATAGACAAGCGGGAACAAAATGCACACCATAAGTCTATTTGCGGACGATATTATTTTGATTCTCACAGACGTACAGTCCTCCCTGGCTTCGGTTCACGATGCTCTACACTTATTTAATGCTATATCTTACTATAAAGTAAATGACACCAAATCCTACCTTCTAGGTCTGGGTCTTACAGAAAAAGTGAAACAAAGCATTACCACTAGGTTTCCATATAGATGGAAAGAAAAAGGCATTGCATACCTAGTGATTACTCTTACACCTAAAACTTCAGAATTAGTCAAAGAAAACTACACCCCATTCTTAGATTCCCTGAAACGTAAACTTGATAAATTGCAAAAATTCGAACTATCATGGTCAGGCAGACTAGCAGCATTCAAAATGCAAATTCTACCACAATTTTTATATCTATTTAGGACCCTACCAATACCTGTTCCACATTCTTTCTTCCAACAAGCCCAACTCACAGTCGACAAGTATCTGTGGGCAGGTAAAAAAGCACGTTGTGCTTTCAACAAACTTATTAAAATTAAACAAATGGGAGGGATAGGACACGTATCTATAAAAGATTATTATGCAGCTACCATACTTACACAAGTAAAAGTCTGGTTCCAGCAAAACACCATCACATTATGGTCGGATCTAGAAAGTGCACAAATCAAAGGGGGGAACCTATATAACTACCTGATTTCCAGCCCACATCACTATACAAAAAATTCCATAGATGCACCTACCATACAGGCGTCTGTGGAATCCTGGAAATATTTACTTACAAATACAACTCAAGAAGACCCACAAATTCCCTTAAAATTCCAGATCACGGCATTAGAACATGTTATACCTGATTTATCACTAACTAATTGGTGTACAAATAAAACACTCCTTTTGGAGGACCTCTTTATAGGGCCAACACTGAAATCATTCAGATCATTACAGATCGAATATTCCATACCAGCATCCGAGTTCTACAAATACATCCAGATATCCCACCTCTTAGATAAAAAGAGTTGCAATATAACCAACCAACTACCTTGGAAATTAGCTCTCTTCTACACAAGCACCAAATATACCCAAAAAGGAACATCATTACTCTATAAGTACCTACAAGATAAACATTCCTTCTGCAAAATTCTAATATTACAGCGTGGGAAAGGGACTTGGAGAGGACCTACACAGAAGAACAATGGACAAAAGCATTCAGGGTTACATATAATTCCACAAGAAGTGCCAACCTTTGGGAATTGTACTTTAAAATACTATTGCGATGGTATCTCACCCCACATAGGATTTCCAAATTTGCAAATGCAGCTTCTCCTGAATGTTGGAGAAACTGCGGTCATAGAGGTACATTGATTCACATACTGTGGTCTTGCCCACGCCTTAAAAGGTATTGGACCCTTGTGTTCAATACAATAGAACAAATCTCAGGCACTAAGGCTACATATACCCCGGGTATGGCACTTCTGTTTTTAGGAATAGATTTAATACCTGCACCAATGAGAACAGTAGTATCTCACTTACTATTAGCAGCTAGACTAACTATAGTAAGACATTGGAAGGAGACTAGCTCACCCTTAATAGCGGAAACCCTAAGAATAATGAATACACACAGTACATATGAAATACAATTTGCCTGTAGTAGGGGGAATTTTAACCAGGCTTCTACTGTATGGAATTCCTGGATTACATGGTATCCACACAACTTAGGTCTTAACTTCTATGGGAACGATAAATAATTAAATAATTTAATTATCCAAATATTCTTTTAATTAAATACCTCAATAATCTACGGTACACTGATATATATACAAAAAGCCAATACATTACGGTTGGTCAATAGACATAATTTCTCTAACTGCGGATACAAGTTAAAAAGTTCTGTTACTAGTTCTTTTGCGATTCTACTTAAAAGTTGTCATAGCTAGAGATACAACATGCAAGTATGGAATTTTCAAATGTGTTGAATGAAACTAGAACTAATAGGATATAGTTGGGCTGTGAAACCTACCCCTACTGGACACAGTTAGTTCCCAGAGGGGTGTCCAGGGGTATGAGGAGCATCACGGATATATCTAATTCCTCAAGCTGTAATATGATGTATACTTATAACTGTACTTGCTTCAAAGTTGTACTTTGGAAGTTACAAAATTGTGACAACTTTCAGTGAATGTATTATACTTTATTTTATGTCATTTATTTACAAAAACTCAATAAAAAACTATTGGAATTAAATAATCAATCTTTCGTCAGTTTCCGGGGGGAAGAAAAAAACCTGTTAAACAGATAAAATACAAAAAGTTATCGTGCAACTCTTGGGTGCTGTACTTTCTGCACTGTAACTATGGGGTATGTGAAACGAAACGAAATGGCAACACAAAAAAAGGTTCAAAGGCCTAAGTGACCCGGAGGAGTCAATCATTTTCGAATGGTATCAAGGAAAAGAAGTATTCCTTGTTCAGCCAGGAGTGTTGTGCCATTGCTGGGTGTTCTTTCCTGGAGGATATTTATCCATGACATTTGTTTCATTTTCAGGTAGAAGACCCCAGGATTTAAGGAACTTAAGGCAATCATCAATTGAATATATTGTGTAAGAGGTGTTATTTCTGTCAATCATTAGTTTTGTAAGAAACCCCCATTTATATATGATCTTGTGATTGCGTAAAATCTTGATGATGAAATTTAGGTTCCTGTGTGCCATTATGGTAGCTTGAGAGAGGTCTGAAAAAAGTACAATAGTTGCATAGGGGTCTGAGAGTGGAGTTGTTTTGATGAGCAAATTGCATTAATTGTTCTTTTATGTGATAAAAATCTATTCTTGCAATCACGTCATGTGGCAGACTTTCTGATATGTGAGAGGGCTTTGGGAGTCTGTGAGCTCTATCAATTATTAATTCCTCTTGAAATGTAGATGGCAATAGATCTAAGGTCATTTGGCTTAAGAATTTCTTTAAATCTGCATTTTTGACATTTTCTGGGATGACACGGAATTTTATATTTTTACGTCTAGCCCTGTCTTCTTGGTCTGCGGCCTTTAATTTTAGTCGTTTGAGTTCCATCTTTAGTTCAAAGTGGGAGTCTACTAATTCATTATGTGTGTCAGGGAATAGGCCGTGGAAGTACTGGCAATCTTGCCAGTAGAAGAAATGGACGCCATAGGCGCATCATGTGACAGATTGTTCCCCCTGCTGTCCTATATAAGGCTGCCTCTGTCTGACCCAAGTTGCTGGATTGTCTTCAGCTCTCCCTGAGTTCCTGAACCTGTACCTGTTTCCTGTTGTCGCGCTGTGACCCGGAATGTTCCTTGGCTTACCCTGATCTTCTCCTGGCTCTTACCTGGCTTACCCTAAGGACTACTCTTCTGCCTAATCAGCCTGCTTGCCTGTGTAAGACCCCGGCTTATCCTAAGGACTACTCTTCTGCCTAACCTGTCTGCTTGCCTGTGTATGACCTTGGCATGTTTGAAGGACTTGTTTCTATCTGAATACCTCTGCTACTTGTGTGTGACCCTGGCCTGCCTTAGAGACTTTGCTATTTACTACACCAGTTTACCTACCAGTGTATGATCACCAGTGTTGGATCCTCATCCAGGCCTTTGCTGACTTCCCTGGATATCCTACGCCCTGTATCCTGTCAACATTCCTTAAGGATTGCTTCCAGCACCTCCTCAAGTTGCCTGCTGCCTTAGAGACTTTGCTATTTTCTACATCAGTCTACCTACCCGTGTATGATCACCTGTGTTGGATCCTTGTCCAGGCCTTTGCTGACTTCCCTGGGTACCCTATGCCCTGTATCCTGTCCACACTCCTTAAGGATTGCTTCCAGCACCTCCTCAAGTTGCCTGCAAGTGGTCATCTGATAAGGTCCTGCACATCCTGCTGGCAACCTGTGCTTCTTTGAGCATTATACCCTCTGTGCCAACTTCAGGGGTATACTGCGCTCAGGGGAGCCACTCTCAGCATCTTTGCCTCGGAAAGGTAACCTGACAATGTGCCTCAGAGAAATATAAGATTTTATCTTCAACCGATTCCACTCTCTCTCCTAGTGACTCTAACTCCATTTTAGATTTCTGCATGAATTATCTAACATCATGTTGTATTGCCCCTTTAAGTGACAATAGCATTTCTTTTAAGTCAGTGTCTATGATTGGCTGACCTGAGGTAAAAAAAGCATGCAGCTTATCTTCATGGGGATTTCCTACATTCATTTGTTCAGTAACATTGTAAGTTTCACTTACATGTTCCTCTGTTAACAAAATTATTTTTTTCTGTCTTACAGGGCTTTTAGACCCTTCATTTTTATTGTGTTGTACCCTATTGTTCTTTCTTCTCATCTCCTGTACAGGCAGCCTGCCTGTTGCTTTAGTTGTGTGAGGAGGAGTCGGCGCCATATTGTTTTTTCTGGTTCCCAGCTGGGCTGTTTAATTTAGTCAATTTGTGGGGTCCCCATGTTCCTAGGTTCCCCCAGAGGCTGTGGGTACTTTGGGGTCCAATTTTGGTAGCTCCTAGCTGCTGTATGAAGCCTCTGAACACAGAGCTCAGTTAGAATACGGCAATCAAGCTATGCTTCCGGCCATGCCCCACTGACACTTTTTTGGGAACCAGTGACACTAACACAGTGATCAGTGCTAATAAAACATGCACTGTCACTGTACTAATGGTACTGGCTGGGAAGGCATGGTCCTAATGTGGATAATGTCTGAAGGTGTTCCTTGGATGTTGGACCTCTCTACATGGCTAGGCTGTAAAAAAAGTCTCACACATGTGGTATCACCATAGGAGGAGTAGCAGAATGTGTTTTGGGGTGTAGTTGCAAGTATGCCTATGCCGTGTGTAAGAAATAACTTGTTAATGTGAAATTTTTGTGAAAAAAAAACAAAAAACACTTTTTATTTACTTTCTTCATTTTCCAAAGAATCGTGTAAAAAAATTACAACTTCAAAAAACTCTCTATTCCTCTTACTAAATACCTTGGACTGTCTACTTTCCAAAAGTTTGGGGCGTATTTGCACTGTCCTGGCATGTTAGGGCCTCAAGAAATGAGATAAGCAGTCAGTACATCAGGATTGATTAATTTTCAATGATAGGTACCATAGCTGGTGGACTCCATAACCTTCACACAGACCAAATAATATGCACTTGGTTATTTTTACCAAAGAGATGTAGCAGTAAAAATGGTCAAAATGATTTTATTTTCATTTATAGTGCAAAAAAATAAAAATACCCAGTGGCAATTAAATACCATCAAAAGAAAGCTCTATTTGTTTGAAACAAAGTGATAAAACTGCAATTTGGGTACAGTGTTGCATGACTGAGTAATTTTCATTCAAAATGTGAGAGTGCTGAAAGCTGCAAATTGAAGAGGGTGAAAAAATGTCCAGTATTGAGGTGATTAAAGAGGTCACATAGAGCATTTAAAAAAAAAGATATGGGGAAAATGTACCATGATCATGGACAACTTCATAACCATGAAAAGGTAACATATCTGGGGGAATTTTGAGGTTATTAACCTCTCCTCATACTCCCTTACAGAAGTTAATATCTCAGTTTTATCCCACTAGTAGATTTGACAAGTTTGAATTTATTCAGTGGAAAATTAAAGGATAAGTTCACATTTAAAAACAATAAAAAAATAAATGCACATGTTTTTGCAGGTAAAAAAATATGCATTTATTTATTTTTTCTTTCCTAGGAGCCTGGAAAGTACCGACAGCTGCTGAGTCTGTCTGTACTTTTAGTATTCCTATTCACAAAATACTGTGAATGAATGAGGCGTCTGGGCAGGCCGAGCCCCACACGGTCACTTTTTTTAACCACTTGCCGCCCGCCATATAGCAGAATGACAGCGGCAACGTGGTTTCAATATCCAGGGGGCGCGATTCATGGCAATCGTTGTTGCGGTGTGTTAGTCTGACACACCGCAACTCTGATCTAGGTAAAGAGTCTCTGACAGGAGACTCTTTACCACGTGATCAGCCGTGTCCAATCACGGCTGATCACGATGTAAATAGGAAGAGCTGGTGATTGGCTGACAGACGCGAGTAGAGGAGAGCCGATCGCAGCTCTCCTGACAGGGGGGTCTGTGCTGATTGTTTATCAGCATAGCCCCCCTCGGATCCCACCCAGGACCACAATCATGCCGCCCAGGACCACCAGGATGCCCATCCACACTGGACCACCAGGCATGCCCCCCCCTAGACCCCCAGGGAAATACTAATTTGTGCCCAGGCAGCTGACAATCATTGCCCAGGCAGCTGCCAATCAGTGCCCACTCACAATGCCTACCACTGCCAGTGCCACCAGGGATGCCTATCAGTGCCTCATATCAGTGCCACGTATCAGTGCCCATCAGTGCCACGTATCAATGCCCATCAGTGCCCATCAGTGCCCCCTATCAGTGCCCATCAGTGCCCAGCAGTGCCGCCTATCAGTGCCCATCAGTGCCCAGCAGTGCCGCCTATCAGTACCACCCATAAGAAGCCATCTTTGCAGCCTTTCAGTGCCCATCAGTGTTGCCTATCAGTGTCCATCAGTGCCCACCAGTGCCACCCATGAGTGCCCATCAGTGCCGCCTATCAATGCTCATCAGTGCTCCATATCAGTGCTGCCTACCAGTGCCCATCAGTGCTGCATATCAGTGCCCATCATCAGTGCCGTCAGTCCCCACTCATTGGTGCCACCTCATCGGTGCCGCCTTATCAGTGCTCATCAGTGAAAGAGAAAACGTACTTGTTTACAAAATTTTATAACAGAAACAAAAGCAAAACTAATTTTTCTCAAAATTTTCGGTCTTTTTTTATTTGTTTAGCAATAAAATAAAAACCGCAGAGGTGATCAAATGCCACCAAAAGAAAGCTCTATTTGTGGGAATAAAATGATAAAAATTTGGTTTGGGTACAGTGATGGATGACCGCGCAATTGTTATTCAAACTGCGACAGCACTGAAAGCTGAAAATGGTCTGGGCAGGAAGGTGTATAAGTGCCCTGTATGGAAGTGGTTAAATAGTGACAGCTAGCAGGGAGAGAAGATCCCCCGTTAGCTATCAAAATGGGGGGTCAGGGGAAGCGGGGGCCGGTGCATCTGTAATATGTTAAACTTAAAAAAAAAGGTTAACTTATTATTTAAATTGGTGTTATGGTGATATGGTAAACGTTGCATTTCTGTCTTCCATTAAAAGCTGCATAAATATGTGAGAAATGTTCATTACATGGAACCATCCGGTGTCAAGATCTACTTCAATGAGAGAAGAGAAGTTCCAACCGATCTTAATTTAGAAAGCTGGGCTTTTGTTAACAGTACATATTATTCCTATAATACAATTACCATTATAGGACCAGACTTTGTGCCTGAAATGTTTACCAATTTGAGTAATCCCATCTTCTGGAAAAAAGGCAAAGTAAGACATTACTTGATTGTTTTCTGTTTGTATTGTTTGCTAAGGAGATTTACAATTAGAATTTATAGAGATTGTTTAGTTTCATATTATGATATACTTGCAAATATACCTGTAAGTGAAAGGGGCAACTCATGAAGTAATTTTCTATTCATGGTGTAATTTTCTATTCATGGAGTCATTTTCTATATTGTTGCAGTTTGTACTGTATATATAGTATAGGAGATCCACCCGAGAAAGCCTTATCTGTGTTGTCAACATCCCCATAGATAAATGGAAAAGAGGTTAGTATGCCCCAAGTACTTAATGGAACTTTAAGGGCAATTCACAAAAAATTGCTTCTGAATTTATATAAAACATATAATTTTATTACATCCATGTAAAATGGTAAAAACTATTGATATAGGTGATAAAACACAATCATGGGGGCGTGGCTTGGAAGGGACTCGGGATGGCTGCCCGAGACGAGAGCTCCCGCACAGAGAGGACGAAAAAGCCTTCCAAAAAAAGGAATCACAGGCAATCCAATCAAATCTACCAGGAGCACCTCAACCGCACCGTACAGGAGACCGGAACACAACTAAGTAACAATATACCGGAGATGTTCCGCTCCTGCCCGGCAGGCCAGCACGTGGAGACGGAGACCTCACAGGCCTCATCCCTGGACTCAATTAGCAGCGCTCTGGACCGGACGACAGGGAGTCTCGTGGCTCCCAGCCCAAGCCTTCTAGATCTCCAGAGAGACCTGAAAAACGTTGCACTGGACATTAAACACACCCTGACGACGGCAATAGCAGAATTAAAAATGGACGTCCACACAATGAACCACCGCCTCACAGAAGTGGAGGACTCCTCTCAGCTACAGGCCGCAGCCATCAGGCAAGTTCAGAAATACTATGATCTGCAACTGAAAATGCATACTCACTGGGGATGAATCATAATGGTAACACACTGCCATTAACCCCCCCCCCTTTTTTTCCCCCTATTACCCCCCGGAAGTGTTTCCGCAATGTTATTCATGTTATTACCTTATTACCTATGCTTTTGGCACTTGCAACAAGGTAAATTTGTAACTATCATCTGATTAGAGACTGGGTAGTAGGTTAACCACCCGCAGTTCTACTGGGACAAATGTAAGTGACCATCCACGCCGCTCTCTATCCCCCCACATAAGGGGTATGAGAATGACATCAATTAACCAAATGTCCCCTCCCCACAACCTAACAAGTCATTTGTATAGGTATCTACCTCTTTCAGAGGCAATACCCTTGTCTCCCCCAAAACCTATACTCCATATTAAAACTTTTTATATATATACCGTATATACTCGAGTATAAGTCGTTCCGAGTATAAGTCGAGGCCCTAATTTACCACAAAAAAATGGGAAAAACGTATTGACCCGAGTATAAGACGAGGGTGAGAAATGCACAGCTACTGTAAGTGGAAAAGAGGGTCAACAATGCCCATTTGCAGCATCACTGTGCCCATTTGCAGCCATAGGTCCCCTGAATTCAAACTCTGTAGTTAAGGGTTCCTAGATGCCCCCTAGCTGCAGCCAAAATTTGGGGTCTCTAAACCCAAAGGGTCCCGAAATGACATTGCTGCAGATGGACACAGTTGACCGAATTTGGGGCCCCGTATCTCGGGGCCACTTAGTGCTAAGAACCCCAAATTTGGTGTGCAAACCCAGTAGCACCATAACATTTCCAAAGCTGGGGTTTCTAGCACCAAGTGGCCCCGAGATACAGAGCCCCAAATATCAGTTCAGAAAATGTCAAGCACTTTTCTGCAGCAGAGAATGACATTTTCTGAACCAGATTTGGGGCCCCGTATCTCAGGGCCACTTAGTGCTAGGAACCCCAATTTTGGATATGTTATGGTACCAGTTCCCCTGGGTTTGCACACCAAATTTGGGGTTCCTAGCACCAAGTGGCCCTGAGATATGGGGCCCCAAAGTCGGTTCAGAAAATGTCAAGCACTTTTCTGCAGCACAGAAAGACATTTTCCGAACCGATTTTGGGGCCCCGTATCTCGGGGCCACTTAGTGCTAGGAACTTTAGCTTTGGATATGTTATGGTATCAGTGCCACTGGGTGTGCACACCAAATTTGGGGTTCCTAGCACTAAGTGGCCCTGAGATACGGGGCCCCAAAGTCGGTTCGGAAAATGAAATTTTTTGCTGCAGAAAAGTGCTTGACTCGAGTATAAGTCGAGGGGGGCACTTTCAGCACAAAAAAATGTGCTGAAAAATTCGACTTATACACGAGTATATACGGTACTTTCACAGAACTGATGTTGACCATGGAGCAGAATATATCATTCACCACTAGACACTTCAGCAATATCTAAGAGCACAAACTGAACCCCTTGTCATAAGAGCACAAAGACAGTTCTCTCTCCGTACTGCACTCACACATTCACTCGGACTCCAACCAACACCTCTAGTTCTACCTACTAATTGGACAGGTCCCACAAAATGGGGAAACGAGACATGGAACCTGTGGGGGAGAGGGGACATAAGCATACCACAGTCTCCAATGACGCTCACCTGATTTAGGTTATCTCTTACGCCTACACATAATGGTGATAGTTATCCATTAGAATGTGTATTCTATTGTATCACTAAAGGTCGTCTACGCTCATTGTTATTATGTTTCTAAACATGTTTGAGTATACTTAAACTAATGCCACGCACAGTCGGTATAAAATAAATTATTCGTTTCACAATGTGTCTCTAACCCTGGAAAGACACAACTCTAAACTCCAATATCCTTTGTTGTAACTGACTAGCCTGCTCGTCCTCTCTAGTGCTAGTGCTACACCACCTGATCCTCTCCTAGCTCACTGTCCCCACACAGCTGGTGGTCACATTGATCAGAGCTGACATACAGGACCTCCCCCTTTAGGTGGATAGGCTCACCTACGACCACCTCTGGTAAATATACACACAAGAGACCCAGTTTGATTACTGAGACTCACACTTTACAAAACCACTTCTGCCTGAACCCCCTTCTCCCCCCCCCCCCTCCCTTTTCTTTTTTTTCCCCCTCTTTTCTTTTCTATTTTCTTTTACCCCCCCTCTTTCCCCCTCTCATACCCTCTCTACCTTTGCCTACAGATAGGGACCGCTCCTCTCTCTCTCACCCATATAGACACAAAACCAGTACCTGCAAAATGCAGAGACGGTTTAGTAGAACACGCTAAATACACGTACAACTACCTAATATTCTTAAAACACGCAATATGCAAAAAGAACCAACTACTAAACAACAACTCTCATTGAAATGCCTGTCGCTCAATATGAAAGGCCTAAACCTCCCAGAAAAGAGATCCCAAGTTCTCTCGGCTTTAACTAAACACAAAGCCCACTTCTTAATGCTACAGGAAACTCACTTCCGCTCAGATGCAATTCCGAAATTAGCAAACCATGTATACAAGCAAGCACTACATTCCACAAACCCTGACTCCAAAACTCAATATTGCCCTGATCCAATTACCTCGCAACAAACTGAGACCTTAGACCAACCGCTAACTGTTGAGGAATTGCACTGTGCAATAAAACAAATAAAAATAGGCAAAAGCCCAGGCCCTGACGGTCTCCCACTAATCTACTACAAAACATTTTCTGATATACTTTCTCCCAAGATGTTGACAGCGTTTAACTCCCTATCAAACCCACTTACCCCCATAGGTAACATGTTAGAAGCTTACATAGCGGTCAATGGTAAAGAAGGAAAGGACCCTTCCCAAGTCTCTAATTACAGGCCCATATCGCTACTAAACGTAGATATCAAACTCTACGCGAAGATGATAGCAAACAGACTTTCGCCCCTCATCCCTGGCCTCATCTCACCTGACCAAGTAGGCTTTATACCAGGTAGGGAGGCCAGGGATAACACCATATGTACCCTAAATATTCAACACTGGCTCACCACGACAGAAACCAAGGGATTCCTCCTTTCACTTGATGCGGAGAAGGCGTTAGACAGGGTGGCCTGAGACTACATGCGAGAAGTACTAAAGGGCATTGGCCTTCCTCCTCGCATGCTTGCACACATTAATGCTTTGAATACCACCCCCACTGCAAGGGTGAAACCAATGGCCTCCTGTCAAACGCCTTTCCTATAAGCAACGGCACCCGTCAGGGATGTCCGCTATCCCCCCTGATATTTGTTCTAACATTAGAACCCTTTCTAAATAGACTGCGTGCCAACACAGACATCCAAGGAATCTCCATTAACCGTAAAGAATTCAAAGTAGCTGCATTTGCAGACGATATTCTGTTATCGCTGCAGTCACCTCGAACATCTCTACCCAATCTTTTAAGTGATATCAAACACTTCGGTATCTTATCCAGTCTTAAGATTAATTACTCCAAATCCCATGCCCTAAACCTCTCCTTGCCTTCGCACGAAGTACTCCACTGCCAACACTCCTTCCCTTTCCAGTGGAAAAAAGATGCCATTACTTATCTTGGCATCCAAATAACCAGTCGAATAGTGGACCTTTATAACCACATTTTCCTAGCGGCCCTGTCTAAAACCCAATTAGACTTGAAAAGTTGGGCCAATCTCAATGTCCCATGATTTGGACGCTCGGCCCTAATGAAATTGATAGTCCTCCCATGCCTTCTATACCTTATGCAGACAATCCCAATCCACATACCCCCCTCTTTCTTCTCATCATACAGAAAGGCCTGTACAACATTTATCTGGAAAAACAATGCCCCGCGCATTAAATATTCTAGCTTGTTATGCCCCAAGGCTAGGGGTGGAATTGCCCTCCCCGACCTTCATAAATACTACCTGGCATTCCACTTAACTAGAGTGGTGGACTGGAAAACCCATAAACTGGGGAAGACTTAGATCACATTAGAAAGCTCCTTCTCGCAGTATCCAATACACACCCTTCCTTGGCTTTCACCTAAACACTGGTCCCAATTGATTAGGACACACCCGCTCATCTACCCCTCATTGCTAGCTTTCAGGAAAGCAGTTGCCTCTTGCCACATATCCTCACAACCAGGCCCACTAACATCCCTGAGAGGGAATCCGGATTTCCCCCCAGGAAAGTCAACTACGTTCTTAGTATTATTGTCAGTCATCATGTGGCCATTCCTGTACTGACACATAATCACACATAGGTTGGACTTGATAGACTTGTGTCTTTTTTCAACCTCGCCTACTATGTAACTATGACATCCTATCGCACCACTTCTTTCACAAAGGACGCTTGAGATCCTATGAAAAGTCTATATCTCGCACAGAAGATTTTCCCTTCTGGACTTACAGACAATTGAGACACTTTTTTACCCCTGAGGACCAGAATGATATTTGGTCAAGACAACTTACACCATTTGAGAGCCTTCACTCCCAAAAGTCACCACAAAGACATCTAATATCTCTGATTTACTCTATCCTCCAAGCTGACGCACATCCCACACACACAGATTCCTCAAGACTATCATGGGACAAGGACTTACAACTAAGGCTCACTGATGATTGGGAAACCATACACACACATGCCCACAAAGGATCATTGAACGTAGCAATTCAGGAAAATGGCTACAAGATATTTACTAAATGGTACAGAACCCCATCTCGTTTACACAAAGTTTCACCCTCAATCCCAAACTCCTGTTGGAGATGCAATAGAGAAAAAGGATCTATGATCCACATATGGTGGGAGTGTACTGCGCTCCAACCATTCTGGAAGGAGGTACACTCTATAATAACTCAGGTCACCACCTACAAACTAGACTATAACCCTGCTCAATATCTTCTCCATCATACAACCTTGCCTAAACAATCCTATCTTAAATCATTGGCCATGCACATGGTTAATGCGGCTAGACTCTGCATTCCTGTCCATTGGTGAACAACTAACATTCCAACCATCAGAGAATGGTTGATGAGGATTGCAAAGATTGAGGAGATGGAAGAATTGATACACATTTCACAAGACCGCATACAGAAATTTTCCACCACTTGGGCCTGCTGGACACATTTTAAGACCACAGAAGGATATAAATCCCACTTCCCTGTGTGATACTCTGTTACTTGATTTATAAACAACTGACTTTGTCATAGCTTGACTGAAACCAAGAGATCGGAGATGAGGAACGGTCTCATATTCACCTCCCCGCCCTTTTCCTTCCTCCTCTGCCCCTTCTCCTTGCCTCATACTGTCCCCCCCTGCTCTCCCTTATCCCCCTAAATTCTCCTTTCTTACCCAACTCCATCTACCTACACACACCCTTCACACTGTTCTTAGGCCAATACATAGAAATGACCAGCAAATCTGCCTCATCCCTACAACAGAGACACATTAATCTTACCATACCCTACATACAGGTTCAATGCGATTACCTAATCCATAGATGGACCTGTTGATATCGGTCCCCATGGGCAACACCCAATCTTGATAAGACTTATTTCGGCTATGTTGTCTCTCCTTAGGAAGTACAACTGTTGGTATTTCATTTAATGTTTATTTTCTTTGGGAGCTACTTATGTTCAAGTAGTACCGCAGTTCCTTTCTCCATGACTGGTATTGTAACAAAATTTTCTGTATTGCCAATGTACAATGTTGTCATGGATGCTCCTTTGAAATTTCTGTTCAATATGTTGTATATGCAACTGTGCTATCTTCTAATAAAAAACCTTTTTGTGAAGAAAAAAAAAACACAATCATGGACTTGGGATAGGTCTGTACCAGTCCTTGTTTTGGAGCATTTTTATACACATCGACTAATATTAAATATTTGTCATGATCACAATGTTTCCCCCTTTATCATAAGGTTTAATAGTCAATGAGTGACAATTAGGGATGAGCTTTATGTTCAGCTTGAACATGAGTTTGACTCGAACATTGGCTGTTCGCCCGTTCGTTGTAAACCGAACATTATGGGGCATTTGCGGCCAAATTCAAGCGCCGTGTAACACCCCATAATGCACTGCGGGAGCGCAGTGCATTGCTGTATGATGATTGGCCAAAGCATGCACCATGACCTGCATGCTTTGGCCAATCCCAGCGCCCTCAGCTAAAAGAGCCATAATTGCTCAGGGGGACTAAGTCCACACCCCACACTATATAAGGCTGCCTGCACGTTGGCCCCATGTAGTGTGTTATTGGCATGGATTGAGAGAGAGTGTCCTTTAGATTGAGCAGGCAAGCAGGCAGGTTATTCAGTTAGCTGCAGTATATTTAATGCAGTGGGGCAAAAATGTATTTAGTCAGCCACCAATTGTGCAAGTTTTCCCACTTAAAAAGATGAGAGAGGCCTGTAATTGTCTGTTTGAGGTTGTGGATAGGTGTCTTTTATACTTATAACAAGTTCAAACAGGTGCCATTATTACAGGTAATGAGTGGGGGACAGAGGAGCCACTTAAAGAAGAAGATGCAGGTCTGTGAGAGCCAGAAATCTTGCTTATTTGTAGGTGACCAAATATTTGTTTTCCACCATAATTTGCAAATAAATTCTTTCAAAAAGCAGACAATGTGATTGTCTGGATTTGTTTCCACATTTTGTCTCTCATAGTTGAGGTGTACCTATGATGACACCTATGATGACAATTACAGGCCTCTTACATCTTTTTAAGTGGGAGAATTTATATATATATGCACTGCATCCACTTTAGCTAAATCTGACTGCAAGCCATACAGTGCACCCATAGTTGTTATTTTAGAAAGGGAGGTAGTTTGTGAAAAGCGAGCTTGTCCTGTACATTGTAAAAAAAGTGAGATTTCCTTCTTACCTATAGTGCTGTCAGTTTGGTATCTTCAGGCTAGGTTATGCACCACCTGAGTAAGTGGTTGTTGTGGATTAGATAATGAGTTAGTTGTATATATTGATAATATTCTGAGATAGGTAAGGCATAAGTGGTTTGTAAGGTATTGAATAGCTTGAGTAAGTTTTGTGAGTAGAGATCTGATACCATTGTAATACCTTTTTCCAACCAAGAAAGTAGGGAGAGCTTAGGGATGAGGAGCTGAAAAAGTGACAAGAGGAGCGATGGTTTATTTGGGGCCTAGTGGGGCCTTTTTAAGAAAATAATGGAAGGCTATGGCCGAAGCAGTTATAGTAGGGGAATGAAGTTCTCTTGTAAACTTGGGTTGGGCCTAGCTAAGTAATCAATAGTATAAGTCCTGCCCCGGGACTTGTAGTGATTTTATGTCTGTCCAAAGGCATAGACAATTGGGCGAGAACCAGGCTTTAAATTAAGCTATAATAGCTGCATAATAGTCATCTCTGATTTCCACAAACCCTGTTCTTCCAACTGTTTAATTAGTTTGGTGTAGGAACACTGAGATTTTTTGTTTTGCCATACGAAATGACCTGTTAAGGATTGGAAAGATTTAAAGAATGAAGCTGGGACAGGGATAGGCAGTGTTCTGGATATATATAGCAGTTGTGGTAATTTGAGCATTTTGAACACTGCTACCTGCCTTGACCATGAAAGTGTGGTCTTACATAGGAGGTCAAGCTCCCTGGGTAGGGTATGTAAAAAGGAGTGTAATTTGTCTGCTATAGGGAAGATACATTTTTGGTTAATAGTACGCGTAGCTCGGTTATAGATTCTGTGGCCCATATGTAAGGATAACAGTTTTTGAGTGAGGGTTTCAATGAGAGGGGCACTCCCATATCTAAAATGGAGGTTTTGGTATCATTCAATTTATAATATGAAACCACATTGAAAGAAAATAACAGCTGTTGTACCAAAGCCAGAGAGGGAGCCAGGTTGGTTAGCATTAAAATGACATAATCAGCGAATAAATGTATTTTGTGCTCCCTAGAGCCTCTACAGAAACCTGGGATGTCTTTATGAGATCTAATACTCACCGCCAAGGGTCCCATGACTAATAAGAGGTGTAAGGGACCCCTACCGGACACCTTGATAGTTTCCACACGAGGCCTCGGTAACACAGATCAGAGGCGTAACTAGAATCTTCAGGGCCCCGGTGCAAGAAACCATGAAGGGCCCCCACCAGGGGCATTGCTAGGTCTACAAAATATCTTGGGCTAGAGCCCATAGCAGTGTAGCAAGTAAAGAAAGTCATACGCTTGGGCGGGCATACACATGTATACAATATACACGTGTGTGTGTGTATGTATTTATTTATATATAGAGAGAGAGAGAGAGAAAGAGAGAGATTTCAGAGGGTGAGGTGCACATTGGTCGTAGTAGCAAGTGCAAGCAATCAAGCCTTCCAAAGGGCTTATATTATAAAAAAAATCAAGAGGGATTGCTGCACAAAAAATGTTTTAATGAAAAGACATAGTTAATGGTTTCGGGCTAGTACAGATCACGCCCTTCTTCAAAACTTCATGCTTATGAATGACCACATACATGGTACAATTTATATAGAGAAAAGTCATTTGCATTCCATTAGGTAATCAACCTTTTCTTCAAAGGCATTTCCCGGACTATGGACCCCAAAATTTGTTTTTGGTGGACCTTTTAACTTTTGCTTTGGATAACAACTTTTTCCAATTCCTTTCCAGATTCTACCAGCAGACCAATGGTACCTCTATGGGAGCCCCATGGGCCCCGGCATATGCCTGCCTCCATTTGGGGTTATGGGAGGAGGACTTGGTCTACACCTCACCAATGTACCTGAACTACATACACACGTGGCTCAGGTACATTGATGACATGTTTGTCACCTGGAGATGTGATGTCAGGTCCCTTAAGGAATTTATGGAAATACTGAATGAAAAGGATTGAAACATTAAACTCACTTATGTTTTTGATCATGAGCGGATCTCCTATTTGGATCTCTCGATTGGTATCAGAGATTTGGCCCTGGCAACCCATACATTCCGGAAGGAGACATCAGCGAATACGCAGTTAAGAGTGGACAGCCACCACCCCAGATGGCTTAAAGACAGTATTCTGATTGACCAATTTCTCCGCATGAAGCGCAACTGCTCTAGTGCTGTGGACTACAGACGGGAGAGTGATGAACTATACGAGCGCTTCCGGGAGCGTGGCTACTCACACAAACAAATTAGGAGGGCAAAGCGGCTAGCTGAGACAGCTCTGCCCTTCTAAACAAGGCATCTAAAACTTTAACTGCAACACAAGAACCAGGCCCCATGAGGATAATAACCCAATTCGGCACACAATGGGACACTGTCAGAAACATACTTCAAAAACTTTGGGGTATCCTTACCAATACGCCAGGTTTATCCCAAATAGTAGGCCCCACCCCAAAGATGACAGCCAGAAGGGCTAGAAATTTGGGAGATACCCTAATACAGTCACAATACACAAGAACTGCAGATACAACCTGGCTGTCACAATATCAGAGGAGTAATGGAAAGTTCCCCTGTGGACATTGCTAGGCGTGCCCGTATGTCCATAGAACAGCAACCTTCTATAATTCTCAAATGAAACGTAGCTTCCAAATCAGGAACCTTATTAATTGTGCTACAACCAAAGTCATTTATATGTTAACATGCCCCTGTAACAAGATCTACATTGGCAAAACCAAATTCCAATTGAGAATACGTCTGGGTGAACATATGAGGGAGATCATTGACAAGAACCCTGACAAACCTGTGGCAAGACATTTTGCACAATTTCATAAAGGCAACCTGTCAGGCATGAGGGTTAAGGGTATATATTCCCTTAATCTTCCACCAAGAAGAGGGGACTTCGATCAGGTCCTCCAACAAAAAGAAAAATGGTGGATTTTTCAACTAGGTTCCCTCATGCCTGTGGGCCTAAACACTTTACTGAATTTACAGTCCTTTTTGAAGACCTAGGTTGTTATTTGTACTAGCTATATCACTCCTGGAGATGAATTAGTCAATGTTGGGTCCGTGAAGCTCTGTCTGTATGTCTGAGTCTAACCCTATGATACTGAACCCTTCCCTCCTTTCCCCCTGTCTGATCCGATATTTTTGAAGTACATGCCTGGGTCCCCCCATGTTTTCAGCACGGTTGCTGCCTGAGTATGGAGTGATCGGGTTCATGCATCCATTAGATACCCTGTACCTGTTGACCCTACAATGTCCCTATATTTTGGAAAGGCAATACAGAAGAAGAAATGGCAAACTGATTGCTTAAATTCAACAAATGATACAAGATCCTATATTTTACACGTTCATGTGTTCCTCCTTTAAAATCCTTTTACTATGGGGCGAATGTATTTGAGGAACGGACATTGATAAAAGGAGCCCTCGTACGCCGCCCTTATGTCCGGACGAAGCTCCGCATCAGCATTGTGAAATGCGTTGATGCCACTTCCACCCAGATGCCACGCTACAGCAACATCCCCCGTGGCTTTTGCAAACCCCCTGTGAGAGGGATGGGTTACGATTGCCTGTTCAAGATTGATGGGAGATAGCAAGGGAGGTTTCTTTCCCCATGGATCTACTCCAGTCTCCATAAGAAGAATAGTGGAAGCAGGATTTCTTTGGCATTGTGCCTCCATATGACATCCGCCTGGAAGAAATCTCCATACACAAGGAGACATAGGCAAAGTGGAGTTGCGCTGCTCTGGAAGATAAATTATGCTGACTGGTTTTACACTCGCAAAAAGGAGTGGTAATGTATAGTCCATGCAATATAACAGTATCGTCTTTGCACTGCCATTTAAATGCCCACTATTCTAAGTCAATGCCTAGAGTGGACTTATCATACTAGCATATACCCATAATCTGGTAATACACAAGTTTATAAAGAAACCTGGATTTTTGATGGACTTTTTTGCTTTGAGAATCTACTTGTTACAGCACCACTGACTTTACAACAGTTGTACTACAGTATTTCCCCTATATACAGTTATGACTGGACTTTATTATCCTCTTCTCTCCACCCTTTACCCACCCTTTCTCATGGCACGAGCCCCCTAGGGGGTTGGTGTCAGGTTGTTCTACCTATAGCTGTTGCTAAACACTCGGCATATCCGAGTAAGCACAACTGACACCGATTCACTTGGCATCCGGATGTTTTGTGTTATTTGTTATATGTTGTCTACATCCCACATGTTAGTGTATGTTTTTGGCTAGTCCAGTGTTACCTGTCATTACATGATTTGGGCTAGTCCAGTGTTTGTTATCTCAATCTACCTCCATGTTTTATATTTAATCAATAAATAATTGCATTTTATATTATCTAGCAAGTGTTTACTGTCATTCGATAAGCCCCAATTCTGTTCTGTCCTCCTCTTTTTGGGATACATTGTATCTACAGTTCTTCCAGGGGCTGAATGACAAACACCACTACACACATTTAAAACATGCTAGTTCTAGCTTCTTTTTAACACATGGAACGAAAGATCAACAGGTGATCAACAGGTGTAACCATGTTCCCACACTTCACGGATTGTATCAATCAATCGAAAATCATAAAAAATTTAAAAAAATTAAAATAAAATTAAAAATAATAATAATGAAGATAACACATATGAGTATATATATGCATGTATATGCCTAAATGTGCACACACAAACACATACATAGTGAGGTATGTTATACAGAAAATGTATGTATGATATGAGATGTAATAAACATAAAAGAAAAAATAAAATAACAGTAAATGCATTACCAAAAATGTAAAGGAATAAATACCATATATACTCGAGTATAAGTCGAGGCCCTAATTTACCACAAAAAAATGGGAAAAACTTATTGACCTGAGTATAAGACGAGGGTGAGAAATGCAGCAGCTATTGTAAGTGGAAAAAGAGGGTCAACAATGCCCATCTGCAGCTGTATACCTCCCTGTGTCCTGTGCATGTGTCATATGTCCTGTGCATGTGTCATGTGTCCTGTGTATATGTGCATGTGTCATGTGTCCTGTGTATATGTGTCATGTTTTCTGTGTCCTGTGTTAATGTGCATGTGTCATGTACCTGTGTCCTGTGTATATTTGCATGTGTCATGTGTATATGTACCTGTGTCCTGTGTATATGTGCATGTGTCATGTGTATATGTACCTGTGTCATGTACCTGTGTCCTGTGTATATGTGCATGTGTCATGTACCTGTGTATATGTGCATGTGTATATGTACCTGTGTCCTGTGTATGTGTGCATGTGTCATGTGTATATGTACCTGTGTGCATGTGTCTGTGTGCATCCTACCTGTGTCCTGTGCATCCTCCGTGTGCCGCTCTGCACCGATCAGCGTGTGCGGCGGCCATTCACTGTTCAAAAGCCGCGCCTCCTCCTCGTCCATGCTAGGCAGAAAACTCAATTTCCCAGCAGTCAGCAGTCAGCCTATCACCGACATTCTCTCATCCTCATACCACGGAGGAGGATGAGAGAATGTCAGTGATAGGCTGTACACTGACTGCCTATCACAGACGAGGACGCGCGGCTTTTGAACAGTGAGAGCCGCTGCCGAGTGTAATGTAGCACACGCTGGCCGCCGTCTGCCTGCATGACACACTGATCATGTAGGCAGACGGCGGTGACTCGAGTATAAGTCGAGGGGGGCACTTTCAGCCCCAAAAAAGGGGCTGAAAAATTCGACTAATACTCGAGTATATACGGTAGAGATCAAAGTCTGAGTTTAACCCTTTTGGTTGAAGGGTATCGAGACGTTTTGTATCCAATTAACTCTCTTTTTCAACATTAATTCTCTATTAGAATAGAGTATACTCTCTGAATACCTTCAAATGGTACTGTTTAAAGTTTTGTTCTCCTATTATCTTGATAGGTAATTGCAGAATGTAAAAATGTGCTTAAATTTGGACAGTGTGTATTCATATTTTTGGGTTGTGAAACTTCTTACCTATCCAGTGGACTGTCAATAGTGTAAGCAAGGAAGGACTGGCCAAAGTAACACACATTATTTATGCATTCATCTCTCAATGAAGTGGAGAGGGAAACCTGTCCAAAACATCTCCCCCCCTAAAATATTTACAATGGGCCATCAGAGGGGGTGAGGAATCTGCTAAGTGGACCTTATACTTTTGTCTTAAAATACTCCTTAAAATAAGTGTTATACTTATGTTGGCCAAGAATGTTTGTGTCTAATCTGCTTGCAATGTTATGAGCAAAAGTACAATTTTTTTTTTCTTGTTTGACTCCACAGTTTCCTTCAAACCCACAGGAATGGCAGACTGTGGCATCCCAGTTTGCTCAGCAGTGGAACTTTCCTAACTGCAGAGGGGCAATAGATGGGAAGCATGTCCACATCGTCCCACCCCCCAACTCGGGGTCGTACTTTTACAACTATAAGGAGTTTAATAGTATTGTGATGTTGGCGGTGGTGTCGGCGACATACAAGTTTTTGTATGTGGACGTGGGGAAGAATGGCTGGATGTCGGATGGTGGAGTCATCCCCCAGACTGAGTTCTACAGACGGCTTCAGAATGGCAGCTTGGGCTTGCCACCTGCGGAAGACAATGTGGGTGGTCTTCTATTTGTGTTCGTCGCTGATGAAGTGTTTGGGCTGGGTGACCATCTCATGAGGCCATTTCCGATGAAGACCCTCACCCTGACCAGAGGGTTTTTAACTACCAGCTGGCCAGAGCCAGAAGAGTCATGGAGAATGCGTTCGGAATAATGGCCAGCCGGGTCCGCCTATTTCTACACATGACGGAATATAAACAAAACCATATTGTACTTGCCTGCTGCATTCTCCACAATGACCTCAGAAAAAATGCAATGAACTATGTGGCCTCACTTGGGGCTGAGGCTGGATTTCAAAATACAAATCTGAGGACACTTGAACCTGGTCATCCTGGCTTGCCCCCCCCAAAGCGCCTGCAAACTTAGACAAAGTTATGTTGAGTACTTTGCAGGTAGGGACGCCATTAATCTGCCAGAGAATATGTGAAACATTTTTATAATACATTTTTTTTATAAACTGAACTAATATTTCATTTGATTTACTGCTTGTGTTTCTTTTGACTGTCTCCTAGGTTCTCCAATGGGCTTTTATTTTTGGCCATTTTCTTCAATAGTGCAAACGTAATTTATTTGATACATGAGGTGACAATCTCTTCTTCAGCTAACTATTAAGTTGTGGGTCTGCTACACACACATTGTTTTTGTTGTTAATGTATGTAATGCCTTAATGATGAAAATAATAACCCTTTTCAGCACCACAAATTAATTGCTTTGAGTCCCTAAAATGGCCTGTTTGGGGCAAATTTTTGAGCACAGTGGGGGTTATTTACTACAGGAAAATCCACTTTGCACTACAAGTGCACTGAAACTGCACGGAAAGTGCATTTGTAGTGCAAAGTGGATTTGCCTTAAGTAAATAACCCCCATTGTCACTGTAAACACCAACTTACTCCAAAAACTGGTATTAAGCATTGAAAGAAGAAGCCACACATTGTTGAGTATAACATTTTTTACTCCAAGCACATTTACATGTGCGTTAGAAAAAGGTTTTTTAACAAACCAAATGTATAACATTTTTATGTTTGACAGTAGAAGTATCCTTTTTTTGTTTAAACAGGCATGTTTAAAACGATAACATACACAACTCAGGAACTTACATAGTTCAACTTTGATAAAGTGAAAGCCATATCAGACATTAGTATGTCCAAACTGTGTTGATCTTGTCTTTATCAGATGGGGTGATGTCACCCCTGTAAAAGCCAAATTTTGAAGATGCACACAAATTGGGAGTCAAAATGTGGATTTCCCTCCTGATCCCATGTCTAATGTCAACATGTGCTAGCTCCTATCATGGGGGATAAATAGACATGTTTTGGTTGTGCAACCCCTTCCTCTTACCTACTAGAGTTGCGAGGAAGGGGTTGCACCCACAAAACGCGTACATTGATATCCCATGATGGCAGATAGCACATGTTGACACACGGTGTGCATCTTCAAGATTTGGCTTTCAAATTACTTTAAAACTTGATTTTAAATAACAAATTCAATGACAAAACCGTGCAATTTTTGTGTGTTTTAGATTCTGCCTAAAACATCAATGATGTTCTTCATTTTTTATTGTACATCATTGATGTTTTCCTTGACCTTCTCTAAATCCTGATTGCACACCATTATTTCCCCGATGAGGACTTGTGCACTTGCACTGGTGAAATTAGTTTCTTCTTCCACAATATCCACATCACCTAAAATTAAAAAAACACACCATGTATTATAAATATGCAGGCATACATCTATTACCTGAAGCTGTGGTCTCAAACACTGACCTGTTGTGGTCACCATTTCGCCCACATCACCCACCACTTCCTGAACCTCGGAATCCACATCTTCTTCATGGTGTGTGGGGATTTCCCCTTCTTTAGGAGATGTGGGGTTCCTGGTGTCCTCATATGTCTTTGCTCCCCTATGTGAATACAAAAAAGGTATACTTAGCACACAGATATTTGAGGCAAGAAATAGGAATATGAAACATTGGAAGTGTCATACAATTGTCTGTTTTGGTAGAGTTCAAAGCTGAAGACAAGATTTTTTCCCTTCCTTAAAGCTGGAATACTTACCTTTTTTGGTATTGTTACACACATGGAGAGACCCCTAGTATCCACTGGAGCACCTGTGTGGGACACCCTAAAAAGGTTGTTCTGGTGTCCCACACTAGTGCTCCTGCGTCCAGATGTGTAAACAGCTGCTAAGTGTCCTCTCCTTACACTGAATCAAGTTTGCATTTCATTCTAGTTACAAACCCATCTACACAACAATGTACTAAACTTGTTTTAATACAAATAGGCCTGAACAAATGTAGTTAACCTGCATCTGCCAAAACATTGTTTTAGTGGTCAAACGAACAATGTTTACTACGAATGATTACTGTGCCCACGAACCTGAAACTTGCCATTTTATACTGTACACAGTAAAGAAAAGCACATGGAGTAGCAGGAAAGTAATAGTAATAATAGGAACACAGGACAAAAACTTACTTGACAAAAACATACCTTTTAGAAGCAGTTTCCTGATCATTCTGTACTGATCGTGCTCCCTCAATTTCAGGTTTGATCAGCGTTTCCTCAATTTCTCCTTGGATCGTCATACCCAAAAACTCCTGTGCAGACTTCTCACAACTTTAACAAAACACTGGCCACCGCCCACATCCATAACTGGCCTTCACAGTAAGGAGCACATGGAGGGCATATACATGTAAGACAAAGACACTTCCATAGCTCAACTCACCAACCAGTCTGCTGACCAACCAAATTAGCCTGTCTAACCGTCTGTTAAAAGCAGGGGTTTAGTTAGCACACATTTGCAAACGCATGTGAAAGCTGCAAGGCCTCGTCAAGGCACCCTGTGTTACTTGCAGTCCTAACACTACTAAATTTATAAGTGTCTCCACAGTGGAAGCACATGCATTGAATGGATAGGTGTGAGACAGGTGAGCCTGGAGGCGGCCCTAGCCCCCTTAAAGGGACAGGAGCACACTGGACACCCAGCAAGAGCACAATGGCAGCAAAGGTGTCCAGTGTGTCCCCGACCCACATTTACGAACAGTAACAAAACACTGGCCACCGCCCACACCCATAACTGGCCTTCACAGTAAGGAGCACATGGAGGGCATATACATGTAAGACAAAGACACTTCCATAGCTCAACTCACCAACCAGTCTGCTGACCAACCAAATTAGCCTGTCTAACCGTCTGTTAAAAGCAGGGGTTTAGTTAGCACACATTTGCAAACGCATGTGAAAGCTGCAAGGCCTCGTCAAGGCACCCTGTGTTACTTGCAGTCCTAACACTACTAAATTTATAAGTGTCTCCACAGTGGAAGCACATGCATTGAATGGATAGGTGTGAGACAGGTGAGCCTGGAGGCGGCCCTAGCCCCCTTAAAGGGACAGGAGCACACTGGACACCCAGCAAGAGCACAATGGCAGCAAAGGTGTCCAGTGTGTCCCCGACCCACATTTACGAACAGTAACAAAACACTGGCCACCGCCCACACCCATAACTGGCCTTCACAGTAAGGAGCACATGGAGGGCATATACATGTAAGACAAAGACACTTCCATAGCTCAACTCACCAACCAGTCTGCTGACCAACCAAATTAGCCTGTCTAACCGTCTGTTAAAAGCAGGGGTTTAGTTAGCACACATTTGCAAACGCATGTGAAAGCTGCAAGGCCTCGTCAAGGCACCCTGTGTTACTTGCAGTCCTAACACTACTAAATTTATAAGTGTCTCCACAGTGAAAGCACATGCATTGAATGGATAGGTGTGAGACAGGTGAGCCTGGAGGCAGCCCTAGCCCCCTTAAAGGGACAGGAGCACACTGGACACCCAGCAAGAGTACAATGGCAGCAAAGGTGTCCAGTGTGTCCCCGACCCACATTTATGAACAGTAACAAAACACTGGCCACCGCCCACACCCATAACTGGCCTTCACAGTAAGGAGCACATGGAGGGCATATACATGTAAGACAAAGACACTTCCATAGCTCAACTCACCAACCAGTCTGCTGACCAACCAAATTAGCCTGTCTAACCGTCTGTTAAAAGCAGGGGTTTAGTTAGCACACATTTGCAAACGCATGTGAAAGCTGCAAGGCCTCGTCAAGGCACCCTGTGTTACTTGCAGTCCTAACACTACTAAATTTATAAGTGCCTCCACAGTGGAAGCACATGCATTGAATGGATAGGTGTGAGACAGGTCACAACTTTAGTCATGATCTTAGCCTTTCTCACATTTGGGTTTGGGTACGGTCCATACTTCCCATCATAGTCTGCCCTCTTCAAGATGTTCACCATCTCCACCATCTCCACAAAGGACATATTTGAGGCCTTATATCTCCTCCAGGATCGGGACATTTCTGGCTCCGGGCTTTCCTGGTTGTTGCTGCTATTATCACACACCTGCTGTCTCTCCGCCGTGTGCTCTCCCACTGCACCAAAAGAGAAGGGGCGGGGAATATACTAGAAAGAAGGTCTTTCTAGTTTCATGCATGCACAGTGTATGTAAACCATAACACGCATGCGTCATACGTATGATCTGTGAGCGGAGTAAAGAGTAGCGTAAGCGCCGATCATGCTAATGAAGGTACAATTTTAACTTGGGGCATCAGTGGTTAGTGGCCTATACTGCTTATAGATTGAAGCCTATATTGGGACAAGATTAGGAGAGTTTAGCCTGACATTAGGGTTTGTCTTGTGTTGTGTCTTGCAGAGAATATGGATAAATTTAATGACCACGACTTCCTCCCCAACTTCATTGACAAGTACAGGGATCTGTCCTGTCTGTGGCAGGTGAAACACCCATTTTATAATAACAAAATAAAGAGGAAGGCAGCGATGGATCAACTGTTGGAAATGGTGAAGCCAGTGATTCCCACGGCAAACATTCCCTATTTGAAGTGCAAAATTGGTGGCCTGAGGAGCACATATAATAGGGAGCACAAGAAGGTCCAGGATTCCATGAGATCGGGAGCAGCAGCAGATGATGTTTATGTCCCAAGGCTCTGGTACTATAATAGACTGCGGTTTTTGTCAGACCAGAGTGAACCCAGGCAATCACTCTCAACCCTTCCTTTCACACTTTCTTCCACTCTTCCTTCCACCTCAGCTGAGGCTTCTGACATCCAACCTGGGCCTTCCACCCAGGAAGATGTGCAGGAGCCCAGCTTGAGCCAGGTATAGCATTGTTCAACATATTTCTTGTCAAAAAATTAATGATGTTAACTAGATGTTATTATTGATCACTAAATTCTGATTTAACAAAATAGTTTACATATTAATAGACAGTAGTAGCCAAAAAAATGTCCCATTTTCATACACAGGAAAGTCTCAGCCAGGAGGAGGGCGTGGAAAATGGTAGCCAGGAGGTAGTGGGGGAAAGCGGCAGCCAGGAGGTGACCGGGCCTGACCGAATCGCAGGTCCCTCCCCTCCACCTTCCAACAAAAAGGCCCAGGAAAGGGAGGAATGTGGAGGAGTCAGTGCTTGTTTTGATTCAGGCTACTGCGATCCTCAGAACCACTCCCAGTGTTCAAGAGGCCTTTGGCTGTATGATGGCCAGTAAGATGCAGGAAATGGAGGAGGGCCAACACCTCTTCTGTGAAGATGTCATCTTTCAGGCCCTAAATAAGGGGGTGAGGGGCAAACTCACAAACAAAAGTCATGTATGGGAGCTGAACCATCCTCCTCCTCCACCACCTCCTGCCACAACTCCAACACCACAGCCACAGCCTGGAAGGAAGTGTGAAAGGAAGTCAAGAGAGTGATGGCCTGGGTCCGGTCTGGTCTGGCAAAAGATGCAGGCTGTTGTAAGACCACAACCTCGGGACATATATGTCATCTGCTGATCTCTTGGAGTCCTGGACTGGATTGTGCTCCCTATTAAATGGACTCCTTAGGCTACCAATTTTGCCTGTCAAATAATTGATGTCTGCCCTGGGGGGCAAAGGCTTCGCCAATTTCAACAGTTTATCCAGCGTTGCCTATCTCTTTATTTTGTTATGACCCCTTATAAATTTAAATTATTTTTTTTTGACAAATACTTGGCTATGTGTTTTACTTCAAAAAGGACAGTTTGTTTGTGAGTTGGCAGGTAGATTTGAAAAATACAATGTCAAATTAACAAGGGACACCAACACCAACAAACCTCTTTGAGGTTAAAAAATACAAGATAATTACATAGTTACATAGTTACAAAGTAGGTGAGGTTGAAAAAAGACACAAGTCCATCAAGTCCAACCTATGTGTGTGATTATGTGTCAGTATTACATTACATATCCCTGTATATTGCGGTCATTCAGGTGATTATCTAATAGTTTCTTGAAGCTATCAATGCTCCCCGCTGAGACCACCGCCTGTGGAAGGGAATTCCACATCCTTGCCGCTCTTACAGTAAAGAACCCTCTACGTAGTTTAAGGTTAAACCTCTTTTCTTCTAATTGTAATGAGTGGCCACGAGTCTTATTAAACTCTCTTCTGCGAAAAAGTTTTATCCCTATTGTGGGGTCACCAGTACAGTATTTGTAAATTGAAATCATATCCCCTCTCAAGCGTCTCTTCTCCAGAGAGAATAAGTTCAGTGCTCGCAACCTTTCCTCATAACTAAGATCCTCCAGACCCTTTATTAGCTTTGTTGCCCTTCTTTGTACTCGCTCCATTTCCAGTACGTCCCTCCTGAGGACTGGTGCCCAGAACTGGACAGCATACTCCAGGTGCGGGCGGACCAGAGTCTTGTAGAGCGGGAGAATTATCGTTTTATCTCTGCAGTTGATCCCCCTTTTAATGCATGCCAATATTCTGTTTGCTTTATTAGCAGCAGCTTGGCATTGCATGCCATTGCTGAGCCTATCATCCACTAGGACCCCCAAGTCCTTTTCCATCCTAATAATGATGTTGTGGTAACTTGACACACAAAACAACAAAAAATATTATGGAGATCACTATAAAAAAATTTTAAAAAATTCAGGAGATCTTGATAAAAAGAAAAAGTAGACCACTATAAAAAAAATAAACATTATTTTGGAGATCTGCCAAAAAAAAAAGAAGATTATTCAGGAGATCACGAGAAATAATAAAGAAACCAGTTTGTGTGAGTGTCAGCAGCAAAGCAACTTCATTATTCTAGCATTATAAAGAAGAAGAGAATGCGCTGCAATGAAATATTAAAAAAATTTGCAGCGTAACGAATGTGCTATCTCCATTACGAACGTTAGTTTTACAAGACCGAGTGCTTCCGTCTCGTACTTGATTCAGAGCATGCGTGGAATTTTGTGCCTCGGACTTGTGTACACACGCTCGGAATTTCTGACAACAAAGTTTTTGGTCAGAAAATTTGAGAACCTGCTCTCAAACATTTGTTGTCGGAAATTCTGACAGCAAATGTCTGATGGAGCATACACATGGTCGGAATTTCCGACAACAAGCTCACATCGAACATTTGTTGTTGGAAATTCCGACCGTGTGTACGCAGCATAAGTGTTGTTTGAACCCACAGCTATATAAGATCCATAATACTTTGGTTCCCACCATGCAACAGTATCAGTGATTACATCTGGCATAGGGATAGGGAGAGTAAAGAATTTGTACATAGTAATTCCACAATCTTTAGGGATGAATACCTTAAATGTCCCATACAATAAAAACTAGAATACTACTAAATATCTTGGTGTGTCACACACTGTGTCCTGAGGAAAGGATATTAGCCAATGATCCGCAGGAATCTTGAAAAGAGACCTCAGCTGTAGGGATGAGCCGAACACGCAGCAGAACGTGCGAACAGGCAAAACATTTGTTTGAACACGCGAACACCGTTAAAGTCTATGAAACACGAACGTGAAAAAACAAAAGTGCTCATTTTAAAGGCTTATATGCATGGTATTGTCATAAAAAGTTTTTGGGGACCGGGGTCCTGGCCCATAGGACATGTATCAATGCAAAAAAAAGTTTTAAAAATTGAATTTTTTCGGGAGCAGTGATTTTAATAATGCTTAAAGTGAAACAATAGAAATGAAATATTCCTTTAAATATCATGCCTGGGGGTGTCCTTAGTATGCTTGTAAAGTAGCACATGTTTCCCGTGTTTAATACAATACCACAGCAAAATTACATTTCAAAAGGAAAACATTTCATTCAAAACTGCTTGCTGCTGTAATGTATTGTCGGTCCTGGCAATATAGATGAAAATCATTAAAAAAAACAGCATGGGTCCCCCCCCCACAAGTCCATTACCAGGCCCTTAGGGTCTGGTATGGATATTAAGGGGAACCCCGCACCCAATTTTTTTTAAAAAAATGGCGTGGGGGTCCCCCAGGCCCTCAGGCACTATATACTCTGAACAGCAGTATATATACTATATTGCCTGCCCTATATACTCTGCAGAAAATTGGGCCTTAGGTGGTACCAGAACACTGTAAGCCCTCCCAGTTACACTTGTTGGGCGTAGGAACGGGCCCTGGTGTGAAATACTATATCAAACATTGCAATTACATGCCCCTGTTAAACAGGGGCAGAAAAATTGGGCCTTGGGTGGTGGTGGTGGTGCCACAACACTGTAACCCCTCACAGATACTCTTGTTGGGCGCAGGAACGGGCCCTGCTTTGAAATATTATATCAAAAATTGTAATTACATGCCACTGCTAAACAGGGGCAGAAAAATTGGGCCTTGGGTGGTGGTGGTGGTGCCACAACACTGTAACCCCTCACAGATACTCTTGTTGGGCGCAGGAACGGGCCCTGCTGTGAAATATTAGATCAAAAATTGTAATTACATGCCCCTGTTAAACAGGGGCAGAAAAATTGGGCCTTGGGTGGTGGTGATGCCACACGTCGGTAACAGGATGGTATGCTGATCGTTCCTAACAGCTGGTCTGCTAAGCGTGCCGTCTTGTCCACTCCCCCACATGTGTCGATACAAGGGAATTTCGTATCTTCCTCAGGGGGTGATGTGATTGGACGGTGAAGCTGTATATGTGTATATTTTTCCAGTGGTTCTGTATACAATATATTACGGTTATCTTTTTCATTATTGGTTTAGTCATATAATTACACGTCTTTATCCTATATTAATATGGCATGCATTTTTCTAGCATTAGCTCCCTTTTCCTTGTTATACAGTCATTTCTACTTAAAACCAGGTTCATGTATATATATTTTATATATATATTTTATCATTTAAAAAAAAAAATGTACTTAGTAAAGTTTATTCCTTCTTTAACTGCAATTATATATTACTATTAGTAGCTGTTTTAAGCATTTAACACCGCCGGTTAACAAAAGGGATGATAGGCTGGTTTTTCTGTGTCCGTCCTTTTAATTTGTATTTTTGTGCACTTATTTGCTGAGCAAAGATGGCTCATGCAGGACACCGTATATTGAGCAGTGATGGCTCATGTAGGACACCGTACATCATAGAAAAAATGGTGAATCACTATGGATTGTTATTCACCCAAATGTATCCAAACATATTAACTTTATGTGTTGGTCTTATTGAAGTACATAGACCCCGCACTAGAGTGTTCCGCAGACCACAACAAAATTGGCGCGGACACTCTATTTTACCTGACAGATTCACCGTCCAATCACATCACCCCCTGAGGAAGATACTAAATTCCCTTGTATTGACACATGTAGGGGAAGGGGACAGGATGGCACGCTTAGCAGATCAGCACACCATCCCGTTACCGACCGGTTTCAACCATTCGTTTTTTGCTTGATGTAGAATGGCGCACTGAAGCGCCTGGATATTGTGAGTAATCTGTGTGGGACTGTTTATTTTTGGTTCTGCATAAGCATACTACACTAAGAGATCCTTTTTTTATTGATTTACTTGATCCAGGATCCTGGATACACTGCTGAATCCTGTAGTGGTTCCAAAGCGTGTATTGACCAAGCTTAACAGCAAGGTCACACACCTTAAGGTGAGCCTTAATTACATGGGGGGGGGGAGCACCAGTGAGAACACAGCTTCTGATTATTGCATCACTTTCACAGCATACTGAATCGCATGGAGTGTGGAGCACCTGTAAATTGGAATTAATTTGAACTTTGCACAGTGCACTTAAGCACTTTTTCATAATTCCAGTATTTGGATCTATTTAAATTTCCACGGACTTATTTGCTTTAATATTTTTTATCACTATATGAATGCACATTGTCACTTTATTATTTGGCTATTAAGCATGCGTAAATTTTATATATTTTTTATTAGGGTTGTCCCGATACCACTTTTTTAGGACCGAGTACAAGTACCGATACTTTTTTTCAAGTACTCGCCGATACCGATTACCGATACTTTTTTTTTAATGTCACGTGACAGCGATTTTTTTTTTTTTTTTAATAGTGCTTTCTTTTCTTCGGGGGGGGGGGGGGGGTGAACGGTGTATGTGTGTTTTTTTTTTTTATTTACAATTTTTATTTTTTACAATAATTTTTTTTTATTCTTTATTGCAATATGTGTTTTTTTTTTTTGCTTTTTTTTAATCAGCCCTGTTGGGGGGCTTTGGTGAGATATCAGGGGTCTTAACAGACCTCTGATATCTCCCCCTTGAGACAGAGAAAGAGAAAGAGGATAGAGATTCCCCAGTCCCTTTCTCTACAGCCTCAGCTGCACTGAAAATGAATGGAGAGAAGACAGCGGCTCCTCTCCATTCAAAAACTGACACATCGTGGGGCGTGGCCTGACCTCGGGAGAAGATGGCAGCCTGAATTCTATGCTCCCGCTGACAGAGGGGATATTCTGACTGAAACAGAGGTTTATTACTCGCCTGCATACCCGAGAACCATGGGAACTTCTTCCCGCAGCTCCTCCGCTTCACGCTCCAGATCGCCCCGAGAATTGACTGGCAGGATTAGCCAGAATATTCCAGAAATGTTCCGGTCACAATCCGGCAACATGGCGCCCACACGAGGCCCACCTCAGGCATCCAGCCAGACGGCAGGAACCAACCCCTCCCCAGACAATGGAGCGGTGATACTCACGCCGCACTCACACCCCAGCCTGCACGATCTCCATTCCGTGGCTACTGATATCAAAAACACCCTCACGGCGGCACTGACAGCCGCAATCTCGGAACTCAAGATCGACATCCAATCTATTGCAGGCAGGGTTCAAGACGTGGAAAAGACGACCACAACCCACTCTACTGTGCTTAGACGAACCTGTCAGGTCCTAGACACCCACACCCTGCAGCTACGGGACCTGAATCGCCACATGGAGGATTTGGACAACCGCGGCAGACGCCATAATATCCGTGTAAGAGGCCTGCCGGAAACAATAGAAGCGGATCAGCTGCAAGCGGAGGTGACCTGCTTATTTAACAACCTCCTGGAAAAGCCCCCCACCTCTCCAATAGGTATGGAACGAATACACCGGGCCCTTCGTCCACGGGGTAGAGATTCAGACCCGCCTAGGGATGTAATCTGCAACATAATTGATTACCAGCTAAAAGAGGAGGTTCTGCGAAAAGCCCGCACCCATACACAGATTTCCCATAATGGCGCGGCCATTCGTCTCTTCCAGGACCTCTCTACTATAACGTTGCAACGCCGTAGAGAACTGCGCCCTCTTTTGGAAGTCCTGCGCACCAAGGGGATTCCATACAGGTGGAAATTCCCCTTCTGCCTGTCAGCCTCGTCACAGGGCCGCTCCGCACTCCTCAGAGTACCGGAGGATCTGCGGTATTTCTGTGAAATCCTTGACATACCCTTCACTGAAGTGCCCGAATGGTACGCGGAGTTCCGTCCCCCGGCCTCAAGAACCATCCCGCCACACAGCGAACCCATGGAGACCCAGACTCACCGCTACAGAAGACAGCGCTCCCCGTCTGAGACTCGACTGCTTCATCCAGCGCCAGGATCGAATCACGGCTCCAGCCCATCGAAAGCCCCGCAACCCAGAAGAGCTTGTCGAGATCGTTAAGTGATTGATCTTGAATCACCCTGCTGACTCAACATGCAGTAACCCTTTAATCCACCAGGTTTCAAATACAATCTTCAAAGGTCCTCCGGTTTATTGCAATGTCTCGCTCACCCCATACACGATCAACGTACCACCCTTATGTCCTGAGATCTCGTTCCTGCCTACCATGTCCCACAAACAGTCTACAAAACTTTGACGGTAAGCCCTTCCCTGTAGAACATGAGGCAGACTTATGCACTGCTGCCACACACGATAGACCGGAACAGTCCAACAACCTCTAATTCTCAGAAATTCAGTATGAGGATAATGGATATATCCTTCTGTACTTCACAGGCCACTCACTATAGAATATGCTATGCTCAACGTGTATCCTTCTTTATCCTTACCCCCTGTCCCCCCCCCCCATTTGCTCAGGAGTGGAGGCAGGGGAGATTGGGGTATGTTTTTGTTCTTATTTCACAAAAAGTGTTTTTTTTTTTTTTTTTTCTTCATGACGTTTTGATTTCTCGTTAATGACCTAGATGTACATAATAAGTGGTGGTAGGGGTGATGATCCGCGGGTTTACACGACCTCATTACACTATATATCAACACCCCTCTGCAGGCTGTAACAGTCCTCGTGGACAGACCTATGCATTTCTGATCCTACACATACTGACCAGTTATCATTGGTTGTCTCCACACAAACAGCCCTCGACATGAGAGACTGCACGCCTCAAGGTGGCACTAGTCCCAATCTCTACTCATACACACCCACCCCCTGGTTTACAGTAAGGGAGGTTGGACCCCTGCGGATCATCACTACCTATGATAAAATATTACTCACTGCATTCTTCAGGAATAGTCGCGGTGGTACCCAGAGTAAGGCTCAGACATAATGTGTCCCCTGTTCCACCGATACCTCCTCAATGATAACAACCTCCCGGCGCTGAGGGGGCTGCTCTGAAGGATACATAACACCCGCATCCTCTGCTAAGCCACTTACATGCAACTGGGTTTAAACCCTTATACTACATACGGACTTCCCCCTGTGTTTCTAACTTCACTCAAACACCTCTCACTTAAGCAGGGGGTTCTCTCCTCTTCCCATCCCCTGCCAATAATCTACAAGGGGGGCTGGGGAGCCAACCGACTTAAACTTACAAAATGTACTCCGGACGACTTGAACTCCCCTTTCCTTCTTCCTCTGCAAAGGGAAGGGGAGAAAAACGGAGCGACTCCCCAGCTGCTCCTCAAGTTCTAGCTGGATACTCTCTGCAAAAAACACTCCATGTTTATAGTGCTACGCCAGGCAGACACTACAACTCGCAGACCCCAAAACACACCTACGACGCATGCTACACCCCCATATACCAACATCTAGTAATCCCATGATTGGTTAACTGACGGATACCCAACAGGCCCATAACCGTTCCTATTAAAAGCAACAAACCCTATGGAACGCAGGGCACTCCTGATAACTGGATCACACACACCCCTGCCTCAGACCTTTTTAATCCAGTTCTTATCTCCCCAATAACCGAAGGACAACAGGGCTTACCCGGCTTCAGATACCCTACACATTTTTTGACCCACAGCAGGACATAACATAGGACCCTGACCCGCCTACCTCCGGAACAAGGTGAATACTATATCATATCCTATTAGGAAGGATAACGATGAACGCAAAGCCTACATGAGATGCCAATATGTTGTGTCTTGTTTCACACACACCCCTAGTTCCTAGTTGTTGTTAAGGGGTGCTTAGGACTTACTACTACATCTCATGGATAAACGCTTTACATTGTCGGTGGTAAAAAGAATGAAGGGGGGAGGGAAAGGAAAGGAAAAAAAAAAAAAGGGAAAAAAAAGGAAAAAGTTAAAAAAAAAGGAAAAAAAAGAAGAAGAAAAATATACATAAGAATTTACTCACACACCTACCTGGTATACTGCTTGATCACACAGAGTACAATCTCACTCCAACCTCTATGCTCTACCCCATACATGAACTATCTCCCTCCCTCAGACCATTCTTTTGCCTGCAATCTATATCTCGACCACCTAACCTTTTGGCTTCCGGGCTACACCCCATCACTAGCTTGCTATCCTCAATAACCTCTTCATCTTGCTTATACCACATCCCTCTCTGTCTAGCGGACAGCAACTTCTCTTCGACCCTCACCTCCTATCACCGACATCAGCTGCTCCCCTCCTCAGTGGCGTTTCACTTTATAAATTTTGATATATATATACATCTGATATTGCCTATCGCCACTGAATCACTCCGGACATACCTAAACACAGGTATACATTCCACGCGGACTAGCGAGCAGGTTCTCGCTACCCACCGGAAAAGATCACCTTCCAATCGGGCACACCTCACTACCCACATCCAAAGACGCCCCCCGATTGCGATTGAGATTGATAAACATACACATCTTTTTCTCCTAACCTCTCTCCCCGATCTGCCTCCCTATCCTGTACCGAAACCTCTATACAAGGACACAAGGTTTCTGTTCTCTAGCTTCCACCTCCATTCTCCAACCCTCCTCCTCCGACGGGCCACCATACCAACACAACAACTTCATCCCGTTATTCGCCAGCACTCCAAGACCTGAGCTATCCCAACATTAGGCCGCAAATGTCACGCACCAAATGCAAAACAATCAAAATAATATCCCTAAATGTACGAGGCCTCAACCTGCCAGAAAAACGCTCCCAATTACTTCTTTCTTTACAAAAAAATAATGCGGACATTGTCTTTCTTCAAGAGACCCATTTCAGAACGAGCTCCACCCCAAAACTCTCTAACTATCGATTCCCTACCTTCTTTCATGCAACTAACCATTCAACAAAAACCAAAGGAGTCTCTATTCTACTCGCAAAAAACTGCCCATTTCAAATCAAAGACACCTACGCAGATGAGGAAGCGCGCTACCTTTTTGTGAAAGGCACGATTTTTGGTAAACTTATCACCCTCGCCAATATATACGCACCCAACACAAAACAGGTCCCCTTCTTCAAATCCACTCTACAAAAACTCTCTTCGTTCCAGGAAGGCCTTCTTGTCCTAGGAGGGGACTTCAACGTCCCTCTGAACCCCCCACATGATACCTCGGCAGGTACCTCAGCTATGCCTTACAGTGCGTTGCGAGCCATTAAAACACAACTAAAGGCACTGTCACTACATGACTCATGGCGTACACTTCACCCGAATGATAAAGACTTCACATTCTACTCGGCTCCACATAACCGATACTCTAGACTTGACTACTTATTCCTATCACAAAGAGACCTGTCGATGTTAATCAAAGCCACCATTGATCCCATGTTTCTCTCGGATCACCACCCTATATCCATGACCCTATCATTCACAGAAGCCCCTCCCAGGTCCCTAATTTGGCGCCTGGACCCCTCGCTTCTTACAGACACAACCATTACAACTGACATACACAAACGCCTCTTGCTATATTTCCAGGAAAACGACTCCCCTGACGTTTCACCCATGATGAGATGGGAGGCTCATAAAAGCACCATCCGGGGGGAACTAATGGCAATCTCGGCAAAACGAAGAAAAGACCGACAGGCACACATTACTAAACTGACTTCCCGTATTCAAGCACTGGAAAGAGCCCATAAACACTCCCAAGCATTAACAACCCTTCCAGAACTACTCCAAGCCAGGACTGAACTTCTAGAGGCTCTAAACAAGCAAACGAAACGAAATTATATACTCTCCCAAAAAATATTCTATGAATATGGCAATAAGTCCGGTAAATTCTTAGCAAGAGCTCTCCGAACCAAGAAAGCATCCACAATGATCCACTCATTAACAGACGCTAAAGGGCAAAAAATAGTATCAAACGACCAAATAGCAGATCAGTTTGTACACTATTACACTCAGTTATACAATCTACACCCCACAAACCCACAGACGGATAACACTCAAAGAACAAAATCCATCAGAGACTTCCTCACGCAATACAGTCCCGAACCCCTGTCTACTGAAGCAGCTACTGATCTAGAACAACCTATCTCATCAGCAGAAATAGACATGGTACTCAAACAACTGAAACCAGGCAAAAGTCCTGGGCCCGATGGTTTGACGACAGGATACTACAAAACTTTCATTGAAACCCTCAAACCACACTTCCTGACTGCGTTCAACTCCCTATCTTCTGACAACCCCCCACCTCGAGACTTGCTGACAGCACACATAGCTGTAATTCCTAAGCCTAACAAAGACACATCTACGGTATCTAACTATCGACCAATATCCTTGTTAAATGTGGACCTAAAAATCTACGCCAAGGTCTTGGCTAACCGTCTCTTGCCCCTACTACCCAAACTCATCTCACTAGACCAGGTGGGCTTTATACCTGGTAGAGAGGCAAGAGACAACACGACCAAGGCAATAAATCTACATAAATGGTTAACCTCCACCCAACAACAAGGGTTTTTTCTATCTTTGGATGCGGAGAAGGCATTCGACAGGGTGGCATGGGACTACATGTCTGAAGTACTCAAAATGATTGGAATACGAGACCGCATGTTACAATTTATAATGGCCCTTTATGCTTCCCCAACTGCAAAGGTCCGTGTCAATAGTCACCTGTCGGGTGCCTTCTCCATATCAAACGGGACCCGCCAGGGATGTCCGCTTTCACCCTTAATATTTGTCCTCACGCTGGAACCACTTCTCCAACGACTAAGGTCCAATCCAGACATCAAAGGAGTGTCAGTATCCAACAACACATACAAACTGTCCGCCTTCGCGGACGACATCCTCTTATTCTTGACAGAACCACACATCACATTACCCAACTTACTTAAAGACTTTGCAACATTTAACTCATTGACCAACCTACAAATTAACTTCGCAAAATCGGAAGCCCTGAATATTTCCTTACAGAAGGAGACCCTTACAACCTGTCAATCTAACTTCCCCTTCAGATGGAACCGAGATGCGATCACGTATCTTGGGATTCACCTACCGACTCGCCTATCTGAACTATACTCCAAAAACTACCTGCCAATCCTCCAGCATATTCAAAAGGACCTAAAGTCCTGGTCGTCAGGAGTGTTCTCTTGGTTTGGCAGGGCATCAATAATTAAAATGAACATTCTACCAAGAATATTGTATGTTTTGCAAACAATCCCCATTAAATTACCGAAAGCCTTCTTTACCTCATACCGCAAGGCATGTAACGACTTCATATGGGGCAAGGACCGCCCTAGACTCAGCTTTGACAGGCTAACCCTTCCCAAACTGAAAGGAGGTATAGCTCTCCCAGACATTACCAAATATCACTGGGCATGCCAACTGTCAAGAATTGTTGACTGGAACGTCCACTCCCACACGAAAGCCTGGACACAAATTGAAAACGAATTCTCCTCTATACCTATCCGACAATTACCTTGGATCTCCCCACTAAAAGTCCCCCCGACATGCAATCAACATCCCTTGATCTCCACCACGCTCAGTTCCTTCAAAATAGCGTGCCGCAAACACCACCTTTCCTCCACACCAGGCCCAATGACACCAATTCGAAACAATCCAGATTTCCCGTCGGGTCAATCGGCTACATTCCTTACAGACTACTGGCCCCACACTGCTTTACGGGCAGAACATTTCTTTTCCGGACAGACCTTTCTAAACATTACTAACTTACCTACACATGTGTCCGGACGTCCCCTCCCATTGTGGACATACTTTCAAATACGTCACTTCCTTAACCACCCGCACAAAAGCTCCGAATATTCTAGACAACTCACACCTTTTGAATCACTGTGTACCAAATCGGAACCGCAACGACATGTGATCTCAGATATATACGCTCTCCTTTTCTCTGAACACAATCCTAAATCTAACATAGCCACACGCAGTTGGGAAAGAGAATTATCGATAAACCTATCAGAAGAAGAGTGGGAAAATATATACTCCTATATCCACAAAGGATCAATTAATATGTCGGCGCAAGAAAATGGTTTCAAAGTATTCTCTAGGTGGTACAAGACTCCGCTTAAACTTCACAAAATTTCCCCCAATATCCCCTCCACTTGTTGGAGATGCGCAGAGGGAGAAGGTTCCCTTATCCACATATGGTGGTCCTGCCCATCCATTCAACCTTTCTGGAAAGAGGTCCACCGCATTACCACTACCATTACCACCTACCAAATTGAATTCTCTCCAGCCCAAATGCTGCTACACCACTCCTCCATCCCAAAAAAAGACTACCACCGCTCTCTTGCTCTACACATGATAAACGCTGCTAAAATGTGCATTCCGACTGTCTGGAAATCCCCCAAACCCCCCACTATAGCTGATTGGCTCAAACGAATAACTAAAATAGCAGAAATGGAGGAATTGATTCATCAAGCCAAAGATACGCCCTCCAAATACAGGACTATCTGGTCTTGCTGGCAACATTTCCAAACCACAGACGAATATGCTGGTCTGATGTCCTAAGAATTTATGCTGACTCTCGTGGCCCAGTCGGAGGAGGAAACATTAAGACTCACTTTGTCACACTAACTCCCCCAACCTCCTTATTTTCTCTATCATCCCCTTCTTTACTATCCTCCCCCACCTACGGGGCTGCTACATGTTACTAGAGATGACGTTCCCATTCACACCTACCCACCCTACACCTTCTCCTTGGAACTACTCTATCCAAGCACACTATTCCCATACCCCATTCTACATATTTTATGCCTTTCTAACTAACCCCACAAAGGATTGCTAGTGGTCCGGTGACCGCAATCCTACCCTACATTCACCCATTTAGCGGTAACACTCAACCATCAACAAACTTCCGTACATAGATAACCCATCGAGCCCAGACAAACTCACATCAGTTCAGCTTCAGACTGAACGAGTCTATACACACTCTCAATTGTAGCCACAATCCCTGAAAACCCCTGATCTTAACCCACATTATTTAAAAGTCTATCTATTAGGGAACAAAACGGCTTGTAGTAACCTAGACAAGCTCGTTGGAATACATCATTAGGCTATGTTATTATACATAATGAGAACTAATAGAACCCCAGTTACAAAAATGTACGCATTAGACTAAATCAAGGCATAGATGCCTCTGTTCGACTGTTAAATACTCGTTTATGATTTCTTACTGTTGCATTATACCTCAGTTTTGAAGTATAAAAGTTAATCTAAGTTTATAATACAAATTGGAGCTTATTGTATCGCTTATACCATACCACAGCATTGTATTACTCCTTGTATATTTCATTCTGTATCATATTGTGTACTATGACTTTTACTCACAATAAACAACATTCTGGGAAAAAAAAAAAAAAAAAAAACTGACACATCGTAATCACAGGAGATTACAATGTTTCAGTTATATGAATGGACAGAGTCAGCTGACTCTGTCCATTCACAAAGGAAGGAGGAGGAGGGGACATCGGAGAGGCACAGCAGAACGGAGGGGACAGAGAAGGAGAGGGGGACAGCAGAACGGAGGGGACAGTGGAGGGGAATGGCAGAATGGGGGGGACAGAGAAGGAGAGGAGAACGGCAGAACGGAGGGGACAGCAGAGAGCCACAGCAGAACGGGGGGGACAGAGAAGGAGAGGGGAACGGCGGAATGGAGGGGGACAGCGGAGGGGGACAGAGGAACGGAGGGGGCATGGAGGAGGATGCAGTGACATACAACGGTGACCGATCACCGCTGTATGTCACTAAAGCCGCTGAAAGCCACTGGGGGAGAATCTTGTAACTTCCCCACGCACCAATCACAGCTGACTTCCAGGTATCGGGGGAAGCATCGGGAGCATTTGCCCGAGTACAAGTACTTGGGCAAATGCTCGGTATCGGTGCCAATACCGATACTAGTATCGGTATCGGGACAACCCTATTTTTTATCATATGTTTTATGCATTATTATTACCACGGTGTAGAGGATATATTTTTATCAGTTCAGAGGCTTTTTGCTTTTACCTTTGATAGCGCAGCATTTTTAATGAGATTTTAGTACTTTTAGATGGTTTATGAGACATGTTTACCGCTTGCAACTGATTCAAAGAGGATTTATTGGTTTATTATTGTTAGTGGAGGCTCACAGGATGTTCTATATAATTTTAATTGGAATTACATGCCCCTGTTAAAGAGGGGCAGAAAAATTGGGCCTTGGGTGGTCGTGGTGCCACAACACTGTAAGACCTCACAGTTACTTTTGTTGGGCGCAGGAACAGGCCCTGTGTTGAAATATTATATCAAAAATTGTAATTACATGTCCTTGTTAAACAGGGGCAGAAAAATTGGGCCTCGGGTGGTGGTGCCACAACACTGTAAGCCCTCACAGTTACACTTGTTGGGCGTAGGAACAGGCCCTGCTTTGAAATATTATATAAGAAATTGTAATTACATGTGCCTTTTAAACAGGGGCAGAAAAATCGGGCCTTGGGTGGTGGTGTTGGTGGTGCCACGACACTGTAACCCCTCACAGATACTCTTGTTGGGCACAGGAACGGGCCCCGCTGTGAAATATTAGATCACAAATTGTAATTACATGCCCCTGTTAAACAGAATCAGAAAAATTGGGCCTTGGGTGGTGGTGGTGCCACAACACTGTAACCCCTCACAGATACTCTTTTTGGGTGCAGGAACGGGCCCTGCTCTGAAATATTAGATCAACAATTGTAATTACATGCCCCTGTTAAACAGAGGCAGAAAAATTGGGCCTTGGGTGGTGGTGATGGTGGTGCCACAACACTGTAACCCCTCACAGATACTCTTGTTGGGCACAGGAATGGGCTCTGCTGTGAAATATTATATCAAAAATTGTAATTACATGCCCCTGTTAAACAGTGGCAGAAAAATTGGGCCTTGGATGGTGGTGTTGGTGGTGCCACAACACTGTAACCCATCTCAGATACTCTTGTTTGGCACAGGAATGGGCGCTGCGTTGAAAAATTATATCAAAAATTGTAATTACATGCCCCTGTTAAATAGGGGAAAAAATGTGGGCCTTGGGTGGTGGTGGTGTTGCCACAATACTGTAACCCCTCACAGACACTCTTGTTGGGCACAGAAACGGGCCCTGCTGTGAAATATTATATCAAAAATTGTAATTACTTGTCCCTGTTGAACAGGGGCAGAAAAATTGGGCCTTGGGTGGTGGTGCCCTAAACAAAAAATATTGTTGGAAGCTGGCATCATCAAGATTGAGGAGGAATTGGATAGTCAGCATAGGCAGTCTTAAAGGGATCCCACATCCATAGAAAATTCAATCAGTTACATCAGCATCAGGTGCTTGATAGCTGCTGATCCAAGACTGATTCATTTTTATGAATGTGAGCCTATCAACGGAGTCTGTGGACAGGCGCACTCTATGATCGGTTACAAACCCTCCAGCAGCACTGAATGTGTGTTCAGAAAGAACGCTGGATGCAGGACAGGCCAGTAGCTCAATTGCATATTGAGCAAGAAATGGCCAGTGGTCCATCCTCAAGACCCAGTAACCCAGTGGATGCTCTGTTGGAAAGGTCTCCATGTCTGCTCTTGCCCCTAGATATTCCTGCACCATGTAATGCAGACGCTGGCGATGGTTGCTTGAACCGATCAGACCTTGGGGCTGAGGACTGAAAAATTGTTTAAAGGAATCAGTCAGCCGGCCACCTTCACCGATCTTCCTCTGACTGAACGAAGCATCAGCAACACGTTGTCCAGCACCAGGAAATTGTAACCTCCCAGGGTCTGGAAATGAATTGCACAAACCTTCTTCAAGGCCTCCTGAAGATGTTTCATCCTCTGCTCCCTCTGTGAAGGCAGGGTGAGTTCTGCCACCTTACCCTTGTAACGTGGATCAAGAAGGGTTGCCAGCCAGTAATGATCCCTCTCCTTGATACCAAGAATCGCAGGCTTTGCAGAACCAGGGAGGCTATGCAGAGTAAGTTTGCAGAGGCATTCGATTCTGAGTCCTCTGGGTCACTAAGGATCACATGATCCATAACAACCTCCTCCCAGCCATGTACAACTCCTTGGTATTCTGGGGACTGAAAACCATCCCTTGAAGACTGCTGCTGAGTGTTATCCTCCACGTCCATGCTGACACAATCCTCCTCCTCCTCTTCTTCTTCCTGTGGGTTTGGCGGGCCCACAGGAATGCTATATGGATAAAGGGGGCCTTGAGAGGTAAGGAAGTCATCCTCTTCCTCCCACTATTCTGCATCAAGTGCCCTCTCCATTATCCCACAAAGCATGTGCTCCAACAGGAAGACTAGAGGGACAGTGTCACTGATGCATGCATTGTTGCTGCTCACCATCCTTGTGGCCTCCTCAAATGGTGACAGGACAGTGCATGCATCCTTGATCAGTAGCCACTGACATGGTGAAAAGAACCCAAGCTCCCCTGACCCTGTCCTGGTGCCATACTTGCACAGGTACTCATTTATGGTCCTCTGCTGCATGTGCAACCGCTGCAGCATTGCCATCGCTGAGTCCCACCTGGTGGGCATGTCACAAATGAGGCAGTTGGTGGGCAGGTTGCATTCCCTTTGAATGTCAGCCAGCCGAGCACTGGCATTGTATGACCGGTGGAAATGACCACAGACTTTTCTGGCCTGCCTCAGGAGATCCTGTAATCCTGGGTACCTGTTCAAGAACCGTTGCACCACCAAATTCAAGACATGTGCCAAACATGGAACATGGGTCAAGTGTCCCTGTCAGAGGGACAGAGAGAAGGTTGGTGCCATTGTCAAACACCTCTGAGCCTGCCCCTGCAGAGCTGACAGAATCTCTGCCCCAGTGTGGCTCCTGTCCCCTAAGCAGACCAACTCAAGCACCGCATGGCATCTTTTTGCCGAAATGCTTGCGTAGCCCCTTGAACGTTTACGGAGCACTGCTGGTTCAGAGGACAAATCTGCAGAAGAGGCCATAGAGGAAGAAGAAGAGGAGGGGTGGAGAAGAGAGCTGTGGTAGAATCACCACACGCATTTTGGAGGCGTGGTGGCGGAACAAGCTCCAATAATACTGAACCCTGTCCTGCATCCTTCCCAGCTGCCAGCAGAGTTACCCAGTGTGCCATGAAGGAAAGGTAATGCCCCTGCCCATGCCTGCTGGACCATGAGTCAGCGGTAATATGCACATTACTGCTGACCGCCCTGTCCAATGAGACCAAAACAATGCCTTCCACATGCCGTAGAGAGCTGGAATGGCCTTCTCTGAAAAGAAATGGTGTTTTGAAACCTGCCACTGAGGTACCGCACATTCCACAAATTCACAAAAGGGGGCAGAGTCTACCAGCTGAAAAGGCAGCAATTGCAGTGCTAGCAATTTGGCCAAGCTAGCATTTAGACGATCAGCATTGGGATGGCTGGGACCGAATTTCTTTTTACGGTTCAGCAACTGGGGTAGGAAAATTTGCCTGCTAAAATCAGATGGTGGTGTACTGCTAGAAGATTGGCTGCAAGTACTTGGGAAACCTATTGCTTTACCTTCATTCCTCTCAGTGCAGGTTTTTGAGAGGACTGGAGGTATAGTGGGGTTGGAGATCCCAGATGAGGAGCAAGGAGAAGTCCACCTTTTTCTTTGATGTGGGTCTTTCAAGTGCTGTTGCCAATGGGCTGCATGGAAGGTTGTCATATGTCTGGTAAAGCATGTGGTGCCCAAGTGGCTGCTGTTCTGGCCATGCTTGATACGCTTCAGACAAATGTTGCAAACAACAACGGTGCGTTCTGCTGCACATGTGTCGACAAAGGAGTCAGCAGCGCCCTGCACCTGCGGAGCTCTGTGGTGTGATGCAATTGGGTGGCTGCCCTTAAGCTGCCCCCTAGAGGACATCTCGTCTCGTTGGAGTTGTGCCTCCTCCTTCTCCTCTCTTCTCTCAGGCACCCAAGTACAGTCAGTGACCTCATCATCCCCTCCCTCCTTGTCACTGGAGCAAACTTGGCAGTATGCTGCAGCTGGGGGACTGCCAGTTTCTTGTCTTTCTTGGACACCCCCTCTCTCTAGGCTCACGTTACTCACTTCCTCAACCTAGGAACTAAGATCGGAGCCTTCAAATCGCTGCGCATCCTCCAACAGCATGTACCTGACACTATGGTCAAATAATTCTGGGGACTCCTCCATGCATGATGGTGGGGCTATGGAAAGAGTGACTGTGGACAAGGAGCTGGTGGAATAGGCCGCTTTGGCAGCTGCTTTGGAAGACAAACTACTCTGAGCCTGGGATGAGCCAGAGGATGAGGAGGATGAGGACAGCTTTGTTATCCACTCCACCAACTCTTCTGCATATTCTGGCTCAATAACACGGCCAGCACCAGAAAAAAGGACAAGCGTGCCCCACGGTTACTTGCAGAGGATGCACCATGTCCATGACCAGCACTGTTGACTGTAGACACCGAGCCTGCTTGCTCTTTTTTAGTGGCCTGTGAGTGTCTGCCTCTCCTTGGTGGCTTTCCGGACATGATGTATATTTTGTTTTGCAACACCACACTACACTGTATTAGATACTGTGAACACCACCAGAAGTGTAGTAGAAACTGTACACACTGTATTAGATACTGTGTACACCGCCTGCACTTTATTAGCAACTGTACTACGGCTGCACTGTATTTTGTACTGTGTACACCACCAGAAGTGTAGTAATAACTAAACACTGTATTAGATACTGTGTACACCACTACAAAAGTAGTAGAAACTGTACTACGGCTGCACTGTATTGTGTACTGTGTATACCACCAGAAGTGTAGTAGAAACTGTACACACTGTATTAGATACTGTGTACACCACCTGCACTGTATTAGCAACTGTACTACGGATGCACTGTATTTTATACTGTGTACACCACCAGAAGTGTAGTAGAAACTGTACACACTGTATTCAACACTGTGTACACCACCTGCACTGTATTAGCAACTGTACTGCGGCTGCACTGTATTTTATACTGTGTACACCACCAAAAGTGTAGTAGACACTGTACACACTGTATTAGATACTGTGTACACCGCCTGAAGTGTATTAGAAACAGTACATAACAGAATGCACTGTAGATATAGGCTACACTGGATGCAGTATATATATATATATATATATATATATATATATATATATATATATATATATATATATATATATATATATATATATATATATATATATATGTAGCACTGATCCCCAAAGGAGCTGCTGGTATTTGATTGGGCCTGTAATCTGCTCTTACACCCCCAATAACTTGGCTCAATCCCCTTGACACAGCTGTGGTGCAGTTTAAGTTGAAGCTAATAGTAAAGGATAACCCCACAATGTGCAGTACAACAATAGTATACCTTTGTTATTACCTGGGTATCCGATGTTCCACCTGCTGGAAAAGGAATAACACTCCACACCAATTGTACTTAACCAGGAACGTATTTTTACTGGAACTGACATAAAATAGTAATTACATTATCTGCACTGTCACACAAACGTAATGCAACAGCCCAAAAAGGTTTTTTCACAACAGTCTGTACACATGAGGTTGTCTTAACTGACCCCTGGAAGTGCGTCTCCAAGTGGGACCAATGCCCAGAGCGAAAACACCTTAACTCTGGGCACCTTCCCACTTCCAGTACGCTCTGGTTACCACAAGAAGACAAATGTTATTTAATGAAGCACCACACAATTCTTAGGGAGCTCCCCCTGCTTTATAATGCAGTCCTTCTGATAATCAATAGGATGCAAGGCCTTGTAATGAGAGATGCAGTCCTTTCTTTCTTCTGTCTTCTGCTAGCTATTTGTGTAGTACTAATTGTAATCCAACAGTTGAACAAACCAGGATTTAAGGAAAATGAATGTTGGAACTATTCTTGTAGTGCAGTACACCTGCAACTGCCTCCGGTGCAATTGACTAATAACACAGTGTCAGTAGTACAGTGAAGGGCAGGCTTGAGGCCTGTTCACACTCAGTCCTTTTGAATAAGATCTTCTCTGTGGGACTACAGGTCCCAGCAACACTGTGTTAAAAGTTTAGGTGTATAAAAGTGCATTAAGAAACCATGGGCGGCAGCCCTCTCACCCAACCAGGCCTGGAGAAGGAATCTTGGTCTTGCTTCTCGCCAGCCGGCCCTCTGATGGCTCCGACAGGTATCTCTGGATCCTTCCCAGTTGTGTCAACCGTCTTTCCAGCTTGCCCTGCGCATGCTGGGACCATGACGTCGTAAGGGGGCGGGGTCACCGCCTATATAAATGCCTCCGCAGCTCGCACACAGCATTCGAGCCAGAGAGAGCGTCGTGTCAACATCGGGGAAGAAGAGAAGAAGTGGCGAGACAGCGGCGAGACAGCGGCGAGACAGCGGCGGTGAGACAGCGGCGACAAGACAGCGGCGACAAGACAGCGGCAGCAGACCGGGCCCCTCGCTGGCAATAGAGCTGGAACAAGATAGCGGCGAGAAGAGGCCAAACACCGGGAGAAGAGGCCGAACACCGGGAGAAGTCGGAAGGAGACCCCCCGAAGTCGGAAGAAGATCCCAGAGCTGACTAATAAATTACTTTTAAAACCTGTGTACTGTGTGTTTTTTATATTGACACTTTTCCCTAGGTGAATGGGTAGGGGTACCATGTACCCCATACTCATTCACACAGGGTGGGGGGCCGGGATCTGGGGGCCCCCTTATTAAAGGGGGCTCCCGGATTCCGAAAAGCCCCCCGCCCGCAGACCCCGACAACCATCGGCCAGGGTTGTCGGGAAGAGGCCCTTGTCCTCATCAACATGGGGACAAGGTGCTTTGGGGTGGGGGGGGCACCCACCCCCCCATGTTGAGGGCATGCGGCCTGGTACGGCTCAGGAGGGGGGGGGGCGCTCGCTCGTCCCCACCCCCTTTCCTGGCCGGCCGGGCTGCGTGCTCGGATAAGGGTCTGGTATGGATTTGGGGGGACCCCCACGCAAATTTTTCGGCGTAGGGGTTCCCCTTACAATCCATGCCAGACCTAAGGGCCTGGTATGCCCCTGGGAGGGGAACCCACGCCGTTTTTTTCATTTAAAATTTGGCGCGGTGTTCCCGCCTCAGGATTCATACCAGACAGCTGTCAGCACTGCCTGTCACTCATCGGGGAAGGATAACAAAGTTTTCCTTTCCCGATGAGTGACAGGCAGTGCTGACAGCTGTCTGGTATGAATCCTGAGGCGGGAACCCACGCTGTTTTTTTCATTTAAAATTTGGCGCGGTGTTCCCGCCTCAGGATTCATACCAGACAGCTGTCAGCACTGCCTGTCACTCATCGCGGAAGGAAAACAAAGTTGTCCTTTCCCGATGAGTGAGCCATCTCGGCGCTGGCTCCTGCGACAGGGCTCGCAGGTGTCAAATCTCGCTGAGAAATGCGGCGAGATTGATACAATATCGCGGTCACCTACTGTACAAAGCAGAGTCGCTGATCGTGCCGCTCTGCAGCAGGTGTAGGCCGTGCACTCTGGGAACCAACTGACAGGTCCTTGTAGGTAGGCCACGCGTCCAGAAGAGACCCAAAATGGCCGCGCTGAGCTTTTTATACCCTACCCAGCATGCAGTTCAGTACTGAGTGTCCATGGGTAGGTCACTTGGCATTGTGGTTAGGTAGGTCATTCTAAAACATAAACAAAAAGTCACTTCCTGTAACATTTCGCCATGTTCTTGAAATAGAATGTAAAATGAAGTCCATTTCACATTTTGACCACTAGATGGTGCCAACTACCAAAGCATGCATTGTCCATACTTTTAACATTAGATTAAAAAAAAGGCAAAAATTGTCAGCGCTACATACTCCCCCTGCTTTAAGTCTTTGGTCCCCAAAGATATTTAGAATCATATTCCTATTACACATTTTTGCCTCTAGGCGATTGCATAATAACGACAGAGGAGCCTCCCACCAATTCACATGTGATAGGGAGCTGTTCTGTGCACTCACAGCTGACACCATGGTGTCTGGTACAGATGTGTCAAACGGTGAGATGGGGTTGAATCTTTCTGAATCAGCAGTAGAAGCGCCAGGCGTTTCAGAATTTCTTCTGGCAGTGAAATGAGCCCCTTCAGACATTCACCCAAGGTGTCATAAACCAGTCTTTTTGTCGGGTGAATTACTCTCTTCGTCCTCTGAGTTTTTGGCGTCTCAGGCAGACTGGCGCTTTCTTCAATTCTTTCACTCCCCGGTACATCCACTTCCACCTTTTGTATTCCAGATTCAACATCAGCATTAAGGCCCTCTGAGTCTGTTTCCAACATGGGGAGCTTGAGACTCCTCTAAGTCTTCTGTTGACCTGTGTTGAGGTACAAACTCAGGGGTCTCTGGTTGAAGGGTCCCATTATCCTCGCTTCCTGTGTGAAATGAAAAGTCTGCTTTAGCTTCTGACACTTCAGATGGCCACAGCCAGCTTATTTCCACTTCTTCCTCACCATTTTCAGTGACTGAGGGTCCAGGCTGAGACCTAGTTACTGGTCTATGCACAGCAGTGGATGTAGACGGTGTCGCTTCCTCCGAGGTCATCCTGACTGCCTCGGTGCCAGGTCTTTACTGGTCCCATGCTCCCTTCCTGTCTGATCTCATACACTGGAAGCCCTGGAAGTTGTCTGCATACAACATACGGCTGCGACTTCCAGCGATCAGCCAACTTATGTTTGCCTGGGATGCCCAGATTTCTTAGTAGGACTCTGTCACCAGGTTGTAGGTCCTGAACCCGTACTTTTAAGTCAAAGTTCCTTTTTGTTCCTATTTCCTCTGGTGTCTGATGTGGCTTGGGCCTTCTCATAGGTCTTCAAACTCCTCCGTAACCTATCTACATACCCTTGATGAGAGGTCTCTGAGGTGTGGACCAAGGAAGTTCCAAAGGCCAAGTCTACCTGTAGTCTGGCCTCTCGCCCAAATATCAACTGGTAAGGTGAATATCCTGTAGCATCACTCTTGGTGCTATTGTAAGCATGTACCAAAGCAGTGATGTGCTTGCTCCAATGTGGTTTTTGCTCCGAGGTCAAGGTCCCCAGCATGTTGAGAAGAGTTCTGTTAAATCTCTCGTGTTGAGGGTCTCCTTGTGGGTGATAGGGAGTGGTTCTGGACTTCTGGATACCTAGTATATCCAACAGTCTTCTGATCAGAGTACTCTCAAAATCCCTACCCTGGTCTGAATGCATCCATCGAGGTAGGCCATAGTGGATGAAGAACTTTTCCACTTGAGTTCACTACTGTGGCTGCTTGCAGATCTTTAGTAGAGAACGCCTGAGCTAGCAAGTGAAGTGATTGGTGACCACTAAAATGTTTCCTTGCCCACTCAGGTCGGATTCCAAACATAAGAAGTCTATGCAGACTAGATCCATTGGCCCTTGGCTCTCTAAGTGGCCCATTGGGGCAGCTCGCTGGGGTAAAGTTTTCCTCTGTATACACTTGAGGCAGGAATGACAGTAGTTCTCCACTTCAGTCCTCATGTAGTGCCAGTAGAACCTGTCCCTTACCAGCTGGAGAGTCCTCTCTGATCCCAGATGGCCATGGTGATCACGCAAGGCGATCAGTACCTTTTCTCTATGTTTCTCCGGCAGAAACAGTTGCCACTTCTCTTCAGGGTTTTTGGAGGGGCCCCTTCGGTAGGGATGAGCCGAACACCCCCATGTTCGGTTCGCACTAGAACATGCGAACAGGAAAAAAGTTTGTTCGAACACGCGAACACCGTTAAAGTCTGTGGGACACGAACATGAATAATCAAAAGTGCTAATTTCAAAGGCTAATATGCACGTTATTGTCATAAAAAGTGTTTGGGGACCTGGGTCCTGCCCTAGGGGACATTGATCAATGCAAAAAAAAGTTTTAAAAACTGCAGTTTTTTCAGGAGCAGTGATTTTAATAATGCTTAAAGTCAAACAATAAAAGTATAATATCCCTTTAAATTTCGTACCTGGGGGGTGTCTATAGTATGCCTGTAAAGGGGCGCATGTTTCCTGTGTTTAGAACAGTCTGACAGCAAAATGACATTTTGAAGGAAAAAACCCATTTAAAACTACCCGCGGCTATTGCATTGCCGACAATACACATAGAAGTTCATTGATAAAAACTGCATGGGAATTCCCCAAAGGGGAACCCCGAACCAAAATTTAAAAAAAAAAATGACGTGGGAGTCCCCCTAAATTCCATACCAGGCCCTTCAGGTCTGGTATGGATATTAAGAGGAACCCTGGCCAAAAAAAAAAAAAAAAAAATGACGTGGGGTTCCCCCTAAATTCCACACCAGACCCTTCAGGTCTGGTATGGATTTTAAGGGGAACCCCGCACCAAAAAAACAAAAAAGAACGGCGTGGAGTCCCCCAATAATCCATACCAGACCCTTATCCGAGCACGCAACCTGGCAGGCCGCAGGAAAAGAGGGGGGACAAGAGTGCGGCCCCCCCTCCTGAACCGTACCAGGCCACATGCCCTCAACTTTGGGAGGGTGCTTTGGTGTAGCCCCCCAAAACACCTTGTCCCCATGTTGATGAGGACAAGGGCCTCATCCCCACAACCCTGGCTGGTGGTTGTGGGGGTCTGCAGGCGGGGGGCTTATCGGAATCTGGAAGCCCCCTTTAACAAGGGGACCCCCAGATCCCAGCCCCCCCCTATGTGAAATGGTAAGGGGGTACTTACCCCTACCATTTCACTAAAAAACTGTCAAAAATGTTAAAAATGACAAGAGACAGTTTTTGACAATTCCTTTATTTAAATGCTTCTTCTTTCTTCTATCTTCCTTCATCTTCTGGTTCTTCTGGCTCTTCTGGTTCTTCCTCCGGCGTTCTCGTCCAGCATCTCCTCCACGGCGTCTTCTATCTTCTTCTCCTCGGGCCGCTCCGCACCCATGGCATGGGGGGGAGGCTCCCACTCTTCTCTTCTTTTTTTCTTCTCTTCTTCTCTTCTTCATTTTCTTCTCCGGGCCGCTCCGCACCCATGCTGGCATGGAGGGAGACTCCCGCTGTGTGACGGCGCTCCTCGTCTGACAGTTCTTAAATAACGGGGGCGGGGCCACCCGGTGACCCCGCCCCCTCTGATGCACGGTGACTTGACGTGACTTCCCTGTGACGTCACGGGGAATGCCACAGGGAAGTCCCGTCATGTCCCGTGCTTCAGAGTTGGGCGGGGTCACCGGGTGGCCCCATCCCCCGTTATTTAAGAACTGTCAGACGAGGAGCGCCGTCACACAGCGGGAGCCTCCCTCCATGACCTGAAGGGTCTGGTATGGAATTTAGGGGGAACCCCACGTCATTTTTTTAAAAAAATTTTGTCCGGGGTTCCCCTTAATATCCATACCAGACCTGAAGGGCCTGGTATGGAATTTAGGGGGACTCCCACGTCATTTTTTTTTTTAAATTTTGGTTCGGGGTTTCCCTGTGTTGAATTCCCATGCCGTTTTTATCAATGAACTTCTATGTGTATTGTTGGCAATGCAATAGCCGCGGGTAGTTTTAAATGGGTTTTTCCTTCAAAATGTCATTTTGCTGTCAGACTGTTCTAAACACAGGAAACATGCGCCCCTTTACAGGCATACTATAGACACCCCCCAGGTATGAAATTTAAAGGGATATTACACTTTTATTGTTTGACTTTAGGCATTATTAAAATCACTGCTCCTGAAAAAACGGCCATTTTTAAAACTTTTTTTTGCATTGATCCATGTCCCCTGGGGCAGGACCCGGGTCCCAAACACTTTTTATGACAATAACTTGCATATGAGCCATTAAAATTAGCACTTTTGATTTCTCCCATAGACTTTTAAAGGGTGTTCCGCGGCATTCGAATTTGCCGCGAACACCCCAAATTGTTCGCTGTTTGGCAAACTTGCAAACAGCCAATGTTCGACTCGAACATGAGTTCGACTCAAACTCGAAGCTCATCCCTACCCTTCGGTAGACCACCCCCTGTTGTAACTGTAACCGATCCCACTCTTTATGTAGTATGGAAGCTTCCTACTGAGTGCTCTTGAAAAGTAATTTAGGGTATTGACTCTCCAAGGTCTTCAATACTAAGCCACAGAGTGGATCTTCCTGTTGGTCTCTCCAGAGGTCTTTTCTAGATATCTTGGGTAAACCCTCCTCTATGATCTGAGTGACATTACAGTACCATTTAGGCACTCCTGCGGCAGACCACCGACTTCTTCAGTGCTGGCTCTGCCTTTTCCTTGCTCTTCTGCCCCCTCACAGAGAGCTCTTACTCCTTCAGGAGTAAGTTGGGTCCATTCTTCTGGGTGACCCTGGAAACAGTGGGGTCTTCTTGACAATGCGTCTGCATCCTGGTCTGTACTTCAGGCTGAAGGTAAATGCCGAGAGAGCAGCCAACCACCTGTGGCCGGTGGCATCCAGCTTTGCAGTGGTGAGCAAGTATGTGAGGGGGTTGTTGTCCATCTTGACCACGAACTCCGCACCATACAGATAGTCTTTCAGCTTGTCCACCACAGCCCACTTCAAGGCCAGAAATTCAAGTTTGTGGGTAGGGTAGTTCCTTTCAGCAGGGACTAGACTTCGGCTCACATAGGCAATGGGCCTTAGATGCCCGTCGTGTTCTTGGTAAAGCACTCCGCTCAGCCCGTCTCGGCTGGCATCCATGTGCAGTTCGTAGGGTTTGTCAGGGTCTGCATAGGCTAAGACCTGGGCAGTGGTAAAGCTCCACTTTAGCTGCCTGATGATCTCTTTGCATTGAGAAGTCCACTGGTCCTGGATGGACTCTTTCTTCTTTCTGGGCCCCTCTTTTGGCTTTCCAGGCTTGACTGAGTCCATACCAGCTTTTTCCTGGTTCTTCAACAGCTCAGTAAGTGGCTGAGCTATCTTGGCAAACCCTTCTAAAAACCTCCGATAATAGAAACAGAAGCCTAAGAAGGACCTAAGCTCAGTCACATGCGTGGGTCTGGGACAAGAGGTGACAGCTTCTAGCTTTTTGGGGTCTGCTGCCACTCCTTCTGCAGACACAGTGTGCCCTAGGTAGTTCACTGAGGGTTGGTAGAACTGGCACTTTTCCATTGAGAGCTTCAGGCCTTCTTCCTGGAGTCTCTTCAAGACTTTCTCCAGGCGCTCTTCATGCTCTTCCAGTGTTTTGCCAAACACTATGACGTCATCCAAGTACACCAGCACCTCAATCAAGTTCATGTCACCCATAGTGTTCTCCATTAATCTCTGGAAGGTTGCTGGGGCCCCAGACAGGCCTTGTGGCATGCGATTTAACTTGAAGAATCCTACAGGAGTACTGAAAGCGGTCTTCTCCCTATCTTCGGGATACATTGGGATCTGATAATATCCGCTTTTTAGATCCAGCACACTGAACCACTTCGCCCCTGACAGGCTCTGTAAGGCATCTTATAGGCGGGGTGGGTGTATTGGTCAGGAATGGTCCTTCAGTTCAGTGTCCTGTAGTCAATACACAACCGTAATGGCCCATTCTTCTTTCTTACTACCACTATTGGGGAGGCATATGGACTCCGGGACTCTCTGATAATCCCTGTCCTCTTCAGCTCAGCTAGCTGACCCTCTCTCGGAAGGGTTTGTCTTCTTCCAACCGAATTTTGTGTTCAGCACTCTTTGCAAGCCCCACATCAAACTCACTTTTTGAGAAAGCAGTTCTCCATCTCAGGAGCTGGGTCTTGGCTCTCTCCATCCAAGCAGGTGTAAGTGGTGTGTTCTTTGGGTAGAACTCTTACAGGGGAATCTCTCCGTCTTGTTCTCCCATGATACCACACGGTGAAACTGGGGTTGCTTGACTGACCTGTCCCAGCAGCACTCTGGCAGTCACCTTCACAGGCAAGGCTGTTGTGTTGCTAACACTGACTGAGATTCTTCCTTTACTTCTCTTCAGCGCCTTGGTTGACAACACTTCAGGGATAACTTCCAGGCCCTTATCTTCTTTATACCTGTCTGTCTCAAGGACGATGAAGGGACTGGGCTGTCTCCAACTCAGCTTGATAGAGGCTTTTAGGCAGACTACCTCACCCAGTTGCACCAGCTTTTCACTCCTGTCTAGGTGCCAGATTTTTCCCACTCCTTTGCGTGGGGCCTTCTGTTCCTGCACAAGATCCTGGTACACCTGTGTTAGCATAGGGTGCACAACTGTGGCCGGGGTGCTCTTCTCCTGTACTAGTGGTGTGAGCAGTCTTCTTACCAGAACAGTGTTGATCCCAATGATGAGAGAGCTTCTATCAGCCCCTGGGGGCCTGGCACACACCACTGCCAAGGTATCAAAGGTTTCAGTCTCCCCTGCCATACTCGGGTCAAAAGTGAGCTTGATAAGTAAGTAACCATAATAGGGGAAGTTCTGGGTCCCTAAGCCCCATATCCCCAGCTCTTCCAGCTTCTGTAGGGGCAGGTGTTTGAGATATTTCTCATAAAAATCTCTGTATAACAGAGTCACTTGAGCTCCAGTGTCCAACAGGGCTTTAGTGTATATCCCTTCTATCTGGATAGGGACAATCGGGGAAGGTCCCACTAGCTTGGGAGGGACTCCATGGGGAGTGGCACTCTTGGCCTGCTTGGTGACTTGTACCTTCACACTTGGCTTCCGTGGGTTCCTTTTCTTCCACTTTGGTCTAGCTGTGGTGTCCGGGGTCTGGGGTGTACCGGTCGGTTTGGAGTTAGCTATTGTAGTAGAACAAACAAGATATTTGGGGGGCACACCTTCTCATTAAAGCTGGTGCAGCCATAAGACCATACAATAGAAGAAAAATATTACAGCGCACACATGCAAAAAGATTCACCTCCAGCAAGGCTAATTTAAAAACACCTAAACATTCTCAAAAAGACATTTTCAAAAATATGGGGATTTGGTCACACCATATTGCTATATGGTGCTAAGTCCACTTACTGCGACAAAGTACCCCAAGATTAGTGGGTCCTACACTATCCATAGAGTTGTGAGATCCTGCTTCTCTGAACCATGAGAGCTACACTCTTCTAAATGGGAGAATTTAAAGGTCTTCACCTATGACACAAGTGGACACTAATGAGGTACTAATAAGGGAATTAGGGTGCTCCTATCCCAAAAGGATTTGGTCAGAATCCATACAATACACAAACAAGATATTTGGGGGGCACACCTTCTCATTAAAGCTGGTGCAGCCATAAGACCATACAATAGAAGAAAAATATTACAGTGCACACATGCAAAAAGATTCACCTCCAGCAAGGCTAATTTAAAAACACCTAAACATTCTCAAAAAGACATTTTCAAAAATATGGGGATTTGGTCACACCATATTGCTATATGGTGCTAAGCCCACTTACTGCAACAAAGTAGCCCAAGATTAGTGGGTCCTACACTATCCATAGAGTTGTGAGATCCTGCTTCTCTGAACCATGAGAGCTACACTCTTCTAAATGGGAGAATTTAAAGGTCTCCACCTATGACACTATCCCCATATTTTTGAAAATGTCTTTTTGAGAATGTTTAGGTGTTTTTAAATTAGCCTTGCTGGAGGTGAATCTTTTTGCATGTGTGCGCTGTAATATTTTTCTTCTATTGTATGGTCTTATGGCTGCACCAGCTTTAATGAGAAGGTGTGCCCCCCAAATATCTTGTTTGTGTATTGTATGGATTCTGACCAAATCCTTTTGGGATAGGAGCACCCTAATTCCCTCATTAGTACCTCATTAGTGTCCACTTGTGTCATAGGTGGAGACCTTTAAATTTTCCCATTTAGAAGAGTGTAGCTCTCATGGTTCAGAGAAGCAGGATCTCACAACTCTATGGATAGTGTAGGACCCACTAATCTTGGGGTACTTTGTCGCAGTAAGTGGGCTTAGCACCATATAGCAATATGGTGTGACCAAATCCCCATATTTTTGAAAATGTCTTTTTGAGAATGTTTAGGTGTTTTTAAATTAGCCTTGCTGGAGGTGAATCTTTTTGCATATGTGCACTGTAATATTTTTCTTCTATTGTATGGTCTTATGGCTGCACCAGCTTTAATGAGAAGGTGTGCCCCCCAAATATCTTGTTTGTGTATTGTATGGATTCTGACCAAATCCTTTTGGGATAGGAGCACCCTAATTCCCTCATTAGTACCTCATTAGTGTCCACTTGTGTCATAGGTGGAGACCTTTAAATTCTCCCATTTAGAAGAGTGTAGCTCTCATGGTTCAGAGAAGAAGGATCTCACAACTCTATGGATAGTGTAGGACCCACTAATCTTGGGGTACTTTGTCGCAGTAAGTGGGCTTAGCACCATATAGCAATATGGTGTGACCAAATCCTGATATTTTTGAAAATGTCTTTTTGAGAATGTTTAGGTGTTTTTAAATTAGCCTTGCTGGAGGTGAATCTTTTTGCATGTGTACGCTGTAATATTTTTCAGCTATTGTAGTAGGGCGCCCAGTTGACTCCTTCACTGGGGCCCTTTGAAGTTTTCCTCCTAGCTTTGGCGTTTTGTCTCTGCTTTTGGGCTTGGGCATGCTCGCCTGTAATGTTCAACTCCTCCACAGTTGAAACAGGACTTGTGTTTTTCCGCAACTGTGGGGCTTAACAGTTCTTTGGGTGCTTGAACTCCTCCATCGGGTGGAATGGTGTGCCTGGCGGTCAACAGAGCCATCATTTCCATCAACTGTGCCACCTGTGTCTGAAGAAGCTCGATCTGAGGTTCGCCATTAGTTGCGCTAGCCGTCCCGACTCCAACGACTGATTTTGACCTTTGGATCTTTTCTTCTTTTCTCTCAAGGATGGCTTCCTCTTTCCGCACAATTTGGATCAGGTCCGGGTACTTCAGGATGCCACCATCTTGACGGGTTCTTAACTGGAGCATGATGGGATCCAATGGCTGGGCACCCCTCAGGACTTGCTTGGCTCGGACTTCATCCACCTTTCGAGGGTCTAGTCCCTTTTTCAACAAAATCTGGTGTATGATCGTGTCCAAACGCCTCATGTACTCTGACAGCTTCTCTCCCTCATTGTGGTAAGTGTGTTCCAACTGGTAGATCAGGTCAGAAACCTTCTTTGTTCGCCCAAACACATCTTGTAGGATGTCTAAGTAGTCCTGAGCCATGCAGTTTCGCTTGCTGAGCTTTAAGTTGTGGATAGCTTCTCAAGCAGGCCCTCTTAAGCTCTCTGCGATCCTCTGTTTCTTGTGCGTCTCACAGACGTCCCATTCATCTAGGGCTTGGGTGGTTTGCTCCAACCACTCCTCAAAGTTGCCTTCCTCTGGGGGTACGGGCTGTCCTCCAGAGAAAAAGCTGAGTTTCTGGTATGCATTTCCAGGGTATGTGGGGTTGCCCTTCTGGCATTTTGCCACAAAGTTCCCTAAGGCTGTAAAGAGCTCTGGTTCAACTGTGGTCGGACGTGACCGGGAGGGAACTTTTGCCTTGACTGACTTCACTTGTGTGGAGCTGGTAGAGCTTTCACCTGGCCTCTCCTGGTGTGCCAGGCAGAATTTGGTTCTGTCAGACAGTTTCACACTGGTACCTTGGAAATTTTTAGGGACACCTCTCCTCCACTCTAGTAGTGCATAAGTGCTAGAGGTCCCATAGTCTGGTTTCACAGCAATCACTCAGGCCTTCCTATCTGGGGACAATGCCTGCACAACTTCTTTTACATGCTTTTCTTCATAGTCTTCCCCTGGGATTTAAATTGCCATGCTCGCTTCTGAGCGAGCACCTTCTGCTTCGCACCACTGGACTACTGTGATGGGGTCCATACTGGGGCCAAGGGTTGGATTTGCTTGCAGAGTGACAGATATCCCGGATGAGCTCCCACGTGTAGCACTGACCCCCGAAGGAGCTGCTGGTATTTGATTGGGCCTGTACTCTGCTCTTACACCCCCAATAACTTGGTTAAATCCCCTTGACACAGCTGTGGTGCAGTTTTAGTGTGAAGCTAACAGTAAAGGTTAACCCCACAATGTGCAGTACAACAATAGTATAGCTTTGTTATTACCTGGGTATCCGATGTTCCACCTGCTGGAAAAGGAACAACACTCCACACCAATTGTACTTAACCAGGAACGTATTTTTACTGGAACTGACATAAAATAGTAATTACATTATCTGCACTGTCACACAAACGTAATGCAACAGCCCAAAAGGTTTTTTCACAACAGTCTGTACACATAAGGTTGTCTTAACTGACCCCTGGAAGTGTGCCTCCAAGTGGGACCAATGCCCAGAGCGAAAACACCTTAACTCTGGGCACCTATAAATAGGGGTGACTCGGAGGATTGGATGTGTCATTACCATCATCCCTCAGAAGATTCAGAAACAAATATATACCTCAGCATGGGATTTTTAAGGCAATGTAATGAAGAAAAATTGTATTTAGTTAAAAGAATAATTTATTTATACATAGAAAAATATATGACGTACAAAAATACTTTTAGTGATCATACAGTATAAAGGGAATCATTAAATAGCATGAAAAAAGTAGGGAGTTAATACTCCTATATCGTGATACATCCTGCTGCAAGATACAATCACCACCTCAATGCCGTGGTGTCGAGCAGCGATATTCCAACGCGTTTCAACTTATAACATCAAACAAGTCTTCCTCAGGGAAGGATTGTATCACGTTCTAAAGCTCAAAGGATATCAAAAATAGCGATGTTACATACTATATATTGTATACTTATGTCACACATATCATTAAACATATACATTTGATGGAAGCAACTTACCTTTCTCATGCAGCTGCAGATAATGTACATTCCCAGTGCTTACAAAACAGGAAAGGTCTCTGTCATTTGTTGCCCAAGCTGTCCAGAATCCTCTACAGGACGACCGGATATATTTTTGAAAAAATCCAATCACAGGCAGCCAATACATGAATTGAGATTCTAATAAACAAAAACAAAATAGGAATAAAAATCCCATTTAGGAATGGTGGATAAAACAGAAACCCTAGTTTTAGGTAGGGATAAAGGCACAGTGAGGACAACCCTACATGAGACCTGTACCCCAAGCACTGGGAGGCAATTAAATGAGTTGTTCATGTAAACATGCACTGACAATAATAATCAACATATAGTAATCATATCAATAAATAACCATATTGTCTACAGAAGAAAAAAAGATATGGGATTAGTGCCCAATATACAAAAAGTGGATGATATTAAATAGAAAAAATAGATAGAAAAAAACGCTCCTAGGATTCCATCTTGGAACAAATGCATGCCAATTGTCTCGGCAGTCACGACAGGGGTCCCCCCACTGGGGGTCCCATGGGAAGGAATCATGCCCCTTGAATACAGATGAAAATATGATCATTGAAAATGAAGTGGATATCTTGGGTATAGAAGATACCCAAAGCTGTGATGGGTATGAATATAAGCAAGGCCAGGGTATAAAGGGCAAGGCAGTGGGGTGCCACATATTTCAATTTTCCTTGTCAAAAGAAGTTTATTGAGTATACAATGTTATAAAGATACATAAAGTAAGTTTACAAGGATCTATAAAGTAAGCTCATTGTTTTACAGTAGGGTTTATATAGGTAAATATCATGAAATTTCAAATATTAAACATTGGGTTCACGTAAACCTAAATTAAAGATATATATCATTTCCTTAGTTACTTTTGTAGGTATTTAAATGATTTATACCTACTATAGATATTGTTTACAAGTAGAGTGTATATAGGTCAAATAAATTCTGATAATGAGCTTTAATCGTGAGGTGGAGAAAAGGAAAGAGAAAGAAGGTAGAGGTATGGTCCACAAGGTTGTCCTGCTCGTCAGTTTATTATTCTTTTTAGTTCTCTTTGAAGCCTTAGAAAGGGTGTCTCTGTAAGTCATTTAATCTGTTGCCATGGCAACAGGACAGAGTCATTGAAGTTTGACAGGAACTGTTGTTTTATCCAAGGATGCCAAAGTTTTTCAAATTTTGGAATTTGATTTTGATCGATGGCTACCATCTTAGCATGGGACATTGTATTATTCATTCTGTGAATTGTTTCTGCTAGTACCAATGTAGGAGATCTCCATGCCTTGGCCACTGTTTGTTTTGCAGCCGTTATTAGTTGGATCATAAGTTTGAATTGAGAGAGTGTTAACCATTCCGGTTTTAGATTAAGTAAAGTTAAATATGGATCTGGTTGTATTATTTTTTTAAATATTTTAGATGCAATCACGAAGACTTCCTTCCAGAAGGTTTGGATTACTGGGCACGTCCACCATATGTGTAAATGTGTGCCTATTTCTGGGCATCCTCGAAAACAAAGAGCTGAGGTATTAGGTGAATATTTTGCCACTCTAGCGGGTACAAGGTACCAGCAAGTTAGGACTTTATAATTTGTCTCCAGTGCTAAGATGTTGGGTGAAGATGACTTAGATGTGAGCCATATGTTAGACCAGTCCGTGTCTTCTAAAGTTCGTCCCAGGTCCTCCTCCCACCTCTGAACGTAAGAGGGTCTATTAAGATTTGCTACTCCATATAATTGATTATAAAGTGATGAAATTGTACCTTTAGCAAATGGATCTTTTGTACAGATTGATTCAAAAATGGATAATTGGGATAATGGTGTATCCCCCTTTAGGAATGGTGTATAGAAATTTTTGATTTGGAGATATCTAAATATCTCAGAGTTTGGTAGATCATATTTTTCTCTAAGCGATGGGAATGAAAGGAATGATTTATTTGCTATGAAGTCATTTAGTGTCTGAATGCCTGATGTTGTCCAAGCTTTAAAAGAATTTGGGTAGATCCATGCCGGATAAAAGGCCGGATTTCTGATAAAAGAAAGGAGAGGATTGTGTGGAGATTGTAACTGATATTTGGTTTTTAGTTTATCCCAGAGAGATAAGAAGTGTTTAGTTATGGGATTATGAATTTTAAAGCGATCTTTAGGATCAAGCCATAATAAATTTGATATTAATAGAGGGTCATTTTCTGAAGCCTCTATAAATACCCATAATGGGATTTCCTGTTTTGCATGGTATTTGGACAGACTGGCCAAATGTGCTGCTCTGTAGTAGTTAGTAAAATTAGGGTATCCCAGGCCTCCTTTATTTTTGGGAAGATGTAGTGTGTGTATAGGTATACGTGGTTTAGAAGAGCCCCATATAAACGAAGTTGCTCTTTTTTGTACTATTCTCAAAAAATAGGAAGGAATTGGAATAGGGAGGACTCTGAATAGATAAAGCAATTTGGGTAGAATAGTCATTTTGATTGCATTAATTTTCCCTATCCAGGATAAAGGAAGTTGCGACCATTGTTTTATTAGATTTGTGATCTGTCTTAATACAGGAGGATAATTGGTTGAGAATAAGTCAGAATGAGATGCTGTTAAATGAATTCCAAGATATGGGATTGATTTTTCTGCCCATGTGAATGGGAGTGCAGCCCTAGCCGGGATCAATTCCATGTTTGTGAGTGAAATATTAAACACTAGGCATTTCTTAGGATTAATCATAAGGCCGGATAGGGCTGCAAATCCATCAAGAGCTGGTATTAAGTTAGGACCAGAGACCTGTGGTGATGATAGAAAAAGTAATATATCGTCTGCAAATATACATAATTTGTGTGTAATACCTCCTACTTCAATGCCAGTTATAGTTTGGTTTGTTCTGATGTATTGGGCCATGGGTTCGAGTATAAGGGCAAATAATAAGGGAGATAATGGGCAACCCTGTCGGGTACCTCTTTCGATATTAAAGGCTTCAGATTTGTATCCAGCATATTTTATATAGGCTTTGGGTTTATTATATAATGCCTTGATCCATGTTAAAAAGTGGGGTCCAAAACCCCATTTTTGTAATGAATATTGCATATATTGCCAGGATACGGTGTCAAATGCCCTCTTAATATCGAGAGATAGAAAACATAAAGGGATTTTCTGTTTTTTAGCAATATGTGCCAATAACACTGCCCTGCGTATATTATCGCCTGCCTGTCTATTTGACATGAAGCCTACTTGATCTCTATGTATTAATTTTCCTATAATGCTATTGAGGCGTTTTGCTATTATTTTTGCTAATAATTTAATATCGAGGTTTAACAGAGAGATAGGGCGATAATTCACACAGGAAGTATCATCAGAAAGGGGTTTTGGGATCATACAAACAATTGCCATTAGTGTTTCTTGCCGAAAAGAATGTCCATCTAGAAGTTTGTTAAAAGTTTCAGTGAGAATGGGAGAGAGTATTTCTGAGAATGTTTTATAGTATAAAGCTGAGTAGCCGTCTGGGCCTGGTCTTTTGTTAAGTTTTAGGTCTTTTATGGCGTTAGCAACTTCATCTATAGTTATAGGCTCATCCAAACTGCTTTTTTGATTCTGAGATAACTCAGGTAAGGTATTTTTTGAGAAGAAGGATTCAGCTTCTGTAGGATTAAATTCATTGTTTGTCTTGTATAAAGTTGCGAGATGTGAGTGAAATTTATGGACTATTTTAACTGGATTACAAGTGTAAACATTTTTTGATAATTTCAAACGTATTGGTTTGAAAGATTTGTTAGTTGAATTTAATGCCCGAGCCAAATATGTACCTGGTTTGTTTGTATTCATGTAGAAATTGTGTTTGGAGCGTTTGAGGGGTTTATCAACTGACTCAGTGAGAAATAGATCGTATTCCAATCTAGATTTTTCCAGATGAGATTTTGTACTCTGAGATGGATTATCTTGAAATGATATGTAGGCTGCATTAAAATTGAGTTCTAGTTTTTTTGCTAGATTTTTGCGTTCCCGTTTAAATAGTGCCATTTGTCTTTGTATTGTACCACGCAAGACAGGCTTATGAGCTTCCCACAGTGTTATTGGGGAGATGTCTGTTGTATTATTAATTGATATGTATTCCTTTAAAGCTTGTTCAATGGCCATCTGATGTAGTGGGTGTTTGAGCATTATGTCCGGTAAGTACCACGTTGGGTCATGCGCTTTTGGTATGGCTGAGGCTATAGTAGTGTATACTGCATTATGGTCAGACCACGGAATCGGAATTATATCTGATGCAATAATTTCTGGTATCATTCCTATTGTTAGAAAAATATCATCTATTCTGGTGAAGGTTTGATGAGGGTGCGAGAAATAAGTGAATTTCTTTTTGATTGGGTTACTTTCTCTCCATGAATCTACCAGATTGTATTTGGAAAGAAGTTAAGAAAAAGGTAATCTAGAGGTTATTTTGGATGGTGTAAAAGGTGATTTATCTAGAAATGGGAGGAGGACCTGGTTCGAATCCCCACACATTATCACTGTTCCTATTTTGTGTGTATTAATCACTTGTAATATATGTGAGAGGAATGGTGTAGGTTGTTTGTTAGGAGCGTAGTAGGAAATCACCGTGATTGCTGTATCCATTATATAACCCATGAGTATCAGGTATCTACCTTCTGGGTCTTTAATTTCTGATGATAAGGTGAATGGTGTGGATCGGTGAAATGCAATTAGAGTTCCCCTTTGCTTGGTACAGGCAGAAGCCGTGTAAATTTGTTGATAAAAAGGAGAAATATATTTTGGAGTAGAATCTTTGGTGAAGTGTGTTTCTTGGAGGCATACAATGTGAGCCTTCTTGTTATGGAAAGTACGGAAGGCTTTGGTCCTTTTTTGAGGGACATTTATTCCCTGAACATTCAGGGAAAGTATATTCAGTGGTGCCATGGCAATAGATCAAATAGTTTTGACTTACTTTTTGTTATGCAGAGCTGACTGTGCAGATCAACCTGTGTGGACTGAAGAGATGAATAGATAGAAAAGAAACCAGTGAATTCTGGAGTAAAGAGTAAACAAAAAACATATGAGATTAGATGATACATTGTATAAATTATTTTTTGCAAGTAATCACAATTTACCCGTGAAAGAGAATAAATATCTCTCTCAGGGGAATAAGTGCCTTCGTCACACTCCCACATAATATGGTTGGGAGAATGAGGAGGGCTAATGGGGGAACAGGGATCTTCCGCTTACAGGAGAGAAGTGCTATGTCAAAAGACATCAAAATGATGTTTCATTAATTGGAGTGCAGAATATAGTTTTTGTTGAAATTATTTATTCCAGCGTGGTTGTATATGGTTAGTCCTGCCCTAGGCTAAATAATTCAGTTAGAAAGGTACTGTTAATAACTTTGGTATTGATGAAGATAGTTTGAATTATTTTGGGATTTTAACCCTTTTAGAGTAAACAATTACATATTTCATTCATATGTAACTGTTTCGATATGTAACTCATAAAATTGAGGTTGTATTGCTTCAGATTAGAATAAACAAAAACATAATTCTAGGAACTAGTTAGGTAATAATATATTTGTTTTAAGAAAAGAAAGAAAAAGCTTCCATTACTTCTGGATTATTGAACATATTTGTCCTAAAAAGTAATAAATCTATTGTTATTACCTGATAATATATAACTGAACAAGAATTTCCTTATTTCACTTATATATTCTAAGGCTATATGAATCAGAAGTAATAAGAAATATAACTGGAATGTAACATGATCCCACACAGTGTGTGACTATCAGAATGCAGTTACATTCAGTTATAAATATAGGTTTTTTATAGAGAACCATCTCTTAGTATAATAAATGAAGAGATATCAGGAATTAGGATGTCAGTCCATTGAATCTTCTTGGTCCATGGATGATGTGGCATAACGGACTCTTTTGTGAGAATGATGATTCCCATTTTGTTCTGAAATTTTCTGGGTGCTGCCTGAAGGTGAAGATGACGCCATTCTTCTGCGTGTGGGAGAGTTGCTGCTTGTGGGTTCTGTCAGATTTAATTTTAAAAGGGTTTGTTGTAGTTCATCTGCTGATCTGCTTCTGTAAATTGTACCTTGGTAGTTAAATCTGACTGAAAAGGGGAAGCCCCATTGATACATAATGTTGTGGCGTTGCAGTTCCATTAGTTGGGGTTTCATGGATCGTCTTTTAGTAATAGTAAGTTGGGATAGGTCAGCAAAAATTTGATATTTGTGTCCTTGAAAATTAAGTTCCTTTTTTTCTCTTGCAGCAATTAGTATTTGTTCTTTCGTTCTGTAATAATGAAATTTTGTGATTATATCACGTGGGGGTCCATCTTTCTTTTTGGCTGTGAGGGCTCTGTGTACTCTGTCCAGTTCTAAATGTTCAATAGGGATATCTGGCTTTAGTTCTTGTAATAGAGCAGTAATAGTAGATTGCAGGTCTGTCACAGTTTCAGGTATTCCCCTTATGCGCAAGTTTGAACGTCTGGCTCTATTTTCGTAATCTTCGAGCTTAGTTTGAAGTATTAAATTCTCTTTTTTTAATTGTTCCAATTCTGTTATATTTTCTTGGGTTGTAATTTCAATTTCATCCATTTTTATTTCTAAGGCTGCGGTGCGGTTTCCCAGCTCTCTTATTTCTTTGGTTAGGCTTTTTGTTATTTGGTCTGAGGTTTGTTTTAAAGCCTTATGAAGCATCTTTTCAAATTGTAATAATATTACTGGGGATACTGAGGAGGCTTGTGGAGAAGTTTGTGAGAGGATTTGTTCTGTATCTGACTCAAATGGAGAGTCTTGCTGTGACATTTTCTGTCTGTGAGAGTGCCCTGATGCTGTATCTTGTGAGGTGACTGGAGCTGCTTCAGCTGCAGTGAGTGCCTGTGAGCTCTTTGTGAGGTGATTTTTATTTCTGCCACGGTTTCCTCCCAGTACCAAATTTCCTGCCCAAACTTTCACAGTTTGTTCCCTGGGGCAAAAAGGTTCAAATGGATACCTTTTGAGCCTGCAGGCTCCGCTTTGTCCTTCTCTTCTCTCCTCAGCGGTGTGGAGCTCTAACAATGCATGTCTGCTCTGCTAGGCTCCGCCTCCTGCCCCCAGTTCACATATTTCAATTTTAATCTTTAATATGTTTTCCCGGAACTAAAACCCTCCAAGAATGGTCTGAAGCTTTCGGTTTCATTTAACCCAGGGGGGGTGGTGGCCCTAAGGTATCTTATCCAGCCCATTTCCCACTGGAGCAGAACCTTGTTCCAAACACCCCCCTGATGGGCAGATGAATCCGGTCTAAAACTGTAAAATTAACGGAGGGTAGTCTGTAGTTGTGCTGTCTAGCAACATGTCTTCCCAAGGGTAGATATAAGTTGCCAATGCACATGCTCTGCATGTGCTTGTCAACTCGTTTCCCGAGTTCTTGTCAGGTCTTCCCCACATAGAAGGCACCACACTGGCACTGCATGAGGTAAATCACTCCCTGGGTTTTACAGTTGGCAAAATGACGCAAGGAGAAATCCTCCCCATTGGGCAGGGCCAGCGTGGTCCTCCTACCAATTACCTTGCACTGAGCACAAGATCCACATGGGTAAGTGCCCCATGTTTTACACAGATCTTTTCTGGCATTGCCTTTGTATTCACTTTGGGTCAATAGGTTCCCTAAAGAACCTGATTTTCTATAGGTGATTTGTGGTTTGGAGGTAATCAAGGCTTTCAGAGTGGGATCCTCTGTAAGGATAGGCCAATACTTAAAGATTATTTTATTAATCCTTTGATGTTCATTGGAAAACCTCATAATAATCCTAGTAGATGTGTCCTCTTTCATGGGCTTTTTTGGTTTAAAAATTAGATCTCTTCTATTGGTCACTTTCACAGGATTAAAGGCCTTTTTTTAAGGCCGATTTTGTGTAGCCGCTACTCATGAGTACGGCAGTAAGTAGATCTGCCTCTTTTTGAAATTCTTCATCAGTGCTGCAGTTCCTCTTGAGGCAAAGGAACTGACTATATGGGATAGATTTTTTTAGGGCATCCGGATGGAAGCTGTCTGCGTGCAGCAGTGTATTGCCTGCAGTTTCTTTTCTATAGAGTCTGCTGGATAGTTCACCACAAGGATCCTTCGATATAGTGATATCCAAGAAATTTACCTCATGGGGATCGGAGGTCATCGTGAAGAAGAAATTGAAACTGTTATTGTTCATAAGTTTTAGGCAATCCTTCAATTGTTTCTGGGGGCCATGCCAGATGATAAATAGGTCATCTATGTATCTCTGCCACATACAAATGTGGCGAGTATACACAGATGCTGATTCCCCTTGTAGAAAATCCTTCTCCCACTCCCTCAGGTACAGGTTGGCATATGAGGGTGTGCAGCAAGTCCCCATAGCCACACCCTGCACCTGGAGGTAGTGGGAGCCCTTGAACAAGAAGGTGTTATGCCTAAGAATGTAATCCAACATCAGCAGAATAAAGTCATTACATTTCCAATCTGTAGTTGCCCTTTGTTTCAAAACCCGTTCAATGGCTGAAATACCCAGGTCATGTGGGATACTGTTGTAAAGAGATTCCACATCTATTGTGACAAGTATGGCTGAGCTGGGAATGACTAAATTATCCAAAATCTGTAATAGATGTATTGTGTCTCTTGTATATGAGGGTAGGTCCATGACGTGATGTTTCAAGTACTGATCTATAATTTGACTGATTCCCTCCGTGATGGAACCATTTCCGGAGATGATCGGTCTCCCTGGGGGATCGTTAAGCTTTTTGTGCACCTTCGGCAGTGCATAGAAGGTGGGCTGGTGGGGGTGCCGAGTGCGTATAAAGTCCCACATATCTCTGTCAATAACCCCTTCATTCAGGGATTTGTCAACTAAGGAAAAAATTTCCTGATTGAATTTATCCACCGTGGCCGGGGAAATGTTCTTATAACATTTGGTGTTATTAGGTATGTTTAAACACAGCTTTTCATATTTGACATTGTCCATGAGGACAATGTTCCCCCCCCCTTATCCGATGCCTTAATTGTGATGTCCGTGTTATTTTTTAAGGTATTAAGGGCCTGTTGGTGTTTCAGACTCAAATTATTTTATGCGATTTCCTTTTAAATTTTTTAATTGTTTTGTCCCCACAAGGTTCCTCTTGTTCTTCCTCACTGCCTGTGCTATCCAACTCCCCCTCCCAGAACTCCTCAACAAACTCACTTTCTTGTAGGAGTAAGTTAAGGGCTCTGAAATCAGCTGCCTTTAGGTTGGGTGCCACTTCCAGTGTGGCCGTAATTTTTTTAGTGTATAAGCGCTTGAGTAGGAGTTTCCTAGCAAATAAATTGATATCCTTGATGGTCTCAAAGTTATCTATACTGCGATTAGGGCAAAAGGAAAGACCCAAAGACAGTACTTCCTGTTCTGCTACTGTTAATTTGTGAGATGAAAGATTGATGACATTTAGCCTTCCTTCTAAGGTGGAGCTGTTGTAGGTATCATTGATAGCTGGGTCTGAGAGAAAAGGGTCGGGGTTGGGGGAGGTGCATTTCCTCTGTCTAAAAAATTGTCTAATTGAGTTTGCTGAGTTTTTGGATATGCCCCCTGTTCTTTATAACTTTTTCCAGGGTTGTGAGAGGAGGAACCTCTTTTGGTTCCCCAGTGCTGCACCTCTAGCTATTCCGGTCCCACCACCTCTTCCATTTCGTGGTGTTTCAGTAGGCTGTGGGTCTGTGGTGGGTTTTTTATTTGTTTGTTGAATCTCCCCTTCTGTTTCCTGATGTTTGGGAAAAGGTCCCTTTCTTTTACCCCGAAATCTACCTGCATGTGAGCTGAAGAGGAGGAATTGTTGGAGGGTGTGTCAGAGAGATAATCATTGATTTGATTGACATTATCCTGTTGTGAGGACCTTGGATTTTTCCTCCTTGATTTTTTGTCCAGATTCCACCTATAGGACCTACCATCCCCGAAGGTGTTCTTATCTCTCCAGTATTTTTTCTCTTTTTTAATTAAAATATTTTACTAAAGGTTTCCAAATGCTCCTTAAGTTTCTTTTCATGCACTGCATATTGGGGGGAAAGTCTGGCATACAGTGTATTGATTTCCATCTCCATACCCTCCAATTGCTGCCGATATTCGTTTTGTAACAGCAGCATAGGGTTTTTGGAACATTCGTTTAGTTTCATTTCCCAATTTGTTTTAAGTTTTTCGTGACATTCTCTAGAATGGGAAATATTTGTATTCTTAAACCAATAGGGTTGATACATTCTCTAATATACCTTCCCAGTGATTCAATGTGCCAATGTAAGGCTAATTTTTTCTCCCAAATTTTTGTTAGACTCGAAAAGAGCGAGGAAAGGTCGGATGCGACCTGTTCTTTGTCTTGATAGTTTTTTTGAGTGCTTGCCATGAGTTTCTCCCATTCTTCCCCCAGTAGATCCCCCATCACGTCCCACCGACACCTAATTTGGATAATACAAGGCCCAAGCGTTTTAATACAATCGGTCAAAGAAAAAATCAACTGACCTAAAGGTAGGTACTCTGAACTCCCCAAAAGAAAAGTCCTTTTAGGAAAGGGGAGAGTGTACTTTCTGCTATGTTAATGTAAAATCAAAAAGAGTCAAAAAAGAGGTATGGGTGTATGGGTGTATTGTCCAACCTTGGATTGCATAAATAGGGGGGACTCAGAGGATTGGATGTGTGATTGCCATCATCCCTCAGAAGATTCAGAAACAAATATATACCTCAGCATGGGATTTTTAAGGCAATGTAATGAAGAAAAATCGTATTTAGTTAAAAGAATAATTTATTAATACATACAAAAATATATGACGTACAAAAATACTTTTAGTGATCATACAATATAAAGGGAATCATTAAATAGCATGAAAAAAGTAGGGAGTTGATACTCCTATATCATGATACATCCTGCTGCAAGATACAATCACCACCTATGGCAATGCCGTGGCGTCGAGCAGCGATATTCCAACGCATTTCAACTTATAGTACATCAAACAAGTCTTCCTCAGGGAAGGATTGCATCACGTTCTAAAGTTTCAAAGGATATCAAAAATGGCGATGTTACATACCATATATTGTATACTTATGTCACACATATCATTAAACATATACATTTCATGGAAGCAACTTACATTTCTCATGCAGCTGCAGATAATGTGCATTCCCAGTGCTTAAAAACAGGAAAGGTCTCTGTCATTTGTTGCCCAAGCTGTCCAGAATCAGAATTTATATTTTTTTTTATCTATTTTTATTTTTTTTAATTTTTTTATTCTTTCATTTTTTTTATTTATATTTTTTTTATTTTTTCATTTATTTTATTATTTTTTCATTTTCATTTTCATATTTATTTTTATATTTATATTTATATTTATTTTTATTTATTATTCTTTATTTTTTAATATTACATTTATTATTATTTCTATTTTTCTTTATTTTTCTTTAAACTGATACAACAATCACCACTGCCTCTCCTAAGTTTCCCCTTCGTTTTAAATAAATTTTGCGCAATATGCTACGGACCTCTACCAGGCAATTTAGCATTTGCTTTTTGCCTAGCAGTGGGTGATTTGTCCCCATGTTTGACTCAGGCTGACTTCCGCCTGTGTGAGAGATGGTCACTACATCTCTTTCTGGGGAGCTCGTTTTAGGAGACACAACGTCTGCATGGCGTCTGGTCATATGACCATGATGCTAGATACGCCGCTAATAAGAAGTGGGGAGGCGTGGCGTTGCCTAGGCGAGAAGATGCTTCCCTCCCCTGTCTACGTGTGCCACGCCCATGCCCCATAGGAAATGGGCATATAGGGCGTTGAGACTCTAATGAGAGGCGGGATGCCGCTTTTCCGGCACCGTGCCCCTCACAGCTGTATCAAATGAATCAACGGCATGACGTCTCCAAGGGGACGCAGTGCCCGTACTCTAACCATGCCCACATCCCCTTATTAGGATGCCAGGGATGGCCAATGGCGGCATTTCTTGTTCGGTCTTTGACCAAAAGGTTCTCTGCAATTCAGGCTCGCCCTAACAGGCTTCCCTGCACTTCTGACAAAGACTTAAACTCAACCATAATATTGGGAGGTAAGTTAATATAGGCTCCAACTCGAAATCCCTCAGGGAAGATTGATCTCTGAAGGGTTTCTGTTTTATCCACCATTCCTAAATGGGCTTTTTATCCCTATTTTGTTTTTGTTTATTAGAATCTCAATTCATGTATTGGCTGCCTGTGATTGAATTTTTTCAAAAATATATTCAGTCATCCTGTAGAGGATTCTGGACAGCTGGGGCAACAAATGACAGAGACCTTTCCTGTTTTTAAGCACTGGGAATGTACATTATCTGCAGCTGCATGAGAAATGTAAGTTGCTTCCATCAATTGTATATGTTTAATGATATGTGTGACATAAGTATACAATATATAGTATGTAACATCGCTATTTTTGATATCCTTTGAAACTTTAGAACATGATGCAATCCTTCCCTGAGGAAGACTTGTTTTATGTCATAAGTTAAAACACGTTGGAATATCACTGCTCGACGCCACGGCATGCCATAGGTGGTGATTGTATCTTGCAGCAGGATGTATCGCGATATAGTAGTATCAACTCCCTACTTTTTTCATGCTATTTAATGATTCCCTTTATATTGTATGATCACTAGAAGTATTTTTGTACGTCATATATTTTTCTACGTATTAGTAAATTATTTTTTTAACTAAATACAATTTTTCTTCATTGCATTGCCTTAAAAATCCCATGCTGAGGTATATATTTGTTTCTGAACTCTGGGCACCTTCCCACTTCCAGTACGCTCTGGTAACCATAAGAAGACAAATGTTATTCAATGAAGCACCACACAATTCTTAGGGAGCTCCCCCTGCTTTATTATGCAGCCCCTCTGATAATCAATAGGATGCAAGGCCTTGTAATGAGAGATGCAATCCTTTCTTTCTTCTGTCTTCTGCTAGCTATTTGTGTAGTACTAATTGTAATCCAACAGTTGAACAAACCAGGATTTAAGGAAAATGAATGTTGGAACCAGGCCCGGACTGGGACAAAAAATAGGCCCGGGCATTTTAGACTGGGCAGCCAACTTTTCTAGAGGGACTGGGTGGGGGTGGGGGGATTATGGGATCGTCGGATCGTCAGTAGACATTCGCGGGGGTGGCTGGTGTCGGTCCTCCACTTGTAATGTGCAGTGACATTGTGATATAAAGGGGACTGCACTGTAAAAGGGGCACTGCAATGATTACAGTGCAGTCCCCTTTATATTACGATGTCCCAATCCTATGGTGGCCATACAATGCTAGTACTGTCTGTCTCCTATTGTGCCCACACTGCCCAGTGACACTGACCTGCTCTCTCTCCGGTGGTGCTGGACAGCATGGCGCTCTCTCTCTGGTGGTGGTGGACAGCGTGGCTCTCTCTGGTGGTGTGGTTACAGCGTGGCTCTCTCTGTTGGTGCGGGTACAGCGTGGCTCTCTCTCTGGTGGTGCTGGACAGCATGGCTCTCTCTCTCTGGTGGTGCGGGTACAGCGTGGCTCTCTCTGGTGGTGTGGGTACAGCGTGGCTCTCTCTCTGGTGGTGCAGGTACAGCGTGGCTCTCTCTCTGGTGGTGCGGGTACAGCGTGGCTCTCACTCTGGTGGTGCGGGTACAGCGTGGCTCTCACTCTGGTGGTGCAGGTACAGCGTGGCTCTCACCCTGGTGGTGCGGGTACAGCGTGGCTCTCTCTGGTGGTGCGGGTACAGCGTGGCTCTCTCTCACTCTGGTGGTGCGGGTACAGCGTGGCTCTCACTCTGGTGGTGCAGGTACAGCGTGGCTCTCACTCTGGTGGTGCGGGTACAGCGTGGCTCTCTCTCTGGTGGTGCGGGTACAGCGTGGCTCTCTCTCTGGTGGTGCGGGTACAGCGTGGCTCTCTCTCTGGTGGTGCGGGTACAGCGTGGCTCTCTCTCTCTCTGGTGGTGTGGGTACAGCGTGGCTCTCTGGTGGTGCGGGTATAGCGTGGTGGCGCTTTCTCTCTGGTGGTGCGGGTACAGCATGGCTCTCTGGTGGTGTGGGTATAGCGTGGTGGTGGCGCTTTCTCTCTGGTGGTGTGGGTACAGCATGGCTCTTTCTGACTTCCCCCAGCACAGTCCTCTCTTTCTTTAGTAGTCACTCAGCTTTTCCTGGGTTCCAGGCTCTTACTCTTTCCCCCAGCAGAGTGCATGCTGGGGACTGAAGTCTGCTGCCTGTGGACAACAATGGGGCTTACAATCCTCCAGTACTACATGTCCCATGATGCCCTGCTAGCCAATGGGGACAGAAACAAATCGGCAACAAGCTGGGCAGCCAACCAAGATGAGAACCGCGCTCTGCTGACAGAAGAGGGGGGAGAGCGGGGGATATACGCTGACATCCCGCAGCTCGCATTCCCCTTGTCACAGCGCGGCCGCCTGTGTTCACTGGCGAACGGCACCGCCTCCCCATAGTGACCTCTAACGCGGCTTCTCCATCCCTCCTTCTCTCCTGGCATCCTGGTTGCCAGGTGCCCGTCGGCTGCGGGGCGTATGCGCGAAGCGGCGGCCTGGGTTGCCATGGGTGGGCTTAGTAGGCGGAGAATGCCTCCGCTCCTCCCACCACCACCAGCGCAGCGCAGAACATCAGCGGCCGGCCCTGCATGTCGGAACCCGCGGCGGCGGCGGCCGGCCCTGCATGTCGGAACCCGCATATGCGGCCCGGAGGTGCCCGGCCTACCGGGCAAACGCCCAGTCTGACCTATGGCCAGTCTGGGCCTGGTTGGAACTATTCTTGTAGTGCAGTACACCTGCAACTGCCTCCGGTGCAATTGACTTTAAATAACACAGTGTCAGTAGTACAGTGAAGGACAGGTTTGAGGCCTGTTCACACTCAGTCATTTTGAATAAGATCTTCTCTGTGGGACTACACGTCCCATCAACACTGTGTTAAAAGTTTAGGTGTATAAAAGTGCATTAAGAAACTATGGGTGGCAGCCCTCTTACCCAACCAGGCCTGGAGAACTAATCAGCTCCGCTCCGGTGTACTTGGTCTTGCTTCTTGCCAGCCGGCACCATTACACCATTACACCGCTCTGCTCTGCAAGATGGACTGGGACCCTCTAAAGTCTCCGAAAGGTATCTCTGGATCCTTCCCAGTTGTGTCACACCGTCTTTCCAGCTCACTGGTACAAAGCAGAGTCACTGATCTTGCCGCTCTGCAGCAGGTGTAGGCCGCGCACTCTGGGAACCTCCTCACAGGTCCTTGTAGGCAGGCCACGCATCCAGAAGAGACCCAAAATGGCCACGCGGAGCCTTTTATACCCTACCCAGCATGCAGTTTAGTACTGAGTGTCCATGGGTAGGTCACTCTGCATTGTGGGTAGGTAGACCATTGTAAAACGCAAACAGTCACTTCCTGTAACATTTCTCCATGTTCTTAAAATAGAATGTAAAATGAAGTCCATTTCACATTTTGGCCACTAGATGGTGCCAAATACCAAAGCATGCATTGTCCATACTTTTAACATTACATTAAAAAGACAGGCAAAAATTGTCAGCGCTTTATATATATATATATATATATATATATATATATATATATATATATATATATATATATATATATATATATAAATAAACTGCCTGCACTGACTTAATATAGAGTAAACACTGAATTTATAGGCTATGCTAAATGCAGAGTTCAGAAGGGTGAAGTACACGTCGGTCAAAGCTGCAAGTGCAAGCAATCAAGCCCTCCCAAAGGCTTATATTATAGGAAACGACAAAGAGGGATTGCTGCACAAAAATGATTTAATAAAAAATATAATCAAAACATCCAAAATATATAGGCCATCATAGTAACAGTTTTAAGCTAATACAGATCACGCCCCTTCTTCAAAACATGGTGCCTGTATTAGCTCGAAAAAGTTACTACGATGGCCTATACATTTTGGATGTTTTGATGATATTTTTTATGAAATCATTTTTTGTGCAGCAATCCCTCTTTGTCGTTTCATATATATATATATATATATATATATATATATATATATATATATATATGTATATATACACACACTAGACTGACTGTATATATATATATATATATATATATATATATATATATATATATATATGTATGTAGGAAGGCCAGTATGGTGGCCTGAATTTATGGGAGGAGCCCGGGGGGTATTTAAGCAGCCCGCTCACCTGTGGTGCTTGTCGGTTTCCTGTGCGCGATATACGTCACTAGGCCGACTATTCGATATAGCAGCGTCCGCAAGTTCTCGCCTCGCAAGTTCCCGTTTTCGATACTCCGTACTCAAAACTTTCGAAGTCCGCGTTTTTCGTTCGTAGTTTGTACCACGCGTCTGGCTTGGCTGTCGCAGGTAAGGTCCCGTCGGACTTTTCGTTTTCATATCATGTCACAAACCGTGAGTTCAAATTTCGTTTCACCCGCATCTCACAAACTGCAATGTATATCGCTCATACTTTCGATATGTTACAATTCGACAGCACAGCGACGCTGACGTCGCTTCATTTCTAGCATGTCGGTATCGATAGACAGCCATAGCCAGTCGCAAGTTGTAAATTATCAAAGCAAGTTAGTTCGATACCAATCATTTCTCATTTCTGAAACATTCTAAACTCATTTCTGACATTTCAAATCATTTCTGAAACATTCTAAACTCATTTCTGACATTTCAAATCATTTCTGAAACATTTCTAAACTCATTTCTGACATTTCAAATCATTTCTCATTTCAGTCACCTACCGCGCTCCGATTCGAATCCAGTCGCACCAAAGATGCGCTGATTCGTTCCGGTGTGCCCCAGTTATTACGGCCTCATTTCTATACATGCTCCAGAGTTACGTTATTGTCAGTCAATTGTACCTCTGTCATGGTTATCATTTCATTTCCACGTATCACGTTCCGACATGAATTCAGTCGCATAAAAAATGCACCGATTCGTCTCGGCGTGCCCCAGGATTGGCCTCATTTCTATACATGCTCCAGAGTTACGTTTTATCAGTCATTTGTACCTCTGTCATGGTTATCATTTCATTTCCACGTATCACGTCCCGACATGAATTCAGTCGCATGAAAAATGCACCGATTCGTCTCGGCGTGCCCCAGGATTGGCCTCATTTCTATACATGCTCCGGAGTTACGTTTTATCAGTCATTCATACCTCTGTCATGGTTATCATTTCATTTCCATGTATCACGTCCCGACATGAATTCAGTCGCATGAAAAATGCACCGATTCGTCTCGGCGTGCCCCAGGATTGGCCTCATTTCTATACATGCTCCGGAGTTACGTTTTATCAGTCATTCGTACCTCTGTCATGGTTATCATTTCATTTCCATGTATCACGTTCCGACATGAATTCAGTCGCATAAAAAAAAAAAAAAAAAAAAAAAAATGCACAGATTCATCTCGGCGTGCCCCAGGATTGGCCTCATTTCTATACATGCTCCAGAGTTACGTTATCAGTCATTTGTACCTCTGTCATGGTTATCATTTCATTTCCACGTGTCACGTTCCGACAGGAATTCAGTCGCATGAAAATGCACCGATTCGTCTCGGCGTGCCCAGGATTGGCCACATTTCTGATACATGCTCCAGAGTCCGGATCATAGCTAATCGCAGACATCGGGGGATTGACCCACATCTCTGTCATGCAATTTCTACCATTTTACTCCCACAACGCATCACCGTTTCGGAACCAGTCGCATCTGAGGTGCACCGATTCGTCACGGCATGCATCACTGGTTCCGATCGCATTTCATACCTATACCAGAGCTCGGTTAGTTGCCAGTCGCTAACACGGCACAACCAATTCGAGCCTCGGTCAAAACAATCATTTCTCTCATTTCATTTCATACTGCGCTCCGATTCGAATCCAGATGCATCAAACAGGCACCGATTCGTCCCGGGTGCACCAATGTTTTCAGTTGCCTCATTTCAATACATGCTCCAAAGCCCGATTCACGGTCGAATAAATCATGACGACCAGGCCGGACCTCTGTCATGGAGTTCATTCATAATCAAGGCAAACATTTTGAATCATTTTATTGTCACAAGATTATACTCGGGACGACTTATACTCGAGTATATACGGTAGTATAAATAAAACGTTTGGGCCTCAGCCAACACCTGCATCAGAACTTGGTTAGCTATCAGTTGCGGCATAACCAGTTCGTGCCTTTGCCAGGGCAAACATTTCACGGTTACATACCACACTCCAATTCAAATCCAGTTGCATCCGTGATGCACCAGCGTTTCTTTTGCCTCATTTCAGTACATGCCCCAGAGTCCGGGTCGCTGTCAGTTGCAGCTGCGGCACGACCGATTCGTGCCTCTGTCATGGCGAAACGTTTTCATTCATTTCACTCTAAAGCAAACATTTCAATTTATTTCATTGTCGCATGCCGCGCCCCGATTCAAGTTCAGGGCATCCGTCAGACATCGATTCATCCTGGCAAGCCCCAGTTTACGCGGCCTCATTGGCGCAGTCATGGCACACCGGTTCGTGCCCCTGTCATGGCACAAACAGTTCACTCATTTATTTAATGCTATGCACCTGTCGCTTAAACATGTTACAATTTACCTTTCAAACCAGGTAGTCAAACCCTCCACCGGTTCTCATCTGTCATTTCCTCTAGGTCAGTCAAAAAAAAAAAAAAAAAAAAAGGGGGGGGGCCACACCCCGTCTTCCTTCAAAGCTCAGTCATGGTCCCGATTCATTCGTTGAAACCTTCGCCTCGCTACTATACCCCCTCATAGTCACAGCACATCCAAGTATAACTTTTCGCAATCGTCGCAAATACGCATCCAAACACAACTTCTTGCATTTCATTGCAAGCACACATCGAAACATAACTTCTTGCTATTGTTGCAAGCACACATCCCATCATGTCTTCTAGCAATCGTTGCAAGTACGCATCCAAACAGAACGTCTTGCAATCGTTGCAAGCACACATCCAAGCACAATTCTTGCAATCATTTCAAACACGCATCTTAGCATAACTTCTTGCAATCATTGCAAGCATGCATCCAGCCACAACTTCTTGCAAAATGTTGCAGGGACACACCCAAGCATAATTTCTTGCAATCATGGCAAGCATGCATCCAAACACAACTTTATAATCGTTGCAAACACGCATCCAAGTATAACTCCTTGCAGTCCGTGCAAGCACATGCAGTAATACGGACTTCTCGCAGTCACGGCAAACACATCACCATTGACACAAACTCCCTGGCAATTGTTGCAAACACGTATTTAAGCACAACTCTTGCAATCATTACAGGGCTCGCATCTTAGCATGACTTCTTGCAATCAGTACACATTTCCAGTGGCACACAATCAGTCACACATCATTCTTCAGTGGCACTTAATCGGTCACTTGTCTCCAGTGGCATTTCATACGAGCCACTCATCAATTTCTGTCTCATTTCTCGCTTAGGTCAGTTGAGTTCAGGTTCCACCCCGCACCAGGTATCGTATTGCCACACACAGCTGGCTCCTCATGAACGTCATCAGGCTATACCTAGCCAACATCCAGCATTTCTTGCCCTCACAGGACTCCAGAGAGCCATCCGTGTTTACGGCTCATACAGTAGGATCCTTTCTACGTGGCGTCCAGAAGCATCAGCCCATAGCTAAACGGCAAACGCTTGCCCATCACAACTGCCATCTTCAGGGACATGTCAAAACCTCAGAAAATCCCCAGTCTAGTCATACAAACAGCCATCTACCTGGCCCTCTGTGGTTTTCTACGGCCTAACAAATTCACTTACTGGCACAGGCAGCCAGGTACTACGTAGACACAACTTGACTCGCTGGTAATACCATTATGTCCTTCAGCTTGTAGTCTCAAAAACTCAATAATCCGGAACCGAGGTCTACAATAACCTCCTCCGAATTAACGAATATCACGCAGGCCAGCCTCCCCCTTGACAAACTGACCCGTGTCAGGTTAGTTCCCCAAGACTTCACCCATACACGGGTGTGTACTAACAAGTAGCTGCATTCTTTCCTAAGAAAGTGGACCTATCAATGTCGGAAGGTCCCGTACTAAGTGGATCGGTGTATCAATGATTATACCTTAACTCTAGGGTCTTATCACCTACGTCGCCCTTGTCACCCCAGGTAGCGACAGATGCCACAGCCACCACAGGCATCGCGACAATTTTTGGCCATCATCGGTTTACAAGTACATGGCCCCCAGAGACACTCCTAAAACCCCGGGTTTACCCAGACTTCCTCCCTCTTCAAGTTACACCCGGTCATGGCAACCGCTTAACTCCAGGGTCTTAACTGGACAGGATAGGCCGTGGCTTTGCCACCGACATCCGGTCTGAGGCGAGCCTCTTAATGAAGCCAGGTCCGCATCGCTCTGTGATGTCCTTCCTGCGCACGCTGGTGTAATTATCTTGGCAACACCAGTTTAATGTCCACTGCATGTTCGTTCCAGGCTGCCATCTTCTGGGACATGTCTACTATATTAACCAGTACGCTTTTGGGCCTTCTCCCCAGTTTGGTCGTACAAGCAGCCATTTACTTGGCCTATCACGGGTTCTGGCGGCCCAGCGAGTTCACCCGCAGCAATCCCGCAGGCCAAGTTCTGTGTAGTTGGCTCGCTGCCAACACCATTTCATCCTCCACCCTGCAGTGTCCAAAACCCAGCAATCAAGCTCTAGGATAGACATCCATCTCCATAAAGTAAACAACGTCCAGTGGCCAGTAACCATACTCGACTGCCTACTGTCACTCCTACCGGAACACTCAAACTCTAGTCCCCTGTTACCTTTTCGGGCAACCCTCGAGTGCCTGCCAGTTCATCAAACACCTGGGGTTCTTCTACGCTGCCTACACCTCGACCCCAGTCAGCACTCCAGTCACTCTTTAGTATTGGGGCTGCCTTGGTAGCACGTCGGCATGGGTCCCAGACCACATCATCAAGAGACTTAGCAGGTGAAACTCTGCCTACCTCGCCCGGTACGTCCCCACTCCTTAGGTGGAAACGGCACAAGCATTCACCAAACTTGCTCAAATAAATAAAGCCAAAACTAATAAAACCACACCCCTACCTGAATGTTTTTGCCCCCTTATTCTGGCATACCGACCAGCAGACCAAGGCACACTTTCAGGTCCATTTCATATGGTAAGTCCACACTTCCAGCTCTATTTCCGATGGTAAGTTTTATGTTAACTACAATGTTATCTATGTCCATATCGGACATAGGGCTCCACCCATAAGTAGGAAGGCCAGTATGGTGGCCTGAATTTATGGGAGGAGCCCGGGGGGTATTTAAGCAGCCCGCTCACCTGTGGTGCTTGTCGGTTTCCTGTGCGCGATACCCACCCTCCCATCCCCATTTCAAGGCATTCATTTCATTCATTCATTTCTCTCTACAGAACAATCATTTCTTAAACTAGGGTATGCCCCCTTATTCTGGCATACCGACCAGCAGACCAAGGCACACTTTCAGGTCCATTTCATATGGTAAGTCCACACTTCCAGCTCTATTTCCGATGGTAAGTTTTATGTTAACTACAATGTTATCTATGTCCATATCGGACATAGGGCTCCACCCATAATATATATATATATATATATATATATATATATATATATATATATATATATATATATATATATATATATATATATATCAAATACACTGCCACTAGCTGAATAACCTGCCTGCTTAATCTAACTCAAGCTATCTCTCTGTCCACGCCAACAACACTACACAGGGCCGCTGTGTAAGCTGCCTTATATTGTGGGGCGTGGACTTCGTCCCCCTGAGCCATGATTGGCCAAAGGCACCCTGCCTTTGGCCAATTATGGCTCTCCTAGCAGAGGGTGCTGTGATTGGCCAAAACATGCAGGTCAGGTGCATGCTTTGGCCAATCATTATACAGCAATGCACTGCGATCATGCAGTGCATTATGGGGCATTCCATGGCACTCAAATTTGCCGCAAACGCCCCATAATTTTCTACGAACGGGCGAACACCCGATGTTCGAGTCGAACCTATGTTCGACCCGAACATCAAGCTCATCCCTACTCAGCTGTCTGGAATCTGGGATGCAAGTCTGTTTTCCAACATATCCCTGTGTTGACTTATCCAAAGGAACCTTACAGCATACATGGTACAACTTGCAAGACCCTTTTCAAATCCCCTGTTAGCACAGTTAAAACGCCAATCTGAGTCACCATGGATTTATCTAGATTCAACTGTGCCACCTGTGGTGCCAAAAGTGTGGGGCTCCAGTCACCCAATATGTGGAGGGCATCCACGCTATCCTTTCCAGCAGCTGCAAATTTACTTCTGACAGTCTCTAAATCAATAACATTCAGGATTTCTAAGGTGGTTTCGTTCCCCCCCCCCCCAGGACTGTGTCATACCAGACTCTTTTCTTTCTCTTATGTGAACTAGGATTACAGGTAAAAAAATTGGGTGTAGTAACATTAAATGTTACTTGGATTTCTTGATTAGACAAAGAGGTCTTAGTACAGGTACTAGCTATAGGTACATGGGTATTATTATCTACTTTAGGAGTTAAATACTTAGCGCATACATACACAACACCAAGGTGTGAGCTATTAGTAATTTCTGAATCATTGGTTATAAGTATACTGGAGCCTATGGGCCATATCATGGAAGACCAAGTCCATCTAGCTTTCCTTCTCATATGGGTTTTTACCTCCTCTATATAAAAAAGTGAAGAAAGCGGGTGAGTAATATTCCACTTTTTCCAGTAATACAATGTCAAATTTCTGGTAACATTTATCACACATGTAGAAGCATTAGTAAATAACACAACTACTCCCTGCTTTGCAACTACCTACAACACTATCCATTCATGGGGTACCGTAGTACCAAAAATGACATATGAGTCATTAGGCAAAGAAGTAAAATTTCCATGCGTGCGGGTTAAATTACTCTTCATCTACTCCACAAAACTCTCCTCTGTTACCCCAGAATATATACTCAGTACTCCTAAAGTGTCACAATTTTATCATTTTAATTTTTTGAGAAATCAAGAACAGCTGAATACTAACAATTATTCACTCACATATTTTAACTATTCATTTTTACCTATTCATCGTTAATATATTTACTTATAAATACATCTATATATATATATTACATAATATCATCCATTATATATATATTTTTTTTTTTTGATTGATTTGCTCCCCTTTTTTCTTCCTTTTTCCCTTTTATTCTGTTGCTTATATACCATTAACATGGGAGTTCCCATTTTAAAACCTGTTCACCTGACAGCAGGTGCTGAGACCTCGCACAGTTAGTATTCAGCTGTTCTTGATTTCTCGCATCATTATATGGTCACATGGTTTAAAACATAGGGTTTATATAGGATTCTCATTCCCATGTTTGTCAGCTATGAGTAAGCACTCGTTATAAGTGCGAAACGCATCAGCTGATTCCTGTACGTTCCTGCTGTAGTGTCTTGTACATTCCATGATGCAGTTTTTTATTAATAAAGGCACTTGTTATCTTGTCCGGTGTGCATCAGCCAGCACCTGGGGCTCTTTTCCTTTGAAGGATTCCAATTTGTTCATTTGTTTATCGGTTCAGACCTACCTGAGCGGTGGAATACTCTTCACTCACCTTAGATGACCTTGTATTCCGCCACCGCCACCAAGCCTTTAAGGGACCCCTACCAGACACTTGGATAGTTTCCGCATGAGGCCTCTGTAACACATATTGACTCCCACCAGTAAATCTCAAAATATGTTCAATTATATTGTGGGCAAATGCCCAAAGGAATAAAAATGGGATGGCTTACAATACATTCAAAACTTGATTTCAAAGCAATAGAATAACAATTTCTTTCAAAAAAGTGTTCTTTTTCATATAATGTGCAATTTCATCATATTCTGTGTGAGATGGGCAAACATTGAAATGTCATATCAAAATGTTCCAATATGTTCCAAAACAATATAGCATTTACAGACATTCTAATCTTTTAGTCTAAACATATCTCGCAGAAAAAACACATTCTAAGTTAAATTCAGATATTAGAATTATGAGAGAATCATGGAAATTTACAGAATACAGACAGCAGAATAATCATGAATCCCTCAAGAGGGGAGAGGGGATACCCCTGTCTAGTGCCATTTGATATATGAAATGATTTAGACAACAAAGCTGAGAAGTAGAGTGTGTGTGTGTGATGGATGATATTAATCATGCAATGTGTGGCGTCTTTGTGAACACAGACTGGTCAGGGTGTATTAGGCTTGGGAGTAAATCTATCAATTGGTTTGTTATAACTTTAGCATACAGCTTTAGGTTGGGATTTGATAGGAAAATCAGGCAAAAGTTGTTTTTTTTTTAGGGGGGGGGTCCTTTCCTGGCTTTGGTAGTGTGATAATTAGGGCTTCCGGAAAATAAGATGAGGTGGCAGCTGCATTTAAAAGCTGGGTCAGATGATTAAGAAGAATGTGTTTAAAATGTTTAACATATTTGACCACAAAGCCATCTGGTCCTGGAGATGTATTATTTGAGAGGGAGTCAATAGCATTTCTGATTTCCATGTTGTTGAATGGGGAATTAAGGTGCTCTAACTGGGTGGTGGTTAAGCTCCGTAGCTGTACCGCATTAGGAAGGATTAGGTGGTAGCAAGGTCAGGCTGTGATTAGGATGGTTCCTCTTTTAGACTGTAGAGGGAGCTATAATGTGCACTAAAAGCATCTGAGGTTGCTTGTGGGTTGGTTAATTAGTCCCTAGTGAATGGATGGTACAAAAAGGAATGTGAGACTTGAGGCGGAGGCCTTTTATTTGTTGGGCTAAAAGTGTGCCCACCTTGTTACCTGATGCATAAAAGGTCATTTTTAAGAATTTTTGTAATTTCTCCAATCTGTCAAATAGGAGTGTTTTGAGCTGTTAACAAAGTCCCAGTTTGTAGGACATTTGTAGTTTGTATTTCTGATAATAGGCTTTCAATGTGCTGCGCCCTCACCCTCTTTGCTCTTGTACTAAGCTGAATAGATAGAATGTGCATATAGGCTTTATGTACAGCCCACAGTGGTTGGGTCAGATACTGAGTTGGTATTATTAATAAAAAAATATTCTACAGTAGGTGTCATCAGAGTTCTTCCATGTTTTTTGCTGACTGTAGAAGGTGGGTGTTCATTCTCCACACAAAGTTAGGATTAGAGCCTCAATGGAAATACAGACAGATGGGTGGTCTGACCATGTGGTTGGTAATATGTCAGAGGCTGATATTTTTTGTAGAAACCACTGGACTGTGAGGAAAAAGTCAATATGAGAATACAAATTATGGCATGCTGATAGGAAGGTGTAGTCCCCCCCATGGCGTGTTGGCAGTGCCACGTGCCATACAATTGAAAGTCCCGTAGGAGAGGGTCCATGTGGGGTTTTCCAATTTTGGAAGGAATCGAGCTGTGGGTCTGGGCCAATTTTGAAGTTCTCACACCATGAGGCAGCCTTGTTGCACTCCAGTGATCTTTTTATGAAGCTCTTTTTAAAAAAAAAAACTTGAAGTGTATTATGGGTGTACACATTAACTATTGTATATTTAGAGTTATTTAGAGTGCACAAAAGGATAATATATTGATCCTCTGTGTCTCCAGTAAATTTATGTAGTTGAAAAGATACTGTATGCTTTGATAGCTAGAAGAACACCTTTCTTTTTGGCTTGGGTGCTCGCTGTGAATATACAGTATGTGGGAAGTTCTTGTTGGTACAGGAAGGTTGGTGAGAAGCTCAGAAGTGTGTCTACTGTGCACATAGGACATTGCAATGAACGTTCAGAACTAGCTTCCATAATAAAGATCTTTTTTGCTAGATGATTGAGTTCTTTGGCGTTTATGGTGAGTATCTTAACTCTTTGAGGACCAAGGGACGTATTTGTCCCATGGTTTTAATTGCCTGTATCATCTGATTAAGAACCTAAAATACTTTTTTTTTGGTTTGAGTCAAAATATTAGTTCTTATCAACAAATGGATCTAGCTTTTTGCCAGTTATTTCATGAAATGACTTAGTTACAGCAACTGAAGTGTATGATCTTAAAAAAAAAAAAATTGCTTCTTTTGGCGTTCCATACAAATTGACCTAAATAGTCAGATGTTATTGGATCATCTGATATTTGTTGATAGACTTGTGTTTGACAACAACAAATGTTTTTTTTGAGAGATTTTATCATTTGAACCAATTTGACTGACATTTTTTGCTCTGGGACACATATGTCCCTATGGTCCTCAACGGACCATACCATTTATAGCAAATACAATGAGTCGTTCTCAATTTGAAGCAATTTGCTCTGCTTTGCACTTTGCAAATAATGAGGACATGTTACCTAGATCTCATCCCCAGTGTGATAGAGCTTTCAAAGTTCGTCCATTGATCGAGCACTTCAATCAATGCTTCCAGGCTGCGAGAAATCCAAGCAAGCAACAGTCGATTGATGAGCACATGATAAAATATAAAGGTCAAAACATAATGAAGCAGTACATCAGAAACAAGCCTGTGAAATGGGAATTCAAGCTATGGTGCAGATGTGATCTCAGGCTACCTTTATCAGTTTGACATCTATACCGGACGAAAAACAGACACAGAACATTGTCTTGGAGAGAGTGTCATTGTTATGCTGACAAAACAACTAGAACAGCTAAGCTGTCAGGATTTCATCAACAATTTTTTAAATTCTCCACTGCTGCAATACGAGATGTTGCAGAAGAAGATCTACCTTTGTGGCACAGTTCATGTGGACAGAAAAAATATGCCCAAAAACTTGAAAGCTGACAAATGAAACGAGGATATGTGGATAATATGAGTGCAAATGGCGTCACATGTGTAAAATGGATGGACAATAGTTCAGTGATACTGTTGTCAAATTTCCTTACATGCAAAAAGGATGATATGACGCATGTGCTGAGAAGGCAGGCAGGATGTGCAGAAAAGCTTCATGTTCCATGTCCAACCATTGTTACTATTTACAAGTACATGGGGGGTGTGGACCTGATGGATGAGAAGAAAGTGTCCTATGAGACAGACCAGAAGTCAAAAATAAAGTTTTATCTGAGGATTTTCTTTGACCTTCTAGATATTGCTGTAAACAACAGTCACTGCATTTATATACAAACAAATGAAGAGAGGCACCCAGAGTACAAAGCGATTACATCACTGGAATATCGGCAGATGAAAGCAAGAAGTCTGGTGGGTGGATACTCCAACAGACAAAGAAAAGCTCTGTCAGCGCCAGTCGGAAGTTCACGAAGTGTCCTTCCAGCACCAAAGCCGAAACATTCAATGATTAGAAGCAATAGGCGCAAACGATGTCCTCAATGTGCCAAACATGGGAATGAAAATCGCATGGACAGCCTCTGCGACACATGTAACGGGCACCTTTGATACATAAAGACACGCAACTGCTTTGCTGACTATCATAGCCTGAACTGTTAGGCTATCACATATTGAGATTTTTGCATTTTGAGACAGTGACAGTACCTTGATGCATTTGTTTTTGGTTTTGGCCTACCATGAGGCTGTTAGCATATGTACATAAATACAGGTTTTTGTTGAAATTGTTTCGAGCAAGTATCTGAATAAATGTCAAAATAGTTTAAGAGTAGCAGAATTTGACTCAATTTATTATGACCTTCTTTAGAATTCATTGTAAAATAAATTTAAAGTTCCAGAAACAGACAATGCTTGCAACCTTGTCTCCCTTGAGGACCATAGGGACACATTTGTCCCGTGTCATAACTCCTCCCCCAAAAATGAAATGTGGAAATGGTTTTATTTATTGTTCATATACATACTTAAAGGGAAAAAAATATAATTATTTTTATATTAATGACGGTAATCCTATGGTCCTCAAAGGGTTAATGGTCATGGTAATCAATCTGGTGGCAAAATAGAGCTGAGCGGAATAGGTTTCACAGAGAGCAGTGATTGTAGGTAGCATGGAATTACCTTGCAAATGTCAGATTCCACAGGTGAACTGGTTTGCAGGTGTACACCTCACAAATATTAAAACTGTTGGTGGAGAGGGAGTACACCGCACAAGTGGTGTGAATGCAGTTAGTAGTTGTTGAAGAGTTCAAATAAAAAAAGAAAAATAACTTGAAAACCAAAGGTGGGTTGATAACCCTCAAAAACTTCCTGGGTTGCTGGCACTCCTTGTGCCAAGTCTATCGCTACCTTTTCGAGGGCAGCTGTGTTTCTGGGTCCCCCTAAGCTATGCACAGCCAGTTAACATGCATTTCCTTAATTGCTTCCACAGTCTTTGAACAATACATGAGCTTGATTTTTTATATTTTATTAGGGGAAATAACTTGTATAGGTAAGCCCAACTTAACTGAATGGGAAGCCCAACTTGACTGAAGCAATGCATGGGAACAACTTCCTTCCTATGTACAGAGAAAGATCCTGCACTGTAATCCTCATTGGATATGGTCAGTCTTTATGGATCAGTAGCAAATCCCTTCATGGACTTTGGACTCTCGGGCTCCTTTGAAATGTAGAACAGATTGTTGCAAACTACATGCAGAAGTATCTCCTCTCCCCTGTAGAACTGCTTCCAGCTCCACAGCCTGCAGACACTATGAGCCCTCCTGACTGTTGTGAAGATCTCCCAGGACAAGGACAAAGGATTAAGCACAGCGCCATCCTTTGAAGGCTCGCTATATATGGCAGTCTTTCCCCTTGTGAATCACTGGGTGTATTGATGGACTCACTCTGCTCCTCCTTGCTTTCACTGGTCCTAGGCAAGAATCCTGTTTAAACTGTGATGCTGAATGGATCTTCCTGAGCCAGTCTGAGACCAGCCTGGAGGAAAAGCCCCCCTAGAACTAGTGGACCGCTCCCAGGGCACCAACCAACAGTCTCTTCAGCACTCCTTTTTCCACACGACTCCTCTGCTGGCCCACCTCTCCCAAATTTATGAGTTAGCCTTACCACACTACCAGGGCCTCCAAGCCTGGGATTGGTCAGACCCCCATAAACATGCAGATTTAGGTCTCCACCCCTCCTGTCCACTGGCTTCTGGAAGCTTCTATGGTGCTCCAGAACCAGGTGGAGGCGATAAGAGTCCCAACCTGCTGAATCACCCAGCCTGACCTGCAGTAACCCGATCCATGGCACTGTTTTAGCGAGGCCTAGGCCTATTGTTGTTGCATTGAGGCAGTGGGCAGTCAGGAGGTGGTTTGGTCTTCTCTTGCTGCATTGATGGAGGAGCAGGAGGCTCCGATAGGATAACCCATGCGTGTAGGCCATCCTGTAGGGAGGATACCATGTGCTTGGATCCTTGGAATGTAATCATCAGCTTTGCAGGGTTGACCAATTTATATGGGACTTTGTGCTTTTGCAGGGCTTGTGTTAATGCATTAAGTTTCCTGCGACGTTGTAAGTAAATTTGGGCCAAACACAACCTGGTTTGGTTTGCACCAGAACTCTCGAACATCACTAAAGTTCGGACCCAAACCTCAGACCCTATTAGAGTCTATTGGACCCGAACTTGAAAAATCAAAAGTGCCCATTTTGAAGGATTATATACAAGTTATTGGCCATTAAAAGAGTTGGGCTTTGGGAGTTTGTGGTGGCTTCACATTGTAATCCTATAGAGGTACTCGTGAAAATAAATCTGTTTATTTTTTTAACAAAACATACAAAAATAAGGTCTAACAATAACCTCAAAAGGGAAGATTCAAAATAAATTTACAAAACTAATTTGGAAATTGCTTTATTTTCTCATCTCGCCATCTTCTTCCTCCTCTTCTACTCCTCGTATTTACAATACATTATTACACCCTATTAGAATTTCTCCAAGATGTCCAGGCAATGCCCCATCAATATACTCTTCTGTATTGGCGAACTGCATGTTCATGTAGCCATCCACAGATACCAGGTATCCCTTGTATTACATGCCCCACTTCAGTTTCACCATTACTGGCTTACCAGTAAAGTCATTAAGGAATGGTTTTGGGTTTAGTGACAAACTCATTCAGCCGCTGAAGCCACCGCTGATCTACAGACCAGTGAAAGGAAGAAGAAATTTCCTTGCGGAATGCTCTGAGAGCACACCGCAGGAGAAAGCAGGAAATGGCTCGAGGTATTCCTGATGAAAGCAAGAATTGGCATTCCTGTAAAAAAAAAAATGAAATTATATACACCTGTCAAACAGGTGTGGAAACATTGGGTTTTGGGTGTTGGTGATGCCTTTACACCATAACTCTATAGAGGTACATTTGATGAAAGCAAGAATTGGCCTTGCTGTAAAAACTTGAAATAATGTGAACCTGTCAAACAGGTGCGGAAAAATTGGTCCTTGGGTGTTAATTGTGCCCAGGAAACCTATATCAACAAATTACTTCAAGATAAAATCAACACCCACAAAGCTAGGCAGCCTAGGCAGTCTTGCAGAGATTCCAGATCCTAAAAACATTTAATCAGTGACATCAGCATCAGGGGCTTGATAGCTGCTGCTAATCCAGGACTGATTCATTTTGACAAATGTCAGGTGGTCAATGGAGTCTGTGGACAGACACGCTCTGTTATCACTCTTACTCTATACTCACACTATACTCACACTACACTATCACTGCACTGACATGCTACACTGACACTACACAATACTTACACTATACTCAGACTACACTAACACTACACTGACACTCTACACTCAGGGTCACAAGAACACACTAGCTCACTAGTAGCAAACAGAGCCCTGCTCTAACTATCTCTACTTCAACAACACACTGCAAAAGGTTCCTGTGGGAAGCGACCTTTTATAGTGTGGGGTGGGACTATAAGCACTGAGCCATGATTGGGCAAAGTCATTATTACTTTGCCCAATCATGGCTTTGACTGTGCTCTGTGCCTTGATTGGACAAAGCCGTGCACCTGATCTACGAGGTGCATTGCTGAATACAATTAGGGCCCTAGAATGCTCGGCAGGTGAACATCCATTCACCGTACAGTGATATTTGGGCCAAAATTTTGCTCAGCCCGAACTGCTTGCCCAACTCTAGTTCTAATGTATGTTGTCAGCAAACAGTTGTAGGTGAGCATAGGGTTCAGGTAGAGTCCCAGCGGTTTTATATTTCTGCTTAAGTTGTTTTTTTGCATGACAGAAAGGGATGCACAGGATAACATCCCTGGGTATGGAGTCAGGCAGGTGCTGAGGTTTGGGAAACCTGTGAATGCAGTCAATGACCAGCTCAATATTTTTAATCTCTGTCAGAACTTCAGATATCCCCGGATTTTGATGTTATTCCAGGGGGACTTATCTGATAGATCTGCCAACTTGTCTTTGATCCAGTTATTTTCCTTGATGTGTGCATCATGAGTATCAATAAGGTTATTTATAGTGGATTCATAGTCCCCCGTTTTTGTTTCCATATGTGTCACCCCATCCCCTAGGGAGGTAATCTCATGATTAAATTACTGCATGACAGAAAGCATATCTGACTGTGTCTAAGGGACATTAACATATCCTTGAGGGTAGTGTCCAACACTGGTTGATTGTTAGTAGGAAAAAGGCTATGGCATCAGGTTGTGCCCCTTGGAACCCATAAGAGATATAAGGATGACTTGCCTCATGGATGTCACGTCAGTCATGGGAGAATCTATCCCCATCCTTGCTTTATCTGGGCTGCTGGTGACAGGAGTGCCTGGAGGAGATGCAGAAGAGCTGGCAGGGGTAATCTGAACTTCCATTGAGTTATCTTGCGGATTCATGGATACAAAAGGCTGTGATGTTTGGAGAGTAGCTGAGATGACTGCTGAGCCTGTGGGTTTGGTGCCATCTTGCCTGCATACGTCTGCCAGTTAGAACATGAATGCTGCGAGTTTCTCTCTTCTTTAATCTTAGTAGCCACGCTGCCGCTATGCTGGGGAGGATGGTTCTATTGCCATAGCAAATTTAAGAAAAGGTAGAGGGAAAACTAGTGTCTCATAAGCTGGACTAATTTAAATAGCAAACCTAGGCTGACATTTGCCAAAAATAGCAAAGGCTGGGGTTTAACTAAAAGAATAAAGCTTCTTTTTTATTATTATTAAAAAAACAAACATGTCATACTTATATGCCCTGTGCAAGTGTTTTGCACAGAGCAACCCTGATCTTCTTCTTATGGGGTACTCCACTGGTGCTCCTGGCCCCTCCTCTTTGGTGGGTACTCCCATGAAAAGCCACCTGTGCCGGCTTCCTCCTGAGCCACCCTGTCTGCGTCCAATAACACAGAGCATGCAGCTTGGCCCTGTCCCTGTTCCCTCGGCAAAGCATTTGAATAACAGCAGTGGGAGCCAATGGCTCCTGCTGCTATCAATCTTCCCAGGGAAAAGGGAGACAGCAACAAGAGCCACTGCTCTCATGTACATCGCTGGATCGAATCAGGCTCAAGTAAGAATAGGTGGGCTGTGGGGGATTGCGCAGCACAGAAGGCATAGAATGCATTAGGGTGAAAAACCTTAAGGCTTTAGAACCACTTTAAGCACTTAAAGACCGGAAAATTTGCCCCCTTAATGACCAGGCAATTTTTTGAGATATGGCACTGCGTTGCTTTAACTGACAATTGCGTGGTTGTGCGATGCTGTACCCAAATAAAGTGTATTTACATTTTTTCCCACAAATAGAGCTTTCTTTTGGTGGCATTCGATCACCTCTGCAGTTTTTATTTTTTGCGCTATAAACAAAAAAAGGCTCTCAATTTTGAAAAAAAAAACAATATTTTTTTACTTTTTGCTATAATAAATCACCAAAGAAAATGTAAAAAAAAAATAATTTCTTCATCAGTTTAGGCCAATAGGTATTATACATATTTTTGGTTAAAAAATCGCAATAAGCGTATATTGATTGGTTTGCGCAAAAGTTATAGTGTTCACAAAATAGGGAAAAGATTTATGGTATTTTTACTATTATATATTTTATTTTACTAGTAATGGCGGTGATCAGCGATTTTTAGTGGGACTGCGACATTGATGTGGACAGACACTTTTGACACTTTTTTAGGACCATTGACATTTATTCCACGATCAGAGCTAAAAATAGCCACTGATTACTTTATAAATGTCACTGGTAGAGAAGGGGTTAACACTAGGGGGTGATAAAGGGGTTAAATTTGTTTCCTGGGAGGTGTTTCTAACTGTGGGGGGAGGAGACTGACTGGGAGTACAGAGAGATCGCTGTTCCTAATCACTAGGAACAGACAATGACTCTGAACTCCCCTGACAGAACGGGGATCTGTTTGTTTACATTGACAGATCCCAGTTCTGGCTCTCTGTGGAGCCAGCCACTTGCATTGGCTCCGCTGTAGCTGTTAAAGGGACTGCTGTACAGCTACGGTGATTCCTGGGAACGAGCGGACCTTCCGCCGTATAATGACGGTGACTGGTCGGCAAGTGGTTAAGATGCTACAGAGGATACAACAGGATAGTTTTATTAGGAATAATAGGCCTAACCGGTGTATTCCTCACTTTTATTTTAACTAGGGGGGTGGGGGGATGTAAATGTGAGGCATATACTGTGAGGTGGTTTAGGTGCCTCCTATTCTTATACTGTATTTAGTTTATCTTTTAAATCTTTCTTTTATCTTTCTTTAAAAAAAAATTAAAGCCCAATCACCATAATCTAAAAATACCAAAAATAGCAAAAGAAATTCTAAAAACCCCAAAACACCAACACTGAAACCAAAACCCTCCATTTTTAAAGCACAGCCTTGAAATAAAAGAGCAATTTAACCTAAAACAGAGGCCACCATTCAATTGAGATGAATAAACACCCAAAGTGAATGAAAACCCCCAAAATATTGCACCTTGAATGGATTTCAAACCTGCAGAATTCACCTTGAGCCCATGGTAGAGGCAAACCAGAACCTCATTCCTATTTGTAACATTCAGTTTGTATAACCTCATGGGATATGATGGATCTTTACATAATAATAATAATAATAATAATAATAATAATAATAATAATAATAATATGATCTGATTTCAGATTCCAGTATCTCGATGTTCAGATCCCTGTTTACCTGGAAGCAGAAAAAAGTTTGGATCTTCAATACATAAATGTTGCTATGAGTGTGTCCCATGTCCAGAAGGAGAGATATCCAACATTTCCGGTATATTTTGTATTTGCTAGTAAGTTATTAACTGGACAGAAGTTACTACTGTAGTTAAAGTGTATGTCAGGGGAAAAAAAGAAGAAGAACATCTCTGCAATGTGTGTACATTCCCTCATGTTTTATCCTTCTAAAGACCCTGCAAGTACAGAATGATACCTGTTGATCCTGCCAGAAATGCGCTCAGCTCCTAAGTTCGGCTTTGGGCTGACAACATACAGGAGGTTGGTGTCTGAGATCAAAAGAAATGTTTTCAGCCCCACCTCGTTGTATTTTGCTACTTTTACTACTAGACATGTGCACTGCCAAAAAAAATCTTTTTTTTTTTTCGTTTTTGTTTTATTCGGTTTTTTTTGTTTTGTTTTTCGGATCATTCGTTATGATCGATATTCATTATTTCGAATAGATTCAGAAATTCGGATACATTCAAATTCATTACTATCTATTTGTATAGATGTGATATTCGTTATTTTGATTATTCTTAACTTCTGATTAATATGAATTTGTTACATTCCATTAGTTTGCAGTATTCATTATTTTGAAAATCCAAAAATTGGACAGAACAAGAATCCGAAATTCGAAAATCCAAAAAATTGAAAGAACGAAAATTTGAAAATCCTAAAAACAAGAACAAAAATCAAAAAAATCGAAAGAACGAAAATCCGAAAATAAGAACAAAAATTTGAAAATCCGAAAGAACAAAACATATTTGAATAATATATAAAACATATTTGAATAATATCTATTATATTATTAAAGTATTACATTTATTACCATTATTATAGTTTTTTTTATTATTATTCTTATTATTTATTAATAAATAATAAGAATAATAATAAAAACTATCATTTCCTTTCAAATTTGGCTTTCAGTGAACATAACAAATACAAATTTATCAAAAGTTATCCGGCATTCGTTATTTCGGATAATTCTTAACTTCAGATAAATTCGTATTCATTACGTTCACTAATAGCCAAATTTGAAAGGAAATTCCAATACCTATAATTTAATAGTTTACAACAATTATTATAGTTGTTATTATTATTATTATTATTTATACATAATACAAAAAAATATATAATAATAATAAACGTAATATTTTAATTATAATATTAATTATCCAAATGTATTTTGTTCTTTCGGATTTTCGCATTTTCGGATTTTTGTTCTTATTTTTGAATTTACGTTCTTTAAATTTTCGGATTTTCGTTCTTTTTTTCGGATCTTCACTCTTTCTATTTTTCACATTTCAGATTTTAATTCTTTTGAATTTTCGTTCTTTTAGAAAATTTGTTTTAGAAAAAAATTAATAAAACGGTCTTTCGTTAATTCGGATGTTTCCGAATTAATGAATATGCAGAATCTTGTCGAAAAACTAATTTGGGAGAAAACTAATTGCACATGTCTATTTACTACTATTAACACTAATACTACTGCTACTAAACGACTGAATCGCTCCCCTCTCCTCACTTTTTCTGACAGCATCAAAACTTATTTTTATTCATAATTCACGATATGTCGCAATGCACAGAAACAGCAACAATTTCTCTAAAGTTCCACATTTATGATTAAAAAGTTATTCTTAAGCCTCAGTCAGTGACTTTTCCTAGGCTAAGGTGATGCCATCAGTCTGCTACAGGCAGGAAGAAGCATTTCCTCAGTCTCTTTTCCCCCAGTAATCAGACTGCAACATTGTAACTTTGTAGCAAGGCAGAGTCTGCAGCAGGGGCTGATCTGCGTCGGGCATCCAAGAACACAGCTTAACCACTTCAGCCCCAGAAGTATTTAGCCCCTTAATGACCAAACCATTTTTTCCGATACGGCACTGCGTTATTTTAACTTACAATTGCGCGGTCGTGCGACGCTGTGCCCAAGCAAAATTATTGTCCTTTTTTCCCACAAAAAGAGCTTTTTTTTGGGTGGTATTTGATCACCTCTGTGGTTTTTATTTTTTGCGCTATAAAAAAAAAAGACCGACATATTCAACTGTCACAGCACAGGTGCAAATGTCATCCTTTCTGTCTCCTGGCTTCCCCATGACAAATGCAACTTAGCAGGGTTGTCCTCTTTTGCCACTGCTTTTTATCTTGTGCTTGGAACCCCTAGCCGAGTCTATCTGTGTACACCCAGACATACGTGGGGTGGTAATGAGACAGGGGGAATATAAATTATTATTATTTGCAGATAACATCTTGCTATCACTAACCCGTTGATATCTCTTCCCTCGTTAGATAAACTACTGACCTCTTTTAGTGCTATCTCCGGATATAAAGTTAACACTTCCAAAACTGAGACCCTTCCTATACACATTCCACTGCCCTTACTATCCCAACTTAAAGAATCATACTCTTATAAATGGTGTAACACCTCCCTCAAATATTTGGGCATCCTACTTACCCCTTCCTATACCTCCCTTTATACTGCTAATTTTCCTCCTCTGATACTGGATATTAATAAGTCTCTGTCGAATTGGGCCAAATACCCCCTGTCTCTCTTAGGCAGAATCAATGTTTTAAAAATGTCTATCCTACCCAGGCTGCTTTATTATTTTGAAACTCTCCCAGTAGCTGTACCTACTCCACAACTAAAAGCACTCCACAGGACTTTTCTAAAATTTATATGGAATTATAGGGCCCATCGCATAGCGAGCTCCGTGATGTTTTCCCTTAGATCCAGAGGAGGTTTGGGAGCTCCGGACATTACTAAATATTATCATGCCACGCATTTAAGGGCCATTACCTCTTGGACCTCCTTACATGCACCAAACCAATGGGCTGCCATTGAGAAAGGGGTACTCTATACGGTCCACCCGTGCTCCTTGGTTTAGGGTGCTCCCCCTTCTTTAAATCCCATATATAAACACCAGTGCACTGGCCCCATTGGCATTGACTTTAACCATTTGGCGTCATTGCCTCAAACACTATCCCCTTATGTCCCCCTGCTCTCCTCTTGTGAATGTACTATTCAACCCTCTCATTCCAGATAGTATGTCCCTGGGAAGGATTTTTCCATGGATAAATGTAAATCTATTTCAGCTCCGGAACCTGGTCCATCCCATAACGAGGAAGCTGCATACTTTCAACACTCTAATAGGGCGTACACACGGTCGGACTTTGTTCGGACATTCCGACAAGAAAATCCTAGGATTTTTTCAGACGGATGTTGGCTCAAACTTGTCTTGCATGCACACGGTCACACAAAGTTGTCGGAAAATCCGATCGTTCTAAACACGGTGACGTAAAACATGTACGTCGGGACTATAAACGGGGCAGTGGCCAATAGCTTTCATCTCTTTATTTATTCTGAGCATGCGTGGCACTTTGTCCGTCGGATTTGTGTACACACGATCGGAATTTCCGACAATGGATTTTGTTGTCGGAAAATTTTATCTCCTGCTGTCCAACTTTGTGTGTCGGAAAATCTGATGGAAAATGTCCGATGGAGCCCACACACGGTTGGAATTTCCGACAACACGCTCCGATCGGACATTGTCCATCGGAAAATCCAACCGTGTGTACGGGGCATAAGTGAAAAATTTGATATACCATCACATCTCTTCCACTTTTACCTACGAGTTAGACACTTCTTTCACTCTAAAGCGCCAACCCTGACCCTAAGCCAACTACGTTTGAATACCTATGTGCTCAGGGCCCACATCAACTGCATTTAATTTCATGTATTTACCGTTTCCTCCATGAATCGACTCCAATCACGGAACCCTTGCACCATTATTTGAGCATTTGGTCTCACTTAGTGGGTCGTCCTGTCACAATACAGATGTGGGATAGGATTTGGTCCTCTTTCAGATCTTCCAAATGTGTCACTCAGAGGGAGACATCCATTAAGATTCTCATGTTTTGGTATAGAACTCCTGATGTAATTCATAAGTATGAACCCTCAGTCCCGCCGCACTGTTGGTGGTGTGGGACTGACATAGGTTCCTTTTTTCACATCTTTTGGCAATGCTCCTTGATCCAACCCTTTTGGCATGATGTACATTTGCTTATACAAAAAGTGACTGGGGTGTCCCTTCCGATGGATCCTTTGAATTATCTATTGGGTTTACCTTCCTTGGGTGTATCTAAAAAGGCAAATAGACTAATATCCTATATTTTATTAACAGCCAAAAGGCTTATCCCATTGTCCTGGTTATCTAAGACACCTCTTTCGTGGTCCAGATTTCTACATTTAGTGGCTGAGATTAAGACGATGGAGTTTTTGATGGCCTCGGTGCATGACTGCATCTTTCAATAACCATGGGATTTTTCGGAATTCGGAACCCCCATACTACCAAATACGCACTAATCTTATGTTGATTCTACATTGATAGTGTCTATTTGGCTTCTCCCCCTCCCCATGTCCAGTGCTCCTTATCCAACGCTACACTAGGTTTTTTTTTTTTTTTTAGATCACATGATCTACGTCTTCTGTGGATTTTCTTGCCTACTATATGACTTAGATTAATCTCGAGGTTCTGGATTCTTATCCATAAAACGCTTACTATGTACATCAAAGGGATTTGACCCAATTCACATTTGTGCCTAGTTTCTGTGAACACTTTTCTTTTTACTTATAATTGTTACTTTCTATTTTGTTTTCTCTTTTTACTATGACTGTTTATAATACACTTTCATTGATAGTGTAATGTACATTTTGTTACAGTTCTGTACTTGTTTTTTGATACCCCAACAAAAATACAATTTTCAAAAAAAAAAGACTCGCAACTTTAAAAGAAACTATATTTTTTTTACTTTCTGCTATAAAACATATCCAATAAAAATTATGTAAAAAATCAAATTTCTTCATCAATTTAGACCGATTTGTATTCCTCTACTTATTTTTGGTAAAAAAAATCCAAGTAGCATATACTGAGTGGTTTGCGCAAAAGTTATTGTGTCTACAAACTATGGGATAGATTTAGGGACTTTTATTATTTTATTATTTTTTACTAGTAATGGCGGCGATCAGCGATTTTTAGTGGGACTGCGACATTGTGGTGGACAAATTGAACACTAAGTGACACTTTTTGGGATTAGTGACACCAATACAGTGATCAGTGCTAAAAAAATATGCACTGTCACTGTATAAATGACACTGGCAGGGAAGGGGTTAACGGGCAATCAAAGGGTTACATGTGTTCCCTGGGAGGGTTTTCTAACTGTGCGGGGGATGCTGACACTAGACAAATAGTTAGGATAGTTCTACAAAATTAATGTGAATTGTGCAAGTTGCTGCAGAGATTAGTAAATGAGACAAAGCTTCACTTTACACAGAATTCCCAATCACAAGCAAGGACGAAATTGAACAGCCTTTTTACTTGCACATGATTGGATGATGGAAGACAGCAGAGCTTCCCCTCATTTACTAAGCTCTGGAGCAACTTCACTTGCTATGCTTGCTTCACTTTACTATGTGCCTTTAGTAAATCCACCTATTACATTAAGTAAATTCCCCCCCCATTACATGTAGTAAATTCCCCCCCATTACATGTAGTAAATCCCCCCCATTACATGTAGTAAATCCCCCCATTACATGCAGTAAATCCATCCATTACATGCAGTAAATCCCCCCCCAATTACATGAACAGTAGTAAATCAACTCATTACATGCAGTAAATCACCCCCCATTACATGTAGTAAATCTACCCATTACATGTAGTAAATCCCCCCCCCCCCCCATTACATGTTGGAAATTCACCCATTACATGTGGTAAATCCCCCTCATAACATGTAGTAAGTCTTCTCATTACATGCAGTAAATCCCCCCCCCCCCTTTACATGTAGTAAAACACCTTATTACATGTAGTAAAACCCTCTATCACATGTAGTAAATCCACCCCATTACATGTAGTAAATACCCGTTATATGTAGTAAATCCCCCTATTACATGTAGTAAATCTCCCCATTACATGTAGTAAATCCCTCTATTATATGTAGTAAATTCACCCCATTACATGTGTTAAATCCCCCCCCCCTGCAAGTAGTAAAGCCACCCCATTACATGTAGTAAATCCCCCCTATTACATGTAGTAAATACCCCATTACATATAGTAAACCCCCCCCCTTTTACAAGTAGTAAATCCCCTATTGTAGTAAATTAACCCATTACATGTATTAAATTATACTTATTTTCTTCTGCCATCAACAGGTTTTCAGAGACTTTTATTTGTGTTTGGGGAATGTCCATGCTTATCACAATGGTCTCATCCCTTGGTAGAACCTTATGTAGTGGGAAAACTTAACTTTTTCACAATTATTCTCTGACACGTTCCACTATTCCACAATTAGTTCTACTCACTATTTATTTTTTATTTTTTAATAAAGGATTTGTCTTGTGTGGTTATTACTTTTGTACACTTTTTTTGGTGAATGGGTATGTGTACTATGTACCTAATACCCATTCACATAGGGGGTGGCCGGGATCTGGGAGCCCCCTTGTTAAAGGAGGCTTACAGATTCCTATAAGCCCCTTGCCCGCAGACCCTGACAACCACAGCCCAGGGTTGTCGGGAAGAGGCCCTTGTCCCCATCCAAAGTACCCACCCCCCCATGTTGAGGGCATGTGGCCTGGTATGGTTCAGGTGGGTGGCCCCTCGCTCATCCCCCCTTTCCTGACCTGCCAAGCTGCATGCCTGGATAAGGGTCTGGTATTAATTGTGGGGGGGACCCCACGCCGTTTTTTAATTTTATTTTGGTGGGGGTTCCCCTTAAAATCTGTACCAGACCCAAAGGGCCTGGTATGGACTTTTTATTTATTTTTTCAATAGCTGGGTTCCAGCAAATGTAACAGCAAGTCATTTCAAATGGGGTTTAACTCGTTTTTTTTCATATAGAAATGTCATAGTGCCTGTGCCCCCCCCCCCCCCCCAACACACACAGGCACTATATTTAAAGTCAATTTTCATTTTTATTGTTGCACTTTAAGCATAATTAAAAACACTGTTCCTGAAAAAAGGATTTTTATTTTTATTGATACATGTCCCCCAGGGCAGTACCCAGACCCCCCACATCCCTTTTATGACCAATTACTTGCATATAAGCCTTCAAAATGGGCGCTTTGATTTTTCCTGTTCTGCTCCCATAAACTTCAATGGGGTTCACTATTTGGCTTAGAATGTTTTCCTTGTTCAGGAGTTCTGCTGCGAACCAAACGGGGGGGTGTTTGGCCCATCCCTATCAACTAGTGTCTAGAACTAGTTTACCCATTGGAAATGTTTCCTCTATTACTTTTCTGGGAACAACTCAAGATTTTGTGTTTTCTTTTAATTTTACTTTCAATGATTATGGTATACAGCAGTGGTTCTCAACCCTGTCCTCAAGTACCCCCGACAGGCCATGTTTGCAGGTTTTCCTTTATCTTGCACAGGTGCTTTAAACCAGAATCAATGGTTTGGTAATTTGGACAGCTATTTCATCTAAGAGAAATTCCCAAAACATGGCCTGTTGGGGGTACTTGAGGACAGGGTTGAGAACCACTGGTATACAGGACAAGTAGAGGTGGTGAGTCTCTAATAATTGTTCAATCACCTCTTCACCCTATCCAAAACTAAAAAAAAGGTTTTCCTTTAGTTATACTTTAACAAGTTGTGGACTGCCCGCCATTTATATACTACGGGAGTGGGGCTGCATGCTGGCCCAGCGGTGCTGTTATTCGATCAAGCACAGATCAGTCTTTAGGTCCAGGCCAATGATTTTTAGTCTAGACCTGCTGATCGATTCTGATGAATTACAGATCAGCATGTGCCTGTGTTTACAAAACACAGGCACAGGTAATGAGGAGCTCTTCTCTCTTGGAGCCCTTTTTGGTTTCACAGAGAGAAGATACAGCAACTACAGTGAGTAAAAGCAGCACACTGACACCATATCATGTAGTTAGGTACATTTAACCCCCTGATCGCCCCCCCCCCAGTTAACCCTTTCACTCCCCTGTCATAGTATCATTAGTAGAGTGTACAGATTTTTTTTTTGATCACTGTATTGGTGACGCTAGATAACGTTACCGCCAGTTAGCATCAATCCCAGACAGCATCTGATTGACCGCCACATATTCATTATCACATTTAACCCTTTGATTGACAGTAACACACACATACACTATACACGTTAATTACTAGTATAGTCTGAACGGATCAATATCTTTGATCAGATCAGAACTATACTAGCGTCCCGATAGTATATTGCCCCCAAAAATGTAGTGTTAGTGGGATCATCCCCGACACCTGTCAGCACCTGCATTTAGCCCCTCCCCCCAACAAGTGCAGTGTCACTTTTGATACACACAAAAATGCAGCATTAGCAAAATCAGGCCTGATCTCTGCTAGCACTAGCAGGAACAGCGGTTTAAACAGTCCCTGAAAGCCAGGTGCTCTTTTACCTGTGAGTCGCACTAGTACCTGTAAATTTAGTGGCCAAAATGTCCAAAGAAAGGTACACTAGTGAAAAGGCCCACAGGATTCTGAACATGACAGATGAGCGACGGAGAGTCCTCACTTTCAGAATCACGCTCAGTATACGAACCTGTAGAGAGCAACGGCACCCTGACAGATAGCTCAGACGATGGAGAAGTGGTCCCTGCTAAGGTCAGGTGTACCGGACCCCATTCCCAGATTGCTGAGGTTGTATAATCGTATGATGACTCTTATATGCAGCCAGCACTAGTTCTGTTTTACCTTTTGGTGAACTGGCAAGCACCAGTGGCCTAGTACATTCTGGTCTTTTACGATGGCTAGCACCAAGAATTAGAAAGCAGGCCCCATGAGCCCATAGTGCCGTTCGTGATGAGCTTACAAATGGTGATTGGAAGTCCACAGATTCTGCAGTGCCCATACTTCCCCCATTCACTGGCCCACCCGGAATTCAGATGGAAAGAGCAAATTTAACTCCCCTTGGTTTTTTTTTAGCTGTTTTTCACTGAAAATCTGTACCGGTCGATTATGGACCAAAGCAATTTATATGCCGAGCAATTTATCACAGCAAACCCAAATTGAAACCTCGCCAGACAATTCAAATTGAAACGTTTCATGGTTTTGTGGGCCTAACCCTCAACATTACTAAAAATAATGAGTTGCAGTAATATTGGCCCACAGACCCGATTTATCATATGCCCATTGTGACAGACCTAGCCGGGAGAGAGACTTTTGGAGGGGACTGAATGCTAGCCTCTTGCCGATCGATCATGGGCCCTGGCATTTGGGGGAACGGTGCTCTTTGTGAGCTGTATGCCTGGGGACTCTTGAGGTGGTATTACTGTGGATTCGGGTCCTGGTCCCCCAGGACACGCAGACTCTGGGGACCCTGGATTTGCCATATTGGACTAGTGACTGATTCATACCGTTGGGACTCCTACTGTTAAATGCTAATGTCATCAATTCCAGCTACCTGTCTGTTGTCTGCTAAAATGTGTAGTGTAAATAAGTCTCTAGTATGGGATCTAAGAGTCATTAGATCCCCATTGTTGTTTGTGTTAATTAACTCTGCTATTGTGATAATGTTGATTGGGGTTTCTGAGCTACAAGATGGCCAGTCTGGCCTAAAGGTCATGTCTGAGTCATCTAGGATGTCTAAAGGGATTAGTTAATTAGCTCATGTTAATTAGGTTAATTAGGTTACAGCTGTATTGTTAGAGTAATATGAGCTGGAGGTCTGCACCTCCTCATTTATTGTATAAAAGAGACTGTATTCCTGTCAATAAAGAGAGATTCCTGGTTGAACTTACATACAGCCTGCCTGGTGTTTGTTCTGAGCTATCACAACTGGGTTAGAACGGCACATAGCTGTAGTTCTAATCCCGGAGCATCGGATGACCGAACAATCAGATGTTGCGATCTGCAATCTGATTCTATAGCAGCAGAGGAGTGTCGGGAGAGTGGTACTGAGCGAGCAAGGGGCTTGTTACACCCATGTTCTCTACTGCCATGGTTAGGGGTAGATACGAGAATATAATGTGATTTATGCACTTCTACGACAATGAACTCTATCGTCTTTGGGGTGACACTGAATATGTTCAGCTCCTCAAAACTCGGCCCCTTGTAAATCATTTTAACCAAAATTTAGCAGATTTGTATATGCCCCAACAAGTTGGCTGCGTAGATGAATCTCTCATTAATTTTTCTGGCCGTCTTGCTTTCAAACTGTTTCTCCCCAGCAAGCATGCCAGATATGGGGTCAAAATGTATAAAATCCGTGAGAGGGCAACAGGCTATACATGGGATTTTCGAATTTATGAGGGAAAAGCGTGGAGCCCTGCGACTGCCCAGACTACATAGGGAGCAGTGGCAAAATTGTTTGGGACTTGGAGTCACCCTTATTCCAAAAGGGGTACCACTTGTATGTGGACAATTTTTATACAAGAGTGCCACTTTTTGGACACCTTTTTAATTAGAAATTGGCTGATGTGGCCTAATCACCGGAGCTTCCCCCAACGGCTTGTAAATACCCGACTTACATGGGGAAGAGAGTCTGCTTGAGAAACAAAGATTTACTTGCAGTGAAGTGGAAGGACAAACAGGATGTTTTTGTCATGTCTTTCATTCACGCAGATACGACAGTCCAAATTGCAACAGCGACTAGTGTTGCTGAGAAGCTCCTCTGTGTCCATGACTACAAACTTAGCATGGGAGGGGAGGACTTCAATGACCAGATGATGGCGCCCTACTTAATTTCTCATAAGGCCAGACAATGGTATAATAAAGTGTCTGTATATTTATTCCAATTTGCCATGTTCAATGCTTTTGTACTATGCAAAGCGTTAGGAAGAAGTGGATCCTTTCTAAAATTTCAGGAAGAGACAATTACAGCCCTTTTCTATCCGGAAGGTGCTGTGGCCCAATTTCCCAATCCAGATGCAGTGAGAGGCTTTTTTTGGATGTCCTCTCTGGTACCCCGACCCAAAGAGCACACCAAAAAAAGATGCTGTGTCTGTAGTAGACGCAGTAGTAGGCTTGACACCCATTATTTTTGTCCCTCCTGTCCTGGCCAACCTGGTCTCTGCCTCAAGGACTGTTTCTGTCACTACCACACACTAGTGGAGTATTAGTATAAGGTACAGCACGGCACAGTCTAAGGCACACATTCACACAGGGTCTCGGAAGATGTTAGATAGTAAGGAAACTGGCCATCACATTTTGAGATACCCTCGCCTGGAAAGTTTACAGTTTTTACGGTTACAGGAAATTTACAAAAAAGTAAAAAATAAGCAAAAAAAACCCATAAAAAAGTAAAAAGGAAACAAAATGTTCTTAACCGTTGTTTGCTTTGCAGGAACGCCATTCAGCTGCAGCTCTGATCTGTTTATTCTGACAGCAGCAGGGTGTGCTTTCAGAATACATACTTCAGTGATTGCAGTGCTGTCGAAGTAGATTTCCCCACCACAGTTAAAAAAATATATATATGCCCAAGCATGAGGGGCTTGGAGTGGTCAGTGGGTGGATTGTCCCCATGCTTCAGCATATATATTTTACTTTTATTTGGCACAGATTGCAATAAAAAAAAATTTTTTATTGAATTAATGTTCAGTTCTTACTGTGTTTTTTGTTAACCGTTGTTTGCTTCGCAGAAACGCCAATCAGCTGCAGCACTGATCTGTTTTTTTCTGACAGCATCAGGGTGTGCTTTTAGAATATATACATCAGTGATTGCAGCACTGTAGGAGGATATTTCTCCACCGCAGTTAAAAAAAAGAATGTATATGCTGGGCCTGGGAAAGTCAGTGGGTGGATCGCCCCTATGCTTTGCATATTTTTTTCCACTTTTCCTAACAGAGATTTCTTCATCTACCTCAATCAATGTGAATAGAGGAATCTGCTAGGTTCCTTTTTTCATTCAGACCATGGGCTGAATAAAAAAAAAAGAACATTGCATATATGCCCATCATTAGAAGTGGGTGGATGCAGAGTCGTATATTCTAATGATGGGCTTACCACACACTTTTTCTGGCATAGATTTCTTCATCCACATTGATTGATGTTGTTCTGGATATTTTATAGATAGGCAACTCTTATCCTCATATTGATTAGTGGTTCCAAAGTAATAATAACTACTGTAGTATGGAACAGACAAAAAAGATACTCAGCATCTTTCCAAATAACTGTTCTGTTTATTTTGATGCAATTGAAGGTTTTTATACACATGATTATGTAGGTATCACAATAATATTACAATTGTACTTGTATGGTAACAAGGGACGTAACATAGGCAGGCTTATTCTAATCAGAACTCGAAAGAACGCAAACATGAAAACATTATTAATGCCATGTGCACAATGAGTGCAGTGTGCAATACATAGGAAAACCATACAACATAGAATACAGATCATTACAATTTCAATTTTATACAGTATTTACAATTTCCTTAACAATGTAAATGGAGGAATCTGTTAGGTTCTCTTTTTTCATTAAGCCCATAGGCTGCATGAAATAAAAAGAACATTACAATATATGCCCAACAAGGACCATGCCATTTTTTTTTTTTTTTTACATTTTTCTATTGCCGACGATGGTATTGTGTTTCCGGCAATTTAAATGTCATGCCATTATTTTTTTTTCTTTAAAAATGTAATTTTTGCTGTAGCATTCACAGAGGTGCCACTTTACAGGCAGACTAAGGGGACCCCCCAGGCACTATATTTAAATTATTTTTTCATTTTTATTGTTGCACGTTAAGCATCATTAAAATCACTGCTCCTGTAAACATTACCTTTTTTTTTTTTTTAAATAGTATTTATTCAAGTTTTGTCAAATTACAAAGATATACACAATACTTACATATAACAGTAGATATCGTAAACTGAAATATAAACCATAGATGCTAACAGTTTCATAAAGCTGTACAATCTTAATATAATTCCCTGGAATGTGAGGAGTAGAGCAGGGTATGAGAGGCTGTATACCTCCGCCAGTCACCCCATTTGGGAACTAACTGTGGCTCGACTGAGGCACATCCTCTGCCCGCTTCCGTGTTAACAACAGTATTAATCAATGTATATCTGTTAGCGTTCTAGTAACAAGAGCTTATAGTATGTAACTAGTAGAAGGAACTAATGTGTATATAATACAGGATCAATTCAGAAGCTATATGGAAAGGAAGGACATGACTTAACAAAAAAAAAAAAAAAGGCACAGAGATTCATGAGTTAAATCATCCTAGTAATACCAGATGTTGTTCCATTTATTTGCGATAAATATCGTACCAATTTATCCAACGTTGCCAGCGTGGAAGAAATGAGTCATACTTTCCACTAATGGATGCTAGCATCTTCTCATAAGTATAATGTAAAGATAATGTAATAACTGTCTCTTCTATGTCAGGAGGGTGCAGTGATCTCCAGTTTCTTAGTATTACTAATTTGGCTGCTAGGAATAGGTGAATAGTAAATTGTCTATGTAGTGGAGGGATAGCTAAGGATGAAGGGTTCCGTATAGTTAGACCCGTTATTTGACGTAGGAGTTTGAAGATGTCGGACCAATATGATGTTAAGTGTTCGCATCCCCATAGGATGTGATAGATAGTGCCAGGTTGCCCACAATTCCTCCAACAAGTGGAACAGTCGAATTTAGCTGGACGATATGGTGCTAAATACCAGCGTTGTATAATCTTATGTGAGAGTTCCCAAAGGTTGGTGCTTTTGGTAGCCGAGTGTATATATTGTATAGCTTTGTGCCATTGTTGTGGGGAGAAGGAGATATTAAGATCTCTTTCCCATGCTAGCATGGAGTTTGTTTTGATGAATATGTTTTTATCATGGAGATAAGTGTAGAATAACGATATACCTCCTTTACGAGGCATTTTGGCAGTGAGGTATACAAGAATCTGCCAAAATAACTTATAATTGATGTTATGTTTTTTGAGGTAAGAAGCAATTCTAAAATGTTGAAATCGTTCTGAGGTAGGCAGATCATATGTCATTTGTAGAGTGTCAAACGATCTGGCGTTAGTGCCGGAGTGTAAGTCTGAAACCCATTGTATTCCCTTCGCAACCCACTTGTGTAAGGGTATGTCTGGGATCAATAACGCTAACGTATATATAGTGATTGACAGCGATTTGGTAGGAGATGATCTACATTTGGTTGTTATCAATGTCTTCCATGAGTTTAGTGTTGCTAGAATCGGGAGAGAGAGGTCAGAAGGTTTAGGTTTTAGATACATAAAAGCTAACAAATAATCATAGATGTTTCCTCCTGGAATAGTAGATTGTTCAATAGAACACCAAAGCGGCTTTTGGTGATGGGGGAACCACCCTCTTAGTTGTGCTAGGATTGCAGCTAGATGGTAGTCAGCAAAGATTGGGAGACCAACCCCTCCTGCTGTTCTGGTTTTACGGAGTTTGGTTAGAGTGCTTCTGGCTTTTTTACCATCCCATAAATATCTAGAGAGTGTCGATTGCAAAGCATGAAAATGTTTTCGTGGGACGGGGATGGGAACTGTGCGAAATACATAAAGTATTTGTGGCAGAATTTGCATTTTGAAGGCAGCCAGCCTGCCTGACCATGACAATGTATGTTTGCTTAGGGACTGGAGACTCGTTTGCATTGTACTTAGTAACGGAAGGTAATTAGCGTGAAAAAGTTGTGTAGGGTAGGATGTTAGTTTAATCCCTAAGTAAGTTATTTCTTGTGAATCCCATACATATGGATACTTATTTTGCAAAATTGTTCTATCAGATGCTGCTACTCCAAGATCCAATATGTATGATTTAGTTTCGTTTACCTTGTAGTATGATATCTTACCATATTCTTGTAATAGTTGAGAGACATGTTGTAGGGAAGACACCGGATTAGTCAACATGAGGATCACATCGTCAGCGAAGAGACTTATGACGTGTTTACGGTTATTGAAGATAAAACCTTGTATTTTAGGGTTTTGCCTTATACTGGCTGCAAGGGGTTCCATTAAGAGGTTGAAAATTAAGGGGTGATAATGGACATCCCTGGCAGGTGCCATTTGTGATCTTGAAAGGCTTAGATAGCATAGCTGAGGTATATACCCGGGCTGATGGTGAAGTGTATAAAGATAGTATTGCAGACAATATGTGGCCTGCAAAACCAAATTTTTCCAATGTGGTTGCGAGATACGTCCAATGCACTCTGTCGAACGCCTTCTCTGCATCCAAAGCAAGAAGCAGAGAAGACGTTCCGTGTTGCCTGGCTATATGAATCACATCTATCAATCTTCTGGTAGCATCAGATGTTTGTCTGCCCTTGGTGAATCCCGATTGATCTGGATCGATTATAGTGGGGAGAATGTCAATTAGTCTCAAAGCTATCATTTTAGCATAAAGCTTTAGATCAGTATTCAATAAGGATATCGGTCTAAAGTTTTGAGGAGTATCCGGTGTCTTCCCTGGTTTAGGCAACGTGACTATTAGGGCTTCTAACATCTCAGATGGAAAAGAAGACGAAGCAGCAGCGGCCTCAAATACCCTTAGAAGGTGCGGTCCTAAATAGTGTTTAAAAGTCTTATAATATTCCCGTCAAGCCATCCGGTCCTGGAGATTTGTTGATGGGAAGAGTGTCAATTACTGTCATTAATTCAGATAGTGAGAAAGGGGAATTCAAGGCTTTAAGTTGAGAAGCGGAGAGTTTAGGTAAATTGACATTTTTTAAGAACTCATTTATAGCTCTTTGTGATGGCTGGTCAATATGTTTGTCATGATTAAGGTTGTAAAGGGACCCGAAGTATTCGCTGAATGCATTAGCAATGCCTTGGGGGTCAAACACTTTTTGTTTGGAAGTAGGGCTGATAAGGAAAGGTATTTTAGTTTTGAAGCGTTGGCCTCGTAGTTTGCTGGCCAATGCTTTACCAGCTTTGTTGCTGGTCGAATAGAATAACATTTTTAGTCGTCGTTCCTTTTGCTCAAAGGAATGAAGTAATTCTAATCTGAGAGCGTGTCGCAGGTCTGTCAGTTTTTTGCTAATTTGGCATGTAGGTTTTTTTTTATCTAGATCTTCTAGAGATTTGATGTCTGAATAAAGAGTATCAAGCCGCTGCTGTTTCTGTTTTTTAAGTTTTGTAGCTAATTGAATAAATATGCATCTAATGTATGCCTTATGGGCGTTCCAAAGCACAAACGGATCATTTGTGGAAGAGGAATTGATCTGGAAGTAGTCAGACAAATGATTTTCTAACGATGTCTTAGTGGTTGTTGTTTGTATTACTTGAGGGCTGGCGCGCCATATGAGTGCCCCATTAGTAGGATAATTGTCCCCTAGCGTTAGGAGGATAGAAGCGTGGTCTGACCAAGTAATGTTATTTATTTTAATTTGAGTCACCTTTTGAAGCAACCATTTGTCCATTAGGACCAGATCAATCCTCGAATAAGTGCAATGCCTATGAGAGTAAAATGTGAAGTCCCGTTCATTAGCATGTTTACAGCGCCAGCAATCGAACAGATCATGCGATCTTAGGAAGAAATTTAGAGAAGGAGATCTTTTAGAATAAGTCAAGGTAGAGTCCATACTTGGATCAGGAGTAATATTAAAGTCTCCACAAATTATAAGGGAACCTTGTTGGATTCTTTTCAGCTTCTTCATCGATCTGTTTAGGAAATTTATTTGTTTTGTGTTCGGAACATATACGTTCACAAGAGTGTAACGGGTAGAATTGATATCACATATAATAATGAGGTACCTGCCCGCTATATCGGATATTACTGAATGAAGTTGAAATGATATAGAGTCCTTGATAGCCACCATAACCCCTCTTTTTTTCTCATTCATGTTGGAGAAAAAGTAGTGTTGAAAATTTCTATGAGAGCATTTTGGTGATGCCGCATGATGGAAGTGTGTCTCTTGAGCGCACAGAATATCGCATTGGGAAGAGTCAGCTTCTTTCCAAAGAGATGCTCTCTTGGCTGGGTGGTTTAAGCCGTGGGTATTGATGGATAGTATTTTAACTGGCATTGTGTATATAGGAAGGTATGCTGTATGCCGAAGGTGGATAGTACTCACGCTTGGTGGATGATCTCTGTTCCATGGTGGCTGTGCGTCTGGAGTATCCCTCGAGCCGGACTAGTATTTTGCAGAAGTGGCAGGTTCCTTTCCATAAGAGAATATATGGGTACAGCTCTGCAACTGGTGGTTGATCCATAAAAACAATGAAAAACAAATAACATAACAAATTAAAATGAGAAAAAAGAAAAGTTACAGGGTGATAGGAGAATCCACAGAGGGATTCTTGATCCATAAACACTGTTCAATTGGAGTGAGGGGTATTGGAAGTGTTTCCAAGTGTGCCTTTGCCGGGGGATTGTACATATAAGGAAATGAGTAAGTCGATTAGGAGCAATCTGGTATTGGAGCAGATTTTTTGTCACTCTTCTTTCGTTTCACCACCTGCCAGTCTGCCTGTATGTGTGGAGGAGGATCAACTTGTATAGGGGGTGGATGTGTTTCGGACAGTATACCCCATTGTCTGAGGACGTGCAGACCTTCTTCCATGGTGGAGACCGTGGTGGTCGCGCCGTTATGAGTAATTGAGAGCGCGGCCGGATACTTCCACCTGTGAAGTATGCAATGGTTGCGTAGCGCTTTAGTAATGGTAGCTAAATTTCTGCGTTTTTGGAGGGTATGCCTAGACAGATCAGGGAGTAGCTGAAGGGAGGCATATTGAGGTGTGCGCTGATCAGGGTTATGGAATGACGCCAAAATGGCTTCTTTTGCTTTATAAAAGTTTAGCCTTAATAGAACATCCCTGGGTACATCAGTGGGTAAAAAGGATGCTTTCGGTATTCTGTGCACCCTATCTACTGTGAGCTCCAACGCAGACATTGTAGGTAGTAGCGCTGAGAATAATTCTTGGACATATTGTGGTAGTTGTAGCGCAGGGATGGATTCAGGAATGCCTCTTATTTTTAGGTTATTCCTTCTGGATCTGTCTTTGAGGTCAGATAATTTATCTTTGATCCAGGAAATTTCATCTGAGTGATTGGCATGAGCATCCACTATTGCATTGAAAGAGGATGCATGTGAATCCAGATTAATCTCAATCTGATTCACCCTTTCCCCCAGTGAATGCACTTCTGCCTGACACTTTTGTACTGTTTGCAGCATGTCCTGATGCAGAGATGATCTCAGGGACATTAACATCTCTTTGAGTACAGTATCTGATACAGGCTGCCCTGATGTAGGGAATCCCGCTATGGGGTCAGGGGCTGCTGAGGCCTGAGATCGTGAGGTAATGTGAGCGCTTACCTCAATGTCCTGTTGCGGTCTAGTGTCCTGAGGAGAGGATGTCCTCTGTCTGGACTTAGCAGGGCTTCTGGTGGTTGAGGTGGACGCCGCTGATGACGATCCACTATGTGGATTCCCTGGATCGGAGCCGCTCGGACCTGGGTTGATAGGACATGGATGCGGCCTGTTTTGAACTATGCTTCGGCTGGGCGCCATTTTGATTAGGCCGCGCTGAGGTGAAGTGCCCCGGCAGCTTACGGAGCTGCGGCGGGGGTTCTTTCCTTCTTCTCGGCATCCCTGGGGGTGTTCTATGCTCTGATGTGGCGGATGGAGGTGGATGGCACTTCTAGTTGCTCCGATGGAGATGGATTTCCCCTCCGTTGTGGCGAAGCTCAGAGGCTAAGCGGCCATCTTCAGGCTCGGACCAACATTAACTTTTTTAAAAACATTTTTTGCATTGATACATGTCCCCCCTGGGCAGTACCCAGACCCCCATAACCTGTTTATGGCCAATTAATTGCATATAAGCCTTCAAAATGGGGACTTTTAATTTTTTAAGTTTGGGTCCCATAGACTTTAATAAGGCTTGCCGTTTGGGTTAGAACTTTTTTCTGTTCGGGAGTTCTGGTGCGAACCGAACAGGAAATGTTCGATCATCTCTACCCATCATTGCTGCCTATCAGTGCCCATCAGTGCTTCCTATCAGTGTAGTCTCATCAGTGCCTCCTCATAAGTACCCATCAGTGCCACCTATCAGTGAAGGAGAAAAATTACTTATTTACAGCATTTTATAACAGAAACATTTTTTTTTTCAAAATGTTTGGTCTTTTTTCATTTGTTTAGCAAAAAATTAAAAAAAAAACAGTGGTGATTAAATGCCACCAAAATAAAGCTCTATCTGTCTCAAAAAAAATGATAAAAATGTCACGGGTACAGTGCTGCATGGTCGCACATTTTTCATTCTAAGTGCGACAGTGCTGAAAGCTGAAAACTGGCCTGGGCAGGAAAGGGGGTAAAAGTGCCCAGTAGGAAAGTGGTGTAAGCAGTCACCTCCCTTACCAGCATTGTTCCTGGTGTACAGACACATAGGTCATATGTGTTCTACTAGGTGTGATTACCAACAGGTAGAAAGTATTTCATTATTTCTTAGAGCCCTTTCACAGAAGTTTTGTCCACTTTGCTCAGCAGGAGATCCGTGAGCAGACCTCTATGGAATCTGAGCTTTTGTGACATCTGTTGCAGTTCAATGTGTCACCAACAAAGTAATATTTCCCAGCACATTTAAAGAGGAACTGCAGTCTACTCACATCATTTGTAATAAAAGCATCTTTGCCATTCTGAAGCTTCCCTCCAACCACTTTGCATATTATTTTATATATACTGTGATTCTGTACTTGCCAAATATGCTGCAGAAATCTCCCTCCACTAAGTCTGGCTGCAGCCATTTTAACTGTGGGCAGCTTAAGCTGCTGCCTGTTTACTTCCTGCACTTACACAGACACTCAGAGGTACACCTCCAGCTATGCAGCTCTCATTGACCCTCTTATGACTCACCCCCTCCATTCCTGGCAAATTCTCACTAGAGTGATAGAGAGAATTGTGCATGATGTCATAAGCCTAGGCTAATGACCAGACAAGAAGCAGGAAGTGGGCTGTATAAGGTATTTACTGGCAGAGAAAAAAAATGTTTTACTATCCAAAGTTAAAACAATAAGGGCAGATTTAATAGATGGAAAGATGAAAAATGACTGAAGGTTTAAGCTGGCTATACATTATACAATTTTCTTGTTAAATTTCCATTTACTTTCAACTAAGTAGTGCAAGGACCTGCCAGATTGCATACAAATTGAAAGATTTGACCTCATATTATATGGTTTTGGTAAATCTAATGGAAATGTGTACAAGAAAATGATATAATGTATTTCCAATAAATAATGATATTTGAAGCGCTTCACAATGTGCATGAAAATGAATATAAAAGTAAATATAAATAGTCAAATAAATCCAGAGGTGAGTAAAAATTCCTAAAAAATTCCCTCCAATACATTGGCAGAACTAAGCGACCAATGTGGAAGAGAATAAGAGAGCATATCCAGAAAAGGCTATCCAAAACACAGTGTTTCAAAACATTTTGATAGGTATCATAACAGAGACCCTAGGGGTCTCCAATTCTGGGCTATTCAAAAGTATAAGGCTCACTGGAGGGGTTCCCATAAAGTGAGGGAACTCAGCAAGAATGAATCCAAATGGATATTCCAGATGGGTACATTAGAACCCCATGGTTTGAACATTGAATTCGACCTGAATTGTTTTATTTCTGATTTTTAGAGGTTTTTCAGATTTATATATATATATATATATTTATGGTATATATTTTATTTATTTTTTATATTTTTTTATTTTTATTTATTTTTTGGTCCAATATTCTCATTATTTGTCCAATACCAGTTTTTTCTGAGTGGCAATATTTGGTTCAGTTCTAGCATATAAACAATGGTCATCATCCATTTTTGCAATATTCTATCATGGAATTTTTAGATTTTAATTTTATATTTTAATATTATTTCCCTATTTCTTATATCATATCTTATTTTAATTTTATATATGTGTATTTTATATATATATATATACATATATATATATATATATATATCATGTCATCTTGTTTACTCCGTTTTCCATACATTTATGAGCAGAGCATGTGGATACCCCATTTTTGTGATATCATGGGGCACTGGTCAATTATCAAAACCATTAGAGACAATGCTTTGCCATATACTCCCTCTGTGAGATGCTATACCAATTGTGACCACTGGAGGGAGTTGAAGAAGTAAACGTGATTAGAGATATCAATATATATATTTTACTTTTTACACACTGCGTTTTTTACACATGGAATCATGTTTTTGATAAACCAACGATATTCATATGAATTACATGTCTAATAAAAGTAGGTTTTAACAGGATTGAAGTTAATGCAGGAAGCAGAATGATGATAAACTCATGCTGTAGCCATGGCAACCACTCTGCTGTTGTGCTATAAAGCTGAGTCCGTCAGAGCTTGTATTATCCTTGAAAAAGTCACGTGACTGTGATGTAACGCGTGGGAGGAGCCAAGGACGCTCTGTGCAGATCAGCAGTATCACACAGTGTACTGCACTGAATCTGCTCCTGTCTAAGGCGGCTGACTGCATTAGTAAAACCTGCATATGCCTTATCATTATAAGGCACACGTGAGTGGATTGAAGTTTGCCTGTGTACCTTGGTATCCTAACTATTGCACAATGATTGGTTTTTTCTCTTATTTGCCTGTTTATGATTCTCACATTGGTTGTGAATAGAAGCAAAAAACACTTTGGTACTATTAAGATCAATGAGCACCTTAATTAAGCAAGTGTTTTTAAACAGCTTTGCTAGTGATCAAAAGCTCTATACCAATCAGGATTCCACACCTGTATAATTGAACCTTCTGAATACATCCCTATATATTTATTTTTATGTGGATTTTTTATGGGAATTTTTTACACATTTGGTGTCACTAATTTTTTATAGTTTTACACTATTTTGATTGTTGGATTTTTTAGGAATTTTTACTCACCGCTGGATTTAGTTGACTATTTATATTTACTTTTATATTCATTTTCATGCACATTGTGAAGCGCTTCAAATATCATTATTTATTCTTTTTAAGTGACTCTGAAAACACTCTCTTTTGATAGCAGCCTCACTTGGTTTTATGTGTAATTATCAGCTATTTAGCATCACAGCGCTTTGTGTTTTATATATATAATGTATTTCCAGCCTTACCAGCTAGCCTGCAAACAAATGAAATTGACCCAGTCTAATAATTCACATCGAAGACAGAGGATTTTATTTCACACATTAACAAACACAGGGGTTGATTTACTAAAGGCAAATAGACTGTGCACTTTGCAAAGTGCAGTTGCCCTCTGCAAGAGCAGTTGCTCCAGAGCTTAGTATATGAGCAGAAACTCTGCTGACTTCCATCATCCAATCACGTGCAAGCAAACATGCTGTTTTTTTATTTTCCTTTGCATGTGATTGGGTGTTCTTTGCAAAGTGAAGCTTTACCTCATTTACTGTGCTCTGGAGCAATTGCATCTGCAGAGTGCAACTGCACTTTGCAAAGTGCACAGTCTAGTTGCCTTTAGTAAATCAACCCCACAGTGTTGTGAAAAATAATTGCCCCCTAAACCTAATAACTGGCTGTGTTGCCCTTGGTGACAAGAACTGAAATCAAGCATTTGCGATAACTGGCAATGGGGTTGATTTACTAAAGGCAAATAGACTGTGCACTTTGCAAGTGCAGTTGCTCCAGAGCTTAGTAAATGAGGTAAGGCTTCATTTTGCAAAGAGTGCTCAATCACGTGCAAGGAAAAAAAAAACAGCATTTTTGCTTGCAAATTACATAGTAGGTGAGGTTGAAAAAAGACACAAGTCCATCAAGTCCAACCTATGTGTGTGATTATGTGTCAGTATTACATTACATATCCCTGTATATTGCGGTCATTCAGGTGATTATCTAATAGTTTCTTGAAGCTATCAATGCTCCCCGCTGAGACCACCGCCTGTGGAAGGGAATTCCACATCCTTGCCGCTCTTACAGTAAAGAACCCTCTACGTAGTTTAAGGTTAAACCTCTTTTCTTCTAATTGTAATGAGTGGCCACGAGTCTTATTAAACTCTCTTCTGCGAAAAAGTTTTATCCCTATTGTGGGGTCACCAGTACAGTATTTGTAAATTGAAATCATATCCCCTCTCAAGCGTCTCTTCTCCAGAGAGAATAAGTTCAGTGCTCGCAACCTTTCCTCATAACTAAGATCCTCCAGACCCTTTATTAGCTTTGTTGCCCTTCTTTGTACTCGCTCCATTTCCAGTACGTCCCTCCTGAGGACTGGTGCCCAGAACTGGACAGCATACTCCAGGTGCGGCCGGACCAGAGTCTTGTAGAGCGGGAGAATTATCGTTTTATCTCTGCAGTTGATCCCCCTTTTAATGCATGCCAATATTCTGTTTGCTTTATTAGCAGCAGCTTGGCATTGCATGCCATTGCTGAGCCTATCATCCACTAGGACCCCCAAGTCCTTTTCCATCCTAGATTCCCCCAGAGGTTCTCCCCCCAGTGTATAGATTGCATTCATATTTTTGCCACCCAAATGCATTATTTTACATTTTTCTACATTGAACCTCATTTGCCATGTAGTCGCCCACCCCATTAATTTGTTCAGGTCTTTTTGCAAGATTTCCACATCCTGCGGAGAAGTTATTGCCCTGCTTAGCTTAGTATCGTCTGCAAATACAGAGATGGAACTGTTTATCCCATCCTCCAGGTCATTTATGAACAAATTAAATAGGATTGGTCCCAGCACAGAACCCTGGGGGACCCCACTACCCACCCCTGACCATTCTGAGTACTCCCCATTTATCACCACCCTCTGAACACGCCCTTGTAGCCAGTTTTCAATCCATGTACTCACCCTATGGTCCATGCCAACAGACCTTATTTTGTACAGTAAACGTTTATGGGGAACTGTGTCAAATGCTTTTGCAAAATCCAGATACACCACGTCTACGGGCCTTCCTTTATCTAGATGGCAACTCACCTCCTCATAGAAGGTTAATAGATTGGTTTGGCAAGAACGATTCTTCATGAATCCATGCTGATTACTGCTAATGATATCATTCTTATTACTAAAATCTTGTATATAGTCCCTTATCATCCCCTCCAAGAGTTTACATACTATTGATGTTAGGCTAACTGGTCTGTAATTCCCAGGGATGTTTTTTGGGCCCTTTTTAAATATTGGTGCTACATTGGCTTTTCTCCAATCAGCTGGTACCATTCCAGTCAATAGACTGTCTGTAAAAATTAAGAACAACGGTCTGGCAATCACCTGACTGAGTTCCCTAAGTACCCTCGGATGCAAGCCATCTGGTCCCGGTGATTTATTAATGTTAAGTTTCTCAAGTCTAATTTTAATTCCGTCCTCTGTTAACCATGTAGGTGCTTCCTGTGTTGTGTCATGAGGATAAACACTGCAGTTTTGGTTACTGAAGCCCCCCGATTCACTCGTGAAGACTGAGGAGAAGAATAAATTCAATACCTCTGCCATCTCCCCATCCTTTGTAACCAGATGTCCTTCCTCATTCTTTATGGGGCCAATATGGTCTGTCCTCCCTTTTTTACTGTTTACATACTTAAAGAATTTCTTTGGATTTGTTTTGCTCTCCTCCGCTATGTGTCTTTCATGTTCTATCTTAGCCATCCTAATTGCACCCTTACATTTCTTATTGCATTCTTTATAAATTCTGAATGCTGTGGATGATCCCTCAACCTTGTATTTTTTGAAGGCCTTCTCCTTTGCTTTTATATGCATTTTTACATTGGAGTTAAGCCATCCAGGATGTTTGTTCGCTCTTTTAAATTTATTACCCAATGGGATACATTGGCTAATGCCCTTATTTAATATGCTCTTAAAGCAAACCCATCTCTCCTCTGTATTCTTTGTTCCTAATATTTTGTCCCAATTTATGCCTTTTAGCAAGGTTTGTAGTTTAGGGAAGTTGGCTCTTTTGAAATTCAGTGTCTTTGTGTTCCCTTCATGTCTCCTATTTGTGTGATTTATACTGAAACTAATTGACCTGTGATCGCTGTTACCTAAATTGCCCCGTATTTCCACATCTGTTATCAGGTCTGTATTGTTGGTAATCAGTAGATCTAGTAATGTTTTATTTCTAGTTGGTGCGTCTACCATCTGACCCATAAAATTGTCCTGCAAGACATTAAGGAACTGGCGAGCCTTAAATGAATGCGCCGTTCCCTCCGCCCAGTCTATGTCTGGATAATTAAAATCCCCCATTATGATAACACTTCCCATCCTTGCTGCTAATCCAATTTGTGATAGGAGATCCGTCTCCACTTCCTCCCTCAGGTTAGGGGGCCTATAGCATACTCCCAGTATTATTTTCCCCTTAGCTTCATCCCTTTGGAGCTCTACCCATAAAGATTCCACCTCCTCCCTAGCCCCCTCAGTGATGTCATCTCTCACATTCACTTGTACATTATTCTTGATATATAGGCATACCCCTCCCCCTTTTTTACCCTCTCTATCCTTGCGGTATAGGGTATACCCTTGAATGTTTGCCAGCCAATCATGAGAGCTGTTGAACCAGGTCTCTGAAATTCCCACAAAATCCAAATCCTCCTCGTACAACAGTATCTCTAGTTCACCCATCTTGTCCGCCAGGCTCCTGGCATTGGTGAACATGCCACATAGTTTAGACCAGTCGCATATTGTCCTCGTATTGGGTGTTTCAAGATTGCAACTTGGACTTGCTACTATACTCACCTTGTGTTTTTGTGCTTTGGTTAACCTACCACTAATGCCCCCAACACTACCCTCTGGAATATCTTCCGCGCTGGCTATCACTGTCTCTGGACCCTCCCCCCCTTCGCCTAGTTTAAAAACCCCTCTAACTTTTTGGCCATCTTCATTCCCAGCAGATCTGCACCCTCCTCATTTAGGTGCAGTCCGTCCCTTCTATAGTACCGGTTACCGACTGAGAAGTCGGCCCAGTCCTCCAGGAACCCAAACCCCTCCTTACTACACCAGCTCTTCAGCCACTTGTTTACTTCCCTAATCTCCCTCTGCCTCTCTGGTGTGGCTCGATGTACCGGTAGTATTCCTGAGAACACTACCTTGGAGGTCCTTTTCCTCAATTTAGCTCCTAAGTCCCTAAAATCGTTCTTTAGGACACTCCATCTGCCTCTGACTTTGTCATTGGTGCCAACGTGCACCATGACAGCCGGGTCTTCCCCAGCCCCTCCCAGTAATCTGTCCACAAGATCCGTGATGTGCCGGATGATGGATGATGGAAGTCAGCAGATGTCCGGCTCATTTACTAAGCTCTGGAGCAACTGCACTTGCAGTGTGCAACTGCATTTTTGCAAAGTGCACAGTCTTTTTGCCCTTAGTAAATCAACCCCAATGAGTCTTTCACATTGCTGTCCCATAGCCAAAACAGGAAGTGAGAAAATCTCTGTAAATTAAGGGAATTCCTTGGGAACTCCCAGGTCACCAGAATTGACCCCATTGAAAAGTTTCCCCTCTATTACTTTTATGGGGACAGCCTAAAATTTGGGGTTTCCCTTATTTTCACGTTCGATGATGAAAGTTACCCGCTTCAATACTGGGCACTTTCATCCCCCTCCTTCCCAGACCAATTTTCAGCGCTGTCGCACTTTGAATGAGAATTGCGCGGTCATGCAACATTGGACCCAAATTATAATTTTTCACACAAATATAGCTTTCTTTGGTGGTATTTAACCACTTACAGACTGGAAGATTTGCCTGCTTAATGACCAGGTCATTACGCAGGTCAGGTCATACTGCACTGCGTCACTTTAATTGACAATTGCACGACAATTGTCGTGCGACGTTGTACCCAAACAAAATTTACGTCTTTTTTTTCCCCCAAAAATAGAGATTTCTTTTGGTGGTATTTGATCACTGCGGTTTTTATTTTTTGCGCTATAAACAAAAAAAGTATACGGTATATATATATACTAAAACTATATTTCTTACTTTTTGCTGTAATAAATATCCCCAAAAATGTTTTTAAAAATCAAATTTCTCCATCAGTTTTGGCCAATATATATTCTTCTACATATTTTTGGTAAAGAAAATCGCAATAAGCGTATATTGATTGGTTTGCACAAAAGTTATATCGTCTACAAACTATGGATAGATTTATGGCATTTGTATTATCTATTTATTTTTTACTAGTAATGGCGGTGATCAGCGATTTTTAGTATATAATTAATATATATATATATATTTAGAATATTGGTACTGCGGCGGACAGATCGGACACTTTTGACAAATGTTTGGGACCACTAACATTGATGCATGTCCCCTGGGGCAGGACCCAGGTCCCCAAACACTTTTTATGACAATAACTTGCATATAAGCCTTTAAAATTAGCACTTTTGATTATTTATGTCCGTGTCCCACAGACTTTAACAGTGTTTGCGTGTTCAAACATATTTTTTGCCTGTTCGCATGTTCTGCTGCGAACCGAACCGGGGGGTGTTCGGCTCATCCCTAGTGATAAATAACATACCTTCTGAATGACCTGGAGCTGTAAGTGGGGTAACCCGAGGCTCTGTTCTGGGCCCAATTCTGTTTAACCTATTCATAAATGATATAGAGGTTGGTATTTATAGTTTCATCTCAGTGTTTTCTGACAATACAAAATTAAGCAGGGCAATAACCTCACAGCAATATATAGAAACTTTACAAGAAATACCTCAATAAAATATAGAGGTGGGTAACTGTGGTACATGGCAAATGAGGTCCAATATTGCAAAATAAGTAATATGCAGTAATGCATTTGAGGGCTAAAAATATAAATGTGAGCTCTTTGTTAGGGGGAGAACCTCTGGGGGAATCAAGGATGGAAAATGATCTGGGGGTCTTGCTAGATCACTGGCTCATAACTAACATTCAATGCCAAGCTGCAGCAAGCAAAGCTAGCACACTAATAGCATGCATTAAAAAGGGTATTTACTACAGAGATAAAACTATAACTCTACCAGTTTACACAACTCTGGCCAAATCTTGAGTATTCTGTCCAACTATGGTAACTACACTTTAGGAAGGATGTGCCAAAACTGAAGAGAGTCCAGAGAAGGGCAACAAAGATAATAAGGGGGCTACAGGGCCTAAATTATGAGAAACAACTAAAAGCATTAAACTTTTTCTCCCTGGAGAAGAGGTGGGCAAGAGGAGATATGATTGCAAAATACAAATAGATATGGGCGAACAGTTTGAGCCGAGCATAAGTTCGGAGCGCACATCCAAATTTGTGAGTAGCTCGGCGTACATAATGCACTGTGTGCTTCACAGTACATTCTAGGGCCCTTGCATCTGACCGCTTTGCCAGTGTTACCCGTTTCTTATATTTTAAGATTTCATATCTCATAGATATGATGTGGGTTAAATGAGAGTTCTTTGACCAAGTGTGACCAAGAGTGAAAGCTTTAAATATAATAACATTTAATAGGAAGTAAGTCTAGCTAATACACAAATAACTATCTATAGTCTTACACGTCCTCTTCAGTGTTCAGCTGAAGCTACTATACCTGTAGAAGGTTGGTGGTGTTTTCCTGATCCTTTCACTACCGCAGGCAGCTACATTATTTTAACGTTAGTATAGTGTGTCCTCTGCACAGTGTTCAGCTAAAGCTATCTTTAGAAGGTTGGTGGTGTTTTCCTGATCCTATCACTACCGCAGGCAGCTACATTATTTTAACGTTAGTGTAGTGCGTCCTCTTCACAGTGTTCAGCTAAAGCTATCTGTAGAAGGTTGATGGTGTTTTCCTGATCCCATCACTACCGTAGGCAGCTACATTTTTTACATGTTGGTGTAGTGCGACCTCTGCACAGTGTTTAGCTAAAGCTACCTGTAGAAGGTTGGTGGTGTTTTCCTGATTCTATCACTACAGCAGGCAGCTACATTATTTTAACGTTAGTGTAGTGCATCCTCTGCACAGTGTTTAGCTAAAGCTACAAATTAGTGTAGTGCGACCTCTGCACAGTGTTCATCTAGCTACCTGTAGAAGATTGGTGGTGTTCTCATACTACAGGCAGGCAGTTGACTTTGCTAGCTGCAGTATCAATATATATATATATATATATATATCCCAGCTTAGTGCAGCTACATCTCACTGCAGGCCATTAGCATGTCTGGAAGGCCAACAAGGAGAGGCAGACAGTCACAAGCCAATAAAAGAGGGCAAGCAGGCTCTGTGTCTAGAGGCAACAGTGCTAGTCGTGGAGACAGTGCATCCTCATCAGCACGTGGCCGTGGGACACGCTTGGCCTTTTTTTTTGGCAGCTGGCCGTGTTGAGCCCCAACATGCGGAAGACTTGGTCGAGTGGATGACCAAGCCGTCCTCATCCTGTTCATCCTCTCTCACCCATGCTCAGGGTTAGGTATGAGCTTCGTGTTCGAGTCGAACATCGTCTGTTCACCCGTTCGCCGAATTGCAAACAATATTGGCCATTCGCGCCAAATTCGTGTGGCGCGTCACGGCCCATAATTCACTGCGGCATAGCAGTGCATTGTTGGCTGATGATTGGCCAAGCATGCACTATGACCTGCATGCTTGGCCAATCACAGCGCCTTTAGTAGAGAGCTGTAATTGGCCAATTATGGCTCAGGGGGTTTAGAACACGCCCCACACTATATAAGGCCGCCTGCACGGCGGCCCTGTGTAGTGTGTGTTCCGGCATTGAAAGAGAGATAGATAGACAGAGAGACAGTGTCATTTCATTTGAGTTAGCTAGATTAGGCAGGACAATCAGTGAGTTAGCTGCACTTACAGTGTATTGTGTATATATATGCATCCCAGGTGTTGCATATATATATATATATACACTGTATTCAGTTTAGCTAGATCCGTTCCTGTTATCTTCTTACTGACAGGCAGGCTTGTCTTGTTACAGTATTTACAGCTACCTCAAGAAAATTGCTGGTGTTCTTTTGATCCTATTAGTACCACGGTCAGGCAGCTAGACTATTTACAGTTAGTGCAGTGCGTCCTGCTCACAGTGTTCAGCTAAAACTACAAGTTAGTGTAGTGAGACCTCTGCACAGTGTTCATCTAAAGCTACAAGTTAGTGCAGTGTGTCCTGCTCACAGTGTTCAGCTAAAACTACAAGTTAGTGGGGTGCGTCCTGCTCACAGTGTTCAGCTAAAACTACAAATTAGTGCGGTGCGTCCTGCTCACGGTGTTCAGCTAAAACTACAAGTTAGTGCGGTGCATCCTGCTCACAGTGTTCATCTAAAGCTACAAGTTAGTGTAGTGCATCCTGCTCACAGTGTTCATCTAAAGCTACAAGTTAGTGCAGTGTGTCCTGCTCACAGTGTGCATCTAAAGCTACAAGTTAGCGCAGAGCGTCCTGCTCACAGTGTTCAGCTAAAACTACAAGTTAGTGTAGTGAGACCTCTGCACAGTGTTCATCTAAAGCTACAAGTTAGTGCAGTGCGTCCTGCTCACAGTGTTCAGCTAAAACTACAAGTTAGTACGGTGCGTCCTGCTCACAGTGTTCAGCTAAAACTACAAGTTAGTGGGGTGCGTCCTGCTCACAGTGTTCAGCTAAAACTACAAATTAGTGCGGTGCGTCCTGCTCACGGTGTTCAGCTAAAACTACAAGTTAGTGCGGTGCATCCTGCTCACAGTGTTCATCTAAAGCTACAAGTTAGTGTAGTGCGTCCTGCTCACAGTGTTCATCTAAAGCTACAAGTTAGTGCAGTGCGTCCTGCTCACAGTGTTCAGCTAAAACTACAAGTTAGTGTAGTGAGACCTCTGCACAGTGTTCATCTAAAGCTACAAGTTAGTGGGGTGCATCCTGCTAACAGTGTTCAGCTAAAACTACAAGTTAGTGCGGTGCGTCCTGCTCACAGTGTTCAGCTAAAACTACAAGTTAGTGCGGTGCGTCCTGCTCACAGTGTTCAGCTAAAACTACAAGTTAGTGTAGTGAGACCTCTGCACAGTGTTCATCTAAAGCTACAAGTTAGTGCAGTGCGTCCTGCTCACAGTGTTCAGCTAAAACTACAAGTTAATGTAGTGAGACCTCTGCACAGTGTTCATCTAAAGCTACAAGTTAGTGCAGTGCGTCCTGCTCACAGTGTTCAGCTAAAACTACAAGTTAGTGTAGTGAGACCTCTGCACAGTGTTCATCTAAAGCTACAAGTTAGTGGGGTGCATCCTGCTAACAGTGTTCAGCTAAAACTACAATTTAGTGCGGTGCGTGCTGCTCACAGTGTTCAGCTAAAACTACAAGTTAGTGCGGTGCGTCCTGCTCACAGTGTTCAGCTAAAACTACAAGTTAGTGCGGTGCGTCCTGCTCACAGTGTTCAGCTAAAACTACAAGTTAGTGTAGTGAGACCTCTGCACTGTGTTCATCTAAAGCTACAAGTTAGTGCAGTGTGTCCTGCTCACAGTGTTCAGCTAAAACTACAAGTTAGTGCGGTGCGTCCTGCTCACAGTGTTCAGCTAAAACTACAAGTTAGTGTAGTGAGACCTCTGCACAGTGTTCATCTAAAGCTACAAGTTAGTGCAGTGCGTCCTGCTCACAGTGTTCAGCTAAAACTACAAGTTAGTGTAGTGAGACCTCTGCACAGTGTTCATCTAAAGCTACAAGTTAGTGCAGTGCGTCCTGCTCACAGTGTTCAGCTAAAACTACAAGTTAGTGCGGTGCGTCCTGCTCACAGTGTTCAGCTAAAACTACAAGTTAGTGGGGTGCGTCCTGCTCACAGTGTTCAGCTAAAACTACAAGTTAGTGGGGTGCGTCCTGCTCACAGTGTTCAGCAAAATCTACAAGTTAGTGCGGTGTGTCCTGCTCATGGTGTTCAGCTAAAACTACAAGTTAGTGCGGTGCATCCTGCTCACAGTGTTCAGCTAAAACTACAAGTTAGTGTAGTGAGACCTCTGCACAGTGTTCATCTAAAGCTACAAGTTAGTGCAGTGCGTCCTGCTCACAGTGTTCAGCTAAGACTACAAGTTAGTGTAGTGAGACCTCTGCACAGTGTTCATCTAAAGCTACAAGTTAGTGGGGTGCATCCTGCTAACAGTGTTCAGCTAAAACTACAAGTTAGTGCGGTGCGTCCTGCTCACAGTGTTCAGCTAAAACTACAAGTTAGTGCGGTGCGTCCTGCTCACAGTGTTCAGCTAAAACTACAAGTTAGTGTAGTGAGACCTCTGCACAGTGTTCAACTAAAGCTACAAGTTAGTGCAGTGTGTCCTGCTCACAGTGTTCAGCTAAAACTACAAGTTAGTGCGGTGCGTCCTGCTCACAGTGTTCAGCTAAAACTACAAGTTAGTGTAGTGAGACCTCTGCACAGTGTTCATCTAAAGCTACAAGTTAGTGCAGTGCGTCCTGCTCACAGTGTTCAGCTAAAACTACAAGTTAGTGCGGTGCGTCCTGCTCACAGTGTTCAGCTAAAACTACAAGTTAGTGTAGTGAGACCTCTGCACAGTGTTCATCTAAAGCTACAAGTTAGTGCAGTGCGTCCTGCTCACAGTGTTCAGCTAAAACTACAAGTTAGTGCGGTGCGTCCTGCTCACAGTGTTCAGCTAAAACTACAAGTTAGTGGGGTGCGTCCTGCTCACAGTGTTCAGCTAAAACTACAAGTTAGTGGGGTGCGTCCTGCTCACAGTGTTCAGCTAAAACTACAAGTTAGTGCGGTGCGTCCTGCTCACAGTGTTCAGCTAAAACTACAAGTTAGTGTAGTGTGACCTCTGCACAGTGTTCATCTAAAGCTACAAGTTAGTGCAGTGCGTCCTGCTCACAGTGTTCAGCTAAAACTACAAGTTAGTACGGTGCGTCCTGCTCACAGTGTTCAGCTAAAACTACAAGTTAGTGCGGTGCGTCCTGCTCACAGTGTTCAGCTAAAACTACAAGTTAGTGCGGTGCGTCCTGCTCACAGTGTTCAGCTAAAACTACAAGTTAGTGTAGTGAGACCTCTGCACAGTGTTCATCTAAAGCTACAAGTTAGTGCAGTGCGTCCTGCTCACAGTGTTCAGCTAAAACTACAAGTTAGTACGGTGCGTCCTGCTCACAGTGTTCAGCTAAAACTACAAGTTAGTGCGGTGCGTCCTGCTCACAGTGTTCAGCTAAAACTACAAGTTAGTGTAGTGAGACCTCTGCACAGTGTTCATCTAAAGCTACAAGTTAGTGCAGTGCGTCCTGCTCACAGTGTTCAGCTAAAACTACAAGTTAGTGTGGTGCGTCCTGCTCACAGTGTTCAGCTAAAACTACAAGTTAGTGGGGTGCGTCCTGCTCACAGTGTTCAGCTAAAACTACAAGTTAGTGGGGTGCGTCCTGCTCACAGTGTTCAGCAAAATCTACAAATTAGTGCGGTGCGCCTGCTCATGGTGTTCAGCTAAAACTACAAGTTAGTGCGGTGCGTCCTGCTCACAGTGTTCAGCTAAAACTACAAGTTAGTGTAGTGAGACCTCTGCACAGTGTTCATCTAAAGCTACAAGTTAGTGCAGTGCGTCCTGCTCACGGTGTTCAGCTAAAACTACAAGTTAGTACGGTGCGTCCTGCTCACAGTGTTCAGCTAAAACTACAAGTTAGTGGGGTGCGTCCTGCTCACAGTGTTCAGCTAAAACTACAAATTAGTGCAGTGCGTCCTGCTCACAGTGTTCAGCTAAAACTACAAGTTAGTGTGGTGCATCCTGCTCACAGTGTTCATCTAAAGCTACAAGTTAGTGTAGTGCGTCCTGCTCACAGTGTTCATCTAAAGCTACAAGTTAGTGCAGTGCGTCCTGCTCACAGTGTTCAGCTAAAACTACAAGTTAGTGTAGTGAGACCACTGCACAGTGTTCATCTAAAGCTACAAGTTAGTGGGGTGCATCCTGCTAACAGTGTTCAGCTAAAACTACAAGTTAGTGCGCTGCGTCCAGCTCACAGTGCTCAGCAAAATCTACAAGTTAGTGCAGTGCGTCCTGCTCATGGTGTTCAGCTAAAACTACAAGTTAGTGCGGTGCGTCCTGCTCACAGTGTTCAGCTAAAACTACAAGTTAGTGTGGTGCGTCCTGCTCAGTGTTCAGCTAAAACTACAAGTTAGTGTAGTGAGACCTCTGCACAGTGTTCAGCTAAAACTACAAGTTAGTGCGGTGCGTCCTGCTCACAGTGTTCAGCTAAAACTACAAGTTAGTGGGGTGCGTCCTGCTCACAGTGTTCAGCTAAAACTACAAGTTAGTGGGGTGCGTCCTGCTCACAGTGTTCAGCAAAATCTACAAGTTAGTGCGGTGCGTCCTGCTCATGGTGTTCAGCTAAAACTACAAGTTAGTGCGGTGCGTCCTGCTCACAGTGTTCAGCTAAAACTACAAGTTAGTGTAGTGAGACCTCTGCACAGTGTTCATCTAAAGCTACAAGTTAGTGCAGTGCGTCCTGCTCACAGTGTTCAGCTAAAACTACAAGTTAGTGTAGTGAGACCTCTGCACAGTGTTCATCTAAAGCTACAAGTTAGTGGGGTGCATCCTGCTAACAGTGTTCAGCTAAAACTACAATTTAGTGCGGTGCGTCCTGCTCACAGTGTTCAGCTAAAACTACAAGTTAGTGCGGTGCGTCCTGCTCACAGTGTTCAGCTAAAACTACAAGTTAGTGTAGTGAGACCTCTGCACAGTGTTCATCTAAAGCTACAAGTTAGTGCAGTGTGTCCTGCTCACAGTGTTCAGCTAAAACTACAAGTTAGTGCGGTGCGTCCTGCTCACAGTGTTCAGCTAAAACTACAAGTTAGTGTAGTGAGACCTCTGCACAGTGTTCATCTAAAGCTACAAGTTAGTGCGGTGCGTCCTGCTCACAGTGTTCAGCTAAAACTACAAGTTAGTGGGGTGCGTCCTGCTCACAGTGTTCAGCTAAAACTACAAGTTAGTGCGGTGTGTCCTGCTCATGGTGTTCAGCTAAAACTACAAGTTAGTGCGGTGCGTCCTGCTCACAGTGTTCAGCTAAAACTACAAGTTAGTGTAGTGAGACCTCTGCACAGTGTTCATCTAAAGCTACAAGTTAGTGCAGTGCGTCCTGCTCACAGTGTTCAGCTAAAACTACAAGTTATTTTTTGCGAGCTCTGCACAGTGTTCAGCTAAAGCTACCTGTAGAAGGTTGATGGTGTTTTCCTGATCCTATCACTACCGCAGGCAGCTAAAAAAGCTACAAGTTATTTTTTTGCGAGCTCTGCACAGTGTTCAGCTAAAGCTACCTGTAGAAGGTTGGTGGTGTTCTCATACTACAGGCAGGCAGTTGATTTTGCTAGCTGCAGTATCATTATATATATATATATATATATATATATATATATATATATATATATATATCCCAGCTTAGTGCAGCTACAGGCCATTATTATGTCTGGAAGGCCAAGAAGGAGAGGCAGACAGTCACAAGCCAATAAGAGAGGGCAAGCAGGCTCTGTGTCTAGTGCTGGTCGTGGAGACGGTGCATCCTCATCAGCACGTGGCCGTGAGACACGCTTGGCCTTTTTTTAGGCAGCTGGCCGCGTTGAGCCGCAACATGCGGAAGACTTGGTCGAGTGGATGACCAAGCCGTCCTTATCCTCCTCATCCTCTCTCACCCATGCCCAGGGTACTTTGTCTGGCAAAGCAGCGGCCTCTTCCCTCGGCTCAATGTCATCAGTGACTCCTTCCCTAGCCCCACCATGTCCACCTAAAGAGTCGCTCAAACTGTTTGACCACAGTGTTGGGTACATGCTCCAGGAGGATGCCCAGTGTTTGGAAAGCTCTGATGATGATACTGAGCTTGATGAAGGCAGTAACATGAGCACGGACAGAGGGGGTGCCCAAGAAGGACAGCAATCTGGCAGCCATGCTCCCCCTGCTGCAGCATACTGCCAGGTTTGCTTCAGTGATGAGGAGGGAGGGGATGATGAGGTCACTGACTCAACGTCGGTGCCTGATAGGAGAGAGGAGGAGGAGGAGGAGGAGGAGGCGGCACATCACCAACGAGGCAGGATGCCCTCCAGGGGCCAGCCTAAGGGCAGCACGTTGACTGCATCACACCCCAAAGCTCCACATGTGCAGGGCGCTGCAGTCTCTGCGCGTTATTCAAAACGTTTTTTGGTGTGGGCCTTTTTTTTTGCATCAGAACGCACCGCTGCTATTTGCAACATATGTCTCAAGCGTATCTCGCGTGGCCAAAACATCTCCCGCTTGGGTACCACATGCTTGACCAGACATATGTTGACCTGCCATGCAGTTCGTTGGCAAGCGTATCTAAAAGACCCACACCAAAGAACAAAGAGGACCTCTTTTTGCTCCTCATCAGCTGAGATCTCCAACCCCTCTATACCTTCAGTCCTCTCTGAGACCTGCACTGAGAGGAATGAAGGTGTAGAATTAGGTGTGTCACAGCCAAGTACTTGTGGGCAATCTGCTTTTGGTACACCGACGTCAGATTGTACCAGGCAAATTTCCCTGCCCCAGCTGTTGCACCGCTAAAAGAAGTTCGCTCCCAGCCATCCACATGCCCAGCGGTTGAATGCTAGCTTGGCAAAATTGCTAGCACTTTAACTGCTGCCTTTTCAGTTGGTAGACTCTGCCTCCTTCCGTGAGTTTGTGGAATGTGCAGTTCCTCAGTGGCAGGTACCCAAACGCCACTTTTTCTCACAGAAGGCGATTCCGGCTCTCTACCGGCATGTGGAAGGCAAGGTCCATGCCTCGCTGGACAGGGCGGTCAGCAGAAGGGGGAAAATTACCGCTGACTCATGGTCCAGCAGGCATGGACAGGGACGTTACCTAAGTTTCTCGGTGCATTGGGTGACTCTGCTGGCAGGTGGGAAGGATGCAGGACAAGGTGCAGTAGTGTTGGAGGTTGTTCCGCCACCACGCATGCAAAATGCTAATGATTTTGACACACCTCTCTCCTCCACCCTCTCCTCTTCTTCTTCCTCCATGGCCTCTTCCTGTGCTTTGTCCTCAGAACCAGCGGTGCTCCGTAGCCATTCAAGGGGCTACGCAAGTACGCAGGCCAAAAGATGCCATGCGGCGCTTGAGCTGGTGTGCTTGGGGGACAGGAGCCACACTCGGGCAGAGGTTCTGTGAGCTCTGCGGGGGCAGGTTCAGAGGTGGTTGACGCCACGCCAACTTAAGGCAGGAATGGTGGTTTGCGACAATGGCACGAACCTCCTCTCTGCCCTCCGACAGGGACAAATGACCCATGTGCCCTGTTTGACTCACATCCTTAACTTGGTGGTGCAGCAGTTCTTGGGCAGGTACCCGGGCTTACAGGATGTCCTGAGGCAGGCCAGAAAAGTCTGTGTGCATTTCCGCCTATCATATAATGCCAGTGCTCGGCTGGCGGACCTCCAAAAGGAGTTTAACCTGCCCAAGAACCGCCTAATCTGTGACATGCCCACCAGGTGGAACTCAACGTTGGCCATGCTGCAGCGGCTGCACATGCAGCAGAGGGCCATCAATGAGTACCTGTGCGACTATGGCACCAGGACAGGGTCAGGGGAGCTTGTTTTTTTTCCCCACGCCAATGGGCCATGATCAGGGATGCATGCACTGTCCTGTTACCATTTGAAGAGGCCACGAGGATGGTGAGCAGTGACAGTGCATGCATCAGTGACACTGTCCCCCTTGACCTGTTGGAGCACACACTGCGTGGTATAATGGACAGGGCACTTGAGGCAGAACAGAGGCAGGAAGAGGAGGACTTCCTTAGCTCTCAAGGCACTCCTTTATCCAGACAGTGTTCCTGCGTGCCCGCCGATCACACAGGAAGAGGAGGAGGAGGAGGAGGAGGAGGAGGAAGATTGTGTCAGTATGGAGGTGGAGCCTGGCACTCAGCATCAGCAGCAGTCTTTAAGGGACCAGTCCCAAGAAACACTGGCCAGAGCTTGCACAGTATGCAATTGAGCTACTGGCCTGTCCTGCATCCAGCGTTCTTTCAGAACGCACATTCAGTGCTGCTGGAGGCTTTGTAACCGATCACAGGGTGCGTCTGTCCACCGACTCGGTCGATCGACTGACCTTCATAAAAATGAATCAGTCTTGGATCACCACCAGCTACCAAGCACCTGATGCTGATGTAACCGAATAATTTTTTTTGAAATCTCAGATCCCTTCAAAGACTGCCTATGCTGATGCTGAGTGACTATCCCTGAGTAATTATCCTCTTCCTCCTCAATGATCACGCTGATAGCTTGTAAGAACATTTTTGGTTCTGGGCGCCACCACCAGTGCCTAAATCCCAATTTTTCAGCCCCTGTTTAACAGGGGCGTGTAATTACAATTTTTGATGCAATACTTTGCAGCAGGGCTCGTTCCTGCGTTCCAACTAGAGTGTCTGTGAGGGGTTGCAGTGTTGTGGCACCAGCACCAGTGCCTAAGGCCTAATTTTTCAGCCCCTGTTCAACAGGGGCATGTAATTACAATTCTTGATCTAATATTTCACAGCAGGGCCCATTTCTGCACCCACCAAGAGCGAGTGAGGACTTACAGTGTTGTGGCACCAACACCACCACCACCATGACCAAAGGCCCAATTTTTCTGCCCTTGTTCAACAGGGGCATGTAATTACAATTCTTGATCTAATATTTCACAGCAGGGCCCATTTCTGCACCCACCAAGAGCGAATGAGGACTTACAGTGTTGTGGCACCAGCACCACCACCACCAAAGGCCCAATTTTTCTGCCCTTGTTCAACAGGGGCATGTAATTACAATTCTTGATCTAATATTTCACAGCAGGGCCCATTTCTGCACCCACCAAGAGCGAGTGAGGACTTACAGTGTTGTGGCACCAGCACCACCACCACCAAAGGCCCAATTTTTCTGCCCTTGTTCAACAGGGGCATGTAATTACAATTCTTGATCTAATATTTCACAGCAGGGCCCATTTCTGCACCCACCAAGAGCGAGTGAGGACTTACAGTGTTGTGGCACCAGCACCACCACCAAAGGCCCAATTTTTCTGCCCTTGTTCAACAGGGGCATATAATTACAATTCTTGATCTAATATTTTACAGCAGGACCCATTTCTGCGCCCACCAAGAGCGAGTGAGGACTTACAGTGTTGTGGCACCAGCACCACCACCACCACTAAAGGCCTAATTTTTCTGCCCCTGTTCAACAGAGGCATGTAATTACAATTCTTGATCTAATATTTCACAACAGGGCCCTGTGAGGGCTTACAGTGTTGTGGCCACAACAACACCTAAGGCCCAAATTTCTGCTGAGTATATAGGGCAGGCCCCTACTTTCAAACATCTAACTTACAAACCACTCCTACTTGCAAACGGAAGGAGACAACAGGAAGTGAGATGAAATCTACCCCTAGGAAGGGAAATTCTCTCCTGTAAGAGTTAATATGGGAAAAACATTTCTCCTTTCCACTGATGCTTTCCAATCCTGGTTCCACAAAAAACCCCAAATTTTCAAAAAACATTTGTCATTGGGACAAAAAGTGAGGTGAAATCTTCTGAAGAGTAGGACAGACAGCAAAACAAATGTCACAGGGGTGATAACCCTTCCCTATGTTTTCCAAAAAGCTTAAAAAAGATTTTTTGGCTGGAGCTAAACACGTTAAAAATGTACCCTTTCAAAATTACAAACAGATTCTACTTAACAACAAACCTACAGTCCCTGTCTTGTTTTGCGTCGCCTGTATACTGCTGTTCAGAGTATATAGGGCCTGGTGGCCCCACACCTTTCCTTATTTTACCTTGGGTGCGGGGTTCCCCTTAATATCCATACAAGACCCAAAGGGCCTTGTAATGGACTGGGGGGTGCCCATGCCGTTTGTCTCACTGATTTTCATCCATATTGCCAGGACCCGCCATTACATTAAACCCGCAAGCAGTTTTAAATGAGATTTTCTCCTTTAAAAATGACATTTTGTGCAGGGACTGTTCTAAACACAGGAAACACGCGCCATTTTACAGGCATACTATAGACACACCCCAGGTACGATATTTAAAGGAATATTTCACTTTTTTTTTTACTTTAAGCAAAGTTTTTTTTGCATTGATACATGTCCCCTGGGGCAGGACCCGGGTCCCCAAACCCTTTTTAGGACAATACCATGCAAATTAGCCTTTAAAATGAGCACTTTTGATTTTGAACGTTCGAGTCCCATAGACGTCAATGAAGTTCTAACGTTCGTGCGAATTTTAGGTCCGTTCGCAGGTTCTGGTGCGAACTGAACCGTTTGGCTCATCCCTACTCAGGGTACTTTGTCTGGCAAAGCAGCTGCCAACGCGGCCTCTTCCATCAGCTCAATGGCATCAGTGACTCCTTCCCTAGCTCTACCATGTCCTCCTGAGGAGTCCCTCGAACTGTTTGACCACAGTGTTGGGTTCATGCTCCAGGAGGATGCCCAGCGTTTAGAAGGCTCTGATGATGATACTGAGCTAGATGAAGGCAGTAACGTGAGCATAGACAGAGGGGGAGGACAGCAATCTGGCAGTCATGCTCCCCCTGCTGCAGCATACTGCCAGGTTTGCTCCAGTGATGAGGAGGGAGGGGATGATGAGGTCACTGACTCAACGTGGGTGCCTGATAGGAGAGAGGAGGAGGCACATCACCAACAAGGCAGGATGCCCTCCAGGGGCCAGCCTAAGGGCAGCACACTGATTGCATCACACCGCAAAGCTCCGCGTGTGCAGGGCGCTGCTGTCTCTGCGCGTTATTTCAAAAGTTCTTTGGTGTGGGCCTTTTTTGAGACGAGTGCATCAGATCACACCACTGCTATTTGCAACATATGTCTCAAGCGTTTCTCGCGTGGCCAAAACATCTCCTGCTTGGGCACCACATGCTTGACCAGACATATGTTGACCTGCCATGCAGTTCGTTGGCAAGCGTATCTGAAAGACCCACACCAAAGAACACAGAGGACCTCTCCTTGCTCCTCATCAGCTGAGATCTCCAACCCCACTATACCTTCAGTCCTCTCTGAGACCTGCACTGAGAGGAATGAAGGTTTAGAATTAGGTGTGTCACAGCCAAGTACTTGTGGGCAATCTGCTTTCGGTACACCAACGTCAGATTGTACCAGGCAAATTTCCCTGCCCCAGCTGCTGCACCGCCGAAAGAAGTTCGCTCCCAGCCATCCAAATGCCCAGCGGTTGAATGCTAGCTTGGCAAAATTGCTAGCACTTCAACTGCTACCTTTTCAGTTGGTAGACTCTGCCCCCTTCCGTGAGTTTGTGGAATGTGCGGTTCCTCAGTGGCAGGTACCCAAATGCCACTTTTTCTCATGGAAGGCGATTCCGGCTCTCTACCAGCATGTGGAAGGCAATGTCCATGTATCGCTGGACAGGGCGGTCAGCGGTAAGGTGCATATTACAGCTGACTCATGGTCCAGCAGGCATGGACAGGGACGTTACCTAAGTTTCACGGCGCATTGGGTGGCTCTGCTGGCAGCTGGGAAGGATGCAGGACAAGGTGCAGTAGTGTTGGAGGTTGTTCCGTCACCATGCCTCCAAAATGCCACTACTAATGATTCTGACACACCTCTCTCCTCCACCCCCTCCTCTTCTTCTTCCTCCATGGCCTCTTCCTGTGCTTTGTCCTCGGAACCAAGCGATGCTCAGTAGGCGTTCAAGGGGCTATGCAAGTATGCAGGCCAAAAGATGCCATGCGGTGCTTGAGCTGGTGTTCTTGGGGGACAGAAGCCACACTGGGGCAGAGGTTCTGTCAGCTCTGCAGGGGCAGGTTCAGAGGTGGTTGACGCCACGCCAACTTAAGGCAGGAATGGTGGTTTGCGACAATGGCACCAACCTCCTCTCCGCCCTCCGACAGGGACAACTGACCATGTGCCCTGTTTGGCGCACGTCCTTAACTTGGTGGTGCAGCGGTTTTTGGGCAGGTACCCGGGCTTACAGGATGTCCTGAGGCAGGCCAGGAAAGTCTTTGTGCATTTCCCCCAGTCATATAATGCCAGTGCTCGGCTGGCAGACCTCCAAAAGGAATTTTACCTGCCCAAGAACCGCCTAATCTGTGACATGCCCACCAGGTGGAACTCAATGTTGGCCATGCTGCAGCGGCTGCCCACACAGCAGAGGGCCATCAATGAGTATCTGTGCGACTATGGCACCAGGACAGGGTCAGGGGAGCTTGTTTTTTTCCCCACGCCAGTGGGCCATGATCAGGGATGCATGCACTGTCCTGTCACCATTTGAGGAGGCCACAAGGATGGTGAGCAGTGACAGTGCATGCATCAGTGACACTGTCCCCCTTGTCCACCTGTTGGAGCACACGCTGCGTGGAATAATGGACAGGGCACTTGAGGCAGAACAGAGGCAGGAAGAGGAGGACTTCCTTAGCTCTCAAGGCCCCCTTTATCCAGACAGTGTTCCTGCGTGCCCGCCGATCACACAGGAAGAGGAGGAGGAGGAGGATTGTGTCAGTATGGAGGTGGAACCTGGCACTCAGCATCAGCAGCAGTCTTTAAGGGATCATTTACAGTCCCAAGAAACCCATGGACTTGTACGTGGCTGGGAGGAGGTGGCTGCGGACCATGTCGTCCTTAGTGACCCAGAGGACTCCGGACCGAATGCCTCAGCAAACCTATGCTGCATGGCCTCCATGATCCTGCAAAGCCTGCGTAAGGATCCTCGTAATCGTGGTATCAAGGAGAAGGATCAATACTGGCTGGCAACCCTCCTTGATCCACGTTACAAGGGTAAGGTTGCGGACCTTATCTTGCCATTGCAGAGGGAGCAGAGGATGAAACATCTTCGGGAGGCCTTGCAGAAAGGTCTATGCAACGCGTTCCCAGAGACTGGGAGGTTACAAACTCCTGTTTCTGGACAACGTGTTGCTGAGGCTTCGGTCAGTCAAAGAAGGAGCGGTGGAGAAGGTGGCCGTCTGACCGATGTGTTCAGACAATTTTTTGGTCCGCAGCCCCAAGGTATGATCGGTTCCAGCAACCATCGCCAGCGTCTGTTTTACATGGTGAAGGAATACCTAGAGGCAAGATCTGACTTGGACACCTTTCCCACTGAAAATCCTCTGGGTTACTGGGTCTTGAAGATGGATCACTGGCCAGAGCTTGCACAGTATGCAATTGAGCAACTGGCCTGTCCTGCATCCAGCGTGTCAGTGTAGTGTGTTAGTGGAGTGCAGTGTTTAATACAACAATACATTACAAATAGTGTTGTATACAGTGCTCTATACCTTTTTTTTTTTTTTTTTGCTGCATGTTTTTTTGTGTCTTTTTTTTGTACCCTGCCTGTCCCCTATCTTTTAAATTGCCAGTCACAGATTTTATGACTGTGATTTGGTGTTTTCCCTTTTTTATTTATTTATTTGTTTTATAGTTTTTACATTTCTGTCAGAATGTCTGTCAAACACCACTTTTCACTGAATAAAGTCCAATTACATCTAAGTAATCTAATTACACATTTCCCAGTGTCTATAAAATTTGGGAAATAACTCCCCCATAATGTGTGGGTGGTCAACAAGGAGAGGTTGTTCTCAGTGCACTAAAATGCCTCATCATACAGATTGGCTCGCCAGGCCATTGTTTACAAAATAAAGAAATCTTGAACAGAAAATAAATTTAAATGTAATTTTTTAGTCTTTATAAATGTCAGTTTTGCTGCAGAAGATTCTACATAGTGCAGATGTGCCACTTTACAGACTAAGAGGACCCCACAGGCACTATAGTTAGATGATTTTTTTCATTTTTATTGTTTCACTTTAAGCATCATTAAAATCACTGCTCCTTTAAAAACAATCTTTTTTAAAAGTTTTTTTTTTGCATTGATACATATCCCCCAGGACAGTACCCGGGCCCCTATACCCTTTTTAATGGCCAATAACTTACATATAAGCTTTCAAAATGAGGACTTTTTATTGTTCCTGTTCAGGCCCAGTAGACTTCAATGGGGTTTGTTTTTCGGGTCCAAACTTTTGCTATGTTCAAGGCGCGAACCGAACCAAGGGGTGTTCGGCCCATCTCTAAATACAAATATCTAAATGGTGATTCTAGCATTGATTGATTGAGTGATTCTAGCATTAGGAGGAAATTATTTAGTCCCAGGTCACTTAGAAAGACGTGCAGCCACTCAATGAGGTTGGGGGAAAAAAAACAGTGCTAAAGATGTGTGAGTGTTGATATTTTCAAAAAACTTTCAAATGGGTATCCTAGCAATGACAAAATATAGGAATATGGGAAATGGTAGAGACTTAAAGTGATAGTAAAGCCAGATTATTATTTTTTTAATAACAAACATGTTATACTTACCTGCTCTGTGCAGTGGTTTTGCACAAAGTAGCCACGATCCTCCTCTTCTTGGATCACTTGCCGGAGCTTCTGGCCCCTTCCTTCTGCCAAGTTCCCCCATAGCAAGCAGCTTGCTATGAGGGCACCCAAACAAGCTCACTCCCAAGATTCTGCTCTGTGTTTACATTCACACACAGATGCGGCTCGACCCCGCCCCATTCTCTCCTCATTGGCCCACTGACTGTGATTGACAGTAATCATAGAATGCATGAAGGTAAATGCCCTTGCACCTTTTACAACCATTTTAATCACACACTCACTAACACAGGTTGAACTGGATGGACTGGTGTCTGAAATCAACCTTACATACTATGTAACACTATTGAATGAACAGACCAAAAGGTAGCAATTAAGAGATGTTCATTTTCAAGGTTTTCATACAATTTAAATTGACACCAACAACTTTTTGTTCTAATTTTAACACCTGCCAATGGGCAGTCAATATGTAGTAGTTCAACTGTTTGATATCGAATCTATCTATCTATCTATCTATCTATCTATCTATCTATCTATCTATCTATCTATCTATCTATCTATCTATCTATCTATCTATCTATCTATCTATCTATCTATCTATCTATCTATCTATCTATCTATCTATCTATCTATCTATCTATCTATCTATCTATCTATCTATATTCATAATACTAACAACTACTTACAAAGCCATCCACAACTACATCACTGACCTGGTCTCAAAATACCAACCTAATCGTTCTCTTCGTTCCTCTCAAGACCTCCTGCTCTCTAGTTCCCTCATCACCTCCTCCCATGCTTGCCTCTAGGACTTTTTCAGAGGCTTTCCAATCTATCTGTCAGAAACTATGAACCAGACAGAAGTACATTAAAATCACACTTGTTTATTAATAAAAATAAAAAGTAAATAGAGTAAGTGTAGTCAAAGCATAGCCAGAGTCCAGTAACCGGATCGGGTAGTCAGCCAAGCCAGACTTCAGTAACCAGATCAGTTAATCAGCCAAGCCAGAGTTCAGTAACCAGATCGAGTAATCAGCCAGGCCAGAAGTCAGGGATCCAAGTAGAGGAACAGCAAGCAGGATAAGGAGCCAGAAGGGTAGTCAGCAAAGTCAGTCTTTAAACAGGAACGCAGTAGATGGTTTCTTGTGATGTGACCAAGGCGAAGGCAGGAATAAAGTGAGCTGGAGATCATTAAGTAGGTGGGACTGACGAGCAGATGCACAACAGCTGGTTAACTGTGGAGAGAGATGAGAGCTAGCAATTAGCTGACAGCTGAGCGGCCAGCTCAGAGAAGGAAGGGCTGAGCCAGCCCTGACAGTACCCCCTCCTCAATGACCCCTCCCCCTAGGAGGACCACCGGGCTTGAGGGGAAAACATCTATGGAAATCATGGAGGAGGGCAGGAGCATGTACGTCCGAGGATGAGACCCAGGAGCATTCCTCCGGACCGTACCTCTTCCAATGCACCAGGTACTGTGTGCGCCCAAGGAACCTACGGGAGTCAACAATGGATTGTACCTCATACTCCTCATAGCTCTTAACCTGTATAGGGTGAGGACATGGCACTGAGGTGGTAAAGCGGTTTCAGACCAACGGTTTCAATAAGGAGACATGAAACACATTTGAGATGCACATACTAGGAGGGAGGTCCATCGTATAAGCCACTGGGTTAATCCTGCGAAGGATACGGAAAGGCCCAATAAACTGTGGTGCGAACTTCAGTAAGGGAACATAAAGTCAGAGGTTGCGGGATGACAGCCAGACCCTGTCCCCAACCTGGAAGGAAGGAGCAGGCAGGCATCTGCCGTCTGCATGGAGTCTGTACCTATCATAAGCATGAGGCAAAGCCTCCTGGACTTGTGCCCAAGTGGAACGAAGACCACAGAGATGCTGCTCTAGCGCAGGAATACTCTGCAGAACAAACGAGTCAGGCAACATGGAAGGTTGGAAACCATAATTCACCATAAATGGAGAAATCGGGAAGCAGAATTCAAGGCACTGGTGTGAGCAAACTCTGCCCATGGTAATAGGTCTGACCAGTTGTTGTGATGGTCAGAAATATAGCAACGTAGGAATTGCTCCAAGGACTGATTGGCTCGTTCTGCGGCCCCATTAGACTGCGGGTGATACACAGAGGAGAAAGCAAGTTGAATTCCCAGCTGTGCACAAAAGGCTCACCAGAACCGGGACACAAACTGACTACCCCGTTTGAGACAATCACCTTGGGTATCCCATGTAAGCAAAAGATCTCCTGAGCAAAAATGGAAGCCAGTTCCTTAGAAGTGGGCAACTTCTTAAGTGGAATACAATGACACATCTTTGAGAACCGGTCAACCACCATAAGGATAACTGTGTTGCCTTGGGAGTTGGGCAACTCCACAATGAAATCCATAGACAGGTGGGTCCAGGGCCTCTGTCCATTGGGTATGGGTTGTAGTAGGCCCACTGGAAGATGCCGTTGAGTCTTACTCTGAGCACACATAGAACAGGCAGCTAGGAAGGCAGTTACATCAGCACGTAGAATAGGCCACCAGAATTGTTGGGAAATGGCCCAAAGGAGTTGATTCTTACCAGGGTGGCCAGCTGCCTTGGAAGAATGGTAAGTCTGGAGCGCGGCAGTACAGAGACACTCTGGGACAAAGCAGCGGTCACAAGGTTTCTCAGGAGGAGCATCGACCTAAGCAGCAAGAATTTTGTCACCCAAAGGAGAAGTAAGACTGGTGCGAACCGTAGCCAGAATATGATCAGGAGGAATCATAGGAACCAGAACCGACTCCAAGTTGGAAGTGGAGGAAAACTGTCGTTACAAGGCGTCAGCCCTTACATTCTTAGTATCGGGTAAGAATGAGACAATGTAATTGAAACTTGACAAGAAAGGAGCCCATTGCGCCCTTCTGGGAGAGAGGCGTTTAGCCTCAGACAAGAATGTGAGCTTCTTATGGTCAGTAATAGGGATGAGCCGAACACCCCCCTGTTCGGTTCGCACCAGAACATGCGAACAGGAAAAAAATTTGTTCGAACACGCGAACGCCGTTAAAGTCTATGGGACACGAACATGAATAATCAAAAGTGCTAATTTTAAAGGCTAATATGCAAGTTATTGTCATAAAAAGTGTTTGGGGACCCGGGTCCTCCCCCAGGGGACATGAATCAATGCAAAAAAAAGTTTTAAAAACGGCCGTTTTTTCAGGAGCAGTGATTTTAATAATGCTTAAAGTCAAACAATAAAAGTGTAATATCCCTTTAAATTTCATACCTGGGGGGTGTCTATAGTATGCCTGTAAAGGGGCGCATGTTTCCCGTGTTTAGAACAGTCTGACAGCAAAGTGACATTTTGAAGGAAAAAACACATTTAAAACTACCGCGGCTATTGCATTGCCGACAATACACATAGAAGTTCATTGATAAAAACGGCATGGGAATTCCCCACAGGGCAACCCCGAACCAAAATTTAAAAAAAAAAATGATGTGGGAGTCCCCCTAAATTCCATACAAGGCCCTTCAGGTCTGGTATGGATATTAAGGGGAACACCAGCCAAAATTTAAAAAAAAAATTGACGTGGGGTTCCCCCTAAATTCCATACCAGACCCTTCAGGTCTGGTATGGATTTTAAGGGGAACCCCGCGCCAAAAAAAAAAAAAAAAACGGCGTGGGGTCCCCCTAAAAATCCATACCAGACCCTTATCCGAGCACGCAACCTGGCAGGCCGCAGGAAAAGAGGGGGGGACGAGAGTGCGGCCCCCCCCCCTCCTGAACCGTACCAGGCCACATGCCCTCAACATTGGGAGGGTGCTTTGGGGTAGCCCCCCAAAACACCTTGTCCCCATGTTGATGAGGACAAGGGCCTCATCCTCACAACCGTGGCCGGTGGTTGTGGGGGTCTGCGGGCGGGGGGCTTATCGGAATCTGGAAGCCCCCTTTAACAAGGGGACCCCCAGATCCCGCCCCCCCCCCCTGTGTGAAATGGTAAGGGGGTACTTACCCCTACCATTTCACTAAAAAACTGTCAAAAATGTTAAAAATGACAAGAGACAGTTTTTGACAATTCCTTTATTTAAATGCTTCTTCTTTCTTCCTTCATCTTCTTCTTCTTCTGGTTCTTCTGGCTCTTCTGGTTCTTCCTCCGGCGTTCTCGTCCAGCATCTTCTCCGCGGCGTCTTCTATCTTCTTCTCCTCGGGCCGCTCCGCACCCATGGCATGAGGGGGGAGGCTCCCGCTCTTCTCTTCATCTTCTTCTCTTCTTCTTCTTCTTCATCTTCTTCTTCTTCTTCTTCTTCCTTCTTCTCTTCTTCCTGTCTTCTCCGGGCCGCTCCGCAGCCATGCTGTGGCATGGTGGGAGGCTCCCGCTGTGTGACGGCGTCTCTTCGTCTGACGGTTCTTAAATAACGGGGGGCGGGGCCACCCGGTGACCCCGCCCCCCTCTGACGCACGGTGACATGACGGGACTTCCCTGTGGCATTCCCCGTGACGTCACAGGGAAGTCCCTCAAGTCACCGTGCGTCAGAGGGGGGCGGGGTCACCAGATGGCCCCGCCCCCCGTTATTTAAGAACCGTCAGACGAAGAGACGCCGTCACACAGCGGGAGCCTCCCACCATGCCAGCATGGCTGCGGAGCGGCCCGGAGAAGACAGGAAGAAGAGAAGAAGGAAGAAGAAGAAGAAGAAGAAGATGAAGAAGAAGAAGAAGAGAAGAAGAGAAGAAGATGAAGAGAAGAGCGGGAGCCTCCCCTCATGCCATGGGTGCGGAGCGGCCCGAGGAGAAGAAGATAGAAGACGCCGCGGAGAAGATGCTGGACGAGAACGCCGGAGGAAGAACCAGAAGAGCCAGAAGAACCAGAAGAAGAAGAAGATGAAGGAAGAAAGAAGAAGCATTTAAATAAAGGAATTGTCAAAAACTGTCTCTTGTCATTTTTAACATTTTTGACAGTTTTTTAGTGAAATGGTAGGGGTAAGTACCCCCTTACCATTTCACACAGGGGGGGGGCCGGGATCTGGGGGTCCCCTTGTTAAAGGGGGCTTCCAGATTCCGATAAGCCCCCCGCCCGCAGACCCCCACAACCACCGGCCACGGTTGTGAGGATGAGGCCCTTGTCCTCATCAACATGGGGACAAGGTGTTTTGGGGGGCTACCCCAAAGCACCCTCCCAATGTTGAGGGCATGTGGCCTGGTACGGTTCAGGAGGGGGGGGGCCGCACTCTCGTCCCCCCCTCTTTTCCTGCGGCCTGCCAGGTTGCGTGCTCGGATAAGGGTCTGGTATGGATTTTTAGGGGGACCCCACGCCGTTTTTTTTTTTTTTTTTTGGCGCGGGGTTCCCCTTAAAATCCATACCAGACCTGAAGGGTCTGGTATGGAATTTAGGGGGAACCCCACGTCAATTTTTTTTTAAAATTTTGGCTGGGGTTCCCCTTAATATCCATACCAGACCTGAAGGGCCTGGTATGGAATTTAGGGGGACCCCCACATCATTTTTTTTTTTTTTTTTTGGTTCGGGGTTCCCCTGTGGGGAATTCCCATGCCGTTTTTATCAATGAACTTCTATGTGTATTGTCGGCAATGCAATAGCCGCGGGTAGTTTTAAATGAGTTTTTTCCTTCAAAATGTCATTTTGCTGTCAGACTGTTCTAAACACAGGAAACATGCGCCCCTTTACAGGCATACTATAGACACCCCCCAGGTACGAAATTTAAAGGGATATTACACTTTTATTGTTTGACTTTAAGCATTAATAAAATCACTGCTCCTGAAAAAACGTCCGTTTTTAAAACTTTTTTTTGCATTGATCCATGTCCCCTGGGGCAGGACCCGGGTCCCCAAACACTTTTTATGACAATAACTTGCATATAAGCCTTTAAAATTAGCACTTTTGATTTCTCCCATAGACTTTTAAAGGGTGTTCCGCGGCATTCGAATTTGCCGCGAACACCCCAAATTGTTCGCTGTTCGGCGAACTTGCGAACAGCCAATGTTCGAGTAGAACATGAGTTCGACTCGAACTCGAAGCTCATCCCTAGTCAGTAAGAATGAGAACCGGCACAGTGGTACCTTCGAGGAGAGGTCTCTATTCTTTCAGGGCTAAAATGATTGCCAACAGCTGTCTGTCACCAATCTCGTAATTGCACTCGGCAGGTGACAATTTCTTGGAAAAGTAGCCACAAGGATGCATTGCACTCTCAGAGGTAGGCCGTTGAGACAGGGCGCCAACACCAGTCTCAGAAGCATCAACCTTAAGGATAAAAGATAACGTAGAATCAGGATGTGCCAACACAGGAGCAGAAACAAAAGCAGCCTTGAGACTTTCAAAGGCCTTAATGGACTCCGGAGACCAGCTCTGTGCTTTACCGTTCTTTCTGGTTATATCGGTCAGGGGCTTGACCATAGACAAGAAGTTATGAATAAACTTCCGATAATAGTTAGCAAAACCCAGGAAACGCTGAAGAGGACGTAGCCCCATGGGTCGAGGCCACTGCAGGACTGCCGAAAGTTTCTCTGGGTCCATCGAAAAACCAGCAGTGGAAATGACATAGCCCAGGAATTTAACCTGTTCCCGATGGAACTCACACTTCTCCAGTTTACAATAGAGATTGTTCTCTCTTAATTTCTGAAGCACATGACAGACATCTGTGTGGTGGCTCTCCAGGGACTTGAAAAATATCATCGAGATAAACCACCACACATAACTGCAACAAATCTCGGAGGACATCGTTAATAAATTCCTGGAAGACTGCCAGGGTGATACAAAGGCAAAAAGGCATTACAAAATACTCATAAGGGCCTGTTCTGGTATTAAACGCAGTTTTCCACACATCACCCTCTTTAATCCTCACGAGATTGTAAGCCCCTCTCAGATCAAGCTTAATGAAAACCGTTGCTCCCTTGAGGCGGTCAATTAACTCTGTAATCAACGGATCGGGTAGGCATTCTTAATCATGAAACGACTGAGACCCTTATAATCAATACAAGATCTAAGTTCACCGCTCCACTTCTTCACAAAGAAGAAACCAGCACCAGCAGGAGATGAGGATTTGCGGATGAAACCCCGAGAAAGTGCGTCTACAACATACTCCTCCATGGCTTTATCCTCCAAGACCGACAAAGGATAAACCCGGCCAGGAGGGGGAGTGGCACCAGGTTGAAGGCCAATTGCGCAATCATACGGCCAGTGTGGAGGCAAACTACCAGCTTGACCTTTGTCAAAGACATTGCTAAAATCACGGTACTCCTCTGGCAGGGAGGAGAGTGAAGAGGTACACAGGACCTTGGCTACCTTCCCGAAGCATGTTTGACTGAATTGTGGTGACCAGGAGAGAACCTTAGCACGGAGCCAATCAAAAGAGGGGTTGAGCCTCTGTAACCAAGGATAACCAATAACCAGCGGAAACTTAGGGGAGGAAATCACTTGGAATTGGATTATCTCATGGTGAAGAGCCCCTACAGCCATGGACAATGGAACCGTCTCATGAGTCACATGAGCAGGCTGTAGAAGTCTCCCATCAAGACCCTCAGTGGCAAGTGGAGTGTCACGCAGCTGCAGTGGAATCGAGTGCTTTGGTACAAAGGCAGCATCAATAAACAGGCCTGCAGCCCCAAAGTCGATTAGAGCCTGTATCTCGATAGACAACTTAGCCCAAGAAAGGGTGACCGAAACCAGGGGCTTATCCTTCTGGATAACTGGGGATGACACAACGCTACCTAAGGTCTGTCCATGACAGGACCTCAAGGTTCGGGTGTTCCCAGGACGGGTAGGACAAGACTTCAAAAAGTGAACTGCCTGGCAACAATAAAGGCACAATCTCTCCCTCCTCCTAAAGGCTCGCTCTTCCGCAGAGAGATGCGTGAAGCCCAAGTGCATGGGTTCATCTTCACTGACCGACTTGGTACCAGGAGGCATGGGAGGTGAGGAAGGCACGGGTGGGACTGCAAAGCTCGTAGGCAAACGTACAGGAGGCTTCCGCAAGCGCTCCTTAAAAGAAAGTCTTTCTCTGAGTCTGGAGTCAATGAGGATGGCAAACGAGATCAAGCTCTCCAGCTCAGTGGGCTGCTATCTCATCCTTGATGGAATCCGAGAGACCATGAGAAAAAGCAGCCATGAGGGTCTCATTGTTCCAAGCAACCTCTGCTGCCAGAGTACAGAACTCAATGGCGTAGTCGGCAACAGTTCTCGCACTCTGTTTGATGGACATGAGGCACTTGGCAGCAGAAGCGGAGCGTGCGTGAACATCAAATACCCTTTTAAAGGAGGCCACAAACTCAGGACAACCGGTTTTTGCATCTCCCATAGAGGGTTAGCCCAGGCCAAGGCTCTCTCAGAAAGCAAAGATATCACAAACCCTACTTTGCTTCTGTCCGTGGGAAACGCCTGGGGCAGCATCTCAAAGTATATCTCAGCTTGGTTGAGAAACCCTCTGCATTGAACTGGATTGCCCCCAAATCGCTGGGGAAGCGAGGCGGAACCAGACATTCCTCTTATAGAGGTAATACTCAAGGCGGGTGCCTGCATATAGACTGGCGCAGCAGCAGGGACAGCCTGCAACTCAGGTTGTACCGGAACAGCCACAGTGGGGCATTCCAGGTGAGCCGTGCGACTCAGGAGCGTTTTTAACGCCATGGCAAACTGATCCATGCAGTGATCTTGCTCATCCAATCTGGAAAAAATATTACCAACAAGTGGATTGACTGTATCTTCTGAATTCATGGCCTTCGCCTACTGTCAGAAACCATGAACCAGACCGAGAAAAAAGTACAGCAAAATCACACTTGTTTATTAATAAAAATAAAAAGGTAAATAAAGTAAGCGTAGTCAAAGCATACCCAGAGTCCAGTAACTGTATCGGGTAGTCAGCCAAGCCAGAGTTCAGTAACCAGATCGGGTAATCAGCCAAGCCAGAGTTCTGTAACCAGATTGGGTAATCAGCCAGGCCAGAAGTCAGAGATACAAAAAAAGGTCACTGCCCCCACCTATAACTGGTCTTCACAGCAAGGAGCACTGGAAGGGCAAACGCATGTAAAATAAAACCAAAGAATTTCCAAGCTGACCTTACCAACCAGCCTGCGACCAACCGAATTACACTGCCTAACAGTATGTGTTAAAAACAGGGGTTTAGTTGCACACATTTGCAAATACATGCATAAGCTGCAGGCCACGGCAAGGCACCCTGTTTCCTGCAGACTCTAACTCTAACTTTGAAGAGTCTCCACAGTGGGAGCACATGTATTCTAATGGATAGATGAAGGGCAGATAACTGGAGGGAGCCCAACCCTCCTTAAAGGTGCAGGAGCACACTGAACACCCAGCACATTGTACAATGGCAGCAAAGGTGTCAGTGCGTTGCCTGACCAATATGTCAACTATACAAAAAAAGGTCACTGCCCCCACCTATGACTGGTCTTCACAGTAAGGAGCACTGGAAGGGCCAACGCATGTAAAATAAAACCAAAGAATTTCCAGCTCAACTTAACAACCAGCCTGCGACCAACCGAATTAACCTGCCTATCAGTATGCATTAAAAACAGGGGTTTAGTTAACAAACTATGGTACTTATCACTGAAAATTTATGAAACCTAACGTACTGACTGCCTATCTCATTTCTTGAGGCCCTAACATACCAGGATAGTACAAATATCCCCCAAATGACCCCGTTTTTGGAAAGAAGACAGTCCAAAGTTTTTTAGTAAGAGGTATGGTACGTTTTTTTTCAAGCTATAATTTTTTCCACAATTCTTTGGAAAATTACAATATTTTTTTTAAATGTCAAATTAACAAGATATTTCTCACGCACTGCAAAGGGCATGCTTGCAATTACACCTCAAAACACATTCTACTACTCCTTCTTAGTATGGCAATACCACATGTGTGAGACTTTTTCACAGCCTGGCCACACAGAGAGACCCAACATCCAAGGAGTCAATTTTGGCAATTTGGGGGCATAAATTACATATCTAATTACCTGACTACCTATCACATATCTGGAGACCTCGGAGCACTAGGACAGTGGAATTACCCTCAAAATGACCCCATTTTGGAGAGCAAACTCCCCAATGTACAATCTATGAGGCATAATGAGCCTTTTGAACGTGTCATTTTTTTCCAAACATTTTTGGAAAATGTGGAAAGAAAATGAAACATCATGGACATACTAAGAATTACACCCTGAAATACATTCTTCTACTTCTCTTGAGTATGGCAATACCACATGTGTGAGATTTTTTAACAGCCTAGCCACATAGAGAGGCCCAACATTTAAGGAGCAACTTCAGGTGTTCTAGGGGCATGTGAACACTGACTGTATCTAATACAATCCACCAACGCCAACAAATAAATACATTTTAATTTAATTAAATAAAGGTGCAGCTGCTTTTTTAAACCAAAAGGTATAATGCTAGTGTTAAATGGATCCATTTGAGTGAGCTCCTTGTGAACAAACAGCACTTGCTAAGTGTAATTCAAACAAATATTAGAGGTAAAAATATTCTATACAATAAAGTGACAAGTGCAAATTAAATCCTGTGCATTTCATGTGTTTTTTAAAAAACAGTCTAGGCAAATGCAGACAATGTCCACAATCAGAGCATGTAGTTCAGTAGGAAAAAAGTTCTTCCAGGTATATGAGTTGCCCCGAACCATATGGCCCCCGCCAGCTGTCATCAGCATAGACCACAATAAAAGGCCCACAGGATATAGGTAAAATTCCTACTCACTGGACGTTGTTGGCCCTCTCTGCTATACAATAGGAGGAGTCAGATGTGCTTAATGGTCTCCATGACTGGGAAAGGGGAGAAAAAACAGCCATATTCACGCTCTCTCCTCACGATCATGACCAGTTCCGGTTGTAAAAACTCCTTAAAATGTGAACAGGAAAAAACGAGGGCCAAAGATCCTCATAGTGTAAAAAGTTTCCAAATAGGATTTTATTCAAAAAAACTGACAGCAAATATTGTAAAAAAGACATTTGCATCACAAGCCCGTTCTAGGGGCATAAATTACACATTTAATTTTCTGACTACCAATAACATTTTTGAAGACCCTGGAGCACCAGGTAAATGGAAACACCCACAAAATGACCCTATTTAGAAAAACAAATACCCCAACGTATATTCTATGAGCATAATGAGCCTTTTGAATATGTTGTTTTTTCCAAGTTTATGAAAAATGTGGAAAGAAAATTAAAACGTATTTTTTTTTTTTTACACAAAGATGTCCATCTAGAAAGTTATTTCTAACAAACAAAATGGACATAATAAGAATTACACCCTAAAATACATTCTTCTACTTCTCCTGAGTATGGAAATACCAAACGTGTGAGACTTTTTCACAGCCTAGCCACATAGATAGTAGGGTTGCCACCTCATCCCTTTAAACCCAAACACATATGAATTACACAGGTCCAAGAGACACAGGCATCATGGGAGTGTGCCAATAAATTATATATTTAGGCCATATATTAGATTATAATTTATATTTGTTTTAGATTTATATTTGTATTATATTTACAGTATATTATATTAATCATATTCTCTTTTCCTTCCCCACAATTCACTGATAGAAATCCCACTGCTTGCTGTGAGACAACTCAAGACAATTAATTCTCTCAGAAGCTCTGACCCCAATTTTTATTGTGTTTGTATTGTTCTTCCTGCAGACAGTGAAAACTGCATGAAATGTCCTGATGAAGAATGGCCAAATGAGAAGAAGGATCAGTGTGTTCCAAAATTGATGGAATTTCTCTCATACACTGATGATACCATTGTTGCAGTATTTTTAGCTGTCTCCATCCTCTGTTGTCTTCTTACTGGTTTTATATTGGGGATATTTATACATTACCGGGACACCCCCATTGTTAAAGCTAATAACCGGAACCTGAGCTATATTCTCCTGGTCTCCATCCTGCTGAGTTTCCTCTGTGTCTTCTTCTTCCTCGGCCATCCAGTAGATGTAACCTGCATGCTGCGTGTAACCTCTTTTGGTGTCATCTTCTCAGTTGCCGTCTCTACTCTACTTGCCAAAAGTATCATGGTGTGTATTGCTTTTAAAGCCACCAAACCTGGGAGTCCCTGGAGGAAATGGATGGGAGTCAAAATTCCCAATGTTATCATTTGTGTTTTCTCACTGGTTCAAGTCATAATCTGTGTCACTTGGTTGTCTATTTCTCCCCCCTTCCAGGATCGGGACACTCACTCTTATCAGGGGAAGATCATCATTCAGTGTAATGAGGGTTCAGTTATCGGCTTCTACTCTGTCCTGGGATATATGGGGATTCTAGCAGCTGTGAGTTTCATTATAGCCTTTTTAGCTAGGACATTACCAGACAGTTTTAATGAGGCCAAGTACATCACCTTCAGCATGCTGGTGTTCTCCAGTGTCTGGATTGCCATGATCCCGGCCTATCTGAGCACCAGAGGGAAATACATGGTGGCTGTTGAGTCCTTTGCTATAATGGCCTCAAGTTCTGGACTTCTTGGCTGTATATTTTTCCCAAAATGTTACATAATTCTGATCAGACCTGATCTGAATACAAAAACAGTTATCCGCTAATATGTATGGAGCAACACTGGATTAACAGTAGTTATAGCATTATCTCTATCATTGTAATTTTAGTATTTTCCTAGTGTATTGACAATGAACACTGTTAAATATAAACACTTAATACTTACCTCTCCAATGGACGGTAAATCAAATTTTTGCTCTGCACACCGCTGGTATCGCACACTTTGGGTTTGTTGGAAACCTTGTCTCATGCTGGGAGTAGTGGTTCCTCCCACCAGCCGTTACTTCACTGCAGAACAATGTAGTCACTTAGTGAGGAATAACCACAGTGATCAGAGGGGGACAAATTATCCAAATCAACCTGTTGGGTCTGATACCAGAGCCAACCATCATTCTTCAAGAGAGGGAAGATTTCACTCACCACCTTTCCAGAAGATAAATATTAAACATGTTCTTTTATAAGCTGCTTGTAATGTATTTTAGGATCACTTTAAATATATTGTTTGTAGATGTATCCACTATATTAATAAATACATTTTGCTGGTGTAATAAAAAAATACATTCATACTAGTGAAAGTTGATGAGAGTATTGTCTTAGGAAGTTCACATTTTAAATGATAAGTTGAGTTAATTTTAAAGAATATGTTCTTTATAGGACCTAATAAAAATGTCTTTGTAAACTGCTGCCACGAGGTAGTATTTGGCTTCCCCATACAATGCTGCAGAGACAACACTGACAGACTCCAACACCTTGCCAGATCCTGATATGAAAGCTTTTAAAGCTAAAAACAGATTCCAGGTGCTCATTGATCAATCATAAGATGTATTCTGAAGAAGACATTAAACGTTAGAATTATGTTAGCTTAATATGTTTTGAAATAAATGTTCTTACTCATAAGGGCCCCATAATAGGGCATTTATACCATGTTCAAGATCTTCTAGTCAGATGTGTCAAAGAAAAAGCTAAACAGATTAGGAAATTACACTCCCCTCAGTCCCTATCCTATAAGTATTCAAATCATACACACTAAGAACAAAAAATATACAAATAAAGCCCATAAATATTATATATTATTAATCAATATTACTAAAGTAAATATAATCACTTTTACATAAAACCTATTAAATGTGCAAAAAATTCCCAAACAGTGTAAGATGAATACATTGATCTCCAATGATTTAGCATAAAAAAATTCATCAGACAATAAAAGTGCCAAAGAATGTGCAAAACAATCAAATTCCCTTAAATCGGGTGTAACGTGAAAATCTTCAAGAGATCACTTCATGACCTCCCCAGTCCGTCATTTACTCTCTTCAATAGATAAGTTGGTCATAGAGCACTTGTTTTGTATAAAAAAATCAGCCGGGTAACTTGGATCCACATAGACAAATGGAGTCAGTCACTTATTAACAAAAGCACACTTTTCTATAGAGAAGCCCTGCTGCAAAAAAAATCAGTTCAGCATAAAAGAAAGGCCCTATCATCACAAAATAATAATCAACGTACCTGAAAAGAAATGCAAACACCAAACTACCCCCTCCTGAAACAAGAGCCATAAGAAAGGGAAGCAATGCAGTAAAAAATAATGATACTTGCCTGGCAGAGGTGATGGCTACAAGGAATATCACCTAGATGAGAGTAAAGAGAGGGGTGTTTATAATGGGTTACAAAGACCATTTCTGAAGGCCAGAGGGAACCAGATTTCCATGAATAAACTGATTAGTGAATGCTCTGTGCTATCTGCACATTGGAGAGGCTGGGGGTCCTTAAAAGGACCAAGGCACAGAGTCTAAATACACCCCCCAGATCTTCACCAAAGACCCTACAAATGGCAAAAACATGACCTTTGAAAGTCTGAGAGCCAAACGCTGGTCCAGACTCAGTCATTTTCCCACCCGCCATCACTGTTTTGTTATGGTTTTATTATTTTTAACATTTTTTAAATAATATTTTTATAGTTTATCTTTTTTTATATACTTTTTTACATTGTTTTTCCTTTTTTCATGTAAGGCTGTTCTTGCCTTGATCAAGCAAACCGTGGCAGGGAAGGCCAGGCTACAACTAAAATGATTTCAAGTGATCATATCTTTGGATTAGAGAGGGCAAGGATGTACCATTGGCTGGAGGTGACCAGTAGGCACTTGAGGTACTAGACTGCCCTGCTGCACATGTCATGTAAGGGAAAATACCTCAATTAATAAAAATACAGTAGATAATATGGTGACAATTGAAGAGCTAGCTATCAGTCAGTTGTTACAGGCAGATATTGGTCCTTAAAAGGATTTTTTGGATGTAAAGGTCTGTGCACACAGGCAGGACACATAAGAGAATGTACCCCATCACTGCATTCCAAAAAACTCAAGTATGTTGAAGCAAACTCAACCAATTAAAAGGCATATAAGCTTTAACATGATGGCATTAATATCAAAGCCTATTTTTGTTTTAATCACTAGTTTTCATGAAAATAGCAGCTAGTGATACCGATATAAAGTCCTCGCTTGGACATTTTGAATTATGGGGTGACAATGCTCTGCCCACAATTCCTGCCTGTCTATCACTCTGTTACATGCTTCCCCAGGAAACTGTACTGATGCACATTGTCCAGGCATCTTCTACTGTTCATTTAAAATGAATCTTCACTCTAAAGCCACATTTCATGCAAAGGATGTTTAAAAAATCAAGCAGTTTCTGAAAAAACAAAATTCTTATCTCAGTCCTAGCCTCCAATGCTGTCAAGCGGAGTGGGTGACATCACCATGCCTCACTGCTGCCCCCTGGGATAGCTGGAAGCCTGAAATCTGGTGAAAATTTCCTCTTGCAATGAGCTTCTTGTTTCACTCCATAATCTTGTACAGACAGAGCTCTCTCTTTTATTACATGTATATATACTGTACAGGACCGGAGTTACAGCTGTGCTCATAATCTTACAGTTCTGCTCATAAGTTTACATACCCTGGCAGAATTTGTAATATATGGACCATTTTTTAAGAAAACACATTTATTTTATTTTTAATGTGATTCAAATTAAACAGTTAGACATCCCAGAATAGCACAATCCTAATTAGTGAAGAAATTGCCAGACAAAATTATTTGTTATCATAATGTTCTTCCTGACCTTTGAACTCAGGTCATCTGGCTTACAAGGCCAATAAGGGGCTTTTGGATGAGCCCCCCTATAATAGGGTGAGGTCACAGCATCCATATTGACATGTGCTTTATCTGTAATAGGGAAGATATAAGGAGTACTGCTGATAAAGTGCACAGGAAGAGATTGGTGTAGGGCTTGTAGGGATTGGCAGGTCTGTTAGAGTAGATGTAAACCCTTACCCGAATGTCTTAGAGGTATTGAGAAAGAATTTATGAAATTTTAACTTAATTATATGTTTGCCTATTATAATATATCTATGCAATGTTATGCCGCATACACACGATCATATTTTTTTCCGACAACAAAATCCATGTTTTTTTTCGACGGATGTTGGCTCAAACTTGTCTTGCATACACACGGTCACACAAATGTTGTCGGAACTTCCGAACGTCAAGAACGCGGTGACGTACAACATGTACAACGGCACTATAAAAGGGAAGTTCAGTAGCCAGTGTGCCACCCTTTGGGCTCCTTCTGCTAAGCTTGTGTTTATCTCGAGTTAGTAGAAGTTTCGTGAGAGACGATTCGCGCTTTTCAGCCTTGTGCTTTTCAGATCATTACTGCTCTTCAGTTTGTGCTTGTGGGTTTGTATCTGGTTTTCAGTGCTTGCCCCCCCAAAGCGCACACGAGGTCCGTATAAAATATATGGAGTACTTTGTGGGTAGGGGGGCCATTGATATGCCAGAAAATGTTTAATAAACATTTTAAAAATACATTTTTTTAGTTAAACTGAAATAATATTTCCTTTGATTTACTGCTTGTGTTTCTTTTAGCTGTCTCCAAGGCTATCTAATGGGCTTTTTTTGGCCATTTTCTTCAATAGTGCAAACATAATTTATTTGATACATAAGGTGACAATCTCTTCTTCAGCTAACTATTATTATGTTGTGGGTCTGCTACACACACACTTTGTTTTTGTTGTTAATGTATGTAATGCATTACTGATAAAAATATACATTTTCAGCACCATGAATTAATTTTGTTGAGTCACGAAAATGGCATTATTGTAGCAAATTATAAAGCACTGTGGGAGTTATTTACTAAAGGAAAATCCACTTTGCACTCCGAGTGCACTGCAAAAGTGCACTTGAAACTGCACTGAAAGTGCACTTGTAGTGCAAGTTGATTTGCCTTTAGTAAATAACCCCCATTTCAGTGTAAACACCAACTTAGTCCAAAAAGTGATATTGAACATTGAAAGAAGAAGCCACACATTGTTGAGTAGAAAACTTTTTACTCTGTGCACATTCACATGTGAAAAAGGGTTTTTGAACAAACCAACATATTTTAGTAAGAACATTTTTGTTTTTGACAGTACAAATAGCCTTTTTTGTGTTAAAACAGGCATGTTTAAAACCATAAAACCATACACAACTCAGGAACTTACAAAGTTCATCTTTGACAAAGTGAAGGCAATATCAGACATTAGTAGGGATGAGCCAGATGTTCGAGTTGAACGTAAGTTCAACTCGAACAACGGGTGTTTGCCTGTTCGGCAAATTCAAAAGCCGCGGAACACCCTTTAAAAGTCTATGGGAGAAATCAAAAGTGCTCATTTTAAAGGTTAATAAGCAAGTTATAAGTCATAAGAAGTATTTGGGACCTGGGTCCTGCCCCAGGGGACATGTATCAATGCAAAAAAAAAGTTTTAAAAACGGCCGTTTTTTCATGAGCAGAGATTTTAATAATGCTTAAAGTGAAACAATAAAAGTGAAATATTCCTTTAAATTTCGTACCTGGGGGGTGTCTATAGTATGCCTGTAAAGTGGTGCATGTTTCCCGTGTTTAGAAAAGTCTGACAGCAAAATGACATTTCTAAAGGAAAAAAAGTCATTTAAAACTACTCGCGGCTATAATGAATTGTCAGTCCGGCAATACACATAAAAGTTCATTGATAAAAACGGCATGGGATTCCCCCACAAGGGAACCCCGAACCAAAATTTAAAAAAAAAAATGCGTGGGGATCCCCCCAAATTCCATATCAGACCCTGTCTGGTATGGATTTTAAGGGGAACCCCGCGTCAAAATAAAAGAAAAAGAGGAAGGGACGAGAGAGCGCCCCCCCTGAACCGTACCAGGCCACATGCCCTCAACATTGGGAGGGTGCTTTGGGGTAGCCCCCCAAAGCACCTTGTTACCATGTTGATGAGGAGAAGGGCCTCATCCCCACAACCCTTGCCCGGTGGTTGTGGGGGTCTGCGGGCGGGGGCTTATCGGAACCTGGAAGCCCCCTTTAACAAGGGGACCCCCAGGTCCTGGCCCCCCGTTTGAATTGGTAACGGGTACATTGTGCCCGTACCATTTCATAAAAAAAGTTTGAAAATGGTAAAAAAAAAAACAACACACACCGTGGGAGAAGTCCTTTATTAAAAAATAAAAAAATAAAACTGTCCCACGTAGTCCATTCACCTCCGCCGGCGGACCGAAAAAAAATAAAGATCTGCCTCCATGGGAGGCAAACGCCATATGACGCGACCTCGCAGGTGACAGCTCTTTTAAAACTGTGGATGGGGCCACACAGTGTCATCGCCGGGTAACCCTGCTCTCTCTGATGCATGTGGACATCCCTATGGCTTCCCCTGTAGCATCACAGGGGTCATAAAGGACTTCTCCCACAGTGTGTGTTGTTTTTTTTTTCCATTTTCAAACTTTTTTTGTGAAATGGTATGGGTACAATGCCCACAGACCCCACAACCACCGGGCAAGGTTTGTGGGGATGAGTCCTTTCTCCCCATCAACAAGGTGCTTTGTGGAGCTACCCCAAAGCACCCTCCCAATGTTGAGGGCATGTGGCCTGGTACAGTTCAGGAGGGGGGGCGCTCTCTCCCCCCTCTTTTCCTGCGGACTGCTAGGTTGCATGCTCTGATAAGGGTCTGGTATGGATTTTTGGGGGACCCCATGCCATTTTGTTTTTACATTTTGACGAGGGGTTCCCCTTACTATCCATGCCAGACTTGAAGGGCCTGGGATGGAATTTGGGGGGACCCTCACGCATTTTTTTTTAAAATCTTGGTTCAGGGTTCCCCTGTGGGGGACTTCCATGCCGTTTTGATCAATGAACCTTTATGTGTATTGCTGGACCGACAATTCATTATAGCCGCGAGTAGTTTTAAATTACTTTTTTTCCTTTAGAAATGTCATTTTGCTGTCAGACTGTTCTAAACACAGGAAACATGCGCCACTTTACAGGCATACTGTAGACACCCCCCAGGGTACAAAATTTTAAGGAATATTACACTTTTATTGTTTCACTTTAAGCATTATTAAAATCACTGCTCCTGAAAAAACGGCCGTTTTTAAAACTTTTTTTGCATTGATGCATGTCCCCTGGAGCAGGACCCAGGTCCCCAAACACTTTTTAAGACAATACCATGCATATAAGCTTTTAAAATTAGCAGTTTTGATTTTTCATGTTCGTGTCCCATAGACTTTAACGGTGTTCACGTGTTGGAACAAATTTGTTGCCTGTTCGCATGTTCTGGTGCGAACCGAACTGGGGGGTGTTCAGCCCATCCCTATTGGGGACCTGGGTCCTGCCCCAGGGGACATGTATCAATGCAAAAAAATGTTTAAAAAACGTCCATTTTTTCGGGAGCAGTGATTTTAATAATGCTTAAAGTGAAACAATAAAAGTGAATTATTCCTTTAAATTTCGTACCTGGGGGGTGTCTATAGTATGCCTGTAAAGTGGTGCATGTTTCCCGTACTTAGAACAGTCTATTACCAGGCCCTTTGGGTCTGGTATGAATATTAAAATCCAAAAATCCATACCAGACCTTTATCCAAGCTTGCAACCTGGCAGGCCGCAGGAAAAGAGGGGGGGGGGGAGACAGCACCCCCCCTGAACCGTACTAGGCCACATGCCCTCAACATGTGGAGGGTGCTTTGGGGTAGCCCCCTAAAGCACTGTGTCCCCATGGGGCCTCATCCCCCCCGCAAGGGCCTCACCTCATCCCCACAACCCTTGCCCGGTGGTTGTGGGGGTCTGCGGGCAGGGGGCTTATTGGTATTTGGAAGCCCCCTTTAACAAGGGAACCCCCAGATCCTGGCCTTCCCCCTGTGTGAAATGGTAACGGGGTACAAATGTACCCCTACCTTTTCACAAAAAAAGTGTGAAAATGGTAAAAATGAAATGACACGGCTTGGGACAAGTCCTTTATTAAACAATTAAAAAATAAAAATGTCCCACGAAGTCCATTCATCTTCTTCTCTCGCTCCGATGGAGCGAAAAAAATAAAAAACCCGCACGCCGCCACCAATCCGCCTCCATCGGAGGCACCCGCCCTAACGACCGTCCTCTCAGGTGACAGTTCTTTTATAACTGAGGGCGGCCCTACCCCCCTCTGACGCTATGGGGAAGCCATATTCATGTCCCCATGCATCAGAGGGGGCAGGGTCACCCAGCGACGTCACCGTGTGGCCATGCCCTCAGTTATAAAAGTACTGTCACCTGAGAGGACGGTCATTACAGCGGGTGCCTCCGATGGAGGCGGATCGGTAGTGGTGTGAGGTTTTTTATTTTTTTTCGGTCTGTCGGAGTGAGAGAAGAAGAAGATGAATGGACTTTGTGGGACATTTTTATTTTTTTATTTTTTAATAAAGGACTTATCCCAAGCCGTGTCATGTCATTTTTACCATTTTCACACTTTTTTTGTGAAATGGCAGGGGTACAAATGTACCCCGTTACCATTTCACACAGGGGGGGAGGCCGGGATCTGGGGGTCCTCTTGTTAAAGGGGGCTTCCAGATTCCGATAAGCCCCCCATCCGCAGACCCCCACAACCACCGGGCAAAGGTTGTGGGGATGAGGCCCTTGTCCCAAAGCAAAGCACCCTCCCCATGTTGAGGAAATGTGGCCTGGTATGGTTCAGAAGGGAGGGCGCTCTCTTATTCTCCCCCTCTTTATCTGCGGCCTGTCAGGTTGCGTGCTCGGATAAGGGTCTGGTATGGATTTTTGGGGGGGATCCCCACACCATTTTTTTTTATTTCTGTGCGGGGTTCCCCTTAAAATCCATATCAGACCTTAAGGTCCCCAAAGGGCCTGGTAATGGACTGTGGGGGAATCCCTTGCCATTTTTTTCAATGACTTTTATGTGTATTGCCGGGACCAACAATTCATTATAGCCTCGAGTACTTTTAAGATACTTTTTTTCCTTTAGAAATGTCATTTTGTGCAGGGACTGTTGTAAACATGGGAAAAATGAGCCACTTTACAGGCATACTATAGACACCCCCCAGGTACGAAATTTAAAGGAATATTTCACTTTTATTGTTTCACTTTAAGCATTATTAAAATCACTGCTCCCAAAAAAATTGGCCGTTTTTAAAACTTTTTTTTTGTATTGATACATGTCCCCTGGGGCAGGACCCAGGTCCCCAAACACTTATGACAATAACATGCATATAAGCCTTTAAAATTATCACTTTTGATTATTCATGTTCGTGTCCCATAGACTTTAACGGTGTTGGCGTGTTCAAACAAATTTTTTGCTTGTTCGCATGTTCTGCTGCAAACCGAACCGGGGGGTGTTCGACTCATCCCTAGACATTAGTATGTCCAAACTGTGTAGATATTGCCTTCTTCAGTTGGAGTGATGTCACCCCTGTGAAAGCCAAATTTTGAAGATGCACACAAATTGGGAGTCAAAATGTGGATTTCCCTCCTGATCCCATGCCTAATATCAACTTGTGCTAGCTCCCATCATGGAGGATCAATGGACGTGTTTCGGGGGTGCAACCCATTCATCTCATCCACTTTAGCTGTGAGGAAGGGGTTGTACCATCAAAACTAGTACCTTGCTATCCCGTGATGGCAGATAGCACATGTTGACACACTGTGTGCATCTTGAAAATTTGGCTTTCTAAAAAATATTTAAAATGTGTGAAAATAATAAAAATGCAAACAAATTAGAAGAATTTTGGGGTGTTTTAGATTCTGCCTAAAACATCAATGATGTTTTTGAGTCTTTTTTCCACATCATTGATGTCTTCCTTGATCTTCTGTAAATCACGATTGCACACCATGATCTCCCCAATGAGGATGTGTGCACTTGCACAAACACACCATGTATTATAAATATGCAGGCATCCATCTATTACCTGAAGCTGTGGTCTTAGACACTCACCTGTTGTGGTCACTATTTCGCACACTTCATAAACCTCTCCTTCCTCCACATCTTCTGGTTGTGGTGTGGGGATTTCCTTTTCACAACTTTATTCATGATCTTGGCCTTTCTCACATTTGGGTTTGGGTAAGGTCCATGCTTCCCATCATAGTCGGCCATCTTCAAGATGTCCACCATCTCCACCATCTCTATAAAGGACATATTTGAGGCCTTAATTCTTCTCCGGGATCGGGACGTTCGTGGCTCTGGCCTTTCGTCGTTGCTGCTGCTGTCTGCATGCACTTGCTCTTTTCTGCGCCATGTGCTCTCCCACTGCACTGAAAGACAAGGTGCGGGGAATAGACTAAAAAGAATGTCAGGGGCGGGCAGAATTTCACACATGCGCAGTGTATATAAAGCGTAACACACGTGCGTCGTACGTACGATCTGTGAGCGGAGGAAGGCGTAACGCAACCGCCGATCGTTACAACGAAGGTACAATTTTACCTTGGTGCATCAGTGGCCTATACTGCTTTAAGATTGAGGCACATATTGGGACAAGGGAAGGAGAGTTTGTCTGCAGAGAAAATGGATCTATTCAATGATGAGGACTTTATCCCCATATTCCTTGATTTGTACAGGGAGCTGCCTTGTCTGTGGCAAGTAAACCACCTGTTTTATAACAATAAAACAAAGAGGCAGGCAGCACTGGATCACTTGTTGGAATTAGTGAAGCCGCAGATCCCTATGGCAAACATCCCCTATTTGAAGACCCTAATTGGTGGCATGAGGAGCACTTATAATAGGGAGCGCAAGAAGGTCCAGGATTCCCAGAGATCTGGAGTTGCAGCAGATGACATTTATGTACCCAGGCTGTGGTACTATGACAGACTGCATTTTCTGTCAGGCCAGACTGAATCCAGGCCAGCCGATCTTCCTTCAAGGCTTCCTTCCACCTCAGCTGAGGCTTTCAACATCCAACCTGGGCCTTCCACCCAGGAAGAAGTGGAGGAGCTTTTTGCAACCAGTTGTCATCCATCCCACACCATCAATGCCATCCCTTATCGGGAGTTTGTTCGAGCTAAACATAACTGCTCAACAAACTCAACCTTTGAACTAGAATGTAAGGTCATCCATCAGCGCTTATTGGACAGAGGTTATAACAAATCTGTTATACACCAAGCACTAGAAAGGGTTTTGATGATGGACAGAAAGGAATTACTGTCAGATAAACCTAAAACTGAGAGAGAGCATAAAAATAAAAATAATAACAAACCTCATCAATCTTACAACTCTAGGAATAGAAAAACGGGTAAACCTATCACATTTGTAACCACATTTTCCCAAGAATATAATCAAATAGTCAGAATAATAAAAAAGAATCTGCCAATATTACATACAGATAAAGAATTAAATGAAATTCTGCAAGCAGGTTGCCTTTTTTCTTGCTGACGTGCGCCCACACTGGGGACTGCACTATCACCTAGTCTATTTTCATCCAAACAATGCCAACCCACCTGGCTCTCCTATCCTGGCAGTTACCCTTGTAATATAAAAACCTGTAGGTACTGTAACTTGTGTGATCTGGGTAAAACATTTGTTGCCACAGCTACAGGTAAAGAGTTTACTATACAGCAATACATCAACTGTGGCACAAACTACTGTATGTAATTTACCTGATCACCTGTATTTCATGCAGCCTCCAATATGTAGGCTGTACCTCACGTCCTTTGAGAGCCTGGATAGGGGAACATTACTGTGACACAATTAACCCAAATGCTAGAAATATTTCGAATGCAACACGTCACTTTAGGGAATGTCACCAGGGTGATCTTTCCTCTTTCCGCTTTAGAGGAATAGAGCGGTTGTCTCACTCGCCCAGAGGAGGTGACAGGGAGAGAAGGCTATTATTTTATTTTTTTTTTTACTTTTTGTATCTAATGTTTTTTGTATTTCATGGTGTGTTTTAATCATGTATCATGTATATGTGCATAAGTGCACGCATGAGTGTGTGCACACATGTACTTAATATCACTCTAAGGTGTGTGACAAATAGTGGCATACATATGGATCACCCAATATGCAGTATAGCTGATTACCCTTTTTTGGACAGTTGAAACGCATCAACTGTTCTTATTTGCGTTTGGTCACTGTGGCTTGTTAATAAATATTATACTTCTTAAGAGCAATCACCGGAGTGCCGATCATCTTTTCCTCAAGAAGTGGAGGAGCCCAGCTTGAGCCAGGTATAGCATTGTTCAACATATTTATAGTCAAATAATTAATGATGTTAACTAGATGTTATTATTGATCAGTAATTTCTGATTTTACAAAGTGTTTTTCATATCAATAGACAGTAGTGGCCACAAATGATTGGGACAAGAATGAAAAATGCTGGGGTCAGAATGATAGTCTTTTCTATTTATTAACATTCAATTTGCAACAGTCATGAGCTGAAAATTGTGTGTGATTGATGAACCATGTGACGGAATGTCCCACACTCCGCTTGAGTGCTTCCATCAGTATATCGCTTCCTATGTCCTGGAACACGAGTCCAATGGATCTGGCTATAGTAACCCCCAAGAACCAGACAAAACCAGTTTTGGAGTACATCAGGAATAGCCATCTTTATTTGAGATCTCACACAATTATATACACAAGGATTACAATAAAACTGTAACCAGAAACCTAATTAACATGAGCTAATTATCTAATTCTTTAGACAGCCTAGGTGACTAAGAGACATGACCTTTAGGACAGACTTGCCATCTTTTAGCTCAGAAGACACAATCAACATTATCATAAATCAACACAGGACTCCTTCATACAATTGCAGGGTTAAATAGCACAAACAACAATGGGTGAAATACTCTTAGAAGCTGTGGCAAGCCAGACTAGACTCATTTACATTATAGAAGACAACAGACCTACAGTCCCTGTCTTGTTTGCACTGCCTGTATACTGCTGTTCAGAGTATATAGGGCCTGGGGGCCCCACGCCTTTCCTTTTTTAATTTGGGTGCGGGGTTCCCCTTAATATCCATACAAGACCCAAAGGGCCTGGTAATGGACTGGGGGGGTACCCATGCCATTTGTCTCACTGATTTTCATCCATATTGCCAGGACCCGACATTACATTAAAGCCGCAAGTGGTTTTAAATGACTTTTTTTTCCTTTAAAAATGACATTTTGTGCAGGGACTGTTTTAAGCACGGGAAACATGCGCCACTTTACAGGCATACTATAGACACACCCCAGGTACGATATTTAAAGGAATATTTCACTTTTTTTTTTAACTTTAAGCATCATTAAAATCGCTGCTCCTGAAAAAACGGCCGTTTTTAAAACTTTTTTTGCATTGATACATGTCCCTTGGGGCAGGACCCGGGTCCCCAAACCCTTTTTAGGATAATATCATGCAAATTAGCCTTTAAAATGAGCACTTTTGATTTTGAATGTTCGAGTCCCATAGACGTCAATAGGGTTCTAACTTTTGTGCAAATTTTCGGTCCGTTCACAAGTTCTGGTGCGAACCGAACCGGGGGCTGTTCAACTCTTCCCTACTGCTCATTAGAGCTTACAATCTAAGAGGGAGGGTCAAGCGATAAAAGAGGTAATAACTGTGGGGTGCGTGCTGATGGAGAAAATAAATGTACAGTTGTTAAGTGGGGGCCAGATAGGCTTCTCTGAAGAGATGAGTTTTCAGGGATCATCTTAAAGTAAACAAAGTAGGAGATAGTTGGACAGATTGGAGTAGAGCATTCCAGAGGATGGGAGAAGCTTGGAAAAAGTCCTGGAGGTGAGCATGGGATAAGGCGACAAGAGCAGCTAGAGAGCAGGAGGTCTTGGGAGGAGCGAAGAGGATAATTTGGTTGGTATTTTAGGTTAGAGATGCAGCTGGGGGCCAGGTTGTGGATGGCTTTGTAAGTTACTGTTAGTATTTTGAATTTAAGATTTTACATTTGGGGGGGCATAGCAACCACGCACCGAGAGCGCCGCACTAGCCTGAAGCTCTGTTCGGCCGCCGGGGTAATCCGCTGACGTAGGGGCCGCCACTGATCCCAGACTGTAGCATTCCAGCTGGTTGTTTTGTTTTTTTAATTTTTGTTTTGGGAACTATGAAATATCTACCCCACATTTGTATCTAAATATTTGTCTCATGTTTGTATGTGGTAACAAGAATATGTTTGAACCTACCATGACAGCCCTCTTACGTGTCGGGGGTGTTGTATTTTAGTAAGAACGTGAAAGTAAGGGTTACAGAGAGTTTAGTTATTGTCGGTTTTCAGGAATGTCAGTGACAATTTACCAATGTACATGAATGTTGTATTGTTTACCATTCTTTGCAGGTTAAATATGAAGGATAGAGTAATAACTTTTGTTTATAAGTATCTTTTCAGGTCCAAGGAGTTTCTGAAAGTGTATGTACATAGAAAGCAGGTGTATAAGAAGGTAAAAGTATCATAGGCTATTTCACTGTTTCCATTGTTTTTTTCTGCACCATTCTAAACCCTGCGTGTCTTCCTCCAGTTTGTAATAAGAGGGAAGGGGGGATGATAGTGATGAGAATGACAAATTTTCAAACCAATAATACTAACTGCTCTAATTCTAGCCAAGTTTGTGACCTAGTAGGAACGACAGGTTCCATGACTTTCTCCCTTTGATGGAATTTGAATCAGCAGTCTGGTGAAGGACACTCCCATAGGAACCTTTTTTTCAATGGTTCCAGGTATTACACCCAAGATGGTAAGATGCAGTGACCACAGTCATTAAGTTCCCACATGTGAAAAATGGTAACAACTACCTACTCGCGCATATGGAATATTAAATAGATTCATTAATTATTTTCTTAATTATTTTCTTGTCTTTTCATCATTAAGTTCCCACATGCCTGGGTTATTGCCATATGAGGTTTGTTTGGAGGTCAACCAAAACCAGAGTTGCACTTTCCTCAGCAGCTGTCACCTACATTCTCAGGTGATGGGGTGGGTGCAGTCACTGTAACATGAACTTCAAAAGTTCCACCACAGGGTTCATGAGTCCCTCCTGGACTGTGACAAAATAACCAGTTTACATTCTTTCTAACCAGGTGATTGGGTCATTGTAAAGAAGCTTGAGGGACAAGACCAGGCCAGCCACTGCAAGAAGCTGCTCAACTACACCAAAGGATGAGGAGTACTTTCCAACTAGTTAAGAAAGCGAACAGGACACATGGTTGGGTCTACTCTGAGTCTCCACTGAGCTCTAGTGCCCCAGCGATGACAGCGGTACATGTTATATGTGATGTTCATATTGTTATGAGGAGTTTTGACAAACGAGTAAAATCCAAACAGACACTTGCCAATAGAATTTAATGATACATTTATAAAAGGGTAAAATTAATTATAATTTTAACAATCGCTCTGGTTCTTGCCAGTTTGGGTATCGGGACAACTAGGTAGCCCACAAGTGTGCTTCAACTTTAGTCTGGTATTAATGCGGATCTACAGCTTATAAGGTAATTCCCCTAATGCAAGAGGTTCATGTGTGCTGGTAAAACTCGTCCAGCATCTTATAGTGGCCGATTGTGGGGATATGATGGCGAGAGAGAAGGTAAGAATGGCAGGGACAGCTGGAAGGGAATAGCTCACCATTCCCGACCAGGTCTGGGCATGGTTTCCTGCTTATACACGGTGGGGGCTTGAGCTTATGAAACGATTAAACAATTTCTCATCCATTGAGGATGGGATGTTTCATGTAACTGTTAAAGTAAGTTCCCACAGTCCAAGGGGGGTTTCTGGGAATTTATAAGTAAAGATTGTTATACCTGGGTCGGGGATACTAGTGACAAAGTCCAGGCCCATATGAATAAGGTACAGATCCCTGCAAGGCAAAGCCAGAGCTATAGCTAGTGAAGGTTGAAGTCCTTTTAAGGGTCTGGGAATCTTTGGGGATTTAATTTTTTATTTTGCAGCAGATCATAGTTGAAGGAAGTAGGGGTATATATACTCATGTTATTTTTGTTTCTATTCCTTCTATATGCCGTGATGAGGTGTTACTGTTGCCTGATTGAACGAGTCAACAGTTTGGTAGTGGAAAGCTCCTTGGGGATGTAGAGAAGTGTTTGCGGAGTGGGGACATGTCACTGGCCCCAGTGAAGGGGCCAGTGAAAGGCTTCCTGTGATCATGCTGAAGATAGCTTACAGAGACAGGGGGCTGGAGATTGTACACGCTGCCCCTGCCCAGACATGCCCATAAGACTCCCCTAGTCATTTTTCATTGGTTGTTGTATAAATTAATTTTTCCTGTGTTGACATTCACATCCTGCGTTTTACATCCTGTGTTGTCATATCCTTTTTTGGTCATATCCTTATTTGGTCATATCCTGTGAGGTCACATCCTGTGTAGGAGGCGATTGGCTGTTGGAGCCAGGACCTCCTGTTTGTCATTTCTTTTGTTGTGTGTGAATAAAAGAGCAAGTGAACTGCTCAGCAGGGCAGTCATGCTGAGATGAGGATGTAAGAATGTGGTAATGTCTGTTTACTGGGGAAAGGGGAAACATGGGTTATTTTAAGATGCATTATAACATTAGACTGAATGTGTGCTTATTAGCGCAAAAGAGGATAGTGTGTTTTTCCACTACACTAGCAGGAGTAGAGTCCCGCAGCCACCAAGAAGACAAAGACAGGCCCGTTGAGCCCACAGTGCCCTTCTTGCTGCATTTGCCAATCCTAATTGGGAGCCCACCACTTCTGCAGCACCCGTACTTCCCCCATTCACTGGCCAACCTGGAATTTAGGTGGAAACAGTTGATTTTATGTCACTTGATTTTTATTTGCTGTTTTTTATGGAAGATCTCTATAGATCCATTGTGGACCAAAGCAATTTATATGCTGGTCAATTAATCACCGCTAATCCCCAGCTGACCCTTGCCAGAGATTAGAAACCTATTACGGTTTCCAATTTTACCTTCCTGGGCCTATCCCTCCTCATGGGCATAACTAAAAAGAGTGAGTTGTGGTCATATTGGTCCACTGACCCAATTCACCATATGCCCATGTTCTCTGCCTTCATGACCGGGACACAGTACGAGCAGATCTTGCGGTTCATGCACTTCAATGATAATGAACTCTGTTCATTATCATTGGCACTACAAAATTTGGCCCCTCGTAAACCACTTCAACCAACAGTTTGCAGCCTTGCTTACTCCCCATCAAGTTGTCTGCATTGATGAGTCCCTGATTACGTTTTCTGACCGCTTGTCATTCAAACAGTATCTTCCCAGCAAGCGTGCCAGATATGGGGTCAAGATGTATAAGCTCTGTGACCGGGCTACAGGCTATACATTTAGTTTTATGGTTTACGAGGGAAGAGATAGTTACGTAGAGCTGGAGAACTGCCCAGACTACATAGGTAGTGCTGTTAAGATTGTGTGGGACTTGGTGTCACCCTTATTTGGAAAGGGGTACCACTTATATGTGGACAATTATTACACGAGCGTGCCACTTTTTAGTCATTTGCTTGACCACATGCGATCTAATCACCGGGGCTTACCCCAGCGGCTTGTGGATTCCTGTCTAAGGCTGGGGGAGTGAGCCTGCTTGAAGTGCAATAATTTGCTTGCTGTGAAGTGGAGGAATAATAAGAATGTTTTCGTTCTGTCCTCCCTTCACGCAGACATAATGGTTCAAATTCCTATGGCGACTGGTGCTGTGAAGAAACCCCTCTTTGTCCGCGAATATAACCTTAATATGGGAGGGGTGGACCTCAACGACCAGTTGTTGGCACCGTACCTAATTGCCCATAAGGCCAGTCGCTGTTACAAAAAAGTGTCTGTATACTTATTTCAAGATACTGTCCCAGAATTTACAAATTTGAGGGCATTCCCACCATATGTGTAACAACGAGCCCTTAGCAGAATGGCAGTATCCAACAGTATCCGATGTGTCTGGAAAAATATGCTGTAATGAAGTTGGGCATTGATACCAACAAGAAACAAGCTTATAGCTTGTCTCTTGGGCTTTAGTTGCCAGTGACAAACAATGTGTGAGGATAAAAGACTTCTCCCAGTCTTCTGCTCCAATTTCAACATTAAGATCCAGTGCCCAATTATTTGTAAATTCTGGGAGATTGGGATAATTTTTTTCCAATAAGAATCTTACATACTGCTAATTAAAAGTGTTTTGGTTTAGTGCTTTGCACCAAGATGGACTCAAACAGATTTAAATCTCTGTTAAAGGATTTGTTTAAAGCAATAGAGGACAAAAAAGTTAATAATTACTGATATTCCATCCATTGCATAAATGAAGGTGGTTGTAATGGTATTAAGTTCGTTATGGGTGGTAGTTTACCCTAACAAAGAATTTGATTTACTCTTCGGTGGGACTCCTTATTCCACGTAAAAAAATGTAACTGGTCTACTGCAGGTGGCAATTGCGGGTTACCAAATAAGGGTGTCATTGGTCCTATTTGTGAAGAAAGCCTTATGCCGCGTACACACAAGCGGACTTTACGGCAGGCTAGGTCTGCCCTGTCTTTCCGACTGACTTTCTCCAGACTTTCAGAATGAACGGACTTGCCCACACACAGACAAGTCCGTTCATTGTGAACGTGACTCGGGTACGACGGGACTAGAAAAGGAAGTCAATCTCGGCGAGATTGACACCTTGCGAGCCCCGTCGTGGGGCATACCAGGCATTGATTTTAAGGGAAACCTCCTACGCCAAAAAAAGGCGTGGGGTCCCCCCCAAAATCCATACCAGACCCCGATCCGAGCACGCAACCTGGCCGGTCAGGAAAGGGGGTGGGGACGAGCGAGCGCCCCCCTCCTGAACCGTACCAGGCCGCATGCCCTCAACATGGGGGGTGGGTGCGAGGGGGGCGCCCTGTGGGATCCCCCACCACAAAGCACCTTGTCCCCATGTTGATGAGGACAAGGGCCTCTTCCCAACAACCCTGGCCGTTGGTTGTCAGAGTCTGTGGGCGGGGGGCTTATCAGAATCTGGGAGCCCCCTATAATAAGAGGGCCCCCAGATCCCAGCCACCCACCCTAGGTGAATGAGTATGGGGTACATGGTACCCCTACCCATCTACCCAGGGAAAAAGTGTCAATAATAAAACACACCACACAGGTTTTTGAAGTCATTTATTAGACAGCTCTGGGAGGGTCTTCTTCCGACTTCGGGGGTCCCTCCGGTTCCTCTTCTTCCGGCGTCTGGTTGGTTCTTCTCCGCTCCCTCTGGCCTCTTCTCCCGGTGTTCCAGTTCTTCTGCTGGCTCCTCCGCAATCTTCATGCCACTCTTTTGCCAGCAGAGGCCTGGACTTCTGGCCTCTGGCTACTGGGCTTCTTCTCTTCTTCCCATGTTGACACGATGGTCTCTCTGGCTGGAATGCTCTCTGAGAGCTCCGATGTGACTTATATAGGCGGAGACCCCGCCCCCTTATGCCATCACAGTCCCTGGGTATACTGGGACTGTGACGTTTTAGGGGGCATGGTCACCGGGTGATGTTGACCACACCCCCTAAAAGGTCACATTCCTAGGTATTTTAATGTAGACGAACAGAGATTAAACGGGAAATTGTTCTTTAGCATCGTCACTTGATGTGATGAAAGTGACACATTAAGAATTTCTGATTTAGAAACATTTACTTTGAAATTACTCAGGACTTCAAAACGTTTAAATTCAGATAAAATAGAAGGCATAGAAATATGAGGGTTAGTAACATAGAGTAACAGATCATCCGCAAACAAGTAAAGTTTTATTTCTTGTCGATTTAACCTTATGCCGGTGATAGAGGGGTTCTGTCTGATTGCTATCGCTAAATGTTCCATCACTAGGACATAAAGCAAGGGGGATAGAGGGCATCCCTGGCGGGTACCATTTTGTATGCGGAAACTTGTGGTTAATGATCCATTGATCCGTATTCTGGACTTTGGTTTAGTGTAAAATGCCAAGAACTTATTAAGCAAATTTTGGTCCATCCCTATTTGCCTTAAAGAGGACTCGAGAAAAGACCACCCAATCTGATCAAATGCCTTCTCTGCATCAACCGAGAGAAGGCATGCTGGTATTTTAGCGTGTTGTCGCGTGTTTCTCTTCCTTGGACAAATCCGATCTGGTCTTTATGTATCAGGCTAGGAATAATAGATTGGAGCTGTAGCACAAATAATTTAGCATATATTTTTATGTCTACTACAATTAAGGATATTGGGCGATAACTAGAACATAATGTTAAATCTTTACCTGGTTTGTGAATTAAAGTAATATGAGCTTCTAGTGTTTGGGTTGGAAATGGGTTAAAGGAAGAGATAGAGTTAAACACCCGTAGCATAAATGGAGACAAATAGTCTTTATATGTTTTATAAAATTTTGGAGTAAATCCATCAGGGCCAGGGCTCTTACCTGATGGAATATCTGTGATTACGCCTAGTAATTCCTCCATTGAGAAAGAGCAAACTAATGATTTTCTATGATTCTCATCTAATATCAGGAGAGCAGTTTCCTGCACATAATCATCAATGCTACAAGCATCAAACTCCATGTCTTCCGTAAGAGGTGGTTGAGCCAGATTATAAAGAGCTGAGAAGTATTCCCTGAATGTTTGTTGGAGACTTTGTGGGTCTGAGGTTGTCTCCCCTGACTACATGCTAATACTGGGTATAAAAGTCTGGGGAGAACAGGGATGTAATGTACGCACTAATTGTCTCCCACATTTATTTCCATATCTATAGTTACTTAGGGCACATTTATCTTGATATGAACTATGAGATTTTTCCAAAAGCTGCAACAAGAATGCCCTAGTAAATGTGATTTTAGATAGTATTTCTGTAGATTGTGAGGCTTAATGTAAGGTTTCTAACAAATGGAGCTTTGATAGAGTATTTTGAATGGCCATAGATCTTTCTTTTTTAAGACTAGAACCATGTTGAATAAACAACCCTCGTAGTACTGCTTTAAGAGCTTCCCATTTTAATGGTAATGCAGTCTCATCCTCTTCATGGTCAGAAACAAAATTACCAATTGTCTCTACAATTGCCTTATTGCAAAGTGGGTCAGACATAAGTGTATCATTCAAACGCCAGGTCCAATGTGTGCCTCGAGTCTGTGGAGGATATATTGAAAGAAATACAGGCGAATGGTCAGACCAAATGAATGACCCTATTTCCAATGAAGAATTCCACTCTAGAACCTGGTCTACTGTAAGATTTATGTGCTGATGAAAAATATGTATAATTGCATTCTTTAGGATATAAAATCCACCATAAATCAAGTAGTCTGTGATCAAACAAATGTTTTTTAAGGGACCTCAGCCAAGAGTGAGAAATATTGGAATGCTGGGCAAAAGTGTCTAATTGTGGCTCTGAGGCTAAATTGAAATCTCCTCCTACAAGAATGACACCTTCAGCAAAATCTGCTAAAAGATGAAAATTGTCGTTGTTTGATCGTGGTTCGGAATATAAAAATTTGCGATTGTGAAAAGTTTGTCCCACAAGCGGAATTTGAGTAGAAGATATCTACCATTAATATCAGCTATATGTTCCAAGTGCTGGGCCGGTAAATTTTTATGGAAAGCGATGGAGACCCCCCTGGCCTTTGAACCAGACATAGTGCTATGAAACCACTGGGAATAATGTTTAACAGAATATACAGGAATGCCCTCAGTACAAAAATGAGTCTCCTGGAGGAGTATAATATCTTCCTTCGCTTTATGCAAACTATATAGGATCTGTCCTCTTTTTGACTCATTATTCAGGCCTTTGACATTATAGGTACAGAGTTTCAATAAGGATGCTAAAGAAGACCTTTTCGCCATCTCAAAGAGAAAGAAAAAAAAAAATATATTTTTTTAAAAGAGAGGATCCCTCTCTCAGGGCCCTGAGCTACCCAGGGATCACAGATAGGCCAAAATAAGAGAGAAAAAAAAGGGGGGGGACAGGAAACACACAAAGGGATATGGACAGTGTCCAAAACAAAAAAAAAATCACCAAACCCTACCCGAGGGCTGGTGTACCTACAAGGGGGTGACGTGAGCGAACACAGAGGATGACTCCTAGTAGAGACCGTGACTAGTATAAAAAAAATGCCCTATCCTCCACATAGACTCATACTGTATATACTGGGGTCCAAAGAAATCCCATCCAGATGATCCGAGTGGAATGGGCCGTGTGGATACCCCCCCCCAAAAAAAAAAAACACCCCACGGGTGAACACGTATATAACTAATTCCTAAGAGGGCCTAAACGGATTTCCCCAACATTGATCCAACTATAATATAGGCCATACCTCACAGTTAATGTTGCCTGCCTTTTTAGCTTTGCCTTTTGGCGCCCTATTGTTGCAACTCGGACATATGCGACCAATGCGACATGTGATATGCGACCAATGCAACCAATGCAACGCAACTAATGCAATGTGATCATTACAGTCACATACTATAGCATATACTGTCTGACCTTGGAACCTCATGAGCCTTTCTATCCTCTTAGAGATCGGGAGAGAACAATAAGTGTATCTATTTTGTATTTAATACATGACACATGATGATACACGATGACACATGATGACACATGGCACATGATGCCTGACACATGATGGCATGATAATAGACATCCTTCTCCACCAAAAAAGAAAAGGAAACTTTTACTATCTAATTGCTTATCAATACCCCTCACACATAGCCCTCTCATGCCACCATATGCCACCAGAGGCAACATACCATAAAACACCCATCATTTTAATAAATGCTAAATGCTACTTTTTTTTGTTCTCCATTAATTTTCACAATAAAAAACAAAAACAAAAAAACAACCCCTCTCTTCTTTCCTCCCCCTCTCCCCTCCAGTATCTTGCAGTTGTATACTATAGTTACAGGGGAGGTAATTTCCAATACACCACAAATTACACTGCGGTCCATTTTACCAGGCTCATATAAAAATATCAAAAAGGGTTTGCTCAGACATTGGGTGATAGCTGCAAGATTAGTTAGTCCACGCCATTGGCAATCAACACAATCCCCTTCAGTGAATGAATGGGTAGTGGAAATGGATCATACTGGGAAGATGGAGACCCTCCTGACATATGAATTGGACATACTTGAAAAATGTCGGCAGATATGGGCCCCCTGGAGGGCCTTCAGGGAATCAACAGGAAACTAAAGGTTTAAGCAGTAACTAGAATAGAACCTACATATGATCTAATAGGGCTTCAATACAGGATGTATAAATGTCAAAGCAAAGGGAAAGGGAAAGGAAAGGAATATTTAGTATATTAGTTTGTATAATGTATCTGTAAGCTATTTTGGTGGTATGACAATACCATTAATGAATGTATATATGTTGTCTAATAATTTTTCAATAAAACTAGGATTGAATACTTATTTCAATTGGCACTGCTGAATGCTTATGTGCTATACAATGCTTCAGGACAAACTGGATCCTTCCTTAAATTCCAGGAAGAGATCATCAGAGATAAAAAGCAGACGGTGCAGCGCTGGATATAAGACACAAGAATTGTGAACAGTGATAAATCAATGAGTCAAACAACCTACAATGGTGAATAACATCCAATAAAAAATCAGATCGGCTAATATATAATAAATCAATTAGGTGCTCATGAAATATTGCAAGGACATAATAAAATGTAATAAAAAATAGTTCATATAGTGAAAAAATAGTTCATATGGTGAAAGTGAAGGTGAAAATAAAGTCCAAGATTAATGGTATTCCATGCAGGACCCGGGATCAATATTCCACCGTTAGTGCTGCCCACCACCTGGTGATAAAGTAAGGGAGGCTTACCGGAAAGCCTGCGACCACCCTTATTCAAGGGGGTCAGAACAGGCTTAGTAGAGATATATGGATCACGAGGGATGTCCTGCAGGAGACACTGCTGAAAGTTTGCCAACCTCCTTCATGGACAGCTACTCAGCAACAACTTGGAGTACTTCACAGGATGTGGTCCCGGGATCACTTCATATAGAGCAATATATATATGCTTCCACAGATCCGACGAAGGTGAGCCATAAATGCCAAAAGAAGAAAAAGACTCTGCTAGTGCAGAGAATCTCTGGCTGGTTTATTAAAGTTTAAAACATTACACATAAAACTCCTAGCATGGATAGAACAAGAAAAAAACTCTGCTGCCGTTTAAAATGAAATCGTGCATGCCCAATGCGTGTTAGCGTTGTGACCCTACGGCCGTTTCGTCACAACAGACGTCATCAGGGGATCATCAGAGTCCTTCTGTTTCCAGACGGTGCTGTGGCCCAACTTCCCAATCCAAATGCAGTGACCAGGCTGCATGAGAGGCATTTTCTGCATGTCCTCTCTGGTACCCCTACCCAATGAGCACCCCAAAGAAGATGTCGTGTATGTAGAAAGCGCAGATATAGGCATGACACCTGCTTTTATTTTCCCTCCTGTCCTGACCAACCTGGTCTTTGCATTGGTGACTGTTTCAAACGCTACCACACAATAGTGGAGTATTAGCGTAGGGTACAGCATTGCACAGCCCTAGGCATACTAACACACGGTCTCCAAAGATGTGATGGCCATCACATTTTGAGAGACCCTTGTCTGGAACTTTTACAGTTTACAGTTAATATAAAAGTGCAAAAAATAAAAATAAATAAAAAACACACAAAAACACACAAAAAAGCAAAAAATAAAAAAAGGCAAAAATAGTTGTGGTTTTATTTTTCTTCTCTTTATTGTTCTCTCTCTTACGTTCGCTCTCTATTGTTCTCTGTCTTTTGTTACTGTATTTTGGCACTGAACTGTTTTATTTTGACTATGTTTTATTGTATTTGCTTTGCAGGTATGGTAAGTCGAATGCCCCGTACACGCGGTCGGATTTTCCGACGGAAAATGTGTGATAGGACCTTGTTGTCGGAAATTCCGACCGTGTGTAGGCTCCATCACACATTTTCCATCAAAGTTTGAGAGCAGGCTATAAAATTTTCCGACAACAAAATCCATTGTCGGAATTTCCGATCGTGTGTACACAAATCCGACGCACAAAGTGCCACGCATGCTCAGAATAAATAAAGAGATGAAAGCTATTGGCTACTGCCCCATTTATAGTCCCGACGTACGTGTTTTACGTCACCGCGTTCAGAATGATCAGATTTTCCGACAACTTTGTGTGACCGTGTGTATGCAAGACAAGTTTGAGCCAACATCCGTCAGAAAAAATCCTAGGATTTTGTTGTTGGAATGTCCGATCAATGTCCGACCATGTGTACGGGGCATTACTGTTATGCTGTTATTGTTAACCATCATTTGCTTAGCAGGTACGTCATTCAGCTGCAGCACGGGTTTATTTATTCTGACAGCAACAGCGTTTGCTCCCACGATACATAAAGCCGTGACTCCAGCGCTGTAGGAGGTGATTTCACCACCACAGTTAAAAAAAGAGCATTATGCAGAAGCATGGGGGCAGCGGTGGATGAGCGATTTACTCCTAACATTAGGGGCGGATTGCCCCCATGCTTAGGCATATATTTTTTAGGCACAGATTGGTTTAAAAAAAATTTTCTTTTGACTATGTTTTATTGTATTTCCTTTGCAGGTATGGTAACTCTTATGCCCCGTACACACGGTCGGATTTTCCGATGGAAAATGTCCGATCGAAGCGTGTTGTCGGAAATTCCGACCGTGTGTGGGCTCCATCGGACATTTTCCATCGGATTTTCCGACACACAAAGTTGGACAGCAGGAGATAAAATTTTCCGACAACAAAATCCGATCGCGTCAATTCCGACCGTGTGTGGCCTGTTCCGACGCACAAAGTGCCACGCATGCTCAGAAGAAATTCCGACACGGGACAGCTCGTTCTGGTAAACTTAGCGTTCGCAATGGATACAGCACTTTCGTCACGCTGCAATGTAAAAAATGGTTTAATACAGCGCACTCTTCTTCTTTATAATGTGACAAGAATTAAGTCGTTTTGCTGCTCATATTCACACACACTTCTCACAAAGTTTTATTTGTGTTTTTTTAGTGGGATTCCCTCAATATATTGTTATTAGTTGTCACATCTGACAGTTTTATATTTTTTATGTTTTTTTTTTTTCTTTTTAAGCCTTTTTTTTTCTTTAATGTTTGGATTTTTTCCAAGGTTGATCTTTGTTCAATGTTATTTTTATTTTTACTCCAGAATATTTTTGTGTGTGTTTTGTGTGGCAAGTTACCCCAACACCATTGATATCTTTTATTATTTAATCTCTATGAGATTTTTTGTTGTTGGTGTCCCTTGTTCATTTCACATTGTATATTAGAAATGTACCTGAATCCTCACAAACAAACCATCATTTTTGAAGAAGTAAAACACATAGGAGAGTATAATTCAAAACAAAAATCCTTTATTAAGGGCTCAGAACCAAACAAAGAGGAAGGCAACACTGGAGCAACAGGAGATATTAGTGAAGCCTGGGACCCCCACGGCAGACATCAATTCTTAAACCTCAAAATTGGTGGCCTGAGGAGTCCATATATAAGGGAGGGCAGTCTGGTCCGGGATTCACAGAGACTTGGATAGCAGCAGATGACATCAGTGTCCCCAGGCTGTGGTACCACAAAAGGCTGCATCTTTTGGCCGACCAGACTGGATCCAGGGTCCTCACTGTCTGGTCTTCCTTTCACACTTCCTTCCGGGCTGTGGCTGTGCAGTTGGAGATGTGGCAGGAGGAGGAGTAGGACCTGCAGGAGGAGTAGGACCTGCAGGAGGAGGAGGAGGAGGAGGACCATCCCAAAGCTGTGTGTGAGGTGTAAGTTGGCCCCTCACACCTTTCGCCAGAGCCTCTGATATGAGGGCCTCACACATGGCTTTTTGGCCCTCCTCCATCCTCTGCATTTTATAGGCTATGAATGCCGCAAGGTTCTCCTGCCTGGTGTGTGGTGCTCCCAGGACCTCTGTAGCCCTACAAAAAAATCTGATAGCCGCCTCCTCTAGGGTACTCCTCCTCCTGCCACTTTCTGTTTCCAGGGGGGGTGGAGGGACCTGGCTGAGACTTCCCTGTGTATGAAAAAGGGACATGGTTTTAGTTTTTGCATCATCAATCACAATCATAAATTAGTACTCCCAACTAACATCTAGTTAACATCATTGATTGGACAAGCAGAAATATTTAGAAGAATGCTATACCTGGCTCAATCTGGGCTCCTCCACATGTGGCCTGGAAGGCCAAGGTTGGGCGTCAGAAGCCTCAGCCAGGGGGGAAGGAAGCGTGGAAGGAAGACTGGAGAGGGATGGCCTGGGTTCAGTCTGGCCTGCCAGAAAGTGCAGCCTGTCGTAGTACAACATCCTGGGGACATAGATGTCACCTGCTGCTCCGGATCTCTGTGAATCCAGGACTTTATTGCGCTCCCTCAGATATGTGCTCCTCAGGCCACCAATGAAGATCTTTAAATAAGTGATGTCTGCCGTGGGGATCACCTGCTTCACAATTTCACACAATTGCTCCAGTGCTGCCTTCCTCTTTATTTGGTTCTTGTAATGGGGGTGTTTAATCTCCCACAGACAGGGCAGCTCCCTTAGCATCTCTATGAAGACTGAAATGAAGTCCTGATCTTCCAGTACCATATCCATGTTCACTGCAATACACAACACAAGACAAAGCCTAATGTCACACCAAACTCTCCTAATCTTGTTACAATATAGGCCTCAATCTATAGAAGCAGTATAGGCCCAAGTTTGTCTCTTACCTTCGTTCTTACGATCGCCGCGTTCAATGCTGCTTCCTCCGCTCACAGATCAAACGTAATACGCACGCGTGTTACGCTTTATATACACTGCGCATGCGTGTAACTCCGCCCGCCCCTGACGTTCTATCTAGTGTATTCCCCGCCCCTTTTCGTTCGGCGCAGTGGGGGAAGAGCATGATGGCGGACATACAGCAGGTGCGGGCTAATTGTAGCAACGAGGAGGAGGAGAAGGAGGAAAGGGCGGATCCAGGCACGTCCCGATCCAGAAGGAGACGTTTTAAGGCCACAAATATGTCGTTTGGGGAGATGTTGGAGATGGTAGACATCATGAGGAAGTCCGACTATGACGGAAAATATGGGCCTTATCCCAACCCCAACATCCGAAAGGCCAAAATCATTGGTAAAGTGGTCCGGAGTCTAGAGCGGAATTTCGGGGTACGAAGGTCTAAAGATCAGTTCAGGAAGCGGTGGTCGGACCTGAAGTTGAGAGAGCCAGAGCAGTACCGAAAGATCCGGAGAGTGCTGCAAAAAAGTAAGTAGTTGTGCTGTGTTCCTATTCTTTCTGTCTTTATTACGTTCGTTCTGCTCCATATGCTTTGATTAGTTGTAATGTTTCCAAAGGTCAACTTTAATGTTCATGGGCACATTATTCGTTCGTATCAAACATTTTTCTTTCGGCCTCTAGAACACCATTGTTTAGGCCATATGCATTTTCACACATTTTTGGGGGCCTACTTGGATGCCAAATATTTGTTTGTGTAGATGGGTTTGTTACTAGAATGAAATGCAAACTAGATTGTGTGTAAGGAGAGGACACTGAGCAGCTGTTTTCACATCTGGACACTGGATCACTAGTGTGGGACACAAGAACACCATTTTTATTAGGGGGCCACACAGGTGCTCCAGTGTATACTATAGGGGGGTCTCCATCTGTGAAGCTTGTACTAAACAGGTAAAGTATTGCAGCTTGACAAAGGGCAATAAAAAATATACATCTTGGAACTCGCCTAAAATAGACAATTGTACCCCACTTCCAAGCAATGTTTCCTATTTCTATAGTTCTGCCATCAAATATCTGTGTGCTAAGTATACCATTTTTGTTTTACATAGGGGAGAAAAGACTCGGACACCCCTCATCCCAGGAGACCAGAGACCCCCCCCCCTCTGGAAGAAGGGGAAATACCGCAAAACCAAGAAGCTGAGCAGGAGGAAGAAGAAGACGTGGTGGAGATTGGCACCACAAAAGGTGAGTGTCTGCGACCACAGACTCAGGTAAAAGAGATGGCTGGTGGCAGATTTTTGAGACCTTTTTTTTGTTCTTTATCTCTTTTTAGGTGATCGTGATGTGAGGGATCCAGAACGATTTACATCTGAAAGTGCCCAGATACTGATAGGGGAGATCATGGGGTGTAATCTCCAATTGCAAAACATCCAGCAACAAATCACTGATGTTATTAAAAAAAATAATAACATCATTGATGTTTTGGGGCGAATTTAAACCCCACAAAATCACCTGTTTTATGGTACCAAACTTTTTTCAATGTTTAGAAAAGCCAAATTTGGAGGATGCACACAGTGTGCCAACATGTGCTATCTGCCATCACGGGAGATCAATGGACGCGTTTTGGGGGGGCAACCCCTTCCTCAATTATAAAGTAGCGTTGAGGAAGGGCTTGCTCCCCCAAAACACATCCCTTGATCCCCCCTGATGGCAGATAGCACATGTGGACATTTGTAAATTGGTGTGCATCTTCCAAATTTGGCTTTTCCAGGGGTGATTTCCCCCCATCTGAACGCTATATCAAACCCAGTTCCTAAATACTGATGTCTGATATAGCCTTCAGGTTTTACCTAATGTGAACTTTGTAAGTTCTAGTTTTTTGGCTTTCTTGTTGGTTTTACACAGGCCTGTTTTATCTGAAATGGATATTTTGATTTTTCATAATGCTACTGCAAACATTTTATACAACAAACATGTTGGTTTGTTTTAAAAACCTTTGGTAAATGCGCATGTGATTGTGCAGGTATAAAAAAGTGCCTTACTCAAGAATGTGTGGATTATTGTCTCAACACTACAACACTTTTGGGGTGATGTAATTGTTGTTTTATGCACAAATGGGGGTTATTTCCTAAGGGCAAATCCTCTTTGCACTACAAGTGCAGGTTCAGTGCAGTTGCAAGTGCACTTGTAGTGAAATGTGTTTTTGCATTTAGGAAGTACCAGCCAACACTGTTTTTTATAAGGTTACCCAATCACAACATTTTCTGCACTCAACACATTTCTGCCAGGGTCAGCTAAAACAAACACAAGCAGTAAATGTCCACCAAGAATTTCTTTTGGTTGTTTTTTATTTGAAAAAGGTGTCACAGATTGTCTGGCATATTGATAGCCCCCCTACCCGCAAAGAACTCCAGGTATCGTAACCGGACATCACGGGCATTCAGGGAGGGCAAGCCAGGACGGCCGCTTTCAAGTGCCGTCATTGTTGAAGTATTTGGGATTCCGGCCTCAGGCCCAACTGAGCCAGCATAGTTGGCTGAATGTTTTCATAGAAAATTATGGAGAACACAGCAGGCAAGTATTATATGGTTCAGTTTATACTCCGCCATATGGATGGGTGTCATAAATAATCGGAATCGGCTGGCCAGGATTCCAAATGTGTTCTCCACCACTCTTCGGGCTCTGGCCAGCCGGTAATTAAAAACCCTCTGTTCCGGGGTGAGGGTCCTCATCGGGAATGGCCGCATCAGGTGGTCCCCCAGCGCAAATGCTTCATCAGCAACGAACACAAATGGGAGACCTTCAACATTGTCCTCTGGAGGTGGCAAGTCCAAGCTGCCATTCTGGAGACACCTGTAGAACTCCGTCTGGGCGATGACTCCACCATCGGACATCCGGCCATTCTTCCCCACGTCCACATACAAGAAGTCGTAATTAGCCGACACCACCGCCAACATCACTATACTATTAAACCCCTTGTAATTATAATAGTACGACCCCGAGTTGGGTGGTGGGACGATGTGGATGTGTTTCCCATCAATTGCCCCTCCGCAGTTAGGAAAGTCCCACCGCTGGGCAAAGTGGGAGGCCACAGTCTGCCATTCCTGTGGCGTGGAAGGAAACTGTTGAGGAAAAAACAATAAACATTACTATTTTTTCACAGAAACCTGGCAAGCAGATTAGACACAAACATTATGGGTCAACCTCCAGATAGCATTTATTAAGGGGAATTTAACAACAACAAAGTATAAGGTACACCTATCATATTCCCCCCCCTCTCATGGGCCATTTCTAACATTATAGGGGGGGGGGACTCTTGGACAGGTAACCCTCTTCACTTCATTGAGAGATGAATGCCTAAATACAGGGTATTACTTGGAACAGCCCCTCCTTAGTTACACTATTGGCAGACCACTGGACAGGTAAGAAGTGTCATAATACAAAGATATAAATACACACTGTACACATTTGAGCACATTTGGACATTCTGCTATTACCTATCAAGATAATAATAGGATACAAAAACTTTAAACAGTACCATTGGAAAGTATACAGGCAGGCCCTTGCACTACATGCTTTGGGGAATTCATCCATAAATCTGACCAGTAAAGAGATGGGTATAGTGTGTATGGGTTTGGCAAAGTCAGCAGATAGATGATTGAGGATAGAGAATTGGGATCAGCTGACTTAGCAGTTGGGGGAGGGAGGGTTACAAAAAATTTGGGGACACCACAAAAAAAAGCCTCTGGCCCTCTGCCTGAATTAAAATCAAAAATAACATTTTAAAACATTTTATGGGGTGTTTGGGGTAAAGCACTACTATGGAGCTGATAAAATACATTGTTAAGTGACTACATGAGGTGAATATAGGGCAGGAGACACCATGCTGGGGAGGTTATTGAAGGGCAAATATGTATGAAGGACCTAAAATAATAATTACCTAAAAATCCAGCATGCATGAGGACAAAGGGGACATTCACAGCATAATACAATCATGGTAATTAGGGAATGAGGAAAGAAATACAATATATTAGCAACCATTCAATACAATAAAATGTGATATTAAAGGATAAAAATCTTACCTTCATATACTCCTTCTGTAGGACCTGGATGATGGCAGAACAGGTCTCTGGGATAATGATCCCCAGAGCCTGGGGGGAGATGCCTGTCAAGAACTTGAGGTCCTGCAGGCTTCTCCCTGTGGCCAAATACCGCAAGGTAGCGACCAACCTCTGCTCCGCAGTGATGGCTTGCCTCATGCAGGTATCCTGCCTGCTGATATAGGGGGTCAGCGAAGCCAACAAACGGTGAAACACGGGGTCCGTCATCCTGAGAAAGTTCCTGAAATCATCAGGATTATTCTCACGGATCTCACGGAGCAAAGGCATGTGACAGAACTGGTCACGCTGAAGCAACCAATTCTTGGTCCATGAACTCCTCCCCACCCTGTTCATGGACTGGACTTGTGTCAAGGTCAGGACCCCAACACCAAGCCCCTGCACAGCACGAACTCTACGAGGAGTACGCATACGAAACATGGCTAGAAAACGGTCGGCTGCTCAGAACGAAGTAACAGAATGCACTGAAGAACAGCAAGGCCTGTGAAGAGTGACCTGAAAAACAGCAACGAGCGGACAAGATTGCACAGAAAACTCCAATACGAACTGACTGCATGCACTGAAGAGCAGATACAAACCCACAAGCACAAACTGAACGGCAGAAAACGATCTGAAAGCCACGAGTCTGAAAAAGCGCGAATTGTCTCTCACCAAACTTTTACTAACACGAGATTAGCAAAAGGAGCCCAAAGGGTGCTGCGATTGGTTCTGAACCGGCCTTTTCCAGTCTCGTCGTACGTGCTTGACGTCACCGCATTGTTGGCGATCGGAAATTCCGACAACTTTGTGCGACCGTGTGTAGGCAAAACAAGTTTGAGCCAACATCCGTAGGAAAAAATCCGAGGATTTTGTTGTCGGAATGTCCGAACAAAGTCCGAGCGTGTGTACGGGGCATTACTGTTATACTGTAATGTTACTTTGTTTTACTGTTAACCATCATTTTCTTAGCAGGTACCCCATTCAGCTGCAGCTCTGATTTATTTATCTTGACAGCAACAGCATTTGCTCCCACAATACATAAATCAGCGACTCCAGCACTGTAGGAGGTGATTTCACCACAACAGTTAAAAAAAATGGTGCATGTATGCCCATCATTAGAAGTTGGTGGATGAAGAGAGGTATTTTAATGGTGGGCATACCCACCGATCAATCTCTTTTTTTTGTTCAGCCCACAGGCTGCATGAAAAAAGAACATCACAATATATGCCAAACAAGACTGGACTTTGATTGGTTATATCAGAATGATCATCTTGGTATCATTCTTTTCAGCCAGCAGTCAGCTTTCATGTAAAAGCATTCCTAGTGGCTAATTAGCCTCTAGACTGCTTTTACAAGTGCTCCCCCTCCGCCATCTTCCATGATTTTCTCGGGCTCTCCTGTCCCAACAGGGAACCCGAGAATGATTCCACCAGCTGACCATAGAGCTGATCGGAGACCAATGATTGGCTCCAATCATTTCTATGGCCTAAGAAACAGGAAGCTATGAGCATCTTGGTGTGCTCAGACGCTTTGAGGGCAGAGGAGAGATCTAGGGTCTAATAGACCCCAATTCGCTATCATAGGGGATATTTACAATCCCTGAGATAACAATAAAAATTATAAAAAAAATAAAAAGGAGCAGTTTAAAAAAAAAAAAAAAAAGCAAGATAAATAATAAAAATAAATAAATAAATAAATAAAGCACCCCTGTCCCCCCATGCTCACGCGCAAAGGCGAACGCAAGCGTCAGTCTGGTGTCATATGTAATCAGCAATTGCACCATGCATGTGAGGTTTCACTCACCATGAAGGTCAGATCGAGGGCAGTAATTTTAGCAGTAGACCTCCTCTGTAAATCTAAAGTGGTAACCTGTAAAGGTTTTTAAAGGCTTTTAAAAATGTATGTAGTTTGTCGCTGCTGCACGTTTTTGCACAATTTTAAAGCATGTTGTGTTTGGTATCCATGTACTCGGCATAAGATCATCTTTTTTATTTCATAAACATTTGGGCAATATAGTGTGTTTTAGTGCATTAAAATTTAAAAAAAGTGTTTTTTTCCAAAATAAATGCATTTGAAAAATCACTGCACAAATACTGTGAGAAAAAAAAAGTTGCAACACCTACCATTTTAATCTGTAGGGCCTTTGCTTTAAAAAAATGTTTAATGTTTGGGGGTTCAAAGTAATTTTCTAGCAAAAAAAAAAAATATATCAAGGGCTTTGTCTTCAATAGGTTAGATGAGTGGGTGATGTGTGACATAAGTTTCTAAATGTTGTGCATAAAATGCCAGGACAGCTCAACCCCCCCCCAAATGACCCCTTTTTGGAAAGTAGACACCCCAAGATATTTGCTGATAGGCATGTTGAGTACATGAATATTTTATATTTTGCCACAAGTTTCGAGAAAATTAAAAAAAAATGTTTGTTTTTTTTGCACAAAGTTATCACTAAATGATATATTGTTCAAACATGGCATGGTTATATGTGGAATTACACCTCAAAATACATTCTGCTGCTTCTGATGAGTATGGGGATACCTCATGTGTGAGACTTTTTGGGAGCCTAGCCGTGTACAGAACCCCAAAACCAATTACTGCCCTTACGCCCTTAGAAATCCTGAAGGCATTGCTTGGTTTTCGGGGTCCTGTACGCAGCTAGGCTCCCACAAAGTCTCACACATGAGGTATTCCCATACTCAGGAGAAGCAGCAGAATGTATTTTTGGGTGTAATTCCACATATAACCATGGCATGTGTAAGCAATATATCATTTAGTGACCACTTTGTGTAATGTTTTATTTATTTTCTTTGTAATTTTTCTCGTCAAATTTGTTTATTGATTTTGAAAATATAAACATTGATACAATTAACAAAATATTGATTACATTAAATGGTAGCATTAGTTGAATTTACATATCAGATCTTAGTATTTCTTGTAGTTACAAGCAATGAAAGACTTAAATAGGCTATATGTTTTTTTTTTTTTTTTCAAAAAGTTTTGATTTTGATTTTCAACATACAATAAAGTATAGTACTGTACACAGCCATGTTGTGTGACATTTACAGAGGTAACAGACCTATGGTACATACTTAAGTCTAGATGAGGGATATTTACCAATGTATCTACCCTGATGGGATAGCTGGATATCAAATTACAACAGATCATGACAATCTATTAGTTGACTGACAGTAGTGGATACCTGGATGGATCTGTTTAGAAAATCCCTGTGAATACTAGATTGTTAGATAACATTAAAAACAGAGAAGGGAGAGAAGAGAGCAAAAACAGGGGTGGGTGGGGGGGGTATAGAGGTAGGGAACTTGAGAGAAGAGGGGAGGGGGGCACATAGTTGAAAGGTAAACAATTGGTAAGGTACATAGTACGATAGTCCAGATACATTTGACCATATTAAGATTTGAATAGCTGGTGAACATAGTTTAAATAGAGCTTTACTGGTGTTCTTGGAGTGGCAAGTTTAGCAGCCTGCGCCGTGATCAATTTGGTACAAGAATACCTTATCAAGAGGAGATTGACTCCTTTGGTTTCGGGGAGTATGAGTCATAGTAGGAGAAAGAGGATAGGCTGAAATTTGCTATTTCCTCCTGAGAGAGAGATGAGAGCATGAAGGCATGCCATTTGGAGTGAAAGCGGTCTGGTGAGTTTTTCTGTTTGAAATCCGTGTTTAGGCGGTCTTTGATAAGTAGATGCATGAGCTCTCGTTTGATGTGGGTAATGTTGGGTCATCGGGGGGAAATCCAATTTTTCAAAATGGTTCTTCTTGAGATTAGAAGGCAGATCAGAGACCACTCTTTGTGTGAAGTGGTATCTTTTGAGTCCCCTGCGTGTCTTGTATTAGTGTTGGTGGTTTGGGACCAGAGCAGAAGTTTTGGATCCCAGTGGCCTAAGATGAGGAGTAACAGATCCTTAGGTAATTTTTGTAGGGTTACTTCAAATATGTAAGCAAGAACCTGATCCCAGAATGTAGAGATGTAGGAGCAATCCCAGAAGCGATGAGTCAGGGATGGTTTCTGAAGGTTGCAAAGTGGGCAGAAGACTTTGCTCTTGTCAGTTTTTGACGATAGAAAAGGCATATATGCTCTGTGAGCTATTTTCAGTTGCGTTTCTCTCCATATTTCGTTGGGTGTTAGCTTTTGTACTGTGTTGAGGCCTTGCATGATTTTTTCTACGAGGTTTGGGTCAGGAAAATCTTTGTTCCAGTTTTTGATCGATGATGATGAGAGAGGTAGAGATGACTTGTGGAGGAGAGGTTTGTATATGTCCGAGATTTTGTATGAGTCGTTCGAGATCATTTGGTCTGTGACGTTCAATTGGAACCTTTTGTTGACTTGTTTGCATGCCTCCTTTAAAAAGCTGATGCATTGACCATAAAAAAAGGTATGTGTTGTGGGTAAAGAGAAGGTTTCCGCAATGTTGGCAAAGGGTAATGGCTGCCCCGTCATTATGTTGCAGAGGGAGGAGAATTTCGTTAGGCCTTTCCTTTCCCATATTTTGAAAGGTTTATCTTCCAAACCTAGTGGGAAAAGCGGGTTTCCTTGAATCGGAAGGTGTATCGATACGAAGGGAGATATCTTGAGTAGTTTCCTTGCTTCTCTCCATGCTATTGCTGTGTCTCTTAGTTGGAGATTATGTTGATAGAGAGGGGGGACTGACTTCCATTTGCAGTGGAGGAGGGCTACTAGGGAGTATGGGTGGGCTATATCAGATTCCAAGGGGAAATTGGAGTAGCGAGAAGACTGCGTTATCCAGTCTATGCTAGTTCTAAGCAAGCATGCTACCTTAATATTCTAATATGAGGGAGACTGATGCCCCCTTTGTGCCTGGGAAGATATAGCTTTTTAAAGCTATACGTGGTCGTTTGTTTTGCCACAGGAATTTAAATATGGCAGAATTTAGCGAGGTCACATCCTTATGATGGAAAAGTAGAGGGATAGTTTGTAAGGGGTATAGTAGTCTTGCAAAACTGACCATTTTTATTAAATGACATCTTTCCAAGAGCGAGAGGGGTAGATCCATCCAGGCATTTAATGCCTGAGTTATTTTTGACAACAGAGGAGGGTAATTAAGGTGATACAGTGAAGAGGGGAGTTTTCCTATTTTTATTCCCAGATAGGTGATATGGGATTTTGCAGGGAAAATGGATTGCTGGGTCCATGGTGGTGTAGAGTGAGTGCCAATGGGGAGAACTTCGCTTTTGCTGTAGTTAATATGGAGACCAGAGCAAAAACGGAATTAATCAAATACATTTTTTATGGTTATCATGTCTAATGGGGGGTTGGCTGAGAATATGAGAACGTTGTCTGCAAATAGGGAGGTACGCAAGTCATGCATGCCTATTGCTATACCATGTAGGGGGGCTATTAACGTTAGATACCTGGAAAGAGGTTCTAGGGCGATATTGAAGAGGAGCGGGGATAGGAGGCATCCTTGACGTGTACCCTTATGAAGGCAAAGTTCTTCTGATAGAAGACCTGCTACTACTAGTCTTGCTTTAGGGGCCGTGTACATGGCAGTGATAAGATGGTGGAAGGGGCCAGTGAAACCCATTGCTGACATTGTCATGGATAGCCAGTCGAAACTAACGTTATCGAAAGCTTTTTCCACGTCTAACGTGATAATGGCATGATCAGTGTCTGGGTGTTGAAGTGCATGTTCTAAGGCCAGCATGACTTTGCGGATGTTGAGGGTGGTGGTTCTACCTTTTATGAAACCGGATTGGGCGGAATGAATGAGAGAGGGCATAATGTCGGCTAACCTAGTGGCTACAATTTTGGAAGGAATTTTCACATCTAAATTGAGAAGTGAGATGGGTCTGTATGAGCCCGGTTCCTGGGGGTCTTTGCCCTTCTTAGATAGCAGTTTTATAATGGCCTGATTCCCCGACTGTAGGTATGCACCACCTGACCATATACCCTGGTATACTTGAAGAAGAGTGGGTTCTAGGAGGGATTGTAGGGTCTTGTAAAATTCGCTAGTGAATCCGTCTGGACCCGGGGCTTTAGAGAGGGTCAGGTTGCGAATGGTGGTTGAGAGTTCAGGAAGAGTTATAGGTGCATTAGGGGTTTCTAGTTGTGATTGGGAGATTTGGGGCATGTTAATTTTCTCTAAAAAGACGCATGCTTTTTGTGTATCTATGGGGTCTGAGGCATATAGTGTAGAGTAAAATTTTTGCATGACTTTGTTGATCAAATGTGGGGTGGAGTGGAGGGTGCCTTTACTGTCACGAAGATATGTGATGTGAGTCGGGCGGAATGGGCCTTTGCAGAGTCTGGATAAGAGTTTGCCTGCCTTGTTCCCAAACTTGTGGCATGTGGCATCTAGATAGGCCTTTTTGGTGAGTTTGAGGGTGTTTACCCAAGTGTCAAATTCTCTTTTTGCTACCTGCCATTCAGTCCTAACAGCTGGGGAGTCTTTAGTGTATAATGCTCGTTGTGCCTGGTGTAGGCGTGAGCTAGCTTCTTTGTATTTAGTTAGAGTGTTGCGCTTAAAGGAAGAAGCATAAGAGATGATACGGCCCCTTAGGAATGCTTTACCGGCGTCCCAGAAGAGGTTGGGATCGTTTGTGTGGGGGGCGTTATTTGAGGTGTGATGTATAAAAAAAGTGTATCGTCACACGGAGTGGTGCCGTGGATACACTAAAGATAGTACCGTGCCGCGTCCTATTAATTACATATATCAAAAACCGGGGGAGAAGGGACTTATGGACTTTTTAGGCACCACAAAAAATATAGATAAAAAATTCCTTATTTTATTTGATATCAAAAGACATACATAACAAAACAAAACAAAAATAATAATGGTTTAAAACACAACATGTGTCTGTACTAGAATCATTGCTATACAACACCGTCTACAGTAAGAAAATCTTCGGGCATTTAGGAGAAATAGCTTCCCATGTAGATAGGTCCGGAGAGATGGCTATATAGCAGTTTCATAATCAGTTCACATGTTGGGATTGATCGATGCTCGACATGTTTCGCGTATGGATTACGCTTCCTCAAGAGCAATAGCCGTATATGATGTAGCTATCAAGGTATATAACATTACAGTTTATTATTAGTACATATACACATAGGCAAGAAACAGGCGTCTACAAGGGCGCCACATATCTAGTACCAGAAAGAACAATTGTGCGCTTGCTCATATAGGAGTGGTGGTGGGCGCCAGCGCCCCAGTGATACTAAAGGACTGCTATGGGGGCGTGCACAACATAATTATAGGTGGTATATACAATGTGTTCAGGTTTATAACCCCGGTCAGGTGTTTAGGAAAAGGAAAAGGACAGAAAGGGGAGGAGGGGGGGGAAGGAAAAAAGGGGGGGGGGAAGAAAGGAGGGAAAAAGGGAAAGAGGGGAAGAAAAAAGGGGGGGGGGGGAAACAGGGGGAAAAAGGGAGGGGGGGGGAAGAAGAAGAAAAAGAGGGGCAATGAAAGGGAAAAAAGAGGGGGAAAGGGGAGAGATGGGAAAACGGGGAAAAAGGGGGAGAAAAAAGGGGGGGGGGGGGGAAAGGGGGGAAGGGGGAAAAGGGGGGAGAACGGGAAAAGCAGGAGGAGAAGGGAGAGAGGGAAAGGGGGAAAAAAGGGGAGGAAGGGAGAGGAAAAGGTAGAGGGGGTGTGTATATACATAGGTAGCACAGACAAATAATGAAAGTAAATATGGAAACAGTACTTACATTTAAAACCAATATGAAACATTAAAGGGGGGGGTAATAGTCCGCTAGCAAGGAAAGACCAGGTGACTTGACCATATAATAGAGCTATTCGTCTCCGAGTCAGTACCGGTATGTTTGCTCTTTTCTTATATACATGTATATGGGCCTGTTTTTGAAGTAGAGAAGGTAATGCACTTTTAAAGAAAGAAAAGGATACATATATGTATATATGTATATATATCAGACGTAAGCATTTATATATCCATATATGTGCCAATAGTAACCTATTTCCTTGCTGTGGTCTAGGACACTCACCACTATTAGTCTTATGGATCGAGAACTGTAGTCTATGTGCCTCTGAGTTTTACCATGGAGTGCAAGCAGGCATAGAGCGCAGCGTCACTGTTATGATACCCAGTGTAAGCTAGGGTATAAATCCTAAAGTATAAATAGAACCAGGAACATAGAGAAGAAGAGAATACAGAGGAGGAGAAGAGAGGGGGAGAATGGAGCCTCAGTTAAAAGTATAAAGTCACCATCCAGCAGTATATGCTATAATCCAATTGATGCCTTAGTCAGACAGAATACCTGAATATAAAGAAGGGGAAGCCTATAGCGTGTGTAGTCCTCCTGATCCTGGAGCGGAACGCACACTGAGTCAGGACGCTGTCCTTTTTGTGTGCCCGTCCCGTCCGTCGACGTCCAATCGGCGGCCGCCGACGTGACGTCATCCGGACCGGCCAAGGGCTCTACGTGCGCATGCGCCCCCACCAGCCGGAAGGGCCGTCAATCTGAACGGCGCCTCCAGTAAGAGGGCGGCGCACACACATCGCGAGCTGCATCCGCCGGCCAGGATAGCCAGCCGATGCGCGCGCCGCATCGGAGGGGACCAATGCGGCGCTGGGCGGCCGCATAGCAGTAAAGAATGCACCACCAGGTGGCACCAGCGTACACCTCCATCCGTTGAGGCAAGCGCACAGAGAGAAATTATAAACATGTACCTTGAACCAAAGGGGGGTTATTTAAAACATATATTACAATACAAAGGAGCAATATAGAAATTTCTAATATTGCATATGGGTACCTCCATACTTATACTTGATATATCTGCTCACTAGCGAACTATGTATGTACCTTCAACATGACCTCTATATCTATAGGATGGATATTGGGCCCGTGTAAGTTGGTCCGGATTGACCAGAGGGGGCATATGCTTACAAAAAAAGCAACCAATGGAAATTACAAAAAGGGTTTATAGGACTGTGATTCATTAATGCCAGGGGCCCGAGTCGCATTTAAACGCTCTATCCACAATGTTTCCTGCCTTAAAATTTGTTTGTCCCAGTCACCGCCACGAGGGCTTCTGGGAATAACCGCAAGGGCAAAAAAGGAGACCACCGAGGTGTCAAATTTGTGGTAGAGGTCCAAGTGTCTACTGACAGATGTAATCATTTTTCCTCCTCCAGAATAGTATACATGATCTTTAATACGTGAGCGGAAGTGTCGGATAGTTTTTCCGACGTAGAAGGCTTGGCACTCACAGGTCATGAGGTAAACTAGGCCCTGAGTCTCACAGTTAGCATGAAAATGAGGAATAAATGTTTCTCCATTGGGGAGTTGGAATCTGGTCCCTGTGCGGATCCAGGGGCAAAATGAACATCTGCCACATCTGGTCATTCCTGTCGGATGGGATTGTGTTGTAGAGTCATTGCTAAAATGACTGGATGTGAGTTTGTCCCTAAGGGATCTGCTTCTTCGAAAGGTAATGGTGGGGGTGGGGGTGGTATACTTGGCCAGGATCGGGTCTTCGCGTAATAGCGACCAATGTTTGGATAAAATATTCCGTATTTCCACATGTTGTTGGGAGTATTTTGTGATGTATCTAACCATCGTGTTTGCTTTTGGAGCTTTTTGTTGATACAGTAAAGTGTTGCGAGATTGGCGCAATACTCTGTTGTACGCACGACGGAGTAATGATTTGCTATATCCCCTCGCTTTTAGACGCTCACGGAGTGCTTTAGCTTGTAATTTAAAGTCCTCTGTAAAGGTGCAATTTCTCCGGAGTCTGAGGTACTGGGCATATGGTATGCTGCGTATGAGAGTATATGGGTGGGCGCTTTCCGCATGTAGCAGAGTGTTCCCGGCTGTCTCTTTGCGGAACAAAGAGGTGGCCAATTTACCATCATTATCTTTACAGATTGTGAGGTCAAGGAAGGTGATGGTTGAATGGTCACTGCACACTGTAAATTTCAAGTTGAATGAGTTGCAGTTAAGTTTATTTACCAAAATGTTCAAATTTTCCATAGATCCTGACCAAACAATGAAGATGTCGTCAATAAAACGCATCCAACACATCACCTGACTAGTCAAGTGTGATATGCTGTCATCTGAAAAAATTGAGCGTTCCCACCCCCCCAGGTACAGGTTGGCGTAGGTAGGTGCACAACAAGTGCCCATGGCCACGCCCTGTACCTGGAGGAAGTGGGATCCGTCAAACGTAAAGCAATTGTGCGTCAAAATGAAATGTAACAATTTCAGGATGAATTCGCAATATTCCCAGCGGTGATGCGTTTGCTCACGAAGGAAGGAACGTGCTATCCCGACGCCCTGCTCGTGAGGGATGCTCGAGTAAAGGGCCTCGACATCCAGGGTCACGAGCAGGGCGTCAGGAGGCACGACCATCCCCTCAATTTGTTTTAATAGGTCCATTGTGTCTCTAATGTATGAGGGCAGGGCCAACACATGTGGCAAAAGAACTGAGTCCACCAGTCGACTAGCGTTTTCTGTCAGAGACCCTATACCTGACACTATTGGTCTACCCGGAGGTGTGGTCTGATTTTTGTGTACTTTGGGGAGTGCATAGAATGTGGCCATCCTAGGATGGCGCACATTCAAGAAGTTATAGAGATCCTGATCAATGAGGCCCTCCTGATGGGCAGAGCCGATGACGTCCAGAAATTCTGCTTTATATTGATCGATTGCTCTCGACTCAATTTGTTTGTACCAGGTCTTATTACATAAAATGTTCATGGCCATCTGTTTGTAATCAGCTTTGGTCATGAGAACAATATTACCGCCTTTATCGGCGGGTTTTATCACCAGATCAGGGTGATTTTGTAATTGCTTAATTGCTAATGCTTGAATTTTGGTTAAATTTTTGTGTTTAGATGTTACAATCATATTCTTGACGTCATTGACCGTGCCCATCAGGAAGGCCCAGATGCTGGGATTGGTCATCAGGTCAGGGAAACGTTGGGATTTAGGTCTGAATCGATTGACTGGAGGGATCTCTGTGGAAATAGAATTTGACAACACAGAGGTCTCTTCATGGTTTGTGGAGTCACTCTCGTCTAGCAGTAGCATTAAATCTCGGAGGGCTCTAAAGTCTTCCATAGTAAAGTGTTTGACTTGTTCGGAAATCTGTTTGTCCTGTATAGACCGTACCCGATCTTTATCAAATAGGAATTTGTATGTGAGATTCCGGGAGAATAAGTATAAATCCTTAATGGTTTCGTATTTGTCTATTTCAGCAGATGGACAGAAGCTTAAACCCAGCTGAAGGACTTCTACTTGCTGAGTGTTCAAAGAGTAGGGGGTTAGATTACAGATATTCAAGTTGGTATTTACGTGAGTGGCAGTTTGTGCTCTGACACCTGAAAATTTTGTGAAGGATTCCTCATTTGTGAAATATGTGGGTCTAAAGTGCTCTGTCTGAGTTGTGTGTTCGGTATATTGTTACCAAAAGTGTTTAAAGGTGTGGGTGGTGTGTTTTCCATAGTCTGGGTTCCCTGTGTAGGGGGTCTGCCCATGTCACTAATCATGGAAGATGGAGTCGCAATCGCCGACAAATTATGTGATTGTGGTTGTGAGTTTAGAAGCTGGATCGCCTGTAGGGCCGTGGCTCCCAGGTATTTACCAGATGGATGTGTGTTCGTGTCAGTGTTCAGAGAGGTGTCTAATGAAGATTTTTTGTGAACGGAAGAGTTGTCATACGGAGGGCGTCTTTTGAAATAAGGAGTAAAAGACCCACCACCAAGATCCCGCTTACGTGCTCCAAGATGTGAGTGATGAATCGTGGGGTTGGTTTTCTTGGAAGAAGGCTGTGAAGAAAAAATAGAGGAATCAGATTCAGTATCATCATCTGTTGTGTATAATGTATTATCTTGATGTTTCGCAGTACGGTTTCTGGTTCTAGACCCTCTTTTTTGGGCAGATGACTGCCAATGATATGCGAAACCATCCATGAAGGCTAATCTATCTTTGGAAAGTTTGTTTTGTTTTTTGTAAATGATATCTTTAGTGATTTTGGTGACAAAATCTTTGATATCCTGCCAGCGTTTGATGTATGACGCATGTGTTTTTATGCTTTCATTGGAGGATTGTAATGTTACAATTTCTTGGTCAAGTGTGACCAATTCAGATTGATAATGAGAAATGAGTATTTTCATTAAATTAATGCTACATGTGGTGAGTATTCCCTCCCATGCTACCCTAAACTCAGGAGTTGTGGTCTGAAATGAAGGATAAACTTGTACTCTTAGTCCCAATGGACTGATGTTTTCCCTAACATACTTATTAAGGAACTCTATGTGCCAGTACAGATTGGCCTTCTTTTTTAGGAGGCGTTTCATTTTTGCCATAAACTGGTTAATCCCAATTTCTTGTTCCGTATCGACATTGCAATTGGTCTGGATTTCCGACATATAGCCCGTCCATGCCGTGCCTACAAAGTCCATGAGTCAGCTCTCCTTAGATAGTAGGTCTAAACAACTTAGGAGGAAAACAAGATTGCAAATATAAGTTAATGGAGGTAAATAAAAAACCATTTACTAGTAAAGATACAAAAGTCTATGGTACAAGCCACTGATTGGTTCCCAGTTAAGGTCACCAAAAGGGGAGCCCGGGTGCTTCCACCCAAATTCAATACGGAAAGATGTATAAAAAAAGTGTATCGTCACACGGAGTGGTGCCGTGGATACACTAAAGATAGTACCGTGCCGCGTCCTATTAATTACATATATCAAAAACCGGGGGAGAAGGGACTTATGGACTTTTTAGGCACCACAAAAAATATAGATAAAAAATTCCTTATTTTATTTGATATCAAAAGACATACATAACAAAACAAAACAAAAATAATAATGGTTTAAAACACAACATGTGTCTGTACTAGAATCATTGCTATACAACACCGTCTACAGTAAGAAAATCTTCGGGCATTTAGGAGAAATAGCTTCCCATGTAGATAGGTCCGGAGAGATGGCTATATAGCAGTTTCATAATCAGTTCACATGTTGGGATTGATCGATGCTCGACATGTTTCGCGTATGGATTACGCTTCCTCAAGAGCAATAGCCGTATATGATGTAGCTATCAAGGTATATAACATTACAGTTTATTATTAGTACATATACACATAGGCAAGAAACAGGCGTCTACAAGGGCGCCACATATCTAGTACCAGAAAGAACAATTGTGCGCTTGCTCATATAGGAGTGGTGGTGGGCGCCAGCGCCCCAGTGATACTAAAGGACTGCTATGGGGGCGTGCACAACATAATTATAGGTGGTATATACAATGTGTTCAGGTTTATAACCCCGGTGCTTTTTTTGTAAGCATATGCCCCCTCTGGTCAATCCGGACCAACTTACACGGGCCCAATATCCATCCTATAGATATAGAGGTCATGTTGAAGGTACATACATAGTTCGCTAGTGAGCAGATATATCAAGTATAAGTATGGAGGTACCCATATGCAATATTAGAAATTTCTATATTGCTCCTTTGTATTGTAATATATGTTTTAAATTAACCCCCCTTTGGTTCAAGGTACATGTTTATATTTCTCTCTGTGCGCTTGCCTCAACGGATGGAGGTGTACGCTGGTGCCACCTGGTGGTGCATTCTTTACTGCTATTGCGGCCGCCCAGCGCCGCATTGGTCCCCTCCGATGCGGCGCGCGCATCGGCTGGCTATCCTAGCCGGCGGATGCAGCTCGCGATGTGTGTGCGCCGCCCTCTTACTGGAGGCGCCGTTCAGATTGACGGCCCTTCCGGCTGGTGGGGGCGCATGCGCACGTAGAGCCCTTGGCCGGTCCGGATGACGTCACGTCGGCGGCCGCCGATTGGACGTCGACGGACGGGACGGGCACACAAAAAGGACAGCGTCCTGACTCAGTGTGCGTTCCGCTCCAGGATCAGGAGGACTACACACGCTATAGGCTTCCCCTTCTTTATATTCAGGTATTCTGTCTGACTAAGGCATCAATTGGATTATAGCATATACTGCTGGATGGTGACTTTATACTTTTAACTGAGGCTCCATTCTCCCCCTCTCTTCTCCTCCTCTGTATTCTCTTCTTCTCTATGTTCCTGGTTCTATTTATACTTTAGGATTTATACCCTAGCTTACACTGGGTATCATAACAGTGACGCTGCGCTCTATGCCTGCTTGCACTCCATGGTAAAACTCAGAGGCACATAGACTACAGTTCTCGATCCATAAGACTAATAGTGGTGAGTGTCCTAGACCACAGCAAGGAAATAGGTTACTATTGGCACATATATGGATATATAAATGCTTACGTCTGATATATATACATATATACATATATGTATCCTTTTCTTTCTTTAAAAGTGCATTACCTTCTCTACTTCAAAAACAGGCCCATATACATGTATATAAGAAAAGAGCAAACATACCGGTACTGACTCGGAGACGAATAGCTCTATTATATGGTCAAGTCACCTGGTCTTTCCTTGCTAGCGGACTATTACCCCCCCCTTTAATGTTTCATATTGGTTTTAAATGTAAGTACTGTTTCCATATTTACTTTCATTATTTGTCTGTGCTACCTATGTATATACACACCCCCTCTACCTTTTCCTCTCCCTTCCTCCCCTTTTTTCCCCCTTTCTCCTCTCCCTTCTCCTCCTGCTTTTCCCGTTCTCCCCCCTTTTCCCCCTTCCCCCCTTTCCCCCCCCCCCTTTTTTCTCCCCCTTTTTCCCCGTTTTCCCATCTCTCCCCTTTCCCCCTCTTTTTTCCCTTTCATTGCCCCTCTTTTTCTTCTTCTTCCCCCCCCCTCCCTTTTTCCCCCTGTTTCCCCCCCCCCCCCTTTTTTCTTCCCCTCTTTCCCTTTTTCCCTCCTTTCTTCCCCCCCCCCTTTTTTCCTTCCCCCCCCTCCTCCCCTTTCTGTCCTTTTCCTTTTCCTAAACACCTGACCGGGGTTATAAACCTGAACACATTGTATATACCACCTATAATTATGTTGTGCACGCCCCCATAGCAGTCCTTTAGTATCACTGGGGCGCTGGCGCCCACCACCACTCCTATATGAGCAAGCGCACAATTGTTCTTTCTGGTACTAGATATGTGGCGCCCTTGTAGACGCCTGTTTCTTGCCTATGTGTATATGTACTAATAATAAACTGTAATGTTATATACCTTGATAGCTACATCATATACGGCTATTGCTCTTGAGGAAGCGTAATCCATACGCGAAACATGTCGAGCATCGATCAATCCCAACATGTGAACTGATTATGAAACTGCTATATAGCCATCTCTCCGGACCTATCTACATGGGAAGCTATTTCTCCTAAATGCCCGAAGATTTTCTTACTGTAGACGGTGTTGTATAGCAATGATTCTAGTACAGACACATGTTGTGTTTTAAACCATTATTATTTTTGTTTTGTTTTGTTATGTATGTCTTTTGATATCAAATAAAATAAGGAATTTTTTATCTATATTTTTTGTGGTGCCTAAAAAGTCCATAAGTCCCTTCTCCCCCGGTTTTTGATATATGTTATTTGAGGTGTATTCAGTCCATGCATCGGATATGTATTCTTGGAAGTCAGTGTTGTTGTGTAGGTATGAGGGGAATCGCCAGATATTGGGGTGTGGGGGTAAGTCTAGATTACCGAGTTTCACCTCTATAGGGGCATGGTCGGAAATGGTTATGTCGTGGATGTCGGTATTCTGGAGGAAAGGGAGTAGGTTGTCTGAGCCAAAAAAATAATCTATCCTTGTGAATATTTTGTGTGGGTTGGAGTAGAACGTAAATTCCCTGTCCGCCGGGTGGGAGAGGCGCCATAAATCCTGGAGGTGGATAGAAGGAGAGAGGGGGCGGAGGGGGCGATACCCGGTTTTGGACCTTTTGGAGAGGACCTGTCGTCGGTCTGATGGAGAGTATCATTAAAATCCCCTCCAATCAGATGGGGGAGGTGGGTGTTTTCCAGTAGCCAGCTGGACAGTTCGGTGTAAAAGGGTCTGCCTGGGCTGTTGGGAGCATAGACATTTGTTATTACTAGCTTTTTGGAACCTACTTTGACATGTGCCGTGAGCAGATGGCCCTGACTGTCAGTTTTCGTCGACAAAACTGAGCAAGGGAGGTTTTTGTTTATGAGTAGGAGAATGCCAGCTTTGCGGCCTACCGCCTCGGAGCCTAAAACAGTGCCTACCCAAAGCTTCTTCATGCGGTGGAAGTCTGGGGCTAATAAATGTGATTCCTGAAGTAATGCTATATCAGTTTTGAGCCGTTTGAGATGCCTAAGAATTCTCATTCTCTTTTGGGGGATCTGAGACCTTTTACATTCCAGGAGACTATTTTCATATTGGGGGGGGCTTGAGGGGGATATGTGCCGATGAGTTCGGTTCATCACTGTGTAGGTGATGTGTTGCAATACCAGCTATGTCAGGAAGCATAATAGTGTAGTACTGGTCGTGATGTGGGTTAGAGGTGCAGGAGGGTTGGTATGAGCCTTGAGGAAAGGGAGAAGAGGGGGAGGGGGGTGTCATAGAGTGGGGAACAACATAAAAGAGAGTATCACAATTAAACATAGAAACTTCACTTTTTTCCGCATGGAGTCACTGTGTAGGTCAACTCCCAGATCAGGACATTTGCGATGTGTCCCCAGAATGCCCATGAGAGAGTAGCAGGTGCCTATACAGGGTCCTGCGGGCCGGAATTCTGGGGGGGGGGATGAATTTAGCTGTACACAGTGAGGCCATTAGGGAATAATCAATCCTAGTAGGAGAAATAACTGCGAAGAGATAACTTTGAAAACTGAAACACAAATAATAATAACATTACACTTTACGTATTGCCTTCCGAGAGAAACAAAAGGAACCTGAGGAGGGACAGTGAGGGCTACTGTCCGAAAATTGGGTAGCCAGAAAGGTGGATTTCGAGTCTCTGTTCAGCGAGGGGTGAAGCGGTGCTGGTCTGAGACTGAGGATCTGAAGCGCTTGGGTGAGTCTGTGCGCGGGCTCCGTTGATCCAGGGTGCGGTTGATTGGAGTGCCTTTGGAAGGGGTGTGCTGTTGAGTGTTAGAGAGCATAGACCGCATATAGGCTTCTGCTTCAGAGGGTTCTTGGAAGGATAGCTGGACGCCGCTGGATGTCCTGAGGCATAGAATAGCCGGGAAAGCTAAAGTGAACTTTGTTGTTTAAAGAGTTCTAAGCATATCTGCTGGAAGGCTTTGCGTTTCTTTGAGACCTCGATGGAGTAGTCAGCAAAAATCAGAACCTTCACGCCATCAATTTGGAGCGAGCGGGTTTGTCTGAATTTTTGGAGGATAAGAGCCTTGTCTGAATAGTTCAGGTATTTAGCAATGATGGGGCGAGGGTTCTTACGTTCTTCGTTGTAGGACCCCATCCTGTGGGCGCGTTCCACCGTGCAAGAGCCTGTTAGGGCTAGCGCAGAAGTCTGATAGAGCAGGTGCTTGAAGAGATTCGGGTATCCCCACAAATTGCAGGTTGCTCCTTCTGGACCTGTTTTCCAAATCGTCGAGTTTTTGGATTATATATTGGTTTGTCTTGTCTTGTGCTTGTTCTGTGACTTGGGCTTGGTACATCTCTTCTTCCATACTTGATAGGCGATGTTCTAGCTTATTTAACCTAGTGTTATGTTCTCCTAGCTGGGCCTTTATTTGTTTCATCCCCACATTAACAACCTTCTCCACAGATGCAGAAATCATGGGGGACAGGAGGGCTGCTACAGCCTGCGCTATGCGATCCGTTTTGTGGTCCCTGGCATGCTGTGGTGTGGGGGCTTGCAAGGAGAAAGCCTGAGAGAGGGAGGCTTGGGGAGAGGAGGCCTGAGAATGTGGCTGAGCGGGGGATGCCTGTAGGGAGGTGTGTGGAGCTGTGCTGCCACTTACTTCCATCTCCGCCATCTGCGCGCCTGTATGGATGTCCGTGTAGGTCGAAGCCGGGGCCTCGATTTGCGGCTGGGCCAAGGGCACCATCTGGGGCGTGTTGGTGCGGGAGCCGAGGACCCCCATGAATCGGTCCATAAAGTAGGTGCTGTTGCCTGAGGTAGCCGAGGGTGGCTTTGGGCTTCTGGGCTGGCTTTACAGGCTGGTTTTGTGTCCTTAGTGCAGGAGCTGTGGGGAGAGGCAGCTACTCCATGCGGCGCCGGAACCGGAAGTTGGCTATATGTTTTAGAAAGACTAAGGTGTTACAATCAATTTTAACAATTATTTAATCAAGAGCAACAAAAAATGAAAAAGTTGTTAAACTTTTAACTTTGAGTAATATGTAATAAAGAAATAATATTAATTACTATGAGATTAAGTTATTTATAATAGGACATTAGAGCTTACTATCTATTATTGTATTATAATTGAACATTATAAAAGTGAGTGTTTCGCTACCATTTCGTTATGTAAAAATAAATAGGAGAAGACAGGATAGGATAAGGAGAAAAGAAAAGAATTAAAGGAAAGTAAATATAAGAAGAAAAAAAAAAGTCTGGATTAGTAGAGGTTTCCGGAGATTTCTTAGTAACAATATGTACAGAGTATCTTTTTGTCAGTTATTCAAAACAAAGTTATATAGTTACCAAGGTCTTAGTAAAGAAGTGTCAAAATTAGGAGAAAGAAAGTGGGTCACCCAAAGACTCCAAAGTTTCTCAAATTTAGGTATGTTATTGTTAGATATGGCATCTGTTTTCGAGAGGATCATGGCCTGATGTATTCTATTCATAGTTTCAGAAAGCATTAGTGATGAGGACTTCCACGCTTTGGCGATGGTCTGCTTTGCGGCTGTGGTAATTTGTAGGAGTTTAAATTGTGTATAGGAGATTTGGTTAGGCTTTAAATTTAGAAGCACAATTGTCGGATCTGGGATGATAGTTTTCTTGAATAATTGAGCATTAGGAATATTTCTTTCCAATAATTTTTTGCTATATGGCAATCCCAAAAGATATGAAAATGCGTTCCTAGATCACCACAGCCGCGAAAGCAAAGTGGAGAGTATTGTGGAACATATTTTGCTATCCTAACAGGGACCAGATACCAACGCATAAGTCCTTTATAGTTCGCCTCTAAGGCTACTACATTATGAGGAGATATTTTGGTATTGGCCCAGACTTTATCCCATTTGGATGAGTCCATGTGAAAACCAAGATTATTCTCCCATTTTTCCACATAGGAGGGTGTTTTTGTATCAGGCAAAGCATTCAGGTGACTATACAACATTGACACAAGCCCCTTTGAGTGGGGGTCATATTTACAAATACGTTCAAAATGCGTTATGTCACATAGATTATCTCTATCTTGTATAAATGGCATAAAAATGTTTTTGATCTGTAGATAACAAAAGAGTTCTGAATCTGGAAATTGATGGGTTTCACATAGTTCAGGAAATGTTTTAAGTGAAGTTATCAGGTCATAGAGTTGTGTTAAATCAGCAGAAATCAATTTTTTAAAAGTTTTAGGAGATGTATGAGCCGGGTAGAAAAGTGGATTTCTAATAAATGATACAAGAGGTATATGCGGAGATTGTATTCTTTTGATTACTTTGAATCTATCCCATATAGCAATTGTATGTTTAGCAATCCTATTTTTTTATTATTTTATGGTCAGAAGAGGTAGATCATATTAGATTTGGTATGGAGATCCGATCACAGTCGATTGATTCAATCGCTACCCAGAAGGGGATCTCGTGCTTCGTGTGATATTTAGGAATATGTGCTATTTGTGCTGCATGGAAATAATCAGTAAAATTAGGGAAACCTAATCCTCCTTTAAGTTTAGAAAGATAAAGAGTGTGGGTAGGTAAGCGAGATTTTAAGGAGCTCCATATGAATGCTTGTGTTTTACGTTGTGGGTTCCTAAGGAAGTATGCAGGGATAGGAATGGGTAATACACGAAAGAGATATAACATTTTAGGTAATACAGTCATTTTTATTACATTTATTTTACCAATCTATGATATTGGCAAAGAGGACCATTGTTTAAGAAAATTAGTAATTTTTCATAGTAGTGGAGGATAGTTAGCAGAGAAGATATCAGATAGATTGGGGGTAAGAGTAATACCTAGATATGTGAGGTGAGATGTTGACCATGTAAAAGGCAGAGATGTTTGAGCTTGTTGTAGTATTTGCGGGGGTAAAGAGACATTTAAAGCTGTTGATTTTTATGAGTTTATAATTAGTCCAAAAATTTGGGCAAAGTGATCTAGTTTGCTTATAAGATTGGGAGCAGAAATATGAGGGGAAGACATAAAAATTAATATATCGTTAGCAAATAGACAAAATTTATGTTGATGGCCTGCTAAATCTATGCCCTTGATTGAGGGGTCTGTACGGATAGCCTGGGCAAGAGGTTCAATGAGTAGGGCAAATTATGTCAAACATGTCTGATTTGTATCCTGCATATTTAACATATGCCTTGGGATTATTATAAAGTGAAGTGACCCAGCTTAGAAAATGAGGTCCAAAGCCCCATTTTTGTAGAGTGAAATTTAGGTAGGGCCACGTCACTGTATCAAATGCTTTTTTGATATCTAATGACAGGAGACACAGAGGTATTCGCCTTGTTTTAGCTGCTAGAATTAATAATGATGCTCTACTGACATTATCTGCTGCTTGTCATAAAGGGATGAAACCTACTTGATCTTTGCTTATTAATGAACCAATTATATTATTAAGACGAGACGCCATTACTTTTGCTAGTAGTTTTATATCTAGGTTTAATAAGGATATAGGTCTAAAGTTAGTACAAGATGAATCATCAGACTGAGGTTTAGGGATCATTGAAATTATTGCTGTTAAAGTTTCCAGTCGGAAGGATTGTTTGTTAAGTAGGGAGTTAAATGCTTTTATTAGGATGGGAGTAAGAATATGGGAACATTTTTTATAGTAGAGGGCTGAGAATCCGTCAGGGCCTGGTCGTTTATTTAACTTAAGGGATTTAATTGCTATTTCGATTTCTATAGGTTCGATAGGACTTTCAAAGTTATCGTATTGAACTTGAGAAATGGTTGGAAGTTTAACTTGTGAAAAAAATGATTCTGCTGAGGATTGGTTGAAGGATCCTTCTTTTTTGTAGAAAGAAGTAAGATGTTTATGAAAGATGTGTAATATCTTTACTGGGTTACTAGTGTATTTATCATGGGGTATTTTTAGGCGAATTGGCTTAAAGGGGTTATTTAATTTTTGAAGCACACGTGCAAGAAGGGTGCCAGGTTTATTAGCTTTAAAGTAGAATTTATGTTTAGATTTACGTATTGTTTTGTCCACCGATTCTGATAGGAATAGGTCAAGATTTAAACTTGCCTTATCAAGTTGTGCTTTTGACACTGGAGTAGGGTTTGATTGGAAATTTGTGTGGCAGTCATTAAATTCTTTTTCTAGTTTTTGTTGTAGTTGTCGTTTTTCTTTTTTAAGGTATGATGCTTGTCGTAGACAGACCCCTCTAAGAACAGGCTTATGGGCTTCCCACAATGTCAGTGGGGATATATCAGGAGTATCATTGTATCCCAGATATTCTTTTATTGCTGATTCTAAGTCAGATGAATGTGATGGGTGTGTGAGAATTGAATTGTTTATGTGCTATGTGGGGTCTTGAGCTTTTGGGATTAAAGAAGTAAAGGTTGAAATTATCGCACAATGATCTGTCCAAGTATAAGGTTTAATATAAGAGTTGAATAATTCTGGTGAAATACTTATAGATATTAGGATATGGTCAATACGGGAAAAAGATTTATGTGGGTGGGAGTAAAAAGAGAATTGACGTTTGAAGAATTTATTTCACGCCAGGAATCTAGCAGTGAATGATGTTGAAGAAGTCTTTGAAACATACGAGATTGAGAGCTGGATACGGTTGGAGTAGGGGATTTATCTAGATAGGGGTATAGAACTTGATTTGAATCACCACATATCAAAAGTGTGCCCATTTTATGCGAATCTATAACTTGTAGCAAGTGAGAGAGGAATGATGTTGGTTTTATATTAGGTGCATAATAGGAAACAATTGTGAGTGGGATATCACATATGTGTCCCAAAAGTATGAGATAGCGGCCTTCTGGATCTTTGATCTCTGTTATGAGGGAAAAAGGTGTAGTTTGGTGAAATGCTATTAGTACTCCTCTGCGTTTTGATTTAGCTCAATCAGTATAAACTTGGGGGTAGCATGTCCCAAAATATTTAGGGGTTGAAGTTTCAGTAAAATGCGTCTCTTGGAGGCACACTATATGGACTTTTGAGGAGGATAAAGATCTGAATACTTTAGTTCGCTTATTAGGAATGTTTAGACCTTGGACATTTAAGGTTAGGACATTCAAAGGAGTCATATATAATTTTTACATAAGATATATTGATATATTTCTGTTATCAGGTGCGGAATCAAAGAAACCCCAGGGAAAGATTGGATAAAAGAAAAAAGGAGAAGTAGATTATGAGAGAAGAAAGAAATAATAAGAGTCATATATTTAAAATAAGTTATAATTACTAATATATGTATAAAAATAAAACGATGGCGTACTGAGCACGCAAATCTGCTAGCTCAGAGGCACAAAGTCTATCCGAGGAGGCCCCTCACACTGTAACCCAAGTGGAGGAGAGTCCTAGGACAGAAAAATGGGGGCAGCATTGACCAATTCTCGGGTCCCCCACGGCCAAATTTTATGAAAAATAAAAAAATTCAATTTAGACATCCGACTTTGGCTATATTCCTTAAAAAATAAGCAAACATAAGAGTCAGATTAAATAGTATTCCTTTTAACAAATCCAAATCCTTAATTAATTATATATGAATATTTGAACGTAAAGTTATATACTTTAACTTATAACATATTAAGAACTTGAAATATTTAAAATAAAGATAAGGTAGGTGAACCATTAAGTTAAATGAGCTTCAGAGAGAAATGCAAAATGCGTTCAGTTCATTGTGTCTGGTGGGTCCAGGTCTGGGGAATTTAATCGACACCTTTTTGATGCACTTTGTCTGCTTCTGTCAGTTCCAGGCTTAGATGCACTTTGTAGAGAATTAGATGTTGTACGTCGACAAAGGCTAGTAGAGGGCCCATTGTATAGATGAAGGTTTTGCAAAGTGTTCTGTAATTGTTCAAAAGATCTGCTTGAATATTTGGTGCCTTGAAATGTAAAACGAATAGAAAATGGGAATCCCCATTGATAAGGGATATGGTGGTGTTGGAGATTTTGGAGCAAAGGTTTCATCGCGCGCCATTTAGCAACTGTTATTGGTGATAGGACAGCAAAAATCTGGTATGAATGACTTTGAACTTTGAATGACTTTGACTTTGTAAGAGATTCTTTGTTCCTGGCGGCTGTCATAAGTTGCTCTTTTGTGCAAAAAAAGTGGAACTTTACAATTATGTCACGAGGGAGATCTTCAGTTTTGCATGGCGCCAAAGCTCTATGGATTCTGTCCGTTTCCAATCTTACAATTGGGATTGATGGTGTTAATTCCTGAAAAAGAGCAGTCATAGTCGATTGAAGGTCAATGATTGACTCAGTCATACCTCGTATGCGGAGGTTTGAACGACGTGCCCTTTTCTCAAAATCTTCTAAACGCGCTTGCGGTGTTAAATTTTCATCTTTAAGAGACTCCAACTTATTGTCATGTGATAGTACATTAGTTTCAATGTCATCCATTCTGTTTTCCAATTCAGCTGTGCGTTGGCCTAAATCACGTATTTCTTTTGTCAGTTTCTCTGTAATTTGGTCAGAGGTCTGCTTTAAAGCTTTCTGTAGCATTTTCTCTATTTTTTTTAATATATTTGGGTGTAATGTATCTGCTTGTTGTGGCTGGGAGCTGGCATGTATTCACTATCTGTGTCATACAGTTCCTGAGGTAAATGCAGCTGTTTCTTGTCAGCGCAGGCCTTAGCTGTGTGAGGAGAATTTGACTGAGCCATATTTCAGGAGCGTTTTTTCCTTGTGGCTTCTCACTTTTGTTTTGCCTCGGGCAGCTCCCAAAACCATTCTATTTGGTTCACAGGGTACTAAGGAGGATATTAGTATGCTTTTTGTTTAGTTACCCTACCATTCGGGCGTCTGTGGTAGCCGCAAAGTCCCGGGAATAACAGAGCTTCAGCGGGACATGTCCATCGCTGTCTGCTCCGCGCATGCACCCCCTTTTTTGTCATTTTTCAATCACTTGTGATAAAAAATAAGATATATTCAATGGGCTCAACATTTCTCTCAGCAGAGCTGGAGTGTGAGACAACACAAACAGTGTTTGTGACTGCTATCAGATTGTATTCCTGCGATCACCATCAGCAGGCCGTCTGAAGTCTTCCCTCCACCTTATGTTTTGCTAATTAGTAATTTTAAATTTCACCTTTCTGTCCTCTGTCCTCTGTGACTGCACCGAGATAGCCTCTCTTGGGGTTCCGTGCTAGTTGCTGGTCATGCAGTGGTTTATTCTCTGTAAAGGTTGCTGCGGGAGTTCTTGTTGATATCAGTTTTTGGTCTGCACATCCCTTGAGGAAGCATTTCAGCGAAACATGTCGAGTTAATGTGTGACTTTACCATCTCAAATTTATCTGCTTGTTGTGACCACCGTATCTGTAAAACACTGCAATACTTGTAAAATATCTGTTTATTGCCTGTCTTTTTAACTCTGAATATATATTAAAAATTATATTTTTTATTCAATATTATTCTTTTTTGTGGATTCTCCTGCACCGTTAAAATCCCTTGCTTTTCCCCAATTCTACTCATTTTCTCTTCAGCGATGTGGTGCCATTGTGTGTTTCACGACGTCTTCCAGTGCCCCTGGAAGACGTGATGATGTCACGAAACGCGTAGGGCGGAGCCAGACAACGGGCTGACATCACCCCCAAGCGAGTTGCATTCCAGCAGGACGGGTTTGTCCGAGCTCCGGTGGCCACGGAGCCAGACTTAAGGCTGTTCTATCCATTTACACTCTGTAAGTGTGCATTTGTATCTTATTTATTTTAATAAATCATATCGGTTTTACACTATGTGAGCCCCTTCTATGTTTTATGGTATCTGAGCCTTGGGTTCGTTGGAGTGGCTGATGATGACCTCTGGTGGACACCGCTGACAGTTCCCATATATGGCTTTTAAAGATTCCTGCTTGCTGTGATCCTCTGTGGTGGGGGGTCATGGCCTTCTGGTAAGGAGTAACCCCTTCCATTCCTGGTGGTGGATTCTTCCTTGCTGTCACAGAATTTTTACTATTATCACTTGGACTTTTGTTGTTTATCGTTGGTGATTTGGACTCTCTATGATATTTAATTGATACTTTATCTGATGGGACTTTTTTTCATTATCACCAAATGTTTTGCACATTGATTCATTTTTATTTATGATTACTATATGAACTTTTCTTCACTGTTAACTTCACGTTATGTTATATCAGTATTAGTGCAACCCTTTATTTTTCTTATGCTTTTTCACAATTGATGTTTTTTGTGGGGATTGCTGCTTTTCACATTATTTGATTCGTATTTGGTTTTTAGTGCAGTTTTTCATTATTTTCTGTGTAAATATAATGCTTCCCAACTCAATTGTTCCCATATGACTATCAGTCCCAGCAACACTCTGTAACAGTTCTAAATGTGTGTAGTGTTGAACAAACTTTCTGGGTGTCAACCCTCTCACCGCACCGGATCCGGACAGATGGGTGTCTCCCTTTCAGCAGTTCTGTATGAGGCCACAACCACACTGTCCCGCTGTTTCGTTTACTAACGACCAGGAGTCCTCGGTTACCTCCTCCACGGTTCTCCAGAATGATCACTTCTGCTGCTCCAGCACACTATGATCAATGGCAGGATCCTTGCTGCTGCTCCACTCCTTCACAAGGTAGGCCGCAACCCTGTGGGACACACCCACCCACAGAGTTCTGCTGGCAAGCCACGCGTCCCAGGAACAAGAGACCTAAGATGGCCTCTCCCAGCCCTTTTATATCCTCCCCACAATGCAGTTCAGTTCTCCTTTGGTTCATGAGCATTGTGGGTAGGTCATAGTTAATGTCCAAAAGTAAACAATCAATCACTTCCATGTCACTTCTCAAAATGATGAAAAATAAAAGTCTTGTATCTCTATAGTTGGCCACTAGATTGTGCTATATAACTTTTACCAACTATATATCAACTTTTTACCTTTACAACACACATATGACTAGAAACAAAAGTTGTCAGATCTACATAAATATCGTGATAAGTAGGGACCACTTGTGTATTTTTCAGTAACGGGTCTCAACACAATTGGATGGTTAGGCCTAGCACCCTGCAGGATTTGTGCTAGCCAAACTTTGTCAGCTTTGGGATCAATTCCCTTTTTTAGAATGATCTGATGCAATTTCCGATCTACTCTGACAATTTAATCGGACAGTCTCTATCCCTTGTACTGGTGGGTGTGTTCAAATTCGTACATTAGATCAGGAGGTTTCACCACTCTACCATAGACAGTGCACAGGGCTTCAATGTAATCCATCACTACAAAGTCTGATTTCCCCCTTCTTAGGCTATGGATGATATCCACCATGATATCCACCTCCAATAGGAGTGGGAATTCGTCCTGAGAAGAACTGGAGCTTCCTGTATCTTTGATGAGCTGAAACTGTACTATTCTTCTCCAGAGTCTCAACCAGCTTGCTCATGTTGTCATAGGAAGAAGCAGGTGGCAAATGGGCTGTGGGTACTTCGGTTTCTGATTTCTGGTTTTCTGATGCTGGGCTTATTGACCCGAACTGTGAGCGATCCTCATCCAGCACTCCAGCTGACAGCAATAGTATCACTTGATCTTCCAGCCCTTCCACCAAACTCACAACATCCTTCTTAAAAAAGTCAGTATAGCTGGTCTCCATTCCAACAGAGAGTATGTACAACTTAGGTCAGGCTTGGTTTTTCATATCCACAAGATGGGCCCCTTGTTCTGGTACAGCCTTTCTCACCAACTGCCACACCTCCCTCTTAGTCCACTCAACTTCAGGTGTCTCTACCACCTTGCACAACTGCAAACAGACCCCTTGCTCTTGGCTCCAAACAGCTGCTGCGGCTGAGTCCATCCTTCTGTTCACTTTTGACTCATAATACGATTTGCTAGAGCAAGCCATGAGGGGTATCCCAGACAAGCCCTCAAATGCAGCGCTACCCCCGTGAGAGCCGCTTTGACCTTAATTGTTGCCCTGACCTTGCAAATCTCCCAACACCTCTGACACACTGGGTTATGACATTTCTGGGTGCAATTATGAAGACACCAAGTATGACACAGTAATCAAGTAATTATTTTACTTCTGTAGATAAACAAATGAACAAAAAGTAGATTAGGCAAAATTAAACAGAATCATTGTGAACATAGAGTTTCAATGGGGAAATAGAGTAGCAAACAGAAACCTGAATAAGGCCTATGGCCACAGGTAAGAAAAAGGCAAAGAGGGTGACCAATTTTTTGTCAGACTACTCCATTCTTGCCCCTGACGCCACAGCCCCACTTTAAACACAGCTACTCAAGAATGTTTCAACCAACTATACACAAGATATAAACACTGGTCTCTGAAAATAGTCCCTTAGTGGTATAGACAGGTCTGGTACACAAATGTCCTTTTGGTGCCGGGGGGGGGGGGGGGGGCAGAGGAGTCCTTTTTATTGCAGGTTACATGTTATCCATTGTTCCCATATTTCAAGGATTAAGAAAAGAAGTAAGCTTTTTGTGAATCATGTTTCCTATGATACTTTGTTTCACTTCTCTAAAACTCAAGGGTGGTTCCCTCCAAGCCCAGGGGGGAGGCTATTTAGCGCAGACAGGCACCCGAGTATTAGTTACCTGGCCAGTCACCTCCTATCTCACCTTGGTTGCCATGCATTCTTTTTAGTTTTTGAAATCTCCACTCAACAGTGTTTGATGCTTCAGAACACAAAACGGCTTCTTCACTGTGCCTGTTGTTCCTTTGCTATTCTTCTTCACCTTTTTCTCATCTATGTTTATGTACGCCATCTCTCCTCTCTTGTTCTTACCTTTCTGACTCCTCTTAAACATACACACTCCACGTCAGCCAATTTGAATCCCAGCAATTTTAATCTATTGCTCGAGATGACATGTTTTTCTTTTACACACATCACAAGCTTCCAAAGCTCGGCCTCCCCCTCGAGGCACCTGCCACAAGCAACCAGTCACTACTCGTACCACTCACTCATACGTTCGCACACACTCCCTGCTAATGTGATGCTCCGGTTCACAGTTCCTTCACGAGTTGACACGTTCCGTTCTCATTTACCTACATACGATCACGATACGTGACTAGCATGGTCCATGGCTCCTCCCCATACTCACTCCGGTTTCTCTACTTCCTTTTGTTTATTGCCCCCTCACAAGTTTTGAGGCAGCACGCCATTGCAACTCGTCTACCAGTGGCACGGTTACGGCCACTCATCATCTACTAGTGGTACATGTTCACAACCACTCATTCACATGTCTGTCTTTTCCCTCTCAGGTCAGTTGGGTTCAGCACAGCTTTACCCATCCATGTCATGTCATGGGCCGACAGCATAGATCTTGCCTCTGTCCCTCTGACACAACCCGTGGATTCTGAACATGGAACGCTCAGTCTCTGAGGGGTTGGAGGCTTTGCTTTCTACGACTACCATCAGTCATTCGCAGATGCAGTAGCAGCCAAACATTTTCAGTTCCAATCAGCCCCAATCGGGGCATCTTGAACTCCAAACTTTTCTGCCGCCACTTGTAGGCTTATGTTCCCTGCTCTGTCCCATCTGCCAATCCTCCACACATAGGAGGAATGGGTGTTCCAATGCAGATTCCAGACATCCCCTGACCATCCCCTCCACCTCCAGTACTGCCCAGGGCATGCCTACCACCACTCGGTATTCACAGCTGGACAAGTCGGGGCAGCCTGCCCAGTCTCTGGGGGAAGAGCAGATTTGCAACACTTTCAACTACGCTCTCCCTCGTACAGCCTATACCGTCTGCTCCACATCCTCGACCTAGCCATACAGCTCTTTATCAGCACAGGCATGGGCACACGGCTGTCCAAAGTGGACATTTTGCACGCCTTCAAACCGTAACCCATTGAGCCGTCCTTGTGGCAATGGCATGGCATCAAATGGAGGGCTCATACTACTTCGCCACTAAACTGACCTTCGGCTCTAAAGGCAGTTTATGGCTCTTCAAAACATTCACTCAGTCCCGCATCTGGATCCTAACTCACCAAGCGCAGTGCCAGTATTCATCCACTACTTCAATGACTTCCTGCTGATTCAATGGCTTGGCGAGTCCCCCCTCAGATTTAGACAAATTAAGGGTAGTGTTTGGCAAACTCAATGTGCCCATAGCAGAGCATTAATTTGAAGGCCCGGCCCAGTCCATCACCTTCCTAGGCATCACTCTTGACACCCACTCCTTGCAGGCCAGCCTACCTTCCAACAAATTGTCCTGGATCAGGTTGGTCTTTCACGCCTTCACCATCTCATTTTGTGATGAGGATTGTCCCTCGGGCATGTCTTCATTTCACGCCTCCTGGTTTTCCTTTCTCAGGCATAGGGCTCCGAGCAAGTCCTCAGGCTAGACCGGGTAGCTACCGTGGATCTGGCAATGTGAAACGAGTTCCTCGAAAACTAGAATGGCTTTTCCGTGTTCATCCCAGTGGCATCAGCCTCATCACCTCACGTAGTAACAGATGCAGCAGCCTCCAAAATTTTTGTCCCTCATTCATTCTCAGGCCCATGGCCACAAGAGATCCTTTTGGTCCCCAGGTTAAGCCAGACGTTCTCTTTATTTGAGCTCTACCCCATCATTGCAGCAGCTCAGGTCTGGGGCCACACCTGGGTAGGGCAGATCGTGGTCTTCTCCACAGACAACCTGTCCACGGCTGAAATTACCAACTGGGCAAGTCCAAGTCCCTGTCTATCATGTCCTTCCTATACAGGCTGGTGCAGATATCTCTTCACTACAAATTCAATGTGCACTGTATCTACATTCCGGGCAAGTGCAATCTCGCAGTGGACGCACTGTCCTGCTTTAATTTCCTATTGTTTCCTAAAGAAACCCAGAGCCAAACCAACCTCCTCTCTTATCCCACCTTGATCGCAGCTGACGATGGCCTGAAGGACCACCATCAAAATGCAACCCTACTCAAAAACTGCTTACTGTCTCACAACACACTGAAGGCCTACCATGCTGCCTGGAACACCTATCGCATGTTTCTAGCCACATGCCCCAGGTCGGGGACAAGCGACATCAAGCACGTCCTGGCATTTGTGTTAAACTGCCACACACAGCTTAGTCTGTCCCACAACACTGTCAGACTGTACCTAGCTGGCATCCAGCATTTCCTCTCCCTACAAGGCCCTTGGAAACCCTCATTGTTTGTGACCCATGTGGTCCAAGCCTTGCTGGGTGGCATCCAGAAACATCAGCCCATAGCCAGTAGCAAACGCTTGCCCATATCAAGTTCCATATGCCAGGACATGTCAGCCATCCTGTCATGGTCCCATTTTAGGTTGCTGCCCAGCATGGTCATTGAAGCAGCTATCTACCTGGCCTTCTCCAGCTTCCTCCGGCCCGGAGAGTTCACTTACAGTGGCCCCGGTTGCCAGGTGCTATGCAGGTGACATCTAGCCTGCCTTCAAGACCATTTTGTCCTACATCTGGCAGTGTCCAAAACTCATCAGTCCGGCATCAGGGGTCGACATCAAATTCTTCCAGACCCACAATGAATAGTGTCCAGTAGCAGTTTTTTGCCTTTTCCTTCTAGCCCAATAACAGCTAGCCAGTTCATCAGACATGTTAATCTAGGCCTCAACCCTAACCAGTTTTCCGGGCACTCCTTCTGGATCGGAGCGGCCTCAGCCGACTCCCAGCATGGGGTACCGGGTCATGTCATCAGAAGATTGTGGAGATGGAAATCTTCCTGCTTTACCCCGTACATTCCGAATCCCCAGGTTGAGATGTCGCAAGCCTTCACCAAGCTTGCCCAAAAAATGTCATGTATACCAATAAAACAGCTTTCCCTATACTGGTATATTTGCCCCCTTTGCACATCTCAGGTCTATGTTATGTTATATGTGAGTCTTTTGGCATTTTTATGTGGTTTCATGTCTATCTCAGTTGGAGGGCTCTGACCATAAATTAGAAGGCAACTATGGTGGCCTGAATTTATAGGTGGGGCCTGGGGGGAGAGTAAGCAGCCCACTCATCTGTGCTCCTTGTCGGTTGCGTGATACCCTCCTTCCCATCCCTTTTATACAGGGCACTTCCTTCACATTCCTCTTCTGCAATCAACCAGCTGATCATGGCACACCTCAGGTTTATGTAAAATTGTGAGTCTTGTGGCATCTTTATGTGGTTTCACGTCTATCTCAGTTGGAGGACTCTGGCTATAAATATTCTATGTCTTTGTTCAACCACCGGAGAAAAGCTAAAGGATCTTTGTGCGCAGGAGGGAACAAAGGATTATTAAGTATACCTGCTAGTAGAATATGTGGAGATATTAATCTGCTGGGATATTTGGTAGAGTCCCACTGTTTTAGGGACAATTTCAGAGTAAGGTCATCAATAGGAAGGTGAAGTTTTGGGGGGACCAGATTAGGTTATAGATTGGTATAGGAGAGCAGTTCAAAATGTTGAGATGAGTCCAAATTGGTAACTCAAAAGTAGTGTGAAGAACTGCTATTTAAGCAGCCCTGTAGTATTTAGAATTGATGGGTGCATTGACTTATTCACCCCTACTGGACATTCACTTTCCATCCTGTGATGTAAAGATATATTAACAAAAAATATATATTTTTACAGAAGAATATCTTGAAAGTGAATAAATATCATTATAAACTACTGAAAGTGAACTGAATATGGAAAGGAGAATAAACCAACTTTATTAGATCAGTTACACTGATATAGATGTTATATTTTCAGACTGATGTTACTATTATTCTGTTCTTTGTTCTGTAGTGTAAATCGGCGTCAGTCGATGTGTATAAAGTTCAGGTGATTGTGTCTCTTCCTGAGCAGAGCTGCTGGTGACTGAGAGGATCTGCCGTGTGACATGAAATGTTCTCCGGTTTTCTGTGTCTGTTTTCTGCTGATACTCTTCATTCCTATCACATCCTATGGAGTCATATTGACCTGGGGATCAACATATCGTTGTAAACTTAATATGATAATGCCATTGTTTGAGTATGAATATTACAAGGAGGGAGATATTATTATCGGAGGATTGGTCTCTGCTCACGTGAAAAGCCACTTTGATACAACTTTAAAGGCAGGGTTTGGTTGGCCTAATTCACCTGTAAGCTTTTCCGTTTGTGACATGTAAGTCTCTTTTTATCATCTTTGCTCTCTCTGTATGACTCAACAAAGAGAAATGTAATTCTTTATTTTCACTGTAATATTTTTTGAAAATATACAAATGTTTCTACTGTTTCTACTGATGTGCTATATATTTTCTCATTGTTAAATTACAGTCTGTTATTCACCAATATACAATGAATACATTGGGCTTCCATAACATTTGTCTTCAGGTCATGCTGGGATTTCAGACAAATAGTCATGTCAGTACCTGCAAACTGAAAATCCATATAGTTCTGTTTCTGCCAGGAGAGAGGGAGGTGTGCTGTCATTTAATAGTTGTGTGTGTGATGTTCTACTATTCATGGCTGTTCACAATAATGACTATTCACAGCATAGCAATAGTTCAGCCTGGTGAAAACTTATGGGTATATGTAGACAATATGACATTCAACAAATATTAAATGCAGGTAAATATTCACTTCAGATAAATGTGTTTTACATTGCCTTGAAAAAGAATTCATACCCCTTGAGATTTTCCACATTTTGTTATGTTACAACCAAAAACGTAAATATATTTTATTGGGATTTTATGTGATAGACCAACACAAAGTGGCACATAAATGTGAAGTGGAAAGAAAATGATAAATGACTTTCAATTTTTTTTTTTACAAATAAATACAGTATTTTTTTTTTTAATTATTTTTTATTAAAGATTTTCAAGTACAAAACATAGTACAAGTTTTTTTTGTACAGTACAAACATGAGAATACACATGAATTAGAGACAGGATTCAAGTATATATTGTAGGAGGTGAATTATTAAACAATCTTATTACCATGTTAGTCATTTATAGTGAGATATCACTCCGTATAACATAGTGTGTTTCCATGTAATAATAGAGTAGAAATATAGAAAGAAAAGAAGGGAGAGGAAGGGAGAAGGGGATATGGGATTGGAGGAATTTAGTGGAAAGGAAGAGAAGAGAAGAGAAGAGAAGAGAAGAGAAGAGAAGAGAAGAGAAGAGAAGAGAAGAGAAGAGAAGAGAAGAGAAGAGAAGAGAAGAGAAGAGAAGAGATTAGAAGAGAAGAAGAAGAAGAAGAAGAAGAAGAGGTGATGGAGTTATGTAGGTATGTTTATTTTACATTAAATGTTCGAATTTAGCTGAGGTATAGTATAATGAGGAAAGAGCGAAAAGCAACCACCCTCTTTGCAGAACAGTGGTATATTCCTGGCGCACCAATCTTTTTTTTTTTTTTTTTTTTAATTGTCATTAAACCAATCTGACCATATCCTCCAATGTTTATCGAAGGAAGATTTTTGTTCAGTTCTAGCTGCTATCAATGATTCAAAGATATAATTAGTTTGTGTAATTGCAAGAACTTCTGATACATTGGGTACTATATTTGATTTCCAATTTTTGGTAATCAGTGATCTAGCAGCCAGGAGTATATGTGTGATTACCGTTCGAAAGCAAGGGGGGAAGCTTTCGATACCCAAGTTTAACAGTGCCAATCCAGGGTTTGGTGGTCTTAGTATTCCTGTGATACGGGATATACATCTAAATATGCTTTTCCAGAAGCTGATGATATGTTTACATGACCAAAACACATGCAGAATATTACCCACTTCTCCACACGTTCTCCAACATAACGGTGAGTTGGAGGAGGAGAATTTAGACAATCTATAGGGCGTGAGATACCATCTTTGAGCTATTTTTAGGGAGAGTTCCCAATGGTTTATACATCTGGTTGCCTTATACGTGGTATTGAATGCAATTTCCCATTGTTTGTCTGAGTAGGATTCCCCTAATTCTAGTTCCCACTTTAGAAAAGGTGGTAGTTTCGAAAAAGTAGTTTTGTTTTGAAAAAAGTTGTAAAATAAGGAGATACCCTTAGATGTAGCGGGAGTTTTAGTGTAGAATTGCCATATTGAATCGTGTATGTGTATATGAGTGGATTTTAGAGATTTTAAAAAGTGGGCAAGTTGCCTATATTTAAAGTAGTCCACCATGGGTAATGAGTATTCCTTCACTAGTGCGTTGAATGATTTGAGTGTGTTGTTGCTATATAAGTCGGTAATCAGAGATATACCTCTCAATGCCCATTTTGAAAAATTGGAGTGTGGTATAGCGTGATTTAAGATTGTGATTGGAATAGGGATTTTTATGCTTTTAGTTGTAGTTGGGGATATTTTATGGAGTTCTATCCATGCTTATAGAGAGGCTTGGACGGTTAGTGGTAACGATCTTAGGGGGTACGGTATCCATGTGTCAAGCAGTAAGAGCATTCGGAGATCTTGGGTTGGGCTAAGTGCTTGTTCTATGTTATACCAGAGGATATCTGGGGATGGTGATATCCAGTATCTGAGTTGAGTTAGCAGAGATGCTCGATGATAGTCATTAATATCTATCAGGCCCATTCCTCCCATTGATCTATGTTTAATTAGAATAACTCTGGAGCATCTTGGTCTTTTGGATCCCCATATGTAATTTTTAAGAAGAGAGTTCAATATTTGGAGGTGGGTGTTTTTAAGTGGGATCGGTAGTGTACGAAATACATGTAATATCTGGGGAACGAGGAGCATTTTAAAAGAGGCTAAGCATCCTGACCACGATAGTTCTATTTTTGTAAGTCTTTTTGTTTCTTTTTTAATTTTTTCTATCAACGGATTGTAGTTTGCGTCTGCTAGTTTTAATGGGTCGGCCGTTATTTGTAATCCTAGATAGGGGATGCTAAATGAGCTTCACGTATAAGGGAATTGTTTTTGTAAGTCTAGCTGGAGAGATGGAGGAATGTTTAAGCCCAAGATTAGGGATTTTGAGAAATTTACTTTATAATATGACACTTGAGCAAAGCTTGTGAGAATATCATGGGCACATCCTAGGGACTTATATGGTGCTGTCAAGAGGAGAATTGATATCATCTGCGAATAAATTGATATTGTGTAATTTACCTAATAGTGAAAATCCGGGTGTATCTGGGTGTGCTCTAATTTTTTCCGCTAAAGGCTCTATGAGAAGGTTGAATATAGAGGGGGACAGTGGGCATCCCTGCCTGGTTCCGTTGGTAATTGGGAAGGAACGGGAAAGGGTACCTGAAGTATAGACCTGCGCACATGGTGAGGAATATAAGGCCAAGATGGCCGAGAGGATGGGGCCTGTGAATCCAAATTTCTTAAGTGTCTGCAACATGTATCCCCAGTGGACCCTGTCGAATGCCTTCTCCACATCCAAAGAAAGTAGCAGAGAAGGCACCCGACAGGACCCAGCATGGTGGAGCGCACCAATAATCCTTCTTGTGGCATCCGATGCCTGCCATCCCCTAGTGAAACCTGTTTGATCTGGATTGATCAGGAGTGGCAGGATCGTTATTAGTCTCTGGGCAAGGATTTTGGCATACAGCTTAACATCTGTGTTAAGTAGTGATATTGGTCTAAAATTAGCAGGTGTCACAGGGTCCTTCCCAGGTTTTGGAATAGTAACAACATATGCTTTAAGCATCTCAGCGGGGAACGAGGCAGAGGACATTGCTTCCATATAAACTTCTTTGAGTGAGGGGGACAGGGTCTCACAGAACATTTTGTAGTAACTATTTGGTAGTCCATCTGGTCCTGGAGATTTACCAGTGGGCAATGAGTTTACTGCTTTTCGGATCTCAGTCTCCGTTATGGGTGAGTTAAGTTGCTCTAGATATGATGATGAGAGGGAGGGTAGTTTGAGATCTGCCAAGAATGATTGAATGGCATCATCTGATGGCTGTGGTGTATTCACATCCTCTTTTAAATTATAAAGAGAAGAGTAATATTCAGCAAAATTGTTTGCTATGTTGTTTGGGTTGAATATTTTGCTGTTGTCTGAGCTTCGAATCAGATAGGGGATCTTCATTTGTGTTCTACGATCTTTTAGTCTCTGAGCTAAAAATTTACCAGCTCTGTTACCAGAGGAGTAATGATTTAATTTGAGGAATCTAATATGTTTGTCATATTGTTCTAGCAACAAGAGCCTGAGATCCGATCGCAGTTGGGTTAATTTGTTTGCTGTGCTAAAGTCAGGTAGATTTTTGTTTTGAACCTCTAGGATTTTTATATCTTTTAGAAGGGAGTCTAATTTTTGTGTCCTCTGCCTCCTCATCCGCGAGCTGATCTGTAACAAGATAAATCTAATAAATGCCTTATGGGCACACCACATAGTAAATGGACTTTTAACAGATTTAGCATTGATATCAAAATATTCTTTTAGATGCTTGGTCACCAAAGCAACCTGGGAGGGTTGCTGGAAAATCTGTGGGTTGGCCCTCCAGATGTAAGCCGGTGTCATTTTGTATTTCTCCTCTATCGTGATAGACACAGGAGCGTGGTCAGACCACGTTATGTCATGCACAGCAGAGGAGGACACTTTCTCAAGGAGAGCTCTGTCCACCAAGATCAGGTCTATACGTGAATATGAATTGTGTCTGGAGGAGTGGAAAGAGTAGTCCCGCTCATTGGAGTGCTGGCATCTCCAAGCGTCATACATCTCTTCTTTATGTAATAATTTTTGAATTGAGGGGAGAGGGCGTTTTGATCTGGAGGTGGTGTCCATTCGATAATCCACTGTGATATTATAGTCCCCACACATTATAACTGCTCCCTTTTTGATTGAGTTGATCTTTTGAAACATCTTTTTCAAGAAGCCTATTTGGTGTGTGTTTGTTGCGTAGAGGTTAACTATTGTGTATAGGTGGTTGTTGAATTCCCCAATTAGGACTAGATATCGACCCTCCGGGTCTGTGTGGGTTTCTTGGATTGAGAGAGCAACAGAGTCTCTTATGGCAATAAGTACGCCCTTTTGTTTTTTAGTGGCTGATGCCTGAAAGATGTGAGGATATTTAGGATGTGAGAATTTGGGGGCTGCTGAAGCTATCCAATGCGTCTCTTGTAAGCACAGGATATCAGACTTAAGTCTGAGGGCCTCCTTCCATACTGAAGCTCTTTTGGCAGGGTGGTTTAGACCGTGGACATTAAAAGAGGTCACTCTAATTGCCATTTGAGGTGTGGAGTTTGATGATAATGTATTGGTACCTTGTGTGATCTTGTGTTGGTTCCCGCAGGTCTTGGTTGTAGTTTGTAGTTTGTCCTCTTGCTGAATAAGAAGGTTTATTCCAGTGGCATAGGTTTGAAGTCCATCACCAATAGGGAGGAGTAAAGTTTGAAGAAAAGAAAGAGTAAAACATGAAATGTCAATGAACAAAAATAGAACTTATATGTAAAAACTTTAGATTCCGTCCGGAATTTGATGGCAGATGTACTGCGCATTTTTTTTTTCCTTAGGAGGGGAACTACGTGGAGTATGTTAGCTCCATTTGGAATCAGGAACAATCGTGGTTGTGAGTAGTTTATGACATTCGAGGTGATTGGGTGTTATGGCTTTTCTGTTTCTTTTTGTGTGCTACCACTTTCCACTCATTTTGGTCGTCTAGTCTCGGTGAGGAGGAAAGTCCTGTAGGGGGTTGCTCCGGGAGAATGCCCCATGTACGCAGCATAGAAAGGCCATCTTCAAGGTTGGTGATCACCGAGGTCTTGCTATCATTAGGGATTATAAGTTTTGTTGGGTAACCTCATCTGTATACAATGTTGTGGTTACGTAATGCCTTAGTCACAGTTAGCAATGATTTGCGCTTTTGCATTGTAAACTGTGAGAGGTCTGCAAACATTTGTATATTGGAATACTTCTCAGGCGGTTGTGCGTTTTTCCTAAAGGCTAGCATGAACTGCTCCTTGACGTGGAAAAAGTGCACCCGCATCAGAACGTCTCTAGGGATGTTGTCCGACAGGTGTGCAGGTTTAGGAAGCCTGTGAATTCTGTCAATGACTAACTCCGAGGAGGGAGTAGATGGTAGGTAGGTCAACATAAATTCCTGAACGTATTGTCGGAGTTGTTGGGGTTGGACACTTTCTGGGACACCACGCAGTTTCAGGTTGTTCCTGCATGATCTGTCCTCGAGGTCTGCGACTTTTTCTTTAAGCAATGTTACCTCATCTGACTGTTCATTATGTGCATCTACTAAGGTGTTGTATGATGCTGCATAATCCCCCATTTTTTTCTCCACATGGTCTACTCTGCCTCCTAGTTCCCTCACTTCTACTTTAAAGTTCCGCATGCTTTCCATCATGTCTGCATGTAAGGAACTGCATAGTGAAACCAGCATGTCTCTGAGGGTTGTGTCTGAGAGAGGTTGGTTTACAGTAGGGAAGGAGTTAATGGAGTCAGCCGTCTCCCTCGTGTCATCTAATGAGTTATGGCCTGTACTGACCTTTTGCTTGTGCGACTCATCCGACATGCGGGGTTTTGACTTGGCAGGGCTGCCTGAGAGGGGAATGGAGGCATCTGGAGAGTAGCTGTGTGGGCCTTTTCCGGAGCTCGGGCTCGGTGTGGCGGTGTGTGATCCGATCGATGTGACCGGAGCGCAGCCGGCGGCGCCATCTTGGATTTCGCTGTGGATCTTAGGAGGAAAGAAATCTTTCAGTTTCTTCGGCTGTGAGGAGTTTTGTCTCTTCCTCGTCATCTCTAGCTGTAGTGTGGGTCCTTAGGTAGGTACTGGGACCAAAAGGAGCGGGTTGGTTCACCTCGAATTGCTTTAGATCCTGTCGTTAGTGCGGAGCTAACAGATCATGCGGCCATTCACTAGTGTGGTAGCCACGCCCCCCCAATAAATACAGTATTTGAAAAGCAATAATTCTAGCCCTAGTAACTCAAAACATGCAACCTGTAGAATTTCTTAAATGTCGCCTATGGAGCTTTTTAAGGGTAAAAGTTTGTCGCCATTCCACGATCGGGCTCAATTTTAAAGCGTGACATGTTGGCTACCAATTTACTCGCTGTAACATTATATCTCACAACATTAAAAAAAATTGAGCTAACTTTACTGTTGTCTTATTTTTTAATTCAAAAAAGTGTATTTTTTTCCCCCCAAAAAAATGAAGTGAAGTGCAAGTACAGACAGAAAGTATTGCAATGACTGACATTTTATTCTCTAGGGTGTTAGAAAAAAAAGAACATATTGTGTGGGGGTTTTAAGTAATTTTCTAGCAAAAAAAATGTTTTTAAACAACAAATCTCAGAAAGAGGCTCAGTCCTTAAGTGGTTAATGACCAGGCCATTTTTTGTGATACGGCACTGCAATGCTTTAACTGACGCTGTACCCAGACAAAATTGATGTCCTTTTTTACCCACAAATAAAGCTTTCTTTTGGTGGTATTTGATCACCTCTGCGGTTTTTATTTTTTGCGCTTTAAAAAAGGCCGACAATTTTGAAAAAAAAAAATTTGTTTTACTTTCTGCTATAATACATATCCAAAAAAAAATATATATATATAAAAAAAATGTAGTCATCTGTTTAGGCCGATATATATACTTCTACATATTTTTGGTAAAAAATTGCAATAAGCATATATTGATTGGTTTGCGCAAATGTTATCATGTCTACAAACTATGGGATAGATTTAGGGACTTTTTTTATTGTTTTTACTAGGGAAGAGCCTGATGTTTGAGTCGAATGTAAGTTCGTTTCAAACATCGGGTGGTCGCTTGTTTACCAAACAGCAAACATTATGCGGTGTTTGCAGCAAATTCGAAAGCCGCAGGACACCATTAAAGTCTATGGGACGCCCCCCTGATGCCACGTGACATCAGAGAAAGGCAGGGTCGCCCGTTTACGTCACCGATTAGCCCCACCCTCAGCTATGTAACAGCTGTCACCGAGAAGAAGCATCACTCAGTTGGAGCCTCCCATGGAGGGGGAGCTGTTGCGGCTTTTTTTTTTTTTACTTTTTTTTTTTCAGCTCGTTGGGCGATGTGAGATGGATCTACATCATGGGACATTTTTATTTTTTAATAAAGGACTTTTTCCCTGTCATTTTTACTATTTTTGACTCTTTTTTTGTGAAATGGTAGGGGTACAATGTACCCGTTACCAATTCACATAGGGAGGAGGCCGGGATCTGGGGGTCCCCTTGTTAAAGGGGGCTTCCAGATTCCGATAAGTCCCCCACCAGCAGACCCCCACAAGCACCGGGCAAGGATTGTGGGGATGAGGTCCTTGTCCCCATCAACATGGGGACAAAGTGCTTTGGGGACCCCAAAGCATCCTCCCCATGTTCAGGGCATGTGGCTGGGTACGGTGCTCTCTCGTCCCCTCTTCCTGCGGCCGTTTTTAAAACTTATTTTTGCAGGACCCGGGTCCCCAAACACTTTTAATGGCAATAACTTGCATATAAGCCTTTAATATGACCACTTTTGATTTTTAATGTTCGTGTCCCATAGAGTTTAATGGTGTTTGCGTGTTCGTCCAAATTTTTTGCCTGTTCGCATGTATTGGTGGGCATTGTAGGGCACTGTTCCCGATCACTGGGAACAGAAGATCTCTGTCAGGTCACTAGGCAGAACTGTTTATATATATATATACTTTGTTTACTCAAAAGTTTGAGGGACTTAGATTTAAAACATGTTTCAAATCTGTCTGACAGACTCGAGTCCGGTCGAAAAGTCCGCTCGTCTGTATGCTAGTCCGAGGGACAAAAACCAAAGCTAGGGCAGCTATTGGCTACTGGCTATGAACTTCCTTGTTTTAGTCCGGTCGTACGTCATCACGTATGAATCCGTCGGACTTTGGTTGATTCTGTGTAGGCAAGAAGACCAAGAGGCCTTTTTTCCACAGAATTAGGGATCACGTGGGATTGGTAAATGCAAGGACATTTGAGAGTTCCATAAGTTGTCACATGGGGCTTTACCACCAATTTGATGCTACTAAGATGAGGTTTTTTGCCTTGGAATACATCCCCCTAAACGAGAGAGGGGGTGATGCAGAAAATTTGCTTCTACAACGAGAAACAAAATGGATTTTTTTTTTTAATACACGTTTTTATTGGAGATTAGTTTCATATACAATGTGTGTCGATTACATTAAACATTAAAGTGTGGAAACTGAAGACTCATAACATAGTGCAAAGTCTATATAAACAATATGGTAACATGGCAGTTCTTGACATTCTTATACCAAATAAAAATATAATATTCTGTAACATTAAAGTTACTAAAAGAGTAATGTTTATATGAGGTGGAACCCAGGTAGGAGAGGTCCTTAAGCCTAAAAAAGAATTCTTGAGAGTCTCTCCGCAAATTATTGACACTCATGTAGTTATGTTATATGCATGAGATTTTGTAATTTGTAAATAATAAAAGCAAAAAGAACAAAAACAAGCAAACATTCATTCACTAACATGTGGAACAAGGATTGTTACGGGAGACCGATCTGGGACCAGTAGTAAATAGTGCCACTAGGTTAAGGGGTCAATATCAATTTGCTTTATGAGGGTGCTGTATGCTCAAGGAACCCATGATTTCCATTTCAGATCATAAATATGCATAGTGTCCGTGTTTGCATGGGAGATTTTCTCCATAAGTTGGATGGCAGACATTCGTCTAAAGACCTGATCCCACGGGACCCCAGGGGTGAGCCAAAACAGGGCTATACACCAGTGGACCGCACTAAATAATGTGTGGGAAAGTTTTTGATCGTGGGGTGATGCCCCAGGGATATCTGCGAAAAGTAAGCCCATCTGGTTAGTAAAAGTGATCGGTATTCCTGTGATCTCTGTCACTCTTGCTGTGACTCTCTGCCAAAGGTCCCTCAAAGCTATACAACACCAAAAAATGTGTAGATGGGTCCCCGGCTCAGGGCATCCTCTAAAGCAGTTCTCAGAAACAGCGGGGAAGAATTTATGTAATTTTGCGGGGGTGTAATACCACCTCGTGTTTAGCTTCATCACTGTTTCTTTAACCGTTACAGACTTTGTACATTTATGCATATTATTTATTCTGACCATCCACTCCTCAGGGGACACCACCTGTCCAGTTTCCACTTCCCAACTAACCATGGCAGAGGATTTATCCGGGGGGCCTATGCCACCCAGATAGTCATATAATAATGAGATTGTCCCCTTGCCTCTGGATGTAGGGCCACAGAGACCCTCAAATGTGTTAGTAGGGTTAGTATCTGACCTAGGGAAGTGTAAGTTGTAAAAGTGTCTGATCTGAAGATATTTGTAGAACTCTGACCTGGGCAGGGAGTGAGAGGACTGCAAGGATAAAAAGGATTGAACCGCCCCATCCTTCTGGAGAGAGCCAAGAGTGACCAAGTCACAAGAGATCCATAGGCCAAATGTATTAGGGTTAGGAAATGCTGCAACAAATGCTGGGTTACCAATAAATGAGGCCCATCTGAGGTAGGGAGGGAGTAGGGAGAGTTTTTTTTGCATAGGGACCACAGGTATAAGGATTTACCCACCACCGAGTTAAGGAGGGAGACATCCCTGGGGTGAATTGTAGTGGCCCATAACCATCCAGGTAAAGAGTAAAGGGCTATGGAGGACCGTTCAAAACTGAGCCAGGGGATTCCGCGTGGAGAGATATGCCATTGTGCCATCTGCAGGAGTCTGGCAGAAAGGTATTAGTGCCAAAGGTTAGGTAGGCCCCATCCACCTTGGCCTGAGGTCTGTATATCATCTGCTTACCTAATCTGGGTTTTTATTGAGTCATACAAATTTGTTTATATCTCTTTGGATTAATTCAATCATTTGTCAAGACATATAATTGGGGAGGGCTCTAAAAATAAATAGAAGTTTGGGAAGATTCAACATTTTTATCGCCTGCATCCTACCTAAGAAAGTGATATGGTATAAGTTCCAAGTGTTTAAAAGTTGTCTGACTCGGGCAAATGCTGGTGGATAGTTAGCTAAGTATAATTTTTGGAGAGAAGGTGTCAATTTGATCCCCAAGTATGGTAAGTACTGACCTTCCATGGAAAAACCAAAGTTTGTTTGAATTGTAGAGGTAATATGTTTGGGGAAGTTTATGGGAGGGCAGAGCATTTAGAGATGTTAACCCCTAAACCCAAAAGGTATTGTAAGGTCTGGTATAAGTGATTCATCATGTAGCTGCTATCAAAGGACTTCCCCCCAGGTGATCTGCACTGATTGGACATTATACAATTGTTGTGGAGATATTTGGACTTGGATCCACTGTCTGGGGGTTTTAACATCTGGAGGTTGTTTGATTAGAAAAAGGAGTTTGTCTGTGCTGTTGTCTTCATTATTGTTGCTCTTCCCCTCCATGGTCTTGAGATCAGCACGGTGCCGGTTTGAACAGTGGTTGGTGTTGTAATGCAATCCCGATCCTACTGCACATGCGCGGAGAACGGAAGTAAGGGAAAAAGGAGATTCTAAAATGGCTGCTGTGGGTTTGTGCATGCAACGCAAGTTAAGGGGATAGAGTAAAGTAGTAAGGGAAGGGAAAGTGAAATTTCTAAAATTGCAGCGGCAGGTTCACGCATTTGTGGAACGCTGCCGCTAGTGATTCCTCTTCTCCTCCTTAATGGGAAGCAACTGATTTGGAACCAACCAATGTGCATGTGTATTAAGGGGATACTTAAAAGCCTCAGAGTGGAGGCAATGATGCTGTGGCTATTCGCCCTGTATGGTACCTGCAGGATTTGAAATCTAAGGTGAAAAAGTAAGTTGCTCTTGTGTGAGATTATGGCAATTTGATTTCAGCTTATTGCTGAACATACCACGGTTTTGACACTAACCTATTATTCCTCCATAGGGGATATTCCCTTAGGATTGAATAATTAACCACTTGCCGACCGCTGCAAGCCGATATACGTTGGCACAATGGCAGCGGTAGGCAAATGGGCGTATCTGTACGTCCCCTTTAATTGGCGGGGCTAACGGCAGGGGCGCGCCCGCTGCATACAGCATGACCATGCCTGCAGGACCGGCGGACTCGATGTCTGCCGGTCTCCCGGCGATCGTGTCATGGAACCACAGAACGGGGTGATGCCTATGTAAACAAGGCATTTCCCCATTCTGCCTTGTGACATGACAGAGATCACTGCTCCCTGTCATCGGGAGCAGCGATCGCTGTCATGTGAGTTGAAGCCCATCCCCCCACAGTTAGAATCACTCCCTAGGACACACTTAACCCCTTGATTTTCCCCTAGTGGTTAACCCCTTCCCTGCCAGTGTCATTTACACAGTAATCAGTGCATTTTAACCGGTTCCCGACCGGTACACATCGATGTACGTCGGCAGAATGGCACGGCTGGGCAAATGGGTGTACCTGTACGTCCCTTTAAATTTGCCGCCATGCCATCTCATGCCCCTGCTGGACTAACCCCTACAGCGCCACCTAGTGTTAACCCCATTCACTGCCAGTCACATTTACACAGTAATCAATGCAATTTTAATCGCATCGATCGCTGTATAAATGTGAATGATCCCAAAATCATGCCAAAATTGTCCGACGTGTCCGCCATAATGTAGCAGTCACGATAAAAATCGCTGATCACCGCCATTACTAGTAAAAAAATAAATATCTTTAAAAATGCCATAAAACTATCCCCTATTTTGTAGATGCTATAACTTTTGCGCACACCAATCAATAAACGCTTATTGCAATTTTTTTTACCAAAAATATGTAGAAGAATACATATCGGCCTAAACTGAGGAAAAAAAAAATTTTTATATATTTTTGGGGGATATTTATTATAGCAAAAAGTAAAAAATAATGCGTTTTTTTCAAAATTGTCGCTCTTTTTTTGTTTATAGCGCAAAAAATAAAAACTGCAGAGGTGATCAAATACCACCAAAAGAAAGCTCTATTTGTGGGAAAAAAAGACGTCAATTTTGTTTGGGAGCCATGTCGCACGGCCGCGCAACTGTCAGTTAAAGCGACGCTTTGCCGAATCGCAAAAAGTGCTCTGGTCAGGAAGGGGGTAAAATCTCCCGGGGCTGAAGCAGTTAACATTGGTTTTCCCTGGTTCAACGGTATCATATTGATACTAAGGAAAGGAATACGGTTATCTTCAGTGAAGACAACAGAACACCAGCGCTATATAGTGGAAACCTGTGGAGCAATATAAGGAAAAATGTAAATGAGAAGGGCTGCTGTCAATGGACCCTCACATTAGGTTGTGATCCCAGGAGACAGCTACTCACCAGCATGTGGAGAGACCTCCGGCGTGTGGAACAATGGATATGACAGCCATATGCAGTGGGGAGGATAGGAAGGAGCTCCGTCTCACATGAAGCAGTGACGTCAGACCAGCTGAAGCCCTGACTCAGGAAGGGGATAGCCCAGCCTTGATAAAATGTATCAGCTGTTAGATCGTTCATAGACATGTGCATTTGTTTTCTTCCGAATTTTGGGTATTTTCGTTATCGTTTGAACGTGCAGAATCCGAAAACCGAAAGATCCGACATAAACAAATGCTTTATTTTCATTTTCCGTTGCGACAACAGTTCGATATAGATAGGAGATTCGACATGACACTGACAATAGCGATCTGTGTCCATCGAACCTGTGGTCGAATGTGCCTAACCTTAACTCTATTAGTCCAAGATTATTCTACATAGAGAGAAAAGATTCAACATGAAGATTCAACAAAACAGTCACCGCGAAAGGACATTTCTGGTCAAATGCTCCGCCCTTAGGCTATAGAAGAATTCTAATGTAGGTTGACTAGTAATAATAATTAATAAATATAATTATTACTAGTGTCATACAAAATTAGAATTCTACTATAGCTTGTAGGCGGAACATTCGACCGGAAATGTACGATTGCGGCATCGTACAGTTTAGCTGCTCCGTAAAATCTTCTTAGGACATTCGACAGACACCATAAGCCTTCAATGACAGATTCGACCTTAATTATTTCAGATTTTCTGACTAATGCATTTTTTAATGAAAAGAAATAATTAAAAACGAATTTCGTGAGTAACTAAATAAATTTATTTTTCGGATGAAAACAAAATTTGGAAATAAAATATTTCAGTGTGCACATGTCTAATTGCTCATACACCAGCGGTGCAATCCTGTGCTGTTAACAATGCTGATATAACAACAGATGATCTCTCTGACACATGCACCGTGTTAACTGCTGCGAGTGGTGTAGACCAATGCTTCTCCAGCTGATAGGCCTCTCACACATGCGGTATCAAACATTGTGTTAACTGCTGCTGTGGAAGTATAATATACAAAGCTAAGAAGTCCAAACAGACAGGCAGGGAAGGTTGTAAAAAAGCTGTTAAACTGAAAATGTTTGCCAGAGGATGAGAGTCCCAATAAATGATGATAAATGGGGCTTGGTGGCTAGTCCAAAGAGCTGTATTAATGTTGCCTTGACGACGCGTTTTGCGCTCCAGCGCTTTGTCATAGTTCAGTGAAGGAAGTGTCTAGGTAAGATGAGCCTGCTAAATTTATTACTACATCCATCTGACAAATTCTTCAGTTTGCAGAAAATTTCTGTGATGCTTTATGTGTTTCTTCAGATTGCACGGTCCCTTTGAAGCCTACTACAAGTATATGAAATGTACAATTTAGGAGTGATATAATTATCAGCCTATGAATTCCTTGACTTCTTATCATAACAGGGTAGGTCTAAGTTGGACTATTTTATGGTCAAATGACTGGCTTAATAGATGACAAGTGTGATGTATTAGCTTAATCAACCATCTGCCTTTTCCAGGTGTGAATTAAGGGCTATTGTCCCCCCCCCCCTTTATGACACACTGATATCTCATTGGACATCCTGGCAGGCCCTGAGGGTCCTTTGGAACCTTGATCACGTTTGGGGTGAGAGTGCATCCATCAGACGATCTATATATTATTGTAATCATGTAAATATATGAATTGTAAATTTAACAGACCCCCTGGGCTCTCTCTGTATATACTAGTGTCTTTTCCTTCTCTTTTTTCTTTTCTTTTTCCCTTTCTTTGTATTTATTAAAATTATTGTTTATTTTGTTAGCGACATTTTATAAAGGTCCTACAAAAGCTCCAGAAGAAGCCATGATTATGGTGAAACATGTAGAGGCAACCAACTTTTGTACTGTGACCACATGATTATTCATGTTCTGGGTTTAAACTTTATTGATTTGTTAACTATGTATGTTTAACCACTTCCCGCCGGGAAGTGGTTCTGTTATCCTGACTGGGCGTCATATGACGTCCAGCAGGATAACATGGCGGCGCGCACCCGTGGGGGCACGCAGCGCGGCATTCGCAACTGCGTCATGTCAGTCTGACACTCCACATCTCCGATCGTGATAAGATGCCTCTGTCAGAGACAAATCACAGCTGATTATCGCGTGAACCAGGAAGTGCCGGTAAATGGCATTTCTCAGGTTTGTGCTGATAGGGAGAGCCGGTCTGCATCTTTCCCTGTCAGAGGGGGGGGGTCTGTGCTGATAATCAGCACATTGATTATCAGCACAGCCCCCTCAGATGTGCCACAACACCTTTTAAAATGGACCCATAAGATGTCAGTCAGTGCCCCATAAAAACACAGCTCACAGTGCCCATCAAAGTGCCAATCAGTGCCCATATCAGTGCTAAGCAGTGCCCATCACAGTGCCCAGCAGTAAAACCTGGCAGTATCTCAACATCAGTGCTGCCCATCAGTGCCACCTGTCAGTGCCAATCAGTACCGCCTATCTGCCAATCAGTGCCACCTGTCAGTGCCCATCACAGCCGCCTGCCAGTACCCATCACAGCTGCCAGTCAGTGCCCATTAGTGCCACCAGTCAGTGCCCATCAGTGCCGCCTATCAGTGCCCATCAATTCTACATATCAGTGCATCCTCATCAGTGCCCATCAGTGCCACTTCATCAGCGCCCATCAGTGAAGGAGAAAACTAAATTTTATAACGGAAACGAAGAAAACTTTTTTTTTTTAAATGTTGTTCTTTTTTAGTTTGTTTAGCAAAAAATAAAAACTGCAGAGGTGATCAAATACCAACAAAAGAAAGCTCTATTTGTGGGAACAAAATGATAAAAAAATTTGTTTGGGTACAGTATAGCATGACCACCGCGCAATTGTCATTCAAAGTGCAACAGAGCTGAAAGCTGAAAATTGTCCTGGGCGGGAAGGGGCGAAAGTGCCGGGTATTGAAGTGGTTACTAATTACCACCTCCGTTAAATATAATCAAATCAAAACAAAATTGTGAGTTTTGAGGTGCAAAAAATTATGAAATTTGTACTGTCAATGTGATTTGATTTTTTGCACCTCAAAACTCCCAATTTTGTTTCTTGGTATTTTTCTGATTATATTTAATGGAGGTGGTGCCTGTAGAGATCTCTCCGGTCTCTGGTGTTTCATACTTTTTCTGCCTCAGTATATCTGCGTGAGAAGGTCAGCAAGTGGTTAAACTTCTCCACAACTTTATCCCTGACCTGTCTGGTGTGTTCCTTGGCCCTCATGATGCTGTTTGTTCACTAAGGTTCTCTAACAACCCTCCTGAGGACTTCACAGAACAGCTGTATTCATAATGAGATTACATTACACACAGGTGGACTCTATTTACTAATTATGTGACTTCTGAAGGCAATTGGTTCCACTGGATATTAGTCAGGGGTATTAGAGTAAAGGGGGCTGAATACAAATGCACGCCACACTTTTCAGATATTTATTTGTAAAAAATTTTGAAAACCATTTATCATTTTTTTTTCCACTTCACAATTATGTGCCACTTTGTGTTGGTCTATCACATAAAATCCCAATAAAATACATTTAGGTTTTTGGTTGTAACATGACAAATTGTGGAATATTTCAAGGGGTATGAATACTTTTTCAAGGCACTGTAAATGGCGTTGACTGATTCATTAACAGTGAACATTTGTGAAAGTCATACTGCTTTATAAATATGGCTCTTAGGGTTTCTTCATGTTTACCATTTGCTGTCACTAGGGATGAGCTAATGGTTCAGTTGAAATCTAGGTTTGGGCCGAACTTTTGCCTGGTTAGCCCCCTCTTCTACTGGAGCCAAGCATCACAAATACAAATTGTATTCCTACAGCTTCTATATAGGACAGCTTCAAGCTGTGAATGGTTCCTAAAGAAGCAGAGGGTGCTGGCACCTGCCACTTCCCTAGGAATGGTTGACATTACCAGGACATTGTCTTACATGCCCATGTCATGACCATATTTGTTGAATGATGTAACCACTATCCCCACTCTTTCACCTACAGTATACAGCTGATGAAAGCTCAGGGAGCTGTTATTTAGTGAAGAGTAGAGCCGGGTTCCATGTTATGTGTCAGGTCTGTCGGGTTTTCTTTACAATGAGTCAGCAAGGATCATGATTAATGATGAATTTACAACAAGGATTTTCATATTTTTATTAAAGAAGTTGTATAATGTTTGACTGTCTTTATTTCCAGATTACATTGTCCTTTATTGTGAATGACTGGGGGAACTATGTACCCCATATTCATTCAGATGGGGGGGTGCAGCATCTTGGGGCCCCTTATAAATTAAAGTGGCTTCAGATTCTGATAATACCCCAGCCCACAAACCCCTAAAACCATCAGGCAAGGGTTGTGGGGAAGAGACTCTTCTCCTCACAAACATCAGGACAAATGCTTTGCAGGGGGGGGGGGGGGTTGTCCTGGTACGGTAAGATTAAGGTATGCTATGCATTTTTTTTCTGCCTCAGAGTAAAAAAAATATATATATACCATTCTTGCTGTGGGATGTGTGCTATTTAAAAAAAAAGAAAAACTGGGCGCATGCGCGGCGCGAAACTGGATGGAAGCAGGGGATAAGACCTCCGTAAGGTCTGGAGACAAAAGCTGATTCCCCAGGGCTACTAAGCAGCTATATGAGCCTCAAAATACCCTGCACCCCTGGCGGAACACACAGCGCATGCCAGGCTCAAAGAACCGCCGTGGCAAACCGGCCCAAAGATCCCTAACAAACTGCTTACTCTGTGTGAGGGAGCAGAGCAGGATGTCTCAAGATGGCATCCAGCCAGACCCAGCTCCAGCGTGCACATAGACCACAGACTCATCTCCGGAGCACTCCACAGGGGACAGTGAGTACAATACACAGCTCACAAAGGCTGATCTGGAGGACAGCCTCACCTGTATGTATGACAAGCTAGCCAGGAAATTTCAAACCGAGCTGCACAAGTCTACAAACACCCTGTCCCTCGAGATAGCTGCCCTGGGTACTAGAACATATCTGCTAGAAACCAAGCATTATGAGCTTAGCCTCTCTCATTCAGACCTCAGGAAGGATCATGAGACCCTCTCTGTGCAACTCCTATAAGCCCACCTTGAGTACCTGGACAATAGAAATAGGAGGAATATTTTGAGGGTGCGGGGGGTCCCAGAAATGGTGACAGACCTCCCCCCAGCCATACAGAAATTATTTCAATCACTTCTCCCTGAATCCCTTGCAGCGTCCTTTACATGTGATCGCATATACAGAGCCCTGAGCCCAAAACCTCCCTCGGACAGCCACCCAGGGATATTGTGCTGTGCCTGAAAGATTTCTTAATAAAAGAGGAGATCCACAGAGCCTCACGCAACACACTTAATATCCAACTGGAGGGTATCACAATCTAATTATACCCTGATATATCACCCACCACCCTTGACAAGCGCAGGAGAATGAAGGAGATAACAACAGTACTTCAGGCTGCTAGGATTAGATAGAAAGAAAAAAACCCGAAGGGGTAAAAGCTGCACTTGGAAATCACAAAAAATAAATAAACCAATCAATAATGAAAAACAAAAAGCTGCCAGCACCCAAGAGTCTAGTATCAAGCTCCAAAATCACAATATAAAACAAGGAGAATGCAGTTCTAAACCTTATGTGAAAAAACTTAGGACCAGGAAAAACTAAAGCAGAGTCCTATAGAATAATCAGCAATTAGTGACTAATATATAATAAAGTGAATGATAGTATGAAGTAAATCATGCGAATGAATCAGCATTAAATGCAAAGAAAAAAAATATATATATACATGTGAAACAAAAAACAAAGAATCAGAGATAAATAAAGTCCGTGCAGGAATATTTAGTCCATAAGTAGACAGATAAAAACACCCATCCATGAGAGATTCAGGAAAAAACGTCAGTATAGTTGTGCACCCTGAAGTGAGTTGTAGATTCTGCTTATCGGCTGGCGATGACTGCTATTATGGCAGTCTCGCCCAGCATAGGGAATATGGTCTCCCAAAAACCAAAGAACGCAATATAGGAACAACAGCTTTAGCGGTGGCTCGTTTCTGGAAATATAAAACAGAATGCTTCCATAGTGTAAAATGTATAAACAAGGGAATTTATTTCAATAAAAAGAGGAATCACACTTACAATGTTGCAGACAGCATGAGGCAAAAGGGATATGTTGTAAAATCACAGGTGCCGGTGTCTCCATGTGCCGTACTACTACTACACTTCCTACATTCGTAAGCCCATCCAAAGGCGTGATGACGTCACCATTGTAGGCTCCTCCCTACACGTTTCGTCACGATAGGACGTTGTCTGGGGATTGGCCGTAATAGCAGTCATCGCCATCCGATAAGCAGAATCTACAACTCACTTCACGGTGCACAACTATACTGATGTTTTTTCTTGCATCTCTCACGGATGGGTGTTTTTATCTGTCTACTTATGGACTAAATATTCCTGCACGGACTTTATTTATCTCTGATTCTTTGTTTTTTGTTTCACATGTGTATATATATTTTTTTCTTTGCCTTTACTGCTGATTCATTTGCATGATTTACTTCATACTATCGTTCAGTTTATTATATATTAGTCACTAATTGCTGATTATTCTGTAGGGCTCTGCTTTAGTTTTTCCTGGTCCGAAGTTTTTTCACATAAGGTTTAGTGCTGCACTCTCCTTGTTTTATATTATGCCAGGATTAGATACCAATGGGGTTTCCCTTTCAAGATACAAGTCCCACACAATGGCACCACCTACACGGTCACCACAATCCCGGAAGGGAAAGACTTATTAGTGAAGCTTGGTCTTATGGATGCTGCTGACCACCCAAGAATACCATCCACCCCATGTCCATCGGCCATATGGGCTACACCGTCTCCCAGGACGGATCGTCGCAACCAACACTAGTCCCCATTGGGCCCACACAGACTGGTTCAAACACTATATTGCCCACATGTACAGTAACCCAAATTTAATCTCCACCTCAGACAGAAGTTCTCTTGCGCCCGTTTGATTGTCCCCCCACTCCGATCAAGTTGGTTCGAGCACATAGACCCTGTTTGTTTTTTGGATCTATCCCCCCCCCCCCCCGGTTTCTTCAGGACCGGATCCATTGCAGTCAACTGATTGCCAAGACAGTCTTTGCCACTTGATTGGAGTTTTGGACCATTTGGTCCGAGTAAGGAGGTTCCTTTTTGTCAGGGTGATTGTTTCTCCCCTGACTCCCATAGCTGAAAAGCTGCTTTTTGCAGTCATGACTGACTTCTACAAGAATTTCCAGCCGTTGCTGCACGTCTTTTTCTTTTTCTTGTTATTACTTTTGTTTTTTTTAACTGCTGCACAACTTATTTTTTACATGCAAGCAACTTGATAATATATCAGCCTTTGCCTATATGATTAAGTTGACATGTAATATTTCACGTGTTGTTTATTGCATCGGCCTATTAAGGCATGAGGTTGCCACAGAGTGGGTTGATAGATTTAAACCACGGTCAACTATGTGTCCTGGACTCGTCCTTAACCATACGCTTCCCAATTCCTCTAAATTATGGGTCTTAAAGTAATTTCCCACAACCTGAAAGGTTTCAACTCCACAAATAAAAGGAGGAAAGCCTTTCGATCATACAAGAGATTGGGGGCTGAAGTCCTCCTTCTTGAGGAGACGCATTTCTCCTCCCAAAACCACCAGCACTATTTTGATAGGGCCTTTCAACAAGGATATTATACCACATATGAGTCCGAGACACGTGGAGCCCCTATTTTTATAAGGAATACAGTAATGTTTGATGTACAACACACTTAAAGAGACCCGGATAGCCGCTTTGTGATTGTTGAAGGGAATATTCAGGGAAAAAGCATCATCATTGCCTCAGTGTATGCACCTAATGACTCTCAGGCTTCCTTTTTTAAAAATGTTTTCTAACACTAGATAAATACCACTCTTCCCATATGCTAATAGGGGGAGACTTTAATCTAGTAGCACACTGAGACCTAGACAGATGTAGCAAGGGGCAGACCATCAATGCTTTCCCAAAACCACTACAGTACCAACTAAAGACCCACCAGCTATTGGACACCTGGAGAGCTCATAATGTGGGGGGCAGGGAGTATACATTTTACTCCCACCCCCACAACAGCTACTCCAGGCTGGACTACATATTTTCAACAGCTGTATTGACAGCTAACTCCACCTCAGCTAGAATTCATGCATGCCTGTGGTTTGACCACCAGATGGTGTCTTGTGTCTTTTCTCATGTTGGTCTCTCCAGGGATATGGGAGCCTGGAGGCTCAATGACTCCATGCTCACAGACCCAATAGCACTATCCCAGATAACAGAATACATCTCAGAATACTTTACCCACAACAATGTCGGGGAGATATCCCTTGCGTCCTTGTGGGCAGCATACAAGGCTGTACTGAGGGGATGGCTTATGCAGCTCGCCTCGGAGCATAAACGCCAGAAGCTCCTAGATATTACCTCTCTCACAGCTGACCTAGAAAAATTATATCACCAACATGGTCGAACCCCTACACAAGAATTGCTCAATCAGATCAATCAGAAAAGGAGAGCTTTTGATACTCTCCTATCTGAGCAAACTGAAAAATCCCTTACGTGGTCCAGGGCTCGCTTCCTGCTGTATAGCAACTCGGCTTTGACCATGTTCGCAAGGAAGTTAAAACAATCCTTACAACATACACATACATATAAGCTGAGGGACATGAGAGGGAACCTCACCTCTCACCTAAAGGAAGTGTTACAACTATTTTCCACATATTATTAAACACTGCTTGCTGACCCTCAGGCCCCAGTGCTCCCTCGTCCCAGGCCTGGTTGGATACCATTTCCCTACCTAAGATTACGGAGGACCAACTGCAATCCCTGAATGCTCCCTGCACGGAAGAGGAGGTAGCCACAATTATTTCCACAGTAAAGCCCTCCAAGGCCCCAGGCCCAGATGGCTTTACAGCCCTTTATTATAAAAAGTTTTCTGGACTATTAACCCCAAAATTGACAAAACTTTTTAATCTGGTTTTAGCTGGGGAAAAGACCATTTTCTTCCCCAGAACTATAGACCTATATCGGTTATTAACAATGACTTGAAAATATTTAGTTGCTTGTTAGCAGATCGCCTAGCATCCATAATCACAACATTATTCTCCCCAGATCAAACGGGTTTTATCCCCACCAGACAAATAACCGATAACATACTCCTTGCATCAAATATTATACAAGCTGCTGAATTGCACTCGCGCAGGGTTTTGATGCTGAGCTCAGACATAAACAAGGCCTTCGATAGTGTCCTCTGACCATATTTAAACACTATCTTATCAAATTTGGTATCCAGGGAGAATTTGTAAGTGGCTTTCGGGCTCTGTATCGCCAACCTCGAACCAGAATTAAACTTCCCGGCTGTTCATCTGAATACTTTTCCTTGGGGAGGGGTACTAGACAGGACTGCCCTTTATCTCCTCTTTTATTTGCCCTTGCAATTGAACCCCTGGCTCGACATATCAAAAGCAACCCCAACATTAGAGGATACTGTAGTAACAATCAGGAATTTAAATTGAGTATGCAGACGACGTCCTTCTTTTCCTAACTGATCCCCTAATCTCATTGCCTAATCTTTTCACAGCATTAGACACCTTTAACCACATATCGGGTCTGGGAGTGAATCCCTATATCACATTTCCTTCTTAGGCCGACAACAGGCTGTCAAAATGTCGGTCCTCCTAAAATTATTGTTCTTCTTTAGAGCCCTACCATTGTATGTGTCAAGATCCACCATACAAGAGGATCTGCTAAAATTTATCTGGCAGGGTAAACAACCACACATGGGCAGGTCACTGATGTATAGGTCTCGAAACAGAGGGGACCTAGGCTGCCCGAACATATGGAAGTATTACTAGGTTATTACAACTAGCTCAATGGCACACATCCCCATCTCACATACCATGGCTACAGTTTGAGAGGGCTTCCATTAAACCTTATTTTCTCCCAGGCCTTTTGTGGACTAATGCAGTAAACCGTATAATTATTTCCCAGCTTAATGGAATCATAGGACAGTCCCTATATCTCTGGATCTTGTATAAAGAAAAGTTTCAGCTTTTCTCTAAACCCTCCCTATCGACATCTTTTTTGGGTGACCCTAATTTCCCTGTGGCTTTTCATGCAGAAATGGACTTTGCACACAAGGACTGGTAACGCTGCATTCATTACTACAGGGTACCATGTTTTGTTCTTTTGAACATTTGCACCAAAACGACTCCATACCTAACTCAGATCACTACAAGTACCTGCAGATTAGTCACTTCTTCCAAAAGGCTATCTCCCAAATAAGGGATGACGCTAGAACACCCTTTGAAAATTTGTGCCATGAAGGGTCCAGAGATAGAGGGATGATTTCCACCCTATATATGCACCTTAATGATCACAACACAGAAGCTAAATCCCAAGCAATGCTGGGATGGGAATCTGAGGTGGGCCAGGAGTTTTCAGCAGAAGACTGGTGTGATACGGTCACTAATATGCATAAATGTACCCACTCAGTTGCGATTAAGGAAACAGTGGTGAAACTGCACACTAGATGGTATTATACACCAGTTAGAATTCATAAAATGTTTCCAGCCATCCCGGACAGTTGTTTCAGAGACTGTGGAGAGAGGGGCACTCTTCTACATACTTTCTAGAGCAGTAAGGTTCTGGGCTCTCTCTGGCAGAAGACAGCTACAAAAGTACTTCAAATAACAGGATCAAGCATCAGCTTGACATACCAAATGTTTATTTTGTTTTCAGACCTCCCAGAAGTCACACCCCCTGAGCAAAAATTGCTCCACAAGCTGTTTAGTGCTATACAATGGGCAATAGCCTTAAAATGGCGCAAACCCTCAGTTCCATGGTTCCAGGTGCTTCTCCGCATGGAATCAATAAAACTGATGGAATGCATCCACCACACCCTCATGGATTCTATGAGAATCTTTGAATGAAAATGGGGCCCCTGGCCTGCTTCTTAGCTTGCTTGGGGTAAGGTTTTGCCTTATGGGCACCAGAAAGCACTTATGACCGTAACAGCGGGATTTGGTATGTGCTTGGTTTCTTTAAAAATCAACACCAATAGTGCCTTGAATATATGTGAACTTATGTAGATTGATAAGACAAGATAGATATGCAATAAGTTTCTTATAAAGCCTGTTGCACTAGTAGCAGTTTTTATTTTTTAGTTCTGTAATAAGTTAATCTATAGCATTCCAAGAACTGGAGCACTGTGAGTGATACCTACACACATTTTTGATTTCAGCACTCTAGTCAGAAAATTGTTTGTATGTACACGGACTCTAGCTCTGTATAACACTCTCAATGCTGATTAATGTATATGTTATGTTTTTTTCTATGTAATTGTCTGAATATCTTTAATAAAAACCTTTGTAAACAAAACAAAACAAAAAAAAAAAAACATTAAATTGTGGGCAAACAACATTTAATTGCCAGCTTTTATTAAAATTAAAACATCACACAGATCTCTGTGGGTCTGTGTTTTTTTTTTTCTTTTAAGAAGAAGAAGAAGCCGGCAATGAAATGTTGTTTACCAGCAAATTTAAACACTTTTTCCTTTGTAGATGTCAGTGTAAAACTTTGTAAAAGTGGTGTCACTAAAGTGTTTTTTAAGCCACTATATTATATTTATACCATCCTATCTGTTATATAACGCTGTGGGGGTCATTTACTATAGCGCAAATTATCCGACCAAAAAGTGCTAATTAGCACCCAAATGGATGCACAACCTTCAATTAATTCTATACAATTAAACTATTCTTATATAAAAAACCCTTTTCATCTCCTGCTTATTTATTGAATATATATTTTTTTTTTAAATAAAAAAATATTTTTTAGAATCGTTCCACGAAAATTCCACGAAACGCGTAGAGCTTTTAATATTACCAATCTTCCCTTATCATGGAATATCAAGAATTCAGTGATTCTACTTACCTCCATAAGTATCTGTTATGGCATTAAGTCTCTTATTATTTGAATTTTCTGTCTTTATTTTTTATGACTCCTTTTTTTTTTTTTCCAAAGAAGTTTATTGAAAATTTTCATGAATACAGGGTATAATCAACATGTAGATTACAGATTACATTACAATGTTCAGAACTGAAAACATACATATAAATGAGGCAGGGTATCCTGTACTCTTCAACAAAGGATGTGTGCGCTACCTCTCGGGAGGAGGGTACATTGAAAGGCGCAATTTCAACTAGTGTCAGTAGATAGTTGTCCATGCCAAGCAAACTATACTCTGTACTTGATCACCCGAGAACCATCCACCCCTCGTGAGGGAACTTGCTGTGGATGGGGGGGGCAGGTACCTTTGAAGTTGGGTCGGGCACGGGACGATACGTGGAGAATGCTAAGTCAGTTTCGTTGTAGATTAAAGAAAGGGGTGTGCAAACAGCGGGGCGAGGTGAGGAGGGAGAGGGGGGGGGTGTGATGGTGGAGGAGGGTGATGGAAGGAGGGGGGGGTGTTACAGGGACGTGATTAAAGCATGTTCTTACTTTGTACCCAGGGGGTGCAGTAGTACATAGAGTGTTTGAACTGTGGTAATAGCAAGGGGAGTGTGTAATAGCCCTCCCGGGGCTAGTGGGTTTCACGTCCGGTGTAGACGACCTGGGATGTCAAATAATTGGCAATTCGGTGAGATGAGGTTGCGGGTGGTTAGCTCTTACGGACATGGTGATGAGGTGGGGGATGTGTATCCTGGGGTGTGGATTGTTTGTAGTGGAGCCAGCACGCCCAAGTGTTGTGGAATTTGGACGGGGTGTCTTGGGCCTGATTAATAAGGTTTTCCATGTCTGCGATTTTGTCAACTCGCTTGATCCAGTCTTGTATTGTAGGGGGGGTAGTGGTCCTCCAAAGGAGTGGGATACAGAGGTTGGCAGCATTGATTAGATGTAGTGTGAGCGATTTTTTATAGGAACCTAGTGAGGTCTTGGTGTGGTGAAGGAGGTATTGTGCGGGAGAAAAGTCCGGCGGGTAGGTAGTGATATACGAGATTAAGTGGTGGATCTCCAGCCAAAAAGGTTGGATGATGGGGCAGTCCCACCAAATGTGGAGGAGGGTTCCGCGCGCTGAATTGCATCTCCAACAGGTGGAGGGTACCGTCGGGTGGAAGTGGTGCACTTTGTCTGGGGTCCTATACCATTTGGAAAACAGCTTATACCTGTTTTCCTGGGTCGTGACGTTGATTGAGCCTTTGTGCAGGAGAGTGAAGATTTGGTCCCATTCAATGGGAGAGAAGTCTATAGAAAGGTCAGACTCCCATTGTCGAATCAGTCTGTCTTCCTTAATTGCATAGTTTGAGTGTAGGAGAGAGTAGATGGAGGATATTAGATGGCGCTGAGGTTCCGTACTAGAGCAGATGAGTTCAAAGGGTGAGAGATCCGTGTGCCAGTAAGTAGTTTGTTTGTGGGAGGAGAAAAAGTGTTGCAGTTGGAGATATTTGTAGAAAGGGATATCGTAGTCCGGGAAGGAGAGTAGGAGTTCATCGTATGGTAGGAGGGAACCATTGCGAAAGAAACTTTGTGCTCTGGCGTTTAACGCACGTGCATTAAGAGTGGGGTCCTTGAGTGTGAGCCCGGGTGGACATTCCGGATTGATGTCTAGGGGCCTCATGGGACCAGTGGAAGGGTTGATTGTGAGTATTTTGCTGGTCATTTTAAATACGGTGAGAGTGGTTCCTATGAGGGGATGTGTTGTGTATTCTTTGGGGATAGATGCAGTTCCTATCCAAGGTGCGTTCCGAAGTGGTAAGTTGGCAAAGGAGTCTTCTAGAGCAATCCAATCCTTCGAGGGATGGTGAATATGCCAGTCTACTGCCCTGGTTAGGTGGCAAGCCCAGTAGTATTTTTGAATATTTGGGAGTCCTAAGCCTCCCAAGGGTTTAGGTAGTGTCAGCCTATCCCAGCAAAGACGTGGGGTTTTAGAAGCCCAGATGAAGAGTCTGCACATGTGTTTATATGATTTAAAGAAGGAGGGTGGTAATTTTATGGGGATGGCCTGAAGGAGGTAGAGGAGTCTGGGTAAGACATTCATTTTGATAATGGCGATTCTACCCATTTAGGAAAAGGATCCCAAATACCATTTCTGCAGATCACCTTGTATTGATGTGAGCGCTGGTGCGAAGTTGCTCGCGTATAGATCCTTCAGATTTGCAGGGATCTTAATTCCCAGATAGGATATGGCCTGTTTTTCCCAACTAAAAGGAAAATTGAGTTTGCATTGGGATACCGTAGTGTTGGGCAGGGAGATATTGAGGGCTTTGGATTTTTCGAAATTAATTTTTAGTTTGGAAATAGCCTGAAAATGTGAGAAGTCAGCCAGCAAGTTGGGGATGGTGGTGATGGGTTCGGTCAGAAATAGTAAAATATCATCGGCGTAGGCGGCCATTTTGTATTGCTTGCGTTTAATATCTATGCCTTTAATGGAGGGATTCTCCCTGAGTCTACGGAGTAGAGGTTCCATGGTCAGAATAAAAACTAAAGGTGACAAGGGACAGCCCTGTCGGGTTCCGTTGGATACAGAGAAGGCGTCCGACAGGGTACCATTAACTCGGATTTTTGCCGTGGGTAGAGAATATAGGGCCATAATCATCTGCAGCATGCGGGGTGGGAGGCCTATCGCCCGTAACGCGGCTTCCATGTAATCCCAGGCCACCCTGTCAAACGCCTTCTCTGCATCAAGGGAGAGGAAGAATCCCAGGGTGGAGGTAGTGGAGAGCCAATGATGAATGTTCAGCGCCTTTGTGGTGTTGTCCCGGGCCTCCCTGCCCGGGACAAAACCAGCCTGATCTAGCGATATGAGGTTTGGGATAAGGGGTAGGATGCGATTCGCTAAGGTTTTGGCGTATAATTTAACCTCTACATTGAGTAGTGATATTGGGCGATAGTTTGATACCAACGTGGGATCTTTGCAGGTTTGGGGATAAGGGTTACATGTGCTTCTAGGATATCCTTGTGGGATGGTGAGTCAGGGGTGAGATTGTTGAGGGCTTTGGTGAGGTTGGGGATCAGTAAAGTCGGGAATGTTTTGTAGTAACTGACCGATAGTCCATCTGGGCCCGGGCTCTTGCCCGTTTTCATTTGTTTCAGTGCTAAAAGGATTTCCTCCGTAGAAAGAGGTTGGTCTAAGTTTTGGGAGTCGTTTAAGGAGAGGGGAGTGGGGCTGTATCGCGCTAAAAAGTCAGAAATGGCGGTCGTGTGGTCCGTGTGATTCGCAAGAAATTGTGTTTTTGGGAGGTTGTAAAGGTCAGAAAAATATCGAACGAATTGGTCCGAGATTTCTTTGTTGGAGACCGCTACATCACCTGCTGGACGGCGTATTTTGTGGATCGTGTGTGACGCCCTTTTGGATTGGAGAGCTCTCGCAAGGAGTTTGCCGGCTTTATTACTGAATTCATAATAAAGCTTTTGCGTTAGTGCAAATTTGCGTTTTAGAGTGCTGTTGAGCGTCTCCAGGAGTTCCCCTCTGGCTTCAGTGAGAGCAAAGTGGAGAGTGGTGGATGAAGGGCGCATGATCAAGCTTACATCAAAACATATAAAATTTATTTCGGAGGAAATAAAGAGCAAATAAAAGCAGTTGAATAATACCAATACTACGTATCATGCAAACAGCTGACAAAATATAAAAGACATGAAAAATTAAAAATGGGTTAAAAATATCATGAGCCCATGTTAAGGCAGGTATTTAGAGTTGGCTAATGCGTTTCGAGGATGACCTCTTCATCAGAGCCTATTTGAGAACCAGGGTGCAGTCTCTATATGCCAGTAGGCCAAAGTATGTACATCATCTTGATGGCTAGTTGGAAAGAGCGGCCTGAAATGGAAGATGCGATTTTCTGTGTTCCATACCAGTCCACGTTCAAGCGTTCTGTGTGATAGTAGATGGTGTGTAGGTTCTCCTTTAAGTTAGTAGATACATGGTTATAGGGTGGTGTGAACCTGTCACTGGCTGGGTGGAGGGGAGATCTTTTGACTTGTAAACTCCTGGTGGGGTGCTGTCCAATAAATGGAGGATGGAGGGGGGTGAAGGTCTCACGAGAGAATGCTGCAGCTGTGTGTGTCTGCAGCAGTCACTCAGTCTCAGGTGAAGGCCCCTTCACCTGAGACTGAGTGACTGCTGCAGACACACACGGCTGCAGCATTCTCTCGTGAGACCTTCACCCCCCTCCATCCTCCATTTATTGGACAGCACCCCACCAGGAGTTTACAAGTCAAAAGATCTCCCCTCCACCCAGCCAGTGACAGGTTCACACCACCCTATAACCATGTATCTACTAACTTAAAGGAGAACCTACACACCATCTACTATCACACAGAACGCTTGAATGTGGACTGGCATGGAACACAGAAAATCGCATCTTCCATTTCAGGCCGCTCTTTCCAACTAGCCATCAAGATGATGTACATACTTTGGCCTACTGGCATATAGAGACTGCACCCTGGTTCTCAAATAGGCTCTGATGAAGAGGTCATCCTCGAAACGCGTTAGCCAACTCTAAATACCTGCCTTAACATGGGCTCATGATATTTTTAACCCATTTTTATTTTTTCATGTCTTTTATATTTTGTCACCTGTTTGCATGATACGTAGTATTGGTATTATTCAACTGCTTTTATTTGCTCTTTATTTCCTCCGAAATAAATTTTATATGTTTTGATGTAAGCTTGATCACGCGCCCTTCATCCACCACTCTCCACTTAGCCTTACCTGACCACCCCGGGGTCATTCTCTGGGCAGCGGGACAAGCAATACCATCTCTTCAAGCTTTGCTACAGTTTACAATACTACTCTTTTCAAAACCAAACCAGACCCTCACAAGCGCAGGAGTAATTTTTCCTTGTCTTCAGTGAGAGCAGCCAGAGCTGACGTCTCCAATGATGCCTTGTGGGCCTGTTCTAGCGTACGAATGTGTGTGGTTAATTCAGTGATGCGTGCATTTCTATATTTGTTCCTTTGTGTGGCTATGGCTATCAATTCACCCCGAACAACGCATTTGTGTGCGGCCCAGATGACTGATGGTGTAGTGGTCTCAGAGGAGTTTTCAGTAAAGTAATTTGAGAGGCAGTCAGTCACTCGTTGTGCGTTGACTGGGTCTGTCAATAGGGAACTGTCTAGTCTCCAAATGGGATTCTTGGGGCGCGCTGCAGGTATAATAAGAGTCATTGAAATGGGGTTGTGGTCAGAGAGTATGGACGGATCAATAGAGGCTTTGGTTAGATTAGACAAGTCGTTCTGGGATAGAAAGAAGTGGTCTAATCTACTGTATTTGCCGTGTGGAGCAGAAAAGAAGGTAAAGTCCTTCGTTGTGGGGTTCAATGTGCGCCACGTGTCATGGAGCAGTAAGTTGTGTAGTTGTAGTTTAATAGCTTTAAGTGCCCTGTAAGTCAGGGAGGAGGTACCGCTTGATGTGTCCATGGAAGGGTTGAGAGCGACATTAAAGTCGCCGCCAACAATCAGTGTGCCAGACTGGAAGCTAGTGAGGTGTTGGAGAGTGGAGCGGAAGAAGGATACTTGTTTGGTGTTTGGCGCATATATGTTGGCTATCGTGAGATGTTTACCATAGATGGAACCCTTGAGAAAGAGAAATCTGCCCTGAGGGTCTCTTTGTACTGCGGTAACTGAGAAAGGGCAATGTTTTGAGACCAGAATGGATACGCCCTTTGATTTTGCTTCATCGTTGGAAGAGTGGAATACTGTGGGGAAGTAGCGGTCCGTAAGTTTTGGAATTGCGCCAGTTCGGAAGTGGGTTTCCTGTATCAGTGCTATCTGGGTCTTTGATTGACGTAGGCAGTATAAGAGTTTGGACCTCTTTTCAGGGGTGTTAAGCCCCCTAATGTTGAGCGAGCAGAGTTTGATGGAGTTAGTTGAAGGTTGTATGTTTGAGTCGCGTGGATTGATGGTGTTCATGGGCATCGTGGGGTAGGTGGGTTGTAAGGATAGAGGGAAATTGGGAGAAGGGAATCACCGCCGGGCTGGGAAGGAATCGTGACACGTCAGTCACTGGTGGGGAACCGAAGAGGTGTGGAGAGCGATGTCCACAACCTCAGTTAGGATGGGTATCGGTCGAGTACAATGCACGGTCAGAACGCGGGTGCCCTATGAAGGTACCGCGCCCTGGTCTGCACCTGTTTTGGGGTTGGTCTAACGCAGGACAGTGAGGAGAGTGCGTAATCAAATGCAATCGAATTGGAGCTAAAACTATAAATGAGATAAAAATAAAAGTAAAAGTGGATATCGTCACCTGCCGCCACAGGATGGTAGTTAGTATGGCAGAAGGTATGACTTAAGCATTTAAGGTGGAGAAATAGCGATTGAAACCTAGATGCAATAATTATATGGGGGGTAAATGGTTGGGCAGGTGGGTGTAAGCTAATGAGATCAGCTGTCCCTCCCAGCCTGGGTGCGTGAAAATTAAGGTGTATTACTGTAGCCCCCCCGGTAAGTTCTCGGGTGACTGATGCTTCTCGTAGCCAGGCTTGGAGGGAGGGCCGGTCTTGCGGCATGAATAACAGGTAGTACAATAGAACATACGGGAGAACGCTGATGGGAGCTAGAGAAAGAGGCCCTATAGGTTACCAGAGTTGTCACATCATTTTACACAATTATAACTGCCATTATAAAGTGCCATTGAAGCTAAACAAGATGCCAGACTATGACAGCAAGGCTACTATGAACATCTAAAGAAGTGTCCTAAGACGTTAATGCTCGCCTGGTGAGGCCAAGATGAGGAAGTACCCAGAGGGGACGACGTAGCTTATGCATGCTGTGGGTGTACCTCACTGCAAGTACCTCGTCCGTCGATCTGTGCAGTAGGGCATTCCGGGGTACGAGTGGGTCGACCTTTCAAAAGTGCTGCCTCTCTTGATAGCAGTTAGAAGACCAGTCGCGGAGTGTGCGGTGCGATCGTGATTAGCAGTGTTCGTGTGCTTTTCCTTAGCTGAGTATGATTCGGCTAAACTGCAGGGCTCGTCCATCAGCTTTGTAAAGGAAGGAAGCGGATCACACAGTTGGTATGGTCCGTTACGTCAGATGGGAAGTCTCGCGGCGTTGTGCGGAGTCCGGCGTCGGCTCAGGAAGAGAGTGGCACCCAGCTTGACGTCAGTTCTTCAAGGGGTGTGGTTTTGAGTCCTCTGAAATCCTGGTAAATGTAGTAGAGGGCTGGGTAGTTGTTGTTGGGCAGACATCGAGGATAGAGCAAGGAGTTTGGTCCAATGGGGAGAGCTTCCGTTTAAGGAGTCACTCAGAGGTTGCTCGGTAGTTCAGGAGCTGGGTGTGAGAGGGAGTGTTCATTCGGCCTGTGGTCAACTGAGAGACCTCATCGCAGATTGACACTCGTGTGGTCCGAAATGACCAGTCAATGTTGTGCTGTAGAGCGCTAGGTTAAATCAACTTGGTGCAGAACAAAGTGAAAAACAAAAATAAAAATACTGGGTGACTGAGTCCAAAGAGAACAGCAAGTTCAACGACCCAAAATAGAAGGGTCTCTTGTGGCGTGTCATTCAGAGGGGGCCAACGTAGCCAACCGAAAAAAAAAAAGAAAAAAAAAAGGGTACACCATATGTCCTTTTCAGCGGCCCCGGCAGGCTCTCCTGGACTGAGGGGGTTCAGGTGAGACTGGGGCCCTGTTGCGGTGGTATTCTGCCCTGTAATTATGAGCAGAAGGAGAGCGTCTCCTGCGATAGCTGGAAGTCTGGGTCTCCATGGGGGATTCCCGCTCCGTAACGTTATGGAAGCTTCGAGGGTGAAAAGGAGTGTACCAGTTTGGCACCTGCGTCATTGGAATGCCTAGTTGGTCACAGAAGTGTGGCAGGTCCTCGGGCACCTTTAAGAGGGCAGAGCGGCCCTGGGAGGATGCGGACAGGCAAAAAGGGAATTTCCATTTGTAAGGAATGTTCCTCTCCCTCAGGATGTCCAGTAATGGCTTGAGGTCTCGCCTGTGCTGTAGTGTGATGCCTGACAAATCCTGATAGATTTGAATTGGAGCGCTGCCGTGGAGGATTTGCTGCTGACCCCTTGCTTGCTTGAGAATTTCCTCTTTTATTTTATAGTCCACCAGGCAGCAAATAATATCGCGTGGGGGATCATTATCCCTGCCTTTAGGGCACAGTGCCCGGTGGATCCTGTCCATTGGAATGGGAGTCTGGGGAGGCCTGTGAAGGAGGTTGTTGAAAACGGCGGTGACAGCAGGGGTGATTTAATCTCCTTCTATTGCTTCGGGCATACCGCGGATCCTGAGATTGTGGCGTCTGCCGCGGTTGTCAAGATCCTCGATGTGCCTTTGCATGTCACGCAAGTGTAGCGTATGTGAGTCGATGGAGGAGGCGGTGGAGCGAAGGGCTGTGTCATGGCGTTCTGTCACTCTTTTCACTACGTTCACCCTGTCGGTCAGGTCCCGCATATCGAGCCGTAGCTCTGAAATGGCTGCGGCCAGTGTTTCCTTAATTTCGTCTGCAATGGATCGAAGATCATGTAGGTAAATCGGTGTTTGTCGCTCAGGTTCAAGGGATATCCCTCCTCCGTGAGGGGGGACAGGAGGAGAGGTATTCTGAGGCGGGATGAGTAGTAGTGTCGGTTGTGCCTGGGAGCGGGAATGGCCATTCTGTGAGGACGCCATATTGCTCCTGGTGTTCCGGAACATCTCCGGGATATTATGGCTCTGGGACCCCGGGGGAGCCCTGGGGGAGCGGGAACGAGAGACGGAGGAGGATCTGGAAGCTGTCCCCATATCGTGGCAAGATTTTCGGTGCAAATACCTTCGGTATTAGTCGGTTTGTTCCCGTGGCGGCAGGAGCTCTGGATTCAAGCGTCTCTCCTCATGCCAGGTCAGGCCACGCCCCTCTTTTTATGACTCCTTTTGGGTCCAATCATAGTAACAAATGTACACATGTATATTGATTGATATCTTTGCTTTCTGTGTGTGACAACGGATCATGATTTATTGTGTAATTTATGTATAATTAATCCATGGTTTATATATGGTATATAGAGGCTATATACATGGTATATAGAGGCTTGATGCCCACAGCATTTTAGAGGTTGGATGCCCAAAAATGTTTTTTACATACTATGGATTATACTAAATAAATGTATTTTGGTCACTTGACCTGCTTTTGTGCTGCTGTGTGCTTCATTTAAAGTCCCACTTCTCTTTTTCTTTTTTAAACCAATGACCGGGATGGAGGCGAGCATTCCTTTGGTGCCAGCCTCATTTAAAGTCCCAAATTTACTTTTCCTTTTTTAAATGGAATTCACAATAGCGCTGGCGAACAAATACTCTCAAAATCAAATTCACTATAGCCCTTAGACAACAGAAATCCTTACTCTTGCTAGGACCTGGAGAATTGCACATGGAAATGATGTTTAGAGCATGATATGGTTGCCTAAATGGTACTAAGATATGTAGTATATTGTTTAAAGATAATCTGCTTTTAAAGTGTGTGAAAAAGGGATTTCTACACTGAAATATCTTTAAAAGTCTGAAAAGAGATAAATTCCCAGTCTCTTTACTAGGTTCCAGCATAACTGAGGATGCTCAGACATGCAAACTACTCTCATTTTAACTACCATGCCATTTTTACAGGGAGCTATAGTAAATACCAGCGTAGGGTTAAAAAGCATTTTTGGGAGTGAAAATGAGTTATGTAGCTCAATGCAAGTTTCAGTCATTGATTCTAATGGTACAATTGTAAATTCCCTAATTAAACCCATTTCATGGTGAGATTAATATATCTTTCTATCAAAGAAATTGTCCTTGCAACAATGTTGCTTCTTCATCATCTATTTTGTTTTTAAGAAGGTTAGAATGTGTAATGTTTTCATGTTTTGGTAAAATCTATTTTCAATTTTACTTGTTGCTCTCCATCTCACATCAATCTTTACCCAAACTCACACAGGTGTCTTTACAAACCACAAACAATACCATTGCTGAAGCAAATTTAAAATAAGTCACGTTTTGTGGGTTTTTTATTATTTCCAAATCATCCTAATTTGAGCCCCAAAAATGTGATACGTGTACCAACATCAGAAATAAAAATGTCATTCCCGAAGGCGCATGCACGGCGGCACCTAACATGGACACTTAGTCCGGGAGCTCCGTCCCGCTCCAGCAGACCGGGCCTCCACAGTGGCACTTTGACCGGCTCTCAGGAGCGGTAAGAAGGAACTTAAAGCCCACATTTGAAGCCGCCCTGTCTCACGCTGAGACAGCTAAGATGGCGGCCGCTCCTCACTGCTCTACATCTACATGCCCTCCCAGTGCACAGCACACAGCTTCCCCCTCCCTGCTGCAGCAAGAATCCTTAACAGGCAACTTTCCCCTGGACCCAGCTTCTCCAGCATCCACCGAATCTCTCATAGAACATTCCCTGGCAGGCCTGGAATTCTCCCCCATGGATGCCGCCCCCCCCCCCAGGCTCACCAGCTAATACAGCCCGGGGATTCAGGCCTACTCCAGCCGACCTCTGTAGCTGAAATGTTGCTGGATAGAGGCCTACAGAATACAGCCCACAAAATAATGAGTGACATTAAAGCGGACCTTCAGAACATCCCGCACCCGCTTTGACATCATTGAGACCAGCCTCGATTCCACCATTTCAAGAACAAACCAGAAAACCACATGTATACAGATCCTACAGGAGCAATTAGAGACTGCCAATGCCAAAATTGATGACCTCAAAAATAGAAATCGGAGGTATAATTTTAGAGTCATGGGGCTCCCTGAATCGTATAAGGACATTCCTGAAACCATAATAAGCAACAAAAATTACCGCGCTACTTTAAACAGTGTACTACTAATAAAATCTAGATAGTTAAAGCTGCAGTCCTAGAGTGGGGCATGCACATATATAAACAGAAATAATCAAAAAAGACTGCGCTAAAAAAATGACATATATAATGACTGTATATATAGATATGTGAATGGTGAAAAATACAATCTATCAAGTGATCCAAATAGTAAATATTCTATTGAAGATAAAATGTCAATGAAATAATTATAGAAAACAAATATGACAAAGAAATTAAATATTACGATAATAAAAATTTTTTTTTGAATATCAAATAACAAAAATAACCAAAAGTGAAGTGAAAATGTTCTGAAGAAGAACAGTCCTTGGAGCCAAGGCAGATTGAATTGGTGATCATAAAGGTTAAACACCCAGCACCCAGTGAGAAATCCTCCACCTTAATAGATGTACGCTTACCAGAGGTAAGCTAGATAATAGCTTATCTATGGACATCCACTCAGGGGAACCAACTCCTCAAATCTCCTCCCAAGGAAGGGGCAGGCAGGATCTCTCCTTGCGGTGGACCTCAATCAGCATACCGGGGGGACCTTGCTCTGGGTTTCTCCAAGGTCCCGAGTGTGTTTGGCAGTCATCTCTCTCGACAGCTGTGATGTCACTGAATGTGTCCCACAGAATTCTGGATTCTGTCCCCTCCATTCTACGGAAGACTCTCTTGTCCCCCGTCTTTCTTTCACGCTTTTCCTTTTTCCTTCTCCAACAAAGTTTTAATTTACATCTCATCGTAGGAGTCGACTGGGGGGATGACCCCAGACATTAACAGGATATCTGACTGGTCTCCGCCTGCTCCGCGGGATGTCTTGGTACCCATGGACATCAGATGGTAAGTGCTGCAAATTTCCTAGCTTTGCCCCCGCTACTGCTCGATGGCCAATGACCCACCAGTAAATACACCCTTTAAAATAATATCACATAATGCTCAAGGCTTGAACTCCCCAGCAAAAAGACGGAAAGTCTTCCAATACCTACATTCACAAGAAGCAGATGTGGTCCTCCTGCAGGAAACTCATTTCCCCAAATGCTTCTGTCCCTCCTTTATATACTCCAAATTGCCCTTCTTCACACTAGCCAATGATGAGGATAAAATGAAGGGGGTGGGTATTTTCATATCCAAAAGATGCAAATTTACCCTCAAATCTGAACTCAGAGACCCTGATGGGCGCTATATCCTCATTGTGGGAGAATTAGACAACCAACTATATTCTTTAATTTCGTACTATGCCCCCAACAGAGGCCAACTAGCCTTCTTTCAACACCTATTTAAAACACTAACAGCACTGCTGGAGGGCACAGTGATTTTTGGGGGCGATTCTAATTCAGCCTTTGACCAGGGATGGGACAAGTCATGCCCCCCTGGCAAACACCTCACCAGACCCACCAAACAAAGCCTACGTATAGCCAAGCTAATATTCCAACAGGGACTGGTTGATATATGGAGGGAAGTTAATCCCACACTGCAAGACTTCACACATTTCTCCAATCCCCATAGGTCCTTCGCGAGAATCGATCATATCCTCATCGCTTCAGCTTCTATTCCACTAATGAACAGGGCATATATCAAAGATGTAGTCTGGTTGGACCAGTCAATGGTGATCCTTTCCATCCAGCGCCCGATGGGCCATAAACCCTGCCGGCGTTGGAGGCTTAATGAGTCCATCCTGAGTGATCTGAGCAGAACAAAAGAAATCAAAACTAATATCTGCAATTTCTTCACCACTAACGATATGCCAGACACTAGCCCCTCATGCCTCTGGGCGGCACATAAGGCTGTAATTAGAGGTCATCTGATTCAAACTGCCTGTCAGATCAATAAGGCCAAAAAAGCTGACATAGAGAAGTTAGATAAGGATTATACAGCCTTAATTAAAAAACACAAAGCTGACCCAAGAGCTGTTCCCACCACCAAGCTGGATGCAGCTCGCACGGCATTAAACCTCGCCCTGACCACAAAGGCTGAAAAATGGCTGCGGTGGAATAGATCACGATTCTATTGCCATGGCGACATCGGCTCTATGTTAGCAGGCAGGTTGTTCCCGAAATTTAGATCCCCAGCCCTTCCCAAAATCAAAATCCAAGGTGGCACTCTGTCCCAGAACCCTCAACGTATTATGGGGGAATTCCTGACCTTTTACAAATCCCTATACAGTGGTGAGAACAGCCACTCTCCAGAGGCGATCGATCGCTTCCTCGACAACATTCAGATCCCCAAATTAGAGGACAGACACCGCCAGAAACTAGACGCCCCTATCTCCGCTGAGGAAGTATGTGCAGTCATTAAAAATTTGAAATCTCATTCAGCGCCTGGCCCAGACGGTTTCTCCGTACCATACTACAAATCGTTCTCTTCCACTCTCGCCCCATATATGGCCCGATTTTTTAACGCACTCAGACAGGGGAATCCGCTAGATGCCTCACTTAACACGGCCTACATTACGGTCATCCCTAAACCTGATAAAGATGACAGCTCGGTCAGCAACTATAGACCAATATCCCTCATTAATCATGACCTAAAGATTCTGACTAAAATCCTTGCAGACCGCCTGGCCTCCTTCATTAGCCTATACATCAACAAAGACCAAGTGGGCTTCATCCCAGGGAGACAGGGACCTGACCAAACTAGACGAGTGATTGATATAATTTCCCTCCTCAATTCTAACTGGGATGGGGGCTCCTCCAGACAGGGATGTTTACTCTCTCTGGACCTCCAAAAAGCTTTTGATGCTGTCCAATGTCCTTACATCTTCAGCACTCTTCAAAGGTGGGGTTTTGGGAATTAATTTCTTAATGTAATGCTTGCCCTTTATCCATCCCCCTCGGCTCAGGTGCGTCTGCAGGGATTTTACCCGGAATCTTTCCCCATATCTAGAGGCACAAGACAGGGCTGCCCTCTCTCCCCATTGATCTTTGCCATAGCAATTGAATCCTTGGCAATAGCCATCAGAAACAATCCGAATATCTAAGGCATTCAAAGTGGCTCCAGGTGTCATAAATGCACATTATTTGTGGACGACATCTTACTATTTGTTTCTTCCCCACTGACATCACTCCCCAACGTATGTCATCTCCTGGATGAATTTGGGGCGGCCTCGGGCCTTAGGGTTAACTACGATAAATCCCAGGCACTCCCAGGCACTCAATATTAACATCCCAGACTCTCTCCTGGCCAGGCTCAGTGAGAGCTTTTGATTCTCCTGGAGTGACTCCACCATCTCATACCTGGGGATCAAACTGACTCCCAGGATTGAACTCCTACACCAATCTAATTACCCACCTCTTTACAAAAAACTGGAGGAAGACCTCTCCCGGTGGTCCCGGCTGGGCAGAATCAACACAATAAGGATGTCCCTACTCCCCCGCATCCTCTACTATTTTAGAGCCCTCCCGATACCTGTTGACAAAATTTGCCTAAAACGACTCCAAGCCAAAATCGTCAAATACATTTGGGGCAGAGGGGGACACAGATTTCCCAAAGCAGTCCTGTTCAGATCTAGAACTGAAGGGGGACTGGGACTTCCAAATCTGCTTTGGTACTTGCAAGCTGCACAACTAGCTCAGATATCGGCAGTTTACTCACGTTGGGAACAACCTGACTGGATTAACATAGAAAGGCAGGCAGTCCCCCTCCACACTCTAGACTACCTCCTTTGGAGCCCTAGGAAACTCAGACCCTCCATACTTTCCCCAACACTCTCGCACTCCTTCTCACTTTGGGATAGCCTGAGATGCAACCAACAACTGACCTCCCCCACAGAACCACTGCAACACTTATTCCGAAATCCTAATTTCCCTCCGGGCCTTGACATATCAGCATTTAAGTGGTGGCTCGACAAAGGGCTATACAGAATAGGACACTTCCTTAGACCTCTCGGCCCCCTCTCCAAAGCATTCTGTATTAGTAACCTAGATATGCCTGTCTCTGAATTCTTCAGATTTTCTCAAATCTCAAACTTCTTACATAAAAGGTGTAAAACACTCCCGAACTGGCCCCAAATAAACCCCTATGAAATATGGTGTGGTCAGGCCAGTGAGCAGAGGGGGGGCATCTCGGTAATCTACAAAGCTCTGTCTTCTGCACACTCCAAGACACCTTACATGCAGGCTTGGGAAGATGACTTGTCCCAACACTGGACACTGGAAACATGGCACAGGAACTTTTCCCAATCCTACAAAGGCATTCTCAATTCCAGCCTCATTGAAGCTAGTTTAAAAGTGCTGACTAGATGATACTTAGTCCCTTCGAAGCTAGCACACATATACCCATCAGCATCTCCCCTCTGTTTCCAGGGATGTGGTCTTAAGGGTTCCATATATGGTGGACCTGCCCCAGAGTTCGACAATTTTGGCACAAGATCTTCTCTTGGATCAGCAAACTTACCACAATGCCTATCGAAATGTCCCCCCTCATAGCGCTCCTTAACTTCCCAGTGAAAGAGGCCTCCAGGATTACTCAACGCCTCATATTCTTTATCATCTTAGGTGCCAAGCTTACCCTGGCTAAAGCTTGAAAAAAACATCAGTTTCATCACTTCTAGCCAAAAGAAAGATCTCATGGATTATGAACCAAGAGAAGATGGTAAGTGTAATCCTGGATCGCTCGGCCAAATTTGAACGGATTTGGGAACCCTGGGCAACCTTTGTAGGGGTTAATCTTTGAATATTACCTACTGGATGTCACCCTCCGGCTCTCTCCCCCCAGTCGACTCATACTCACCTCCTCTAACTTTTATCCCATCTCTTCCTCCCTCCCTTTTCTTCCTTTTCTCTCACTCACATCTTTCAGTTAGTCTTGAACTTCGGCCAATGACCAAGGCCAAGGTCGGGAGTTACCCTGATCCTGGTCTCAACTTCAACTATAACCTAGATTCTTGCAAACGTCTTGGTGAACCTATGTTCTGTTATACATACCATTTGCTCTCATAAGTGTTTCTTTTTTTAATTTTTTTTTTACTTAGAGGACTCTATTTTAGCAGACTCGAAGTTGCTCCTTTATCCAGGAGTCTTTAGACAAGTTTATACACTTACTGTTTTAAAACTAGTTTTATCAACCCTTTATGTTTTCTTTTTATTTCCCCAAGAAAAATCAATAGTTTAAATCTCTTTGATGGGGGGGTGCTGGGGGGCGGGGAGCCCCGCCACAGCATGTTCCCAGTCGGGGTGGCGGGGATCTCCGCCCCTCTGCCCCTCTCATTTCCTGGGGCTACTAGGACCATAGTTGGCACCCGGTAACTCTGATCAAATCACATGTCAGATTGTGTTTGTTTTATGCAGATCTGTTTTGTATTACCCACCTTGATTAACATGTTTTCCATGTGACCGTGTTGGTCACCTCGAGACTGATGACTCATGCTATATCTATAATATGTGATGTATTCTTTTCATTCACTTTTGACAAAATAAAAATATATTAAACCCAAAAATGTAATTCCCAAACATCACTATTCTACACTCACAAACTAAGAACCACCAAATATCACAGAATAGATCAATTAGAATAACTCCTGACTAATTTAATTCCACCACCTATATGTCTAAAGAAATGCAGTATATGTGTATTTAGGTGTAGGAGGGCTTCACATCTGGCAGAACAGTGGCTTGCAGGTTAGCACTTCTGCCTAGCAGCACTGAGGTTCTAGGTTAAAATCCCAAACATGACACTTCATGTAGATATGTTGTCTGTCCTCCCTATTACAGCTGTTTAGCTCTAAGCAGGCTAGCAGTAATCAGCCATAACCAGCCTTCAAAATAAATGACATATGCCAGAAATAGGTTGTTCACTGGCTCTCTGGCCTTCCACAGTACATCTGTATTGATTAACTTCTTGCACCCCTGGTACATAGGACTTTTTTACACCACAGAGATGAGACCTAAACACATGTTGCAGCACAGTGGCTGAAAGGTTAGCACTTCTATCTAGCAGCACCGAGTTCAAATCCCAATCCTGCTACCTGGCTTGAGTTTTGTACGTTGTGGTGTTAAAGTTTCTTTTTCACCAGTGCTAACATTTTTGATTGGTTTCACGTAATGGAACCCCAAGAAATCACATTATAAATCAAGCAAGTGTGGGTTTGCACCAAATCTAGAACTGGGGTGTTTTGGCCCAGATATGGATGTCTAAGTCTGGTGTGATGCTGCACACATATTTTAATGTTGTATGCTTATGATGAATGACACATATGCTTTGTCACCAATTTGTGTGAAGCACCCCTCACAAAGTTGTCATTTCATGTTTTGGACCCTCCACATGCCCAAAAACATACACATTTGATTTGGAGATTTTTGGGATCACTGATCATGGAGACTTGGACATGTGTTATTTTGAGCTTTACCCTGCACAGATATCAATGCTGAGGCATTTTTTTATTTGTAAAGAGTGTGTATTCCTAATGAACAGGTGTGAGCACTTGAGGCCTACATGAAGAGACAAAATCAATTACGGCCAATACACGTTAATTTTTGCTTTTCTACTTTTTTGCATGGGCCTCACTGAATATAGCCACTGGGCTACCCCTTCTACTGTCCTGAGGCAGGCTTAATGAGTCGCCTGCTCAATCAGACAACTTTCTGTTCAGCCTACGGGGTCTGTCTATGGGGACCTGGCTCTTACAGAGAACCCATGCGAAAAAAGCGAAGTCCTATGGTGGTTTTGTTGTATGGCTTATTTTTGTTCTCTCCTCCACATCTCCCGTCCCCTATCTCCTGTTCCCTACTATCCTTCTACCTCTCTTACCTCTCTCCACCTGTTCGCACTTCAGGCAATCTGCGAATCGCCTGGGGAACACCCACTGCTACCCTTAAAAGCAGAAATCCCCCTATCCCTGGTATTCACCCATCCGTTTGGGTGACAGAGATCTTTTGATCTCTAATGTCTATGCATCCAACAAACCTGGGAAGCAATTTTTTGGACCTATCTACCAGACTGCTGAAGTTCCCACATTTCCCGCATAGTAGGTGGGGACTTTAACGCCACAATGCAGATGACTGATCCACCGCTAAAAAAACACATAAAGCAACTCATGTGTCGGAACAAACCCCATTTCACTTCCACTATGAAATCCCTCCATTTCATTGACATGTGGCGTCTCTCCCACCCAGCAGACAGAGAATTCACTTTTTATTCAACACCCCACAAAGTTTTCACCAGAATTGACTACCTTTTCTGCACTGATCACATAATCCCGATGATCGCTGAGACAAAAATCCACAAAATAGCCATTTCGGACCATGCCCCAATCTCTATCACACTTGACATAGCAGACTCCAAATCAAACCTTCGCCTATGGCGTTTCATATTATACTTGTACAACAATGCCGATTTCCAGTCATACATGGTAAACCAAAAAAATATAAATATAACCCTGCGCTTACCCAATGTGGAAGCAGCTCACACAACAAATTAGGATTTTTGTCAGATTACAAATGCAAATACAAGTGTAGCGCTATGAGTTATGGGATTGTAAAAATTAAAGATGATATAAGACAAAGGTAAAAAATATCTGTATCAAACCCCAACATTTGCAATATAAGATAGCTTGGCAGATATATAAAATAAACAAAAACAATAATAAAGTCTCTGGTATTTCTTCAGATGTTTTTAAATGCTTAAAAAGCTGAGGAGGACTGATGGTAATCAAGAGGTATATAAAGTCCCTTATTCACCACGTGGATAACACATGCAAAATGTGATGGACCCTCCACACACGGACAAAATGAAGGCTTACCAGAGGGATTGAACTCATAAGAACATACGTTCAATGAGTCAATCAAGCTTGTGACCCCAATGGGTATTCAAAGAAAGGGAACTTCACAACTGGACGGTGGTAAAGCTTCAATACGTATCCATACTTCTGACGGTACTCAAAATGAATAGCAAACCCTCCCGCGGGTCATCTCAGATAGACAATCCATATAGAAATGAAGAAGGGGAGCCACATAGCATAAATCCGTTTAAGGAAACAGATTTATTAAAATAAGTATTCAACTTACATTCCAGTAATAAGAAAAGCGCTTCAAGTTAAAAATTATGGCAGGCAGTGGAGTCTCCCGACGCGTTTCGTCTTAAAAGACTTCTTCTGGGGTGCTCACTCACTGCTGCCATACCCCTTAATATAGGAAACTAAGCCCCCTTAATGAGGATACAGCTCGTGTCCAAATTTCAAAAGTACTTCCGGGTTTAGCCAAAATGGCGGACCCGCGTGCGTTCCACGCCTCAGTTAAATGTATGTACATGCGTTCCAACATGTATACTGAGAGATTCCTGTAAAATGTAATCAGATTGTGAGTGTAGGGACAAAGTAAGAGTATAATAGAAACGGAAAACATTTCATAGTGAGAATATTTCCAATATATGGCTGTTGTTTCTCACTATATCGCGGTGGGGAAAACAGACGAGATACCGGACATGCGTCACCCATTCCGGTGGGGTGAAACCACGTCACTTCCCTTTACACAGACCGCAATAGATAGATAGCGGTTCAAGTCTCGTTTTGAAGCTTAGCCACCCATCCGTGGGGATAGGAAGAACGGGATGCCGGATGTGCGTCACCCATTCGAATAAGGAGAACACACATCGCTTCCCTTCATGTGTAACGCTACAGATAGACAGCGGTTCAAGCCTCATTTTAATGTTACAGTAGGGCATATATTGCCACCTCAGAGCAAGGCGGAAGTATGTACCGCCCTATCACATAAACAATTAAAGGAATATATAAACCTGAAGCCAGGCCTAATTTTAGTGGCGGACAACATAGTGACATCAGTGAAGGACCCTATGTGAACAACAGTGGAGAAAAACAATGTGCAGTGGCATAAAATCTAAGCCACAGATATGTTAGTGAATAAGTGAATAAAAATTGGATATACTGACTGTTGATATAGATAATGACATAGTGATAGAAAAAGCTGAAATTCAAAGTAAAAATTAAATAAAATTAAAAATTAAAATTAAAAATTAAATAAAATTAAAAATAAAAATAAAAATAAAAAATAATAAAATAAAAATAAAAATTAAAAAATAATAAAATAAAAATAAAAATAAAAATAAAAATAAAAATAAAAAAATAAAAAATAAAAAATAAAAAATAAAAAATAAAAAATAAAATAAAAAATAAAAAATAAAAAATAAAATAGGGGGCGTGGCTTGGAGCCGAACGAGAATGGCTGCCTGATCTCTTAGCTCTGTCCCACGGAGGTCCTGCAAACAACCTAAAGGAGCCCTTACCTGCCGATATCATGGGGAAACCGAAGGATAAACCGTCCCAGTCCCGGTCCCGATCCCCCAGGAGCATGGATCCGCTCTCCGGACACAACATCCCGGAAATCTTCCGGCCGCGATCACGCGAGGCCCCGGCTTCATCTCCGGCCTACTCCGGAACGCGCGCCTCAAGCCTCAGCCCTGCCAGGAGACACTCACAGCGTGCGGAAAGCCCATCCACTGCCCGACCACTAAACATGGATGATCTCAGGTCAGTGGCCACAGATATCAAAGACTCCTTTGCTGCTGCTTTCACAGACCTCAGAAGAGAGATTCAATCGATGCACATGAGGATCGATGACATAGAAACAACCGCTACCCGCCATGATGCCGCCCTACAACAGCTACAGCGCTCATCTCAGAGTTACAACTGCCAGCTCAGAGACCTACACAGGCATATGGAAGATCTGGATAATCGCGGACGCCGCCATAATGTGAGGGTAAGAGGCATACCTGAGTCCGTCGAACAGAACCACATAATACAGGCCACAATCCAGATTTTCAATGACCTACTAGGGAGACCCCCCGAGACCCCCATTGATTATGAGCGTCTACACAGAGCTCTCAAACCCAGAGGCAGAGACTCAGACCCTCCCAGAGATGTGATATGCTGCCTGGTGAACTTCAGATTGAAGGAAGACATATTAAGAAGAGCCAGAGAGCGCCGCACCTTAACGTATCAAGGAGCAGAGATCAAGATCTTTCAAGATCTGTCCCCTATAACCCTACAACACAGAAGAGACCTACGCCCGCTGCTTGATCTAATGCGCCAAAAAGAGATCCAATACCGTTGGAAATTTCCCTTCTGCCTGTCTGCAACAAAAGCTGGACGCACTGCCAATCTGAAAGTCCCGGAAGACCTCAGGGGGTTCTGCAATACTCTGCAGTTACCATTCATCGAACTCCCAGACTGGTATAGAGATTTTCGCTCCACCCAGCTCCAAAGAACCAACTCCATGGAGGCCATCCCGGTAAGAGATGAATTTCACATCAGAAGACGCAGATCATCCTCTCCAAGGCCACCTCCTCAGAGGGATCAGCTGGATAGAGACCGACAAAGCCCAACAGCGTCCCCAGCCCACAGGCGGGCCCGGCCGGATCAGCCTTGATCAACCATGTCCAAATGCTTGAAAAAGAAAACATTACAACTCATGTTCAGAGTTGCAGTTACCCTTAGGTCGCCACCCCATCCCAAGTTCCAGGACCATAGAACCATGACGGAACAGCAATCCATTCGACGCCTGCAATTCGCTTGACAGAGGCCTACCTCAAACCTGGCCTATACTGGACGCACCAGGTACAGCCAGACAACACTATACTCCCACAAGCTGAGAAACCCATGGAGACCCCACGCCACACGCCTCCACATCAACTCACTTCCAGAACATTCTCTCAGGGAAAACACCTGTCATCCACAAATCCCAACGGAACCCAACCGACTCCACTAAGTAACTGAACTCAAGCCGCATACATCACCAGTGGATTTTTGCCTGGTTGAACAACAGGACACCACACAAGCTGCCAACATCTTCACACAACTGCTAGCCTCCACTGAATTCATGAATGAGGGACCCCCACCCTTCAAGATGGCATCATCATCCACCACAGCTCACAACGACAATGGAGTACCCCCCCGCCATTCCCCCTATCCCCCTCCCCCCCTCTCCCCTACCCATCCCAACCCCCCCCCTCTTCCTTTCAGGTACCTCCTCCAGACTGCAGACGACGCATTGAAGAAATGAACTGGACCTGAGAAACCAAAATAAGTTTGAGGCTGAACATACGGTATTCTACCGTGCTCCGAGATACACTTAGAGTTCACTCATTTTTTTTTCCTTTTTTTTTTTTTTTTTTTTTTTTTTTTTTTTTTTCTCCTTTTCCTTTCTTTACTGCTTTTGAACATGCTTATCCTGATTGTCTTGATTTGCTTATAGAGAAAAAGATTGGCTCATCCCGCATGGATAAGGGCTCTTTCCTCCCTGGCACACTCCTACTTGCTTTACATCTACCAGGGGCGTCCATGGGGGATGAGCTTCCTAATGATGGGCAGGTTGTATTAAACCAACCAACCTAGGACCACAGCTGCCGAGTACTGCACGGTCAGTCAGGTACCCACTAAAGACCACTTCATATCTAATTTAATGCTTAACTTTGTTAGGATCTACCATAGACAGCTCTGGGATTGAATAACTACTCGAGGTACAGCTCTAATCCTAACCCAATGTCGAGACCACACCCAAACTAACCCTCACACGTAAGCATCAATGGATCCTTATTGATTTCCCCCCCATAGTCAAACTCCCCCCCAACTTATAGCGAGCTAACCTCTTAGAGGCTACGCTACCCTACGCCCCCGCTTAGCCTCAACACCAACAACAAGCCCATAATTTGCACTAAACCCGGCCTAACCTTATGATGATTGCTGCTACCTGTATCAGTATTATTTCTAAGTTCAATGTATAGTTGGATTAGTAACGCCACCTTTCCTGGGCCTCTATACCTACTTTCTAAGTGGCGACCTCCACATGTTCCTTATCGTGGCTAGTTTATTTCTTGAACCACAGGTTAATGTTCAATGTTCCAATTATCTATATTGTTGATTGTTTCTGCCTTCACATCATCAATCTGAGATCTTTAACCACATATTCTCCCCTTGATACGTAAGCAGGCTCCCTTCATACGAGTCGAATAGACCCAAGTTGACCTCCCACGGACAGAACGTCTCTCGAACCTCTCCTCGAGCTCCTTCCACTCCTCCACACAACAGGACAGTGACTATCCTAGTTGACCCACACCGGACGTTTCAACCCATAACAGGGTAAGGTAGCTGGACTACATTTACCTCCGGTAAGTACATCTTACTTCCCGTTACTAATCCCCTCCTGACCTACCACCCCCCTCCTCCCCCCTCTATCTCTCTCCCCCCCCTGTTCTATACGTTCTCTCTCTCTCTCTCTCCTTCCCCTCCCCCCTTTATATATCTGGGCCTCCCCCCCTCCCTAGTCTCCACCGGGGCATCTCCCACTATATCACTCAAATACCTTTGAAGAGCCTACGACTCTCCACAGATTACACTCACCCACATCGGCTACATCTGCAAATTGCTCCCCCTCCTCATTTCTACTACACCAATTAGACTCTACCCAACGATCATGGACCCCATACATTCCACTGTGCAACACAACACGCTCAAAGTAGTCTCTCAAAATGTCAAAGGACTAAATATCCCAGAAAAGCGCAGTCAAATCCTCAACATGATGAGTAAATTAAAAGCAGATGTGATATTTTTGCAAGAAACCCACTTTCGAACGGACAATACACCTAAACTAGCAAGCCACAGGTACCCTACATCCTTCCATGCTACAAACCCTCTAGCCAAAACAAAAGGAGTTTCAATCTTGCTCTCTAAAAATCTTCCTTGGCAACTGATAGATTCCCTGATAGACCCGGAGGGCCGCTATGTGTTCTTGAAGGGAACCATCCATAACCGGATGGTTACTTTAGCAAACATATACAGCCCCAATACCGCCCAGGTCAGCTTCTTCCGTTCTATCGCTGCCATCCTCGCAGGTTTCCAAGCGGGGACTACAATTCTTGGAGGCGATTTCAATGTGACACTTCAGCCCATCTTAGATTCCTCTTCGGGGTCTTCCACCCTTCCCTATAGAGCACTGAGACAAGTTAAGATGCAAATACAGGAACTCCTTTTACACGACACATGGCGCACCCTACACCCGAACGGGAAAGATTACTCCTTTTTCTCCGCACCTCACAATAGATACTCTAGACTGGATTACCTCTTCCTTTCCCAAAAAGACCTCCCCTTCCTGAAATCTGCCACCATTGAACCCCTACTCATTTCAGACCACCACCCGATCACCCTCTCCCTTTCCTTCCCGGAAAGAAACTTGATCACAAAGATATGGCGTCTTGATCCATCTCTCCTCACTTCAGAAATTGACACCAAACACATCCGCACCAGCTTAAACAACTACTTCAGGGAAAATGATAACTCCGATACAACGCCCCTGTCCCTCTGGGAGGCACACAAATGCGTCATCCGAGGGGAATTTCTTACACTCCAGGCCAACCGGAAAAAAACACAACAGATAACCCTTCAGGAACTCACTAACAAAATAAAAAGACTGGAAATACTCCACAAACAATCCCAATCGCAAGACACATACCTAGAACTCACTCAAACCAGGAAACTTCTGTTGGAAGTCCTTAACCGTAAAACCCGACGCAAATTCATATTAAACCAAAAGCTATTTTATGAACAGGGGAACAAGTGTGGGAAGCTTTTAGCCAGAGCGATACAATCCAAAAAAGCTAGCACCAACATCCACACTATTAAAGACCCGCTAGGTAACTCAAGCTCAAGCTCCGCAGACATAGCATCTCACTTCGAACGCTACTACACAGAACTTTATAACATACCACGACAACCCGAAATGACTGCAGGCCAAACTTCCAGAAAAGCCATGATCACAGACTTCCTCAAAAAATTCAGCCCCAAACCCATACCCCGAGAAGAGGCTCGTGATTTAGACAACCCCATATCCGAAGAGGAACTTAAAAGAGCGATTAAACAACTTAAAACAGGCAAAAGCCCAGGCCCCGACGGTTTTTCAGCACCATATTATAAGACCTTTATAGACATTCTTTCAGCTCCGTTCCTAAAGACTTTCAACTTCTTAACCTCCTCAAAGCTACCTTTTCACAGACTGCTTGAAGCGCATATCACGGTCATCCCGAAGGAGGGGAAGGACGCCACCTCAGTCACTAGTTACAGACCAATATCCCTACTCAACGTAGACATTAAATTATTCGCAAAAATCCTAGCAAACCGACTCCTTCCCCTCCTTCCTACAATAATAGGGAAAGACCAGGTTGGTTTTGTTCCTGGCAGAGAGGCCAGGGACAACACCATCAAGGCTATTAACATAAACCATTGGCTAACTTCCCAAAAACAAAAAGGCTTCTTTCTATCCCTGGATGCTGAGAAGGCGTTTGACAGGCTGGCCTGGGACTACCTGGGGGCGGTTTTACGCCACCTAGGTCTACACAACCGAATGTTCAATCTAATTATGTCCCTATACACCACACCAACGGCAAAAGTCAAAGTCAACGGCCACCTGTCGGACGCCTTCTCCATCCGGAATGGAACGAGACAGGGATGCCCATTGTCCCCTATCCTTTTTATTTTAACACTAGAACCCCTTCTACGCTGCCTACGATCAAACGAAAATATTAAGGGTATCCCCATTGCAGGACGCACGTATAAAATAGCGGCTTTTGCCGATGATATTCTGCTATTTCTAAGTGACCCACTTACCTCAATCCCAAACCTCCTCAGAGACTTTGACCTATTTCGGCAAATATCCAACCTAAAGATTAACTTCTCAAAATCCCATGCCCTCAACATTTCCCTCCCGAAAGACCTAGTCTCCCAATGCCAAGACAACTTTCCCTTTGTCTGGAAACAAAACGCCATTACTTACCTGGGAATCCAATTGACCACACACCTGTCGGACTTGTACACTAAAAATTTTACCCCGCTGATCCACACTATCTCCAAGGACCTACGTAGATGGGACAAACCCCATTTCTCTTGGTTCGGCCGCGCGGCCATCCTAAAGATGAATGTGCTCCCACGTATCCTCTATCTGCTACAAACAATGCCCATCAAACTCCCTGTAGCCTTCTTTCACACGATCAAACAACAATTTCTGAAATTTCTTTGGAAACACAAGCGCCCTAGGATAAGCTACTCCCAACTCTCGAAACCCAAAAGCAAAGGGGGTATTGGGCTACCAGATTTGCAGAATTATTACAGAGCTTGCCATCTGGGAAGAATTGTAGACTGGGCAGTACACGACAAGGTTAAAGACTGGGTGAGACTAGAAGGATCATTCTCCCACTTGCCCATTAAAAGCACCCCATGGATTCTCCAATGCCACATTCCCAAAACCCTAAAAGAACACCCCCTTATAGAGGCTACCCTCAGGAGCTTTTGGGAAGTATCTAAAAAATTTCAAATCTCCTCTAACCCAGGACCCCTTACACCTATCCGCCTTAACCCAGCATTTCTCCCGGGGATGTCCGATAACTTCCTTAAAGATACCTGGCCACACAAAGACATACTAGCCCAACACTTCTATAGAGATGGTAATCTCACAAACCGCGATACACTCCCCATAAATACAGGGGGTGAACCATTCCCGCTATGGACTTACCTCCAGATTCGCCATTTTCTTGCAACAACACACCGAAACGCGTCTGTATCTAGAAACTTAACCCCATTTGAAAACCTATGCTCCCAAACTACACCGCAACAGCACCTGATTGCAAATACTCACTCCATGCTCTTTGCCCTGATCTCCCCCAAAGATACCAAAGCCTGCCAGGCCTGGGAAAGGGAACTTCAAATAGACCTAACGGAAGAGAACTGGGAGCGAATTTTCACAATAGCACACAAGGGCTCCCTCAATGTCACAATACAAGAGAACAATTACAAAACCCTGTCCCGATGGTACCGTACTCCTGAACTACTTAACAAATTTAATCCTGATACGTCAAACAAATGTTGGAGGTGCGCCAAAGATACAGGCACATTTTTACACATCTGGTGGTCCTGCCCTCTTCTCCAGACTTTCTGGAAACAGGTTCATGACATCACTTCCCAGGTAACCACATACCCCATGGACTTTACTCCTACCAGACTCATTCTCCATCACTCCTCCACTTCAGCACACACGTACAAAAAGTCTCTGGGAATACACATGATCAACGCAGCCAAATTATGTATCTCAGCCAAATGGAAATCCTCCTGCAGCCCAACCCTTTCTGAATGGTTTTCCCGTGTAAACAAAATTGCTGAAATGGAGGAATTAATCCACATTGCAAAAGATACGCCTTCAAAATACTCCCGAACGTGGGCTTGCTGGACCCACTTTTGCACCACAGAGAGATATTCCTCCATTATGAAGCCAAACTGTCCCGAATCCTCCCACAGCGACTGATTGCAGAAGCCGAAAACTCTCTCGGGACATACACCTGCCCATCAATTCTCGCTGTTTTGGCTCACTCCTGCTTCAATGCGGATCCCGGGGGGAGCCCCCCTTTAGACAGGGATCCGCACACGCTAATATTTTTACCCTTGAGGCCGAGTGGAGACCGGGGAGGAGGTACCCCAGTCCCCTACCTCCCCCACCTATCCCTATCTTTCACCTCATCCCCTTTTCCCCTCATGTCTTTGCCCTTCTCCCTCTTTTTATCCCTACCCCAACTGAACTGACAAAGACAACATCTACCTACTTCCATGACTACCCTAACTTTGATGCCTAATTCCTCATCTACTCTTCACATTACCAGAACCGACGAGATTAACCTACCTCACAGACGAACCCTACGTAACAAGCCCGATACATCCTCACGTGTTCAGGGACAAACTCGCGGACCCATAGGTGACTACACTCAGACACTTCCCCAATTACCCCATACTTCTGACACCTTGCTCTAGGTGATACTCCTACCTAATATGGTTCCTGATCCCAGATGATATGGTAAACCTCGAGTTCGAGGCCTTCTTATTTTGTTATACGTCTGTTTGACTTACAGTTGAATACATAAATAACTCACTATATTGTAGTAACATATGTCATGTTAATAAGATACATGTTGTCTACCAACCTATTGGTTGTAAAAACTGTGTAACATTTTGTGTTCACAATAAAAACTTTTATGGAAAAAAAAAAAAAAAAATAAATAAAATAAAATAAAATAAAATAAAAAAATATAAAAATAAAATAAAAATAAAAAATAAAAAAATAAAAAATAATAAAAAATATTAAATAAAAAATAAAAATAAAAAATAAAAAATAAACTTAAAGTGAAAAAACAAGAAAAAAGAGAGAAAAAAGAAGAAAAAGGGAAAGGAACAAATAAAAGTGAATAAGAGTGGATGTGCAATGATAAAGAAAATTTGTATAAAAATCTTCAAATATTATGATGTGAATCAAAATTCAATCTAAAATGTGGAAAGTCCTAAATGGTGACATATCAATGAAGCCTTTGTATATATGTGTACAAAAGATTTTTCTTGTGCTCAAAAAAATTTTTTTTTGATCTCAATGGACCCGAGATATATTCTCTAAAGAAGTTCATTACAATTAAACACCAATATACAAAACTCATGCTTACTCCAAAATGAAACTAGGAATCATTGATAAATGCATTGATGTCAATTTCCATATTCATACCCCTTGGGGAGAGGGACTGTAGCTCATGTATCCAGAAAGTCTCTAAACGGGAGACACCCCTGGTCTTAGCACCGCCTCTCCAGGGTGGAGTGTATTGGTCAATGACTAAAAATTGTGAACCTAGTGGGTTACCGTTATGGAATTCTTTGAAATGTCTAGGTACACTATGTTTGGACTTCCTCCCTTTAATTAGGGCAATATGTTCACCCACTCTTCTAGTAAAAGTTCTCGTTGTGCGGCCAACATATTGTTGGCCACATGGACATGTAATCAAATATACCACATATCTAGAGTTACATGTGCAGAAAGGCTTGATGGTGTACCTTTTCCCTGTAACTGTCGACATAAAGTGTGTGGTTTTACGCCCCATTAATGTATTGTGCTGGCATACAACACATTTCTTGCATGGAAAAAATCCTGTTAGGTTATGAAAAAAAGAGGGACGAACTGGAGGGTTCGTAACATTAGGTGCTATTAGGCCACGTAGGGATGGTGCTCCTTTAAAAATTAGTTTGGCTTGTTCCGGTAGCATTTTAGCTAGAATATTATCTTGCTTCAACACCCCCCAGTGCTTTTTTACAATATTTTTAATTTGTTTGTGTTGCACTGAATATGAAGTTAACATTGCCCACTTGTAAGTGGAATCTGGTTCTCTGTCAGTTTTATCTTCAAACAGGGTATTTCTATCGATACTCATAACCCTCTGAAGGTCCAATTCCAAAGTGGTATTGTCATACCCCTTGTCTAGAAACCGTTGTTTTAAAATGTTTGCTTGTTCTATGAATACTTCCACATTTGTACAGTTCCTACGGAGACGTAGAAACTGGCTACGGGGAACTGCGTTAAGCCAAGATCTATGGTGACAGCTGTCTGTGGGGATGAAACTGTTTCGATCTGTTGGCTTAAAATAGGTGTTGAATTCGAATTGATTATTAACAATCCTGATTTCTAGGTCTAAGAAGTGGATTACCTCTTCACTCGCTTCATATGATAAGGAAATACCTATATCATTATTGTTAAGATGTTCAAAAAATTGTTTCAATGATTCTGGAGTACCACTCCATAGGAGGAGGATGTCGTCTATATATCTAGCCCACAAGACTAATGAAGTAGTCCCGTAGGTGTAGACGACATCCTCCTCCCACTTGGCCATGAAGAGGTTCGCAAGGCTCGGAGCGAATTTCGCTCCCATGGCCACTCCACGTTGTTGCAAATAGTACTTTTGATCAAACCAAAAGTAGTTGTGTTTGGTCGCGAATTCGAGCAACTCTATTAAATAATCGCACTGAAAAGAAGCCAGGGATTCTTCCCGGTATAAGAAGTGTCTAACAGCCTCTATGCCTCTTTCGTGCGGTATGGGTCTTTTTTATTTTTTTATTTTTTATTTTTATTTTATTTTTATATTTTTTTATTTTATTTTATTTTATTTTATTTTTTATTTTTTATTTTTTATTTTATTTTTTATTTTTTATTTTTTATTTTTTATTTTTTATTTTTATTTTTATTTTTATTTTTATTTTATTATTTTTTAATTTTTATTTTTATTTTATTATTTTTTATTTTTATTTTTATTTTTAATTTTATTTAATTTTTAATTTTAATTTTTAATTTTATTTAATTTTTACTTTCAATTTCAGCTTTTTCTATCACTATGTCATTATCTATATCAACAGTCAGTATATCCAATTTTTATTCACTTATTCACTAACATATCTGTGGCTTAGATTTTATGCCACTGCACATTGTTTTTCTCCACTGTTGTTCACATAGGGTCCTTCACTGATGTCACTATGTTGTCCGCCACTAAAATTAGGCCTGGCTTCAGGTTTATATATTCCTTTAATTGTTTATGTGATAGGGCGGTACATACTTCCGCCTTGCTCTGAGGTGGCAATATATGCCCTACTGTAACATTAAAATGAGGCTTGAACCGCTGTCTATCTGTAGCGTTACACATGAAGGGAAGCGATGTGTGTTCTCCTTATTCGAATGGGTGACGCACATCCGGCATCCCGTTCTTCCTATCCCCACGGATGGGTGGCTAAGCTTCAAAAAGAGACTTGAACCGCTATCTATCTATTGCGGTCTGTGTAAAGGGAAGTGACGTGGTTTCACCCCACCGGAATGGGTGACGCATGTCCGGTATCTCTTCTGTTTTCCCCACCGCGATATAGTGAGAAACAACAGCCATATATTGGAAATATTCTCACTATGAAATGTTTTCCGTTTCTATTATACTCTTACTTTGTCCCTACACTCACAATCTGATTACATTTTACAGGAATCTCTCAGTATACATGTTGGAACGCATGTACATACATTTAACTGAGGCGTGGAACGCACGCGGGTCCGCCATTTTGGCTAAACCCGGAAGTACTTTTGAAATTTGGACACGAGCTGTATCCTCATTAAGGGGGCTTAGTTTCCTATATTAAGGGGTATGGCAGCAGTGAGTGAGCACCCCAGAAGAAGTCTTTTAAGACGAAACGCGTCGGGAGACTCCACTGCCTGCCATAATTTTTAACTTGAAGCGCTTTTCTTATTACTGGAATGTAAGTTGAATACTTATTTTAATAAATCTGTTTCCTTAAACGGTATTATGCTATGTGGCTCCCCTTCTTCATTTCTATATGGATTGTCTATCTGAGATGACCCGCGGGAAGGTTTGCTATTCATTTTGAGTACCGTCAGAAGTATGGATACGTATTGAAGCTTTACCACCGTCCAGTTGTGAAGTTCCCTTTCTTTGAATACCCATTGGGGTCACAAGCTTGATTGACTCATTGAACGTATGTTCTTATGAGTTCAATCCCTCTGGTAAGCCTTCATTTTGTCCGTGTGTGGAGGGTCCATCACATTTTGCATGTGTTATCCACGTGGTGAATAAGGGACTTTATATACCTCTTGATTAACATCAGTCCTCCTCAGCTTTTTAAGCATTTAAAAACATCTGAAGAAATACCAGAGACTTTATTATTGTTTTTGTTTATTTTATATATCTGCCAAGCTATCTTATATTGCAAATGTTGGGGTTTGATACAGATATTTTTTACCTTTGTCTTATATCATCTTTAATTTTTACAATCCCATAACTCATAGCGCTACACTTGTATTTGCATTTGTAACCAGTCATACATGGACCTGGCATAGAAAGAGTTTGCTACCGCTAATTCTCCTCATGCAGACAACACTAACCACTATTGTGAAACAGGGAAGGCCTATCTTCGTGGTTGGATCAAATCTTACATAGTCTCTTATAAGAAAAAGGCCCTATCTAGCTATAAGACAGCAAGCTCCCGTCTTTAAGAGGGTCAACAATCTCTCTCCGCCCAAAACTGCCCTGAAAACAGAGAGGTGTGGCAAAAAGCAAAAAACGACTTTGACACATGGGCAGATGTCCTAGAACTAACCAAACGAGCACAGAAAGATGCCACTCTATACAAATACAATAACAAAGCAGGAAAGCTTCTTGCGAGACTCTGTGAACGTCCTAGTAAAGCCCCAGGTCCTGATGGATTCACAGGGGAGTTCTACAGGACTCTCCGAGAGACAATCAAACCCACCCTACTCCGGTGTCTATAATGGCATCTGGTCGGGTGGTTCATACCTTCCTGCAGGAAACCAAGCCATTATTAAATTACTGTCAAAGAGAGGGAAAGACCCCCTTAAACTGGGCTCCTACAGGCCTATTTCACTATTAAATCTAGAGGTCAAGATCCTTTCAAAAATTGCAGCCTCCAGACTTGCCAATATCATCCCCACATTAATACACCCGGCCCAGTCAGGCTTTGTAAAAGGGAGAACAGCTACCTTAAATATCCATAAGGTGTTAATGGTCTTAGAACATACTAAAAAACACCGGAGGGAGATTTTGCGATCATCACTCTGGACGCGGAAAAAACCTTTGACAACGTCAGCTTTGATTGGCTCTCATTGGTCCTGACCAAGATGGGTTTTACAGGCTCTTTCAACCATCTTGTTAAGTCCATGTACACTTCTCCCGTGGCCAGACTGGTGGTGGCAGGTCTCTTCACCAACGAATTCCGTTTATACAAAGGCACGAGACAAGGGTGCCCCCTATCACCTTTGCTCTTCAACCTGGCACTAGAACCCCTTTCTAGTTACCTAAACAACCATGCCCCTCTACACAGAATTCATATAGGTGAACCCGGGCTGCTTACAGCCCTTTTTGCAGACTATGTACTCATTCATTCTGCCAATCCCTCCCTTGATATTATTACAATTAAAAAATCCTTTGATGATTTCAGACTTTGTTTGGGCCTCTGCATTAACTACAATAAGAGCGAAATCCTTCCCTTAGGCTCCTTTGCAAATCCCTTTTGGGCATCATGCTCACCTTTCACTATAGCTCACATTACGTACTTAGAGATCAGGATAGGGGTATCTCCTTGTTCCTTGTATACTATCCTTCTTTGATTACTAAAATCACTCAAGAATTGGAAAACTGGATGGATCCGCCTCTTAAGCTTCTTAGAAGATGTCAACTTTTCAATGGTCATCTTCGCCCGCTTCAAACTATACCTTTACTACTAAAACAAAAAAATATACAGCAATTGAACAAAGCCATTTCCAAATTTATTTGGCAAAAGAAAAGACCATGCATAGCTCTAAACTATATTTTCCTAGAGGCGAAGGGGGCATTAGTATCTCAAATATTAGAGCTTACAATCTAGCCTGCCTACTGAGAATAGGCCTAGACTGGACTATGAAGGCTTCCTGCTACTCAAACTTCTCCTCTGAATCTGCAATGGCCCACCCATATTCGTTGGTGGCCCTAATGCACTGCAAATTGAGACTACAACACAACCTCCTTCTTCGTGATACAGCCATAGCATGTAGGGAGGTTCGCAAGAGCTTAAACAGTCCAGATCCAATACACCTCTATGAGTCTGTTCTTTGACCTAAAATTGAATTTATTGTTTTAAAAAAATTGGATGCATTGATAGACTAATGTTATTGTGCCAAAATCTCATTAAATATATCATAAGAAGATTATTCATTATCATTTTTATATATTTTTACATATACATTTTCATATTTTTTTTTTATATCACAATTTTCATATTATTGGATTACTTATTCAGTACATACTGTTTTATTGCACATTTTTATTGATATTATCATCATCACTGTTTGTAGTTTGCAGCAGCACTATCACATACCCTATGGATGGGCTGCCACTGGTGACAGGCCTACATTGGTGGCAGTAGATGTGAGCATGGGAGCAGAAGATGGCAATGGCGGAAAATGGTGGGATTTATTTAATTCCTGTAGTGATGAAAGGAGCGGGTTAGGCAGTAGAGAAAATAAAAAAAATTTGGGTGGCAGAATCCCCAAAAATGTAAACATCTGTAACAGGGTCCAGAAAGAGTGTAACACCGCTCAGACTGTGGATAAAGATTTCCTCATGGGATTTCCTTTGGCACCTTGACAATAAAGTAACTATTCCACAGAAGTTCTTCCTTCCATGGTGTGTGACAAATTTTCTTTTTATTCAATCTGTAATAGGGGCTTGGTATTTGTTGCTGATTTTAACAAATCTCAGCTGCTCAAATGTGTCTGGGGACAGGTGAACTCATTGTGTCTTTCTGTCATAACCCCCCCCCCTGCAGCAATAAATGTAGGTTCATAGAGGACACTGGCTACAGGGCAGACCATCAGCTTAGGTGCATATTGGGCAAGATCTGGACAGTGGTCCATCTTTGTTACCCAATAATCAAGAGGGTCATCCATAGGAAAGGTGTGAGTGTCTGCCATTGACCTCATGACCGTATGTATGTATGTACAGTATGTGAGTGTATGAGTGTATATTGGTGCATGTATGTGGGTGTAAGAGAGAGTGTGTGTGTGTACAGGTATGTGATTGTATCCATGTTTGTGGGTGGGTGTGTGCATTTTGTAAATAGCTCAAGGGGATATTGCTGTTCTATGAATGAAAGGTGTAATGAATCATAGGGGGTGCATGTATTTATGTAGGCTGTATGTCCATTGTACCTGATTCCTGGACTCTTTTTTTCTGGGCTATGGGGGTTGATATTCTAAAGGCAAATAGACTGTGCACCTTGCAAGTGCAGTTGCTCAAAAGCTTAGTAAATGAGGGGAAGCTTTACTTTGCAAAGAAAACCCAATCACATGCTCTTGGATGTGTACAGAGGTACATCTCAAGTGGAGTTCAGGCCTGTACAAATAAAATTAAAAGCCAGCAGCTACAAATACTGTAGCTGCTGACTTTTAATATAAGGACACTTATCTGTCCAGGGATCCCGCAATGTCGGCACCCCAATCCGATTCGTCCATTGGCTGTGGGTGCAGTTGCCAGCATTGCAAGTAAGGGAAACTGGCAGTGAGGCCTTCAGGCTTCACAGCCGGTTTCATACTGTGCATGTCGGGCTGTGCTTTCTGAATGGTCCTGTCATCTTTTGGGACACACACAGGTCCCAGAAGGCATTGGGGGAAAGAGGAGGGGTCAGAAATGATGGAGATTGTTGATCTTACCAAAAAATGGGAGCGGGTACCTGTCAAAACCAGGTACCCCCCCAAAAAAGTGCCAAATGTGGCAGTGGAGGGGGAGGGTGCAAACAAGCAAAGCTTCCCCTTTTGGGTTGAGCTCGGCTTTTTGAGCATCAGATATGGATAGATGTGGATAATCAGAGGATTTATTAAAGGCAAATAGACTGTTCACTCTGCATCTGTTTACTCTGCAAATGCAGTTGCTCCAGAGCTTAGTAAATTAGGGGAAGCTCTGCTGAATTCTATCATACAGACGTGTAAGTAAAAATGATTTTTTATTTTATTTTCATTGCAGATGATTGGGTGTTCTTTGCAAATTAAGCTTCAACTCATTACTAAGATCTGGAGCAACTGTTTGCCTTTTGTAAATCAACCATTATATGTGAAGGGAATGTGATATTGCTGCTGCAAACTACAAACAATGGTGATGATTAGGGATGAGCTCGAACATCGACTGTTTGCCAGTTCACCGAACAGCGAACAATTTGTTGGCGGCAAATTCGAAAAGCCGTGGAACACCCTTTAAAAGTCTATGGGAGAAATCAAAAGTGCTAATTTTAAAGGCTTATATGCATGGTATTGTCATAAAAAGTGTTTGGGGACCCGGGTCCTGCCCCAGGGGACATGTATCAATGCAAAAAAAAAAAGTTTTATAAAATGGTCGTTTTTTTCGGGAGCAGTGATTTTAATAATGCTTAAAGTGAAATAATAAAAGTGTAATATTCCTTTAAATTTCTTACCTGGGGGTGTCTATACTATGCCTGTAAAGGGGCGCATGTTTCCCGTGTTTAGAACAGTCTGACAGCAAAATGACATTTCAAAGGAAAAACAGTCATTTAAAACTACTCGTGGCTATAATGAATTGTCGGTCCAACAATACACATAAAAGTCCATTGATAAAAACGTCATGGGATTTCCCCACAGGGGAACCCCGAACCAAAATAAAAAAAAAATGGCATGGGGGTCCCCCTTAATTCCATACCAGGCCCTTCAGGTCTGGTATGGATATTAAGGGGAACCCTGCGCCAAAATTAAAAATAAAAATGGTGTGGGGGTCCCCCTCAAAACCCATACCAGACCCTTCAGATCTGGTATGGATTTTAAGGGGAACCCTGCGCCAAAATTTAGAAAAAATGGTGTGGGGTCCCCCTAAACATCCATACCAGACCCTTATCCAAGCATGCAAAATGGCAGGCTGCAGGAAAAGAGAGGGGGACAAGAGAGCGGCCCCCCTCCCTCCTGAACCGTACCGGGCCACATGCCCTCAACATTGGGAGGGTGCTTTGGGGTAGCGGCCCCCCCAAAGCACCTTGTCCCCATGTTGATGAGGACAAGGGCCTCATCCCCAAAACCCTTGGCTGGTGGTTGGGGGGATCTGCGGGCAGGGGGCTTATCGGGATCTGGAAGCCCCCTTTAACAAGGGGACCCCCAGATCCCGGCCCACCCCTGTATAAAATGGTAAGGGGGTTCAAAAGTACCCCTACCATTTCACAAAAAACTGTCAATAATGTTAAAATGACAAGCGACAGTTTTTGACAAATCCTTTATTTAAAGTCTTCTTCTTTCCATCTTCTTTGGGTCTTCTTCCTTCCTTCCTTCTTCCTTCGGTTTCTTCCTCCATCCTCTTCTTCCTCTGGTTCTTCCTCTGATCCTCTGCTTCATGCTCTGGTGTTCTCTTCTGGCATCTTCCTCTGCGGTGTCTTCTTCTCCACTTCGTTCTCGGGCCGCTCCGCATCCATGGGAGGCTCCCACTGTGTGACGCTTCTCTTCTTCTGACACTTCTTAAATAACGGAGGGTGGGGCCACCCGGTGACCCTGCCCCCTCTAACGCATGGGGACTCGACGGGGACTTCCCTATGGGTTTCCCTGTGATGTCAGAGGGGGTGGGGTCACCGGGTGGCCCCGCCCTCTTTTATTTAAAAAGTTTCAGAAGAAGAGAAGCGTCACACAGAGGGAGCCTTCCATGGATGCGGAGCGGCCCAAGAACGAAGCGGAGAAGAAGACACCGCAGAGGAAGATGCCGGACGAGAACACCGGAGCGAGAAGCAGAGGATCGGAGGAAGAACCAGAGGAAGAAGAAGATGGAGGAAGAAACCGAAGGAAGAAGGAAGGAAGGAAAAAGACCCGAAGAAGAAGGAAAGAAGAAGACTTTAAATAAAGGAATTGTCAAAAACTGTCTCTTGTCATTTTTAACATTTTTGACACTTTTTTTGTGAAATGGTAGGAGTACTTTCTAAACACGGGAAACATGCGCCCCTTTACAGGCATACTATAGACACCCCCCAGGTACAAAATTGAAAGGAATGTTACACTTTTATTGTTTCACTTTAAGCATTATTAAAATCACTGCTCCCGAAAAAATGGCCATTTTTAAAACTTTTTTTGCATTGGCACATGTCCCCTGGGGCAGGACCCAGGTCCCCAAACACTTTTTATGACAATAACTTGAATATAAGCCTTTAAAATTAGCACTTTTGATTATTCATGTTTGAGACCCATAGACTTTAACGGTGTTTGCGTGTTCAAACAAATTTTTTGCCTGTTCGCATGTTCTGGTGCGAACCGAACAGGGGGGTGTTCGGCTCATCCCTAGTGATGATAATACCAATAACAATGTTCAATAAAACAGTATGTGCTGAATAAGTAATCCAATAATATGAAAATGGTGATATAAAAATAAATGATGAATATATATATACAAAAATATATAAAAATGATAATGAATAATCTTCTTACAGTTTATTTTAATGAGATTTTGGCACAATAGCATTAGTCTATCAATACATACAATTTTTTTTAAAACAATAAATTCAATTTTAGGTCAAAGAACAGACTCATAGAGGTGTATTGGCTCTGGACTGTTTTACAGCATGTTTACAACAGCCATTAGCAAACTCTGGCTTCATTTACATTTATAACATTCTGTTTTGCTTTTAACTTGGAATGTTTTAGTCATATTTATCATGCCTCTGCTTTTTGTTAAACATGTCTTCATCTGTTGTCACCTTCTCTGCTTATGACAATGTGTAAAAAAACTGAGCTGTGATTATCATTACATGCAGGAGTATGTGATGTACATAGTGTAATGATCAGGAGTATGTGATGTACATAGTGTAATGATCAGGAGTATGTGATGTACATAGTGTAATGATCAGGAGTATGTGATGGACATAGTGTAATGATCAGGAGTATGTGATGGACATAGTGTAATGATCAGGAGTAGGGATGAGCCAAACACCCCCCTGTTCGGTTCGCACCAGAACATGCAAACAGGCAAAAAATTTGTTTGAACACGCGAACACTGTTAAAGTCTATGGGACACTAACATGAATAATCAAAAGTGCTAATTTTAAAGGCTTATATGCAAGTTATTGTCATAAAAAGTGTTTGGGGACCTGGGGCCGCTCCGCATCCATGATGGCATGGAGGGAGGCTCCCGCTCTTCTCTTCATCTTCTTCTCTTCAACCTCTTCTCTTCATCTTCTTTTCATGCCACTCCACATCCATGATGGCATGGAGGGAGGCTCCCGCTGTGTGACGCTTCTCCTCTTCTGATGGTTCTTAAATAAAGGGGGGGCGGGGCCACCCGGTGACCCAGCCCCCCTCTGATGCACGGTGACTTGACGGGACTTCCCTGTGGTGTCACGGGGAATGCCACAGGGAAGTCCCGTCAAGTCACCGTGCGTCGGGGTGGGGTCACAGGGTGGCCCCACCCCCCTTTATTTAAGAACCGTCAGAAGAGGAGACGCGTCACACAGCGGGAGCCTCCCTCCATGTCATCATGGATGCGGAGCAGCCCGAAAAGAAGATGAAGAGAAGAAGATGAAGAGAAGAAGATGAAGAGAAGAGCGGGAGCCTCCCTCCATGCCATCATGGATGCAGAGCGGCCCGAGGAGAAGAAGGGAAGAAGACGCCGCAGAGGAGATGCTGGATGAGAACACCGGAGAAAGAACCAGAAGAACCAGAAAAACCAGAAGAAGAAGATGAAGGAAGAAACCGAAGGAAGATAGAAGATAGAAGAAAGAAGAAAGAAGAAGCATTTAAATAAAGGAATTGTCAAAAACTGCCTCTTGTCATTTTTAACATTTTTTAGTTTTTTAGTGAAATGGTAGGGGTGGGTACTTTTGTACCCCCTTACCATTTCACACAGGGGGGGGGCTGGGATCTGGGGGTCCCCTTGTTAAAGGGGGCTTCCAGATTCCGATAAGCCTCCAACCCACAGACACCCACAACCACCGGTCAGGGTTGTGGGGATGAGGCCCTTGTCCTCATCAACATGGGGACAAGGTGTTTTGGGGGCTACCCCTCTTTTACTGCGGCCTGCCAGGTTGCGTGGTCAGATAAGGATCTGGTATGGATTTTTGGGGGGACCCCACACCGTTTTTTTTATTTTGGTGTGGGGTTCCCCTTAGAATCCATACCAGACCTAAAGGGGAGGACCCCACGCCATTTTTAAAAAAAAAATTGGCAGGGGTTCCCCTTAATATCCATACCAGACCTGAAGGGCCTGGTATGGAATTTAGGGGGACCCCCCCACATCATTTTTTTTTAAATTTTGGTTCGGGGTTCCCCTGTGGGGAATTCCCATGCCGTTTTTATCAATTAACTTTTATGTGTATTGTCAGACCGGCAATTCATTAATAGCCGCGAGTAGTTTAAAGGACTTTTTTTCCTTTGAAATGTCATTTTGCTGTCAGACTGTTCTAAACATGGGAAACATGCGCCCCTTTACAGGCATACTATAGACACTCCCCAGGTACAAAATTTAAAGGGATATTACACTTTTATTGTTTCACTTTAAGCATTATTAAAATCACTGCTCCCAAAAAAACGGCCGTTTTTAAAACTTTTTTTTGCATTGATCCATGTCCCCTGGGGCAGGACCCAGGTCCCCAAACACTTTTTATGATAATACCATGAATATAAGCCTTTAAAATTAGCACTTTTGATTTCTCCCATAGACTTTTAAAGGGTGTTCCGCGACATTCGAATTTGCCGCGAACACCCCAAAATTGTTCGCTGTTCGTCGAACTTGCGAACAGCCGATGTTCGAGTCGAACATGAGTTCGACTCGAACTCGAAGCTCATCCCTAATCAGGAGTATGTGATGTACATAGTGTAATGATCAGCAGTATGTGATGTACAGTGTAGTGATCAGGACTATGTGATGGACATAGTGTATTGATCAGGAGTATGTGATGTACATTGTGTAATGATCAGGAGTATGTGATGTACATAGTGTAGTGATCAGGAGTATGTGATGTACATAATACAATGATCAGGAGTATGTGATGTACATAGTGTAATGATCAGGAGTATGTGATGTACATAGTGTAATGATCAGAAGTATGTGATGTACATAGTGTAATGATCAGAAGTATGTGATGTACATAGTGTAGTGATCAGGAGTATGTGATGGACATAGTGTAATGATCAGGAGTTTGTGATGTACATAGTGTAATGATCAGGAGTATGTGATGTACATAGTGTAGTGATCAGGACTTTGTGATTGACATAGTGTATTGATCAGGATTATGTGATGTACATAGTGAATTGGCTACTACGGAAGAGGTTACAAAAATTTTCTCGGATGCCCACCTAACCAATTGTCCTTTGGATCCTGTTCCCTCACAACTAATACGGTCACCCTCTTCTTCTATCTTATGCTCCCTCACCCACATCTTCAATCTCTCCCTCTCTAGTGGCATCTTCCCCTCCCCTCTAAAACATGTGCAGATCACTCCCATTCTTCACTGGACCCTACCGACCTGAACAACTTAAGACCCATCTCATTGCTCCCATTCACCTCTAAACTTCTAGAACGCTTAGTCTACAACCGTCTTATCTCCTACCTCATTGAAAATAACCTTCTTGACCCCTTACAGTCTTGCTTTCGCTCACAGCACTCCACGGAAACTGCCTTACTAAAACTCACTAACGATTTACTAACTGCTAAAACCAACAGTCAGTACTCCATACTCCTACTACTTGACCTCTCTGCGGCCTTTGATACTGTTGACCACCCGCTCCTTCTCAATAAGCTACATTCCCTTGGCCTCCGAGATTCTGCTCTATCCTGGTTCTCTGCCTATTTATCACAGCGCTCCTTCAATGTCACCTACAACTCTGTCTCCTCCTCTCCATTGCCCCTTTCTGTGGGGGTCCCCCAATGCTTAGTTCTTGGACCCCTTCTCTTCTCTATCTACACCTCCTCCCTCAGTCACTTAATAACTGCCCACTTATACGCTGATGACACCCAAATCTATGTCTACTCCTCACGTCACTCCTTCAGTCTCCTCTCGCATTACTAACTTACTAACTGACATATCAGCATGGATGTCGCACCACTTCCTTAAACTAAATCTCTCTAAAACTGAGCTATTAATATTCCCCCCCCGCCCGTGCACCCCTCCACGACTTTTCCATCAAAATCAACAATGCAACCATCAGTCCCTCCCCTCACGCCAGGGTACTAGGTGTAATCCTAGACTCTGACTTGTCATTTCAGCCTCAAATCCAATCGCTGTCAAAAGTTTGTAGAATTCACCTCCATAACATCTCTAAAATTCGCCCCTTTTTAACAAATGAAACCACCAAGCTCCTCATTCACTCCCTTGTTATCTCTCGCCTTGACTATTGCAACTCCCTTCTCATTGGCTTACCTCTCCATAGGCTATCCCCTCTTCAGTCTATCATGAATGCTGCTGCCAGACTTTTCCACCTTACCAACCTCTCAGTGTCTGCCAACCCTCTACTCCAATCCCTGCACTGGCTCCCAATCACCCAGCAAATTAAATTCAAAATACTAACCACAACATACAAAGCCATTCACAACTCTGCCCCGAGCTACATCACTAATCTTGTCTCCAAATATCATCCAAATCGACCTCTCCGCTCCTCTCAAGACCTCCTGCTTTCAAGCTTTCTCATCTCCTCCTCCCATGCTCATCTCCAGGATTTCTCCAGAGCCTCTCCCAACCTCTGGAACTCGCTACCTCCATCTATCCGGCTATCCCCTACTCTTGCTACCTTCCGGTGATCCTTGAAAACTCTTCAGGAAAGCCTATCACGTCTCCAACTAATCTCCTACCACTTCCACCAGCTCATTCCCCACAGTTACAACCTTTTGTACCACCTGCCCCACCCTATTAGATTGTAAGCTCTTCTGAGTAGGGCCCTCTTAATCCTCTTGTATTTTATTGTATTATAACTGTATTGTCTCCCTTTTATATTATAAAGCGCTGTGTAAACTGTTGGCGCTATATAAATCCTGAATAATAATAATAATAATAATAGTGTAGCAATCAGGAGTATGTGATGTACATAGTGCAATGATCAGGAGTATGTGATGTACATAGTGTAATGATCAGGAGTATGTGATGTACATTGTGTAATGATCAGGAGTATGTGATGTACATAGTACAATGATCAGGAGTAGGAATGAGCCGAACACCCCCCAGTTCGGTTCGCACCAGAACCTGCGAACGGACCGAAAATTTGCACTAACGTTAGAACACCATTGATGTCTATGGGACTAAAACATTCGAAATCAAAAGTGCTAATTTTAAGGGCTAATTTGCATGGTATTGTCCTAAAAAGGGTTTGGGGACCCGGGTCCTACCCCAGGGGACATATATCAATGCAAAAAAAAGTTTTAAAAACTGAAGTTTTTTCGGAAACAGTGAATTTATTGATGCTTAAAGTTAAAAAAAAGTGAAATATTCCTTTAAATATCGTACCTGGGGGGTGTCTATAGTATGCCTGTAAAGTTGCACTTGTTTCACGTGCTTAGAACAGTCCCTGCATAAAATTACATTTTTAAAGGAATAAAAGTCATTTAAAACTGCTTGCGGCTTTAATGTAATGTTGTGTCCTGGCAATATGGTTGAAAATCAGTGAGATAAACAGCATGGGTACCCCCCAGTCCATTACAAAGCCCTTTGGGTCTTGTATGGATATTAAGGGGAACCCCACACCAAAATTAAAAAAGGAAAGGTGTGGGGCCACCAGGCCCTATATACTCTGAACAGCAGTATACAGGCGGCGCAAACAAGGCAGGGACTGTAGGTTTGTTGTTAAGTAGAATCTGTTTGTAATTTTGAACTGGTACATTTTTAACATGTTTAGCTCCAGCCAAAAAATCTATTTTAAGCTTTTTGGAAAACATAGGGAAGGGTTATCACCCCTGTGACATTTGTTTTGCTGTCTGTGCTCCTCTTCAGAAGATTTCACCTCACTTTTTGTCCCAATGACAAATGTTTTTTGAAAATTTGGGGTTTTTAGTGAAACAAGGATTGGTGATAAAGCATCAGTGGAAAGGAAAAACGTTTTTCGAATATTAACTCTTACAGGAGAGAATTTCCCTTCCTAAGGGTAGATTTCATTTCACTTCCTGTTTCCTTCTGTTTGCAAGTAGGAGTCATTTGTAAGTTGGATGTTTGAAAGTAGGGGCCTGTCCTATATACACAGCAGAAATTTGGGCCTTAGGTGTTGGTGTTGCCACAACACTGTAAGCCCTCACAGGACCCTGCTATGAAATGTTACAGTATATCAAGAATTGTAATTACATGCCCCCGTTGAACAGGGCCAGAAAAATTGGGCCTTTGGTGGTGGTGGTGCTGGTGCCACAACACTGTAAGTCCTTACAGTTACTCTTGGTGGGCACAGAAACGGGCCCTACTGTGAAATATTAGATCAAGAATTCTAATTACATATCCCTGTTGAGCAGGGGCAGAAAAATTGGGCCTTAGGCACTGGTGCTGGTGCCACAACACTGCAACCCCTCACAGATAGTCTAGTTGGAGCGCAGGAACTAGCCCTGCTGCAAAGAATTGCATCAAAAATTGTAACTACATGCCCCTGTTAAACAGGGGCTGAAAAATTGGGCCTTAGGCACTGGTGCTGGTGCCACAACACTGCAACTCCCCACAGATACTCTAGTTGGAGCGCAGGAACTAGCCCTGCTGCAAATAATTGCATCAAAAATTGTAATTACACACCCCTGTTAAACAGGGGCTGAAAAATTGGGCCTTAGGCACTGGTGGCAGCGCCCAGAACCAAAAATGTTCTTACAAGCTATCAGCATGATCAGGAGGAAGAGGATAATTACTCAGCATAAGAGGATAGTCACTCAGCATCAGCATAGGCAGTCTTTGAAAGGATCTGACATTTAAAAAAAAAATATTTGGTTACATCAGCATCAGGTGCTTGGTAGCTGGTGGTGATCCAAGACCGATTCATTTTTATGAAGGTCAGTCAATTGACCAAATCGGTGGACAGGCGCACCCTGTGATCAGTTACAAAGCCTCCAGCAGCACTGAATGTGCAATCCGAAAGAACGCTGGATGCAGGACAGGCCAGTAGCTCAATTGCATACTGTGCAAGCTCTGGCCAGTGATCCATCCTCAAGACCCAGTAACCCACAGGATTTTTGGTGGGAAAGGTGTCCAAGTCAGATCTTGCCCCTTAGGTATTCCTGCACCATGTAAAACAGATGCTGGCGATGGTTGCTGGAACCGATCATACCTTGGGGCTGCAGACTAAAAAATTGTCTGAACGCATCGGTCAGACGGCCACCTTCTCCACCTCTCCTTCTTTGACTGACCAAAGCCTCAGCAACACGTTGTCTAGGAACAGGAGTTTGTAACCTCCCAGTCTCTGGGAATGCATTGCACAGACCTTTCTGCAAGGCCTCCCGAAGATGTTTCATCCTCTGCTCCCTCTGCAATGGCAAGATAAGGTCCATAAACCTTACCTTTGTAACGTGGATTAAGGAGGGTTGCCAGCCAGTATTGATCCCTCTCCTTGATACCACGAATACAAGGATCCTTCTGTAGGCTTTGCAGGATCAGGGAGGCCATGCAGCGTACGTTTGCTGAGGCATTTGGTCCGGAGTCCTCTGGGTCACTAAGAACGACATGATCCGCAGCCACCTCCTCCCAGCCACGTACAAGTCCATGTGTTTCTTGGGACTGTAAATGATCCCTTAAAGACTGCTGCTGATGCTGAGTGCCAGGCTCCACCTCCATGCTGACACAATCCTCCTCCTCCTCGTCCTCTGCCTGTGTGATCGGCGGGCACACAGGAACACTGTCTGGATAAAGGGGGCCTTGAGAGCTAAGGAAGCCCCTGGAGGGCACCCTGCCTCGTTGGTGATGTGCCTCCTCCTCCTTTCTCCTATCAGGCACCCACGTTGGCAGTATGCTGCAGAAGGGGGAACATGACTGCCAGATTGCTGTCCTTCTTGGGCACCCCCTCTGTCCGTGCTCACATTACTGCCTTCATCTAGCTCAGTATCATCATCAGAGCCTTCAAAACGCTGGGCATCCTCCTGGAGCATGTACCCAAAACTGGGGTCAAACAGTTTGAGGGACTCCTCAGGAGGACATGGTGGGGCTGTGCAGGGAAGGAGTCACTGATGCCATTGAGCTGAGAGAAGAGGCCACATTGGCAGCTGCTTTGCCAGACAAAGTACCCTGAGCCTGGGTGAGAGAGGATGAGGAGGATGAGGACGGCTTGGTCATCCACTTGACCAAGTCTTCCGCATGTTGCGGCTCAACACAGCCAGCTTCTGAAAAAAAGGCTAAGCGTGTCCCATGGCCACGTGCTGATGAGGATGCACCTTGTCTAGCACTGTTGCCTCAAGACACAGAGCCTGCTTGCCCTCTTTTATTGGCTTGTGACTGTCTGCCTCTCCTTGTTGGCCTTCCCGATATACTATTGGCCTGCAGTGAGCTGCACAAAACTGGGATATATATATATATATATATATATATATATATATATATATATATATATATAATGTGTATATACCAATTATTTTGCAGCTAGCAGAATCAGCTGCCTGCCTGTAGTATTATTAGTATGATAACCCCTGCACTTGTCTTCAGGTAGCTATACTGTAGGTGCAGCTGTGCAGGGTACACAGTACAGTAACTGGAAATACTTCAATGAGCCTACACAAGCACCTGGCTGCAGGTAGCTTTACTGTAGGTGAGACTGTGCAGGATACACAGTAAAGTAGCTGGAAATACTTCAATGAGCCTACACAAGCACATGGCTGCAGGTTGCTATACTGTAGGTGAGACTGTGTAGGGTACACAGTACAGTAGCTGGAAATACTTCAATGAGCCTACACAAGCACCTGGCTGCAGGTTGCTATACTGTAGGTGAGACTGTGCAGGGTACACAGTAAAGTAGCTGGAAATACTTCAATGAGCCTACACAAGCACCTGGCTGCAGGTTGCTATATTGTAGGTCAGACGGTGCAGGGTAAACAGTAAAGTAGCTGGAAATACTTCAATGGGCCTACACAAGCACCTGGCTGCAGGTTGCTATACTGTAGGTCAGACTGTGCAGGGTACACAGTAAAGTAGCTGGAAATACTTCAATGAGCCTACACAAGCACCTGGCTGCAGGTTGCTATACTGTAGGTCAGACTGTGCAGGATACACAGTAAAGTAGCTGGAAATACTTCAATGAACCTACACAAGCACCTGGCTGCAGGTTGCTATACTGTAGGTCAGACTGTGCAGGGTACACAGTACAGTAGCTGGAAATACTTCAATGAGCCTACACAAGCACCTGGCTGAAGGTTGTTATACTGTAGGTGAGACTGTGCAAGGTACACAGTACAGTAGCTGGAAATACTGTAAAAACACCTGCCTGCCTGTCAGTATGTTAGGAAGAGAAGAACAGGATCTAGGTAAACTGAATACAGTATATATATATATATATATATATATATATATATATATATATATATATATATATATATATATATATATATATATATATATATATATATATATATATATATATATATAAAACACCTGGGATGCATATATATACACAATACACTGTAGCTAACTGACTCAACCTGCCTACTCTATCTAACTTAAATCAAATGACACCTTCTGTCTCTCTCTCTCTATCTCTGAACGCCGGAACACACTACACAGGGCCGACGTGCAGGCAGCCTTATATTGGCTTTGGCCAATTACGGCTATCTGTTCAGACGGTGCTGTGATTGGACAAGCATGAGGGTCATAGTGCATACTTGGCCAATCATCAGCCAGCAATGCACTGCAATGCCGCAGTGAATTATGGGCCGTGACTCGCCACTCAAATTTAGCGCGAATATAACTTATTCAACCAGGCAGCGTCCTCCTCATCCTTTCCTAAGCAAATGCTTTCAGCTTTAGTAATTACTCTACCTAAACCTGGCAAGGAACCTACCACCCCCCAAAACTTCCGCCCCATATCCCTACTAAACATTGACTTAAAACTCTATGCCAAACTACTAGCGAATAGACTCATCGACATCCTTCCGTCCCTTATACATAATGACCAAACTGGATTTACAAAAGGAAGACAGACATCAGATGCCACCAGACGGTTAATCAATATCATACACCACGCAAACTCGACTGGAACATTCTCTGCTCCTCTCACTGGATGCAGAGAAGGCGTTCGACAAAGTAAACTGGACCTACCTTTCCATGATTCTCCAAAAATTTGGCTTTGAAGGATGCATCCTCCATGCTGTAATGGCTCTTTATACCACCCCATCAGCCCAAGTATATACGTCCAACCTCCTCTCTGCCCCTTTCCGCATCACTAACGGAACATGGCAGGGCTGCCCACTATCGCCTCTAATTTTTAATTTGATAATGGAACCCCTAGCAGAGCACATTAGGAACCAACACCAACATATCTGGAGTAACCATAAGAAAACAGACCCACAAAATAAGTCTATTTGTGGACGATGTAATTTTAATGATTACCAACCCAACTCCCTCCCTGACTGTAATACAAAAAATACTGACATGGTTTGGGAGAATATCTTACTACAAAGCAAATGCAGCTAAATCCTACATCCTCGACATAGGGGAAGACACGGTAACCCGCAACTTACCGCAACATCAATTCCCATATACATGGACAGAATCCAGCATCCCTTATCTGGGCATTCACCTCACAAGATCCACGAAAACTGTATTTTCGCACAATTACATCCCCCTGAGAACCAAGATCCAAACTGACCTCATCCAACAGGGTAAACACGAAATTTCATGGTGGGGCAGACTAGCTGCATTTAAAATGATCGAGCTCCCCCAAATCCTGTACCTCTTTAGAAATTTACCTATTCCTATACCAACCAGCTACTTCAAATCCCTGCAGTCCCTCCTCTCTAGATTCATATGGCAAGGGAAGAAATCGAGATGCGCACACTCCCAGCTGATAAAACATAGACTGCATGGGGGACTTGGGTACATAGACTTCCTAGATTATTTCTCAGCATCAATACTGACCCAACTAAGAGAATGGTTCCTCCCAACGCCATCCACAACCTGGGGAGCCATAGAAGCCACTTACAGCACACACAGCCCAACGAACCTCTAGCTATTTAGTGCCCAAATGGGATCTAAACCCCCTTCTTACCTCCCCCCCACAATGGTAATATCCATCAAAACATGGCTTAAATTTCTGAAAAGCTTGGATGCTGACGATCCCAAAGTTGCTATGAATGTACCCATAACCGCCTTAAACCACATAATAGCTCAACTGTTTCTCAAAAAATGGAAAAAACAGGGAATACAATTTATTCACAACTTGTTCGACAATGGCTCCTTAAAACCCTTCTCGACAATCCAAGAAGAGTTTAACATACCACAAACTGACGTTTATCTATACCTTCAAATCCAATATTGCCTACATAATATACCTGAAACCCTGCAATATATTCATCCATCAGCTTGGGCCTTTCTTACATCCCCCACATCAAGGAAAAAAGGCATCACAATGTTTTACAACATCTTTCAATACAAGCTGACCTTTGTTAAATCCCGTTACCACACACAATGGGAAACTGATTTACATCAAACATTCACACCATTACAATGGCAGAAAGCATGCAAAATTACCCAAAAATCCTCCAATTGCTCCACATTGTGGGAATTATTGGCATAATTACTCTGGAATTATATTGGAATAATTACTCTGCAATGTTATTATACCCCTGCGACAATATCCATATTCAGTCCTCAAGCATCTGATGCTTGTTGGAGACAATGCGGATGTCGTGGTGAGCTCCTACACACTTTATGGAGTTGCCCTAAGATTATACCTTACTGGATAAAACTCTTTCAGGTCCTATCTAACATAGCGCACCAACACATCCCGATGGATCCTGCACTAGCACTGCTGTCCCTGGGGATGGACTAATTTCCTGCCAATATGCAAAGTTCACGTACTCACGTATTACTGGCAGCAAGACTATCAATCACTAAAAAATGGAAAAATGTCACTCCTCCTACGATCACTGAGGTAGTAGACCTCACAAACCTTCACTGCACGTATGAACGCTTGATAGCGCCCTCAAATGGACGTGTACACTTTACACTTAACCAATGGTTGCCCTGGCTCTCCTGGTACTCAAACACCACACTATTTCCCTCATCTTAAATGTAAATCCTCAATACAGTATCTATGAAAGTAGGTTCGAGCTCTCTTGTGGACACAGCTTGCCCCCATTGGGGTGTCCGGGGAGAGCACGACCCTTGATCTACTATTCATTTATTTTATCAGTTGCCTAAAAATAGATCTACTACACACGAAATGTAACTACCTTTCCGTACTTCCTGTTATTTTAAGGAATAAGTACCTTGAATTGCTTGCTGTCTCTATAAACTTTAAACAATTCACAGCATCGTGTTTATGTAAGCTCAACTGTTATCTATGACTTTAACTACTATAAATATGTATTATTTATGTTAACTGCTACAAAATATCAATAAAAATCTATTGAAACAAAAAGAAAATAGCTCAAATAGTGTAACCATACAATAGGTGTTATCTTCAACCCAAAATCAGTGTAATCAGTTCGTAGCATTTAAATAAGAGATAAGGTTTCCAAAAATCAGAAATAAATGCCACCCTTAGCAGGACATGTTCATATGGGCGTATATCAAATGCTGGTGTGAATGGCTTCTATGCCTTCAGTGTGCATGTGGAGTGGATCCAATCAATATACTAAGGTTGAGGTGGACACTGAGACAATACTGGACAGGGATTTCAAAATTATAAATAGAAAGGCTGAAATACCCTTACCGGAACAGGTGGACTCACAAGCCAAAGGCTGTGAATCAAACGAGCTTGTACCGGGATCTGGTAGGGATGGTTGGCCCGGAGAAGGTAGGTGCAGAGCTGTGTCCGGAATCGGTAGAAATTTGTGGTAATTACTCACCAACCATCAAAATCGGATGTCTACAGACGTGGGACTTCCATGGTTATACAGCTGTATTGGAATTTGCAAACCCTGGTCACCGGTGCTCCCATATAGGGTATATCTACTCTGCCTCCAGATCCAGCAACGTCTCCTCTCTACTTCCTGATGCACATGCAGATTGAAGGCATAGAAGCCGTATACCCATTAAATGCAGCCTGACTTGTGCCCATTAAATGCAGCATGACTTGTGCCCTTTAAATGCAGCCTGACTTGCAGCCTTACCTGTGTCCATTAAATGCAGCCTGTTCTGTGTCCATTAAATGCAGCCTGTTCTGTGCCTGGCGACTGGCGAGGACGTCATCACAGTCTTCTGTCCACCTGTCACTCAGAAGACAGAGCAGCCCAAGCGGCAGTACTCCATTCAGACACTGGGCTGCTCTGTTTTCTGTCTTCTTTGAATGACAGGTAGGGATGAGCCAAACACCCCCCTGTTTGGTTCGCACCAGAACATGCGAAAAAAGTTCGTTCGAACGCGCGAACACCGTTAAAGTCTATGGGACACGAACATGAATAATCAAAAGTGCTAATTTTAAAGGCTTATATGCAAGTTATTGTCATAAAAAGTATTTTGGAACCTGGGTCCTGCCCCAGGGGACATGGATCAATGCAAAAAAAAGTTTTAAAAACGGCCATTTTTTCAGGAGCAGTGATTTTAATAATGCTTAAAGTCAAACAATAAAAGTGTAATATCCCTTTAAATTTCATAGCTGGGGGTGTCTATAGTATGCCTGTAAAGGGGCGCATGTTTCCCGTGTTTAGAACAGTCTGACAGCAAAATAACATTTCAAAGGAAAAAACCCATTTAAAACTACTCGCGGCTATTGCATTGCCGACAATACACATAGAAGTTCATTGATAAAAACGGCATGGGAATTCCCCACAGAGGAACCCCGAACCACAATTAAAAAAAAAAATGACATGGGGGGTCCCCCTAAATTCCATACCAGGCCCTTCAGGTCTGGTATGGATATTAAAGGGAACCCCGGCCAAAATTTAAAAAAAAATGACGTGGGGTTCCCCCTAAATTCCATACCAGACCCTTCAGGTCTGGTATGGATTTTAAGGGGAACCCCGCGCCAAAAAAAAAAAAAAATGGCGTAGGGTCCCCCCAAAAATCCATACCAGATCCTTATCCGAGCACGCAACCTGGCAGGCCGCAGGAAAAGAGGGGGGATGAGAGTGCGCCCCCCCTCCTGAACCGTACCAGGCCACATGCCCTCAACATTGGGAGGGTGCTTTGGGATAGCCCCCCAAAACACCTTGTCCCCATGTTGATGAGGACAAGGGCCTCATCCCCAAAACCCTTGGCTGGTGGTTGGGGAATGTTGAAGAATGAAGAAGTGTTAGCCTTGAAATAGAGGAATAAGCAACATGTGCATGTCCCCCAGATCCCGGCCCCCCCATGTGAAATGGTAAGGGTGTACTTACCCCTACCATTTCACTAAAAAACTGTCAAAAATGTTAAAAATGACAAGAGACAGTTTTTGACAATTCCTTTATTTAAATGCTTCTTCTTTCTTCTATCTTCCTTCATCTTCTTCTGGTTCTTCTGGCTCTTCTGGTTCTTCCTCCGGCGTTCTCATCCAGCATCTCCTCCGTGGCATCTTCTATCTTCTTCTCCTCGGGCCGCTCCGCACCCATGGCATGGGGGGAGGCTCCCGCTCTTCTCTTTGTTTTCTTCTCTTCTTCCTTCTTCTCTTCTTCATTTTCTTCTCCGGGCCGCTCCGCATCCATGCTGGCATGGAGGGAGGCTCCCGCTGTGTGACGGCATCTCCTCGTCTGACGGTTCTTAAATAACGGGGGCGGGGCCACCCGGTGACCCCGCCGCCCTCTGACGCACAGTGACTTGACGGGACTTCCCTATGACGTCACGGGGAATGCCACAGGGAAGTCATGTCATGTCCCGTGCGTCAGAGGGGGGCGGGGTCACCGGGTGGCCCCACCCCGTTATTTAAGAACCGTCAGACGAGGAGATGCCATCACACAGCGGGAGCCTCCCTCCATGCCAGCATGTGCGCGGTGCGGCCCGGAGAAGAAAATGAAGAAGAGAAGAAGAGAAGAAGGAAGAAGAGAAGAAAACGAAGAGAAGAGCGGGAGCCTCCCCCCATGCCATGGGTGCGGAGCGGCCCGAGGAGAAGAAGATAGAAGACGCTGCTGAGGAGATGCTGGACGAGAATGCCGGAGGAAGAATCAAAAGAACCAGAAGAAGAAGAAGATGAAGGAAGATAGAAGAAAGAAGAAGCATTTAAATAAAGGAATTGTCAAAAACTGTCTCTTGTCATTTTTAACATTTTTGACAGTTTTTTAGTGAAATGGTAGGGGTAAGTACCCCCTTACCATTTCACATGGGGGGGCCGGGATCTGGGGGACATGCACATGTTGCTTATTCCTCTATTTCAAGGCTAACACTTCTTCATTCTTCAACTCACTGACCCTCCTCTTAAAGCCTTTTGATCACAGGATTTTGTGGGAAGCCCTTACTAGTTGTTTGTGCTGTACCATATGATAACGTTTTCTGGAGGTAAAGGTGGTGGAAAAGGGTCAGGCTTGTGTAAATGTTGTCCACATAGAGGAATAATGGCAATGCAAGGTCCCACATAATTTTTCCACTGCTCCCCATATATGTATTAGGTTGGGCAGTCAGGGGGCTCCAGCTGACTATCTTTCCCTTCATAAACATTGTAGGCATTGATATACAGTACCCTTTGGCTCTCATCAAGTTTGTATAGCTTCACCCCGTATCTGGCCCTTTTACTGAGGATGTATTGTTTTATTCCCAGCCTACTGTTAAAATAGATGAGGGACTCACCAATGCAAATATGCTTCTCAGAAGTATACAACTGAGCAAATTTCTGGGGAAAAAAACAATAATAAGTGGGCAAATATTGTAAAGTTTATCATATCCATGGTGGTATCTGGGAAAGCACAGTGTATTTTCACTAAAATGGAGGAAGCACATTATCATATCAAAGTGTGTCCTTGACATAACAAATGAATATGGTGACATATAATGAATGAGGTTTGTGGATGAGTAAACGTGTACTTCATCTGAATCCATCAACTGTGATAGGTCTCAACTCAAATGTATGGGCATAATATGCATTTGGGTTATTCATGATGTATTGCTGGGCAAAAAGATTGCTCTGCTCCAAAATTAAATGGAATAAATCATTGGTGAAAAAATAAAGAAAAAAATTAAAACTGTTGGGTGTTGGCCTAAATGCCTGGCTATGCAGTAAAAGAGGGGGATATTAGCTGATGCTAGGTTACAGGGAAGCCATAACGGGTTTGTAGGTGCCTCTGGGAGACTTGTATGGGCTCTGATTCTTGGTGGATGATGTAATACCCCACTACAAGTACTATGGCTTTCATCCAGGGGTACTGCATTGCTGGTGGTCGCCACTTCACCAGGATGATGTACAGCACTGCTGTTGGTTGCCTGCTCTTCAGAAAGCCTCATCCTTCTTGTGGGTATGCTTTCCTCCAATTCAGTTATTGACCCACTGCTCTCCATGGGCTCATATTCCGAATCCAAATCTGACAGTGAGAGCTCCCCGCTGCTCTCATCTGTACTTGTTACAAACTGGAAGGTGAGCAAACAATAACTGAAGCTCTAAAATATCTGTTGCTGAAGCAAGTACACAAATGACTTAAATGGATCAAAGGATAGTTTGTCCTAGGTTGTAACATACTTGGTAAGCAGCCCGCTATAGAGCAGAAGAGACTCTGTGAATACTGGAAGAGAAGGAGAGAGGGGGCAGCGCTAATCTAAGTGCAGCAAGGATACAACCAGTTTATTAAGGAACATAAGACACTCACTAGAACGGTTGATACAGTTGATAACATGGGCTCATCAAAAGGTAGCAGCTTTGTGGTTAGCAGAGATCTGGAGGGGCAGCTGGAGAGTGCAGTATCATTGTACCCGCCGGTGGTCCCCGGGGTCCCAGATCAGAAAGGAAGGGCACAGGAGGAAGCTGTCAGGACGGTGTCCAGATGAGAACGAGACTGCACGCGTTCAAAGCATGCATGCTTCTTCATCAGGCTATCTCCGAATGCACGCATGGACACAGCCTCATTCTCATTCAGACACAGCTTCCTCCTGCTCACTTCCTTCCGACCTGGGACCCCGGAAACCACCAATGCTATCCTGTACAATGATACTGCGCTCTCCAGCTGCCTCTCTGGATCTCTGCTAACCACAAGGCTGCTACTTTTTGATGTGCCCATGTTATCTATGTTCTAGTGAGTGTATTACTTTCCTTAATAAACTGGTTGTATCATTGCTGCACTTAGATTGACACTGCCGCTCTCTCCTTCTCTTCCAGAAACTGGTGTATATTTTTTTGGACATGATGTATGCTGGTGACACTGGAATAGGTGTGGCTGCAATCAGGGATACAGTGTATGGCTGCACTGGTGTGGCAGAATCAGGGCACTGATGATGGCTGCACTGGTGGGACAGGTACACTGGCTGAGCAGGACACTGATGATGGCTGCACTGATGTGGCTGATCAGGGCACGGATGACAACTACACCGGTGTGACAGGTACACTGGCTTCACTTAGGGCACTGTCAGGTGGGTCTATGTGTGTAACAGTGTAATGTAGGGTAATGTAAAGATCACAGTAAATCACAATGGAATTGCTAAACTTACAGATCCTGGTACAGATCTCTCTTCTTCCTCTCATATGCGGTCTGTGTGAGTAAGGAGAACTCCTAACAGCAAGTACCGGCCATAGTTTACATTTTGTGGTCCACTGTGTTAGGGCACAACGATCACATGGTAAAGGGCCACTGAGATTGGCCTTTTACCTAGATCTGTAATAAACTGTGTCCAAAGGATATAAAAATTAGAGATCATGGTGCTGAATGCCCCCAAGGGCACGTACAAGAGCAAAGAATAATAAAACCCCGCACCCAGCCGCATTATTACAATAAGCCAAGTGGAAAGTGGTTATATGCTGATTTAAAGGTCTACACCATAGTCTTAGTGAACCAAAAATTTCCACACCTACCTAATTTGATACATGGAGATCAGGTGGGCTTTGTCCCTTGCTTTAGGCCATAAACTAACATCTATTTTAGTTTTTCATATTATTTCTATTGCTTTCTCTTTCCTAAGTTTTCTGTGAAAACTGTTTGTGTTAGTTTTGTGGGATGTGGCCAAACTGTAATCTCATAATTAACTATTTGGTGTTTGAAAAACCTCTCAATATCTTGCAGCGTTGACCTTGAAGAGTACAAAAGCATCTTGCTGATGAAATTAGTTGTTCAGGAAATTAACAAGGACCCCGATCTTCTGCTGAATGTTACCCTGGGCTATCATATATTTAGTACATGTTCTGATCCGAAGAAAACATTGGGATATGTCACAAAGATATTGTCTGGAGAAAAGGAAGCTCCTAACTATTACTGTAAGGGACACGGAGAAGTGGCTGGTTTTATTGGTGACAGTAATTTCCATTCAAGTCATGCAATGGCCCAGTTACTTAGACTGTATCGGTATACACAAGTAAGTGATTACTTCAATGTATTATATGTATGTAATATGATGTGTCCAATAGATCACTAAGTACAGTCTAGGTGATTTTTTTTAGCTTTATTTTTCTAGTATGAGTGCAGATCAGAATGAACAGAACTTTTAATAATTCAGGTACACAGAACAAGTGGTGCCATTTGTTGATGTTGTAGCGGTACCCCCGTGGGGGCACTGAGTGTCCTTGTTACACCTGTTACCCTGCTCAGCCTGGCATTCACTTCCAGTCACTCTGCAGACAATGAACAGTCCATCAGCTTTGTTTTTGTTGTTTTATTGAGGGATTAATCTTGGATGGGGTAAAGGGAATATAAGATGCCCAGATCAATAGCATCTAATCGATCAAAATGTATATTGAAATCTTTATTCACAGTCTCTAAAGCCCCAGACTCCTCCAGCACAACGCTTCTTGCATGAACTGTAACTTCCTCTACTGTCCAATACTTGGTTCCTATTGCAGCTAGCACATGGCTAGGCCCAACTCTGAATTAGGCCTAATTTTGTAGATACACCATTTGCTGGCAGGGGCCCCTTGGGCCCCTTTGGTGTAGCAACCAATAACAATAGAAAATCCCCTTTTTGTGCTAGCTGCATCCAGGTGGACTACTGGTCCCAGTCGGTTGTAAAAAGGTGGGAATTAAAGGAAGCGAAGAGGAGGGAAATGGATGGGACTGAAAATAACATTTGGAAGAGAAGGTAATGTTGGGACTATAAATGAGATGACGGCTAGTGATATATACCATAGTCTCCATCCCTGTTACTTGTAAGAAGGGGGGAGTTGAGGGGGAAGGGGGGAGGAGGAATGGGGGGAAGGGACTTTGCATGAAACACACCACCAGAATATGATGAATCAATTATGATTTAAAATGGCATTTATTGGATACAATTGAGCATATTGGGCAATGAAAAATCATCACAGTAAATAACATACAAAATATAATAGACATGATTGGTAAATCACATAATAATTATTTTGACTCTGATTGTTGTGAAGCGATTTATCCCTTGTGAGACCTCTATGTCTGGCCTGTATAAGATATAATCACTGAGGACAATCCTCATCAGATAGCTTGAACTCACCAAATACTGATTAACACCACAAGATGCTTTTATTCTGAACATCCGGTTACAGCAGATGACAGGATACAAACAGATGAATAGGTTGTAGTATTTATGCGGTCAAAAGATGATATTGTCTGTAGCTTACAATGCAGAATACATATGCCCTGCTACATGTGGCTTGTTGCTGCATCCATGACACAGGAAGTACAAACACAGGAAGAAGGGTAGAGCATTACATATAAAGGAAGTGTGTCATAACATAAGGGAAAATAAACTTGAGAAAACAAGTGCATTACCACAAAAGTTCACTAGATGGCAGCATGTGAACTAAATATAAACATCCATAGAACATAGTTAGGAAAGCAATCTATATAAATTCTATGCCCTGTTGGGGCAGCACACTCCCTGTCTGGCATGGTAAATGTCACTATATACATCATAACAGTAGTTATGCAACTGCAAATAACAAACAATGTAATTTGCTAGATGTCTTAGAGACCTGAAAGACATAAAAAGAACATGCATATAATGCAATAACAATAACTCTTAATTCAAGGCTTCAAGTTATGTCAACTAAAGTTCAAGACACTTTCTTCTTGAAGTCACAGGTATGGATCCAGCAGCGTAGGCAAACAAGTTCATTCTCCAAAGGGTAAGAGCAGAATAAGTTCCGTGATAGGTCTGATGAAAGTCTTTACAGTCCCTTGTCTTGAAACCTTCCCCTCCACCTTACGTACCTGTGACAGACTCACCGGGATAGAGGCTTTTGGAGGGGACTGAATGTGAGCCTCTTGCCTACAGATTATGGGCCCTGGCATTTGGGGTACCCTTGAGTAGGGATGAGCCGAACACCCCCCTGTTCGGTTCGCACCAGAACATGTAAACAGGAAAAAAGTTTGTTCGAACACGCGAACACCCTTAAAGTCTATGGGACACGAACATGAATAATCAAAAGTGCTAATTTTAAAGGCTTATATGCAAGTTATTGTCAGGGGACCCTGACATGCCCCAGGGGACATGGATCAATGCAAAAAAAGTTTTAAAAACTGCCATTTTTTTAGGAGCAGTGATTTTAATAATGCTTAAAGTCAAACAATAAAAGTGTAATATCCCTTTAAATTTCGTAGCTGGGGGGTGTCTATAGTATGCCTGTAAAGGGGCGCATGTTTCCCATGTTTAGAACAGTCTGACAGCAAAATGACATTTCAAAGGAAAAAAGCCATTTAAAACTACTCGCGGCTATTGCATTGCCGGTTCGACAATACACATAGAAGTTCATTGATAAAAACGGCATGGGAGTTCCCCACAGGGGAACCCCGAACCAAAATTTAAAAAAAAATGATGTGGGGGTCCCCCTAAATTCCATACCAGGCCCTTCAGGTCTGGTATGGATATTAAGGGGAACCCCGGCCAAAATTTTTAAAAAAATCACGTGGGGGTCCCCCCTGTACCAGGCCACATGCCCTCAACATTGGGAGGGTGCTTTGGGGTAGCCCCCAAAACACCTTGTCCCCATGTTGATGAGGACAAGGGCCTCATCCCCACAACCCTAGCCGGTGGTTGTGGGGGTCTGCAGGCGGGGGGCTTATCGGAATCTGGAAGCCCCCTTAAACAAGGGGACCCCCAGATCCCGGCCCCCCCTGTGTGAAATGGTAAGGGGGTACTTACCCCTACCATTTCACTAAAAAACTGTCAAAAATGTTAAAAATGACAATAGACAGTTTTTGACAATTCCTTTATTTAAATGCTTCTTCTTTCTTCTATCTTCCTTCATCTTCTTCTTCTTCTTCTGATTCTTCTGGCTCTTCTGGTTCTTCCTCCGGCGTTCTTGTCCAGCATCTCCTCCACGGCGTCTTCTATCTTCTTCTCCTCGGGCCGCTCCGCACCCATGGCATGGGGGGAGGCTCCCGCTCTTCTCTTCATCTTCTTCTCTTCTTCATCTTCTTCTTCATCTTCTTCTCTGCTTCATCTTCTTCTCTTCTTCATTTTCTTCTCTGGGCTGCTCCGCATCCATGCTGGCATGGAGGGAGGCTCCCACTGTGTAACGGCTTCTCCTCATCTGACGGTTCTTAAATAACGGAGACGGGACCACCCGGTGACCCCGCCTCCCTCTGACACACGGTGACTTAACGGGAATTCCCTGTGGCATTCCCCGTGACGTCACAGCGAAGTCCCGTCAAGTCACCGTGCATCAGAGGGAGGTGGGGTCACCAGGTGGCCCCACCCCCCGTTATTTAAGAACCGTCAGACGAGGAGAAGCCGTCACACAGTGGGAGCCTCCCTCCATGCCAGCATGGATGCGGAGCAGCCCGGAGAAAAAAATGAAGAAGAGAAATAGATGAAGCAGAGAAGAAGATGAAGAGAAGAGCGGGAGCCTCCCCCATGCCATGGGTGCGGAGCGGCCCGAGGAGAAGAAGATAGAAGACACCGCGGAGGAGATGCTGGATGAGAACGCCGGAGGAAGAACCAGAAGAGCCAGAAGAACCAGAAGAAGAAGAAGATGAAGGAAGATAGAAGAAAGAAAAAAGAAGAAGCATTTAAATAAAGGAATTGTCAAAAACTGTCTCTTGTCATTTTTAACATTTTTGACAGTTTTTTAGTGAAATGGTAGGGGTACTTTTGTACCCCCTTACCATTTCACACGGGGGCGGGATCTGGGGGTCCCCCTGTTAAAGGGGCTTCCAGATTCCGATAAGCCCCCCGCCCTCAGACCCCCACAACCACCGGCCAGGGTTGTGGGGATGAGGCCCTTGTCCTCATCAACATGGGGACAAGGTGTTTTGGGGGGCTATCCCAAAGCACCCTCCCAATGTTGAGGGCATGTGGCCTGGTACGGTTCAGGAGCAGGGGCCGCTCTCTCATCCCCCCCTCTTTTCCTGCAGCCTGCCAGGTTGCGTGCTCGGATAAGGGTCTGGTATGGATTTTTGGGGGGACCCCACACCATTTTTTTTTTTAGCGCGGGGTTCCCCTTAAAATCCATACCAGACCTGAAGGGTTTGGTATGGAATTTAGGGGGACCCCCACGTCATTTTTCTTTTTAAATTTTGGCCGGGGTTCCCCTTAATATCCATACCAGACCTGAAGGGCCTAGTGTGGAATTTAGGGGGACCCCTACGTCATTTTTTTAAATTTTGGTTCGGGGTTCCCCTGTGGGGAATTCCCATGCCGTTTTTATCAATGAACTTCTATGTGTATTGTTGGACCGGCAATGCAATAGCCGCAAGTAGTTTTAAATGGCTTTTTTTCCTTTGAAATGTCATTTTGCTGTCAGACTGTTCTAAACATGGGAAACATGCACCCCTTTACAGGCATACTATAGACACCCCCGAGGCTACGAAATTTAAAGGGATATTACACTTTTATTGTTTGACTTTAAGCATTATTAAAATCACTGCTCCTAAAAAAATGGCAGTTTTTAAAACTTTTTTTGCATTGATCCATGTCCCCTGGGGCAGGACCCAGGTCCCCAAACACTTTTTATGACAATAACTTGCATATAAGCCTTTAAAATTAGCACTTTTGATTATTCATGTTCGTGTCCCATAGACTTTAAGGGTGTTCGCGTGTTCGAACAAACTTTTTTCCTGTTTACATGTTCTGGTGCGAACCGAACAGGGGGGTGTTCGGCTCATCCCTACTCAAGGGTACCCCAAATGCCAGGGCCCATAATCTGTAGGCAAGAGGCTCACATTCAGTCCCCTCCAAAAGCCTCTATCCCGGTGAGTCTGTCACTATGACAATAACTTGCATATAAGCCTTTAAAATTAGCACTTTTGATTTCTCCCATAGACTTTTACAAGGTTTTCCGTGGCATTCGAATTTGCCGCGAACACCCCAAATTGTTTGCTGTTCGGCGAACTTGCGAACAGCCAATGTTCGAGTCGAACATGAGTTCGACCCGAACTCGAAGCTCATCCCTACCCTTGAGGTGTTGTTACTTTGGCTTCGAGTCCTTGTCCCCCAGGACACACAGACTCTGGGGACCCTGTATTTGCCATATTAGCAGTAGTGACTGAGTAATACTGTTGGGACTCATATTGTGAGAAGATGCTAATGTCATCAACTCCACTCACCTGTCTGATGTCAGCTATAATGTGTTTAATGTAAATGAGTTTAGTCTGGCTTACCACAGGTTCTAAGGGTATTCAACTCATTGTTGTTTGTTCTAATTAACCCTGTGTTGATGTTTATGGTAATGTGTGTTGAATAGTCAATGAGCTAGGAGACGTAGTCACCTAGTCTGGGTAAATGATTTAGTAAACTAGCTCATGTTAATTAGGTTACAGTTGTATTGTTAGAGGAGGTACCAACTTAAAGAGGTAACAGCATATAAAGTCTTGTAATTTTGATTCTAAATAAAATAGTCCATGCTAGCATCTAAGCAAGTCTCGCCTTGTTTTGTGCTCAGAGCGGTTGGAATATCTAATATCTGTATCCAGACTACAAGGAAGTGGTATACTGACGGAAGCACTCAAGAGGAGTGTGGGACATTCCGTGACATTGGTGGCAAGCAGGAAAGCTTCCTGCAGTCTGGGAAATCTAAACCTCCACCTGGATCCAAGATCAGGATAACAGACTTCAGTCACCCCAACGGAGATATGGACCTGGCATCAGAGTTCCCAGGGCTACTGCGGATCATCCTTTCAACATACACCAGGACTGTGTCTGAGGATGAATACCTGGAGCTTAGGCAGCAAATTCGGGTGGAGCTCTGGATTGGAGCCCTCCAGCTCGCTGGTATAAAACAGGGCAAGTGCTTTCCAACCCAAAAGCAACGGGCCAGTGACCAATGGGCATTGCGGATGGCATAACTGGGAGAGAGGCCCCAGGAGCAATGGGTGACTGAGTTGGACAGGCTGGTCCAGCAGAAGATAGAGCTGGACAACCATTATCGGGCTCTGCAATGGCACGCAGAGCAGGGATATTTAGGGGAGACAACAGAATGCTCTCCGGAGGGATATGACTTTGGCGGCCCTGGATTGCTGTGGGAGAGCCTTACAGATCGTTTTGTGTTTTGTGATGAAGGGGAACCTGCCCTTGAGGACCTACGAGAATATAGAGAGGCTATGCTTGGTCTTGCAGGGGTGTCAAGCTCAAACCTGATCTGGACCATTTGCTAAGGAAACAACAGCATCTGGAAAGGGCATACAGGAAACTGCTAGAACACGTTCGGCAGCATGCCAGAGAATCGGCAGTGGAAAATCTGAAGATTGCCGTCCCCAAACCTGAAGTGCTGACCACAGGGCAGAGCTCTGCTAACCTCTGCCCAGCACTGATAACATCTTTTGGGTTCCATGGACAGGAGATGGTGAACCTCTAACCCCAGACACCAGTTATAGAGGTAGGGGATTTAATAGACTTTTCTGCTGAGGAAAAACAACCTGATGAGCCTCCAGCTGAAGATCTGGTAACTGAACAGAGGGTCCAAGACCTCTGCCCCACACTTTTAGCAATTCCAGAGACTGGGGATTTAATAGACGTTTCTGTAGAGGAGGAGCCACCTAGCAAACCCCCAGCAGAAGTGCTGGCAACCGGACAGAGGGTCCAAGACCTCTGCCCCACACCTGTGGCAGTTTCGGAGGCTCAGGGTGAGAAGGTGGCAATCACTTCCCAGCAGCAGATACAGGGGGAGAAGGAAGAGGAGGTATTTGTTATCCCTCCCCAACAGTTGACCAGGGTGGAGGAAGCGGCCTTTCCTCCCCAGCAAAGATCCGTGCACCTGGGAGACAGTACCATAGACATGTCATCCAAGCAGCCAGATGAGGGAATGGAAAAGGAAGCAGCCGGCTCCCCTTTCCAATGGCAGCTACACAGTTTGGGAGTGGAGGAAGCCAGCCTCCTGCCCCAACGGTTAGCCAGAGCAGAGGATGTGTAGTCCCCAGCAGAAGTGCTGGCAACGGAGCAGAGTGCTACCTCTGCACAGCATCGGCAACAACTGTGGAGTTCCAGGGAGCCGGGGCAGTTGGCCCCTCTCTCCGACGACAAGCTGATGTAGTGGAGCTGCTACTCCCAGCTGAATCGCTGGCAACAGGGCAGAGCACCGCTGGCCTCTGCCTAGCACCTAGTGCCTTTCTACAGCTTCAGGAAGCTGGGGTGATCAGCCCCTCTGCCCAGCAGCAGACCGAGCCAAGGAATGTTAAAAACAATCCAGCTGAAGCCCTGGCAGCCAGACAGAGAGTAAATGACCTCTGCCCCACACCTACTGAGGTCAACTATTCCTTGCAGCCAAGAAAGGAGATCATGCGGGAAGACTATGTGAGTTCACTCTGCCTGACTAACGCATGTCCAGACTAGGTTGAGGTCTGGGACCTTGTTAGTCAACTTTTGATGGGGGAGAAATGTGACAGACTCACCCGGGATAGAGGCTTTTGGAGGGGTCTGAATGTGAGCCTCTTGCCTACAGATTATGGGCCCTGGCATTTGAGGTACCCTTGAAGTGTTGTTACTTTGGTTTCGGGTTCTTGTCCCCCCGGGACACACAAACTCTGGGGACCCTGTATTTGCCATATTAGCAATAGTGAATAACAAAATGTGGCGCTAAAAAAACGTGATGTTCGTTATTGGGCAAGACAAACCAGAATGGTCATCTGGGAGTCAAAATACACAATAAAGTTTTAATAAAACGTGTCTCCATTGAAAAAATATGAGCGTAAACACAATAGAACTGTATATAAGAACACAGATGTGTCTGTAAACCCAAACAGACCTAAATAGTGCAAAAAAATCCCTTAAAAGTCCAAAGACTGTAAAGGGATATATGTATATGTGAGAAATATTCCACAAAAAATGCAAAAAAACTGAGTGCAGAAAAAAATATTAAAGTATAACTACCAAGAGAATACCTTAATGTGCTATACATTCAAGTAAATAGTATAAAAATCTGCATATACACCGCAATCAAAGCCAATATATATGAAGTTCATTAAATGTTCACAGAACATGCATCAAAGATTGATGTAAGCTTGACTTATGGAGCGTTCCGCAGAGTATATCAATCATCCATGGCTGGAACGAACTCTGAAGTGATGTGCTACCCAGGTGCCCAAAGCATGTATAAACAGGTTAAACACCCTTACCGGAACAGGTGGACTCACTAGCCGTACGGCTGAGAGTCTGACAGGCTTGTAGGGGGTGAACCAAGATGGTTGTCCTGGGGAGAACAGATCTGATTCCACATCCGGACTTGATAATAAGGTGGCCGCTCCACTCACCTATCACCTACTCGGGGTCATCCTGCATTGGGATCTCCATAGTAGTGAGTTGTATAATAATTGGTAGATCAAATCTCCAGACCGGCATTGAAGAGGTATAACCCTCCGGGTAAAAAATGAAAAAAATTTCTCCACATAGTGTGAAACTGCTTCGAAAAAGAACTTTTAATAAAAAATTCAGATAAAAACTGTAAAAAAAAATTGAAAACCATTTTTTACTTTTTGTCCACTTCACAATTATGTGCCACTTTGTGTTGGTCTATAATATAAAATCCCAATATAATACATTTACATTTTTGGTTGTAACAAGACAAAATGTGGAAAATTTCAAGGGGCATGAATACTTTTTCAAGCACCGTACAATGTGTGTGGTAGCAGCATGGTGGGGGACTTGAGATTGTGTGCATTGGAGAAGGATATAATGGGGAGACTAATGTGTGTATGCTGGAGGTGGATATTCACTGTTTGCTCATTTAAGTTCAACACTGGAGCCTTAAAGTGAAACTAGAACACATTACATTATAGAGGAGGAGAGGATGTAGAATATAACTGTTCTAAACTTTCTATTTTAGTTGTTTTTTGTTCTGTAGTTTTATAAGTACCTCAATTACTTTATATACATACTACAGGACAGTCGGCATCTTAATTTCAATAGATTTTTATTGAGTTTTACAATTTACAAAAAGAAAAACAAACAAAATGTAATAAGACATAGCTTAATATTGTAGTCACATTCAGTTCACATCAGGTCGTAAAATGTATACCACGTTTCCGATTAAACTAAGAACTGCTTCCCCCGGTATTGGAGAGGCTAATTGTTAAGCCCACTCATGATCTCTCTTTAATGGTCAGAGTGGCTGTTAAATATAATATTTTAATATTTTAAGTTAAATATATATATATATATATATATATATATATATATATATATATATATATATATATATATATATATATATATGTATATATTTTTTTTTCTTGTCAATAATGTTCCATCAACTCATGCAACATATGGAAGGAATGTACTACCAATAAAGAAAGAAATTAAACAAAACAGGAGCATAACATACCAGTCACAGTGATAATGGTTACACCACAAACATTGCAGGACCTTTCAAGTCATGGGAAGAGGAGCCACATACAGTTATAGAATTATTCAAGACTTTATATACACAAATTTAGAAAATAGAGCCTTTCCGAGTACCATTTGAGTCATGGTGTCCAACACGGCAAAACTACCTCATGTTTCCCAACAGCTGACAAGAAAAGGATCTCATAAGTGCCGTCAGTATGGGTTGTTCGGATTACTTCTGCAATCTCTGGGGTTTTTGCCTTTTTCCAGGGTCTGAGTATAGTTAAGTGTGCTGCTAGTAATATATGAGAAATTATGGTTCTATGGGATAAGGGAATATAACTTACCGTATTTTCCGCACCATAAGGCGCACCGGATTATAAGGCGCAGTCTCAATTACGGGGACTAAATCTGTACTTGACCATACATAAGGCGCACTGCATTATAAGGCGCATCCTAAAACATACGGTCTACAAAAAAACAAGCAAACAAAAGCCGTGGGGGGTAAATGCCCTAACCTTACCCAGGGCCGTGTATATGGGCTTCAATGAAAGCTTGCTTTAATGTCCGGTATCTGCAGACAATGCCAAAGTAGTAAGTAAAACTTACTGGTCCCTGCAGGAATGATCAGCGGTATCACCAAAAGTAGATTGCCCAGCTTACAGGTAGGAGAAACACCGGCCACACTTCGCTGCAGATACAGTTCATGTGAAGGGACGAATGACTTCCCGGTTCGTACGGGGATATTCAGTAGTCTGTGCGGCACAGTGGTGCAGTGGATAGTACTTTCGCCTAGCAGTAAGAAGGGTCGCTGGTTTGAATCCCACCCACGACACTACCTGCCTGGAGTTTGCATGTTCTCCCTGTGCCTGCGTGGGTTTCCTCCGGGTACTCTGGTTTCCTCCCGCACTCCAAAGACATGCTGGTAGGTTAATTGGATCCTGTCTAAATTGTCCCTAGTATGTATGAATGTGAGTTAGGGACCGTAGATTGTAAGCTCCTTGAAGGTAGGGACTGATGTGAATGTACAATGTATATGTAAAGCACTGCGTAAATTGACGGCGCTATATAAGTACCTGAAATAAAATAAATAAATAGTCTCACTGAGATCGGGGCGCTCCGCTCACACAGCAATACACACACCAGCCGTGTAGCACTGGAGTAGGAACCCACTTGATGTGGCTCCAGGTGGAGACTCCGAGCGCATCAACAGTGTGCTAGTGCCCAGGTGTAAAAAGGGGTTTGATGGATCTGTTTAGATTGTAGATCTCCTTCAAAGTGGAGTGGTTGGTTTATCGCTGCCAGCGTACGTCCCTGTGTCAGAGCGGGAAATGATTTTGGAACTCAGTGCACATATAAGGCGCACAGGATTATAAGGCGCACGGCCGATTTGGAGGAAAATATAAGGCTTTTAGGTGCACCTTATAGTGCAGAAAATACGGTAGTTCTAAGGATAGACTTGACATTCCTGGAGATAGTTCCTGGTTTAGACCTGTAATTATGGTTATAATTTTCCCTATCTGGGTCCATAATAGGTATAGTTTCGGGCAGGATCACAGGATATGAATTAGGGTGTCAAATGAACCACAGAGCCTCCAGCATTTTGAGAAGGTGTAAGGGTACATTTTAGATAATTGGTGCGGTGTTAAGTACCATTGCAGTAATATTTTTTGATGCAGTTCCCAGAGAATGACACTCTTGGTGGAGGCATAAATGATATTCAAGATTTTCCTTATACTATAATACTACTACTATATCAGGGTGGCCTTATTGCTTTACAGCAGTTCTAGGGTGAGCAACTGTTGTAGATGAAGGAAAGTGTTTGTTACCCCAACATTTGATATTCCTGATATGTGTCTGTGGTATCATGTACTTGTGTTCAAAAGTATTATGTTCTCTTTGTATTGGTTACTTTGTGTTAATTGCCCAGTGATCCTGTCAGTTCCCCTGCTTTCCTATTGAAGCTGACCACGCTAGGCATGAGACCACATCCAGCCCTGTATAGTCAGTTTACCGGTTGTTCTAGGAGAAAAGCCTGTCTGTCCTCTAATGCCCAAGACTTGTGCTGATACGCTCCCCTGCACAGCTTTGTACTGGGAAGATCAGCATTCTGCTGTATTTCTACCTCTGGCTGACACATCCCCTGCAGCTTCCACCCCCAGCTCTCTCTTCTGTAGCTGAGAACAGAAGTCATGTGACCACTTACAGTGCCTTGAAAAAGTATTCATACTCCTTGAAATTTTCTACAATTTGTCATGTTACAACCAAATACGTAAATGTATTTTATTGGAATTTTATGTGATAGACCAACACAAAGTGGCACATAATTGTGAAGTGGAAGTAAAATGATAAATGGTTTTCAAAATGTTTTACAAATAAATCTGTGAAAAGTGTGGGGTACATTTGTATTCAGCCCCCCTTTGTCAATACTTTGTAGAACCCCCTTTCACTGCGAATACAGCTGCAAGTCTTTCTGGGGATGTCTCTACCAGCTTTGCACATCTAGAGAGTGACATTTTTGCCCATTCTTGTTTGCAAATTAGCTCAAGATCTGTAAGATTGGATGGAGAGCGTCTGTGAACAGCAATATTCAAGTCTTGCCACAGATTCTTAACTGGATTTAGGTCTGGACTTTGACTGGGCCATTTTAACACATGAAAATGCTTTGATCCAAACCATTCCATTCTAGCTCTGGCTGTATGTTTAAGGTTGTTGTCCTGCTGGAAGGTGAACCTCCGCCCCAGTCTCAAGTCTTTTGCAGACTCTAACAGGTTTTCTTCTAAGATTGTCCTGTATTTGGCTCCATCCATCTTCCCATCAACTCTGACCAGCTTCCCTGTCCCTGCTGAAGAAAAGCACCCCCACAATATAAAAGGCTTCCCCAGACGACACCATTTGTGGTGAAACGTACGTCAGGAGGTTGACGCTCTGACGTCATTGCCATCCTAGTGTGAATGTGTGCTCGCTATGCCGGCCGGCTATTTGCTGTTTTTAATCTACTTATGTAAGTTTTCTACCTCTTTTTATTAAACTGTCCTGCCAGTATTACACTATGGTCAGTTTCTTTTCATTCACATGTCTGTGAGACGAGAGTTTGGGGTCCTTGCTACATCCTCTTAGACACGCTGTATGCAGTCTAGTCACACCAGCTGGATTTTCCCATACCAGGACGGAACATAGGCTGGTTTTTGCTTGCCTTGTGGTAAGCGCAATATTTGTGTGGTGGCGGATCACTGAGTGTGGTGTCTCTTTCATCTTTACCACCAAGTCTGGTTGTGTCCATTCATGGGCTTCTCTCTGTGACTGATTCTGGTCAATTATCATATATAAAGATTTCCATCTACCACATATGGACATCACCTTTTGATTCACAGTTATATGTATGGACTTATATATTTTTTTCTGATTATCGCAATGTTTCACATACATACATTAATTTTCTAACAGAGGTTTTTGGGATATCGATATAAGAATATTTCACATATCTTATTCATATATATTTTAGCGCGGTTATTTCTTTTTCTTTCATCCCCACAATATGATTCTGCCACCACACTGTTTCACGGTGGGGATGATGTGTTCAGGGTGATGTGCAGTGTTAGTTTTCTGCCACACATAGTGTTTTGCTTTTAGGCCAAAAAGTTAAATTTTGGTCTCATCTGATCAGAGCACCTTCTTCCACATGTTTGCTGTGTCCCCCACATGACTTCTTGCAAACTGCAAATGGGACTCCTTATGGCTTTCTTTCAACAATGTCTTTCTTCTTGCCACTCTTCCATAAAGGTCAGATTTGTGGGGTGCACAGCTAATAGTTGTCCTGTGGACAGATTCTCCCACCTGAGCTGTGGATCTCTGCAGATCCTCCAGAGTTACCATGGGCCACTTGGCTGCTTCTCTGATTAATGCTCTCATTGCCCGGCCTGTCAGCTTAGGTGAACAGTCCTGTCTTGGTAGATTTACAGTTGTGCCATACTCTTTCCATTTTCGGATGATGGACAGAAGAGTATTCCATGAGATGATCAAAGCTTGTGATTTTTTGTTTATATCCTAACCCTGCTTTAAACGTCTCCACAACTTTATCCCTGACCTGTTTGATGTGTTCATTGGCCTTCATGATGTTGTTTGTTCATTAAGGTCCTGTAACAAATCTCTTCACAGGGCTTCACAGAACAGCTGTAGTTATACCAAGATTAAATTACACACAGGTGGACTGTATTTGGTTTCATTGGTTCCACTTGATTTTAGTTAGGGGTATCAGAGTAAAGGGGGCTAAATGCAAATGCATGCAACACTTTTCAGTTATTTATTTGTAAACAATTTTGAAAACCATTTATAATGTTCCTTTCACTTCACAATTATGTGCCACTTTGTGTTGGTCTATCACATAAAATCCCAATAATATACATTTATGCTTTTAGTTGTAACATGACAAAATGTGGAAGGCACTGTATATAAAAGAAAAAAAAAAAACATTTAATAATCTCTATGGTTTAAATTCTGACAAGTACTATTTTTTTATTAGAACAGAATATGATGAAGAAACCTTGGTCCATCATTTATAAATCGCATTTCTCATTTTTTCATTGTCTGAATAATAACATCCCATTAAAATATTTCCTATCATGTCAACCAGGTCAGTTATCGAGTCACCGACACTCGTCTGAGTGATGGAAAACTGTATCCAACTTTATTCCACATGACACCAGACAATCGGATCCGTTATGCAGCTATTATACATTTTTTGCAGTATTTTGGGTGGAACTGGGTTGGAATAATACTATCAAATGATGGCAGCAGTGATGAGGAGTCCCAAGAACTGAGTAAAATATTGAGCCAACATGGGATCTGCGTAGATTATATCTTTAAACTGAAACCAGATATCGTACATATCACTGAAGGATTGATGATTATTAGTAAATCAAAAGCTAAAGTTATCATAGCGTGTGAAACTTTCACATCGCACTTTTATTACTTTTCTCAGCTCATGCCCTCTACTTTAGAAAATATTACATTTATTTTCCCGCCTCAATGGAGTAAGCTACCTAGTTACAAATTTGAGGACTTAACAGCAATCAACTGCAGCTTCGTATTTCTGTGGGAACACAAAATAAATGTACAATTCGAAAATCCTAAATATGGTATCAGCTTCTCTCGTTGCCTTCTTGACCCAATACTGGAAGATATTTGGATTTCTTTATTTTCATGCCTTTCCCCACACCCACAGAAAAATGACTTTTTCAATCAGTTTTATAACATCTCTGCAAAACCTTGTAGAGGTGTAAAATATTGGAATGCATTTAAAGGTTATACAACTCTGCCATTCTATGCATACAAGTCTGTATATGTTCTGGCCAATGCTCTACACTGGATGTACATGAAGAAAAATAAATCTGAACAAAATGGATTCCAGCACAGAGTAAGTTGGATAATAAGTGTTTATATTATGATGATCCTATCCTATATTATATAATAATTATGTGATTGGACAGCTATCTCCACCCTCCATCTAATTTCCTGGGCAACCAGGTAACATCAATCCCCCAAAATCTTTGATTTCTCTATACAGGTTTTAAATATAGATAAATAAATGGTTGTTTCTTTTTTGTTTTGTTTAATGGGGGGGGGGGGGGTTGATGGTATTTTACTAATTGCTTTGTTTATGCCATCTTAAGAGACACATTGAAATAGTTCATATTCCTATTTCATATATTTTATCTGTGTTGTATATATTTATGTGCAATTATATTCTGCATATTTATATCATATATACAGCATCTCACAAAAGTGAGTACACCCCTATATCTTTTCATGTGACAACACTGAAGAAATTACACATTGCTACAATGTAGTGAGTGTACCATTTGTAATATGCCCTGTACACACGGTCGGATTTTCCACCGGAAAATGTGCAATCGGAACTTGTTGTGGGAAATTCCGACCATGTGTGGGCTCCATCAGACTTTTTCCATCGGAATTTCCGACACACAATGTTTGAGAGCAGGCTATAAAATTTTCCGACAACAAAATCTGTTCGCGTCAATTCCGACCGTGTGTGGACAATTCCGACGCACAAAATGCCACGCATGCTCAGAATAAATTCAGAGACGGAACAGCTCGGTCTGGTAAAATTAGCATTCGGAATGGATACAGCACTTTCGTCACGCTGCAATGTTTTAAATTGTTTAATGCAGCGCACTCTGTTCTTCTTTATAATGCTTGAAGAATGAAGTTGTTTTGCTGCTCATATTCACACAGACTTCTCACAAACTTCTTTCTTTATTATTTATCATGATTTCATCAATATAATATTTTTATTTGTCACATCTACCGAAAAAAAAAAAAAAAAATTATGTTTTTAGATTCTTTTTTTTTTTTTTTAAATCCTGATCTTGTGTTATTTTTTTTTTTAACTCCAGAATAGTTTTGGGTGTGTTTTGTGTGTCAATTTACCACAACACCATTATTATCTTGTATTATTTCATCTCAAGGAGGTTGCTTGGTGTTGGTGTCTCTTGTTAATTTCACATTGTATTTTTGAAATGTACCTGCCTCTTCACAAACAAACTGTCCTTTTTGAAGGAAAACACACATAGGCGAGTATAATAAAACAAGCCAAAAATGTATTAAGGGGTCCTAACCAAAGTAAGAGGGAGGCAATGCTGGGGAAACAGCAGAAATTGGTGAAGCCTTTGGCCCCCAGGGCACACATCAATTATTATACTGCAAAATTGGTGGACTGAGGAGTTCTTATCTAAGGGAGTGCAATCGGGTCCAGACAGGGCTGGACTGGGACAAAAATGTGGCTCTGGACTTCATTCAGACTGGCCCACTTTTAATGAATAAAATGCTGCCCCCCCCCAAAAAAAATAAAAATCACACCAAAAGAACCCCACATCCATTATTGAATATCATGAGAGGGTGAGAGAGAGAGGTGGGAGTGAGAGAGAGGGGGGTTGAGAGAAAGGGGTGAGAGAGGGTGGATGAGACAGAGAGAGAGGAGGTGAGTGTAAGAGAGAGGGAGTGAGTGAGAGAGGGGGGGTGAGAGAGAGGAGGGGGCTGCGAGACAGTGGGGGGCTGAGAGACAGTGGGGGGCAGAGAGACAGAGGGGGGCTGAGAGACAGCAGGGGGGTGGAGAGACAGAGGGGGCTGAGAGACAGCAGGGGGGTGGAGAGACAGAGGGGGCTGAGAGACAGAGGGGAGTCTGAGAGACAGAGGGGGGACTGAGTGCATCCACCAACCCCAGTCATACCGACTTAGTGTGGATCTTTCAAACCCTCATTTTCAACTACATGAAAGTGTTCTTTCCAAATATAGATATACTTTGAAAATACGGTTTAGCAATATCCAATATCCCTGAAGAAGGAAATATACATAATTTAAAAATCGCTCTTCGATTTTTTGGTATACATGTCCCACTAGTCGAACTTCATGTTTTTGACCTGTGGTGCATCTCCAGCTCAGCAGCTGTTTCATTCCATGCAGTCTTTATTGTACATTGTTTTTAGGTGATTTTTGTACAGGATATATTTTTGTATTGGTCAGTACTATCTTTGTATTAATAAAATTTATACATTTTTTATCTATGTGTATACCCTCATTTACTTTTCCCTGTATCCGCAATATCCTTGAGGCTTGCTTCTTTTTTCCAGATATTGTTGTTTAGGATGTGATACAGGGTTTTGGGTTTCCCATACATCCCTGGTGGGTCTCCACTGTCTTCCTCCTCTCTTTCTCTTGTGTATGAAAAAGGGACATAGTTTTAGTTTTTCTTCATCAATCACACACAATTTTCATCTCATGATTGTTGCAAATTGAATGTTAACAAATAGAAAAGATTATCATTCTGAGCCCAGCATTTTTCATTCTTGTCCCAATTATTTTTGCCCACTACTGTCTATTGATATGTAAAACACTTTATTAAATCAGCAATTAGTGATCAATAAGAACATCTAGTAAACATAATTTATTTATTGACCAGAAATCTGTAGAAGAATGCTGTACCTGGCTCAAGCTGGGCTCCTCCACTTCTTAGTGGCTGGAAGTCCCAGGTTGGACATCGGAAGCCTCAGCTGGGGTGGAAGATAGGGTGGAAGGAAGAGTGGAAGGAAGGGTTGAGAGGGAATCCCTGATTTCAGTCTGGTCTGACAGAAATCGCAGTCTCTCATAGTACCACAACCTGGAGACATAAACATCATCTGCTGCAGCTCCTGATCTCTGGGAATCCTGGACCTTCTTGTGCTCCCTAAGATAAGTGCTCCTCAGGCCACCAATTTTGGCTTTTAAATAGGGGATGATTGCTGTGGGGACCACCGGCTTCACCAACTCCAGCAGTTTCTCCAGCATTGCCGGCCTTTTTTTGTTTATAATTATATTGCGGGGGGAGGCGCATGCGCGGAGCCGTCCAAGATGGCCGCTTGAGACCGGAGCTCCGCACTGCCCCGGCCACACGGCTCTCATAGCGGCAGAACCGGCCCAGCAATCCGCCCACATTTAGCCACATCTGGCGGCGGAGACCCCTGAGCACCGGCACATGTCTGGAGGGACAGCCCGGAGGACCTTGGGACCGCAATTCGAGAGCGGGGAACACAGAGGGAATCCTAAGATGGCGGCCGCTTCTCAGACACGAGACAGCACCGCAGGAGACAGGAAAGAACACAGGCAAGTGCTGGCTCCTGAAACACCCTCCTACCCAACTCAGGCTCCTAGTTCCTTCCCCTGCAGCCAGAATCCGTCCCCTACACCTACTATCTCACTGCTGGAAAAACACCAGGGAACCTATGGACTTTTCCCTATGGCATTAACCCCAGAACAGCCAGGCCTCCCCACAGCCCCTGGTGGCTCTGATCAGGACATCCCACTGACTGTAGCTGATCTCTTTATCAAGTTCTCAGAACTGCTTAACAGAGGCCTGACACAGACTGCAGACAAGATTACAGGGGACATTCGATCAGACTTTCAAAACTTGGGGTCTAGAATAGAAATGATCGAACATAAATTAGATGTTACCATCACGAGAGCCAATCAGAACACGGACCACATTCACTTCTTACAGGACCAACTTGACACGGCACAAGCAAGGATCGACGATCTTGAAAATAGATCAAGAAGGGAGAATTTCCGAATAAGAGGTCTTCCAGAAAACATCCCTGATATCCCAACCACAGTCCAGGATGTTATAAAATATCTTATACCTGGAGTCCCGGAGCACAAGCTGGAATTAGACAGGGCGCACAGATCCCTGGGCCCACCCCGGAAAGATGGTTCACCTAGGGACATAGTGGTTAAGACCCACTTCTATTCCATCAAAGAAGAAATAATGAAAAAATCTAGACAGCAATCTCAGCTCAAATTTCAGGGCCACAGCATCCAAATATTTGCTGACATTTCCCCCTTTACAATTCAAAAACGACGGTCCCTGAAACCACTTCTTCTAGCCCTTTCCAAGAAGGACATCAAGTACCGGTGGGCCTTCCCCTTCGCTCTGAAGTTTACATTCAGAGGCAAACAATACTCCTTCTCCAGTTTCGTAGAAGGCGAACAATTGCTACTAAACCTTAAAATCATCACGCAAGATCACTCAATGGACACCTCCAACCCACAACAAGGTTCCGTCAAACGTCCCACGCCGACAAGCCCCACATCACCCCTATGGGAATCCACCAAGACCAAGAAAGCGAAGGACAATATTCCCCCATGAAGGACAATAAATCTACAGGGACTCTGATTTCAACGGTTCTGACCTAACCATGGGGTCAGATCTGAATCTCCACTCTTTGAAGCACAACCATAAGGGGGAAAAGAAAGAAGAAAAAAGAAGAAAAAATGGGGAAAGGGAAAAAGTTTTTTTTTTTTGTCTTGTGATGTTATCACCCAGGTCGTTAGCATTTAACCTCCCATACTCACATATCAGTGATATTCTATCCCTCCAGGGCTCACAGGGCTGTTTAGTGCCCATGACGCCTCATGAAACTCACGCTGGTTTTGTTCACTGTTGAAAAAAAGAGAAAAGAAATTTTTTTTTTTTTTTCTTGAATAGTTGTTAAATACAAGTTTTCGGTGGAGTCGTTTGGGGCCGGGGCAGTTGCCTAGCGCCTCCCCCTATCATTCGGTAATGATCTTTTCATGCCCGAGTGATGGGAAATTAGCCCCAGAAAAGGGCTATAGTAAACTGTTTGCTTTGAATGGAGGAGGGGAGCTCTCCCCCCCGTTCCATTCTTGGCCATTCCATGGCCGTAACTCTACATCGTTAATATTTCTTTTTCTCTCTTTCTCTACCTTTCTCTCTTTTTCTACCCCTCTTTCCTTCCTAGCCATCATCGAGAAGGCATCATTTGGCACCAATGGCGATGGCACCAATGAATTCCCTCCACCGCTCATCATCTCCCAGGAACTAACCCAGGATACGGTAGGTAACGTGGGGTTGTTTGACTGTTTCACCTCTCTGCTCCATGGCTTCCAATAATATACCCACGCCTCCCCTTCGCATAATCTCCCATAATGCACAAGGGTTAAATTCTCCCATGAAAAGGAGGAAGGCATTCCAAGCATATAGGTCTCATAACGCTGACGTAGTCCTCCTACAGGAAACCCACTTCCCAGAGCGGTACACTCCCTCATTCCTCCATGCTCACTTCCCACAATTTTACCTATCAAATGCAGAGGATAAGACTAGGGGGGTTGCAATACTCTTCTCAAAACATTGCAAATTCACTGTCCAGCTGGAGCGTAGAGACCCGGAGGGAAGGTATCTTCTCATCAAAGGTACTCTAGACGAACACAAATATACCTTCATCTCCTACTACGCCCCAAACAGAGGTCAAGTACAATTCTTTCGAAGGATGTTCCAAATTCTAGAACCCCTGCTTGAGGGAATCACGATCATGGGTGGAGACTCAAACACAGCCTTTGATATAGGCCTAGATAAATCTAACCCTCTTAAATCGAAACCCATTAGACCACTCAAAAGCAGTGTTAAGATAGCAAAAATGATTTTCCAGCACGGGTTGGCAGACATTTGGAGGGAACAGAACCCCTCCACAAGAGACTTTACCCACTACTCCTCCCCTCACCAAACATATGCAAGGATAGATCATATCCTCCTCTCTACCAAACATATTCCATTAACCACTAAATCATCAATTATAGAAGCGGCCTGGTCCGACCACTCCATGGTATCTCTTTCTCTACGCAGGGCAGCCTATAGGCAAAATAAGTCTAAATGGAGACTTAACGGGTCCATTCTTGCCGACCCCATCAGAGTGACAGAGCTTTCTCAAGCTTTGCAAGAATACTTCAAACTTAATGACACGGCAGGGATTTCAGCAGAAACCCTATGGGCGGCACATAAAGCCACCATTAGGGGCAAATTAATACAAATCGCTGCACAAATAAAAAAGGATAGACAGGGGGACCTAACAAAGTTAGAACAGGAATACGAGGCCCTCCGCAAAAAACACAAAAGAGACCCCAAAAGTGTCCCTACAGCATCCCTTGATTCTGCACGACTAGCCTTAAATTTAGCACTCACGGCGAAAGCTGATAAACATATTAAATGGGTAGGAGCTAAGTTCTATCTAAAAAAAGACAAAATAGGCACAATGCTAGCTAATAAACTTACACCAAAACACAAATCACACTCACTTCCCAAGATTAGACAAGCCGACGGCACCTTCACGCAAAACCCACAACGTATCCTAAAATCCTTTCAGGAATATTACACTGACCTTTATAAATCACCAGGAGACGCAAACCTATTACAGATGCGGTCATTCCTAGATGGCATTACCCTTCCGACCTTGAAAAAGGCACATGTTGAGGAACTGGAAACACCCATAACAACTGAAGAGGTCGGTGAGGTAATCAAAAACCTAAAAGGAAGCTCCGCCCCAGGCCCCGATGGCTTTTCAGTGCCCTACTACAAAACTTTCTCAGCAATCCTAACACCATACCTAACTAGATTCTTTAATGCAAAGAAGGATGGGAAACCGCTAGGTAACACTCTAAATTCTGCATATATCACCGTAATACCTAAACCTGACAAAGATGCAGGGGTAGTAGGGAATTATAGACCTATTTCATTGATCAATAACGATCTAAAAATCTTAACCAAAGTCATGGCAAATCGCCTAGCATCGTTCCTAAATCAATACATCCACAAAGACCAGGTGGGATTCATACAGGGTCGACAAGGGCCTGACCAGGTACGGAGAGCAGTGGACATAATCTCTATATTACAATCTGGATGGGAGGGGGGTCCCAAACAGGAGGGAATGCTCCTCTCCTTAGACCTTCAGAAGGCCTTCGATTCGGTCTCATGGCCATTTTTATTCTTAGCCCTACAAAGGTGGGGCTTTGGGAAAAACTTCCTGGGAATGCTACAGGCTCTTTACTCATCCCCAGAAGCAACAGTGAGATTACAGGGATATTATGCAGATCCAATTCCAATAGCTAGAGGAACTAGACAGGGGTGCCCTCTCTCTCCCCTGATATTTGCCCTTATCATTGAACCCCTTGCGATTGCTATACGTTCGAATCCTAATATAAAGGGAGTGGACTGTGGCTCATCCTCCCACAAATGCGCCTTATTCGCTGACGACCTATTACTTTTCCTAACTTCCCCTGACACATCCCTACCCGCTTTATGCTCTTTACTAGACACCTTTGCCTCAGTGTCAGGCCTTCGGGTTAATATGACGAAATCACAAGCCCTCAACATATCTCTACCACCCGAAAGCGTTACATACTTGAAAAGCACTTTTAAGTTTGGCTGGGGAGAATCCTCCATAAGGTACCTAGGCCTTAACCTCACACCCAAACTAGAACAATTATACAAAGCCAACTTCCCCCCCACTTACCGCAAATTAGAATCGGATCTTTTGAAATGGTCCCAACACCGGATGTCATGGGTGGGTAGAGTAAACTCGGTGAAGATGACCCTCTTGCCGAGGTTGCTCTACCTCTTCCGCGCGCTACCAATCGCGATCAAACGAGATCACCTCAAATCATTCCAGGGCAAAATTATTAGGTTCATTTGGGACAAGAAGGGACCGCGATTTGCACAACGGACCTTATACAATTTGACTACACAAGGAGGGCTAGGCCTCCCAAACTTAATATGGTATTACCAGGCTGCGAGACTGGCCCAACTATCGACGATTTATCTCAGGGTTGAGAAACCAGACTGGGTCTCCATAGAGAGACATGCAACTCCGAAACACACACTAGATTATCTTCTGTGGTCCCCACCAAAAAATAGACCCCCGATTCTTTCCCCCACCCTATCGCAATCTTTTACTCTTTGGGATAGCTTGAGGAAGCTTCCCTCCCTGGTCTCTGAGCTCCAACCGCTGGCCCATGTCTTCCATAACCCGCAGTTCCAACCTGGGATGAATATCTCTGCATTTAAATGGTGGCTGGATAAGGGAGTGTACCGCATAGGGCATTTTTTCTCTTCAACTGGACCCCTACCCCTAAAGCACTTTGAGGATAAACTGGATCTCCCTACTTCAGAAAGGTTCAGGTTTTTTCAAATCTTCCACTTCCTCAAAGCCATTTGGAAAAACAAACCAAATCCCCCAAATTTTACAGAATACGAACGGTGGTGCGGACAAGCCATGGAGCAGAGGGGAGGGATATCGATAATCTACACGTCCCTAGCCAACAATGCTAACAAATTACCATACATGACAGCCTGGGATAGGGACCTCCAAGAGGTTCGAAACCTAGAGGACTGGCATGAGTCGTTTTCTAGATCGCTCAAAGGAATATACAACACCTCACTCTTGGAAGCCAACATAAAACTTTTCACAAGATGGTACCTAGTGCCCACTAGACTAGCGTCCATATTCCCAAACTCTTCAGCACTTTGCTTCAGAGGATGCCACAGCTTGGGGACGATGCTTCACACATGGTGGGAGTGCCCAAAAATTAGAGGATATTGGAATAATATCTTCCACATCATACGTAAAGTCACAAAATGTCCAGTGACCCAAAATCCTTCCATAGCCCTTCTGAACGGCTACGTTCCAAACGTCCCCAAGCTGTCACGCACTTTGATCCACTTCATACTGACAGGAGCGAAAATATCAATTGCCAAAGCATGGAAACAACCGAAAGTCTCTATTAATGCTACGAAAAGGAAAATATCTTGGATAATGACCCAAGAAAGGCTAATCAGTGTGCTTCTGGACAAACCTAACCAGTTTGAGGCAATCTGGGAGCCGTGGGCCCGCTATGTGGGAATTTCCTTAATAACCGGCATTGACAATCGTCCTTAAAGTAACGGTGACTTCTCGATGATGGACACCACCTCCCCTTCTCCTCTCGCTCCTCCTCTACACGTATAACTTCTCCTATAGTGCCCTTGTCACTATATCTTTTCTTTCTTTCTTTCTTTCTTTCTTTCTTTCTTTCTTTCTTTCTTTCTTTCTTTCTTTCTTTCTTTCTTTCTTTCTTTCTTTCTTTCTTTCTTTCTTTCTTTCTTTCTTTCTTTCTTTCTTTCTTTCTTTCTTTCTTTCTTTCCTCCTTCCCTCTTTTCTCTCTTTCCCTCTGGAATGCTCTTTGTAGCCTATCAGGCTAGTACTATTTGTTATCCAGGTTCGACTCAGGCCCCCAAAGGGGGACTGACAGTTCTGTTAAACTATTCACTCAGGACAGATTTACAGTCTCATTGCTGGCCAGACGGAAGCCTCCGGTTCACAAGTTACCACAGGGGAGGTTGGGGCTCCCTTTTCTCTCCCAACACAGTAAGATCCCAATGGGGTGTTGGGAGTTGAGGGTTCTATCAGCACCCCTTATACATTGCAAGAGGCCAGTTACTGTCTAAGTTCAATGTATTGTTCATGTATTTCAGGCATAGTGTTATATTACTTGATACTAATGTCGTACTGTATATTTCTATCTGAAAACCAATAAAACTTTAACTTCTAAAAAAAAAAAAAAATAATTATATTGCGGGTGTTTCACCTGCCACAGACAGGGCAGCTCCCTGTATTTGTCTATGAACAGGGGGAGGAAGTTGTGGTCATTGAAGCCATCCATTTTATCTGCAATACACAACACAAGACAAACCCAAATGTCAGGCTAAAGTCTCCTAACCTAAGCAGTATAGGCCCAAGTTTAAATGTTACCTTCGTTATCACGATCGGCGCTTCCTATACTCCTTCCTCCGCTCACAGACCGTACGTACAACGCACGCGTGTTACGCTTTATATACACTGCACATGCGTGAAACTCCGCCCGCCCCTGATGTTCTTTCTAGTCTATTCCCCGCCCCTTCTCATTCGGCGCAGTGGGGGAAAGCACATGGCGGAGACAGAGCAGGTTCGTGCTAATTACAGCAACGAGGAGGAAGAGGAGGAAAGCCCGGAGCCAGAAACGTCACGATCCCGGAGGAGACGATTTAAGGCATCAAATATGTCCTTTGTGGAGATGGTGGAGATGGTGGACATACTGAAGAGGGCCGACTATGACGGGAAGTATGGACCTTACCCCAACCCCAATGTGAGAAAGGCCAAGATCATGACTAAAGTTGTGAAGAGTCTGCACCGTAATTTTGGGGTACGGCGATCCAAGGATCAACTGAGTAAGCGGTGGTCGGACCTCAAAATCAGGGAGCACGATCAGTATAGAAGGATCAGGAGGGTGCTGCAAAAAAGTAAGCAGTTGTGCTGTGTTCCTATTCATTATTTTTAGAATGTTTGTTCTGCTCCATGTGCTTTTCTTTACTGTTGTACAGTTTAAAATGGCAACTTTCATGTTAATGGACACATTATTCATTCATAGCAAACATAGTTCCTTCGGCCAATAAGACACCATGTTTTGTCCAGATGCATTTCAATACATTTTTTCTGGCCTACTTCTATTAAAATAAGTTTGTTGTCTAGATGGGTTTGTAACTAGAATGAAATGCAAACTAGATTCTGTGTAAGGAGAGGACACTCAGCAGCTGTTTACACATCTGTACGCTGGAGCACTAGTGTGGGACACCAGAATACCCTTTTTATTAGGGGGGCCACACAGGTGCTCCAGTGTATACTATAGGGGTGACTCCATCTGTTAAGCTTGTACAAAACAGGTAAGTATTCAAGCTTGACAAAGGACAAAAATATTTATTCATCTTGCAACTCTGTCAAAACAGACAATTGTACCCCACTTCCAAGCAATGTTTCATATTCCTATTTCTGCCATCAAATATCTGTGTGCTAAGTATACCTTTTTTTTTTTACATTGGGGAGAAAAGACTTGGAGGACACCACTCATCAGAAGAGACAACAGACCCCCCACCTCATGAAGAAGGTGAAATCCCCCAAACCCAAGCAGAGGAGGAGGAGGGAGGTGTCTGCGACCACAGCTTAAGGTAAGAGATGGATGCCTGCATATTTATAGTACATGGCGTTTTTTGTTTTTTTATATTTTTAGGTGATCTTGATGTTGGGGAAGAAGGTAATTTCACCAGTGAAAGTGCCCGGATCCTCATCGGGGATAATGGGGTGTAATAGAGACTTGGGAAACATCAAGCAAAACATCAATGATGTTCAAAACAAAATGAAGAACATCATTGATGTTTTAGGGAGAATTTAAAACCCCTAGAAATCCCTAACTTATTTGTGCGTTGCGTTTTTGTTTTTCTGACAATTTTTTGAAAATTTTGTGACATATTATAGAAAAGCCAAATTTTGAAGATGCACACACTGTGTCAACACGTGCTATCTGCCATCACGGGAGATCAATGTACGTGTTTTGTGGGTTCAACCCCTTCCTCAATAATAAAGTAGCTGAGAGGAAGGGGTTGCACCCACAAAACACGTCCCTTGATCCCCCATTATGGCAGCAAGCACATGTTGACATTCGGCAATTTGTGTGCATCTTCAAAATTTGGCTTTTCCAGGGGTGACTTCACCCCACCTGCTGAACGCAATATCAAACACAGTTTATAAATACTCATGTCTGATATTGCCTTCACTTTCTATCAAAGTTGAACTTTGTAAGTTCCAGAGTTGTGTAATTCTTTTTGCTTTTAAACATGCCTGTTTTACCTTAAAAGGCAATTTCTACTTTTTATTGTGACCTAAAAAATTGTTATACAACAAACATGTTGGTTTGTTTTAAAAAACCTTTTATAAATGCATATGTGATTGTGCACGGATTAAAAAGATTGAGAATCAACAATGTGTGGCTTCTTCTTTCAATGCTCAAAAGGGGGTTATTTACTAAAGGCAAGTCTACTTTGCTCTACAAGTGCAGTTTCAGTGCAGTCTCAAGTGCACTTGTAGTGCAAAGTGTATTTTCCTTTAGTAAATAACACCCAACAGTGCTTTATAATTTTACACAATCACGCCATTTTCAGGACTCCCCAAATTTCAGTCATGCTCAGCTAAAAGAAAGCCAAGCAGTAAATCTAAGCAAATATTTGTTCAGTTTAAAATGTATTTTTTTAATTAAAAATGTCTCAGATATTGTCTGGCATATCAATAGTCCCCCTACCCGCAAAGTATTCCATGTATCTTAGACGGACCTCGCGGGCACTCTGGGGGGGCAAGCCAGGACAGCCAATTCAAGAGCCATCAGGTTTGGTTCATCCATATTAATTCTGGCTTCAGGCTCAACTGAGCCAGCATAGTTCAAAGAATTTCTCCTTAAAAAGTTGGAGAACACAGCAAGCCAGGATGATGTGATTGAGCTTATATTCCACCATGTGTATCGGTGTAAGAAATACACCGATACACTGGCCATTATTCCAAACATGTTCTCCACCACTCTTCTGGCTCTGGCCAGCCAGTAATTAAAAACCCTCTGGTCCGGGGTGAGGGTCCTCATAGGGAATGGCCGCATAAGATGGTCCTCCAGTGTAAATGCTTCATCCGCAACGAAGATGAATGGGAGTCCTTCCGCATTGTCTTCTTGAGGTGGCAAGCCCAAGCTGCCATTCTGGAGATGCCTGTAGAAATCTGTGTGGGCAATGATTCCACCATCTGACATTCGGCCATTCTTCCCCACATCCACATACAGGAACTCGTAAGTAGCCGACACCACCGCCAACATCACAATACTATTGAACCCCTTGTAGTTGTAATAGTATGACCCCGAGTTGGGTGGTGGGATGATGTGGACGTGTTTCCCATCAATTGCCCCGACACAGTTAGGAAAGTCCCACCGCTGGGTAAAGTGGGAGGCCACAGTCTGCTATTCTTGTGGGTTGGAAGGAAACTGTGGAGTCAAACAAGAAAAATAAATTAATCATTTTGCACATAAACATGGAAAGCCGATTAGACAAAAATATTCTTGGCCAACATCAGTATAACATTTATTTTAGGGAGTATTTAAAGACAAAGTTATAAGGTCCACCTATCAGATTTCTCCCCCCCTCTCATGGACCATTTTAAAAATTTTAGGGAGGGGGAAGTTTTGGCCAGGTAACCCTCTCCACTTCATTGAGAGATGAATGCCTAAATAATGTGCATTAATTTGGCCAGCCCCTCCTTACTTTACACTATTGGCAGCCCACTGGACAGGTAAGAAGTGTCATAATACAAAGAGATAAATAAACACTGTACACATTTTAGAACATTTTTACATTGTGCTATTACCTATCAAGATAATAATAGGATACAAAAACTTTAGAAATTACCCTTTGAAAGTATTCAGGCAGGCTCTTGCACTACATGCTTTGGGGAATTCATCCATAAATATGACCACAAAAGAGGTGGGTATAGTGTGTATGGGTTTGGCAAAGTCAGCAGATAGAGGATTGGTATCAGCTGAGTTAGCAGTTGGGGGGAGGGAGGGTTCCAAATGATTTTGGGACTCAAAAAAAACCTCTGGCACTCTGCCAGAATTTAAAGCACACATCACAATTTTACACATTTTAGGGGGTATTTAGGGTAAAGCACTACTATGGATGAATGATGAATGCCTAAATAATGACCAAATACATTGTTAATTGAGTAGACGAGGTGGATATAGGACCAGGAGAGCATGCTGTGGAGGTTAGTGAAGGCAAATATGTATGAAGGACAAAAAAAAAAAAAAAAATCCAGCATGCATGAGGACAAAGGGGACATTCACAGGGTATTGCAATCATGGTAATTAGGGAATGAGGAAAGAAATACAATACATTAGCAAACATTAAATACAATAAAATGTGATGATAAAGGATAAATCTTACCTTAATATACTCCTTCTGCAGGACCTGGATGATGGCAGAACAGGTCTCTGGGATAATGATCCCCAGAGCCTGGGGGGGAGATGCCTGTCGAGAACTTTAGGTCCTGCAGGCTTCTCCTCATCGCCAAGTACCGCAGGGTGGCGACTAGGGATGAGCTTTGTGTTTGAATTGAACTCATGTTCGACTCGAACATCGGTTGTTCGAGAAGATAGAAGAAAGAAGATAGAAGAAAGAAGAAGCATTTAAATAAAGGAATTGTCAAAAACTGTCTCTTGTCATTTTTAACATTTTTGACAGTTTTTTTGTGAAATGATAGGGGTACTAGGGGGCGGGGTCACCCAGTTATGTCACCGGTGGCCCTGCCTGCCTCTGACGCTACGGGGAAGCCATAGGGATGTCCCCGTGCATCAGAGAGGGCGGGGTCACCCGGGGACATCACAATGTGCCCCCACCCTCAGTTATAGAAGAACTGTCACCTGCAAAGACGCGTCATAGGGCGGGTGCCTCCCATGGAGGCAGGCCAGTGCGGCTTTTTTTTTCTCCAGTCCGTCAGTGGAGCAAGAGAAGAAGAAGACTGTGGGACATTTTTATTTTTTTATTTTTTAATAAAGGACTTGTCCCAAGCCGTGTCTTTTTTTGTGAAATGGTAGGGGTACTTTTGTACCCGTTACCATTTCAAACAGGGGGGAGAGACCAGGATCTGGGGGTCCCCTTGTAAAAGGGGGCTTCCAGATTCTGATAAGTCCCCCACCCGCAGACCCCCACAACCACCAGGCAAGGGTTGTGGGGATGAGGCCCTTGTCCCCATCAACATGGGGACAAGGTGTTTTGGGGAGCTACCCCAAAGCACCCTCCCAATGTTGAGGGCATGTGGCCTGGTACAGTTCAGGAGGGGGGGCGACCTGAAGGGTCTGGTATAGATTTTGAGGGGGACCCCACGCCATTTTTAAAAAAAAATTTGGCCGGGGTTCCCTTTAATATCCATCCCAGACCTGAAGGGCCTGGTATGGAATTTAGGGGGAGCCCCCACGTATTTTTTTTTTAATTTTGGTTAGGGGTTCCCCTATGGGGAATTCCCATGCTGTTTTTATCAATTAATTTTTATGTGTATTGTCGGACCGGCAATTCATTAATAGCCGTGAGTAGTTTTAAATGACTTTTTTTCCTTTGAAATGTCATTTTGCTGCCAGACTGTTCTAAACACGGGAAACATGCGGGCAGGGGGCTTATCGGGATCTGGAAGCCCCCTTTAACAAGGGGACCCCCAGATCCCGGCCCACCCCTGTATAAAATGGTAAGGGGGTTCAAAAGTACCCCTACCATTTCACAAAAAACTGTCAATAATGTTAAAATGACAAGCGACAGTTTTTGACAAATCCTTTATTTAAAGTCTTCTTCTTTCCATCTTCTTTGGGTCTTCTTCCTTCCTTCCTTCTTCCTTCAGTTTCTTCCTCCATCCTCTTCTTCCTCTGGTTCTTCCTCTGATCCTCTGCTTCATGCTCTGGTGTTCTCTTCTGGCATCTTCCTCTGTGGTGTCTTCTTCTCCGCTTCGTTCTCGGGCCGCTCCGCATCCATGGGAGGCTCCCACTGTGTGACGCTTCTCTTCTTCTGACACTTCTTAAATAACGGAGGGTGGGGCCACCCGGTGACCCTGCCCCCTCTAACGCATGGGGACTTGACGGGGACTTCCCTATGGGTTTCCCTGTGATGTCAGAGGGGGCGGGGTCACCGGGTGGCCCCGCCCTCTTTTATTTAAAAAGTTTCAGAAGAAGAGAAGCGTCACACAGAGGGAGCCTTTCATGGATGCGGAGCGGCCCAAGAACGAAGCAGAGAAGAAGACACCGCAGAGGAAGATGCCGGACGAGAACACCGGAGCGAGAAGCAGAGGATCGGAGGAAGAACCAGAGGAAGAAGAAGATGGAGGAAGAAACCGAAGGAAGAAGGAAGGAAGGAAAAAGACCCGAAGAAGAAGGAAAGAAGAAGACTTTAACTCTTGTCATTTTTAACATTTTTGACACTTTTTTTGTGAAATGGTAGGGGTACTTTCTAAACACGGGAAACATGCGCCCCTTTACAGGCATACTATAGACACCCCTCAGGTATGAAATTTAAAGGAATATTACACTTTGATTGTTTCACTTTAAGCATTATTAAAATCACTGCTCCCAAAAAAACGTTTTAAAAACTTTTTTTGCACTGATCCATGTCCCCTGGGGCAGGACCCATTTCCACAAACACTTTTTATGACAATAACTTGCATATAAGCCTTTAAAATAAGCACTTTTGATTATTCATGTTCGTGTCCCATAGACTTTAACGGTGTTCACGTGTTCGAACAATTTTTTGGCCTGTTCACATGTTCTGGAGCGAACCGAACAGGGGGGTGTTCGGCTCATCCCTAGTGGCGACTAACCTCTGCTCCGGAGTGATGGCTTGCCTCATGCAGGTATCCTGCCTGCTGATATAAGGGGTTAGCAAAGCCAACAAACGGTGAAATACGGGGTCCGTCATCCGGAGAAAGTTCCTGAAATCATCAGGATCATTCTCACGGATCTCATGGAGCAAAGGCATATGACAGAATTGGTCACGCTTGAGCAACCAATTCTTAGTCCATGAACTCCTCCTTGCCCTGGTCATGGACTGGGCTTGTGTCAAAGTAAGGGCCCCAACACCAAGCCCCCTGCACAGCACAAACTCTACGATGAGTACGTACACGCAACATGGCTAGAAAATGGTCGGCTGGTCAGAACGAAGCAACAGAACTCACTGAAGAACAGCAAGGCCTGTGAAGAGCGACCTGAAAATTAGTAACGAATGGACAAGAACACAATGACAAGTCAACGGTAACTCGCTGCACGTACTGAAGACCAGATGCAAACCCACAAGCACAAACTGAACAGCAGAAGTACGATCTGAAAACCATGAGTCTGAAAAAGTGTGAATCGTCTCTTACCAAACTTTTACTAAGACAAGATTAGCAAAAGGAGCCCAAAGGGTACTGCGCTTAGTACTGAACTGCCCTTTTATAGTCTCGTCGTACGTGGTGTACGTCACCGCGTTCTTGCCGTTCGGAAATTCCGACAACTTTGTGCGACCGTGTGTATGCAAAACAAGTTTGAGCCAACATCCATCGGAAAAAATCCATGGATTTTGTTGTCGGAATGTCCGATTAATGTCCGAAAGTGTGTACAGGGCACAACAGTGTAAACTTGCTGTCCCATCAAAATAACTCAACACACAGTCATTAATGTCTAAACCACCGGCAGCAAAAGTGAGTACACCCCTAAGTGAAAATGTCCAAATTGGGCCTAAAGTGTCAATATTTTAGGTGGCCACCATTATTTTCCAGTACTGCCTTAACCCTTTTGGGCATGGAGTTCACCAGAGCTTCACAGGTTGCCACTGGAGTCCTCTTTCACTCCTCCATGATGACATCATGAAGCTGGTAAATGTTGGAGACCTTGCGCTCCTCCACCTTCCGTTTGAGGATGCCCCACAGATGCTCAATAGGGTTTAGTTCTGGAGACATGCTTGGCTAGCCTATCACCTTTACCCTTAGCTTCTTTAGCAAGGACGCAGTCATCTTGGAGGTGTGTTTGGGGACATTATCATGTTGGAATTCTTCCCTGCAGCCCAGTCTCACAGTCTCTGATACTCTGCTTCAATATGCCACAGTACATATATGTGTGCCCACTGCTCTAATAAAAAACATCTGTTTGTGCTCCCACTTAATATTCAATAAACATGCAAATGAGATGAAACAAAAGTTAATGTAAAAAAGAGAGACAAATAATTCCACAGTAGTACACTAAATTAACCTCCTAGGACAGCACAGTGGTGTAGTGGATACCACTTTTGCCTAGCAGTAAGATGGGTCGCTGGTTCGAATCCCAACCACGACACTACCTGCCTGGAGTTTGCATGTTCTCCCTGTGCCTGCGTGGGTTTCCTCCAGGTACTCCGGTTTCCTCCCACACTCCAAAGACATGCTGGTAGGTTTATTGGATCCTGTCTAAATTGCCCCTAGTATGTATGAGTGTGAGTTAGGGACCTTAAATTGTAAGCTCCTTGAGGGCAGGGACTGATGTGAATGTACAATGTATATGTAAAGCGCTGCGTAAATTGACGGCGCTATAAAAGTAACGGAAATAAATAAATAAATATTAGTATTGTGAAATGATCAACATAAAACATCCATACATAATGAAAAGTGTCAATATGGCATATCCAGATATATATATATGCTCCAGCATATGCAAATCAATAAAGTAATACAGTCCAACTTAAAGTTAAGAAAAGATAGTGAAACAAAATCTCGTTTATCCACCAAAATCCTTCACCAAAGTGATGTGTGCCAGTTCCACTCCCTTAAGAATACATCTCACCAGATGCTGTTGCCATTCACTCTTGTGTCTGGCAAATATTGCCTTATTAGATGTTATTGAAGTGCCACCTATACATGCCAATCTCAATCCAGGTTAATAAAGACACTCTCCACATGTGGGGATAGAAATTTAGACAGAGCCTACACTAGTGTAAAAACACCTTAAGGTAATCAGTTTATTAATAGCTAGAAATGCATAGAGACATAAGCATTCACAAATATATACTGTACATCATAAAAGATTCAAAATCACCTTGCTAAAATTCCAAACATTCCAGGTGACTGTGTTGCAATCTCCTCATAGCTTCCTTCATACATGTGGAGTCACTGTATCAGCGTTGTGGTGTAGCCACGCCCCAACATGTTTCATCATGTCAGACTTCATCACAGGGGGTGGCAACAAAGCTTAAGTATCCCCCTCCTCATCAATTTAACTCATAGTGAGCAAATTTGGTGGAAGTTTAAGTCAATGGACATGGACCAGCACAATATTGTCCATCTGTCCAATTAACCCGCCTTCTGCCAGTTAAAATTTTATTTTTTCACCAATTGTAAGTTTCACCATACACCACCAATAAAATACACTACTCATGTGGCAATGAAAATGGACTGACCTTATCATCCAACTGCTCCATTAACCCCACATTGACTAAGAGAATTTGAAATAACCATTAAATCCTGCAGGAGGAGGTTAATAGTCTCTCCAATTCTAAAATCTGCATCAAGCAATATATAAATGAAATAATGGTAAATACTGAATCTCAGATTCAGTTCCACTACCAATTTAAGGTTTGGAGGAGTGATACTGTTGCTTTTACAAGCTTGATTATAATTTTATTTAATAGTCTATATAAAATATCCCTAAATCATATATACTGTATATATAATCACAGTGCCGATCCTGACCTCCCTGGGGCCCTAAACAAAATTCTGCTAAGGGGCCCTCTACCTGACCCGTGATGCCGTGAGCTATGTAAACCATTTGCCATTGCCACACAGTCACACCTGACACTTCCGTGCTCCCAAGACAATCCTCCCTCCTTTAAACAAAACAGTCAAAGAATAAGTACAACAATATAGAACAGACATGTATATAATATATAGTATATAGTATAGTATATATGAGTGCTGATCCCCCAGTTACATCAGGGTCCCCAGAGATCCCCCACTTACATCAGGGCCCCAGAGAGCCCCTCCTTACATCAGCCTCACCAGTGCCCATCAATGCAGCCTCACTGTGCCCATCAATATAGCCTCACTGTGCCCATTATTGCAGCCTTACTGTGCCCATCATTGCAGCCTCACTGTGCCCACCAATGCAGCCTCACTGTGCCCATCCATGCAGCCTCACTGTGCCGTCAATGCAGCCTCACTGTGCCCTTCCATGCAGCCTCACTGTGCCCATCCATGCAGCCTCACTGTGCTCATCATTGCCACCTTACCATGCCAGTCATTGCCATCTCACCCTGCCATTCAATGTAGCCTCACCATGCCCATCATTGCCGCCTCACTGTGCCAATCAATGTAGCCTCACCATGCCCATCATTGCCACCTCACCATGCCAATCATTGCCGCCTCCCCGTGCCAATAAATGTAGCCTCACTGTGCCCATCATTGCAGCCTTACTTTGCCCATCATTGCCACCTTACCGTGCCAATCATTGCCACCTCACTGTGCTAATCAATGTAGCATCAACATGCCCATCATTGCCGCATCACTGTGCCCATCATTGCAGCCTGATTGTGCCCATCATTGCCGCCTCACCATGCCCATCATTGCAGCCTTACTATGCCCATCATTACCGCCTCACCATGCCCATCATTGCAGCCTTACTGTGCCCATCATTGCAACCTCACCGTGCCAATCAATGTAGCATCACCATGCCCATCATTGCTGCATCCCCATGCCCATCATTGCAGCCTTATTGTGCTCATCATTGCTGCCTCACCATGCCCATCATTGCAGCCTTACTATGCCCATCATTGCAGCCTTACTATGCCCATCATTGCCACCTCACCATGCCCATCATTGCAGCCTTACTATGCCCATCATTGCTGCCTCACCTTGCCCATCATTGCAGCCCTACTATGCCCATCTGTGCCGCCTCACCATGCCCATCATTGTAGCCTAACTGTGCCCCTCATTGCCACCTCACCATGCCAATCAATGTAGCCTCACTGTGCCCATCATTTCCACCTCACTTTGCCAAACATCGCCGCCTTACTGTGCCAATTAATGTAGCCTTACTGTGCCCATCATTGCCGCCTTACCGTGCCAATCATTTCCTCCTCACTGTGCCAATCAATGCTGTCTTACTGTGCCAATCATTGCCACCTCACCAGTTAGTGCCAGTGGATTTTGTACAAGCACAGCGCGCATCTCACACTGTGTCACGGAGCTCAGTGTGAAAGGTTCAGTTGTGCTGTGTCAAAAGTCCCGTCCTCCTCCTAGACCAGCTTGTGTGATACACAGAACACTGCATCTATCACACGAGCTGGTCTAGGAGGAGGGCGGGACCTTTGTCACAGCGCAACTTCACGCTGAGCTCCGTGACACAGCGGGACTCTGCTTTGAGCTATGCTGCAGCCACAGCATAGCTCAAAGCGGCCCCAGGGCAGGCAGCCTCAGGGAAATGTCCCGGTGTCCCAGTAGGCCAGTCCAGCCCTGAGCAGAGCCAATCTGCCCTTGGGGGGCCCCCCACAGCGGCGGGGCCCTACGCAGCTTGTGTAGTGAGCGTATAGGGTGGATTGGCTCTGTATAATCATTATCTCATCTTCAAAAATAAAGAATGAAAACTAAAATAAGGTATAGCCTCAAAAAATTCTCAAAATATTCAGTTAGAACCCGACTAATACAGTAAGTATTAATCATTCATAATCACTAATGAAGCAGCTAATATATAGTTCAATGTTTAACCCCTCAGGGCTCATCGTCTTTAATAAATTAATCCACTTTGTTTGCCTTCTGGAGAGGTCTCTAACTCTATTAGTGCTTCTCCATGCAGGGAGGACCCTATCCACACCTCAAAATTGGAGAAATAACACTTGTAGTGTTCTGAGAAACTATAATATTTATATCCTTTTAATACATTGGTTATGTGTTCACCTACTTTTATTTTCAGAGTTCTTTTTGTATGTCAATCTGCATGAGCAGACTAGTGCATGTATGACATGAGTAGTTTTACACGTTATGAGGTCAGTGATTTCATACTCTCTTCCTGTAGGGTTCGAATAAAATGTGGATAATTTCTTTACATTGGTTTTTGCAAACTGGCATGCTCTACATTTCCTGCAGGCTACAAAACCCTTTGGACCCTGACAGAAAGATAGTTTGGATGGAGGATCTAGAATTTTTTGAACTACATTGTCAACGAAATTAGGATCCCTCCTATGAATAAAGGAGGGTTTTTTGGGGATTACAGATTTTAATACCTAATCCATCCTGAGAATATGCCAATGTCTGGAGAATATGCTCTCAATTTCCTTATACTAGCAATTAAAATATGTGCTGAAACACCACTGCTTATTATCATCTTTATTAATATGGATCCTATTCTCCAAGCATGGGTCCCTCCCAAATGAATAGCAAATCATCAATGAACCTCCTGTAGAGTTGTAATTCTGGTCTAAATTAATGAAAAACTAAACAATTCTCCCATTCGGCTATAAAAATATTAGCAAGACTAGGGGCGAATTTAGCACCCATAGTTAAACCGCTTTTCTGGCCAACGTACATATTCTGATATCAGAAATAATTAAACAGCAAACAGAAGTCTAAAGATTTTTTGGAAATATAATATTGTACACGAGGTAAATCATCTCTCTGGTTAAGTGCCCAATTAAGGGCCAGCAGGGCGTCACCATGCTGTATAATAGTATACAGCGATGATACGGACACTGTTACTTTACTAAGTTGACCCATCATCACTTAGTTTAATATCCCTTAATGCCATTAGTAGGTCCTTGGTATTCACCCAGTCTTGCTGTCACTGACCCTATCCCATTTTTTTTTGGCAAAATGTATATTTGAATTGCATCGATGTTTTTTTTTATGTATATAATATTTATATTTTTTATGTATATAATATACAAATATAAATATGTGACTATCCCAGTCTCACACTAAGAACTTTGCTGTTTGCTTTTCTGCTAGTGGGACATTTGTTGAATAGATGTCCTGGAGTGCTTACACAAGATACCCTCTCTGCTACCATTGTTTAAATGGGTGTTCTGGTCAACTATAATTATCTAGCTTGAGTTTTTGCTATTTTTGACATCAGTGTAATGGGGCAGAAAAGGATATGCCCAGCTGGCATTGCCTTCTTAAAACTTTCCAAATAAAAGGCAAGAACACAGGACTCTATTAGGACTTTGTAATGACGTGACACCAAGGAAGGTCTCTGACAGAATCTGAAGACGCTTTTCGCCTGATCTCCTGCAATTGTCAAAGAGTCCTCATTGCCAAGGAGATTGTGAAGTTTCTATAAGCGGAGCTAAGTTACCTTTTTTGGGTATTCTTATTGTATACAGACCAGACAGATATATTCCTAATATTGTAATAGTTTTGTATATAAAGTAATTTGTTTTGTAAAAACACTTTGATATACCACAGAGGTCGCAAGCATAACAATATTATAGGGAGTCTACACACACTAGGGACCAAGTATTTCCTCTCTTTATTTAATACATACGTGTTATAACCACACTCTACTAAACGTGTCAATTGATCTTTATAAGCTAATGTGGTATCTTTCCATAATTTGTTATATAAGCATTCAACAGAAAGCATTTCTGTCATCTGTTGATGGTAGAACTCTTTATCAAGGATAATAACACCTCCTCCTTTGTCTGCAGGTCTCGCAATAATCTCTTTACGTTTTTCAAGAGATTCAATTCCCTCTCTAATATGTCTTTGAGTAACACCCTTTTTTGGTACAACTTGTTCCAAATCACTTAACACCAAATTTTTAAACACCTCCACACACTGATTACCTGGTACTGGTGGATTAAAAATCAATTCATTACGCAATACACTATCTGTACCTACATTCTCTATAGTTTTCCTACTCATTGAGTTTAAAGGATTATTAAGAAAATACTTTTTCAGGTTAATTTATGCGTATCAATATAAGTGTTAATCTTATTGATAGCTCTCCTTGGAGCACATTTTAGTCCCAAGTAAAGTATGTGTAACTCTTGTGGGGTCAGAGTAACTTTACTGAAATAAAAAAACCTTGATTTTTATTGTCTAATCCCCCCTGCGTTTTTTTAGATTGGAGTTTTCTCCTGCTCTACAACCTCTTCTTGTCTTCCCGTAACTCCTCCTGTCCCTCTTTCTCCTTGATTTGCATGATTGAATGGTCTGTTCCTTGCTCTTCCTCTCCCTAAAAAATAGGGATTGGCATGGCTAGGGTAATCATTAGGATCTCTATAGTCTGAGAGGGGTTGGTAATGGTTATAGGTTGGTATTGGTTCTGGGAAATCATATCCCCCACCAGTAGGGGTTCCAAGATGACCTCTTTGTGGTCATCCTCTAGGGTGACCTCTTTGTGGACCACCTCGCCATCGAAAAACTCATCCCGGACCGGATGTATATCCATTAGAATGTTTATGAACACTCCAATTTGGGGTGAGAGGGTGTTGAGTTTGATATTGTGAAATCATACCTTCACTTCCCTTATTGGGGTTATTCTTATTTTTATTTTTATTGTTAGGTACAAGGGTGCTATTTGGTCGTATCATGGTTTAATAGTGGAGGAAACCTCCATACATTCTTCCCCATCTGAATGGATTTCTCCTGCTTTGGGGCTGGTCCCATAATAAGTGGTATATTCTGTAATCCATAAGCATCGTTGGTCCTAAAATCTGCCAAGTCTCTACTAATTTTGTTTTCTTTTTTGTGTATCCTTATCCACTTTATCTTATTTTCTTTTTATTGTATCATTAAACTCAATAGTATGCATTTTATCTTTAACGGGTTCTAACTTTAATTGAAGGTCCTTAATCTTTTCATCTAAAAGTTCTATTTTCCTTTTCTTTCTTTTAATTTATTAGTCTTGCTAATATTGTTATTGCCGAGTGGAAGAATCGTTTTTCATGAATCTAGACTGGAATTACGATGCTAAAGGAGGTTCATTGATGATTTGCTATTCATCTGGGAGGGCACTGAACACTTTACCAGTTTATGCATCTTAACAATAATAAGAACAATATTAAATTAGACTACCAGTACAGCACCGGTACCATCAATTTCTCGGACAAGAGAACAAAAGGGTGAACTGTTCCAGGTGGTGTACTCCTCAAAGTGGAAGCCAGGTGCAGGCTCAGGACGGGCAAAATTTTAATCAAGCTTGTAAAAGCAACAGTATCACTCCTCCAAACCTTAAATTGGTAGTGGAAATTAATCTGAGATTCGGTATTTACCATTATTTAATTTATATATTGCGTGCTGCAGATTTTAGAATTGAAGAGACTATTAGTCTCCTCCTGCAGGATTTAATGGTTATTTCAAATGCTCTTAGTCAATGTGGGGTTAAAGGAACAGAACATATATTTTTATTAACAAAAAACAGATTACAAAGAATAGGTGTGCATCAAAAAATGCACACCTATTAAAAATAAAGATAAAAATAAAAATAAAGATAAAACTAAACAAAAAAAATTAAAAAATAAATAAAAAATAAACAAATAAAAATAAATAAATAAATAAATAATAAATAAATTAAAAAATAAAAAAAATAAATCAAAAATAAAAATAAAAAATAAAAATACAGAGGGCTGAACTTGAATGAAATCCTAAAGTCCTCGCCTAGCTTAAAATGAACCATACTAAAAAATTGGTCCCATATGGGCAATGATTAATAAAAACTACAAAAAACAGAGTAGGTTAAAATAACAAATCAAAATAAAGTAAACGTAAGTCCAATTAAAATACAAGTTGTAATATACCGGAAATGAAGTGATCACTGCATCCTGAGGTAACAACCATTAAATACAACAATAAAGAGAGACATAATGTAAAATATAAATAGGTAATAATAGTTAAAAATTACTGAGGAAGCAATTAAGGTCAAACTCGACATTTAGACCCTGAGGCATCAAACTCTTCATAGTGTGTATCCACCTGGACTCTTTCTGACTAATAGTCCTGACCTTATGGCTCCCTCTCCATGATGCTATATTTTTTGATACCCCAGAATTGTAGCTGGGATGGATCTCTATTGTGAACTGTAGCAAAATGTTTAGAAACATTATGTTTGGGAAATCCATTTACAATGTTCTGAACATGTTCTTTTATTCTAACTTTAAGTGCTCTTTTAGTCCTTCCTCTATATTGTAAATTACAGCTACACTGAAGGCAGTATACTACTCTCTCAGTATGACAACCTATGAAATCTCTGATCTCATAGGTTCGGCCTGTAGTAGTAGCTGTAAATTCTGACCTTTTCCTTTGAAATTTTTTGGTATGGCGGCATGCGTAACAGTTCCTACAAGGAAAGAAGCCCTTTCCAGAGAAAAACGTAAATTTATTTTTGGGGGGAGGTTCAATTACAGATTTGACAATCATGTCTTTCAGGGTAGGAGCTCTTTTATATATATTATTCGGTGTATTCGGCAGGATGTCTTTTAAATCTTTGTCGTTCTTCAGTATATGCCAGTGTCGCTTAATGAAATTATTATTTTTTTTTTTACATATATCCTTTGTGCCTTGCTGTGGCTGGATAAGCCGCTTATGCAGTATTTTCAGTATACCTCATATGCATTAATGATCTCCAGATTGACATTTTTACTCTATCCTTCATATTTAACCTGCAAAGAATGGTAAACAATACAAAATTTGTGTACATTGGTAAATTGTCACTGACATTCCTCAAAACCGACAACAACTAAACCCTCTGTAATCCTTACTTTCACAGTCCTACTAAAATACAACAGACACGTAGGATGGCTGTTGTGGTAGGTTCAAACATATTCTTGTTACTGCATACAAACAATGAGAAGACTAAAACATGAGGCAAACATTTAGATACAAATGTGGGGAAGATATTTCATAGTTTCCAAAACAAAAATTAGCAATAGAAAAAATACAATGGGAAAAACTCGAGAGCAGTTCAAAACATTGCATGGGCCAGCCACACAAAGTTCCAAAACAGGCATGAGAATTTTTATCACACAAACGTGTACTAAACATCCATCAGCCCACTCATCATTACAGATTTCTGAAGCCACAGCTGATCTACTTCCAAGGTCTTTTTATTCTAGGGTCTCGTACCTCCAGACATCAAAAGTACCTTCCAAAGGAATACACCTTACTGTACCCTCCGAATATATATACCAATCTTTAAGGAGTTTAATGGTCTTTTCCCCAAAACTAGACTTCATGTACTGTGCAACCGTCTGACTGTGGGAAACCTCGCCTTCCTTCTCTTGCATAGACTGCTCATTACCCATGGCGATTCAAATCGGCTTATCACCTTACCCCTGCATCCAGGGAAACCGTTGCACCCATTTAGGAGAGCACCGCCCGGTGCCTTCTTTTACGGTGAATTGACAGACTACATCCACTATATCTGGTCCAGTCCCCCAACTAGAAACCCTAACCGAGGCATTAACTCTATGGCTTGTTGTCCCAGAACTACAGAGTACAACTCTTTTAACAACCAACTATTAACTATGCCAAATGATTAGTCAACAAACACAGATCACCCCCCGAATTATGTCTCTACCCCTCACAGTGTATGCATACACAAGCGCATTGCGCTGTACGACCGTAAACTGCGTCGCCAGACTAAACTGCACAGCTCACTTACGCCTGCTTTCTCTACAGAACAACGTGGCTTCTCTTTATACCTAGTACGTGAATCATGAATACAATTTAATGGGTGCTCGGACATTGAATATATAGAGTAACTGTCACGTATTCCACTCGTAGGTGGACCAATCAAAATACAAGTTAAAGATATACATCATAGCATCATAACATGACTTCTCTTTGTGTGTTACCACATAGCTGTCTTTATCACACTTCCTTGGGTCTCATCCTGTATAGACTAAGCTTATGCGTCACTTAAGCAGAAGCGTGTGACTACATTCTAAGAATTCAAATATCACCTAAGTAGAAGCATGTAACCACATTCTAAGAATTCAAATGTTACGGCCTGTGGTTAAAACAAATGTATGTAAAATAGAGAACTTATCTTAAACTAACTAACACCTAACATCTAAATTTATATTTTTGCTTCCGTAGCTAAGAAACCACAGAGGTCGAAGTCTGGCTGGAATATCACAGAAATTACAAGTTCATTTAAAGTACAGGCTTTTCATATATCTACTTATTAATCAAAAAGCAATTATCAATCAAAAGCTGTTTACCCTTATAAAGCATTTATAAATCTAAAGCATTTTACCCTTATAAACCTCCCTTTGATCATGTCATCTGTCCAGATGTCATTGATCACTTTACATAGCATTATCATACCATCTCTCTTCTCCCTTTGGGGGAAGTGAAGAAAGGAGCAAGTTAGGGTCCGGGGAGGGCTCCTTTGACACCTTTAGTTTCCCCATTTTACCCAGGATACAGAATACCAATTTAACAACCAGGTATATGGCGAAAAACAGAACAATTACCAAGAGTAACACTATGCCTATCTTTTTAAAGAACCCTGTAATGTTGGACCAAGCTCCTCCGAACCAACCTCCCACACCTGAAAAAGGATTCCAGTCATCTGTGAACATCCTGGCCTGTTCTAATAGTTTACTTCTTTGAGTGGCATGGTTCTGTATTATATCATGATAATCAGGTACAGTCAAATGTTCAATTGGGGTAGTAAAGTTATGGATATAAGTACAACACATTTCCTTATTATCCATAAGATTACATAGACCAGTAATAGCAGCTAACATTTGTTCCTGATGTATAATAATAAGTTCTTGTTGCATTCTTAGTTTAAGAGTCTCCTCATTTAATAAGTTGATATCTCTGGATGAGGAGTTTATTAAACCAAGTATGATGTCAGAGTATCTATCAATATCCTCCAGTGCAGACCACATTCCTATTCCTCCTATGGAGGCTAATAATTTCTCCCACCAGGCAGTAATTGCTCTCTTGGGGCGCGAGAATGAAAGTGTCCCATGGGCTGGAACCATGTGGACAGTTTGAGAATCACCAGATATACCCATGTATGGAATCATTCGGGCTAGGGTGCACCAACCTCCTGTCTCAGAGTCTATGGGGATGGGGATGGAGGTATGACAGGTAAGACCACAACACACCATCCATCCCCTGGGTAAATGTGGGGCAGAAGAAACTTCCTCTTGGACACTACGCCCCGAGCGGAGTCCTACCAAACAAAGCCAATCACCCAAACTAGGGGTGGAATCAGTGTTAAAGAAAAGGTCATTCATGTGATAGGTATCCAACCAATTCTGCAAGGGTGTTTTATCTATTCCAGACCTGGCATGAACACAGTCAGAAATATTGTAAAGTGTATAATTACCTACTCTTTCATCCGCATCAGCAATCGTGGTAGTATTTAACCCTACGATTTCAAATGATCTATCTGCCATGAACCTTTGTACGTCTCGAAGTGTAAAGTTTACCTTTGTGTTCCTGCAAAATTCTCCATTAGGAATTCCTCCCTCTATCAGTGATGCACCATTTAAGAAACAAAAATCTGGCTCATCGGTGTAACCTGAAAAGATGATGGGATTAGGCCTAATGGTGATATTAGCCATTTCATGTATATCAGTCTGATTGGTTAGTAGTTCCAGACTAACAGGTTTTCCTACCATGGGCATTTGAGTCCTACCCGTTCCCATATGGGAACATACCCAGCAGGGTACATTCTCATGTCGACTAAAAGATCTCCCAAATTGATATTGTAGCTTAAAATGATGTGGAATGTCTGACAATAAACTATAAGTTTTACTGTCTTGCAAAGGGGGTGGGGGCCTATTAACTTTTATTCCTGATCCTAATTTGGATCTCTTGTTGACTACTTTAATGTCCTCGTTCCTGACAATTGCAATTTTTAATACCTCGTCTACCGTCAATTGGGTGATATTTGTTTTGGCGCTGTTTGCCTGCAATATGGTTTTAACCACGAAGGGGTGTTTGGACGGAATACACATTACCGTTTGGGGTTTGTTATTCTTTGTAGATGCTTTAAGGAGTAATTTTAATGCTGATATGGGACAGTTACCAGGGGTTATGTAATACCCTAGTATGAGATTTTGGACTGGCATTCGCTTTGACATATCGCGGGGGTAACAACACTTGGGATCCTTAGGGGCATCTCTAGCAGACCAATAAGTGGGTCTAATGGCTCTCTTATTTCTATGGTGTGTTTCATTAGTTCCCATGTTCTTCCACCCACATGATTTGTAAGCATAGCATATCATGAGAACACAAATGCCTGCAATAACAGTAAAAGACAAGGCAGCTAGGCATATGAAGTATATGAATTTTCTGTTCTTGGTCAATTGGATTCGACTCCTTCTTCCTTCTCCTGATTGTTCTTCTGGTCTTGCAAGGCAAGGTTCTCTATTTCCTTCATCAGTTCTATCTCCTGATCTGAGAGTGTTGGTTCCTCCAGATAGTCCGGGTTGGGATGAGGTGGTGGTACCGGTGGATCCAGAGTGTCCGGGTAGTTGGGGCTCTTCTTCAGTCTACTCGCATGGATCCATTGTGGTGAGTAAGTTGTCAGTACAGCCGTTCTGGAAACTTTCTCGATATCCCATGGTCCAGTGAAGATGGATCCAGTAGTTTTCCTTCCAGCCAGCTGTTTGATCAGGACCTTGTCACCCGGAATGAAGGGATGGGTAGGTTCTGTGGAAAGAGGAAGATGGGTGACAGACACATGCTCATTGATTCCTTCAATGCTACTTACCAGTTCTTTCACGTACTTTTCCTGCAAAGAATATAGGTTAATGTCTTCAGTTGAGTTTAGCTTGGGAATGTCTATTTGGCATGGTTTTCCCATCAGAATCTCAAAGGGGGAGAATAGTGTTTTTGAGTGAGGTGTGGTTCTAATCTGGAATAGGACAGTAGGTAGGAAATCTATCCAGTTCTTAAAAGTACCCTGGGTTGCCTTTTTTAATTTGTCTTTTATGTTCCTATTCATTCTCTCTACCATTCCTGCACTCTGGTGGTGATAGGGGATGTGAAGTTTCCATTGAATTCCCAGTATTTTGGCCAACTCTTGTGTAGCAGCGGAGGTAAAGGCCGGGCCTTGGTCAGACCAGATTCTCTGAGGGATCCCAAACCTGGTGATCCAATGGTTAAGTATACCTCTGGCAGCTATCTTTGCGGTTTCCCCTGTGGTGGGTATGGCCTCCACCCAACCTGACCATTTGTCCAAGATGACCAGTAGGTACTTTAAGTTACCCTTCTGGGTGGGCATATGGGTGAAGTCCACCTGGAGGTCCTGTAATGGGCCCAAAGGTGGAGGTAGTACCCCATGTAGGCCATATCTTTTTCCCTGTACATTGTTCTGGGCACATGTTAGGCAACTCTTGGTCAGTGTCTCAGCTTGTTTGTGGGAGTCTAGAGTACAGAATAGTTCCTCATAAAGTTTTAAAAGGGGTTTTGATCCTATGTGGCCAGGGCCATGAAGATATGACAAAAGAAGGGGGGCACTGGCTGTGGGAATGCCTATTACCCTCCCTTTTGTCCAAAGACCATTATGGTCTTTGGTCAATCCTTCTTTGGACCAATACATTACATCCTTTTCAGTAGCAGATGACTGCATTTGAGCGGCCACAGTGGGAAAGTCTGGGGAGTTGAAATCTTGTTGGAAGAACACAGAAGTAGGGGTTGGAGATACTTTGGCTTTAAGAGCCACTTCTTTAGCTATTCTGTCTGCCAGAGCATTCCCTCTTGCTATGGTGCCTTTATCAGTGGTATGAGCCTTCACCGTGACAATGGATATTTTGCGGGGTAATTTGATTGCCTCTAGCAACGCTAGGACTTGCTCTTTGTTGGAGATATTTTTGTTATCTGCCGTTTTAAACCCTCTATTCGCCCAGATGACCCCGAAGTCGTGTACCACCCCGTATGCGTACTTGCTGTCTGTGTAAATGTTCACCTCTTTGTCCTTAAAGAGGGTACATGCCCGGGTCAAGGCTGTGAGCTCTGCAATTTGTGCAGACCCTCCTGGTATAACATCTGCTTCCAGTACATCAGGCAGCTGCACAACAGAATACCCGGTTAGAAAGGTGTGATCAGTGGGTCTGGAGCAACTACCATCTGCAAACACATTTTCTGCCTCCTTAAGTGGTACATCTGTAAGATCCCTTCTGGGTGAAGTGACTTGTTCCAGTAAAATGGTGCAATCATGGGGCACCTCTGGTTCACTCTGTGGAAGAATTTTGAGCAGATAATGCAACATTCTCACAATGGGTGTTGTGTCAGGTGTGTATTTGATTTTAAGTCCTGCAGTGTTGAGGAGAAGAATCTCATACCCACTTGCCCTCTGGGTGGTCATATGTTGTGTATTGAGGTTTTGCAGAAGATGAGTGACTGTGTGGGTGGTGTGAAGTGTCATGGGGTGTCCTAACACTATTTTGCTGGCCTCCTGTATGGCCATGGCACATGCAGCAATGTTTTGGAGACAAGCTGGCATGCCCTGTACCTGCACTGGTAACCTCTTGGAAATGTAAGCCACTGGCCTATTTGGGGACACCTTAATCGGACGTTGGTCCAGAAAGGTTCAATACTTCCAGCTGGGACAAGGGTATATATGTACTCATAAGGAGTGGGCTGACAAACCCGACCAGCTTGGGGTATCTGAGTCTGGGCTTCCCTGTCTATCTTGTCTGCAGAATTCCCCATTTATCTCTGGTGGTACTTGGTGACTAGAAAAGGGACAGGGATGGTAGCAACCAGTATGTCTTATGATCTGGGATTTTACTTCGTCAAAGGAGGACCCGTACAATAAATTGTCCTCACCGATAGAATTATGTATATTAATTTTCAATAAATATGAGGTAGTTGAGTTTTTAGTTTGGGGATAGACTGGGGTTTTTCCCAGTCTGGTAGTGAAACCGTAAGGTCTAGTGGATATTAATATGGGAAGGTCTTCTTGGTACAGAAACAACAAGCCTAATCTGCATTGGCCACATCTAGTGCTATTAGGCCTAATCCCATCATCTTTTCAGGTTACACCGATGAGCCAGATTTTTGTTTCTTAAATGGTGCATCACTGATAGAGGGAGGAATTCCTAATGGAGAATTTTGCAGGAACACAAAGGTAAACTTTACACTTCGAGACGTACAAAGGTTCATGGCAGATAGATCATTTGAAATCGTAGGGTTAAATACTACCACGATTGCTGATGCGGATGAAAGAGTAGGTAATTATACACTTTACAATATTTCTGACTGTGTTCATGCCAGGTCTGGAATAGATAAAACACCCTTGCAGAATTGGTTGGATATTACAACAATAACGTGGATGCCTCCTGTTTGCCCTCTACCCAAAACTGTATTACAGTATAAAACGTCGCAAAACAACTGGAATTAAATTTAAAAATCAAAATAATTCCATCATCCTTCCAAACACAAGTCCCTTTGTGTCAACATGCTTGTTTCAAAAGACCCCAAGCTCCTCCCACCAACTTCCTGTTGTCAGCTCAGCTCTAAAAACCCATCTAACTGGATTATTTACATATCAATGGACAGGAAGAGGGAGGTGGAGGGGAAGCCTATCTTCATCTTCCCTGAACTTCATATTATGTCTATCAAGACATGAAAAAAAATCTATGGCTAACATCATATAAAAGACTTCAGCAATTTTAAAAACCTTTTGTTCCAGGAAAGGGTGGAATAAACCCCCATATTGCAAATGGGAGGGAATCCACCTCAACTCACATATCCCCTGGGCAGTCAGACCACAAGTTTTGAGATCGAAATACCACACAACAACAACGCAACTAAAGCCAAAAACTGAAACTCTTGCAAAAAGATGGTTCAGGCTTGAATGGAGGAGAAGATTTGGATGCCGCACACCGGATGTAGTCAAAAAAACTTCACTTTATTGAAAAAATGGGATCATCAAAATAACAAGACTGTCATGCAGAAAGTACAGGTAAGCTGACGCGTTTCGCACTCAGGACTGAGTGCTTACTCATAGCTGAGGGAATCCACCTTAACTCACATATCCCCTGGGCAGTCAGACCACAAGTTTTGAGATCGAAATACCACACAACAACAACGCAACTAAAGCCAAAAACTGAAACTCTTGCAAAAAGATGGTTCACCCTCACTAAATACTGAAAGCTGGCCCAAAAGCAGAGCAAATTCACCAAAACCAAAACACAGCAGACACGAAATGGCAGTTGCAACAAATGAAAATCAAGCCACGGCCACATGGTGACTACAAGAAAATGCAGTTGCTGACCCCACTAACACCAGCACAAACCGAGATTTCTTCACTAGAAAACCAAAATTTTTTCCCCACAAAAACTGACCAAAACAATTGAGAATGCACACTTAACCGTAGACACAGGCTGTCCAATCAAACAACAGATCCCTAACCGCCAACGTTACATAAAACACAAAATAACACGGATTCAAACTAACTTGTTCCCAATTAGATTTATGAGTATAGCCTCACGTAATATTCAGTTATTTACAATGTAAAGGTACGATCATCCAAGTTGACATATAGAAATGGGGGAAAGGTGGGGATGTGAGGGCAGTTGCTGAGGCTGACCAGTGCACATAACCACCTGAAGTATTTTAATGGACTATCTCGGTACTTGATACAATCACAACAACATACGTAAAATTCAAATTTTATTGAGTAACAACAAACAGGAAATATATTAAAAATATATATATATATATATACATATACACCACATATGACTAACTATTAACGGGTTGCCCGTAATGTTTCTGTTAGAGTAGGGTATACAAAGTTCCTCTACCGGTTTTGTGGTCAAAACCGCTTCTTCAGGAGTATATAACGGTTTACAGAAAGAACAGTGTATTAAAATTACAATACAGTAGTTTCAAAGCATAGTATTTCATATTACAATCCATATTGATACAAGGAAGTCTGCTTACCCAGATGGACCAGAACGACTAGAAACAGGATCCCACAATTTCCCCTTACGGCGGACACTGGGGATTGTAATTGACTCTGATTGAAGGGTAATGATGGTAAAAAGTCAATATTTATGAGGAACCAGATCGAATATGTGGAATAGCAAGGTGCAATAATAGAAAAGCCAGTAACCCTGAGTTGATCCGAGTGAGAGAGGGGGGGAGGAGCAGGGGGGAAGAGGGGGGAGAGGGAGGGGAGGAAGGTGGAGATGTGGAGGGGGGAGGAAGGTAGGGGGGAGGGGGGAGAGAGGGAGGGAAAAGGGGGGGAAGGGAAGGGAACGGGGAAGGGAAGGGAAGAGGAGGGAGGAGATGGGAAGGGAGGGAAACAGAAGAAAGAGGGTAGGGAAAGAAGGGTAGAGGATAATGGGATACGGAGGTGTAAGATGGGGTGGAAGGAGGGGGGGAAGGGGAGGGGGGGAGGGAGCCAGATCCCTCCGGACGCCCTGCTCATGGCTATTGATATCGAGCCTCTATACTGGAGTATTCCCCACAAGCAGGGTGTCCGGATGGCTGGATCCTTTCTCGGAGGACAAGACACCACTACCTGGCCTCTTAATAGCTTTATTCTTAAACTTCTGTATTTTATTTTGACTAAAAACAACTTTACCTTCAACGACCAGTTATTTTTGCAGACCCAAAGAGTTGCCATGGGCACGTCATGTGCCCCGTCCTTCGCAAATCTTTACTTAGGTGGATGGAAGAGATACATCCATTCATCACGTTATACTTTGGTGCTGGCAACACTACAGAAGTCAGCTTCTTTATAGTTATCTTTTGCACTTCAGCACTTCACTATATATTTTGTTTACATGTTTTAGCTGTGCATTAGTACCTCAAAATTTAAAATCCCCCCAGATGATCGTTCTGTGCATCGCACAGGGGCCCTTTGCTGGCAGACATATCCCCAAATATCCCCACTCTGCAAACACTTCTCTACATCTCCAAGGAGCTTTTCACTACCAAACGGATCTCAATCAGCATCAGTCTGCCCCAGTCAGCTCTCTTTAGAGAAGGTGTTAATGAGTGTGATAAAGTAGGTCTGTTTGGCAGTGTGAAGGCAGGAATAGTATTTTAGGAGACATTATGACAATACATATTAAATACATCTTCATAAAATTTCCACAACAGTACTTGGGCCAATCACAGCACCCTGTACCATGTTATTAGCTGTAGCCAAATCACAGAGCACTAGTAATCACAGCTGTCATGAATGTAATCCAATCATGACAATATAAAACATTGCTGTTACCACAGTTTTCATTGTAACAGCAAAGTGTAAAAAAATCCCTGATCACCCCCAGAATAATACAGTGTTACTATGAAGACACTGGACTGCTCTTATGAAAGTCAGTATAAAATGTTTAAAAATCTTTTAAAAACATTAAAAATTAAAATATTCAAAATATTGAATAAAAAATTATTATTATTTTTTTTAACATCCAGTCAGTATCCCTGAACACCGCCACACCAGTTATATGATGACGCTATACTATTCTGGTGATGCTATGTAAAAAAAATAGTGAAAAAAATTTAAATAACAGAACTTTAACCATTTCCCGCCCAGGCCTATTGCAAGATGACCCTGGCGGGAACCTCGCGTCAAACCGGTTGGATGTCACATGAAAATGAATACATTTTATTTTCTTAATTCTTACAAAACCTATGACAAAGAATGACAACATCAAAAAACTCACCATGCCTCTTACTAAATTCATTGAATTGTCTACTTTCCAAAGGGGGTCATTTGGGGGATATTTGTACTATCCTATGAGATAGGCAGTCAATACATCAGGATTGATCAATGTTCAGATATATACCATATTTTGTGGACTCTATAACATTCCTAGAAACTAAATAATATACACTGATTTGCATTATTTTCACAAAAGAAATGAAGCAGAATACATTTTGGCCTAAATTCATGAAGAAAGATTATTTATTTGCAAAATACATGCTTAGTTTGGGTACAGTGTTGCATGACCATGCTAATGTCATTCAAAATGTTACAGAGCTGAAAGCTGAAAATTGGCCTGGGCAGGAAGGGGGGAGAAAGTGCCCATTATCGAGGTAGTTAATAAACATTTTTACAGAATGCAGTTGGTCAGTACACAAAAAACAATATCCAAATAAAGGAAAATACACATTCAACATCATAGATGAGCATAAAGAATGATTTAAACCTATTTGCCATGCTAGTTTAGGATTGTGTGTAACCCCTTGCACCCCCATACTTTAAGCCATGTAAAGAGACTAAAAGCAAGAAAAGGAAAGAGTAGAAGAAAGAGAAGGGAAAATAACGAAAAAAAAGAAGGTTTTGAGCCCATACCTTATGGACTGTGCCATGCCGACTTCTCACATTCAAGTCAAGAAGTAGGCTGAATCATAAATAAGATCTCAGTATATTAGAGGTTGCTCCCCCATGGTAAGTTCACTTAAAGTGGAGTTCCAACGACATGTTCTAATTTTTGCTTTAAACACTTCTAAAGGTCAGAACATTAAGATATAACACTCACTTGTTTAGAAGATTTCGTCCCCCAATGTCCGCTGTGATATAAAAAAATAAGTTATATAATTGTGTCCTGGCCATTCCCATTTTGCTTGTGGGTATGTGAAGCCCACAAGCACTATCTTCCTGGTTAGGCTGCTGGACCAGCATGCACCACCCAGTTCTCACATGTGCATGCGCAGTAATGTGCCGTAGCGGCGCTGTAAAGTATACAGGTTGCCATAACAACGGGCGGCATTGTCGGAAGTTCCCGTCCCGTTGTTATGGCAACCTAGCCTCCGGCGCAGCCCACTTACTCCTGGGAAATGGTGACACACATCTCCCAGGAGCAGTAGCGAGCGGAGGCAATGAGGGAAGTGACGTCAGGAGCTCAGGTGCTCAAGGAGGCAGATTTAGAGGGACCACATAGCAACAGGCATAAAAGGGTACGTAAAAAAAAATTCTCCAAATGTTTTTTTTTATTATTTCATGCACATTAATGACTTTTTTTTTGGGTGGAACTCCACTTTAATGGAAGAAGTACTATGGCGTTATATGCTTGATAGATTGGGGAGGGTGTCCCTAATCGCCAAAGTAAAAATTGAGAGAAGGAAAACCCCATGGGGAAGTCTGGATTACTCAGTGTCAGTGTGAGTGGGCCAGACAGTGAGGAGATACTCCACATTGCCATGTCCCACATCTTCAAACCAGATTTAATGAGGTACAAAAGTGACTGTCCTTTTGGACGGCATTGACTATTTACCAATTGGAGAGAAGTCAGGGATTTGTTGTTCTATAGAGACCCGTTGTTTAGATTTCGAGCGAGCCCGGGTTAGTATTGCAGCCTTGTAAAACAATTCCATATGTGACAACCCCTCCATCTATCTTGCGCTTTACCAATATTTCATAGCAACTACATGGAAAAAGAGATTTAATGTAGAAAAATGTAAAATAATGCATTTGGGTGGCAAAAATATGAATGCAATCTATACACTGGAGGGAGAACCTCTGGGGGAATCTAGGATGGAAAAGGACCTGGGGGACCTAGTAGATGATAGGCTCAGCAATGGCATGCAATGCCAAGCTGCTGCTAACAAAGCAAGCAGAATACTGGCATGCATTAAAAAGGGAATTTACTCCAGAGACAAAACGATAATTCTCCCGCTCTACAAGACTCTGGTCCGGCCGCACCTAGAATATGCTGTCCAGTTCTGGGCATCAGTCCTCAGGAAGGATGTACTGGAAATGGAGCAAGTACAAAGAAGGGCAACAAAGCTAATAAAGGGTCTGGAGGATATTAGTTATGAAGAAAGGTTGCGAGCACTGAACTTATTCTCTCTGGAGAAGAGAACCTTGAGAGGAGATATGATTTCAATTTGCAAATACTGTACTGATGACTCCACAATAGGGATAAAACTTTTCAGCGGAAGAGAGTTTAACTAAACACGTGGCCACTCATTAAAATTAGAAGAAAAGAGGTTTAACCTTAAACTACGTAGAGGGTTCTTTACTGTAAGAGCGTCAAGGATGTGGAATTCCCTTCCACAGGCGGTGGTCTCAGCGGGGAGCATTGATAGTTTTAAAAAACTTATAGATAAGCTTCTGAACGACCGCAACATACAGGGGTATACAATGTAATATTGACATATAATCACACACATAGGTTGGACTTGATGGACTTGTGTCTTTTTTCAACCTCACCTAAAGTAACTAGGTCTGGTATGGATTTGGGGGGTGACCCCTACACTGTTTTTTAAAAAATTTGGTGCAGGGTTCCCCTTAATTTCCATATCAGACCTGAAGGTCCTGGTATGGATTTTAGGGGGGCCCCCACACAATTTTTTTTCAATTTTGCTTCGGGGTTCCCCTAAATATTCATACCAGACCCAAAGGGCCTGGTAATGGACTGGGGGGGAACCCATGCTCTTTTTTTCAATGAGTTTTATCTATATTGTCGAGACCCGACAATTCATTAAAGCCGCCATCAGTTTTAAATGATAATTTTTCCAAAAGTAATTTTGCTGTGGTACTGTTCTAAACATGGGAAAAATGTGCCACTTTACAGGCATACTATAGACACCCCCCAGGCACGATATTTAAGGGAATATTTCATTTTTATTGTTTCAATTTAAGCATTAAAAAAATCACTACTCCCAAAAAAAACGGCCATTTAAAAAAAAAATGCATTGATACATGTCCCCTGGGGCAGGACCCAGGTCCCCAAACCCTTTTTATGACAATAACTTGCATATAAGCCTTTAAAATTAGCACTTTTGAATTTTCATGCTCGTGTCCCATACACTTTAACGGTGTTCCCTGTTCTGCCAAATTTTTTTCCTGTTCTGGTGCGAACCGAACCGGGGGGGTGTTCAGCTCATCCCTATCCACCAGATATATGGAGACGTGGCAGAAAAACAAGCTTTATCACTAAGACCTGTCCTGTATCCTTTCTAGTTGCAAGTAGAGTTACCCAGTGTGCTGTGAACAAAATATATCATCACAGACAATGCTTGCTGGACCACGTTTCAGCAGTAAGGTGGACCTTGCTGCCAATTGCCTTGCCAAACAATGCTGAAACATTGCCTTCCACGTGATGGTACAGAGCTGAAATGGCCTTATGTGCAAAGAAATAGCGTCTGGGAACCTGTCATTGTGGTACAGCACATTCTGTAAATTCACAGAAGGGGGCAGAATCCACCAGACAGAAAGGCAGGAGTTGTAAAGCCAGTCATTTGGACAAGCTGGAATTTAGATGCTGGGCATGTGGATGGCAGGGAGTGTTTTTTTTCAATGCAGCAGCTGGGGCAGAGAAATTTGCCTGGTATACTCTACAGCTGGCAGACGTGTTGCAAGGACCTGTGACACCCTTTGCTATACCATCATCCCTGTCAGTGGAGGCTGCTGAGAGGTCATAAGATATAGTGGGGGTAGACATGAAAGGTGAGGAGTGAGGAAGAAAATAACTGTGTCCCTTTTGTGTGGCTTTCAGGTGCTCTTACCAAAAGGCTGAGGGGTGGGGGAGTAAATGCCATGTCAAGCATGTGGTACCCAAGTTTTTGCCAAGCTTGATCTGCTTGCAGCAGAGACTGCAAACTGCAACAGTATGATCAGCTGCACATGTGCTAAAAAAAAGCCCAGACAGCTGAGCTGTGGAAAGTGCGCCACAAGCTAACAGCTTCACAATGTGATGGAATAGGGTGTCTGCTCTCTACTCTTCCATGATGGCTAACTCTGGAGGACATCCTGCCTCATTGGGGTTGGGCCTCCCCCACACTTTCCTCCTCTGCTCTAACTGGCAGCCAAGGAGCGTCAGTGACCTCATTATCCCTTCCATCCCCATTATCACTGGAGCTAACTTGTCAATACGCTGCGGCTGGGAGAGAATGATTGTCAATTTGTTTATCACTGTTCTCCCCTCTCTGTAGGCTCGTGTTACTCCCTTCTTCAACCTCAAAACCAACATTAGAGTCAAGTAATTTCTGTGCATCATCAAGAAGCAAGTGGCTAATGCTGTGTTCAAATAATTCACCTGACTCCTCCATGCCTAATACTGGGGCTATGGCAGGAGTAGCTGTGGACAAGGAGACAGATTGAGTTGCTCTGGTAGCTGCGGTGGACTGCACACAAGTCTCTGCTTGGATGGTAGAGGATGAGGAGGATGAGGATAGTTTAGTAAGCCAGTTCACCACCTCCTCTGCATGTTGTGGCTGGATAGCAAGGACAACATCACTAAACTGATAAAAACATGCCCTGCCTGAGGACAGACAATGTCCACCTTTTTCTGTGGACACAGACGCTGCTGGCCCCCTCATAGTGGCATGGGAACATCTGCTTCTCCTTGTTGGCCTCCCAGGCGTGATGGGGGGCTTGTTACCCAAATTTAATAGATACTGGGAAATGTGTAATTGGACGCAATTTATTCACTGAAAAGTGGTGTTTGGTGCACTTTAACTGATGCTGACAGAAATGTAAAAAGATTATTATTAAAAAAAACAAAAAAATAAAAATGGGGAACAACAGCGTCGCAGTCAGAAAAACTACGGCTGCCAATTTTAAAAAAGGGCAGGGGACAAATAAAAATGCAGTAACTGAAAGGGTCAGTGGTCAACTGGTCAACTGGTCAAGTGCGCCCTCAAACCTTTTCCTTGCTCAAGCTGAACTTGGACACCTGGAAGGTCATTCAATCGATTGGGTAAACAAGACACCACACAGCGCGTTGGATATCGAGAATACAAATGTATTATATCTTTTCACATGTTATATAGGGTAACAATTCATTATACATCATTAGGGGCAAACCAAGGGGCGGTCCCTTAGTTTATCCAATCACAAGAGTACAAGTATCACAAGTTACATGTTATATGACATATGCATAATATTCCGCTAAATGACGTGCTTAAAAAAGTACCTAACAAAAGTACCCAAAATGTCCTTTATCAAAATATATTTTCTTAGCTTAAATTCCGAGAAAATGAATAATATAGAAATAACCTTTTAAGATACTTTCGATAAGGTGTCTTTGGCATTAGGCCCAGGTTTGCGGTGGGATGTTCTAACTTGTTCCCGTACTTATATTCAAGTATTCTCACTGCAGGTACTTTCCTGTTTTTGCAGATAGCTAGCTTAGTAAATTTCTACTTAACATTATAAAAGCCTTTCGTTAGCATTTCATGTATCTTGTATTAAAAAGTTCAGGCCCCTTATCTAAAGTATATAGTGAACCAAAGTGCAGCCATTTTCCTTACAGCAATCAAAAGGGGTATACAGCACTAAATGTTATGTAACACTGCACTTCACTAACATTACACTGACACTACACTATGCTCACACTGTACTGACACACTATACTGGCACTACATTGACACATTACACTGACACTACACTATACTCACACTACACTAGCACTGCACTGACACACTACACTGACACTATACTCACACTATACTCAAATTACACTAACACTACACTGACACTTTACACTCAGAGTCACAATAACACACTAAATCGCTAGTAGCAAACAGAGCCCTGCTTTATCTATCTCCACTCCGACAACACACTGCAAAAGGTTCCCGTGGGAAGGAACCTTTTATAGTGTAGGATGGGACTATGAGCACTGAGCCATGATTGGGCAACGTAATCTTGACTTTGCCCAATCCTGGCTCTGACTGTACTCTGTGCCTTGTTTGGGCAAAGCCTTGCAGCTGACCAGCGTCCAGGTGAATTGATTCATCCAATTAGGGCCCTAGAATGCACTGTGCAGCGCGCAATGTATTATGGGGCTCTCAGCGGGCAGACATGCTGCTGAGCACCCTGCACATTTGGGTGTTCGCCAAATGGGCGAACAGGCAATGTTCTGCCCGAACTGCTCGCCCAACTCTACCTCTTTCTAGGGGTACTCCTTTCCACACCTCTAATGTGTTCTTGATTATAAATTTGTACATTTTTGACCTTGCTTTATTTATGTCCAGGATGCCCAGGCCCAGGTTGCGATTCCCAAATTATCAACCCTTTTTTTGATCTCTTCAGCTTCAGAAGATTTACCCCCTTAATGACCAGGCCATTGTTTGCGATACGGTACTGCATTACTTTAACTGACAATTGTACCCCCCCCAAAGAAAAAATACTTTTTTTCCCACAAATAGAGTTTTCCTTGGTGGTATTCGATCACCTCTGTTTTTTTTATTTATTATTATTTATTATAAAAAATGTAAATATTCAAATTTCTTTATAAATTTAGGCCAATTTGTATTCTACTACATATTTTTGGTAAAAAATCCCAATAAGTGTATATTGATTGGTCTACACAAAAGTTATAGTGTTTACAATCTATAGTGGGACTGCAATATTGTGGCGGACAAATCGGACACTGACACTTTTGACAATTTTTTGGGAACCACTGACACTAACACAGTGATCAACGCTAATGTAATATGCACTGTCTTTGTACTAATAACACTGGCAGGGAAGGGCTTAACATTAGGGGCAATTAAAGGGTTAACTGTCTGCCTAGCTAGTGTGGAGGGGGGCGTGGCATGAACAGACACGCTAACTGAGCGTGCCATGATCCACAGGCTCCAGGAAGGCAGGCAGCGGTAGTGTGGCAGGCATGTCCACATGTAGCCGCACAGCTGCACACCCGGTCGGCAGTGGAAAGAGCCAGGTGAACAGGCTCAGGGCATACCTCAATGCGCAGAGCGTGGACCCTGGTGTAAAAAAAAGAGGATGCCGGTTCAGGAGGGAAGGAAGCACGGCTCCCCCGACTTGAAGAGAGGACCGAGGATGGCCGGACATGATCTCCCTGTGCAGGGCCGAGGAGTGGCAGGCTTTGGAAGGGGTAATACAATATCTGGTCCTGGCCAAACCCCCTTAAGCCAAATGCAAAGTTTTACAATCCCGGAAGGGGATCTCCCAGGAGAGGGTAGAGATCCTATGGTCCATGCTTGTGAAGCCGTTGACTCGGATGGGGAACAAAAAGGAGTGGATCTGAATCCCCATGAGGTGAAAGGAACCCCAGGAAGGCATTTATAGGTAAAGTTGATCCAGGGAAAATCCAATTGCCTCTCTGGGATCAGGAAGGAATTTTTTCCCCTGCTGTAGCAAATTGGAGCATGCTCTGCTGGGGTTTTTTGCCTTCCTCTGGATCAACTGTGGGTATAGTATTGGGTATATTGGATTGTACTTTTTTTTTTTATGGTTGAACTGGATGGACTTGTGTCTTTTTTCAACCTGACTAACTATGTAAGGGTAGCTGAACCCTTGGAAAGTGTGCATATGGGAGAAAAAAGTGGTACTATAAAGCCCAGCAATGACCTTTCAAAGACCAACAAAGGATTTGTGATTAAACCTGGGACAGCCCCTACAGGGCAGGTGCAGTATGCTAACTCTTTGAATTTTGACATTAATACTGAACCAATTATATCTCAGCCAGAGTTAACAGTGGACTGGAATTTAAGAGAGCATTTAAGAGCACTCCCAACAAAGAAAGATATCCAGTTACTTATAACTGATGTTGAAACAATCAAACAGGCTGTGGAGGGACTAAGGGAGGTTATAGGAGGATTGGGACACAGAGTGGAAGAAATGGAGATGGGTCAGGATGATATTAGACAGGTATCCAGATATGACAAAATATCATGAGGAAGTGTTGAATTCTTTGTTGGATCAGATGGATAATCATGAAAATAGAGACCGTAGGCAGAACATACATATAAGGGGCCTGCCTGAAATAAAACAACATACCAAATTGCTCCCAAAAGTGATCAGCCTGTTTCAGTCAATTCTGGGGACATCTACACCGGATAGGATTGAAATGCATAGAGTGCACCGTGCACTTCTCCCAACCCCCCAAAATGCAGAGAGACCAAGAGATGTTATTTGTAAAATGCATAGATATCCAGTGAAAGAAGACATTATGAAAGCAGTCTGCAATAAACCCACAGTTGATTTGGAGGGCAACATTAGCTTTGTTCCCAGATCTATCACATAGAACACTTATGTATCGAAGAATAATTTAACCTCAGCTGAAAGCCCTGCGGGCAGTCAAAGTCAAATATCGTCAAATAACCCCTTTAGGGTTATAGCAACAGGGAATGGGAAAACAGCAACACTTCAAACTAAAGATGACTTGCAACATTTCATAGAAGTACTGGAGTTACCTTTGATGGACTTTCTGGATTCGAGATCGAATAACTGCAAGTCATCACTACAATGACCAGAACAATGGCAACAGGTGGCAGCTAAAGGCCAATGGAAAAAACACGTGGATAGACAGGATTATAATTTAGTCCCATAAGGACATGCTCAAATAGGGTTTGAGGTTAATAGGAAAGGAGTTAACTGCCTAGAGTAAGAATGGGTAGAGGATATTTTGTGTGGATTGTAGGGATGTGGATGGGGGGGGGGATTTTTTTTTTTAATCTTTTTTCTCTCTCTTCCTCTGCCTCTCTTTCCCTCTCTCTTCTACTTATTAAATCCCTTATGTAAATTGCTGAAGTCTTATGAAAAAATAATTGTAAAGGAATAATATAAAGGAAGCCCAGGGAGTACGAGGTACTCTGTTCATGTTTTTACCTATCTCTTCCCCAATAGGTCGGTCCCGAGTCAAGGGACTTTGTTTTCTCCCAAATGGCAGAAGGGAGGGAGGCTCCGGACACGGGTTCACCCCTGCCCAGACTCGTCTTCCCCTTAGGGGATGTTCCACACATGGTGGCATATCATGTTATTTGTTTTGGAAGTCTTTGTTGTGGCTTGTAAGGGGGTTTTATTTTGTCTGGGTTTTTTTTTTTCTTTTCCTCTCTTTCCTCTCATCAGATGCATCCAAGGAGAGAAACCCAGAGGGTTGGAACAGACTTCGATTGAGTGCAACAGTATACTAAGAGATCCATGGAACTATATGTTTTGAGATAATGACAGGTAGAATGAAGATTATATTGTATAATGTGAGAGGGCTTTGCTCATCTGGTAAAAGGGGCCGTCTCTGGCACGAACTGCATCACACGAAGGCAGAGATAGTGTTTCTGCAGGAGATGCACTTTGTGACAGGGTTGGTCCCTCCTATGCCTCTTTTTCCATATTATCAGTGGTTCCATGCACCATCACCTGTTCCAAGAACTAGAGGAGTTACAATTGCTATCCACAAATCGTGTCCCTTGGTACCCATAGAAATATGAGTAGACCCTGAAGGTCATTTTCTCTTTGTTAAGGGTAAGATCCAGGGCCAATGTTATGCCCTCACTACTATATATGCCCCCAACAACCATACTGTTAAATTTCTAATATATGTTATATTTCTAATATCTAAAACTCTGGATATTTTGGGGAAGTTTAGGGAAGGTTTTTTGGTAGTGGGAGGGCATTTTAATATCACTCTGGATCCCAGTTTGGATACCTTTTCAGGGAAAACCTTTTTGTCCCAACGAACTTTAAGGAATATTAAACAGCGCCTACACTCTCTGCATTTGGTAGACAGTTGGAGGGTGCAGAAGGAGCAGGACAGGGATTTCATTTATTATTCCAAAACACACAATGCATATTCAAGGATTGATATGTTGATGGTAGACCAGAATTATTTGAATTCTGTATGTTCATCAACTATTGAGTCAATCACCATATCAGACCATGCTCCTATAAGTTTAACGATTTGTCCTGCATCTGTGGGTTGTATGGAACGAACATGGTGATTGAATGAATCTATTTTGGATGATAAACAGAGTATGGAGTCCCTGTCTCACACATTAGCATCATATTTTGAAATAATACACCTGAAGAGGTGTCTGATCAAGTGATATGGGAGGCCCATAAGGCGGTTATTAGAGGGGAATTGATTTCATTGGGTACACGTATTAGAAAAGAGGGACAGAAAGAAATGTTAGAGCTTTTGGAGGACATACATAAGCTTGGAATTAAACATAAGGCCCATTTAGATCCTCGGGATGTGCAGAGACTGGAAAATTGTGGGTTGACGTGAAGCAGTTTCTCGATCGGAAAGTTCAGAATAAGCATAGGTATTTTGCTCACCGTTTTTATGAAAAGGGGAACAAGGGTGCGAAGTTATTGGCTAGAAAATTAAAGAAGCAACAAGATTCACACCATGTTCACACCCTAAAGACTCATGATAAACAGATAGTGGACACTAAAGCAATAGTAGCTGAATTCCACAGATTTTATAGGACGCTATATAATATAGAGCCAATTTCAGATTTGCAGGCCATACCGTCTGCGGCCCTGGAAGAAATGGAAAAAGCAATCTATATTGAAGAGTTGGGTGGAGTGATTGCTGCCTTGCCAATGGGTAAGTGCCCGGGACCAGATGGTTTCACAAATATGTATTATAAAAAGTTTTCCTCAATTTTACTGGCCCCTCTTTGTAGGTATCTTAATTCCATCTCAGCCTCCAACCCATTGCCCCCAGAGCCATTGCTGGCTTACGTGACGGTTCTCCCGAATCTGGGGAAGGACCCTCAGCATTGTGCCAGTTATAGACCCATTTCCCTCCTTAATTCCGACAATAAGCTCCTGGCTAAGATTCTGGCCCTTAGATTGCAAGATCATATAGTAAAACTGATTCACCCAGATCAAACAGGCTTTATGAAGGGCCAAGAGGCTAGAGATAATACTATTCGGGCCCTGCATGTACTGCACTGAATACATAATGGACCGAATCAGACCCCAAATGTAATACTTTCAATGGATGTTGAAAAAACATTTGATAGGGTGGGGTGGGAGTTTATGGTCGGAGTCCTGAGGGAGATGGGCCTGAAAGAATGGATGATGGGTTGGGTGATGCCACTATATGCAGACCCTAGAGCAAGGGTTAAACTAATGGCAGATTATCAGACTATTTTGAGATACAGAATGGGACTAGGCAGGGGTGTCCACTGTAACTATTATTATTTGCTATTGTGCTAGAGCCCTTTCTGCGTATGATTAGAGAAAATAGGAAGATTAGAGGGATTTGTATTGGATCAATGGAACATAAGATCTCAGCTTATGCAGATGATCTATTGTTATATCTTTCCTCCCCGCAAGAATCTCTGACTGAATTGATGTTAGAGATAAGTAAATTTGGTCTTATATCTAATTTTAAAATAAACATTGAGAAGTCAGTGCTGATGCCGAGCCATGTTTCTCCAGAGAAGATAGCCACCCTGCAACAATCCTTTCCCTTTGCCTGGCGTTTTGATTCTATACCCTATTTGGGGACTCATATCTCATCAGATGTAAAACGCCTATATGACCTTAATTATGGACCCTTGGTGGCTTCTATATCAAAGGATTTGAAGATATGGAGAAGTCATACTGGTTTAGCAGGGTAAACGCTTTTAAAATGAGTATAATTCCTAGGATCACTTAAATTTTACATACAGTACCTATAGCAGTCACACAGATATTCTTTAAACAGATACAAAGTGCATTTATGACATTTGTTTGGGTAGACAAACACCCCAGGGTGGCATATGAGATTTTGAGGAGACCTAAACAGGAGGAGGGAGTAGTGCTTCCGGACATAGCGATGTACTACAGAGCCATGGCCTTGGTGCACTTTGTGAACTGGTGCCATGACTCTGTCAGCAAACTTTGGGTGCCCTTGGAGAAGACACTAGCAGGTAGGAATTTGGCGGGAGCCCCATGGATCCTGGCCTCTTATAGGGGTTTATTGGAATGGGTATTACCTTTAACAAAAACAACACTATCCATATGGGATAGAATGAATAATACTGGAAAGTTTGCACCTCCAATATCCCCATGACACCATTAAAAGGATTCCCCTGGTTTCCCCCAGGGGAAGAGAAGGGAAGTTTAGATCAATGGGGAATGGATGGAAAGGTTAATTGCACTGGAGTGGCCCCACAGGTCAAATTGTTACCCTTAACGGAGTTAACTTCGACTGTAGGGGAAATACCAATGACCACATGGAGATACCATCAATTGGTGGACTTGTTTAACAATTGGAAGCATCAGATAAGGCCAACGAACCTGCTTACTACTTTTGAATTATGGAGTGCTAACATATCAGAGCCGGGTCACATGTTGTCCTGAATGTATAAATTGGTTCTGAGTGCCCAGTGTACAACAACTCCCTATTTAATTAGAGAATGGGAAAGAGAGATAGGTCATAATTTTACATCTGAACAAATTCAAAGGTTGATTAGGGCAACACACCATACTTCAATAAGCTCTCATATACAGGAAATGTCTTATAAGTTTTTGACAAGATGGTACCGTACACCAGTTCGGTTGGCACAGATGTACCCATCAGCAGATTTTAACTGCTGGAGGGGATGTAACCAAAGGGGCTCATTTCTTCATTTATGGTGGTTTTGCCAAAAGATTAAGGTATATTAAGAGGCAATAGTACCATGGATTAAAAGAATGACACTCAGACCTATAGAACTTTCCCCATTACATTTCCTTATTCATGGGATGCCATCATCTGCTAAGTTATATAAGAGAAGCATTAGTCCACAATTGCTAAATGCAGCTAAAACATTGAAACCTAGATTTTGGAAACAGTCCAGATATCCCACTAAAATGGACTGGAAAAGGGAGGTGGAAAAAATAATGGAAGCAGAGAGATGGGTACATATGGTTAAGGATCAACATAATACATTTAAAGACATATGGGAAGGATCGTTGTATTACTCCTCAGAAATAGGGGCAAATTAAACAATCCTATGAGGAGCATTGTTGTGCTATGGATCGGATAGTCTGGGGGACGCATCTGGTGAGGGGAAATTGAGGTTTTCTTGGGGGGGATTACAATGGAGAGATGGTTAATTTCATTGAAGGAAGATAATAATTTACAGTAATGAATTAGGCATGGGATTGGTAACAATTTATTAATGCACATAAAGGAGGGTGGAAGAAGATATTTATATGGAATGAAGAGAGGGATGAATAAATATTTAATAAAGTAGGAGGGTGAGGTTACACTAAATAAATACACTTAATATTACCGAGGATGATGAGAATAATTTTTTTTCCTTTTTTTTTTTGGCATCGGGTTTGTCACATTTAATAGGGCCCTGTAAAGCCTCCTTCTTAATTATTTATTGAATAATATGTTGCACAAATTTAGTGTTGGTTATGCTTTTATGTTGCATAAATTGCTGTGAGTTTTTTTACTTCTTTTATTTCTGTTTGCTTTCTGTTTTCTCTCCTGATTATGATATGATCACAGACCTTATGTATTTCCCTCGGGGGAAATACAGTATCTGTGCATCAAATGCACAGGGGCTCACTCATCTGATACGGTGTAATGATTTACCCCTACACTGGTTGGCCTATGTGACCTATATTCTTCACATATGTAAATATATGTTTTTAAGTCCCAGATTTTGCAAATCTTTTTATATTGTATTGTACAAATAAAATAATATTTTTTATACATTTCATGTGGTCCAATTTGCCTTTAAAGTCTGAACCCTCAATGTCTTCTTCCCTTTTCTTACTATATATCTTACCAAATATTGAATATTAAATTGTGTATGTGTGCATTAAAATTCATCAAAGTGTATATTTTCCTAAAAAGTTGCGTTTGAAAAACCACTGCGCAATTATCATGTAACATGCTAAAAAATGCTAAAAAAGCATAATGTTTGGAGGTTCTAAGTGATTTTTTAGCAAAAATACTGATTTTGACTCGTAAACAAAATGTGTCAGAAGAAGGCCTGGTCCTAATGTGGATAATGCCTGAAGGTGTTCCTTGGATGTTGGACCTCTCTACGTGGCTAAGCTGTAAAAATGTCTCACACACGTGGTATCATCATAGGAGTAGTAGCAGAATGTGTTTTGGGGTGTAGTTGCAAGTAAGCCTATGCTGTGTGTAAGAAATAACTTGTTAATATGACATTTGTGAAAAAAAAAACACTTTTTATTTACTTTCTTCATTTTCCAAAAAATCATGTGAAAAAATTACAACTTCAAAAAACTCTCCATGCTTCTTATTAAATACCTTGGACTGTCTACTTTCCAAAAGTTTGGGGCATATTTGTACTGTCCTGGCATGTTAGGGCCTCAAGAAATTAGATAGTCAGTACATCACGATTGATTCATTTTCAATGATAGGTACCATAGCTGGTAGACTCTATAACCTTCACATAGACCAAATAATATGCACTTGTTTTGGTTATTTTTACCAAAGAACTTTAGCAGAAAAATTTTGGTCAAAATGTATGATTTTTTTTATTTACAGTGCAAAAAAATAAAAATACCCAGTGGTGATTAAATACCACCAAAAGAAAGCTCTATTTGTTTGAAAAAAAAAGTGATACAAATGCAATTTGGGTACAGTGTTGCACGACTTTTAATTTTCATTTAAAATGTGGGAGTGCTGAAAGCTGAAAATTGGCCTGGGAAGGAAGGGGGTGAAAATGTCCAGTATTGAGGTGATTAAAGAGGTCACATAGAGCATTTAAACAGCAGTTAATATCTGTTTTTATCCCACTGGTGGTTTTGACAAGTTTGAATTTGTTCAGTGGAAAGTTAGAGGATAAGTTCACATTTAAAATAAGTAGAAAAAAAATGCAAAATACTGTGAATGAATGACGTGTCTGAGCAGACCGAGCCCCATGCATCACTTTTTTAAAATATTGACAGCGGGCAGGGAGAGAAGATCCCCCATTAGCTCTCAAAATGGGGGGGTCAGGGGAAGCGAGGGCCGGTGCATCTGTAATATGTTAAACTTAAAATAAAGGTTAAATTATTCTTTAAATTGGTGTTATGGTGATATGGTAAACTTTGTATTTCTATCTTCCATAAAAAGCTGCACAAATATGTGAGAAATGTTCATTACATGGAACCATCCGGTGGCAAGGTCTACTTCAATGAGAGAAGAGAAGTACCAACCGATCTTATTTTAGAAAGCTGGGTTTATGTTAACAGTACATGTTATTCCTATAATGCAATTATCATTATAAGACCAGACTTTGTGCCTGAAATGTTTACCAATCTGAGTAATCCCATATTCTGGAAAAGAGGCAAAGTAAGACATTACTTGATTGTTTTCTGTTTGTATTGTTTGCTAAGGAGATTTACAATTAGAATTTATAGGGCTTGTTTAGTTTCATATTATGAAATACTTGCAAATATACCTGTAAGTGAAAGGGGTAACTCATGGAGTAATTTTCTATTCATGGAGTCATTTTCTATAATGTTGCAGTTTGTACTGTATATATAGTATAAGAGATCCACAACCATCTGTGGTGGAATTATTGCAGGGAATGGGTATTTGCTACCCTATATATAGTACAGAAGATGCACCAGAGAAAGCCTTATCTATGTTGTCAACATCCCCATAGATAAATGGAAAAGAGGTTAGTATCCCCCAAGTACTTAATGGGACTTAAAGGGCAATTCACAGAAAACAGCTTCTGAATTTATATAAAACATATAATTTTATTACATCCATGTAAAAAAAGGTATAAAAGCATTGATATAGGTAATAAAAACAAAATCATGGACTCGGGGATAGGCCTATACCAGTTTTTTTTTTTTTTTTAGAATTTTCATACACATTAACTTATATGAAATATTTGTCATGATCACAATGTTTCCCCCATTATCAGAAGGTTTAATAGTCAATGAGTAACAATTAATCAATTAAGTGCTTGTTTTTCTTGAGTCGTGAGATTCGCTGACTGGATGTTGGTTTACAGCTTAATAATCTCGTTAGTGGTCAGGGATAAAAAGGCACTTACGTTGTGATTGATGTTTGGGAAAGGAAATGTATCTGATTTTTTTTTTTTCTTTAATGTAGATGTGATAGGTGTACTATCTACCTTGCTGTTCAAGTGTTCTTGTAGGAGTGATTCAATATCGTGCTGATCAATCAGTTTGGCAGGATGTTGTTCCTCCAAGAGTGCTAATAGATTATATAAAGCCTCATCTTGGTGTGCCCTAGTTTGGTCTTGTTGTTGTGTGTTTTTAGTATACATACTTTTAAGTATGAGTTTCCTTGCAACTAGGTGTAGGTCTTATATGATTTCAAATTTGTCCGTGTCAGAGTCTGGGTAGAAACTTAAACCTTTTGAAAGTACTTGGACTTCCTGTGGGGAGAGTTTGTAGTCAGAGAGAAATAATGGACACTATTCATTCATCATCTCAGGAGAGTATTGTGAGCAGGATCTAAAAAATCTGTATCAGGAAGTGTTGTAGTGAGGGAAGCCCCTTCAAGGGGAAGTGAGGCAGTGTGTAATAAAGTAGATTGACCATCCCCTGAATGCCCAGATGGGTGACAGCTATTATCACCGTGTTGTTTACCTGTACACTTGTACCCTTGGTACCAAAGGATCTCAAGGAGGGAGTGATAGTGTGCAAAGGAAAAGTGGGTTTCATGTTTTTTTTTTTGTGGTTAGCTGATCCATTACCTGGTGAAAGACATTTTGTTATTTGTGGATTCCTGCATTTTTGTGGATTCTGTGAAGAGGAAGAAATAGAAGAATTAAGAGAAAAGTTAGACCCTCTATCAGTTTTAGCTCCCATTGACCCTTTAGGTCTGTGGTTAGATTAACATTTTCTATGGTGCCATCTATATGCATTTCTCTCCTGAAAAGCTGTTTTATCCCTCCAAAACTTATGCTCCTTCATGACCAAGGTGTCACTCTTCACTTGGTCAAGATGGAGTTTAATCCCCTCCTCTTATTCTTTAAATTGTGGGGAGCATTTGAAATGTTCTAGCTTAGCATAAAGTTGACCAACATCCTTATATAGTGCAACAAAGCATTTACAGTATTGTTCAATAAGGAGTTTCATCACAATTTTTGTAAATTTCTGTATATTATTCTCCCATCTCTTCTTGAAGATATCATCAACCTCTTCTAATATGGGAAACATTTGTATACTTAGCCCAAAGGGGGTTATCTCTTCCTTAATATATTGTTCAAAGCTTTCTGCATGTGAAAAAATACAGCTTTCTTCTCAACTGCACTCCTAATTTGAAAAAATAGGGAGGAGAGTTCAGATTCCTGGGACTCCTTTTTACCAAATCCCTTGTAATATGCTTTCATTAATCCTCCCATTCCTTCCCTTGAAACATGATTGAAAAGCCAAGTGTATACGTATCAACAGTAGAACAGTACAGTGTCAAAAACAATATTTGCTTACTTATTGTACATATAAAGCTTGAATGTTATGGATTTCTCTGTGGTGGAATTATTGCAGGGATTGGGTATTTGCTACCCTATATATAGTATAGAAGATCCACCAGAGAAAGCCATATCTATGTTGTCAACATCCTCATAGATACATGGAAAAGAGGTTAGTATCCCCTAAGTACTTAATAGGACTTTAACTCACCAAAAATAGCTTCTGAATTTATATAAAACATATCATTTTATTACATCAATGTATAAAGGTATAAAACCATCAATATAGGTGATAAAAACAAATAAATTAAAAGGTAAACGACTGACAAAACATAACAATAATCATAATAGAGAAATTACATCATAATGGTATGAACTCCACTACAAAATTCAGAGCATACATACCATACAAGATGGACAGAAGCATATAACACAGCTGTAAATGGTATAAAAGCAGAGTTCACTTTCACCACAAATGTTACAGAGCGCCCCCAGACCCAGGGCCCCAAGTGGTCCACACTGGGACCCCCCCAATTCACACTGCAGGGTATCAGTCAAATTATGAAAACAGATCTACTATAAAAATAAAAAGTGAATATACAGGACTGGAGTTGTGACTCAAAGATAAATAGGTGGGTTAAATCACTCAGAGCACAGAACAATCCAAGCAAAGCCAAAGCTGGTCCTGGGTAGCCATCAAGAAACAACATTGCAAAAACTACTGTTGCCTTATGAGGAGTTTATATATATATATATATATATATATATATATATATATATATATATATATATATATATATATATTGTTTAGAAAAAGAAATAAGATTAGTGTGTATGAAATATTGCTGTGGGTAAGGGGTTAACCTATCTAGTTGTAAATATATGACAGACTTTGGGCTTGATTATCTAATCCATTTAACAATTCCTTTTGACTTGAAGGAATTGTAGGCATGTGTGTGTTATGGGAGATGCTCCGCTATTTACGTGTCGTAAATTAGAATGCAAGAAAGAGATACCATCTGAGTTGAATACTGTAGTGTAGACTTGACGGGGCCAAATTCATATCATATAGTTAGTCATATAGTTAGTAAGGTTGAATAAAGACACCAGTCCATCCAGTTCAACCTGAGTGAGTGTGTGTCTACAACCCTGACCCTTGTCTCTAACCCTATACATCGCACACTCACATCAGTCCCTACCCTCAATCCAAGGTCCCCATTCATATACTAGGGCCAATTTTGGACAGAAGCCAATTAACCTACCAGCATGTCTTTGGAGTGTGGGAGGAAACCGGAGTACCCGGAGGAAACCCACGCAGGCACAGGGAGAACATGCAAACTCCAGGCAGGTAGTGTCGTGGTTGGGATTCGAACCAGCGACCCTTTTTACTGCTAGGCGAGAGTGCTAACCACTGCACCACTGTGCTAAGATAAGCTAAGATAAAGACTTTTAGTCCCCTATGTTAACCAACCCTTTGTTCACTTCAAAGGGTGTTTCATATGCTTAGAATATTTCTTTGATCTGTTCAGGAATGGACAATTTACCCCGGCTATGACCATGCATAGTTAAGTGCCCCATTCAAGAAAGGGTGACAACCTTCTCTTTAATTAATTTCCCTTCAAACGAATTATCTCCCTAAGAGAAGAGGTGCTATTGAGGGGCTGAGCTATGCTAAATTAAGGGGAAGAGGAAATTGTCCAATCTTGGAGAAGATACACCCGGAGGGAGGAGAGGGGTAATAGAATCACCAATGAGTTTGGGCCCTGTTCAAGTCAATGAGAGATGGGCCCATATTAGTGAAAGTTCAGAATAGAGGAGAAGAGAAATGAATCTGACATGTGCCCAAAGACATCACTACCAGTAAATATCAGGTTAGCTCCCAGCACTTAAAAGGTATACCTTCTTGTCATATGTTTGTTTGATGTTTGTATTTTGTTGAATATACTCTGTATTCTGTTATTTTAACTAGGGATGAGCTGAACACCCCCCCCCAGTTCGGTTTGCAGCAGAACATGCGAACAGGCAAAAAATTTGTTTGAATGCACGAACACCGTTAAAGTCTATGGGACACGAACATGAATAATCAAAAGTGCTCATTTTAAAGGCTTATATGCAAGTTATATGTAAGACTGTCAGACTCACTGTGACCAGAGGTTTAGTGTGGGCTGCGTTGAAAGATGCCACGCTGGCTGGCCGAACACATTGGGACCTGACTTGTAAACAGCGCTTGAGCTTGTATGCTTGTATCCAAGGACCGGGAAAGCCAGAGTAAAGCCGACCAGAGTCGAAGGGAGGGGAAACCAATGCTGTATGGAGACAAGTATTGGGCGGATCGCAAGCTTCGTTAGGTTGCCATAACAACCGTGACTGACATGTTTCGCGCGCCTGCGCTTTGTCACAGTCTCGGGCGCTGTCGGCATAGTGACATAAATAGGCATGTAGGTGGGAGGGGAAGGAGAGTGTCAGCTGTTGTGACGTTAACCCCTTGTATGCAAAAATACAGAAGTAATACACAAGTACGATTACTGCATGGAACCACAGTAGTGGATGTAAGGAATATATTGCAATCAAAAAGAGAAGGATAAAAGGTAAAATAATAATGAAAAAAAAATTAAAAAATGGGAAAGGGGAACAAGGAAAATAATAGTATAAAATGATTGAAAAAAATGGAAAAATTATAAAAAAATAATGAAAATGTTACAATAAATAGTATTGACATCAATATCTAAAATAAACTAAATTAATACATATATGAATATAAGTACAGGTATATATATATGTTACGATGATTATAAAATTAATTTTTTTTAAATTAATTAATTGGTGGCTGAGAACTAATACAAGAGAGAAAGTAGGTTTGGGTACAGAGAGATGAACCAGAAGAATTTTTAGAATAATTTAAAAGAATCAGTAAAATGACAGTAGTAATGTCAGTAAAATTGTCAATAAAATTGGTAAAAATCATCAGTATAAATTGGGAGATGTTGTACTCCCAGCCTGGACTTGATCATTGTCGAATCTCGTTGAGTCACTCAAGCAAGAAAATATATATATTATATATTTTATATATTATATATATATATTAAATATATCCAAAAAGTCTCCCTTCGGCACAGAAGGGAGAACCTTTAATTTTCTATTAGGGTACCTCTTGGGATGGCCTCAATCGTGAGAACTTCTATTTGTCGAAAATCTTTGTTGTGTGCCAGACGGAAATGTCACGGAACACTATGTTTAATGCATCCCTTCTTGATTAGTCTGCGATGCTCACCTATTCTAGTTCGCAGATTCCGTATAGTGCGGCCTACGTATAGAAGACCACATGAGCAACACAGGACATATATAATGAATTCCGTGGAAAAGGTAATGAATTGTTTTATCTTGAAGGACTTGCCTCTATTGGTAGTTATTTCGGAGCGACCATGAGGAACTGACTGGCAAGTGAGGCAGCCTTTCTTACGACACTGAAAAATCCCAGTTCTATTATCAAAAAAAGTTCTGATGTCAATAAAGGATCCCTTACTATTCTGTTTGGGTTTGCTGGGGGCAATGATGTTTTTGACCGTACGTGAACGTCTAAACGTGACCTGTGGCCTGGAAGGGAGTAGGGGGGCTAGAACTGGATCAAGTTTCAGGATGTCATAGTGTGTGTTTTTTATTTTAGTGATGGCCCTGTATTTACTATTGAAATTTACTAGTGGTCAATGAACTGTCATTTTTATTTTTGTTTTTTGGCAACTGTGTCTGATTTTGGAGAAATGCGTCCAGTACTAGAGCCTTGGGATAACCTTTTTCTGATGGCAACTATTATAATAGAAGTAAGAGTTACCGGATGTGGGCTTGTTGTGGTTGCCAGTGAGGATAATTTGTTCCTCGTTAGACAAAAGTAGATCCAGAAACACCAATTTGTGCTGATCTATCTCATGTGTGAAGGACAAACCCAATGAATTGTCATTGCAATAAGCCACGAAGGTGGAAAAGAGATCTGGACCCCCACTCCAAATCAGTAGGACATCATCTATATAACGGCCGAAAAATATGATGTATTGGGAGAAAGGATTGTCAGTCTATATTTTCAAATCCTCCCAATACTCCATTGTTAAATTGGCATACGCCGGGGCAAAACTGGCTCCCATAGCTGTGCCTCTCCTTTGCAGGTTTGCAGGTAGAACTGGTACAAGAATGTGAAATAGTTGTGACGCAAGCAGAAGTCTATGCTGTGCAGCAAAAATTCTGCTTGCCTGGAATTCATATCACCATTTTTTTCTAAAAAGTGCTGAATGGCAGTGATACCCACCTCGTGGGGTATTGATGTGTACAGTGAAGCAACATCTAACGATGCCCACATGTAGTCATCCTGCCAGGAGTAACCTTTTAAAATGTCAATGACATGACTGGAATCTTTGATGTATGACACTAATTGACATACTATCGGTTGCAATAGATGATCGATATACACCGACAGGCCACTGGTGAAACTGTTTGTGCTGGCGACAATGGGTCTACCAGGGGGATCGACCAGGCATTTGTGCACTTTTGGAAGATGGTAGAAATAGGGAGTGCTGCATGTTTTTGGGAGCAAAAAACCTTTTTCTTTATTAAAAATAAAAAAATAAAAATGTCCCACAAAGACTTCTTCTCTTGCTCTGCCGATGGACCAAACAACAAAGGCCGCATCGACCTGCCTCCATGGGAGGCTCCCGCCATATGATGCATCTTCGCTTTGACAGTTCTTTTATAACTGAGGGCGAGCCCACACCATGATGTTCCTGGGTGACCCTGCTCCCCTCTGAAGCCCAGGGACATCCCTATGGCTTCCCGTAGCATCCTAGGGGGCGGGGTCACCCAGTTATGTCACCGGTGGCCCTGCCTGCCTCTGACGCTACGGGGAAGCCATAGGGATGTCCCCGTGCATCAGAGGGGGGCGGGGTCACCCGGGGACATCACAATGTGCCCCCGCCCTCAGTTATAAAAGAACTGTCACCTGAAAAGACGTGTCATACGGCGGGTGCCTCCCATGGAGGCAGGTCGGTGCGGCTTTTTTTTTCTCCAGTCCGTCAGTGGAGCAAAAGAAGAAGAAGACTGTGGGACATTTTTATCTTTTTATTTTTTAATAAAGGACTTGTTCCAAGCCGTGTCTTTTTTTGTGAAATGGTAGGGGTACTTTTGTACCCCGTTACCATTTCAAACAGGGGGGAGAGGCCAGGATCTGGGGGTCCCCTTGTTAAAGGGGGCTTCCAGATTCTGATAAGCCCCCTGCCCGCAGACCCCCACAACCACCGGGCAAGGGTTGTGGGGATAAGGCCCTTGTACCCATCAACATGTGGACAAGGTGCTTTGGGGGACTACCCCAAAGCACCCTCCCCATGTTGAGGGCATGTGGCCTGGTATGGTTCATGAGGGGGGAACTCTCTCATCTCCCCTCTTTTCCTGTGGCCTGACAGGTTGCGTGCTCGGATAAGGGTCTGGTATGGATTTTTGGGGGGACCCCACGACATTTTTTTTACATTTTGGTGCAGGGTTCCCCTTAAAATCCATACCTATATGGACTTTGAGGGGGACCCCCACGCCATTTTTTAAAAAAATTATGGCGTGGGGTTCCCCTTAATATCCGTACTAGACCTGAAGGGCCTGGCATGGAATTTGGGGGGACCCCCATGCAATTTTTTTTTTAAATTTTGGTTCGGGGTTCCCCTTAATATTCATACCAGACCCAAAGGGCCAGTTAATGGACTGTGGGGTAATCCCATGCCATTTTTTTCAATGACTTTTATGTGTATTGCCGGGACCGACAATTCATTATAGCCGTGAGTACTTTTAAATGTCTTTTTTTCCTTTAGAAATATCATTTTGTGCAGGGACTGTTGTAAACACAGGAAACGTGTGCCACTTTACAGGCATACTATAGACACCCCCCAGGTACGAAATTTAAAGGAATATTTCACTTTTATTGTTTCACTTTAAGCATTATTAAAATCACTGCTCCCGAAAAAACTGCCCTTTTTAAAACTTTCGTTTGCATTAATACATGTCCCCAAACACATTTTATGACAATAACTTGCATATTAACCTTTAAAATTAACACTTTTAAAGGGTGTTCCACGGCTTAGAATTTGCCGCAGACACCCTAAATTGTTCGCTATTTGGCGAACGGGCGAACAGCCAATGTTCGAGTCAAACTCATGCTCGACCCGAACATAAAGCTCATCCCTAATTTTTAACCTAATATTTTCTTCCTTGGGGTAAACTATAGATAGATGGATGTGTATTAGTTAGACTTTCAAATACTCACCAATAAATGTTATTATTGTGTTTTAAAACTTTCACTCTTGGTCAAAGACCTCTCATTTAACCCACATCATATCTTTGAGATATTAAATCTTAAATATAATAAACGGGTAACAATTGTCGACCACTGAAGTCGAGTACAAGACTGAAAGGATTTAATATAATACTGAGATTAGTGTAATGCAGATTAAGGTTATTGGGAGAATTTAAACTGAGTCAGTTTGTCCTGGAGATTGAAGGTCACAACAAGTTTATCTAGGGAAAAATATAGGTAAATGTTTTTGTTTTATTAGTGGGTATTAGATTAACTCTAAATGAAGGGAGGATACACCACATATTTTGTTTTGCTTAATATCCCGTAATTATAATTGGAAAAAGTACATTGGAAGTATCATTTTAACCGGTCATATAATGAGGAGGATGTGCTGAGCGGGAAAAATTTATTTTGTTTCTTTTGTGTTTTATTGCAAATACACTGGAAAGAGTGTGGTCCTTGTTGTTTTGTGGGGAAAAGTTTAATTTTTTTTGTTTGTTGCTTGTTTTTTTCCACTTCTGCCCTGGTTTGGTTTTATGCTTTATTTTTTTTGAAGACATAAAAACGTGATATGATTGTTTTTAGGTTGAAAGGTATTGAAGGTTCAATAGGTTTTTGGTTGTTAGTTAAATTGTATGTCCACTAAAGGAATAGTATTGATTTATGACAGTGAAACTAACCTACAAAAGAATTTGTTTTTTCTAATCTGCTTGCAATGTTATGTGAAAAGGTACTCATTTTTTTTTCTTGTTTGACTCCACAGTGTTGTAATATGTTCACCGATTTATGTGGGACATTATATTATTATATGTATGTACACATACAGTCAATATTAACCAGGCCAGAATTCAGTTGACAATGGTCGATTTGTCCAAGCCAACTTAATTTTAATATAACAGCTGAAGACCCGTTGATGTGTTAGTCTTATGCAAGTCTACCTAGGGGTGTGAGGTATGGGCTGTTAACCTAATTGAACATTTCAAAGGGTACATTGTTTAAAGGACCATAGAAGAAGTATTTATTGATGGTAATTAGACTTGAGGGGGTAACAATGGGATCAAGGAGTGTTTTGGGTTGGCCTAGCGGAGGCTCCCTCCTGGGGGGCTAATATATCAGGGGAACTTGTTGATATTAATGTGTAAGAATACAGATTAGGAACTTAGGTATTCCAAGGGCTCAAAAGGGTGTTCAGGTGGTATCTGTTATTCTAATTACACATATCTAGGGGACTTGTTGATATTAATATGCAAGAATACAGATTAGGAATGTAGGTATTCCAAGGGCTCAAAAGGGTGTACAGATGGTATCTGTTAATCTAATCTAGTTACACATATCTAAGGGGACTTGTTGATGTTGATATGTGGGAGTGCAAATCGGGGCGGTTTATGACTACAGCTGTTCATGGCTGGGGGTTGTTGTCTGTCTGAAAGACTAAAAGCAAATCAAAGACCTAAATTGAAACGGCCAATCAAATTGCTCAGCCATTCAGTGTCTAGTGAATATAACATGGCATTCAGTCTATAGTTTAAGTTAGGCTTATCTGTGTGTGAACACACAGACCTAGGAACATGGGACTTTGAATGATATACTCTGCTGGATATTTTTGTCATCTGTGGACTTTGGACCTTGTTCTGTGTTGAAAGTCAATAAAGTGCATCTCTCTGGAAGAATTGGGTTGCTGCGGAAGAGTACTTACTAATTAATTATCATACCCGCGATACAGATACTACTATACCCAATATAAATTATATCTCTACACACAGTTTCCTTCAAACTCACAGAAATGGCAGACTGTGGCATCCCAGTTTGCTCAGCAAGTGGGACTTTCCCAACTGCGGAGGGGCAATAGATGGGAAGCATGTCCACATCGTCCCACCCCCCATCTCAGGGTCATACTATTAGAACTATAAGGGGTTTAATAGTATTGTGATGTTGGCGGTGGTGTCGGCGACATGCAAGTTTTTGTATCTGGACATGGGGAAGAATGGCCAGATGTCGGATGGTGGAGTCAACCCCCAGTTTGAGTTCTACAGATGGCTCCATAATGGCAGCTTGGGCTTGCCACCTGCGGAAGACAATGTGGGTGGGCTTCCGTTTGTGTTCCTCGCTGATGAAACGTTTGGGCTGGGTGATCACCTGATGCGGCCGTCCCCATTAGGACCCTCACCCCAGAGCAGAGGGTTTTTAACTACTGGCTGGCCAGAGCCAGAAGAGTTGTGGAGAATGCATTCGGAATAATGGCCAGCCGGTTCCGCCTATTTCTGACAGCAATATACATGGCAGAATATAAACTGAACCATATTGTACTTGCCTGCTGCATTCTCCACAGTTACCTCAGAAAATATGCAACAAACTATGTGGCCTCAGTTGGAGCTGAGGCCAGATTTCAAAATACAAATCTGGTGACACTAGAACCTGGTCATCCTGGCTTGCCCCCCCAAAGTGCCCACGAAGTTAGACAGAAGTATGTTGAGTACTTTGCGGGTTAGGGGGGCCATTGTTATGCCAGCCAATGTGTGAAAAAAAATTTTTTTGAATTTTTTGGTGTAAACTGAACTCATATTTCATTTGATTTACATTTTAGCTGTCTCCTAGGTTCTCCAATGGCCTTATTTTTTGGCCATTTTCTTCAATAGTGCAAACGTAATTTATTTGATACATGAGGTGACAGTCTCTTCTTCAGCTAACTATTGTTAGTTATTGTATGTTGTGGGTCTGCAACACACACATTGTTTTTGTTGTTAATGTATGTAATGCATTAACGATAAAAATAATCATACTTTTCAGCTCCATGAATTAATTGCTTTGAGTCCCTGAAGTGTAATGATTGGGGCAAATTTTAGAGAACTGAGGGGGTTATTTACTAAAGGCAAATCCACTTTGCACTACAAGTGCACTACAAGTGCACTTGAAAGTGCACTGAAACTGCACTGAAAATGCACTTGCAGTGCAAAGTGGATTTGCCTTTAGTAAATAACCCCATTGTCACAGTAAACTACACCAACTTACTTCAAAAACTGGTATTGAGCATTGAAAGAAGAAGCTACACATTGTTGAGCATAAAACATTTTACTCAAAGCACATTCACATGTGCATTAGAAAAGGGTTTTTTTTACAAACCAACATCTTGGTGTATAACATTTTTATGTTTGACAGTAGAAATATCCTTTTTTTGGTTAAACAGGCATGTTTAAAACCATAACATACACAACTCAGGAACTTACAAAGTTTAACTTGGATAAATTGAAGGCAATATTTGACATTAGTATGTCATAACTGTGTTGATCTTGCCCTCATCAGATGGGGTGATGTCACCCCTCTAAAAGCCAAATTTTTAAGATGCACACAAATTGGGAGTGAAAATGTGGATTTCCCTCCTGATCCCATGTGTAATGTCAACATGTGCTAGCCCCCATCATGGGGGATCAATGGACGTGTTTTGGGGGTGCAACCCCTTCCTCTAATCTACTTTAGTTGCGAGGAAGGGGTTGCACCCACAAAACGCGTTCATTGATATCCCATGATGGCAGATAGCACATGATGACACACTGTGTGCATCTTCAAAATGTGGCTTTCAAATTACTTTAAAACTTTTTTTTTTTTGCCACTTCAGTCGACCTTTTCGAGGGGATTAAATCAATTTTGAAGATCATATTTGTACAATCACCCTCTCGGTGTCTCATCATCGTAGCTTTTGCCATAACCATATAATTTACAAAATATTACATCTCTTAGAGTAGCTAGACCAGTGACCCCTCTTGTCTCCTATACTACCTTTATTATCCCCACCCCTTCCCCCCCTACCACCCCACCCCCTTCCTCCCAAAACCATCCCCCCTCCCCTCTCTCCAAGGTCAATTCCTCTTTAGTCCTTCTGGTGCTAATCTAGGGCCTTCAATTCTTTCACATATCTCCAGGTTTTTTTAAATTGTTTCCAACGTTCCCAGACCTCCAGAGTCCCACTACCTACTTTGTCTGTATTATTTGCCAGCACCTCGTTATTGTGTGTTTCCTCTACCGCATCAAACCACTCCCATGTCTCAGAGCTTTCCTTCCTCTGCCATCCCTTCGGTATTAATCTGTTTGCGGCGTTTAAAAGAAAGGGTACCAATGTCTGCTTGTATTTTTTTGTATCCCCTTCCCCCCATGGAACAGCACCACCCATGGATCCTCCACCACCTCTATATCAGTGATAGTCTTTATTAACGCAAGAGTCTTCTTCCAGAAAGTTTTTATTTTAGGGCAACTCCACCAAATGTGACCCATTGTTCCTACACCTTGGCAACCTCTCCAACAAAGTGCTGATGTACCACTCTGATATTTACTTAAGATCTCGGGGGTTATATAACTTCTACTTATACATTTATAATTCATTTCTGCAGACCCTGTATTGAGTGTTAAATTAAAAGTCCTACTTAATATTTTACAAATTGTGTTTTTATCTTTCTTTGTGCCCAAATCATTCTCCCATTTCTCTATGAATGGCGGTATCTCCATCTTTTCCGCCCTCATCAGAATTTTATATAACTTCGAGATTATATTTCTCGGATTTTCTGAATCGCATAGCTTTTCCATCTCTGTCAAGTCCTCTCCGGATCTAATGGGTTGTGGCAATTTGCTCACGAAATGTTTCAGTTGTAGATATCGCCATTCATCTATCTCCCGTGGCTCCCTATCTTGTCTAAGCTGTTGAAGTGTTATTATTTTCCCTTCTTTAATTATTTCTCTAACCTGTGTTATCCCCCAAAATATCTCTTTTCCTCCTACTTTTTCAGTGCCTGGTGCAAAGTATTTGTTATCTTTAAGTGTCAGTAGTGATGAATTGTATTCCCCTATCACTTTCTTATAAACCCCATCCCAAACTTTAAATACCTTCTGTGTAATTACGTGAAGATTTTTAACTAATATTCTACAGTGTGGGGGATTCCATATAATATTTCCTAAGTGTACTTTACTAAGTGTATTTTCTATTTTCACCCACCGTTTTTCATTATCTTTTTTAACCCATTCTACTAGTCTTGACAAGACTATGGCCTTGTAGTAATTTCGTATGTTTGGTACAGCCAGTCCCCCGTTTTCTTTACTTTGTTTTAATGTCTGGAAGGAGACTCTTGCTCTTTTATTTTTCCAGATAAAGTTCATCATTATCTTATTTAATTTTGTTAGATAAAACTGGGGCAGTGGAACCGGGATCATCTGGAAGTGGTAAGTTATCCTAGGGAGGAGGGTCATTTTCAAGACATTTATTCGACCTATCCATGAGAGTGGTTTGCTGGCGAGTCTCTTGCATTCTAGTCTGATGTCGTCCAGTAGGGGGATGTAGTTTGTGTTATAAGTCTTTTCTATTGAGTTTGTTAATTTGATTCCCAAGTACTTAAGCTGCTTGGTCCACCCAAAACCCGAAACCCTCTTCACATTCTCTACCTCTGCCTTTTTAAAATTAATATTTAATATTTCAGATTTTGCTGAATTTATTTGGAAGTTGGACAAGTCTCCATATTTCCTCAGAACTTCATCTAATTTACTTAAGGAGGCCACTGGGTCTGTTATGTACAATAACACATCGTCAGCAAATGCTGCAATTTTGTGCTCGTCTTCCCCCACCTTAATGCCTTTTATATCAGAGTCTCTACGTATTGTTGCTAAGAGTGGCTCCAGGGACAAGACAAAGAGCAATGGCGACAGAGGGCATCCCTGCCTACCATGGGATGATGGTACAATGTCTTTATCCGCTGAATCATTTTGGGTCCTATTCCCATAGCCTCCAGAGTCTGAAACATGAACCCCCAGTCTACTCTGTCGAAGGCCTTTTCAGCATCCATCGACAGCAGTAGCCCTGGGGGTCCAGCCTCCCTCAGCTTTTGCAGCAAGAGAAGCGTTTTGACTCCATTGTCCCTCCCTTCTCTTTTAGGGACAAACCCCACCTGGTCCGGATTAACCAAAAAGTTCATAAATTCCTTTAATCTCTCTGCCAAGACCTTCGCATACAGTTTTGTATCGGTATTGAGTAGGGAGATTGGCCTATAGCTGGAACAAAGTGTTTTCTCCTTTCCTTCCTTCAGAATAATTGTAATGGATGCCTGAAGGGCGTCTCTGCTCATCTCATAGCTGTCTCCTAATCCATTCATATAACGGCAAAGCCTTGGGATTAATATTTCTTTAAATTTTTTGTAATAGAACAATGTAAGCCCATCCGGGCCCGGACTTTTCCCAGGGGCCCTGCCTGTTAAAGATTTTCTAATTTCATCCTCCGTAATTGGCTCCTCCAGAAGGTCCCTCGCTGAGTCTGGTATTATAGGTAGTCTAGCTTTCTTCAAATAGTTTTTGTTAACCTCTCTCCTATTTTTAGATTTGGTGTCGTGCGTTTTAACTGAATACAGGTCTTGATAGTATTCCTTAAAGGTTTCGGCTATCTTTCTAGATGAGTATTCCAAGTGACCGTTTTTAGTCTGAATCTTCTCAATGAAATTTCTAGCTTTCTTTTTTTTAACTATTTTTGGGAGTACCTTGCTAGGTTTATTTCCCCAACAGTATTGGTCTCTTACCATCCTACCATATATTATTTTTGATTCTAACTCCAGTGCCTTTTTTAACTCTGTCCTTTTGATTGTCAACTGTCGATACACCTCGCGGGATAACGGGCCTGATTGTTTTTTATGTTCCTGCTCCAACTTATCTACCTCCCCTGTTAGATTCTGAATGCCCTCTCGTTTTTCTCTTTTCCTCCTGGCTCCCAACTTAATTAGGACCCCTCTAATATAGGCTTTGTGTGCCTCCCATAGTGTGGACCCTGGAACTTCTCCGTTATCATTCTCTGCAAAATAATTCTCCAGTTCTTTTCGGACTACTGGGTATCCTTCCTCATCCCGTATCAATTCCTCGTTGATACACCATTGACCCCGGGACCCAGAATCCCCACCTAATGTCATTTCCATGACCATAGGGGCATGATCTGAAAAGGTTACATTGCCTATCTTGATGTCCACCACCTCATCTATTTCCCTATGATCAATAAGCCCCACATCTATACGGGAGTACGAGCCGTGGACGGGAGAATAATACGTATAGTCGCGCCTACTAGGGTGCCTCACCCTCCAAATATCCACCAACTGGTGTAAAGATAATTTTTGTTTCACCAGCTTTAGTTGACCATTATTTGTTTCCTGTGCACGGGTCGTACTATCCATTCTTGGGTCCAAACAGAAGTTAAGGTCCCCCATCAAAATTAGGTGTCCTTTCCTGAATTCCATTATTTTCTCTAAAATATGAACAAAGTATTTAATTGGGTTTTTATTTGGTGCATAAATATTATCTAAAGTATACTCCCTTTCATTTAATCTACCTCTAAGGATAAGGAATCTGCCTTCCGGATCAACCATTCTATCCTCCAGCACAAATCTTGTTGTTTTTGCAAACCCTATGGCCACCCCTCGAGTTCTACTCGAGATGGTGTCTCCGTGATACCAGAGCGGGAAGTCGTTGGAAAAGAGCCTTAACTTAGATTGTTGTGAAAACGTTTTAAAATTAAAAATTGTAACGATAAAAATGTAAAAATTTTGGGGTATTTTATATTCTACCTAAAACATCAAGGATGTTGTTGAGTCTTTTTTCAACATCATTGATGTTTTCCTTTATCTTCTCTAATTCCCGATTGCACTACTGATCTCCGCAATGAGAATCTGTGCACATGCACCGGTGAAATGAGTTTCTTCTTCCACAACATCCACATCACATAAAAATTAAAAAAAACACCATGTATTATAAATATGCATGCATACATTTATTACCTGAAGGTGTGGTCTCAGACACTGACCTGTTGTGGTCACTATTTCGCCAATTCCTGAATCTCTCCCTCCACATCTTCTTCAGGGTGTGTGGGAATTTCCACTTCTTTAGGAGGTATAGTGTTCTTGGTGTCCTCAGATGTCCCGAGTCTTTTCTCCCCTATGTGAATAAAAAATAAAGTATACTTAGTACACAGATATTTTAGGCAAGAAATAGGAATATGAAACATTGCTTGGAAGTGTCGTACAATTGTCTGATTTGGTAGAGTTCCAAGCTGAAAACATGTTTTTTCCCTTTTCTAAAGCTGGAATACTTACTTTTTTGTTATTAAAGTTTCACAGATGGAAAGACCCCTAGCATTCACTGGAGCACCTGCAAAGGACACCCTAAAAAGGTTGTTCTGGTGTCCCACACTAGTGCTTATGCATCCAGATGTGTAAACAGCTGCTGAGTGTCCTCTCCTTACACTGAATCAAGTTTGCATTTCATTATAGTTATAAACACATCTAGAGAACAATGTACTTAAACTTCTTTTCATACAAATAGACCTGAACAAATGTAGTTAACCTGCAGCTGCCAAAAACATAGTATTAGTGGTCGAACTAAAGATGTTTACTATGGATGATCGAACAAATGATGTTTACTACGAACGATTACTGTCCCCATGCCATTTTAAAACGTACAACAGTAAAGAAAAGCACATGGAGCAGCATGCAAGTAATAATAATTGGAACACACGACAAATACTTACTTTTTTGCAGCACTCCCTTGATCCTTCTTTACTGATCATGCTCCCTCAATTTGAGGTCTGACCAGCATTTCCTTAATTGCTCCTTGGATCGTCGTACCCCAAAATTCTTCTGCAGACTTCTCACAACTTTAGTCATGATCTTTCTCACATTTGGGTTGCTGTACGGTCCATACTTGCGATCATAGTTAGCCCTCTTCAAGATGTCCACCATCTCCACCATCTCTACAAAGGACTTATTTGAGGCCTTAAATCTACTCCTGGATTGGGACGTTTGTGGCTCTGGGCTTTTGTCATCCTCCTTGTTAGGGATGAGCTGAACACCCCCCGGTTCGGTTCGCAGCAGAACATGTGAACAGGCAAAAAATGTGTTTGAGCACGTGAACACGTTAAAGTCTATGGGACACGAACATGAATAATCAAAAGTGCTCATTTTAAAGGCTTACTGTATATGCAAGCTATTGTCATAAAAAGTGTTTGGGCCCCTGGGTCCTGCCCCAGGGCACATGTATCAATGCAAAAAAGTTTTAAAAACAGACGTTTTTTCGAGAGCAGTGATTTTAATAATGCCTAAAGTGAAACAATAAAAGTGAAATATTCCTTTAAATTTCATACATGGATGGTGTCTATAGTATGCCTGTAAAGTGGCGCATGTTTCTCATGTTTAGAACAGTCCGAGAGCAAAATGACATTTCTAAAGGGAAAAAAGTCATTTAAAACTACTTGTGGCTATAATGAATTGTCGGTCCCGGCAATATAGATAAAAGAAGTCATTGAAAAAAATGACATGGGATCCCCCCAGTCCATTACCAGTCTATTTGGGTCTGGTATGAATGTTAAGGGGATCCCCGAACCAAAATTAAAAAAAATTGTGTGGAGGTCCCCCCAAATTCCATACCAGGCCCTTCAGGTCTGGTATGGATATTAAAGGGATCCCTGCACCAAAATGTAAAAATAAAATGGTGTGGGGGTCCCCCAAAAATCCATACCAGACCCTTATCCGAGCACGCAACCTGACAGACCACAGGAAAAGAGGGGGGAAGAGAGAGCGCTCCCCTTCCTGAACCATACCAGGCCACATGCCCTTAACATGGGGAGGGTGCTTTGGGGTGGCCCCCCTAAGCACCTTGTTCCCATGTTGAAGGGGACAAGGGCCTCATCGCAACAACCCTTGCCCTGTGGTTGTGGGGGTCTGCGGGCGGGGGGCTTATCGGAATCTGGAAGCCCCCTTTAAAAAGGGGACCTTCAGATCCCGGCCTCCCCCTCTGTGTGAAATGGTATCGGGGTACAATTGTACCCCTACTATTTAACAAAAATAGTGTCAAAATGGTAAAAATGACAAGACATGGCTTGGGACAAGTCCTTTATTAAAAAATAAAAAATAAAAAGTCCTACAAAGTTTTCTTCTTCTCTTGCTCCGCCAACGGACCGAAAAATAAAAATAAAAATGTGACCGACCCGCCTCCATGGGAGGCAGCCGCCATATGATGCGTCTTCGCTTTGACAGTTCCTTTATAACTGAGGGTGGGGCCACACCGTGACGTCCCCCTCTGATGCACAGGGACATCCCTATGGCTTTCCCAGGGGTTCAGAGGGAGCGGGGCCACCCGTTTATGTATGTGGCCCCGCCCTCTCTGACACCCCGTGTTTCCAACAACAAGCTCACATCGAACATTTCCATCGGAAAATCTGACCATGTGTACGAGGCATAAGTCCTGCCCCAGGAGTGATTTTATGTCTGTCCTGAGGCATATACAACTGGGCGAGAACCAGGCTTTAAATTAAGCTATAGTAGCTGCATAATAGTCATCTCTGATTTCCACAAACCCTGTTCCTCCAACTGTTTGTTTTGCCTTATGAGATGACCTGTTAGGGATTGGAAATATTTAAAGAATGATCGTCAGTACGTATGAATCTGTCGGACTTTGGTTGATCGTGTGTAGGCAAGTCCATTCGTTTGAAAGTCCGTCGAAAAGTCTGTCGGACCAGTCCAGTCGAAAAGTCTGCCTGTGTGTATGCGGCATTACTCTTGGTAGGTGCAGGAACAGGCCTTGCTGTGAAATATTATATCAAGAATTGTAATTACATGCCCCTGTTAAACAGGGGCAGAAAAATTGGGCTTTTAGTGGTGGTGGTACCAGAACCCCTAACAGTTACTCTTGATGAGCGCAGGAACGGGCCCTGCTGTGAAATACTATATCAAAAATTGTAATTACATGCCCCTGTTAAACAGGAGCAGAAAAATAGGGCCTTGGGTGGTGGTGCCACAACACTGTAACCCCTCACAGATACTCTTATTAGGCCCATAAACGGGCCTCATAATATTATTGGAAGCTAGCACCATCAAGATTGAGGAGGAATCGGATAGTCAGCATAGGCAGTCTTCAGGGGATCCCACATCCATAGAAAATTCAATCAGTTACATCAGCATCAGATGCTTCATAGCTGTTGATCCAAGACTGATTCATTTTTTATGAATGTGATCCTATAAACGGAGTCTGTGGACAGGTGCACTCTCTGATCCCTTACAAAGCCTCCAGCAGCACTGAATGTGCGTTCAGAAAGAACACTGGATGCAGGACAGGCTAGTAGCTTAATTACATATTGAGGGAGTTCTGGCCAGTGGTCCATCCTCAAGACCCAGTAACCCAGTGGATGCTCTGTTGGAAAGATCTCCAAATCTGCTCTTGCCCCCAGATATTCCTGCACCATGTAATGCAGACGCTGGCGATGGTTGCTTGAACCGATCAAACCATTGCGCTGAGGACTGAAAAATAGTCTAAAGGCATCGGTCAGCTGGCCACCTTCTCCACCGCTCTTCCTCTGACTGAACAAAACCTCAGCAACACATTTCCAGCACCAGGAAATTGTAACTTCCTAGGGTCTGGAAATGCATTGCACAAACCATTCTTCAAGGCCCCCTGAAGATGTTTCATCCTCTGCTCCCTCTGCGAAGGCAGGATGAGTTCTGCAACCTTACCCTTGTAACATGGATCAAGAAGGGTTGCCAGCCAGTATTGATCCCTCTCCTTGATACGGCTAATCCTAGGGTTCTTTCGCAGGCTTTGCAGAATCAGGGAGGCCATGCAGCAGCGTAAGTTTGCAGAGGCATTCAGTTCTGAGTCCTCTAGGTCACTAAGGATCACATGATCTGTAACAACCTCCTCCCAGCAACATACAACTCCTTGGGTTTCTGGGGACTGAAACCCATCCCTTGAAGACTGCTGCTGAGTGTTATCCTCTGCATCCATGCTGACACAATCCTCCTCCTCCTCTTCTTCCTGTGTGTTTGGCAGGCCCGCAGGAATGCTATCTGGATAAAGGGGGCCTTGAGAGGTAAGGAAGTCCTCCTCTTCCTCCCACTGTTCTGCCTCATGTGCCCTGTCCATTATTCCGCAAAGCGTGTGCTCAAACAGGAAGACTAGAGGGACAGTGTCACTGATGCATGCATTGTTGCTGTTTACCATCTTTGTGGCCTCCTCAAATGGTGACAGGACAGTGCATGCATCCTTGATCAGTAGCCACTGACATGGAGAAAAAAAGCCAAGCTCCCCTGACCCTGTCCTGGTGTCATACTCACACAGGTACTCATTGATGGCCCTCTGCTGCATGTACAGCTGCTGTAGCATTGCCAATGTTGAGTTCCACCTTGTGGGCATGTCACAAATAAGGCGGTTGGTGGGCAGGTTGTATTTCCTTTGAATGTCAGCCAGCTGAGCACTGGCATTGTATGACCAGCGGAAATTATAAGGGTAAAATGCTATTGATTTATAATTGCTTTATAAGGGTAAACTGCTTTTGATTGATAATTGCTTCTTGATTAATAAGTAGATATATGAAAAAAACTTGTACTTTAAATGAACTTGTAATTTCTGTGATATTCCAGCCAAGACTACAACCTCTGTGGTTTTTTAGCTACGGAAGCAATAATCTATTTAGATGCTAGGAGGTGTTAAGTTAGTTTAAGATAAGTTCTCTATTTTACATACATTTGTTTTAACCACAGGCCGTAACATTTGAATTCTTAGAATGTGGTTACACGCTTCTACTTAGGTGATATTTGAATTCTTAGAATGTAGATACACGCTTCTGTTTAAGTGACGCACAAACTTAGTCTATGCAGGATGAGACCCAGGGAGGTGTGATAAAGACAGCTATGTGGTAACACACAAAGAGAGGTCATGTTATGTTGTTATGATGTATATCTTTAACTTGTATTTTGATTGGTCCACCTACGAGTGGAATACGTGACAGTTACTCTATATATTCAAATGCCCGAGCACCCATTAAATCGTATTCATGATTCACGTACAACCCGTGTATGTGTCTTGTTTACCTCACCGGTGAAGGGGTTGGAATCCACACACCCAGTGTCCGAGCCTAGGCTAAGAGGTCCAAAAGAACCGAACCTAACAGAGCTGGTACCAGGAGTGGGGTGGCGCTGTCCGGCAGGTAAGTGGACAATATTTTACCTAATTTTTGGTGAAGTCTGTACACTTATTCTGTCGCGGCGACCGACCACAATTTTTGTTGTAGACTGTTTTATTGATATTCTGTGCTTCTATCAGGAAAGAGATAGTTTGACTAGTGCAGGTCAAAAATTATACTTGGGAAGTAATTTTTTTACGCTCAAGTCCAAAGGACGGGTGTTATTGTGGAGCCCCATTGATAGAAAGCGCGCATATGAATTATTGGTATATGCATATTGTTTATTTTTATTGCATTTTAAAATTGTGAAAATTTATAGCTTACTGCTTATAGCATAAGTATTGTACCAATGTTATTGTTGAGTAAGGAAATTTTAAAAGTCAATAGTTGTTCATAAGAATTCTTGTTATTGGATTTAGAGTATAGATACTGTTTATGTTACAGGGCACGTAAGTATCTCTTTTCAAATGTCTATGGGCTTGCATGATTATTGTGAAATACCTATCACTAGATGTGGCCAATGCAGATTAGGCTTGTTGTTTCTGTACCAAGAAGACCTTCCCATATTAATATCCACTAGACCTTACGGTTTCACTACCAGACTGGGAAAAACCCCAGTCTATCCCCAAACTGACAACTCAACTACCTCATATTTGTTGAAAATTAATATACATAATTTTATCGGTGAGGACAATTTATTGTACGGGTCCTCCTTTGACGAAGTAAAATCCCAGATCATAAGACATACTGGTTGCTACCATCCCTGTCCCTATTCTAGCCACCAAATACCACCAGAGATAAATGGGGAATTCTGCAGACAAGATGGACAAGGAAGCCCAGACTCAGATACCCCAAGCTGGTCAGGTTTGTCAGCCCACTCCATATGAGTACATATATACCCTTGTCCCAGCTGGAAGTATTGAACCTTTCTGGACCAACGTCCGACAAAGGTGTCACCAAATAGGACTTTCAGACATAGGCACAGCTGGCCCTTGTAATGAAAGTGACTGGCAGGAAGTCCAGAAAATTTGTGGAACCCATAAAAATAGTTATCCTCCGGGATCATGGGACCCAGATTATATGAAACAAACATGTAAATTGTGGGAGGGTCGGGGTGCGCATGCGCGAGGGACTCCAAGATGGCCGCGTAAGCCGGGAGCTCCTCACTATCCCAGCCAGCCAGCCGCCCTAGCGCCGTATCAGAAGCCGCTGCCAGCCCGAGCACAGGAGAATCGGCTGGGGGAACACAGCGGTTCCCCACCCATGCCATCCACGGCAGCCAAGAAGGACCTGGGACCCCGTTTTGAGGCTGTGAAGTTACAGGCCGAATCCAAGATGGCGGCCGCGCCTCAGACACAGGCAGCGCCTCAGACACAGGCAGCATCAGGGGGAATACAAGATCCCAGGCAAGTGATCGCTCCTGCTACTCTCCCATACCCTACCTCTGCTACATCCTATTCTCATCCCACCACATCCCCCTCAGGCCACAACTCAGCTTTCCTGAATGAGAGCCCCCTGGCAGCCCCCTTGCTATCTCCTATGGGACATTCTCCTCTTCCTCAGCACAGTAATGACTATATGGGAAGCACAGGCACAGACATGCCCCAGAATGCGGGGGATCTTTTCCTCAAACTATCTGACTTGCTGGAAAGGGGCTTAGCTAATACAGCTCACAAAATAACAAATGACATTCGATCCGACTTCCAGAATCTGGGCACCAGAATAGAAGCGATTGAACAAAAACTGGATTACACAGTCTCCAGAACTAACCAAAACTCTGATCACATACAGATCGTGCAGGATCAGTTAGATGCTGCCTTAAGTAGGATTGACGATTTGGAAAACAGATCGAGAAGGGAGAACTTCAGGGTCAGAGGCATCCCAGAAGCGTGCACGGATGTCCCCTCAGCAGTACAAGAATTAATTAAATCCCTTATCCCTGATATCTCTAAACATAACCTGGAATTAGACAGAGCCCACAGATCTCTGGGTCCCCCCAGGAAAGACGGGTCTCCCAGGGATATTGTGGTGAAGCCGCACCACTACGGAGTGAAAGAGAGCATCATGAAGCTCTCCCGCCAGCAGCCACACATATCATTCCAAGGCCATGACATTCAAATATTTGCTGACATATCGCCTATGACGATTCAAAAACGTAGAGCCCTTAAACCTCTACTTCTAATCCTAACACAAAAGGAAATAAAATACTGGTGGGCTTTCCCCTTTGCTCTGAAATTCACCTACAAAGGCAAGACACACTCCTTCACCACTCTATCTGAAGGAGAGCGGATTCTCCTGTCACTGAAGCTTATATCCCAGGATTTAGAGATGGACACATCAAACACGCAATCCGGATCTTCTAAGAGACAGACTCCTACCAGCCCAGTATCCCCCTTGTGGAAAACCACGAAGAGTAGACGAGTAAGGGAACCGATGCCCTCCTGAATTACCTGTACACGTCCAGACAGTACCCGGACACATTACTCAGGACACCTTCCAAGGCGTCAACCACCCTAAAAGACCATCTTGTACTACTAAGGATCAGGATGCACGATCCCTGAACCCATCAGGGACACTGGACTCCCACTTCCAGATAGACTTCTCCAGTTCTCGACACAACTGACCGGTCAGGTCACCCTTCACCTAGAAAAAGAATCGCTTGGTCAGGCGACCTCTCCCAATGGGGCATCTGTCCCTTCTCAAGCGATTCGCTAATACTTGGCTCCCACCCCTCCCCACAGAGGGCGCATAGATCTTCTACAATCAAATTTGCAAAGTTCACCGAAGAACAAGCTGTTGGGACTTCCCACCTGCGGGTCAGCCTTACCACCGGCTGGTGATGTGGTGGACCAGGGGACGGACACAATGACTCACGGGCCTATTGGGAAAGGACAGCTCCTAATAGGGGTTTTTTTCTTTTTTTTTTACAGCCCCTACAACTACCCCCCTGATTGAACTCATCCCTCCCCCCCGTTCCCCCTCCTCTCCTTTTCCCTCCACCCTCCCACCCCCCTTACCCTTCACACATCCCCCCTGGGCGGTTTTGGCCCACAGCAGGACTTTTTTTTTTCTGATCTTTTTTTTCTTTTTTTTTTTTTTATTAAGCCGCCTGGCTTTGATACATTCGTCTCGAATTGCTACAGTATTGAAATGGTTGTCCTCACTAGGTTCTGTTAATTTCATTCTTTAGGACTCCCAACTGGGCAGGCTCTGACTGGGGTAGCAGTCATGCGCCTCCACCCATCTCACGACAATGGAACCTCCATGGTCGGGAGATGGACTGATAGCCCCTCCGGAGGGCTACTATTGGTTATTGTTGGGCGACATGGAGGGGATCTTTACACCCCCTCGATGCCGCAGGTTCCTCTTGGGACTATTCTCACGAGAACACTTGCATTTACTTTCTTCTCTTCTCTCTTTCTTTTCTGTCCTTTTCTCTAACCCTATTTTTTGTTTGTGCCAGTCCACAGGATTCTTGATCGGCCTTCTCTCCTCCAGGCTCCAGATCCTGTCTCGCGATCCGAATAACCATGCTCCACCACTCTCCAGAGGAGGTAAGAAATACCGCACCACAATCGTTCCCCCCAATTAGCCGACATGTCTAGTGACACTTTGGTTCATCCGTCCTTTAAATTAGCCTCCCATAATGCCCAGGGACTTAACTCAGCGGTAAAGAGGCGTAAATTACTCCAATCTTACCACGCACAAAAATTGGCGGTAGTCATGATCCAGGAAACACATTTTCCCTCCAATTACAACCCAACATTTCTACATGCTCAATACCCCACATTCTTCCTAGCGAATGCAGAGGACAAGACCAGAGGGGTGGCGATAATATTTGCAAAACAGTGTAAATTTAAGCCCGATTTAGTTCACAGAGATCCTGAAGGCAGATTCTTGTTGGTTAAAGGCAAAATGGATGAAAGCCTCTATTCTTTCATCTCGTATTACACCCCCAATAAGGGCCAAACTAATTTCTTCCAAGCAATGATACAAATTCTAAGCCCACTATTGGAAGGAACGGTAATTTTCGGAGGTGACTCCAACGTGGCCTTTGACCCAGGTCTAGACAAATCCAAACCATTAAAAGCACAATCAATCCGCCCCACAAAAACAAGCTCCAAAATAGCGAAAATACTATATCGACAAGGCCTAGCCGATATCTGGAGAGAACTCAATCCCACTAAGAGGGATTACAAACATTTTTCAAACCCTCACAAAACATACTCCAGGATCGACCACATACTCCTGTCGGTAGTACATATACCCTATGCGATTAAGGCCTATATAAAGGACACTGCCCTCTCAGATCACGCCATGGTGATTGTAACACTAAGGAGCGGTTCTCACAAACCGCCCAATACCCATTGGAGAATCAACGACACTATTCTTAATGACCATATTTCAGTCATAGAGCTTGAGAAGGACTTAAAAGATTATTTTTTGCGGAACAATGTGGAGGGAATATCAGCCGAGACTCTATGGGCCGCTCATAAAGCGACCATAAGGGGAAAGCTCATTCAAATAGCTTCCAGAAAAAAGAAGGAGCAGAAGGCGGAGATAGAGAAACTAGAAAGGGAATTCAGGGCTCTATGCAAGCAACATAAACGGGACCCTTGCTCGGTCAAAATAGCCCAACTAGACGCAGCCAGAACAGCATTAAATATGGCCCACACAGTAAGGGCAGAGACACACTTGAAATGGAATAGCGCAAAATTTTATATTCAGCGAGATAAGATGAGTACCCTTCTAGCGAGAAAGCTATCTCCCAAAATCACTAACTTCTCCATCCCCAATATTAGACTTCAGGATGGCACCTCAACCCTTAACCCCCAAAAATCCTGCAAGCCTTTCATTCCTTCTACTCTAAATTGTATCAGCAAAATGACACAATGTCTGAATCCTCCTTAAAAGCTTTCCTAGATAGCATTAACATTCCAACCCTGAGTAAAAAACATAAGGATATCATGGAAGCCCCCTTCACCATAGAAGAAACATTAGAGGTCATTAAAAACTTAAAAGGGAGCTCAGCTCCTGGCCCCGATGGTTTTTCCAATCAATACTATAAAACATTCAGGAAAACTTTGGCACCCTTTATTACAAAATTCTTCAATTCCAAAAGAGAGGGGTCACCCCTTGAGTCACAACTAAATTTAGCTTTTATCTCGGTCATCCCCAAGCCCGACAAGGATCCATCTCTAGTCGAGAATTACAGACCGATCTCGTTGATTAACAACGACCTGAAAATACTCACTAAAATCCTGGCTAATAGAATCAACTCCTTCATCACCCTCTATATTCATAAAGATCAAGTAGGTTTTATGCCGGGAAGACAAGGCCCGGACCAGGTCAGAAGGGCGGTCGATATAGTATCTTTATTACAATCGGGTTGGGATGGAGGCCCAGGGCAGGAAGGTTTATTACTGTCTTTGGACCTCCAAAAAGCCTTTGATTCTCTATCTTGGTCCTTCCTATTCATGGGGATTTGGGGACAACTTTATAAACACCCTGAAAGCACTGTATTCCACTCCGAGCGCCAAGGTAAAAATGCACGGCTTCTACTCGGATCCCATTCAAATAACCAGGGGAACCAGACAGGGGTGTCCCCTTTCTCCAGTGATCTTCGCCTTAGCCATAGAGATCCTGGCAATTGCAATCAGGTCTAACCAAAACATCAAGGGGGTTAAGTGCGGAGCGCATTCCCACAAATGCGCCCTTTTTGCGGATGATATCCTTTTATTTGTCACTTCCCCTACTACCTCTCTACCCAACATTTGTAATCTCTTGAGGGCATTTGGATCCTTGTCGGGCTTAAAGGTAAATATGGATAAGTCTCAGGCATTAAATATTTCTCTTCCCGAAGCAGATGTAGATAGGCTCAAGCCTGCTTTCAAATTTAAATGGAGCGATTCCTCGATCCGATATCTAGGGATAAACCTAACCCCCAAGTTTGAGCAACTTTTTCAGGCTAATTTCCCTCCCATGTTCCGCACACTAGAATCTGACATCCAAACATGGTCCAACTTCAATATTTCATGGCTGGGCAGAATTAATTCTATCAAAATGACACTACTCCCCAAGCTCCTTTACTTGTTTAGGTCACTCCCGATAGATATTAGAAAACACCATCTTAAACCCCTACAAGGGAAGATAATAAAATTTGTATGGGGTAAAAAAGGATATAGAATAGCCCGTAATGTGCTTTGTAGCCCCAAAACCAAAGGGGGTCTGGGACTTCCAGACCTGTTCAGTTACTTCCAAGCGGCAAGGTTGGCCCAACTATCTATGGTATATTTCAAAGTCGAGAAACCCGATTGGATAGAAATAGAGAGACAAGCTGCCCCGACGTATACCCTGGACTACTTGCTCTGGTGCCCCATGAAATTAAGGCCCACCATTTTAGCTCCAACACTGTCTCAATCCTTGAAATTATGGGACTCAATGAAATGCTCCCCAGCTTTGACCTCACCTTCACGCCCTCTGGAGCACATCTTTCACAACCCCCGCTTTGTTCCGGGTCTGGACATCAAGTCCTTCAAATGGTGGTTAGACAAGGGGATGTACCGTATAGGTCACTTTCTCTACCCATCTGGCCCAATTACGCTAAAGCAATGCCTAACTAAACTCAAACTCCCAGGCACAGAGAGGTTTAGATTTGCTCAGATTTCCCACTTTCTTGCCTCCCTAACGAAGGGACAGGAACTCCCTCTGGAATTTACATCTTATGAACGTTGGTGCGGTCAAGCACTTGACACAAGGGGAGGAATATCTCTCATTTATGCGTCCCTTGTGGAACCCACCGCAAAATTCTCATACATGGACTCGTGGGAAAAGGATCTGCAGGAGTCCTGGAGCCTGGAGGAATGGCATCAGAGAGGATCCACAGCCTTTAAAGGTATTCTAAATACAGCATTGATAGAAGCTAATACAAAAGTGCTTATGCGATGGTACTTTGTACCCACCAGACTTGCAACTATGTTTTCTTCTGCCTCCCCTTTATGCTTTAGAGGGTGTCAAGCCCAGGGCTCTATGATCCATATCTGGTGGGAGTGTCCGAAAATAAGAGGTTTCTGGAACAAAATATTCACCTTGATCCGAAAAGTAACGGGTCTTCCCATCACTAAATCAGCCCAAGTGGCCTTACTCAATGCACCATCCCCTAAAACAACAAAACACTCTCAAAAATTAATTTCCTTTATGCTACTAGGAGCTAAGACTACTTTAGCCAAAGCCTGGAAGCAACCCACAGTGTCTTTCCAGGCTGCCAAAAGAAAGATATCGTGGATCATGTCCCTTGAAAAAATAGTCAGCTCTATGACGGACACCTCTAAGTCATTTGAGGCGACATGGGAGCCCTGGGCTGGTCACCTAGGCATTTCCCTCATCCCAGGTATTCAATTGTCTCAGCCAAGTTGAGTCTTTTATTTAAAAAAAAAAAAAAAAAAATAGGGGAATTATAAAATAAAATAATAATAACTATAATATACAAAGGAAAACACCTTGGACTGGACACAACCGTATCTCCTTTGCCAGCGAACCCTTTTTTCTTCTTCTTCTTCTTCTTCTTCTTCTTCTTCTTCTCTTTTCCTTCTCTTCTTCTCTTCTGTCTCACCATATCTTTTAGTTATGTACAACAAAATGATTTCAAGTTAGCAGTGTAACAGTTATGTTTTTCCTTCTGTTTACATAATGGCAGAATCTCTCTTGTCTCCATCAGATTGTCTTTAACGAGTTCTAGCTATAGACTCAGAACGGATTACTGCTTGTCGAAGGTTATCTGATGGAGGGGTCTTCTGGCCTCATTAGGGGTCTTTTATCCCCACCTCCGGGGCGGTGGCAGGTCCCCGGGAGTGGGGACAGTAGGTTTTCTGGATTAACCTCATTGCTTTCCCTGTGGTGGGTGGAATCCTAACACAGTGTGTTCCCGTTAGGGGTGTTGGGATTCTCAACCCATACAGGGGACTTCGACATTAGTTTTACCTACTGTACCAACGGCTAATGTAATTGGTTTTGAACCTTTGTTTACTTGCGTTATACATGCATAATATCTATCCCATACTTACAAGGGATTCTTCCAACATTCCTATGTATCTTATGTTCATCAATGTACTGCACTGCTCTTTAATAAAGCTTTAAAATTTAAAAAAAAAAAAAAAATTGTGGGAGGGTCATTTAATGGACAAGCTCTGTTAGGTTCGGTTCTTTTGGACCTCTTAGCCTAGGCTCGGACACTGGGTGTGTGGATTCCAACCCCTTCACCGGTGAGGTAAACAAGACACATACACGGGTTGTACGTGAATCATGAATACGATTTAATGGGTGCTCGGGCATTTGAATATATAGAGTAACTGTCACGTATTCCACTCGTAGGTGGACCAATCAAAATACAAGTTAAAGATATACATCATAACAACATAACATGACCTCTCTTTGTGTGTTACCACATAGCTGTCTTTATCACACCTCCCTGGGTCTCATCCTGCATAGACTAAGTTTGTGCGTCACTTAAACAGAAGCGTGTATCTACATTCTAAGAATTCAAATATCACTTAAGTAGAAGCGTGTAACCACATTCTAAGAATTCAAATGTTACGGCCTGTGGTTAAAACAAATGTATGTAAAATAGAGAACTTATCTTAAACTAACTTAACACCTCCTAGCATCTAAATAGATTATTGCTTCCGTAGCTAAAAAACCACAGAGGTTGAAGTCTTGGCTGGAATATCACAGAAATTACAAGTTCATTTAAAGTACAAGTTTTTTTCATATATCTACTTATTAATCAAGAAGCAATTATCAATCAAAAGCAGTTTACCCTTATAAAGCAATTATAAATCAATAGCATTTTACCCTTATAAACCTCCCTTTGATCATGTCATCTGTCCAGATGTCATTGATCACTTTACATAGCATTATCATACCATCTCTCTTCTCCCTTTGGGGGAAGTGAAGAAAGGAGCAAGTTAGGGTCCGGGGTGGGCTCCTTTGACACCTCTAGTTTCCCCATTTTACCCAGGATACAGAATACCAATTTAACAACCAGGTATATGGCGAAAAACAAAACAATTACCAAGAGCAACACTATGCCTATCTTTTTAAAGAATCCTGTAATGTTGGACCAAGCTCCTCCGAACCAACCTCCCACACCTGAAAGAGGATTCCAGTCATCTGTGAACGTCCTGGCCTGTTCTAATAGTTTACTCCTTTGAGTGGCATGGTTCTGTATTATATCATGATAATCAGGTACAGTCAAATGTTCAATTGGGGTAATAAAGTTATGGATATAAGTACAACACATGGGGTTTGTTATTCTTTGTAGATACTTTAAGGAGTAATTTTAATGCTGATATGGGACAGTTACCAGGGGTTATGTAATATCCCAGTATGAGATCTTGGACTGGCATTCGCTTTGACATATCGCGGGGGTAACAACACTTGGGATCCCTAGGGGCATCTCTATTAGACCAATAAGTGGGTCTAATGGCTCTCTTACTTCTATGGTGTGTTTCATTGGTTCCCATGTTCTCCCACCCACATGATTTGTAATCATAGCATATTATGAAAACACAAATGCCTGCAAAAACAGTAAAAGTCAAGGCAGCTAGGCATATGAAGTATATGAATTTTCTGTTCTTGGTCAATTGGATTCGTCTCCTTCTTCCCTCTCCTGATTGTTCTCCTGGTCTTGCAAGGCAAGGTTCTCCATTTCCTCCATCAGTTCTATCTCCTGATCTGAGAGTGTTGGTTCCTCCAGATAGTCCGGGTTGGGATGAGGTGGTGGTACCGGTGGATCCGGAGTGTCCGGGTAGTTGGGGCTCTTCTTCAGTCGACTCGCATGGATCCATTGTGGTGAGTAAGTTGTCAGTACAGCCGTTCTGGAAACTTTCTCAACATTCCATGGTCCAGTGAAGATGGGTCCAGTAGTTTTCCTTCCAGCCAGCTGCTTGATCAGGACCTTGTCACCCGGAATGAAGGGATGGGTAGGTTCTGTGGAAAGAGGAAAATGGGTGACAGACACATGCTCATTGATTCCTTCAATGCTACTTACCAGTTCTTTCACGTACTTTTCCTGCAAAGAATATAGGTTAATGTCTTCAGTTGAGTCTAGCTTGGGAATGTCTATTTGGCATGGTTTTCCCATTAATATTTCAAAGGGGGAGAATAGTGTTTTTGAGTGAGGTGTGGTTCTAATCTGGAATAGGACAGTAGGTAGGAAATCTATCCAGTTCTTAAAAGTACCCTGGGTTGCCTTTTTTAATTTGTCTTTTATGTTCCTATTCATTCTCTCTACCATTCCTGCACTCTGGGGGTGATAGGGGATGTGAAGTTTCCATTGAATTCCCAGTATTTTGGCCAACTCTTGTGTAGCAGCGGAGGTAAAGGCTGGGCCTTGGTCAGACCAGATTCTCTGAGGGATCCCAAACCTGGTGATCCAGTGGTTAAGTATACCTCTGGCAGCTATCTTTGCGGTTTCCCCTGTGGTGGGAATTGCCTCCACCCAACCTGACCATTTGTCCAAGATGACCAGTAGGTACTTTAAGTTACCCTTCTGGGTGGGCATATGGGTAAAGTCCACCTGAAGGTCCTGTAATGGGCCCAAAGGTGGAGGTAGAACCCCATGCAGGCCATATCTTTTTCCCTGTACATTGTTCTGGGCACATGTTAGGCAACTCTTGGTCAGTGTCTCAGCTTGTTTGTGGGAGTCTAGAGTACAGAATAGTTCCTCATAAAGGTTTAAAAGGGGTTTTGATCCTATGTGGCCAGGGCCATGAAGATATGACAAAAGAAGGGGGGCACTGGCTGTGGGAATGCCTATTACCCTCCCTTTTGTCCAAAGACCATTATGGTCTTTGGTCAATCCTTCTTTGGACCAATGTATTACATCCTTCTCAGTAGCAGAGGACTGCATTTGAGCTGCCACAGTGGGGAAGTCTGGGGAGTTGAAATCTTGTTGGAAGAACACAGAAGTGGGGGTTGGAGATACTTTGGCTTTAAGAGCCACTTCTTTAGCTATTCTGTCTGCCAGAGCATTCCCTCTTGCTATGGTGCCTTTATCAGTGGTATGAGCCTTCACCTTGACAATGGATATTTTGCGGGGTAATTTGATTGCCTCTAGCAACGCTAGGACTTGCTCTTTGTTGGAGATATTTTTGTTATCTGCCGTTTTAAACCCTCTTTTCGCCCAGATGACCCCATAGTCGTGTACCACCCCGTATGCGCTACTTGCTGTCTGTGTAAATGTTCACCTCTTTGTCCTTAAAGAGGGTACATGCCCGGGTCAAAGCTGTGAGCTCTGCAATTTGTGCAGATCCTCCTGGTATAACATCAGCTTCCAGAACCACATCTGGTAGCTGCACAACAGAGTACCCTGTTAGAAAGGTATGATCAGTAGGTCTGGAGCAACTACCATCTACAAATACATCCTCTGCCTCTTTAAGTGGTACATCAGTGAGATCCCTTCTAGGTGAAGTGACTTGTTCCAGTTGAATGGTGCAATCATGGGGCACCTCTGGTTCACTCTGAGGAAGAATTTTGAGCAGGTAATGCAACATTCTTACAATGGGTGTTGTGTCAGGTGGGTATTTGATTTTAAGTCCTGCAGTGTTGAGGAGAAGAATCTCATACCCACTTGCCCTCTGGGTGGTCATATGTTGTGTATTGAGGTTTTGCAGAAGATGAGTGACTGTGTGGGTGGTGTGAAGTGTCATGGGGTGTCCTAACACTATTTTGCTGGCCTCCTGTACGGCCATGGCACATGCAGCAATGTTTTGGAGACAAGCTGGCATGCCCTGTACCTGCACTGGTAACTTCTTGGAAATGTAAGCCACTGGCCTGTATCCGCTACCATGGCTCTGAGCCAGTACCGCTGCAAATGTTGGACCGGATACTACACAGTATAGATGTGTATCCTTCTTGTAATTCATTAGTCCCAGGGCTGGTGCCTCGGTCAAAGATTCCAACAGGGTCCTGAAGGCCTGAAACATTTCTTCCGTCCATTGTACCACCTTAGGGGCAGTCACTAGGGTGGACGGTCTGAGAATGGAGTCATAGTAGGAGCAGTCTGGAATCCACTGTCTACAGTACACAATAGATCCTAGGAAGGATAGCAAAGCACTTTTGTCCTTTGGGGGTGTGAGGGCAGTTAAGGCCTTTACTCTGTTTGGAGAAACATACCGTTCCCCTTTCTGAAGGATACATCCCAGGTATTCGACCCGTGGGGATACCCATTGTACCTTTTTCCTGGAGGCCAATCACTATTAGGCCTAATCCCATCATCTTTTCAGGTTACACCGATGAGCCAGATTTTTGTTTCTTAAATGGTGCATCACTGATAGAAGGAGGAATTCCTAATGGAGAATTTTGCAGGAACACAAAGGTAAACTTTACACTTCGAGATGTACAAAGGTTCATGGCAGATAGATCATTTGAAATCGTAGGGTTAAATACTACCACGATTGCTGATGCGGATGAAAGAGTAGGTAATTACACACTCTACAATATTTCTGACTGTGTTCATGCCAGGTCTGGAATGGATAAAACACCCTTGCAGGGGGGGGCGTGGCCTGGACGGAGACCAAGATGGCAGCATAAGCCGAGAGCTCCTGCGATCCGGGGAACGAATCTAGCCTTTAGGGGAACCTACGCATTGCCAACATCATGAGCAGATCCACCCGGAGCTCCTCGACATCCCGCGCAACCATCGACTCAGGTACGCAGCTGAGTAGGAACATACCGGACATTTTCCGGACCCAGCGCTTGGTTGCACACGCGGCCTCACAGGCCCCAACCCCGTCCTCGCCTAACATGGAACCCGACACTCCGCTGCCTGGTAGTTCCGCCGCAACTGCAGGGCGAACTCACCCCCCAAGTCTGTTTGACTTAGAAACAGTGGCCGCAGACATTAAAAATACTGTCACAACGGCGATCGCTGATCTTAAAGCCGAAATACATGCAGTGGCACACAGGATTGATGAGGTGGAACAAACCTCTCAGACACACGCTGCCGCCATTCGACAAGTGCACACTGCCTTTGACTCCCAGCTCTCCCAGCTTCTGGACTTACACAGGCATGTCGAAGACCTCGACAACCGCGGTCGGAGGCATAATATTAGAGTGAGAGGGGTACCTGAGGCCATAGAACCAGGGGCATTGCAACAAACCATCTGCACTATCTTTAATGAATTGATTGATCGCCCAGCAGACTCTCCTATAGAAATGGAAAGAGCCCACCGAGCCCTGCGCCCTGTACCCCGTGAAAATGAACCACCAAGGGATATAATATGTTGTGTAGTCAACTTCCCACTGAAAGAGGAGATACTTCGCAAAGCCAGGGAAAGAGGCCGCATCCTCCATAATGGCGCGGAAATTAAGCTTTTTCAGGATCTTTCACAAATAACACTCCAGCATAGACGAGCACTACGCCCCCTTCTGGACGTCCTAAGAGCCAGGAATATCCAATACCGCTGGAAATTCCCCTTTGGGCTGTCAGCATCCACCAGAGGTCGCTCTGCGCTCCTCCGCACACCTGATGACTTGCTGGGTTTCTGCGATCAACTCGACCTTCCGCACGTTGAACTTCCAGAATGGTACGCCGCCTTCTTCCCCTCTGAACCCTGGCTTCCGGTTTCGCTACACCCATCTCCAAAGGCCCAACGCCACAGATCCCGCAGATACAGAGCTGACCAACCTAACTTGGGAAACCACACTTCACGCCGTGATCAACATCAACGCAGCCCGGGATCCCCATCTACACCCTCCAGGAGGAGGGATCGTATGGATGCCTAACTCACCTTACTCCCTGTTCACCAGATGCCGCCGCCTGACTCCCTTCCCTTCACACCAGCCTCCAACTTCTCTGTGAAAATGCTCGACAGCATCACCCGATGGAGGTTTCGATCCACTTGCCGAATAATTACCTTGTAAGAGTCTGGGACGTCGCTCTGAGTCACTCTTACACCGCAATTGAATACCCCCAAAATCACAGTGTGAATGCCCGGGATCCCCGTCTGCATCACCCAGGAGCTGAGACAGACGCCTTCTGGATGCTTAATATACCTTATCTCCTGTCCACCGGATGACGCCGCCTGATTCCTATTCTCACTGTCCCCTGCACCAGCCTCCAATCTCTATGTGAAAATGCCTGGCTACACTACTCGATGGAGGCCACGATCCATCGATCGGATAACCACCATGTAAGGTAAACAGCACTGAAGCCTCTCTACCCATCCTTCCTCGAAGTCCACACCATCTTCTACATTGCCTTTGTTGACACTCTCAACTCATTGCGGATTACGGGGGGGGGGTGGGTTTTGGAGGGGGGTTTTGGGTTTTTTTTTTTTTTTTTTCTCTCTTCTCAAAGACTCTATAAGCATATAAGAACTGTGAGGGTGTCCTCTTCTTTTTCTTTTTTAGCCCTCTGTTTTCATGCATAGAGTTATATAAGAACTCCTGTCATTGCTTAGTTCAGCTAATGTAACCTTTATTTTAGCCTCTAAGAAAACAGTTTGCCTTTCTTTGCCAGCCTGAGGCGTCACTTGAGGCCATACTTTTACCACAGGATAATGCCCCCCAAATCACAGCGGGGTTGCCGGGGCTATCCTCCTGCGCGACACCCCTGCCTCCTCCCAGAAAGGTGGGAGGAGGGAGGACGCAGATTAGACCTGTTAATTGAATTGACACCGCTCTGCCTGTCTTGGCAATGTGTTCGGGTGTGTTTAACGCAATTGAAACCAGTTAGTTTTTTTTTTTTCTTTTTTTTTTTTTTTTTTTTTATATAATGGTTGCTTAGACAAGCTCTGCTCTCCCTCACTTCTCGGTGTAGAAGGGGAGAGGGGAAAAGAACCCCACCCGACGCCTCAGGCTCTCAAATAATCTCAAATAATCTCAAATAATCACAGGCTACAGCTGATTTTATTCTTTTGCCCCCCCTGATTACGGCTTCTTACTGCAGATGGGTTATGGTAATCAGCGGCGGCACTGGGCACATATGTTTGCTATGTTACACTCACCTCAGTTGTAGCACAAAGAGCTCATAACAATTTGGCTCTAGAATGCACTTTAGTTATTGAGTTTTGGTTTTTGCACTAGTGGTAGGTTCCCCACTACACTCACCCTACGTTAAACAATGATATCTACTCTTTCCCCGGATCGCAACCTCTCTGAGGTCGTCGTCCACTCTTGCGTACCCACACAGCGATCCCCTTGGGATTTTTTGCTGACCCTCCAGACTTTCCTTTTCCTAAGGTGGCTTGGTTAGCCTAATTCCACCTCTGGTTGTTCTTTATTTTCTCCCTTCTCTATTCTTCTTCTTTCCTCTTTTTCCCAACTTACCTTTTTCTGACACCTCCCCCGTCTCCTTCCTTAGCCTCTTCTCTTCTTCTCGTCGCCCCTCTCTCCTCTTCCCTCCCCCCCCCCCCCTTTTTTTTTTTTTTTTTTTTTTTTTTTTTTTTTCTTTCCTCGACTGGGTCCGCCCCTGTCTCTCCTAGTACTACCCCCGCACCGCGCACTCACTTATCCAATATTATCAGACCCAAGCCATGTCTTCCCTGACGTTGAAATGCCTATCCCTAAACGTGAAGGGCCTGAATTTACCAGAGAAAAGGTCACAAGTATTATCCTCTCTCACCACACATAGGGCACACTTCATATTTCTGCAGGAGACCCATTTTCGCTCCGACGCCATACCTAAGCTGTCTAACCACATCTACCGGACTGCGTTTCACTCCACCAATCCCGAGTCTAAGACTAAGGGCGTTTCTATTCTTGTATCAAAAAACGCTAACTTCCAAATATCTGATTCACTTGTCGACCCTGATGGCAGATACATTTTCCTTAAAGGCTCCTATGCATCCACACCAATTACATTAGCCAATATTTACTGCCCAAATGACCACCAAGTCGCCTTCTTTAGGAAAATATGCGACCTCCTGACCTCCTTTAAATCGGGTATAGTACTCCTGGGAGGGGACTTTAATGTGCCCCTAAACCCCTTACTGGATTCCTCCACAGGAACATCCACTTTAACTTATAAAGCGATACGACAGATCAATCTACAACTACAATCATTGACCTTACATGACACATGGCGCACTTTATTCCCATCTGACAAGGACTATACCTTTTTTTCAGCCCCACATCAAAAATATTCTAGGATCGACTTCTTTTTTCTCTCCCAGACTGACCTCCCCCTACTCCAACAGTCCACCATAGAACCAATGTTTTTGTCTGATCACCACCCAATAACGGTGACCCTATCTTTCCCCGAACCCAATTCTAGAACGAAGACTTGGCGTCTGAATCCCTCCCTTCTCAAAGATCCCCTGGTGATGGACCATGTCCGCACGAGAATTCAACAATATTTCACGGAAAACTCGAATCCGGAGACTTCCCCAATCTCCCTCTGGGAAGCGCATAAATGCGTGATTCGAGGTGAACTAATCGCCCTTGCTACAAAAGCTAAGAAACAGAACCAAGAATATATAGATTCTCTCATCAGGACGATTGGCTCCCTTGAAACTTCCCATAAATTGACCCACGCACGAGCCACCCTACAGGAACTAACACACACCCGAACTTTGCTCTTAGAAGAACTGGGCAAACACTCTAGGAGACGATACATCCTCGGCCAGAGGATTTTCTATGAACAGGGCAACAAGTGCGGCCGTCTACTGGCGCACACAGTCCAAAATTCAAAACTGTCCTCCACAATCCATCATTTACGTAACCCTAGGGGAGAGCTTCTAAACAAGAATGCTGACATTGCCAAAGAATTTGAAAGGTTCTATCAAAAACTTTACAATTTACAACCCACCAATACCCCACGGAACAATACTGAATCCCGCACCGCAAATATCAAAGAGTTTCTCTCCAACTACAGTCCTAAACCACTATCTACCCAACAGTCCCGTGACCTGGATGGCCCTATATCAGCGTCGGAACTAGATACAGCTATGAAACAAATGAAAACAGGTAAAGCCCCTGGTCCAGATGGTTTTTCCCTCCAATATTATAAAGCCTTCATTGACTCCCTAGCTCCTAAACTTCTGGACACGTTTAATGCCCTCTCAAACCCCCAAACTAAATCTGATAGAATGCTAGCTGCGCACATAGCGGTGATTCCCAAGGAGGGCAAAGACGCTTCCTTAGTCGCAAACTACCGACCGATATCTTTATTAAATGTGGATATTAAAATTTACGCGAAAATCTTAGCAAATAGACTACTTCCACTGATACCTGACCTCATATCTTTAGATCAAGTCGGCTTCGTCCCTGGACGGGAAGCTAGGGACAACATCATCCGCACACTGAATTTACATCACTGGCTCACGACTTCCAATACACAAGGATTTTTTCTCTCACTTGATGCGGAGAAGGCGTTCGACAGAGTGGCCTGGGACTACATGCAGGAGGTGCTCACTGCCATAGGCTTGGGGACCCGCATGCTATCATTTATTATGGCCCTGTACAAGGGCCCCTCTGCAGTGGTAAAAGTCAATGGCCACCTGTCGGACGCCTTCCCCATCAGTAACGGCACACGCCAGGGATGTCCACTCTCACCACTGATATACGTCTTAACCCTGGAACCTTTTCTCAACAGATTGAGAAGCAACCCAAATATCCAAGGGATCACTGTGAAGAACAGAGAGTTTAAGGTCGCTGCTTTCGCAGACGACATTTTGCTCTCCCTGCAACAGCCCCACATCTCTCTACCCAATCTCCTCAAAGACATTGAATACTTTGGTACCTTATCAAACCTCAAAATTAATTATACCAAATCACAGGCCCTGAACGTCTCCCTCCCTTCTCAGACAGTGACACATTGCCAAGACTCATTCCCGTTTCAATGGGAACATGTTGCACTCACATACCTAGGAATTCGAATCCCCACCCACCTGTCAGATCTTTATTCAAAAAATTTTCTCCCACTCCTCCTTCAGACACAAAAACACCTTAAGGACTGGAAAGGCCTAAATGTCTCCTGGTTCGGACGCTCTGCCCTAATCAAAATGATAATCCTACCTCGCTTTCTTTATCTTATGCAATCGATCCCTATATCCCTACCAGCAAGTTTCTTTAAATCCTACCGGAAGGCATGTTCTGCTTTCCTTTGGAAGGACTCTCCACCTCGCATCAAATACTCCAGACTCACACTAGCTAAATCTAAAGGAGGAATAGGCCTACCTGACCTCCAAAAATATTACTCCGCTTGCCATCTCACAAGGATCGCTGACTGGAACATCCATGCCTCTAAAAAGACATGGGTCTTCCTAGAGAGATCATTCTCGTCAGGTCCCTTACACCTTCTCCCATGGTTATACCCTCGGAATTGGCCCCATACCCTCTTAACCCACCCCCTTATACACTCTACACTTCTGACTTTTAGAAAGACCATGATGGGGGGCTCGGCTACCCCTCCCCCGGGCCCTCTAACTACTCTCCGGGGGAACCCTGACTTTCCACCGGGGAACTCTGCAGACTTTTTAAGTAAGGAGTGGCCATTCGAAGACGTCCTAGCTCTTCAATTCTACTCAAATGAGAAGCCCATACCCTTTGAAACTTTAAAATCTAACACCAAGACGCTCTCATTTTCCTTTTGGACTTATAGACAAATCCGTCATTTCCTCACAACTCACACCAGTCAGTCGAACTGGACTCGACAACTCTCACCCTTTGAAGCCTTATGCCATCGTAAACAGCCGCAAAGACACTTAATCTCCCTCCTGTATACCTTCCTTTCAGAAACCCCAACGCAGACCCCTGCCCCCTCACAGGTCTCCTGGAGTAGAGACCTTCAAAGATCTCTTTCCATGGAGGACTGGAACACTATATATGAATACGCACATAAGGGCTCTTTGAACGTGGCCATCCAAGAAAATGGCTACAAGGTGATCACAAAATGGTATAGGACTCCGTCACGCATCCACAAATTTTCCCCTAATACTCCTGATACCTGCTGGAGATGTGGGTTGGGAGTGGGAACTATGCTTCATGTGTGGTGGGATTGCGTGAACATTCAACCCTTTTGGAGGGAGGTCCACGGTCTCATCTCACATATCACTACCTACACCTTGGACTACACCCCGTCCCAGTTTCTCCTGCACCTCACATCACTATCCAAAAGAGATTACTACAAATCACTACCGATGCATATGGTTAATGCCGCCAGGCTTTGTATTCCCAGAAATTGGCGCTCCACCAAGATTCCAACAGTCAGGGAGTGGTTTGCACGGATCTCCTCTATAAAAGAAATGGAGGAACTAATCTTTACCTCTCAAGACAGGATGCATAAATTTTCAACCACATGGGCATGCTGGTCTCATTTTGTTACTACTGATCTATACCAACAGTACGTATCGTAAAAGATACCTGTAGAGTATGCAACGTCTCAATCGACGCTTTCTGCGGGGGGGGGGGGGCAGGTGCGGACCCACTCATCCTTCCCCCCTCACTTCCTTCATCCTTACTCCCCACCTAATAATTATCCCCCTTTCGCCCCCCCCCCCTCCCCCCCCCCTCCCCCCCCCCTTTTTTTTTTTTTTTGTTTTTTTTTTGTTTTTGTTTTTGTTTTGTTTTTTTTTTTGTTTGTTGTTCCTCTTCCCCTTCCCTCTTCTCTTTCTCCTTGCTCTTTCTCTTTCCCTTTTTATCTCTCCTTATTCTCTTTTATCCCAAATCGACACTTAGTTCTCATCCTGTCAAGATACATTGTACTCTAGTTGATGAACTTATTTAAGTGACTGATCCCTGCCCTTCCCGCAGTCCAACCGGGGGGGGAGGGACAATAGAAATGAAGATCCTCCACCTACCCACGCTTAAAGACAATTTTAAGTTTCAGTAATGTTCACTTATTTTCAGCTAGGAACTTTCTGTTGTATCGTGACATATCTGCTCTGTATATGATTCTGTTAAACGATGTGTTGTGACAATACCTTTGTCCTGTATGTCTTGCCTTACTTTTTTTGAAATAAAAAACTTTTTGTGGAAAAAAAAAAAAAAAAACACCCTTGCAGAATTGGTTGCATACTTATCACATGAATGACCTTTTCATTAACACTGATTCCACCCCTAGTTTGGGTGATTGGCTTTGTTTGGTAGGACTACGCTCAGGGCGTAGTGTTCAAGAGGAAGTTTCTTCTGCTCCACATTTACCCAGGGGATGGATGGTGTGTTGTGGTCTCACCTGTCACACCTCCATCCCCATCCCCATAGACTCTGAGACAGGAGGTTGGTGCACCCTAGCCCGAATGATTCCATACATGGGTATATCTGGTGATACTCAAACTGTCCACATGGTTCCAGCCCATGGGACACTTTCATTCTCACGCCCCAAGAGAGCAATTGCTGCCTGGTGGGAGAAATTATTAGCCTCCATAGGAGGAATAGGAATGTGGTCTGCACTGGAGGATATTGATAGATACTCTGACATCATACTTGGTTTGATAAACTCCTCATCCAGAGATATCAACTTATTAAATGAGGAGACTCTTAAACTAAGGATGCAACAAGAACTTATCATTATACATCAGGAACAAATGTTAGCTGCTATCACTGGTCTATGTAATCTTATGGATAATAAGGAAATGTGTTGTACTTATATCCATAACTTTACTACCCCAATTGAACATTTGACTGTACCTGATTATCATGATATAATACAGAACCATGCCACTCAAAGGAGTAAACTATTAGAACAGGCCAGGACGTTCACAGATGACTGGAATCCTCTTTCAGGTGTGGGAGGTTGGTTCGGAGGAGCTTGGTCCAACATTACAGGATTCTTTAAAAAGATAGGCATAGTGTTGCTCTTGGTAATTGTTTTGTTTTTCGCCATATACCTGGTTGTTAAATTGGTATTCTGTATCCTGGGTAAAATGGGGAAACTAGAGGTGTCAAATGAGCCCACCCCGGACCCTAACTTGCTCCTTTCTTCACTTCCCCCAAAGGGAGAAGAGAGATGGTATGATAATGCTATGTAAAGTGATCAATGACATCTGGACAGATGACATGATCAAAGGGAGGTTTATAAGGGTAAAATGCTATTGATTTATAATTGCTTTATAAGGGTAAACTGCTTTTGATTGAACGGTTAGAACGGCTGTACTGACAACTTACTCACCACAATGGATCCATGCGAGTCGACTGAAGAAGAGCCCCAACTACCCGGACACTCCGGATCCACCGGTACCACCACCTCATCCCAACCCGGACTATCTGGAGGAACCAACACTCTCAGATCAGGAGATAGAACTGATGGAGGAAATGGAGAACCTTGCCTTGCAAGACCAGGAGAACAATCAGGAGAGGGAAGAAGGAGACGAATCCAATTGACCAAGAACAGAAAATTCATATACTTCATATGCCTAGCTGCCTTGACTTTTACTGTTTTTGCAGGCATTTGTGTTTTCATAATATGCTATGATTACAAATCATGTGGGTGGGAGAACATGGGAACCAATGAAACACACCATAGAAGTAAGAGAGCCATTAGACCCACTTATTGGTCTAATAGAGATGCCCCTAGGGATCCCAAGTGTTGTTACCCCCGCGATATGTCAAAGCGAATGCCAGTCCAAGATCTCATACTGGGATATTACATAACCCCTGGTAACTGTCCCATATCAGCATTAAAATTACTCCTTAAAGTATCTACAAAGAATAACAAACCCCATGTGTTGTACTTATATCCATAACTTTACTACCCCAATTGAACATTTGACTGTACCTGATTATCATGATATAATACAGAACCATGCCACTCAAAGGAGTAAACTATTAGAACAGGCCAGGACGTTCACAGATGACTGGAATCCTCTTTCAGGTGTGGGAGGTTGGTTCGGAGGAGCTTGGTCCAACATTACAGGATTCTTTAAAAAGATAGGCATAGTGTTGCTCTTGGTAATTGTTTTGTTTTTCGCCATATACCTGGTTGTTAAATTGGTATTCTGTATCCTGGGTAAAATGGGGAAACTAGAGGTGTCAAAGGAGCCCACCCCGGACCCTAACTTGCTCCTTTCTTCACTTCCCCCAAAGGGAGAAGAGAGATGGTATGATAATGCTATGTAAAGTGATCAATGACATCTGGACAGATGACATGATCAAAGGGAGGTTTATAAGGGTAAAATGCTATTGATTTATAATTGCTTTATAAGGGTAAACTGCTTTTGATTGATAATTGCTTCTTGATTAATAAGTAGATATATGAAAAAAACTTGTACTTTAAATGAACTTGTAATTTCTGTGATATTCCAGCCAAGACTTCAACCTCTGTGGTTTTTTAGCTACGGAAGCAATAATCTATTTAGATGCTAGGAGGTGTTAAGTTAGTTTAAGATAAGTTCTCTATTTTACATACATTTGTTTTAACCACAGGCCGTAACATTTGAATTCTTAGAATGTGGTTACACGCTTCTACTTAGGTGATATTTGAATTCTTAGAATGTAGATACACGCTTCTGTTTAAGTGACGCACAAACTTAGTCTATGCAGGATGAGACCCAGGGAGGTGTGATAAAGACAGCTATGTGGTAACACACAAAGAGAGGTCATGTTATGTTGTTATGATGTATATCTTTAACTTGTATTTTGATTGGTCCACCTATGAGTGGAATACGTGACAGTTACTCTTTATATTCAAATGCCCGAGCACCCATTAAATCGTATTCATGATTCACGTACAACCCGTGTATGTGTCTTGTTTACCTCACCGGTGAAGGGGTTGGAATCCACACACCCAGTGTCCGAGCCTAGGCTAAGAGGTCCAAAAGAACCGAACCTAACAGAAATGACCACACACAGACTTTTCTGTCCTGCATCAGGAGATCCTGTAAGCCTGGGTACTTGCTCAATAACCGCTGCACCACCAAATTCAAGATGTGTGCTAAACATGGAAAATGAGTCAAGTGTCCCTGTCAGAGGGTGGAGAGAAGGTTGGTGCCATTGTCGCATAAAAGCATTCCTGGCTGAAGCTGGCGTGGCGTCAACCACCTCTGAGCCTTCCCCTGCAGAGCTGACAGAATCTCTAGCCCAGTTTGTTTCCTGTCTCCTAAGCAGACCAACTCAAGTACCGCATTGCATCTTTTTGACTGACTGCTTGTGTAGCCCCTTGAATGCTTAAGGAGCACCGCTGGTTCAGGGGACAAATCTGCAGAAGAGGCCATAGATGAAGAAGAAGAGGAGGGGTGGAGGAGAGAGCTGTGGCAGAATCACCACTAGCATTTTGGAGGCGTGGTGGTGGAACAAGCTTCAACAATACTGAACCCTGTCCTGCATCCTTCCCAGCTGCCAGCAGAGGTACCCAGTGCGCCATGAAGGAAAGGTATTGTCCCTGCCCATGCCTGCTGGACCATGAGTCAGCGGTAATATGCACCTTACTGCTGACTGCCCTTCCCAACAAGGCCAAAACATTGCCTTCCACATGCCAGCAGAGAGCCGGAATGGCCTTCCGTGAAAAGAAATGGCATTTTGGAACCTGCCACTGAGGTACAGCACATTCCACAAATTCACGAAAGGGGGCAGAGTCTACTAGCTGAATAGGCAGCAGTTGCAGTGCTAGCAATTTTGCCAAGCTAGCATTTAGATGCTGAGCATGTGGTTGGCTGGGACCGAATTTCTTTTTACGTTCAGCAACTGGGGTTGGGAAATTTGCCTGCTAAAATCAGATGGTGGTGTACTGCTAGCAGATTGGCTGCAAATACATTCCTCTCAGTGCAGGTTTTTGAGAGGACTGGAGGTATAGCAGAGTTGGAGATCCCAGATGAGCAAGGAGAAGTCCACCTTTTTCTTTGATGTAGGACTTTCAAGTGCTGTTGCCAATGGACTGCATGGCAGGTCGTCATATGTCTGGTCAAGCATGTGGTGCTCAAGCTGCTGCTGTTCTGGCCATGCTTTATCCGCTTCAGACGTAGGTTGCTAACAGTAACGGTGCGATCTGCTGCACACGTGTCGAAAAAGGCCCACACCAAGGAACTTTTAAAAATCAGCAGGAGTCAGCAGCACCCTGCACCTGCGTAGATTTGTGGTGTGATGCAATAGGGTGGCTGACCTATAGCTGCCCCCTAGAGGACATCCTGCCTCATTGGAGTTGTGCCTCCTCTTCCTCCTCTCTTCTCTCAGGCACCCAAGTACAGTCAGTGACCTCATCATCACCTCCCTCCTCATCACTGGAGCAAACTTGGCAGTATGCTGCAGCTGGGAGAACATGACTGCCAGTTTCTTGTCCTTCTTGGGCACCTCCTCTGTCTAGGCACATGTTACTCCCTTCCCTAACCTGTGAACCAACATCGGAGCCTTCAAATCGCTGCGCATCCTCCAACAGCATGTACCCGACACTGTGGTCAAATAATAATTCTGGGGACTCCTCCGTGCATGATGGTGGGGCTACGAAAGGAGTGACTGTGGACAAGTAGCCGGTGGAATAGGCTGCTTTGGCAGGTGCGTTGAAAGGCAAACTACTCTGAGCCTGGGTGACAGAGGATGAGGACAGCTTTCTTATCCACTCCACCAACTCTTCTGCATGTTCTGGCTCAATAACACAGCCAGCAGCAGAAAAAAGTACAAGCATGCCCCACGGCCACCTGCAGAGGATGCATCATGTCCACGACCAGCACTGTTGACTGTAGACACAGAGGCTGCTTGCTCTCTTTTAATGGCATATGAGCATCTGCCTCTCCTTAGTGGCCTTCCAGACATGAGGTACAGTCAGGTCCATAAATATTGGGACATCAACACAATTCTAATCTTTTTGGCTCTATACACCACCACAATGGATGTGAAATGAAACGAACAAGATGTTCTTTAACTGCAGTCTTTCAGCTTTAATTTGAGGGTATTTACATCCAAATCAGGTGAATGGTGTAGGAATTACAACGGTTTGTATGTGTGCCTCCCACTTTTTAAGGGACCAAAGGTAATGGGACAGATTAACAATCATCCATCAAACTTTCACTTTTTAATACTTGGTTGCAAATCCTTTGCAGTCAATTACAGCCTGAAGTCTGGAACACATAGACATCACCAGACGCTGGGTTACATCCCTGGTGATGCTCTGCCAGGCCTCTACTGCAACTGTTTTCAGTTCTTGCTTGTTCTTGGGGCATTTTCCCTTCAGTTTTGTCTTCAGCAAGTGAAATGCATGCTCAATCGGATTCAGGTCAGGTGATTGATTTGGCCATTGCATAACATTCCACTTCTTTCCCTTAAAAAACTCTTTGGTTGCTTTCACAGTATGCTTTGGGTCATTGTCCATCTGCACTGTGAAGTGCCGTCCAATGAGTTCTGATTTCTGAAGTATTTTGCTGAATATGAGCAGATAATATTGCCCGAAAACACTTCAGAATTCATCCTGCTGCTTTTGTCAGCAGTCCCAATATTTATGGACCTGACTGTATATTTTGTTTTGCAACACCACACTACACTGTATTAGATACTGTGTACACCACCAGAAGTGTAGTAAAAACTGTATACACTGTATTAGATACTGTGTTCACCGCCTGCACTATATTAGCAACTGTACTATGGCTGCACTGTATTTTATACTGTGTACTCCACCAGAAGTGTGTATCCTGTTTCCAGTGCCTATCCTTGATCTGATCATTACCTGGCTTCCCGATTGCTCTGATTCTCTCCATTCCCGACCTCGGCTTGCTTGACTTTTCTTCAGTCTTACCTCCGGATTTCTCTGTTGCCAAACCTCTGCCTGAACTTGTCCATTCTTAAGTGTTATCTCTGATGTACCTTGATTCCTCTATTACTGACCCGGCTTGTCTCACTCTGAACCTTGCTTCAGCCTCCACATACCTGCTTCTGTGGTCCCCAGCACCAGCAGCCTCCCTGCATCCACAGCAACACTGCATCCACAAGTGCCTGCACCCACAGCCACCAACCACAGCTCCACTACTGCTGCTGGCTGCTACCAGTGTCCTCCTGCTACGGAAAACATCACAGGCACTCCTACCCCACCGTGCTCTCATGGCCGCTGTTGCAATCTCAGTGACCCTTGAACTGGAGTTGTACGAGAGGCTTTCCTCTGCTCATCAGGCTCTTCCTTATGGTTCATGACAGTATCAGACAGCCATGAGAGAGCCTGCAAGAGGACCCTCTCCGATGGAGGAGATTTTCCAACACCTCGAAGCCCTTACAAAGGCCATCAAATCCTTGCAAGAGGGTTATACTCAGCTGAACGAATGGGTACAATCCCTGGCTACTCCACTCAGCTCTCTGACCAGTCTCGCTCAAGCACAGGCAGGTCCTCCACCTACAGTGATGATGCTACCACCAGAACCGCGTGTTCCCACACCCAAGCGATTCTCTGGGGATCAGAGCAAGTTCCAGGACTTCCGTACCGCCTGCTAACTATACATTGCACTCCAACCCCGAACCTTTTCTCTGGAGGCCACAAAGGTTGGGTTCATCATCACTCTCCTGCAAGGGGAGCCTCAGTCATGGGACCACCAGTTATTGGAGAAAGAGGATCCACAAGCACAGGAGATGTCATCCCTTTTCAACGCAATGGCACAGCTATATGATCACCCGCAAGGTACCATTACGGCCAAAACAGCCCTCCATGCCCTGCAACAGGGTCAGAGAGCAGCCAAGGATTATGTCTCAGATTTCAGACATTGGAGTGGGGACACCCAATGGAATGATACAGCCCCGCGACACCAATTCCGTCTGGGCCTTTTTGAGAACCTCGAGAATGATCTCGCCTGGGTCAGGGTACCTAATACCCTGGAGGCCATCATTACCTTGGCAATCCAAAACATCTGGCGGCTCCGTGAGTCCCGAGCCGAGAGGTTCACCCCATCCAACTGGCCTGTCTGGATGACACCAAGGGCCCCACTTCCGGCTTATCATGTCCAGTCCAACCCAGCCATGATGCATACAATTTCTGCCAGCTCGGCCCCTAATGAGTCTGAACCCATGCAAATTGGATTTCTACACCCGGCATTATCTCCTGAAGAGCGTCTGCGGTGCAGACAGAGGGACCTATGCCTATACTGGGGGAAGCTGGCCATTACGTGCCTGCCCAGTGAAACTACATAAGTGTTCCCCATACCTCCAGCTCAATTGTCTTCCTTGTCAACACATGCAACTTATCTCATGCTTCTCCTCTCTTTTCACCTTCTGAACAGAGTAGTACAGGTCAACAACATTATTGATTCGTGGGCATGCAGTTGCTTCATCGACCTGACCTTTGCTACTCAACAGCGCTTCCCAGTACAATCTAAGATGCAGGGGTTGTCGGTATACTTAGCTGACGGATCCTGTGTTAAGTCAGGACCAGTCACCCAGGAGACCTGGCCCCTCTCTGTGACTACACCGGCTCGGCATAAAGAACTCCTAAGCCTGGATGCGATCTTGTCTCCATTTTCCACCCCATTTCCCATCATTCTGGGCATTCCCTGGCTCCAAGCCCATAACCCTCAGATGGATTGGAGCACTGGTGAGATCAAGTTTCAATCCGATTACTGCCAGAAACACTGCTTCCCTAGGGCCTCTGAGACCGAAACCAGCTTACTATGTATGGATTCAGACCCGGAGACAAGTCAGTCTGTACCCAAGGCTTATGAGGAATACCAGGACCTTTTCAGTAAACAGGGTGCAGACACACTGCCTCCCCATAGACCATATGACTGCCCCATCGAGTTACTCCCTGAGGCTGAGATTCCCTTCGGGCGCATCTTCCCCTGGTCCGTGAAGGACTTAAGGATTACGTGGATGAGAATCTCAAGAAAGGATTTACCCGCACGTCTACATCCCCCGCAGGGGCTGGAATCTTTTTTGTGACCAAGAAGGACCAATCCTTACAGCCACGTGTTGATTACAGGGAACTGAATAAGATCACGGTTAAGAACCGCTACCCTCTTCCCTTGATGCCCGAGCTATTCCAAAAACTGAGAACAGCAACCATCTTCAACAAACTGGACCTCAGAGGAGCATACAACTTGGTCCGCATCAGAGAAGGGGATGAGTGGAAGACAGCTTTTCGCACCAGGTTTGGCCATTATGAATATTTGGTAATGCCCATTGGCCTATGCAATCTGCCAACCACCTTCCAACACTTCATCAACAATGTTTTACGGGACTTTCTAGATATCTTTGTCATCGTTTATCTGGATGATAACCTAATCTTTTCCTTTTCCCTGAACGCCCACCGAGGACATGTCAAGAGTCCTTCTCCGACTTTGTCAACACAGACTCTATGCCAAAATGGAGAAATGTGAGTTTCAGTGCCAGGGCATTCAGTGTTTGGGGTTGATGATCTCTCCAGCCAAAATCAAAATGGACCCTCAAAAAGTTTCTGCCATCTTGGATTGGCCGGCACCCACTGACAAGAAGGGGGTGCAGCGATTCATAGGATTCACCAACTTCTACAGTAGGTTCATAAAGGGGTTTTCAGCTATTATAACCCCCGTCACCCAGTTAACTAAGGCGCATATGCGATTCAACTGGAGCACAGGAGCCCAAGAAGCGTTCCAGACCCTAAAGAATTTGTTCACTTCTGCCCCGATCCTAAGCCACCCTAACCCAGCACTACCCTACACCTTGGAGGTAGACACCTCAGAGTCAGCAATAGGAGCAGTGGTGTCACAACGTCAAGGAATTGTCAGGGCTGGCTCAGCCCTTCCTTCTCTGAGCTGGCCGCTCAGCTGTCGGCTAATTGCCAGCTCTCTTCTCTCTCCACAGTTAACCAGCTGTTGTGGATCTACTCGTCAGTCCTGCCTACTTAAAGACATTCAGCTCACTTCATTCCTTGGTCACATCACAAGAAACCATCTCCTGTGTTCCTGTCTAAAGACTGGCTTTGCTGACATCCCTTCTGGCTCCTTATCCTGCTTGCTGTTCCTCTACTTGGATCCCTGACTTCTGGTCTGGCTGATTACCTGATCTGGTTACGGAACTCTGGCTTAGCTGATTACCCGATCTGGTTACTAAACTCTGGCTTGGTTGACTACCTGATCTGGTTACTGGACTCTGGCTATGCTTTAACTACGCTTTCTCTATTTACCTTTTTACTTTTATTAATAAACAAGTGTGATTTTACTGTACTTCTGTCTCGGTCTACTATCTGCCTGACGGCTGAGGCCACACCAAGCTCGGTGGGCACTGTTCTTCACAAGATTTATATTCCATATCACTTACAGACCCGGATCCAAGAACGTTAAACCAGACGCATTGTCAAGGATGTCCGATGACCCAAGGGAACCAGCCGTACCAGATACCATTTTACCCACAGGTAACGTTCTGCTATTACAACCTGATCTACTTTCACAGATTAAAAAAGCCTTCACTAATATCAGTAGTCCTCCCAAAGTAACCTTGGAAGCCAGAGATGGGTTACAATGGTGGGAGAGTCAGATATTCGTACCAGACCAGGCCCGGGTACAAGTGCTAAAGCTTCTTCACGATCATAAGTAAAGAAAGAGGACACATAATTGCCACATCCATAAATATTGAGGAAAAGAGAGGGGTATTAATAAAAGTACTACCAAAAAGCGGACTTTATAGAATAGGAAACAATGGAGAGAAAAAAACAGTATAAACAAACATATTTATTGAAAAAATACAGAATACAGACATAATCTTCAGAAAGAATAAAAACCATCATATGTATGCATCTGTGTAATTTGTGCAGTGAGCCCTTGTGCGTCTACGCATTTCGCCATTAGGCTTCTTCAGGTGAAAGCCTACACTCCAGATATATATGGGGCCCGCAGGTGTGCAGTGTCCAGCTGTCTCCCAGGGGCACGTTTTCATATTTTATCCTTTATGCACAGCGGGCTAGATTAGGCTTTATTAGCCATGAGCATTGCTGGATCCCATTAAGGGTTTGTTTCCTATATATGTTGGACATTATTGCGGCTCTGCTGGCCCCATATATATGTGGAGTGTAGGCTTTCACCTGCCCCTGTTCAGAAAATTTGAAATTCACCTATTATTCAAAAAAATTTTGAAAATTCATCGCTCACCTAGATCGTGGGTATATATATGTCATAAACCAGATGTGACCAGAACTGTGTGACTGCGACAGAGTGAACCAGACATAAATAAGTGAAAGTAAGTTTATTAAGGAAAATGCATATGTGAACACACCACCAATACAAAGTGAACAACCAAACAATCAGTGATATAAAATCAACCAGCATATGTAGCAAAAGGGAGTACCAGAATCGTAGTCAAGCCAGGCCGGGGTCATAAACAGGGAATCAGTAGCTGGGAAGGGAGATAAACAGGACAAGAGAGGATGGATGGATCTCAGGAGGGACGGGTCAGGTACAAGGTTTAGAGTTCAGGGTTCAGGTAATGGACAGGAAACAGGATCAACAGGTTCCAGGAATCAGGCTTCAGGTTCGGGCTACAGGATCAGGAATCAGGGTAACAGGATGCAGATCAGGGCTCAAGGACAATACTACGGCAACATAAGTGTGCAATTGCCGGGTATTTATACTGCAGCTCTGCTAATTAACGTCAGGTGACACCTGTCTGCAGAGGGGAATACCTGCTCCATACTGCCAGGATCCATCTGCTGGTGGACGCCAGTACTGCGGCCCAAAGATAACATAACATTAACAGGGAAAAGCTCTCCTGACAGGTCCAAACTGCCAGGAGACACCTGCTGGTGGACCTCAGTACTGCATGCCAAATAACAGATATTACCAGCGGATGGAACATTTCCTGACAATATAACAGTATATTCCAATCTAAGATAGAGAGATTCATTCTTTTATCTGTTACATCTTTGAACCTTGGTCGTGTCCTGAAGAAGCCTAATGGCGAAACGCGTTGACGTACAAGGGCTCACTGCACAAATTACACAGATGCATACATATGATGGTTTTTATTCTTACTGAAGATTATGTCTAGATTTTGTATTTTTTCAATAAATATGTTTGGTTATACTGTTTTTTTCTCTCCATTGTTTCCTGCCCAATAAAGTCCGCTTTTTGGTAACACCCCTCTCTTTTCCTTCTTCACGATCACCCACTGGCAGGCCATTTTGGTATCACAAAAACAATAGACTTGGTACGTTGTACCTTCTGGTGGTCAGACCTAGAGGGGTTCTGCAGGAGTTATGTGAACTCCTGCCCCATCTGTATCCAAAGCAAGACCGTAAAGAGCCGAGCTTGGGGGTTACTGAAACCATTACCTGTCCCCAATAGACCATGGAAAATGATTCCAATGGACTTTATCATAGAGCTCCCACCATCAGAGGAATACACGGCAATCTTTGTGGTAGTAGATAGACTATCAAAGATGGCCCACTTCCTACGATTGAAGAATATCCCATCTGCCATGGAGATGTCCAGAGTCTTTATTAAGGGGATTGTGAGATTACATGGGGTTCTGGTGAACATTATATCTGACCGGGGGTGCAGTTCACCTCACGGTTTTAGAGAGCATTATGTGAGGTCCTGAAGATTGAGCTATCCTTGTCCTCTGCATACCACCCCCAAACTAACGGGCAGACAGAGAGAACAAGTCAGACCCTGTAGCAGTACATCCGGTGTTTTAGGTCATTTGTACAAGACGATTGGGTGTCATTGTTGCCCCTGGCCGAGTTTGCATACAGTAATGCTAGCCTGAGCCCGCAGATCAGGCGAGTGCCTATGCGCATGTGCACATGTGTGCGTGCAAGTGCACACATGTGTGCGTGTCCCCCATTAGCTTTGGCGCCAATTTGTAGTATATAAGAATGGCAGATGTACTAGGGTCTTTGCTGTCTGATCTGCAGTTTTCCCCTGTATCCTGTTTCCAGTGCCTATCCTTTATCTGATTGTTACCTGGCTTCCTGACTACTCTGATTCTCTCCATTCCCAACCTCAGCTTGCTTGACCTGTCTTACCTCTGGATTTCTCTGTTGCCAAACCTCTGCCTGAACTTCATCCAGGACTGATTCATTTTGACAAATGTCAGGTGGTCAACGGAGTCTGTGGACAGACATGCTCTTTTATCACTCTTTATACACACACTACACTAGCACTGCACTCCCGCTGTAGCTGTTAAAGGGACCAATGTACAGCTATGGCGATTCGTAGGAACAAGCTGACCTGCCACAGTATAATGACAGCGGCTGGATGGCAAGTGGTTAAGATGCTACAGAGTTTACAACAGGATAGTTTTATTAGGAATAATAGGCCTAATCTGTGTATTCCTTGCTTTTATTTTAACTAGGGGGATGGAGCTGATGTAAATGTGAGGCATATACTGTGAGGTGGTTTAGGTGCCTACTATTCTTATATGTAGTTTATCTTTCTTTACATTTAAATCTTTCTTTTATCTTTCTTTAAAAAATGTAAAGCCCAATCAACATAATCTAAAAATACCAAAAATAGCAAGAGAAATTCTAAAAACCCCAAAACACCAACCCTGAAACCAAAACCCTCTATTTTGAAAGCATAGCCTTGAAATAAAAGAGCAATTTAACCTAAAGCAGAGGCCACCATACAATTCAGATGAATAAACATCCAAAGTGAATGAAAACTCCCAAAATATTGGACCTTGAATGGATTTCAAACCTACATAACTCACCTTGAGCCCATGGTAAACGCAAACCAGAACATCATTCCTATTTGTAACGTTCAGTTTATATAACCTCATGGGATATGATGGATCTTTAAATAATAATAATAATAATAATATGATCTGATTTTAGATTCCGGTATCTCGATGTTCAGATCCCTGTTTACCTGGAAGCAGAAAAATGTTTGGATCTAAAATTCATAAATGTTGCTATGAGTGTGTCCCATGTCCAGAAGGAGAGATATCCAACATTTCAGGTATGTTTTGTATGTTTTGTATTTGCTAGACAGGACAGAAGTTACTACTGTAGATAAAGTGTATGTCAGGGGGGAAAAAAAGAAGAACATCTCTGCAATGTATGTACATTTCCTCATGTTTTATCCTTCTAAAGACCCTGCAAGTACAGAATGATACCTGTTGATCCTGCCAGAAATGCACTCAGCTTCTAAGTTCTGCTTTGGGCTGACAACATACAGGAGGTTGGTGTCTGCGATCAAAAGAAATGTTTTCAGCCCCGCCTCATTGTATTTTGATACTTTTACTACTAGACATGTGCACTACCAAAAATGTTTTTTTTTTTTGTTTTTGTTTCATTTGTTTTTTTTTTTTTTCAGATCACTCGTTATGATCGATATTCATTATTTCGAATAGATTCAGATAGATTCAAATTCATTACATTACATTTGTATAGATGTGGTATTCTGGTTTTGATCTTTCGTAACTTCTGATCAGTTTGAATTTGTTACATTCCATTTGTTTGCGGTATTTGGTATTTCGAGAATCCAAAAATTTTAAAGAACAAAAAACTGAAATTCAAAAATCCAGAAAATTGAAAGAATGATAATTTGAAAAACCGGAAACAATAACAAAAATTTGAAAAATCAAAAGAACAAAAATAAAAAAATGAGAACAAAAATCCTAAAGAACAAAAAATATTTGAATAATATCTATTATAATTAAAGTATTACGTTTATTAACCATTATATATATATATATATATATATATATATATATATATATATATATATATATATATTTTATTATTATTATTATTTATTAATAAATAATAATAATAAGAAAAACTATAATTTCCTTTCAAATTTGGCTGTTAGTGAATGTAACAAATACAAATTTATCTGAAGTTATCCAGCATTCGTTATTTCAGATAATTCATAACTTCAGATAAATTCGTATTCGTTACGTTCACTAACAGCCAAATTTGAAAGAAAATTCCAATACCTATAATTTAATAGTTTATAAAAATTATTATAGTTATTATTATTATTATTTATTATTTATACATAATAATATAAAAAAAACTATAATAATAGTAATAAACGTAATATTTTAATTTTAGTATAAATTATCTGAATGTATTTTGTTCTTTTGGATTTTCGTTCTATTTTTGAATTTTCGTTCTTTCATTTTTCGGATTTTCGCTCTTTCTATTCTTCTGATTTTCACATTTTTGGATTTTCATTCTTTTGAATTATAGATTTTAATTCTTTTTAATTTTCGTTCTTTTAGGAAATTTGTTTTTGAAAAAAATGAATGAAACGGTCTTTCATTAATTCGGATGTTTCGGAATTAATGAATATGCAGAATTTTGACGAAAAACAAATTTGGAACAAAACAAATTGCACATGCCTATTTACTACTATTAACACTAATACTACTGCTACTAAACTACTGAATCGCTCCCCTCTCCTCACTTTTTCTGACAGCATCAAAACGTATATTATTACATAATTCCCGATATGTCTCAATGCACAGAAACAGCAACAATTTCCCTACAGTTCCACATTTATGATTAAAAAATTACTGTATTTATTGGCGTATAACACTCACTTTTTCACCATGAAAATTGGGTGCAAATAGTGCGTGCGTGTTATACGCCAATACTTCAGTTTTAGCTGCCTCGGAGGGGAGGGGGGGGGCAGGACGAGCACCGTCAGATTACATACAGTGAGAATCTCCTGTTTACTTGGCGGCCTCTGTAATAGGAACTCCTGTCTCCTGGGCCGCCATTGGACCACTGTTCTGTCTATCATAGACAGATTCTCACTGTATGTAATCTGTCGGCGCTCATCCCGCCCCCCTCCCTGTCCCCTCTGGGCTGCAGATGGGCATCGATCAGGCTGCACTGATGGCAATGGTGAGGCTGCTGCACTGATGGCAATGGTGAGGCTGCTGCATTGATGGCAATGGTGAGGCTGCATTGATGAGGACTGATGAGGCTGCATTGATGGCACGTGTGAGGCTGCAGATGGGCATTGATCAGGCTGCATTGATGACAATGGTGAGGCTGTAGATGGGCACTGACCCTTATTTTACTTCAAAGTTCCTTATTTAAAATTTAAGTTTTTTTCCTGAAACTTCCCTCTTAAAATGAATGTGCGTGTTATACGCCTGTGCGTGTTATACGCCGATAAATACGGTATTCTTAAAGAGGGGTTCCACCCAAATTTTGAACATTATCTCTATGCATTCTCTTCCTTGCCTAGATGTTGACATGCTGTGTAAAAAAATTTAAATCGCCGTAATTACCTTTTTTTTCCTAATCTTCTTTGCACTTCCTGGTTTTCTTCCCATGGGAGTAGGCGTGTTTCCAGCCTCTCCCAGACCTCCCACAGTCCCCTGGGAGCTAGTCTCAGGCTTCCCAGCATGCATTGTGCAACAGCGTCATCACAACATCTCGGTGAATGTTGGGAGCACAGCATTCACCGCATCCAGGAAATACATGCTTGTGGGCTTCAAATGCCCACAATGAAGATGGAAACCGCCTGCAGTGAATAATATAAGTTATTCTTCACAACGAAATCGGACACAGGCAGACTTATTACACAGAACATGTGAGTAGATAATCATGAGAAGAAAAGTTTGTGAATGAACTCCAAAAAAAAAAACGATAGATAGGTGGACCCCCGCTTTAAGCCTCAGTCAGTGACTTTTCCTAGGCTAAAGTGATGCCATCAGTCTGCTACAGGCAGGAAGAAGCATTTCCTCAGTCTCCTTTCTCCCAGTGATCAGACTGCAACATTGTAACTTTGTAGCAAGGCAGAGTCTGTAGCAGGGACTGATCTGCGTCGGTCATCCAAGAACACAGCTCAACCACTTCAGCCCTAGAAGTATTTACCCCCTTAATGACCAGGCCATTTATTCCGATACGGCACTGCGTTAATTTAACTTACAATTGCGTGGTCGTCCGACGCTGTACCCAAGCAAGATTGATGTCCTTTTTTTCCCACAAATAGAGCTTTTTTTTGGTGGTATTTGATCACCTCTGCGTTTTTTTTATTTTTTGCGCTATAAACAAAAAAGAGCGACAACTTTAATAAAAAACTAAATTTTTTTACATTCTGCTATAAAACATATTCAATAACAATTATGTAAAAAATCTAACTTCTTCATCAATTGAGGCCAATTTGTATTCTTTTACTTATGTTTGGTAAAAAAAATTCCAAGTAGCATATATTGAGTGGTTTGCGCAAAAGTTATTGTGTGAATAGGAAAAGGCAGAAATGGCGCCATTCTAGGGTGCAATGTTACATGCCCCTGTGTGACTTTCAAGAGATCCCAATGTAATAGTACAAGAATTAAATTAAAGTAAAATAAAAACAAAAGCAAAAAAAGTGTTTTGTGCTTAGTATGAACCAAATATGTGCAAATGCTACCAATGCACTTGTGCAGCGATACTCCTATTTAAAGTGACAACTGCTCTGCTGAATTTAGCCCCAGTGTAGCTCATAAAAGTCAATTTCATGTGCAAAAAATATATATATAGACATATATATGCAGACCACAGTGCATATACTAGAAATATATTAAAAAAAAATTGTTTTCACAAAAGTGACTAGTGCCCTTCAAATGCCTGCCAGAGTGATACTCCTATGTATCAATCTCAACAAACATAGGTAATATATACTTTGTTCAAAAATAGTCCATAGATAATTTTTAAAGAAAAAACAAAAAATCATAAAAAATAAAATTAATAATAAAAAAATAATACGGGTAAAAAGTGACAAGTGCTCTTCAAATCTGTGCTCAGTGCTTCTTACAGCTGCCCTATAGGTAATGTACTCACCCGATCCATTTACCCCACGCAGGGGTACTTCGCTTTCACAGTATCTGCCACTGTGTAGCAAACAAAATACTTTTTCCCGTGTCAACTGTTTGTTTCCGTGCTTGCGGTGTAAAATGTATAATTCTTCTTTAACTTTCCCTCTGCAATTCCCACATGTGGAAAAGTGAAATCTTCATAGTGTGTTACTGTTTAAAAGTTACATTTATTGGATAAAAGTGGAAACATACTCACATATAGTGCACGTAAATAGAGCTTTGAAATACAGGACGCCGGGACGATTTGTGTTCAATGGCTCAAAACCAGAAGTAGATGCAAATACGCTTGAAGTTCCGTCCTACGCATTTCGTCACTAAGACATCACCTGGAGAGGTGGCTTCAGGTGATGTCTTAGTGACGAAACGCATAGGTGAGGCAGCAGTTCTCCTTCTTGTCCATTCCTCCATAAGCACGGGGCCACTAACCCTTTTTTGCAAAAGTTATTGTATCTACAAACTATGGGATAGATTTAGGGACTTTTTTTATTTTATTATTTGTTACTAGTAATGGTGGCAATCAGCGATTTTTAGTGGGACTGCAACATTGCGGTGGACAAATTTAACACTAAGTGACATATTAGTGACACCAATACAGTGATCAGTGCTAAAAAAAAATATGCACTGTCACTGTATAAATGACACTGACAGGGAAGGGGTTCATCAAATGCAATCAAAGGGTTAAATGTGTTCCTTGGGAGTGTTTTCTATCTGTGTGGGGGTTGCTGACACTGGACAAATAGTTAGGATAGTTCTACTTTAAGGCAAAATGAATGTGGATTGTGCAAGTTACTGCAGAACTTAGTAAATGAGGTGAAGCCTTACTTTACAAAGAATACCCAATCACAAGCAAGGAAGAAATTGAACAGCCTTTTTACTTGTACATGATTGGATGATGGAAGACAGCTGAGCTTCCCCTCATTTACTAAGCTCTAGAGCAACTTCACTTGCTATTCTTGCTTCACTTTACTATGTGCCTTTAGTAAATCCAGCCCATTACATGTATTAAATCCCCCATTACATGTAGTAAATCCCCCCATTACAAGTAGTAAATCCACCACATTACATGTAGTAAATTCACCCATTATATGTAGTAAATCCCCCCATTACATGTATTAAAGCCACCCCATTACATGTAGTAACTCCACCACATTACATGTAGTAAATCCACCCCCATTACATGTAGTAAATCCACCCCCATTACATGTAGTAAATCTCCCCCTTCCTCATTACTTGTAGTAAATCCACCCCATAACATGTAGTAAATCCTCCCATTACATGCAGTAAATGCCCCCTTTACATATAGTAAAACTTCCCATTACATGTAGGAAATCCACCCCATTACATGTAGTAAAACCCTCTATTACATGTAGTAAATCCACCCCATTACATGTAGTAAAACCCTATATTACATGTAGATGTAGTAAATACCCCATTACACATACCCCACCCCCTTTACAAGTAGTAAATCCCCCTATTATATGTAGTAAATTAACCCACATTACATGTAGTAAATCCCCCATTACATGTATTAAATTATACTTATTTACTTCTGTCATCAACAGGTTTTCAGAGACTTTTATTTGTGTATTGTGTAATGTCCATGCATATCACATGGTCTCATCCCTTGGTAGAACCACATGTAGTGGCAAAACTTTACTTTTTCACTATTATTCTAGAGATATCTTCCTCTGACAAGTTTCACTTTTCCATTAGTTTCACTCACAATTTTTTTTTAATAAATGATTTGTCTCATGTGGTTATTACTTTTGTACACTTTTTGGGTGAATGGGTAGGGATACTATGTACCTAATACCTATTCACATAGGGGGTGGCCGGGATCTGGGGGCCTCCTTGTTAAAGGGGGCTTACAGATTCAGATAAGCCCCCTACCCGTAGACCCTGGCAACCACAGCCCAGGGTTGTTGGGAAGAGGCCCTTGTCCCTATCCAAATCACCCAACCCCCATGTTGAGGGCATGTGGCCTAGTATGGTTCAGGCTCATCCCCTCTTTCCTGAACTGCCAAGCTGCATGCCCAGATAAGAGTCTGGTATTGATTTTGGGGGGACCCCATGCCTTTTTTTATTTTATTTTGGTGGGGGGTTCCCCTTTAAATCTATACCAGACCCAAAGAGTTTTGTGTGTATCCAAAGTGACACTGCATTTGTTGGTTGGAGTATTAGTTTAGGGTATAGCATGGCACAGTCTACAGCACACATTCACAGATGGAAGATGTTAGATAGTAAGGAAACTGGCCATCACAGTTTGAGAGACCCTTGCCTGGATACAGTTTTTACAGTTACAGGAAAGTTACAAAAAAGTAAAAAAAAAGTAAAAAAAAAACAAAAAAATAAAAAGTAAGAAAATATATATATAAATAAAAAAAAAAAAAAATAGTTGTTGCTTTATTGAGCTAATGTTATGTTGTTACTGTGTTTTATTCTTAACCATTGTTTGCTTTGCAGGAACGCCATTCAGTTGCAGCACTGATCTGTTTATTCTGACAGCAGCAGGGTGTGCTTTCAGAATACATACTTCAGTGATTGCAGAGCTGTAGAAGGAGATTTCCCCACCACAGTTTAAAAAAAATATATATATGCCCAAGCATGAGGGGCTTGGGGTGGTCAGTGGGTGGATTGTCCCTATGCTTCAACATATATATTTTACTTTTTTTTTTTTAATTGAATTAATGTTCAGTTCTTACTGTGTTTTTTGTTAACCGTTGTTTGCTTCGCAGGGACACCAATCAGCTGCAGCACTGATCTGTTTATTCTGACAGCAGCAGGGTGTGCTTTCAGAATATATACATCAGTGATTGCAGCACTGTAGGAGGATATTTCTCCACCGCAGTAAAAAAAAGAATGTATATGCTAAAGCATGGGGCCTGGGAAAGTCAGTGGGTGGATCGCCCTTATGCTTCGGCATACTTTTTTTTCACTTTTCTTAGCAGAGATTTCTTCATCCACCTCAATCAATGTGAATATAGGAATCTGCTATTTTTTTTTGCATTCAGACCATGGGCTGAATGAAAAAAAAGAACATTACATATATGTCCATCATTAGAAGTGGGTGGATGTAGGGTCGTATATTCTAATGATGGGCATACCACACACTTTTTCTGGCATAAATTTCTTCATCCACATTGATTGATGTTCTGGATATTTTATAGATAGGCAACTCCTATCCTCATATTGATTAGTGGTTTCAAATTAATAATAGCTACTGCAGTATGGAACAGACACAAAAGATACTCCGCATCTTTCCAAATAACTGTTCTGTTTATTTTGATGCAATTGAAGGTTTTTATACACAGGATTACGTAGGTATCACATTAATATTACCGTACTTATATGGTAACAAGGTACGTAACATAGACAGGCTAATTCTAATCAGGACTCGAAAGAACGCAAACATGTACTGAAAACATTATTAGCGCCATGTGCACAATGAGTGCAGTGTGCAATTCATAGGAATACCATACAAAATAGAATTTTACAGATACATACAAAATACAGATTATTACAATTTCAATTTTATACAGAATTTACAATTTCCTTAACAGTGTAAATGGAGGAATCTGTTAGGTTCTCTTTTTTCGTTAAGCCCATAGGCTGCATAAAATAAAAAGAACACAACAATATATGCCCAACAAGGACCATGAAGTTTTTTTTTTTACATTTTTCTATTGCCGGCAATGGTATTGTATTGCCGTAAATTTAAATGTCATGCCATTCATTTTTTTTCTTTAGAAATTTCATTTTTGCTGCAGCATGTTCTATACATGCTACAGATGTGCCACTTTACAGGTAGACTAAGGGGACCCCCCAGGCACTATATTTAAAGGATTTTTCCATTTTTATTGTTGCACCTTAAGCATCATTAAAATCACTGCTCCTGTAAACATTATCTTTTTTTAAAAACATTTTTTGCATTGATACATGTCCCCCCTGGGCAGTAACCAGACCCCCATAACCTGTTTATGGCCAATTAATTGAATATAAGCCTTCAAAATGGGGACTTTTGATTTTTCAAGTTCGAGTCCCATAGACTTTAATAGGGCTCGCTGTTTGGGTCAGAACTTTATTTCTGTTTGGGAATTCTGGGGCGAACCGAACAGGAAATGTTCGGCCCATCTCTACTCATCATTGCTGCTTATCAGTGCCCATCAGTGCTGCCTATCAGTGCAGTCTCATCAGTGCCTCCTCATAAGTACACATCAGTGCCACCTATCAGTGCCCATCAGTGAAGGAGAAAAAATACTTATTTACAACATTTTCAACAGAAGCATTTTTTTTTTTCAAAATGTTTGGTCTTTTTTTCATTTGTTTAGCAAAAAAAAAAATAGTGGTGATTAAATGACGCCAAAAGAAAGCTCTATCTGTCTCAAAAAAATTATAAAAATGTCATATGGGTACAATGTTGCATGATCGCACATTTGTTATTATAATGCCCCATACACACGATCGAACTTTCCGACAACAAAACCGTGGAATTTTGTTCGAAGGTTGTTGGCTCCAACTTGTGTTGCATACACACGGTCACACAAATGTTGGTCAACAATTACGAACTTGGTGACGTACAAGGTGTACGGTGAGCCGATAAAACGGAAGTTCAATAGTTATGTGATATCTCCATTATGAATGCTAGTTTTACAAGACCGAGCGCTTCCTGCTCGTCCTTGATTCCGAGCATGCGTGATTGTTCTTTGGACTTTTGTCCGACGGACTTGTGTACAACTGATCGGAAAGTCTGACAACACACATTTGTTGGCTGAAAATTTGAGAGCATGCTAGCCAACATTTGTTGGCGGAAAGTCCGACAACAAATGTACTATGGTGCATACACACGGTCGGACTTACCGCCAACAAGCTCACATTCAATATTTCCCATCGGAAAATCCGATCGTGTGTACGCGGCATAAGTGAAAGCTGAAAACTGGCCTGAGCAGGAAAGATGTAAAAGTGTGCAGTAGGCAAGTGGTGTAAGCAATCACCTCCCTTATCAGCATTGTTCGTGGTGTAAAGACACATAGGTCATATGAGGTCTACTAGGTGTGATTAGCAACAGGAAGAAAGTATTCCATTATTTCTTAGAGCCCTTTCACACAAGTTTTGTCCACTTTGCTCAGCAGGAGATCTGTGAGCAGACCTCTATGGAATCTGAGCTTTTGTGACATCTGTTGCAGTTCAATGTGTCACCAACAAAGAAGAATTTCCCAGCACACTTAAAGAGGAACTGCAGTCTACTGACATAATTTGTAATAAAAGCATGTTTGCCATTCAGAAGCTGCCCTCCAACCACTTTGCATATTATTTTATATATACTGTGATTCTGTACTTGCCAATATGCTGCAGAAATATCCCTCCACTAAGTCTGGCTGCAGCCATTTTAACTGTGGGCAGCTGAAGCTGCTGCCTGTTTACTTCATGGACTTACACAGACACACAGAGGGACACCTCCAGCTCTGCAGCTCTCATTGACCCTCTCATGACTCACCCCCCCCTCCTGGCAAACTCTCACTAGAGTGAGAAAGAGAGCTGTGCATGATGTCATAAGCTTAGGCTAATGACCGGAGAAGAAGCTGAAAGTGGGCTGTATAAGGTATTTACTGGCAGAAACAAAATGTTTTACTATCCAACAAGGGAAGAAGATTTAATAGATGGAAAGATGAAAAAATTACTGAAGGTTTAAGCTGGCTATACATTTTCTTGTTCAATTTCCATTACATTTACTTTCAACTATGTAGTGCAAGGACCTGCCAGATTGCATACAAATTGAAAGATTTGACATCATATTATATGGTTTTGGTAAATCTAATGGAAAATTGTAAAAGAAAATTCTATAATGTATTTCCAGCCTTACCAGCTAGCCTGCGAACAAATGAAATTGACCCAGTCTAATAATTCACATCAAAGACAGAAGATTTTGTTTCACACATTAGCAAATACAGTGTTGTGAAAAAGTATTTACCCCTTCCTGATTTTTTTGCCTATTTGTCACACTTAAATAATTCAGATCATCAAACAAATTTTAATATTACACAAAGATAACCCGAGTAAATACAAAATGCAGTTTTTAAATAATGTTTTCATTAATAAGGGCGACAAAGCTGTCCAAGCCTGCCTGGCCCTATGTGGAGAAAAGAATTGCCCCTAAACCTAATACCTGGCTGTGTTGGCTTTGGTGGCAACAACTGAAATCAAGCATTTGCGATAACTGGCAATGAGTCTTTCTCATCGCTGTTCCCAAAACAGGAAGCAAGAAAATCTCTGTAAATGAAGGGAATTCCTTGGGAACTCCCAGGTCACCAGAACTAGTGCCCCCATTGAAAAATTTCCCCTCTATTACTTTTCTGGGGACAGCCCAAAATTTGGGGTTTCCTTTATTTCCATGATCGGTGATGATAGTTAACTGCTTCAATACTGAGCACTTTCATGCCCTCCTTCCCAGACCAATTTTCAGCTTTCAGCGCTGTCACACTTTGAATGAGAATTGCGTGGTCATGCAACACTGGACCCAAATTACATTTTTATCATTTTTTTCCTTGTCAAAATTTTTTTATTAAATACACAGCAATTAACAGGTATGTCAGTTACACTAATAGAAATAGAGATAATGAAGCTCTTTGCTATACAATGTTATGCAAACATTAGCAATTAAATAAAAGTATCTTTCAAGTGGAATGTATCCAAATACAACCTGAGGAGTTGGTGAGAAGTCATGTGACAATATAATCACTCCTATATTATTTAACAGTACCAACAGTAATTACTTACTAATGAATTTTGAGAGTACAGGTCGTATGCATTTAAAAAGTGAACTGTAAAATTAAGGTAAAAGGTAAGAGGAGGAGGGTAGAAAGTTGGAGAAGTCCACAAGGTCGACCCAAGCATCAGTGCAAGAAATGGTTTGGTTGATTAAATGAATGAATGAATGAAACAGTTACCATGGTAGGAGGACCGATTCATCAAAGGTTGGCGATAGGTAATATTTTAAACATGGGTACCATATCTTTTTAAATTTGGGGATTTGGTCTTGTTCGATAGCCATCATTTTGGCGTGGAACATGGTAGCATTCATTCTATGCTTCGTCTCAGCCAATACCAATACATGAGACTTCCATGCCTTTGCCATCATTTGTTTTGCGGCCGTGAGGAGTTGAACAAAAGTTTGAATTGGGAATGTGTTAAGCAATCTGGTTTCAAATTAAGTAGTGCAGTGAACGGGTCTGGTCGTACCAATATCAGAAACATTTTGGAGGCAATGTCAAAGATCTCTTTCCAAAAGGTTTGAGCTATCGGACATGTCCACCAAATATGTAGATGCGTACCTACTTCCGAGCAGCCCCGAAAGCAAAGAAGAGAGTAATTAGGCGCATATTTGGATACTCTGGAAGGTACAAGGTACCATCAGGTTAGGACTTTATAATTAGCTTCCACCACTATAATGTTAGGTGAGGCTGATGTAGTTATTGACTAGATCCCCGAGCAATCTGCCATTTCAAGGGTTCACCCCAGGTCCTCCTCCAATTCCCGGATGTAGGTTGGTTTATATAGATTAGGGTTGACTAGAAGATGTGTGTAAAGGGGGATAGTTAGCTGTGATTTATCTTTTTTTTCACACAAATAGAGCTTTCTCTTGGTGGTATTTAACCACTTATAGACTGGAAGATTTGCCTGCTTAATGACCAGGCCATATTTTGTGATACGGCACTGCGTCCCTTTAACCAACAATTGCGCGGTTGTGCGATGCTGTACCCAAAGAAAATTGACATCTTTTTTTTTCCCACAAATAGAGCTTTCTTTTGGTGGTATTTGATCACCTCTACGGTTATTATTTTTTGAACTATAAACAAAAAAAGAGCTACAATTTTGAAAAAAAAATATTTTTTACTTTTTACTGTAATAAATATCCCCAAAAAATGTTTTAAAAAGAAAATTTCTTCATCAGTTTTGGCCAATATATATTCTTCTACATATGTTTGGTAAAAAATCCCAATAATAATAATATATTTATTGGTTTGCACAAAAGTTATAGCGTCTACAAACTATGGGATAGATTTATGGCATTTTTGTTATTTATCTATTTTTTACTAGTAATGGCGGTGATCAGCAATTTTTAGCGGTACTTCGGACACTTTTTTGACACATTTTTTGGGACCACTAACATTTATACAGCGATCAGTGCTATAACTGTATGCCAGCCCTTTAAATGCCTATAGCCTACTGTATAGCCGGCTGCGGCTCTAATTCCTGTGATCATTATGATCACAGGATCCAGCCAAGCAGGGATCGAGATATGGGCGCTGTGATTGGCCCTCCTGATCATGTGACTGCTGTGTCCAATCACAGCCCTCGCAATGTAAACAGAGATGTGTGTCTCTGTGACAGGTCTCCCCGCCGAGCTCAGTGAGAGCTCAGTGCGGGGGGAGGGGGGATCTGCAGCTCTGTGACAGCTCTCTGTGTGAGGATGATTTTATACAGAGAGCTGTCATAGATCCCCCCACAAATAGTACACCAAGCACCATTGATACCCCTGTCCCCATACACATGTCAGTGTCCCCATATAACAACTGTCACAGTGCACAGATGTGATGGGGTAGAAAGATGACTTGTACACTGTGACAGATGTGATGGGGGAAAGACAGATGTTTTGTGCACTGTGACAGATGTGGTGGGGACAGACAGATGATTTATGGGACACTGACATGTGTATGGGGTCAGGGGTATCAGTGGTGCTTGGTGTACTGTTTGAGGGGGGATATGTAATAGTTCTCTGTATAAAATCATCCTCACACAGAGAGCTGTCACAGAGCTGCAGATCCCCCCCCCGCACTTATCTCTCACTGAGCTCAGTGGGGAGAACTGTCACAGAGACACGCGTCTCTGTTTACATTGCGACGGCTGTGATTGGACACAGCTGTCACATGATTGGGAGGGCCAATCATAGCACCCATATCCTGGTCTCTGCTCGGCTGGATCCTGTGATCATAATGATCTGGGCCGCGCTGCGAGCATTCGTTCTGTGATCAGTGATGTGATGTGATTCAACTCCTTTGGTGTATGCAAACTCACCAGCTGCTATAGCCTCACACTCTTGTGTTTGGCCAGAATCGCCTCAACCCACTCATATGAGGGTTTAAAATACAATCTGCAGAGCCCAATGGTGTATATATCAAGTACTCTTCCTGAAGTAATAGCTCCACATGTAAATGAAAAAGAGCGCTCCAATAGTGTGATACCATTCACAAATTTATTAAAATCTCAATAATCTGTCACCATTGTACTCACATGTAAATAAATCACAGCAGGCAAAAAACTAATCACATCAAAGCAATTCATGCAGTGGTGTAAACCAAATAGCAGCGGTCGTGGCAGACCCAGGGAGTGTGGATGCTGGTAACAATCTCACCAGCTCCTAGGACAAATCCTCCGCTTCCCACCGCTCTGTATCTCGTCACTCCGTCTTACGTCACACGTTCTAGAATGCCGTATAGCCACGCCCCGACATGTTTTGTCACAAGGACTTCTTCATGGGATTGGCTATCCGGCACAGCAATCATCCCTTTATTCGTTTTGACTTATAAGTGGGCGGGCACAGGTCGCCTTGCATCTACACACTTCCTGTGTCTCCGTGTCCGCCATACAGCAGTGATGCATCTTATTGATTGAACACCCGAGTACATAATATTAAAATCTGGAAGGTAATGGAACTCAGCGTCTATAACTAATACTAGTCATTCAATAAATTTAAGCTATTCAATAAAATAATGCTACAAACCTGATGAAAGACATGATAAAAGAGAAAAATAAAAATGAAAATAAAATAAGAGAATAAATGAAAAGTATAAGTGAATCATACCTCAATTAAGCTGTATGGCACAATGATTAAAATACACAAAAAAGTGCTTACATGCAACCTTAATGTGCATAAACTGAACCAACCACCCCAGTAGTGGTCAGAGGTGGTGCATGAAGCAATCCACCTGCAATGGGCAATAAAAATAATATCTAGAAATGTCATTAGACTTGAGGCCACTAAAAGAAGTAGGTGCCATGTAGAGGTAATATCAAAGGAGGAATGGTGTACTGGCCCACAAGGACTCATAAGAGTCACAACCACGTCCGTACACGAAACTCCATAGATCCATACCTGGCCACCACTCAGCATGGTATTGCAAAACCCTTTTTAATGTGCGCTAAATGCTCTGCAATCCTGACCTTTAGCAATCTCTTGGTGCGTCCCACATAGAATAATCCACAGGGACACCACAAGAGATACACTACAAAAGAGTAGTTGCAAGAAATAAATTCTTTTATTTTAAAAGACTCATTATCATTATTGGTGATTTGGGTCATGCCTCTATTAGTCACTTTCACCGTTCTGCAACAGATACACTTTCTGCATGCGTAAAAGCCCTGTAAGTCTATTTTGATAGTTTGATGGTTTGGCTGATTCAAGATTTTTTTCACCACCCTATCCCTAAAATTTGGCGCTCGCCTGTAGATAAATTTAAGACAGTCGGGCAAAACCTCCCCCAAATTACTATCTTTACAGAGGATGTGCCAGTGTTTTTTAAAAATCATTTCAATGTCCTTGTATTGATGGTGAACATTAGATATGAATTCCAACTGATGTTGATCAGTTGGTGTTGCATTATCTTTTTTCTTTCCAACATTGTTCTCTAGAGGTATTTGCTACCTCCTTAATGATTGAATTTAAAGTGTTTGCTTCATATCCCTTCTGGAGGAATCTTTCCTTAAGTACATTAGCTTGAGAGGTATATAGGCTTAATTCTGAACAATTACGCCGAACCCTAAGCATCTGTCCCTTAGGTATGTTTCTAATCCAAGCTGGATGGTGCCCACTCCTGATGGACAAGAAACTGTTTTGGTCTGTAAAACACCAATTTAAGTCACCCAGCGGCCCCTAAAGTTGGGACTACGGCTTTTGTTAATAGAATTGATACTGGATTAAAAAACAAGTCGATATTTAATCCTCAGAATTCCAACAATCATTTAATCAAAGTATTTATAAATGTGATCCTTAGTGATGTAGAACAATTGATCCCAATAAAAAGGGTCGGCTACATTATAGATGGTATTAAGTCATTAGAAGAGAGGAATAATATCATCATCCACCCTTCAGATAAAGGAGGGGGGGTGGTCATTTTGGAGAAAGACTTTTATCACCAACTTTCGGAGATGCTAAGTGATCAGGAGACATATAGCAGGTTACAGTCTGATCCTACAGACGGCTACAAAATGCAATTAAATGCATTGGTGGAGTGGGGTTATGGCATCAATGCCTTAAATCCTAAGGAGAGGCGCTATTTGGTCCCCAGTGCATGTTGAATTCCCATAATTTACACTCTGCCCAAAATCCATAAAATTGCAGAAGCACCACCATCACGACCAATTGTAAATGGCATAGAGTCTGTCACAGCCAGATTGGGGGGAGTTTTTGCATTAATTCCTCCAACCGAGTGTTAAAGTCACTAAGGCGTATCTTAAAGATACAACTGACCTTCTACGATCTTTACAGGTTGTCACATTAAATCCAACTTCTGAGTCCTACTTGGTGACAGCCGACGTGGCCATCATCCAGCACAAGGATGCGGCATTGGCACTCAATTGGGCACTCAGTAAGAGGGATGACATAACTCACCAGCAAAAGGTCTTCTTAGGTCATGCTTTAGACTTTTGCATGACACACAACTATTTTATTTCACAGAAGGTTGGCGTGGCTATGGGAGCTAAGTATGCTCCCAGCCTAGCCAACCTGTTTTTGGCAGAATGGGAAGATCAACAGGTTTTCAGAAACAGGTTGCCTCAGTTGAGATTCTACTGCAGATTCATAGATGACCTCCTGCTCATTTGGGAGGGGTCAAGGGAGTCTGCGGTAGCATTTCTAGGACATTTGAATACCAACACTAACAATATCCAATTAGAGTTTGTCATCAGTGACACCTCTGTTAATTTTCTGGATGTCACTATAGTTAAAACAAATAATATATTGAGCACTAAGGTTTACTTCAAGCCCACAGACAGAAACAATTTCTTGTCCATCAGGAGTGGGCACCATCCAGCTTGGATTAGAAACATACCTAAGGGACAGATGCTTAGGGTTGGGTGTAACTGCTCAGAATTAAGCCTATATACCTCTCAAGCTAATGTACTTAAGGAAAGATTCCTCCAGAAGGGATATGAAGCAAACACTTTTAATTAAATCATTCAGGAGGTAGCCAACACCCCTAGAGAACATTGTTTGAAAGAAAAAGATAATGCAACAACAACTGAGCAACATCAGTTGGGATTCATATCTAATTTTCACCATCAATACAAGGACATTGAAATGATTTTTAAAAAACACTGGCAAATCCTCTGTAAAGATAGACATTTGGGGGAGGTTTTGCCCAACTGTCCTAAATTTATCTACAGGTGAGCGCCAAATTTTGGAGATAGGGTGGTGAAAAAAATCTTGAATCAACCAAACCATCAAACTATCAAAATAGACTTACAGGGCTTTTACGCATGCAGAAAGTGTATCTGTTGCAGAACGGTGAAAGTGACCAATAGAAGCATGACCCAAATCACCAATATTGATAATGAGTCTTTTAAAATAAAAGAATTTAATACTTGCAACTCCTCTTTTGTAGTGTACCTCTTGTGGTGTCCCTGTGGATTATTCTATGTGGGACGCACCAAGAGATTGCTAAAGGTCAGGATTGCAGAGCATTTAGCGCACATTAAAAAGGGTTTTGCAATACCACAGTGTGTCCCTACACTTCAAAGATAAACACAATCAGGACCCAAGCCTACTACAATTTTGTGTAATAGACTGTGTGCACCAATCTTGGAGAGGGTCCAATCGGGTGAGGGATTTATCCCAGAAAGACACCCGATGGATGTTTCTTTTGAAGTGTTTATCTCCCAGAGGAATGAATATTGAATTAGACCTCAATTGTTTTATTAACAACTTTTAAAATATTCAGTACCACTGTAGGTGCTCATTTGGTAGATCTATTATTAACATGCTGAGTGGTGGCCAGGTATGGATCTATGGAGTTTCGTGTACGGACGTGGTTGTGACTCTTATGAGCCTTTGCGGGCCAGTACACCATTCCTCCTTTGATATTACCTCTACACGGCACCTACTTCTTTTAGTGGCCTCAAGTCTAATGACATTTCTAGATATTATTTGTATCGCCCATTGCAGGTAGATTGCTTCATGCACCACCTCTGACCACCATTGGGGTGGTTGGTTCAGTTTATGCACATTAAGGTTGCATGTAAGCACTTTTTTGTGTATTTTAATCATTGTGCCATACAGCTTAATTGAGGTATGACTCACTTATACTTTTCTTTTATTCTCTTATTTTATTTTCATTTGTATTTTTATATGTATTTTCATTTTTATTTTTCTCTTTTATTGTGTCTTTCATCAGATTTGTAGCATTATTTTATTGAATAGCTTAAATTTATTGAATGACTAGTATTAGTTCCATTACCTTCCAGATTTTAGTATTATGTACTAGGGTGTTCAATCAATAAGATGCATCACTGCTGTATGGCGGACACGGGGACACATTAAGTGTGTAGATGCAAGGCGACCTGTGCCCATTCACTTATAACTTAAAATGAATAAAGAGATGATTGCTGTGCCAAATAGCCAATAGCCAATAGCCATGAACATTAAAGTTGCCCTTTTAAACGTTACAATTACTAAAAGCATACGGAGCAGAACGAACGGAATAAAGACAGAAAGAATAGGAACACAGCACAACTACTTACTTTTTTGCAGCACTCTCCGGATCTTTCGGTACTGCTCTGGCTCTCTCAATTTCAGGTCTGACCACCGCTTCCTGAGCTGATCTTTTGATCTTCGGACCCCGAAATTCCTCTTAAGACTCCTGCCACTTTCGCCATGATCTTGGCCTTTCGGATGTTCGGGTTGGGGTAAGGCCCATATTTTCTGTCATAGTCGGACTTCTTCATGATGTCGACCATCTCCAACATCTCCCCAAAGGACATATTTGTGGCCTTAAAACGTCTCCTTCTGGATCGGGACGTGCCTGGATCCGGGCTTTCCTCCTCCTCCTCCTCGTTCCTGCAATTATCACGCACCTGCTGTGACTCCGCCATGTGCTCTTCACCCACTGCGCCGAACGAAAAGGGGCGGGGAATAGACTAGAAAGAACGTCAGGGGCGGGCGGAGTTACACGCATGCGCAGTGTATTACGTACGATCTGTGAGCGGAGGAAGGAGCATTGGAGGCTCCGATCGTAGGAACGAAGGTAAGAGACAAACTTGTGCCTATACTGCTTCTACATTGAGGCCTATATTGTAAAAGATTAGGAGAGTTTTGTCTGACATTAGGCTTTGTCTTGTGTTGTGTCTTGCAGTGAACATGTATATGGTACTCAAAGATAATGACTTCATGTCAGTATTCGTAGATATGTTAAGGGAGCTGCCATGTCTGTGGGAGATTAAACACCCCCATTTAATGAACCAAGCAAAGAGGAAAGCAGCACTGGTGCAATTGTTGGTAATTGTGAAGCAGGTGACCCCCACGGCAGACATCACCTATTTAAAGATATTAATTGGTTGCCTGAGGAGCACATATCTAAGGGAGCGCAAGAAAGTCCTGGATTCACAGAGATCCGGAGCAGCAGATGACATCTATGTCCCCAGGATGTTGTACTACGACAGGCTGCATTTTCTGGCAGGCCAGACTGAACCCAGGCCATCCCTCTCCAGTCTTCCTTCCACGCTTCCTTCCCCCCCAGCTGAGGCTTCTGACGCCCAACCTGGGCCTTCCAGGCAACAACACATGGAGGAGCCCAGATTGAGCCAGGTATAGCATTCCTCTAAATATTTCTGCTTGTCCAATCAATGATGTTAACTAGATGTTAGTTGGGAGTACTAATTTAGGATTGTGATTGATGAAGCAACAACTAAAACCATGTCCCTTTTTCATACACAGGGAAGTCTCAGCCAGGAGGTGGCCGGGCTGAGCCGGCTGGTTGATCTGCAGGTCCCTCCACCCCCCCTGAAAAAAGAAAGTGGCAGTAGGAGGAGTGCCCTAGAGGAGGCTACCGGAGGACTCTTTTGGAGGGCTACAGAGGTCCTGGGAGCACGACAGACCGTGGAGGAGGACATTGCTGCTGTCATTGCATATAAAATGCAGAGGATGGAGGAGGGCCCACAAATAATGTGTGAGGCCCTCATATCGGAGGCTCTGGAGAAAGGTATGAGGGGCCAAATTACACCTCAGACACACCTTTGTGATGGTCCTCCTCCTCCTCCTGCAAGTCCTCCTCCTCGTTCTCCCTCACCTCCAGGTCCTCCCAGTCCTCCTCAAGGTCCTACTCCTCCTCCTGCCACATCTCCAACTGCACAGCCACAGCCGGGAAGGAAGCGTGAAAGGAAGACCAGAAAGTGAGGACCCTGGATCCAGTCTGGTCGGCCAAAAGATGCAGCCTCTTGTGGTACCACAGCCTGGGGACACAGATGTCATCTGCTGCTATCCGGATCTCTGTGAATTCTCGACCAGACTGCCCTCCCTTACATATGGACTCCTCAGGCCACCAATTTTGATGTTCAAGAATCGATGTCTGCCGTGGGGGTCCCAGGCTTCGCTAATTTCTCTTGTTGATCCAGTGTTGCCTTCCTCTTTGTTTGGTTCTGATCCCTTAATAAAGGATTTTTTGTTTTGAATTATACTCTCCTATGTGTTTTACTTCAAAAATGACAGTTGGTTTGTGAGGATTCAGGTACATTTCAAATATACAATGTGAAATGAACAAGGGACACCAACAACAAACAATCTCCTTGAGATTAAATAATAAAAGATTTCAATGGTGTTGGGGTAACTTGACACACAAAACACACACAAAAATATTCTGGAGTAAAAATAATAATAACATTGAACAAAGATCAGCCTTGGAAAAAATCCAAACATTAAAGAAAAAAAAAGGCTGAAAAAAAAAAAAAAGTCAGATGTGACAACTAATAACAATATATTCAGGGAATCCCACTAAAAAAACACAAATAAAACTTTGTGAGAAGTGTGTGTGAATATGAGCATCAAAACTACTTAATTCTTGTCACATTATAAAGAAGAAGAGAGTGCGCTGTATTAAACCATTTTTAACATTGCAGCGTGACGAAAGTGCTGTATCCATTGCGAACGCTAAGTTTACCAGAACGAGCTGTCCTGTGTCGGAATTTCTTCTGAGCATGCGTGGCACTTTGTGCATCGGAACAGGCCACACACGGTCGGAATTGACGCGATCGGATTTTGTTGTCGGAAAATTTTATCTCCTGCTCTCCAACTTTGTGTGTCGGAAAATCCAATGGAAAATGTCCGATGGCGCCCACACATTTCCAAAAACATGCTCCGATCGGACATTGTCCATCGGAAAATCCGACCGTGTGTATGGGGCATACCAGTTTACATAACTCTGGTTTAGTCAAATCTTGAGTATTCTGTCCAACTATGGTCACCAGTCTTTAGGAAGGATGTGCCTAAACTGAAGAGAGTCCAGAGACCGGCAACAAAGATAATAAGGGGGCTAGAGGGCCTAAATTATGAGAAACAACTAAAAGCATTAAACTTTTTTCCCTGGAGAAGAGGTGGTCAAGAGGAGATATCATCGCAAAATACAAATAGAGATGGGCGAACAGTTCAAGCCGAGCATAAGTTCGGAGCAAACATCCAAATTTGTGAGTAGCTCAGCGTGCATAATGTACTGTGTGCTTCACAGTGCATTCTAGGGCCCTAATTAAATGAAGCCTTGTACCTGACCACTTTGCCAGTTATCACTGTGTGTGAAGTGGAATCAAATAGTATTTTTATATACCTGACAAGATCAGCTAGGTATAATCAATGCAATTACCACACTCACAAGACCCACTCAGTACTGCAGCTTCTTTGTGAACACAAGAAAAGATGAGTCAAAGTCGATGTTCAAAGGTATCTGATTTAATTCTGGGCGGGTATACAATTTATATACGTTATCATTTGCCAATCATAATATGGAAAATGGGTGGGGTTAATACAGAGGTGTACATCTTATGTGTGCCTTATAGAGAACCTGTTATCAACTAGTTGAATTTAACTAGAGTCTGAATATACAAGTTAAGATATATGAATCCAAAATGGAGTCACCTCTGTTTAGTCATATTACTACAATGCCCTCTTTCAGACACAAAGGTCATGGAAGTGACGAAGGTGACTGTCCTCTCTGCATTGTGACACACACATAACAAACTCAAAGCAGTCACACAGAAATAATGCCAGAAACAAAGTCACTATAATACACACAACAATATCCTTAATCCAGGAAAACACTCCATTAAAACCATCCTACGTTACCCAGGGGGTTCCCAAGTAATTATTTAGCCCTTTCATCATGTAAATACCCCCTTCGGTTCCAGAGGGGAACCATGCCCAGGTCATGTCCTTTTCCAAAAACAATGACCTTGCATAACGGTGTTTGAGGGGGCATTTAGGATGAACACCAGCCTCGAGCAAGTGACGTTCCTCTTTGTCCCCGAGAATTCCCATTATAGAACCAATGAAGCCAAGTAACACCATCCCTTGGAATCATTCATAATCCATGGATGGCAGGTTCTTCCACAACAAATGTACGTGCTGTTGCCCAAGGCCAGTGGCTGTCTGCTGTCTGCTTAAGGACCCATTGGGCACCTTCAGAGAATCCTGCAAGGGTAAGCTGTGAGAGTAGCCTAGCCATCTCAGTATGGGAGTCAGAGGCATGCATGAAGATATATATAGTGTGATGTAGGGCACGATCCGAGGTGTCAAACACTGTGGAGTTTCCTCAGACTTTGAATACCCATCCCCTCTATGTCCAATGAGTGTGTTATTAGTGGTGTTATCGGGTAGGCCACATATAACCTTAAGGGCCCCCCCAGAACACAGAGCCTGGCGGATGACATGTGAACTAAAACATATATAGTACAGCGCTCATGCCAGCATCCCTGCAAACTTTATCCAACAGCTGCAGATTCAAACCATATTACACACTGAAGTGATCGAGGACGTCCTGGGCATACTACATCAACAACAATCCCAATATGCCCCCAACCCTCACCCGGACCACCTTCTAAGCATGCAAAAATAGAAAACAACAAACAAGTAATCTCAGCTGCATAGCAATTGTCCATGGGATGCAAAGGGGGAGGCAGGGGCATGGGAAGCAGGGGCATGACAGTCCATAACAACAAGTGGGAGGGGCATGACAGCCTTTAGGCCAAATAAAAATAGTCCCAAAGAAATACACAAAAATAAAAGTCTCTTGGATAGCTTCTGAATGTCCATTAAATTCGCAAAAAAAGGAAGGAAAAAGAAATGTCCACATTATAACTCTCATTCACCTCAACTTTTCCCAAAACCCTTTGGTTCAATTCTGTGATCATTCATATGGTACAGACACTATAGAATGCAAATATAGCAGTATGCTCTCCACAAAAGCAGTGGTGAAGGCCTGGTCAGTGGTTTGATCCCCTCTTCCACCTGAAGCAAAATAGCAGATCTCTGTGAGTGGATATGTACCTCCGTGCATTGTGCTAAACAGTGTTTTGGACAGGAGGAATCACTCAAATAGTAACTTGTCTTTTTCCAAATCTGCAATTCAATCCTCTTAAAGCACCACACGCAGATGAGTACCCTACTCTGTCTCTCCCATCTGCCCATTTTAGCAGCGCTCTCTTGGCAGGATCATAGGACATATATCAACTACCCAACAATTCATCTGCATTCAGAAGAAAAAACAACTTATACTCTAAATTGGAATTCCAAGACAAGACAAAAATTCACATACACATAAAATTAAACATTTCTCTCTATTAACAACAAACTTTCCTCTACATAGGTGTCCGTCTTATGAAACTGCGAACAGTGGCAATCCCAAGGATTGCCACTGATCACAGTCCACAAACAGTTCATGAAACAGAGGCAATCGCGGGAGAAGTGTTTAAACATGTTCTCCCTCTGATGATCTCTGCACTCTGAGAATCCTTACTAATCGACACAAAAATGGTCAGCCCATAAAGCTGCGACCCCAGCGCTTCACTGGCGATCCACGTCAGAACTCACACCCCCAAACTCACCAGTCCAGAGGTAGAGAATCAGGGAGCGAAGAGAGGATCTGGGGGAATCCGAGGGGAAAGGAGGAAAAATTATAACTTCCCTCCACCTCATTCAGACCCCCCAAAACAGTAACCATGTCCCCCTTTAAGTGTACCAATCAGCGACAATTTTATCACTGCCCAATAAACTGACATCTCAGTGTTTCTGTGAATCTATGGTACTGTAATCCCACAAAGTCCCACGAGATCCCAGCATCAGGGGCTGCTCATTGCATGAGGTGGGGTGCTTTCAACAAGGGTTCTAGCCTCCCCACCAGCTCTCTCTCTTTTTACCATTGATTGAACCTTTTCCTGTACAAGCAGGTGTGGGTGCCCCCCCCCCCGAAGCCTCGGTCTCACAGTCCTCCTCCCCCACATCAGATATGTCTGGTGTAATAGAGGCACCATGTCCCGATGCCACCTGGGAACCAGTCCCCACCACCCTCTGTACCTGTGCCTGTTGCTGAACAGTGATCTGCACTGATCTGCACATTTTACCGACCCACCTGTACCGCCTCATTATAACTTCAGCAAATAACAATAAACAAACAAACCAGCAGACAGGGTAAGTCTACACAAAAATCCTTATTTTAATAACATCTTTTATCTGATAATCCAAATTTTAACCCTGGCCGTAACACTCTACCTTCCTTATTTTAAACAAAACTCTTTCTGTGTTAATTACCTGCTTAAAACCTCCTGTGTTGGCTATTCCTTTAAAGTCATTTCCTCAAAAATACTTTGTAGTTAATAAATAAATCATGAAAGAATCAGTCCTTCAAGCTCGGTATGCCATGCCAGTAAAATGTCCCAACATTTAACATCCCCTTTAAACCTCAAACAACTCTGACTGCTAACTTCCTGTTTTTAAAAGTACTTTCCTTCACTTTTTTTTCGTTTTCTGTGTCAGTTCTAAAACAGCTTTGAAATCAGCTTGTCTAAAAAGAACAATACATTGAAAAAGCCTTGCAAAATGCAAACCTTCTTTAATAAATAGCTCTGATATCTCTTTACCTTCTAACTTCACTTGCTTTACCCTGTACAATGTAGGATGTTTTTATTAAAAAACACCTTTTAAACTACTCACTTACTTATCACATTACACCATAGGATGTTCTCCGAAACATTCCCTTACCTTACACAGACCCCCTCCCATCTAAACACATTTCTTCCCCAAACTTCAAAATACCACTTTTCCAAGAGTCACCAAAACACATGTTAAACATGAACAAGCAAATTATGCATTTTTCAAGCAGAATCAAGCACTTATCATTCTAAAGCTCTATAGCCAAAATACTAGCAAAGGGGAGAAGTCATACTATTCATATACTATATCATTGTCTCTTCAAAGAAAACCTTAGAGAACTTATATAAACATGCATATAACAGTACTCATCCCTTCCACGATACCTGAACATAACAAGGGAAATTTACTTCACTCTAATTTAATTTGCCCCTTTTGGGACATCATATAACACAGTGAAACAGGATTGCCTTACCTCACAGCCGTGTTTCACACAACAGATATCTTATATTTTTATGCCAATGCGATAGACAAGAAAAGCCAGATAGAGCGAAAGTTTGTGGGTCCCGGTAGTAATTGCCTTATTACACCGTTATCTTATTCTCCTTCACCAAAAAAAAGCCTAATATTACGTTTTAAAACATCTCACAGGCTTACCTAAAGCCAGGGGCTTCCCAAAAGCCACACTACATTTTAAACTTCTTAAAAGGCTTACCTAAAGCCAGGGGCTTCCCAAAAGCTACTCCTTAACAGCATACTCCGTCTCACACTTCTCCTTTTTTTTTTTTTTCAAAAGACTAAGGTTTTATCAGAGCTGAGGCAAGAAAAACCTTACCACAGGTAAGCCTTACCTAAATTCAGTCCTAAATCCAAGAATCTCAGCAGTGCCTCCAAAGTATTCTGTCCAACTATGGTCACCAGTCTTTAGGAAGGATGTCCCTAAACTGAAGAGAGTCCAGAGACCAGCATTAAAGATAATTGGGGGCTAAAGGGCCTAAATTATGAGAAACAACTGAAAGCATTAAACTTTTTTCCCTGGAGAAGAGGTGCTCAAGAGGAGATATCATCACAAAATACAAATAGAGATGGGCGAACAGTTCGAGCGCACATCCAAATTTGTGAGTAGCTCGGCATGCATAATGTACTGTGTGCTTCACAGTGCATTCTAGGGCCCTAATTAAATGAAGCCTTGCACCTGACCACTTTGCCAGTCAACACTGTGAGAGTCCTGATTTGACAAAGTGATGATTACTTTCCCCAATCATGGCTTAGTGCACATAATCCTACCCCACACTATGAAAGCTAACTTCCCAAAGCCAGCTCTTGTAGTGTGTTGGAATGGAGATAAATATAGCAGAGCTTGTTTTGCTACTAGCAGTTACTGTGTTCACTGTTTATTTATTCTCGAGTGCAAAGTGTTAGTTTATTGTTAGTATAGTGTGTGAATAGTGTGTCAGTGTAGTGTGTTAGTGCAGTGTAGTGTTTAATACAACATTACATTACAATTAGTGTTGTATACAGTGCTGTATACTCTTTTTTTAAATTTTTGCTGCATTTTTTTGTGTCTTTTTTTGTCCCCTGCCTGTCCCCTATCTTTTAAATTGCCAGCCACAGATTTTCTGACTGTGACATGGTGTTCTCCCTTTTTTATTTATTTGATTGTTTTATAGTTTTTACATTTCTGTCAGAATGTTTGTAAACCACTTTTCACTAACTAAAATGCATCTAATTACACATTTCCCAGTATCTATACAGTTTGGGAAATAAGCCCTCCATAATGTCTGGGAGGTCAACAAGGAGAGGCAGATGTCCCCATGCCACTATGAGGGTGTCACAGGCAAAGATGGATGTGGTCCATCCTCACGCAGGACACCTTGGCAAGAGCATCTGCAAGCCACACACAAGGGACAAAATTCTTCTCCTCCTCACTCCTTACCTTTTGTGTTTAACCCTGAAATATCTCAGGACCTCTCAGCAGCCTCCACTGAAAGGGATGATGCTATAGCAAAGGGTGTCAGAGGTCCTTGCAACATGTCTGCCAGCAGCACACCATCAGTTGTAGAGAAAAGCAGGCAAATTTCTCGGCCCCAACAGCTGCAGTGCAATATATATATATATATATATATATATATATATATATATATATATATATATATATATATACACTCCCTGTCACCTACATGCCCAGCATCTAAATTCCAGCTTGTTCAAATTGCTGGCTCTACAACTCCTGCCTTTACATCTGGTGAAGTCTCCCCCTTCTTTGAATTTGCAGAATGTGCTGTACCACAGTGACAGCTTCCCAGTTGCTATTTCTTTGCATGTAGGGCCATTCCAGCTCTGTACCATCACATGGAAGGCAATGTTTTGACATCGTTGGGCAAGGCAGTAAGTCACAAGATCCACCTTACTGCTAACTCGTGGCCAAGCAAGAATGGTCAGGGACAATAAATTTCGTTCATAACACACTGGGTAACTCTTATAGCAACTAAGAAGGATGCTGGACAGGGCTCAGTGCTGGAGCTTATTTTGCCACCATGCCTCCATACAACTGGTGGTGATGATGCGAGATATGTTAGCTCCACCCCCCTCCTCCTCCATGCCCTCCTCTGCTAGATTGTCCTATGAATTACCAGTCAGGTTAAAAGATGCCATGCAGTGCTTCAGCTGGTCTGCCTAGGGGACAGGAGACACACTGGAGCAGATTTAAGTGAGGCTCTTCACGCTACTAATTAAGTGAATATACAATGAAAACTAATAATGTGAAGTGTGTGAAATCGCTGCAAGATCTAAAGTGTACACTAAACACAAAAAACAGTAAATAATGATGAAAGTGATCCGCACAGACTTCTAACACATTAATGTTATAGAAAAATAATCCCAAATAGTGTGACAAAGTAAATAGCTGAAATCCAAAATAAAATGTGTATACATCAAAAAAGTCCACCAAAGTGGTACATTAGTGACAATAATCATGAGTGTCCATAATCCTGGTGAATCTTCTAAATAAACAGTTGTGTTGTGAAATTGATGTTAATCTTTGTGACTAAATAGTCACGTAATGCTCCCAGAGCCCTTACCTCCAAATGGAGAAAAATAAGCCTTGGATCGATATCCTGAGATGGGATCGCCTATGTGTCGTCCGTACTCCCAATCAATATCCGTGTAGATGGTTATGGACGTGGTTCACGATCCGCTGAGCAAGCCCTCTTCCTGCTGACAGCTTGAATGGAATCAGAATCTTGTGGTTCCGTTATGAACGTTCAATATTCACCATTAAAGGAAATAAAAGAAAACAGGCCTCCCATAGTGTAATATGTAAAGATAATACAATTTATTGAAAATGCTAAGTTGCCTCAGGGGAACTGATGAAGTCACGTGTTGTGACGTAACATGCGTAGGGATTGGCTGGAAGTTTGAGAGACCGGAAGTGATGCAAGGAGTGTGTTTGACACACGGCTACATACAGATAAGCTTGTTTTTAACTTTTTGATGTAAGAGACAACTTGACATTTTCAATAAATTGTATTATCTTTACATATTACACTATGGGAGGCCTGTTTTCTTTTATTTCCTTTAATGTCGAATATTGGACGTCCATAACGGAACCACAAGATTCTGAGGCCATTCAAGTTGTCAGCAGAGAGAGGGCTTGCTCAGCGGATCGTGAACCACGTCCATAACCATCTACACGAATATCGATTGGGAGTGCGAACGACACATAGGCGACCCCATCCCAGGATATCGATCCAAGGCTTATTTTTGTCCATTTGGAGGTAAGGGCTCTGGGAGCATTACGTGACTATTTAGTCATGAAGATTAACATCAATTTCACAACACAACTGTTTATTTAGAAGATTCACCAGGATTATGGACACTCATGATTATTGTCACTAATCTATCTCTTTGGTGGACTTTTTTGATGTATACACATTTTATTTTGGATTTCAATTATTTACTTTGTCACACTGGAGCAGAGATTCTTTCAACTCTGGAAGGGCAGGCCCAGAGGTTATTCACGCCATGGAAACTTGAGCCAGGAAGGGTAGTGTGCGATAATGGAACTAACCATCTATCCACCCTCCGATAGGGTAGGTTGACACATGTGCCATGCCTGGCACATTTCTTCAATTTGGTGGTGCAGTGTTTCTTAAATAGGTACCCAGGATTGCAAGATCTTCTAAAGCAAGCCAGAAGAGTCTGCTTTAGGTTACAGGGTGAAGGCACCAACAACACCCAAAGACCAATTTTTCCACCACAGTGTGACAGGGGCATCAAATTTAAATTTTTTACAGCTAGGCCAATTCTTGCTTTCATGAACACTACCTTTTGAAGGTTATGGAGTGAGGTCGCCAACAACACCCAACGACCAATTTTTCCTCTTGACAGGGGTGCTATTTACCACTATTTGACAGGGGCATCAAATTTAAATTTTTAATAGCAAGGCCAATTAGTGTTTCCATTAAGCTTACCTCTAGAAGATTATGAGGTGAAGGCACCAACAACAGCTAAAGACCAATTTTTCCACAACTCTGTGACAGGGGCATCAAATAATATATTTTTTTTTTACAGCACCGCTAATTCTTTCTTTTATCAAGACTACCTCTAGAAGGTTACAGGTTGAAGGCACCAAGAGCGCCTGAAAACCAATTATTCCTCTTGACAGGGGCATCAATTTTTTTTTTTTTTTTTTACAGCAAAGCCAATTAGTGCTTTCATCAAGACTACCTGTAGAAGGTAACGGGTTGAAGGTACCAACAACACCCAAAAGCCAATTTTTCCACAACAGTGTGACAAGGGTATTGCTTATATTGCCAAGCCATTGCTTACAATATAAAGAAATTGTGCCGAGAAAATAAATTGAAATGTAATTTTTTAGTCTTTATAAATGTCAGTTTTGCTGAAGAAGGTTCTATACATGGTATAGATGTGCCACTTTACAGGCAGACTAAAAGGACCCCACAGGCACTATGGGTAAAGGATTTTTTTCATTTTTATTGTTTCACTTTAAGCATCATTAAAATCACTGCTCGTTTTAAAACAATCTTTTTTAAAAGTTTTTTTGCATTGATATATGTCCCCCAGGACAGTACCCAGGCCCCTACACCCTTCTTAATGGCCAATAACTTGCATATAAGCCTTCAAAATTAAGACTTTTTATTGTTCCTGTTCGGGTCCAATAGACTTCAATAGGGTTTGTCATTCGGGTCCAAACTCGTGCGATGTTCAAGAATTCGGGCACAAACCAAACCAAGGGGTGTTCGGCCCATCTCTATATACAAATGTCTAAATGGTGATTCTAGCATTGGCAGGAAATTATTTAGTCCCAGGTCACTTAGAAAGACGTAAAAAACAAACAAAGGCGCCTCTAAGTGCAGAAGATAAACAAGTTTAATGCCCCAACTGGGTTCAAAAACACTTACAAGATGGAAGGTGTAATCAGGCACATCGTGGGTGAGGCTGCATTGGAAGGGGTCACAGTCGGAGGAAGCCTTCAGAGGGGATGGATGTAGTCACTGACAGCAGCGGTGAAGTGGGCCTCAATGCCCTACAGTTTTTTCTTTGTCAAGACCCCATGCTAAATCCAAGGCAAGCTTCCTTTATTGTTGAAGCCACTTCCTTCTGTCTTACACATAATTATTTTAAATTTGAAGACAACTTTTTTCTGCAGCTACAAGGGACAGCTATGGGGGCGCATTTTGCACCCTCATATGCGAACCTTACCATGGGGCACTGGGAGCACCAATATACATGGAATAACAACCCGTTTTTTTCCCACATTGTTTTTTACGGCCACTATATAGATGACGCGATCATCATTTGGGATGGCAGTGTACCAGTATTCTCGGATTTCGTGACATATTGTAACACTAACAACATAGGCCTTACTTTTACCTCTGTCATTAATCAACTTCCTTCCTGGACCTCAAACTTTTTTGGATAGGTAAGGAGATACATGCCAAAAATTACACCAAGCCAACAGCTGGAAATTCGTTCCTCCACTACAATAGCTGTCATCACCCCCTATGGCTAAACAATGTACCTAAAAGCCAGTTCTGTAGGATAAAAAAGAACTGTACTCTGAAGAGTGATTATGATACTGAAGGTAAAATTTTGAAAGAAAAATTTCTCGAAAAGGGTTTCCCTGTTGATCTCGTAGACACAGCTTATCAACAATATGAGAGTACACTGCCCATTGAGAACCCTCGCCCACGTCTCAATACCCAGAAAAGTAATTTACGATTCATCACTCAATTCCATACCCAACATAAACAAATGGAAAATATTGTTAAAAAACACTGGCCTTTACTACTACAAGACGAACACCTACTTCTGTTATATATTGCCTCACATGTCCTTGTGGTCTATTCTATGTAGGGCGCACTATCCGGCCACTACGTAAACGGTTTGGCGAACATCGCCGGTTCATCGAAGGTGGACTAGATAACCATAGTGTCCCTAGACACTACCTTCACGTCCACGATAAGTCCACTAGTGGCCTCAGAGTATGGGTTATTGAGGCTATGCCAAAAGATCTCTCCCCAGCTGAACACTACCGACGACTATGCCACAGAGAAATGTATTGGATTTTTTTATTAAATGTTTTAGCCCCTGGAGGGTTAAACGAGGATTTCAAAGTTAGTGCCAAACTTTGATACTATATTCCTTTTTATTGATATTAATCCAGGCTCCCTCTCTTACGATCATAACCTTTATTAAAGATCCTTTATTATTTTTCATTCTTCCACTTTTAATATATACCCTTTTTATTTTTTAATTTATGGGTGTTTTGATGCTATATTTACATACCGATTTATGATAACACTCTGACATTATTAATGACATGCATGTCTCCCTCTGTTCCAATCTTAACACTGACATCATCTCGCTTGCTCCAATTGTTTATATTTTGTCATGTGCACTCATTTCCATGACCTGTCATTATTAGACATTAGACACTCTGACCTTTATATAGCTCTGTTTTTATATTCTCATTGTCCCAATCTTTTATTATTATATTTCTTTTCTTTTCTATTGCCCCGTTCTTAAGAATGCTGTTGCAGGTTTATTTATATATCTATATGTTTTTAATGGACTCATCGTTATCAAATGTTGTTGTCCCCGCCCCCCGGCCAATCCACTGCTAGTATGTGTGTATATATATCCTCCCCAGTCATCACCATAGCCATAGGTTGAAAAAGGAACGATTGACTGTTCCGAAACGCGTCCCTTATTGATGACATCACATCCCCTCTCTGGCTGTTTGCTTGCGGTTCAGGCTGGTTACAGAGCCGCTCAGCGGATGACATCACTTCCGGGCTCGGCGTCTTTCTACGCTGACGACGCCGGCTTCACAGCGGCTCCCTGTGCTCCACACCGCTGCTGTCAGTGACTACATCCATCCCCTCTGAAGGCTTCCTCCGACCGCGACCCCTTCCAATGCAGCCTCACCCACGATGTGCCTGATTACACCTTCCATCTTGTAAGTGTTTTTGAACCCAGTTGGGGCATTAAACTTGTTTATCTTCTGCACTTAGAGGCGCCTTTGTTTGTTTTTTGTGTCATTATAGATCTGGCTTCAGTCTTTTAAAGTTGCAGCCCTTTTTGCTGAAGATCACCATTCCACCATCCTCATCATCCTTACCAGCACTCTCCTTTTTATTTTGTACTGCCGATCTCTAATAGAGACATTACCTGGACTACGTTAGTCCTGTGCGCCCTATATACTTTTCCACTTCCATTGTTTCTATATGAAGCTAAATTTAGGTTGACGCACGGACTCTTGTATTCATGCATTATATTGTCGGTCTCTCTTTATACCTATTCCACATACACTTTGCTCATATATTTCTTGTTTATATGTGTATATACATATGCATATTTTTAACACTATTTAAATTATCAATGTATGTATTTCCACTGCACAGCATTTTTATTTATTATTTTTAATTTTTATCTTTCTGTTTTCTCCATCATATCCTTTTTTCCCTCCAGCCATGGATTTTCTGTCTGAAATAGATTCTTTAAAGTATTCTAAAATAAATGACCTTTTAGCCATTATACCCAAAGGATTTTTTATACCCATACCGCATTTCTCTCATGTAGAATATAAACCTCTCTGTTCACTATTTCGTAAATTAGAGAGGTTAGTCATCTCCGCCAACCAGCAGTGGTGGGATGAATTCTTCCTTCTCAAATATTTGTCTGCTCATATCACTCCTAGGGGCTTAAGAATTTAAAAAACATGTTCCTTTTTAGACCCAGAGTCACAAAGAGAATGGTCCTCCATATCTGAATTTTGCACTAATAAATGGATCAAAATTATCTCCACACAGAGACATATTAAATATGAACAATGTTTTCACCAAATAAAAACAGTATTTTCCCAAATTGCAGAACTTACCACTCATTTACCATCTCTCTGGCTGTCTATCCTGACTAAACAAACCCATAAGAAGGAAGACATTTTAATTAAACACAAATTGGGGAAATTTAGTAGAGATCTGAAAGACTATAGTAGTAACAACATCTTCTCCTGGAAACATAAACCCGCCCACGACCTTCCATCCCTCATGGACATCAATCCGTTTGCCACTATTGTCCCTCGTAAAATAATCCCTTTTAAGAAAACATCCACTTCCAATATAGCAGTTGCTTCCGGACCGAGTATACAGAATAAGGAAATTAATACCACCGCTCTGGCACCTACGTTGCCATCCCCTACCGACAGTTTGGGTTCTGCCCAGCCTACACAGGCGATGCACGCCACTCCCATTCACATTGCACCCAACACCTCTGATGCCCTTCCTTGCTTAATCTCCATTACAGATAGTCAACATAATACTACTGTAAACAATACATGTATCCCATCTAGAGCATCCCCTGTTTCTTCAGTGTCTTTTGGTCCCAACTCCTCACTTATGACACCTCTTGCCACTATTCAATCCTCAGAGCCAACTGCGGTCCCTTTTTTAGTGTTCGACCCTCCCCGGACAAAACCACAAAAAAGAAAACACGCAGAAGAGGATGTCGAGGTAGAGGAAACAAGCCTCACTCCAGACCCCAGCAAAAAGAGAGTACTGTTAAAATCTTCAACCTCTCCACCCATGTCTTAACTGAAGACGAAATCTCCTTACTCAGTCGAGGCCTAAACTTTGCTCCATCTGCTGCACCCAATCCCTTCCTTCTCTTTAAGGACTTGAACAAATTTGTTCGCCTCCTTACTTTAAAGAGATTCTTTAACATTCAATCTAATAAACATCATTCACATATTGACTCCAGCATACCTGATGTGTCTCAGAACACAACTGAGGCCCATACAGATAGTGATCCCCTTTCCATCTTAGAAGAATTATACAGTCATCCCCTCACTTTATCCTCTCCTCCAGCAGATCATGAGAATGACTATGTGCTATACACACAACATTTGATAACTTCTCCACCTATTCAAAACACCACCTTCAAACCCACCTCAGTCTTTTACCCAACCCAGTCCAAAGGTTCATGTATTGATGCTTTTTATCGCATTGTTCATGCAGACATACAGGAACTGTGTAATAACAATAAAAATAATAAAAAATCCATCTCCAATCTCACTCATCATGAACAAAGAGCCCTTGACACACTCACCAACAATTTAGATCTGGTTATTAAGAGCGCTGACAAAGGGGGAGGTATAGTGATACAAAATAGAGCCGACTATGTCTCTGAAGCCACCCGACTACTATCTGACACCAACACATATATCAGACTCAACACAGATCCCTTACCCTTATTTACCCTTGAAGCTTCTTCTCTCGTTAAAAGAGCACTGAATGATAACATCATCACACAACAAGAAGCTTCCTTTCTAGTCAAAGAAGTACATTTTACTCCTTATTTCTACCATCTGCCCAAGGTGCACAAAGACCTAAAAAGACCACCTGGGCGACCGATTGTGGCGTCAATGGACAGCATTAGCAGCGGACTCTCACAATACATAGACCAATTCCTCCAGCCATTGGCCCAATCCCTCCAGTCTCACATAAGAGATGGCGTCCATCTGCTGGAAATTTTAACCACGTACTCCTGGGATAACAACTACCACTGGGACTCTCTAGATGTCCAATCTTTATATACATCCATACCCCATGAAGTGGGCCTCAATGCCCTACAGTTTTTTCTTTGTCAAGACCCCATGCTAAATCCAAGGCAAGCTTCCTTTATTGTTGAAGCCACTTCCTTCTGTCTTACACATAATTATTTTAAATTTGAAGACAACTTTTTTCTGCAGCTACAAGGGACAGCTATGGGGGCGCATTTTGCACCCTCATATGCGAACCTTACCATGGGGCACTGGGAGCACCAATATATATGGAATAACAACCCGTTTTTTTCCCATATTGTTTTTTACGGCCGCTATATAGATGACATGATCATCATTTGGGATGGCAGTGTACCAGTATTCTCGGATTTCGTGACATATTGTAACACTAACAACATGGGCCTTACTTTTACCTCTGTCATTAATCAACATAAACTAGCCTTCCTGGACCTCGAACTTTTTTGGATAGGTAAGGAGATACATGCCAAAAATTACACCAAGCCAACAGCTGGAAATTCGTTCCTCCACTACAATAGCTGTCATCACCCCCTATGGCTAAACAATGTACCTAAAAGCCAGTTCTGTAGGATAAAAAAGAACTGTACTCTGAAGAGTGATTATGATACTGAAGGTAAAATTTTGAAAGAAAAAATTCTCGAAAAGGGTTTCCCTGTTGATCTCGTAGACACAGCTTATCAACAATATGAGAGTACACTGCCCATTGAGAACCCTCGCCCACATCTCAATACCCAGAAAAGTAATTTACGATTCATCACTCAATTCCATACCCAACATAAACAAATGGAAAATATTGTTAAAAAACACTGGCCTTTACTACTACAAGACGAACACGTACTTCCCACTCTGCCTAACAGACCTCAATTTGCCTACAGAAAGGCACCTAACATTAAAAGTAAGGTAGCGACCAGTAAACTTAGGGCCAGACCTCTGCCTCTGGGCCACCACATGCCCACGTTCCTAGCAATTTCTGGGATGTATCAGTGCCACAAGCCCCTCTGCAAGACCTGTAGTTTTGTTACACATGGCCAGAAAGACTTTCACGTCAAAGGGAAAACATACCCAATAAAGGGTTTTCACGCATGTTCATCTGACCATGTTATATATTGCCTCACATGTCCTTGTGGTCTATTCTATGTAGGGCGCACTATCCGGCCACTACGTAAACGGTTTGGCGAACATCGCCGGTTCATCGAAGGTGGACTAGATAACCATAGTGTCCCTAGACACTACCTTCACATCCACAATAAGTCCACTAGTGGCCTCAGAGTATGGGTTATTGAGGCTATGCCAAAAGATCTCTCCCAATCTTTTATTATTATATTTCTTTTCTTTTCTATTGCCCCGTTCTTAAGAATGCTGTTGCAGGTGTATTTATATATCTATATGTTTTTAATGGACTCATCGTTATCAAATGTTGTTGTCCCCGCCCCCCGGCCAATCCACTGCTAGTATGTGTGTATATATATCCTCCCCAGTCATCACCATAGCCATAGGTTGAAAAAGGAACGATTGACTGTTCCGAAACACGTCCCTTATTGTTGACATCACATCCCCTCTCTGGCTGTTTGCTTGCGGTTCAGGCTGGTTACAGAGCCGCTCAGCGGATGACATCACTTCCGGGCTCGCCGTCTTTCTACGCTGATGACGCCGGCTTCACAGCGGCTCCCTGTGCTCCACACCGCTGCTGTCAGTGACTACATCCATCCCCTCTGAAGGCTTCCTCCGACCGCGACCCCTTCCAATGCAGCCTCACCCACGATGTGCCTGATTACACCTTCCATCTTGTAAGTGTTTTTGAACCCAGTTGGGGCATTAAACTTGTTTATCTTCTGCACTTAGAGGCGCCTTTGTTTGTTTTTTGTGTCAATATAGATCTTGCTTCAGTCTTTTAAAGTTGCAGCCCTTTTTGCTGAAGATCACCATCCCACCATCCTCATCATCCTTACCAGCACTCTCCTTTTTATTTTGGACTGCCGATCTCTAATAGAGACATTACCTGGACTACGTTAGTCCTGTGCGCCCTATATACTTTTCCACTTCCATTACTTAGAAAGACGTGCAGCCACTCAATGAGGTTGGGGGAAAAGAAAAACAGTGCTAAGGATGTGTGAGTGTTATTTTCAAAAAACTTTCAAATGTGTACCCTAGCAATCACAATATATAGGAATTTGGGAATATGGGAAATGGCAGTAACTTAAAGTGACTTAAAGTGATAGTAAAGCCAGATTATTATTTTTTTTATAACAAACATGTTATACTTACCTGTTCTGTGCAGTGGTGTTGCTCAAAGAAGCCCTGATCCTCCTCTTCTTGGATCCTTTGTCGGCGCTCCTGGCCCCTTCCTTCTGCCAAGTTCCCCCATAGCAAACAACTTGCTATGGGGGCACCCAAACAAGCTCACTCCCAAGATGCTGCTCTGTGTTTCCAGTCACACACAGATGTGACTTGTCTCCTCATTGGCCCACTGGCTGTGATTGACAGTAATCATAGAATGCATGAAGGTAAACGACCCTGCATCTAAATTCATAATGCTAACAACTACTTACAAAGCCATCCACAACTCTGCTCCAACTACATCACTGACCTAGTCTCAAAATACCAACCTAATCGTTCTCTTTGTTCCTCTCAAAACCTCCTGCTCTCTATCACCCTCATCACCTCCTCCCATGCTCGCCTCTAGGCCCAATTTTCAACTTTTAGTGCTGTCACATTTTGTCACACAAAAAAATAAAATTTAAAAAGAAACCCACATATTTCTTTGTTTCTATTATAAAATTTTGCAAATAAGTATTTTTTCTTCATACATTTTGACCAACATTTATACAGCTACCTTTCTTTGGTAAAATGTATGTTATGTGGTCTGCGGGAAAGTAATAGAGTCTACAAGCTATGGTACTTATCACTGAAAATTGATGAAACCTGATGTACTGACTGCCTATCTCATTTTTTGAGGCCCTAACATACAGGCATGATGCATTTTTTAAAGCTATAATTTTTTCCACAATTCTTAGGAAAATTAAAATGTTTTTGTTTTTTAAATGTCAAATTAACAAAATATTTCTCACACATTGCAAAGGGCATGCTTGCAATTCCACCTCAAAACACATTCTGCTACTCCTTCACATGTGTGAGACTTTTTCACTGCCTGGCCACACAGAGAGACCCAACACCCAAGGAGTACCTTCAGGTGTTTTAGGGGTATAAATTACACATCTAATTTTTTTACTACCTATCACATATCTGGAAGCCTCGGAGCACAATGGAATTACCCTCAAAATGACCCCATTTTGGAAAGCAAACACCTCAATGTATATTCTACGAGGCATAATGAGCCTTTTGAACATGTCTTTTTTTGCCAAAAGTTTTTGGAAAGTGTAGAAAGAAAATGAAACATCATGGACATACTAAGAAATACACCCTGAAATACAAGTATGGCAATACTACATGTGTGAGACTTTTTAACAGTCTAGCCATATAGAGAGGCCCAACATCTAAAGAGCAACTTCAGGCATTCTAGGGGCATGTGAACACTGATTGTATCTAATACAATCCACCCGCGCCAACAAATAAATACATTTTAATTTACATAAATAAAGGTGATGCAGCTTTTTCAAACCAAAAGGTGTAATGCTAGTGTTAAATTAATCCACTTGAGTGAGCTCCTTGTGAACAAACAGCGCTTGCTAAGGGTAATCTAACAAATATTAGAGGTAAATATATTCTATACAATAAAGTGACAAGTGCAAATGAATAAATCCTGTGCATTTCATGTGTTATAAAAAAAACAGTCCAGGCAAATGCAGACAATGTCCACAATCAGGGGATATAATTCAGTAGGAAAAAAGTTCTTCCAGGTATACAGTGGGGACAGAAAGTATTCAGACCCCCTTAAATTTTTCACTCTTTGTTATATTGCAGCAAATCATTTAAGTTCATTTTTTTCCTCGTTAATGTACACACAGCACCCAATATTGACAGAAAAACACAGAATTGTTGACATTTTTGCAGATTTATTAAAAAAGAAAAACTGAAATATCACATGGTCCTAAGTATTCAGACCCTTTGCTCAGTATTTAGTAGAAGCCCCCTTTTGATCTAGTACAGCCATGAGTCTTTTTGGGAAAGATGCAACAAGTTTTTCACACCTGGATTTGGGGATCCTCTGCCATTCCTCCTTGCAGATCCTCTCCAGTTCTGTCAGGTTGGATGGTAAACGTTGGTGGACAGCCATTTTTAGGTCTCCCCAGTGATGCTCAATCGGGTTTAAGTCAGGGCTCTGGCTGGGCCATTCAAGAACAGTCACGGAGTTGTTGTGAAGCCACACCTTTGTTATTTTAGCTGTGTGCTTAGGGTCAGTGTCTTGTGGGAAGGTAAACCTCCGGCCTAGTCGGAGGTCCTGAGCACTCTGGAGAAGGTTTTCATCCAGGATATCCCTGTACTTGGCCGCATTCATCTTTCCCTTGATTGCAACCAGTCGTCCTGTCCATGCAGCTGAAAAACACTCCCACAGCATGATGCTGCCCCCACCATGCTTCACTGTTGGGACTGTATTGGACAGGTGATGAGCAGTGCCTGGTTTTCTCCACACATACCGCTTAGAATTAAGGCCAAAAAGTTCTATCTTGGTCTCATCAGACCAAAGAATCTTATTTCTCAACATCTTTTAGTCCTTCAGGTGTTTTTTAGCAAACTCCATGCGGGCTTTCATGTGTCTTGCACTGAGGAGAGGCTTCCGTCGGGCCACTCTGCCATAAAGCCCTGACTGGTGGAGGGCTGCAGTGATGGTTGTCTTTCTACAACTTTCTCCCATCTCCCGACTGCATCTCTGGAGCTCAGCCACAGTGATCTTTGGGTTTTTCTTTACCTCTCTCACCAAGGATCTTCTCCCCTGATAGGTCAGTTTGGCCGGGCGGTCAGCTCTAGGAAGGGTTCTGGTTGCCCCAAACATCTTCCATTTAAGGATTATGGAGTCCCCTATGCTCTTAGGAACCTTAAGTGCAGCAGAAATTTTTTGTAACCTTGGCCAGATCTGTGCCTTGCAACAATTCTGTCTCTGAGCTCTTCAGGCAGTTCCTTTGACCTCATGATTCTCATTTGCTGTGACATGCACTGTGAGCTGTAAAGTCTTATATAGACAGGTGTGTGGCTTTCCTAATCAAGTCCAATCAGTATAATCAAACACAGCTGGACTCAAATGAAGGTGTAGAACCATCTCAATGATGATTAGAAGAAATGGACAGCACCTGAGTTAAACATATGAGTGTCACAGCAAAGGGTCTGAATACTTAGGACATGTGATATTTCAGTTTTTCTTTTTTAATAAATCTGCAAAAATGTCAACAATTCTGTGTTTTTCTGTCAATATGGGGTGCTGTGTGTACATTCATGAGGAAAAAAAATGAACTTAAATGATTTTAGCAAATGGCTGCAATATAAGAAAGAGCGAAAAATTTAAGGGGGTTTGAATACTTTCCGTCCCCACTGTATGAGTTGCCCCAAACCATATGGTCCCCACCAGCTGGTATCAGCATAGACCACAATAAAAGACCCACAGGATAAAGGTAAAATTCCTACTCACTGGACGTTGTTGAGCTTAATGGTCTCCGTGACCGGGAAAGGGGAGAAAAAACAGCCGACCGGTTCTCACGCTCTCTCCTCGCGATCACCAGTTCCATTGGTAAAAACTCCTTAAAATATGAACAGGAAAAAACGAGGGCCAAAGATCCTCATAGTGTAAAAAGTTTCCAAAGAGAATTTTATTTAAAAAATTGACAGCAAATATTGTAAAAAGAGGTTTGCATCACAAGCCCATTCTAGGGCTTAATTTCCTGACTACCAATCACATTTTTGAAGACCCTGGAGCACCAGGACAATGAAAACACTCACAAAATGACCCTATTTCGAAAAACAAATACCCCAATGAGCATAATGAGCCTTTTGAATATGTAGTTTTTTCCAAGTTTATGAAAAATGTGGATAGAAAATTAAAACGTATTTTTTTTTTATACAAAGTTGTCCATCTAGAAAGTTATTTCTAACAAACAGCATTGACATAATAAGAATTACACCCGAAAATACATTCTTCTACTTCTCCTGAGTTTGGCAATACCAAATGTGTGAGACTTTTTCACAGCCTGACCACATATAGAGAAGGGTTGCCACCTCATCCCTTTAAACCTAAACACATATGAATTACACAGGTTTTGAAGCTAATTTATGCAGATAAGGCACCAAGTGATTTTCATTACCACCTTAATCAGCCACAGAACCTGTGGAATTCATATGTGTTTAAAGGGATGAGGTGGCAACCCTAATAGGGAGGCCAACATTTAAGGAGCACCTGTAGGTGTTTTAGGGGCATAAATTACAAATCTAGTTTCCTGATTACCTATCACATTTTTTGAGACCATGGAGCACCAGGACAATGGAAACACCCACAAAATAACCACATTTTGGAAATGAAACACCCACCTGTGCTTTTATTAGTGTGGTTTTTGGCAGAGGATGAGTGGGACTGGTGTCTCGTAGGAACATGGTCTATAAACAGGCCAAAGTCCGTACAGGCAGCAGGCTGATATGCAAGAAGCAGGCAGGAAAATGGTCCATAAACAATCCAGGGTTATTACAGGCAGCAGACTAACATCCAGGCAGCAGGCAGGAACATGATCCATAAACATGCCAGGGTCAGTATATGCATCAGGCAGAGGCATGGTCTGTTTTGGTGGCAGGCAGAGGTGTGGTTAATTAACAGGCCAATTAGAAGGACCAGTCATAGAGCCCATCTGCAGATCAGCGAGGCGCTGTGTCCAAGGGACACGGGCATCATGGGATTGCGCCAATACGCCAATTATATATTTAGGTCATATATTAGATTATAATTTATATTTGTATTATTTTTATATTTGTATTATATTTACAGTGTATTATATTTATTATATTCTCTTTTCCTTCCCCACAATGCACTGATAGAAATCACATTGCTAGATGTGAGACAACACAAGACAATTAATTGTCCCAGAAGCTTTGACCCCGATTTTCATTGTGTTTGTATTGCTCTTCCTGCAGACAGTGAAAACTGCATGAAATGTCCTGATGAAGAATGGCCAAATGAGAAGAAGGATCGGTGTGTTCCAAAATTGATAGAATTTCTCTCCTACACTGATGATACCATTGTTGCAGTATTTTTAGCTATCTCCATCCCTTGTTGTCTTCTTACTGGTTTCATATTGTGGATATTTGTACATTACCGGGACACCCCTATAGTTAAAGCTAATAACCGGAACCTGAGCTATCTTCTTCTGGTCTCTATAATGCTGAGCTTCATCTGTGTCTTCTTGTTCCTTGGACATCCAGTAGATCTGACCTGCATGCTGCGTGTAACCTCTTTTGGTGTAATCTTCTCAGTTGCCATCTCTACTCTACTTGCCAAAAGCATCTTGGTGTGTATTGCTTTTAAAGCCACCAAACCTGGGAGTCTCTGGAGGAAATGGATGGGAGTCAAAATTCCCAATGTTATCATTTGTGTTTTCTCACTGGTTCAGGTCATAATCTGTGTCACTTGGTTGTCTATTTCTCCCCCCTTCCAGGATCAGGACACTCACTCTTATCAGGGGAAGGTCATCATTCAGTGTAATGAGGGTTCAGTTATCGGCTTCTACTCTGTCCTGGGATATATGGGGCTTCTAGCAGCTGTGAGTTTCATTATAGCCTTTTTAGCTAGGACATTACCAGACAGTTTTAATGAGGCCAAGTACATCACCTTCAGCATGCTGGTATTCTGCAGTGTCTGGATTGCCATGATCCCAGCCTATCTGAGCACCAGAGGGAAATACATGGTGGCTGTGGAGGTTTTTGCTATAATGGCCTCAAGTTCTGGACTTCTTGGTAGTATATTTTTCCCAAAATGTTACATAATAATGATCAGACCTGATCTGAATACAAAAACAGTTATCCGTTAAAATATATGGAGCAACACTGAATTACCAGTAGTTATAGCATTATCTCTATCATTGGTAATTTTAATATTTTCCTACTGTATTGAGAATGAACACTGTTAAATATAAACATTTAATACTTACCTCTCCAATGGATGGTAAATCAAATTTTTGCTCTGCACAACGCTGGTATCGCACACTTTGGGTTTGATGGAAACCTTGTCTCATGCTGGGAGTAGTGGTTCCTCCCAACAGCCGTTACGTCACTGCAGAACAATGTAGTCACTTAGTGAGGAGTAACAACAGTGACCAGAGGAGGATAAAATATCCAAATCATCCTAATGTGTCTGATACCAGAGACACCCATCGCTCTCTAAAAAAGGAAAGATTTCACTCACCACCTTTCCAGAAGATAAATATTAAATTATTTTATAAGCTGCTTGTAATGTATTTTTAGTGTCAGGGTCACTTTAAATATATTGTATGTAGATGTATACACTATATTAATAAATAAATTTAACTGGCGTATTAAAAAAATATATATTTATTAGTTAAAGTTGATGAGAGCATGTTCTCAGGAAGTTCACATTTTAAATGATAAGTTGATTGAATTTTAAAGAATATGTTCTTCATAGGACCTAATAAAAAATCTGTCTCCTTGTATAAATGTCTTTGTAAACTGCTTCCATGAGGTAGTATTCGGCTTCCCCATACAATGCTGCAGAGACAACACTCCTACCCCACACCTTGCCAGATCTTGATATGAAAGCTTTTAAAGCTAAAAACAGGTTCCAGGTGCTCATTGATCAATCATAAGATGCAGAGGCGGCTCTAGGCTTTGTGAGGCCTTAGGCAAAACTTAGACATGGGGCCCCATTCACGCCCATAATGGGAAAAATAATTAAAGCGATAAAAATATAACTGTATATATCACCTATATTAAGAGACTTAAATCCTATGAACTATGAATTCACAGTTTCTAAAATGTTCTCTAACCAATTATTCTTTAACCTTTTGCCGTCCGCACTATAGCCGAGTGACGGCCACAGCGCGGACCTGAATTTCCAGGAGGCCGTCATATGACGTCCTCCCCTGTGCACGCGCCCCATAGGGCGCGCGCGGAGCGCACTGTGATCACCGAGTCACTGAGACTCGGGTGATCACCGATCCGAATAATGGGCCCCTTACCATGTGATCAGCTATCAGCCAATGACAGCTGGTCACATGATGTAAACAAAAGATCGGTAATTGTTTTTTTTTTCTCCATACGCTGACGGTGTGAGGAGAAAGAAAAGCCGATTACTGACTCAGCTGCAAGGGACATCGTTCCCGAAGAGGAAGAGGCACATCTGCCTCATCTGTGCCTCATTCCATTGCCACCTAACAGTGCCCACAGTGCCACCTATTAATGCCCACAAATGCCACCTATCAATGCCCAACCAGTGGTGCCAATCAGTGCCACCTAGCGGTGCTGCCTATCAGTCTAGCTGATCGGTGCCCATTATTGCCACCCTTCAGTGCCCATCACTGCCGCCTCATCAGCGTACATCAATGAAGGAGAAAAATTACCGATTTTAAATTTTTTATAACAAAATATAAAAAATAAAATTCGGTCTTTTCACATTTTTATAACAAAAAATAAAAATCCCAGAGGTGATCCAATACCACCAAAAGAAAGCTCTATTTGTGGGAAAAAAATGATAAAAATTTCTTTTGGGTACATTGTTGTATGATCGCGCAATTGTTATTTAAAATGGGTCAGCGCTGAAAACTGAAAATTGGTCTGGATAGGAGGGGGATTTAAGTGCCCAGTAAGCAAGTGGTTAATAAAAATATAATAAAACGATAGATAGATAGATAGATAGATAGATAGATAGATAGATAGATAGATAGATAGATAGATAGATAGATAGATAGATAGATAGATAGATAGATAGATATTTTTTTTTTATTACACCCACACAAATATAGATACAATTTGTGCAGCTGCTACTAACAATGTATTTAGGTTATAATAAAAGTCAAAAAACATATTTCTCCATTTACATGAAGGTCAGGGTAATATAACCCAACACAGAGTTCCCCCTTACATCAGAGTCTGCAGGATTCCCCCTTACAGTGCAAGGGGAAATTTTATGTAAAGGGGAATGCTGCAGATCATGATGTAAGAGGGAATGCTGCAGACTGGTGTAAAGGGGAACTCTGATGTAAGGGGACTCTGGTGACCACAGACCACTTTCCACAGAGTGAATGCACTAAGGTAAGGGGAGGTTACTGATATCAGTGCCCCTTTACCTTACTGTATTCACTCCCCCTTACATCAGTGATCCCCCTCAGACTGGCCTTGCAGCACTGTCACTGACCTCCTTTCAGGTGCACCTTGCACGGCTCAGTCAGATGGTACTCTCTAGGCTCCAGCTTGGTGGCTCTGGTTTCATCCTATATTATCCTCTCCACATTCTGCACACATGTGACTCCTCACATGACCCCTGTTCTGGCAGCGCTCCCGCTCTTGACTGCTCTGTAGACCCCCCCAGAGACTGCAGACATGATACAAGAGATGGTCAGAGACTCTTCAGATATGATACAAGAAATGGTCAGAGACTCTGCGGACATGATACAAGAAATGGTCAAAGACTGTGCGGACATGATACAGGAGATGGTTAGAGAATGTGCAGACATGATGCAGGAGATGGTCAAAGACTGTGCAGACATGATACAGGTGACGGTCAGAGAATGTGTGGACATAATATAGGAGACGGTCAGAGACTGTGTGGACATGATACAGGAGATGGTCAGAGACTGTGTGGACATGATACAGGAGATGGTCAGAGACTGTGTGGACATGATACAGGAGATGGTCAGAGACTGCGTGGACATGATACAGGAGATGGTTAGAGAATGTGCAGACATGATACAGGAGATGGTCAAAGACTGTACAGACATGATACAGGAAACGGACAGAGAATGTGCGGACATAATACAGGAGATGGTCAGAGACTGTGTGGACATGATACAGGAGATGGTCAGAGACTGTGCAGACATGATACAGGAGATGGTCAGAGACTGTGCAGACATGATACAGGAGATGGTCAGAGACTGTGCAGACATGATACAGGAGATGGTCAGAGACTCTGCGGACATGATACAAGAAATGGTCAAAGACTGTGCGAACATGATACAGGAGATGGTTAGAGAATGTGCAGACATGATACAGGAGATGGCCAAATACTGTGTGGACATGATACAGGAGATGGTCAGAGAATGTGCGGACATAATACAGGAGACGTTCAGAGACTATGTGGACATGATACAGGAGATGGTCAGAGACTGTGTGGACATGATACAGGAGATGGTCAGAGACTGTGTGGACATTATACAGGAGATGGTCAGAGACTGTGTGGACATGATACAGGGGATGGTCAGAAACTGTGTGGACATCATCCAGGAGATGGTCAGAGACTGTGTGGACATGATACAGGAGATGGTCAGAGACTGTGCAGACATGATACAGGAGATGGTCAGAGACTGTGCAGACATGATACAGGAGATGGTCAGAGACTGTGTGGACATGATACAGGAGATGGTTAGAGACTGTGCGGACATGATACAGGAGATGGTCAGAGACTGTGCGGACATGATACAGGAGATGGTCAGAGACTGTGCAGACATGATACAGGAGATGGTCAGAGACTGTGCAGACATGATACAGGAGATGGTCAGAGACTGTGCAGACATGATACAGGAGATGGTCAGAGACTCTGCGGACATGATACAAGAAATGGTCAAAGACTGTGCGAACATGATACAGGAGATGGTTAGAGAATGTGCAGACATGATACAGGAGATGGCCAAATACTGTGCAGACATGATACAGGAGATGGTCAGAGACTGTGTGGACATGATACAGGAGATGGTCAGAGACTGTGTGGACATGATACAGGAGATGGTTAGAGAATGTGCAGACATGATACAGGAGATGGTCAAAGACTGTGCAGACATGATACAGGAGACGGTCAGAGAATGTGCAGAAATAATACAGGAGACAGTCAGAGACTGTGTGGACATTATACAGGAGATGTTCAGAGACTGTGTAGACATGATACAGGAGATGGTCAGAGACTGTGCAGCCATGATACAGGAGATGGTCAGAGACTGTGCAGACATGATACAGGAGATGGTCAGAGACTGTGCAGACATGATACAGGAGATGGTCAGAGACTCTGCGGACATGATACAATAAATGGTCAAAGACTGTGCGGACATGATACAGGAGATGGTTAGAGAATGTGCAGACATGATACAGGAGATTGTCAAAGACTGTGCAGACATGATACAGGAGACAGTCAGAGAATGTGCGGACATAATACAGGAGATGGTCAGAGACTGTGTGGACATGATACAGGAGATGGTCAGAGACTGTGTGGACATGATACAGGAGATGGTCAGAGACTGTGTGGACATGATACAGGAGATGGTCAGAGACTGTGTGGACATGATACAGGAGATGGTCAGAGACTGTGTGGACATGATACAGGAGATGGTCAGAGACTGTGTGGACATAATACAGGAGATGGTCTGAGACTGTGCGGACATGATACAGGAGATGGTCAGAGACTGTGCAGACATGATACAGGAGATGGTCAGAGACTGTGCAGACATGATACAGAAGATGGTCAGAGACTGCAAACATGCTGCAGAAGATGGTCAGAGACTATCCGGTTATGATACAGGAGATGGTCTTAGACTGTGCAGACAGGCACCAAACACTAGAGCCATAGCCACAGATGATACCGCCACAGACAGGGTGCAGAGCAGACAGATGATCCTTCTATACACTCCTTGGATCCTACTACAAGCAGTGAAACAGGAGAAGCTGACACATTCGCTTTGAGCACCGTTCTGGTAGATGTAGTCTCTGCAGAGTGCAGGCACCGGTGGGCCAAGTCTAGTGTGTGGTGTGGAGAACTACAACTCCCGCCATGTAATGTGGTGCCGGGACAAGGTCAACCAGTGCCCAGGGCAAAGGTGTTAACCTGCACCCCACTCCCCAGGTGGAATAGGGGCTGGGGTGCAGTTTGTAGCGACATGCACAGTTTAATAGCAGTATGCATATTATCCTGCAGTAAAGCTTTTGGCCAACAGTGATGTAGAAAAAATTTATCAGTGTGAGGAAAAATGCCTGTGTGTTGTGTCACTAGAAGGAATAGATGCCCTGCTTCTGTGGTGTGAAGCAAAGTAGGCACGGTTAGTTCTTTTTTTTTTGTGCAGCTGGTGTAAGCTGGAAGAAAAGATAAATGAACGGATTCACCCCAACCACACAAATGAGACAGATGGAGGAATCCTCCCCTTCTGTGCCATTGTATTCTGAAAGTGGGACTCCCCCCGATGTCAGAATACACCGATCAGTCTGCAAACATTTCGCTTTGGCTGCTGATTGAAAGAAAGTTTTCTAGCATGGCCGTTCGACAGAAGATGATCTACTGATTGATTTCTGTTGAACAGAAAGGGGGAAGGCCACACACAGACCAAAATTTGTCTGGTCCCTAGTGAACTGGCCGATTTTTGCTCTGTGTGCGCCCAGCTTAAGGGTCTCTGTGTAATTGTGAGGGAGGAGTGGTGCAATCAGATGGAGAGGGCAACTCTGGTGCTAAATTTTGTGTTCTTTTGTCAACCTAAAATTCAGATTCCGTGTTATAGATTAGCAGCTACACACTGATATCCCCAAATTATTGATAATGAGTCACTGCAGAGAGGTTTTTTTACATTTATAATATAATATGCATATGTCACTGATCACAGGCTTGGGGCTTAATCCTAGTAGACCCTTACCTCGTGGCAAGCAAAACACACAGCCTTTAGTAAATGTCCAGTAAAGTTTTCTGAGCCTTGAGAAGTAGTGAAGTTGTCCTGGTCTGTGATCTCATCATAGTTGCAGGATACTGATAATTTAACAGTAATCTGCGATCACTGATTGCAGACTGACACAGCCAGGAAGTTTTACAAATCTGGCATTGCTGATACTAGTAATCCAGCAGAAAATACATTAGCACCTCACCTTACTAGCAGCTTCCATGGATTGAATGAAGATCTTGTGTGCTGGTCTGGGGAGAGCTCTGGTGACTGCTGGGTGATTGGTGCTGCAGAGTGTGCAGTGTGATGAACTTGCTTAGCCTGCTCTGCCCACCTCTCCTGCTGCTCAGACTGTGCAATCTCCGATCCAGCCAGGCAAACCCAGGAGGATGGTCCTGTATGGGCACTGGTATGGCTGCAGCTACAGAGAGGAGGCACTCAGTGTGCACAGTTTACACAACCTAATCTCAGGCCATATCTCCTGCACTGAATGAGCATAGTGCAGCTCGCAATCCAGCCCCCCTCCCCCCCACCTTCCAGCTCTGGTGTCGGCTTTCTGAGAAGGCTAGGAGGCGGTAGAGATAATGATCTGTTCTCCGTGTGAGGGAGATGTTACACCCGACACAGCTGGAACCTGCATGGCTTTACCCGCTGACCAGGGACATTCCCCTCTCATTCACGTTTGGCAAAGTAGGCGGGTTTTGCGAGGCCCCTGTGAGTGCGAGCCCTTAGGCCACCACCTACTTTGCCTAATTAGAGAGCCGCCTCTGAAGAGACGAAAGCTATTGGCTACTTCCCCGTTTATAGTCCCGACGTACATGTTTTACGTCACTGTGTTCAGAATGATCGGATTTTCCAACACCTTTGTGCGACCGTGTGTATGCAAGACAAGTTTGAGCCAACATCCGTCGGAAAAAATCCATGGATTTTGTTGTCGGAATGTCCGATCATGTGTACAGAGCATATTAATACCCCCAGAAACATCACATCATGCATGAGGCCGCATTCCCCCAAGGCATTTACTAAAAAACAAGTTACTAAATACATATTACTTAACCACTTCCCACCCCAGCCTTTGTCAAATGACGTCCACAGGAGGGATCTCCCATCCATCCCAGTATATGGATGGTTTGTTTGTAAAATGCACCTACAGGGCCAATTACCTTTCGTTTATCTTTTTAACCACTTCAGCTCTCACTCCTGTACACCATCTATGGACCAGAGCAATGTTTACATTTTCTTATGAACCTATTAATTTAGCAGTAACTTTGTAATAACTAAATACTACATATATAATTTGTCTTAGGACAAACAATACTTTTATTGCTTTTGTAGCCTTGCAAAAATATTTTTTATTTTTTATGCAATCCATAGACAAAAAAATAGTCAAATTTAAGGCCCAACTTCAGGAAAAATGTATAGAAGTGGTAGAAATATCACTTCTATATATTATTCTAGGCTCCCGCCAAACAGGTGACTGAATAGGAAAAAGTTTGGGCTTTTGGATGATTGCCCAAACAACCAAAGTTTGGTCTGAACCTAGGTTTGGATCGAAATGTTGGCTCATTCTTATTTTTCATCCATAAATCCATCCCTGCCCTCCACCATCATGTGGAAGTCGCTTCACCAGGTGGTCAGCAGGAGGGTCAAACTGACCACAGACACATTGTCCATCAAGTAATGGCAAGGATGTTACATAATGTTCATCAACCACTGGGTAACTCTGCTGGCATCCAGAAAGAATGAAGGATGGCATCAAATGGCTTCAAAATAATTTATTCTGCTTCATAGGTACCCTGTTTCACAGAATCATATCTAGGAATAGCTGCACTACCAGGTTGAGTACTTGTGCCAAACAAGGTCCATATGTGAACTTTTCCTGGCAAGCAGGTTGGTAAGGTTGTCATAAACAGCCTTTCCTGGAGTGCCACCTCTGGGCCCACCCCTTCAGGGCTTACATAATCTTTGCCCCAGTGTGGATCCTGTTCTCTACACATACCACCTGTGACATTGCACGGCATAATTTTGGACTTAAAAGCTGTAGGTAAAATCGTGATCACCTTGATTCATCTTGATTCATTGGAATCACCTTGATTCATTATTGGAATAAAATTTAAAAATCTTATTTTCTAGCTGCAGTCGACTTGCTCTCTCTCTCAACGGCGCACGTTTAGGAGACATTTCCACTACCTATAGGTAAGCCTTATTTTAGGCTTACCTATAGTTAAAGTCAGGAGGGAGGGTTTACAACCACTTTAAATAGGTAATCCCCCCTTCAGTCCATCATGAATGCTGCTGCCAGACTCATCCACCTTACCAGCCGCTCAGTGTCTGCTACCCCTCTCTGCCAATCCCTCCATTGGCTTCCACTCACCCAACAAATTAAATTCAAAATGCTAACAATAACTTACAAAGCCATCCACAACTCAGCCCCCAACTACATCACTAACCTAGTCTCAAAATACCAACCAAGGCATCCTCTTTGTTCCTCCCAACACCTTTTGCTCTCTAGCTACCTTGTCACCTCCTCCCATACTCACCTTCAGGACTTCTCCCAAGCCTCTTCCATCTTTTAGAATTCCTTACCCCAATCTGTTCAACTATCTCCAACTCTATCCACTTTTAGGCGATCCCTGAAAAACGTTTCTCTTCAGAGAAGCCTATTGTGCCCCCACCTCTCAACTGTACTTTCATTTCCTTCATCAGCTCATCCCCCACAGTCATTACCGTTTGTACCACGTGACCCTCCCTCTTAGATTGTAAGCTCTAATGAGCAGAGCCCTCTGATTCCTCCTTATATTGAATTGTATTGTAACTGTACTGTCTGCTCTAATGCTGTAAAGTGCTGTGCAAGCTGTTGGTACCATATAAATCCTGTATAATAATATTAAATACCCTCTCTCCCGTAGATTCCTGCCCCAGGTCCAGATCAATTAGTTTCCATACTCTCCAGCCACTGTGCATTATGTCTGGATATGGTCTCTGAAACATGGCTATTTTTGTATATGCTTTGAGATAGATTTTTATTGTCCACAATGCTATACAAACAAAAAAAACATTGTGTTTGAAAAAACAACGTAATACAAACTTTTTTTGTGAAGGTTAATCATATTGGGGTGCTGCTGCTGCTGTATGTAAGCCAATGAATAATGTAAAAGTCACCAAAACTATTACACATGAAAATGATGTGCAGCCACGATACGGTGTCACTGATGCTGTTCCTCAAAATCTTAACTTTTTTGTAAAAGGCTTTAAGGCATTTCCAAAACCTGTAAAATTTAAGGTTGTTATGTATTGTCAAAGCTGCCCTTTAAGCCACCTGAAAAGGCCCTCTCCCTGTTAAATGATAATTTAAAAAAAATGTTTTTGCTTTGGTACATGTCACCCAGACCACTGTCCAGCTCACCCTTGCTCTTTGTTTAACAATAGCTTGCCTATTAACATGACCATTACTAATTTCTAAGATTCGGTTCATGTTGGTTTCAGTGGGGTTTAGATTCAGGATCCAAACTTGGGAACCTTGCCAAACCTGAGTTGAACCAAAGCCAAGTATGTTCAGCTCATCCCTAGGCACTGGATGCTAGGATAACCTAGGCTTCCCTACAACCAGTATCCCTGAGAGGGATGCTTTCACATTTAGTAACGGTAGTATATGGCTGATAAATGTTTTACTGCATGCTGCATCCAGAGACTTCACCCAACACCTGTTTAGTTCCACCATTTGGTGAATTTCCAAGCAAGCAAAATTTACTCTGAATTTGGGTTCAGTCCAAACCAGGAGCCCTTTCCATATGTTTGTTTTTTTTTCTGTTAAAGTTTCCTAACATAAAAATAAATACACCATGATGTCTACTTATAAATATTTTCACACAAGATTCACACAATTGTTAACCAATATTCACATGTATTTGTAATTGGCTTTGATTGGAAAATATGTAATTCCTGCCTGGAAGTTGCATGAATATTTTACAGTTACAATTTAAAACATGTATAAATAATAAGAATAAAGTAAAACAAAAAAAAACAAAAAAAAGCTCTCTTTAAAAGTCTCTTTCAAGGTGCTATTCAGATAAAAAATTTTTTTTCATTGTATGATAAAGTTAAAAATCCCCCCCACAAAAAGAATACATTAAAAACAAAGAAAATCATTTGGGTATATTTGTATTTTGTTGTCTAGTGAGACTCTTTTTCCTATTAATAAAAACAAAATACCCCCCTGAAAAAACAAAAAACAAAACAAAACAAAAAAAAAAAAAAAAAACACAAGAAAAAAGGCACCCACACATTTTTTTCATCACACATGCATGAGCACACAAAATGTGACAAAGAGAAACACAAAAATAAATACCTAAAAAAATGGGGAATTGTGATTTTAATTTTGTGTATTTTTTAAAATATTTTAGATGACTTTATATATATATATATATATATATATAAAAAAAAAGTATATATATTATTATATTTTATTGGTTGGACTGAACAAAGCAGCAGCTGTCCTCCCACATTACTGGCGTCTGTTGGATAATTTGCGAGGTGCCATTAAGAAGATGTCATGGCAGCATTGGTGGATATATATGAAGGAGAAAGGAGGAGAAGTTACAGCCTTATGGAGGGGGGCCTGCAGTACAAAATAGCTACTAATATAAAGTGCTCTATGTCGATCTTTAACTAGAGAGGCATGCTCCTGTGGTGAATGTCTGTCTGGGGACACTTGGCATTCTTTGCACACATATGAAGATTTCTGCACATACAGTAGAGAATCCCTGTGAATCACATTTTATATACTGTATTTTGGACTTTATTTTTTTCTGAACATTTTGGACTATTTATGCGTTTCACTTTGTGGTGTGAATATTTATTTATATGGATTATTTATTTGCATCTTTAATTTGTTTTTATGATTATAACATAACTCTGCATTTCAATTTTTTCTGGATTCACTTGTTTGTATTTTTTTTTTTTATGTGGCAATAGTGTGATATTTTTCCAGTTACACGCTAGTTATATTTGTTCAATTATAATTTTAGGTTCATTATATTCTGATACTGTATATAGATATACATTATATTGTCAAAAGTATTGTGACACCTGCCTTTACACGCACATGAACTTTAATGGCATCACAGTATTAGTCCATAGGGTTCAATATTGAGTTGGCCCATCCTTTGCAGCTATAACAACTTTGACTCTTCTGGGAAGGCCATTTATTAGGTTTAGGAGTGGGTCTATGAGATTGTTTGACCATTACATCAGGCACAGATGTTGGACGAGAGGACCTGACTCGCAATCTCCACTCTAATTCATCCCAAAGGTGTTCTATCGGGATGAGTGAAGGACTCTGTGCAGGTCAGTCAAGTTCCTCCACCCCAAACTTGCTCATTCATGTCTTTATGGACCTTGCTTTGTGCACTGGTGTGCAGTCATGTTGGAAAAGGAAGGGGCCATCCCCAAACTGTTCCCACAAAGTTGGGAGCATGAAATTGTCCAACATGTCTTGGTATGCTGATGCCTTAAGAGTTCTCTTCACTGGAACTAAGGGGTCAAGCCCAACCCCTGAAAAATAACCACACACCATAACCCCCCCTCCATTAAATGATTTGGACCAGTGCACAAAGAAAGGTTCACAAAGACATGGATGAGTGAGTTTGGGGTGGAGGAGCTTGACTGGCCTGCACAGAGTTCTGACCTCAACCCGATAGAACATTTTTAGTATGAATTAGAGAGGAGACTGGAAGCCAGGCTCTCTCATTCAACATCTGTGCCTGACCCCACAAATGCACTTCTGGAAGAATGGTCAAACATTCCCATAGACACACTCCTAAACCTTGTGGATAGCCTTCCCAGAAGAGTTGAAGTAAAGTTTTTATAGCTATAAAGGGTGGGCCAACTCAGTATTCCCATCGCACACATTCCTGGATGAGCTCATGAATATGGGTGCTGCAGCAACAACCAGCTGGATATTGGTTCAAGTCCCAATAAAGATATTTTCTAGCACACCATGGAACAGCGTAGATAGTGTCCAAACATGCTGTTTATTGCATGATCACAATGCAAGGAGAGTGCAACATTTCGGAGTCACGCAGGACCCCTTCGTCAGGCATGTGATAAATGTGGAAAAACAGTGGAAAATATTTAAAGCAACATCAACCAATCAGAAAAAGAGAAAAGGAAAAAAACAAAAACTCCTCCCACCCCCAGACCGGTATGTCATCACAAATCCCACCAAAAGACACTAACAAATGTTTAAAAAATTTTTGCATGAATGAAAGAAAAGCAGATGACAAAGGAAGGTTAAGAAAAAAGTATTATGAAACTGTCATCATGGTACCTCCTTGATAATGCTGCAAACCATTGTGGGGATGAAACAGCTGTCAGGGAACATCAGGCTGCAGCGCACCATCCTGCAACGGATCGGCACCAGTGCAGGGATCGGATGCAGGGATCGGATGTTGTGGGGTGAGATTACAGCAGTAATCATAGGACGCGCTTGCGTCATGTGACGATAACCGGGGCAATAGGAAATGCTGAAGTCCCTGGCATACCAGCGTATGAGGGAGATTACAGCGGTCGTCGACGGTCAGCAACGAGGGACGCTCTGTGCTGGGGCCGCCGATGTCATGGAAACGAGTGACGTCGGCCGACCCCACCCCTGAGCTGGGATATGTCAAAACAAGGGAGGTGGGTAAGTGGGGTGAAGTGAGAATGCAAGAAGTGAGAACGAAATAGAGGAGAGAGAATAGTAGGAGAGAAGAGAAGGAAGAGTTTAAACAAACGAAGCGAAAGTAACAGACAAAGTAGAACAAGGAGAAATGATACTCAGAAAGGATGTTGCTGAAGTGGAGATGAGAAGTAGAGAAAGAATTAAAGAGAACGATGAAATAAAATAGAAAAAAATAAATGGAAAAAATAAAATAAAAAAATAAAAATAGAAAAAATAAATAGAAGATGAAGAAGAAAAAATAAGAAAAAAAGAAAAATAAGGAGAGAAAGAAAATGAGGAAAAAAATGAATAATAAGTGAATAATAAAAAAAAAAAAAAAAAAAAAAAGGGAATGGAGAAATGCAGAAAGAAATAGAGAAGAAAGGAATATTGATAATGCTAATAATAAAAGAAAATTAGAAATATATAAATGAAGATAAGAGTAAAATGAAAAATAGATGAAGTGGAAAGAAAGGAAGAATTGCAAGGAAAAGAAAAAGAAAAACGGAAAAAAACGAAAAAACGACAAAAAAAAAACACTGAATAAGGAAAAGAATCAAGGGGAAAGGGCTAGGGGAAGGTGGGGGGTGCGGGGAGGATCGTGAGAAGGGGAAAAAAGAAAAAAGAAAAAAAGGGGGGGAAAAGGGGAAGGGGGAGAGGCTATGATGACATTTGCGGAAAACCTGAAAGGCTAAATACAAAAGGAAACTTAAAGTAAAGTTGCAGGGAAAATTGCAGGTAAGGGAGTCTCCACAATTACATAATAATCCCTAAATAAAATGCCATGGGTTCATCATCAGATCATCACCCAGATAATCAAAAAGAAAGAAAAAGGAGGAAAAAGGATCGAATGGTCAAGGGAAAAAAGGAAAAAGGTTCGCTCATCATTCAAAAACAAGAACACAAGTCCGTTATCTCTCATTTAAGAAGCATGCGAATGATAAGTTGGCATTAAGTCCTCCAGGATGCACCGTGCCGAGAATGTGGATCCAATAAGCTTCACGTTGTAGTAGTAGACGGTTATGGTCACCACCTCTAATGTGTTGATGGACATGTTCTATGACCATACCTCTTAGTTCGTGTATCTGATGTTTGTGTTTGAAAAAATGTGCAGCCACTGGATTATTATGATCAATCTGTATATCATCCCCAGTTTGAGATAGGGTGAGTCTAATGTTGCTTCTGTGTTTTTGGAACCTCCTTTTGAAAGGGCCGGTTGTTTTGCCAACATAAGTGAGTGTGCATGGGCATTTAAGGATGTAAATGCAGTAGTCAGTGTTGCAGTTCATGTACTCACTTATGCGAAAGCGGTTACCCCTATGGGGGTGCATAAAATGTTCGCCGCATATAAGGGAATTGCAAATGTTGCAATTGTGGCATTTGTAGCAGCCAGTCTTCTGGGAAATTTGCGGTATGGTTTTAGCATATTTGTGCCTAGGATCCGCTTGTACGAGGAAGTCAAGGGTTTTGTTGCGTCTATGTGTGATTAGGGACATCATTTTAAGCACATATGCCAATGCGTTGTCAGCTTGTAGAATATGTAAGTTTTTTGTCATGGCCTGTTTAATATGGTCAGATTCACGGTTGAATGTGTGTATGAACAGAGGTCAGTCGGAAGGCCCAGAGGGCCTGGTACGGGTAGTCTTTATCTTGGTTAATGCCTGGTCAAGAACTTCTGCAGGATACCCCCTTTCCAGAAACTTGTGGTACATCTTGTTTAGCTGCTTTAGTTTGACATCTTTGTCAGAACAGATCCGTGACACCCTCATAAACTGAGATATCGGCAGACTATCTAAAAGATGTTTGGGATGTGCGCTTTGATAATGCAGGAGTGTGTTTCTGTCAGTGGGTTTTGTGATGAGAGATGTAACCAGAGAGCCATGAGAGTTAGTGATCATTACATTCAAGAATAAGATATTGCATTGTGAAATTTCAGGTGTGAACACTACCCCTGTAAAGATGCTGTTCAAGAAATCAACAAAGTCAAAGAATTGGGCGTCCTCATCGGTCCAAATAAGGAAAATGTCATCGATATACCTAAACCAACATTTAATATGGTTGGTAAAGGCATCGGATGGATAAATGTAACGTTCCTCCAGTAGGCCTACGAAAAGGTTGGCAAAGATGGGGCCGCTGAGCTCCCCATAGCTGTACCTCGGATCTGTGCATACTTGGTGCCCTCAAACGTGAAATAGTTGTTTGAAAGTACAAAATCAAGACACTCGATGATAAACTCTTTGGGTATTAGTGTGGATTCCACGTTCATCAGGAAATGTCGAACAGCCTGCAATCCAGCATCGTTGGGTATGCATGTGTTTAGGGATCCTGCTATATCCATAGTTGCAAGTTTCCATTCTTCACCAAAGTCTGTAATTGCACTAAGTTTCTCCAAAAAGTCATTTCTATCTTTTATATAGGCTGGTAGCTTTTTTACCAAAGGTTGTAGGAAATGATCGAGGAACTGGGCCAGAGGTTGGGTGATCGACCCTGTACCAGATACAATGGGTCTAAATTTCAAAGGATTTGTGCCTTTATGAATTTTTGGTAGGCCGTAAATGACAGGGCAGCGTGGGTGTTCATTACATAGAAATTCAGCAGTATCATCAGATAACCAGCCATTTAGTTTCCCAAGGTTAATCAGGGAGTTTAATGCATTCCTAATGCTGGGTACCGGTTCTGTTTGAGTACGGCATAGCTGGCTGCTAGCAGCAAGGCCGTTATGCTCTCTTTGTAGTCAACGTAGTTCATGACCACTATGGCACCGTCTTTATCGGAGGGTTTGATAATTATACTTTTATCATTTTTGAGTGTCCTAAGTGCGACAAACTCATCCAGGCTTAAGTTGGTGTATGTTTTGTTTGAGAAACTTTTGCGCACGTCATGCTTAATTGTCCGTATAAAGCTATCGATGGAATGAAAATGTCCAGGAGGAAAGAATTTGTTTTTAAGTTTAAACGGTGTCACTGTTCTTGTAGGAACTGTTTTGGGTATTGTGTGGAAATGTTGTTTGATTTTTAGCGATCTTACAAATTTAAACATATCAACCTCAAAATCAAAGTTCTGAATTCTGGCAGTAGGGCAAAAGGAGAGGCCCTTAGATAATAATCATAACTCACCGATCCCCATGGCTCAAGACAACAGGTTGATCACCGGGCATGCCTTGTGCCCTGGCGGGTGCTGAGTGGCGGCAGGGTGTTGCGGCTTCATGATGCCCCCCTGGATCATCATCTCCTGTTGGAACTGGAAAATGGGGACCCTGAGACCCGCTAGTCAGAGCTTCAACGTCTCCTGGTTTTCCAGAGTCGCTATCAGTTGATGGATTCTCTGTAGGGCGATCGCTGTCTGATGTCGCAGAACGGTCGTTCCTGAATGGTTTTCCAGGGGGTCTTGGGTAGGGTCTACGTCTTAGGTGTCTGATACCGGTAAGCCAGGGGTATAACCTTCCCTCCTGGTAGTCCTGGTTGATCAATATGAGTTTATCTCGCTTGGCTTGCTTTTGTCTTGTGGTGTATGTTGTGATTTCACTATCGATTTTTTGCAATGTGTCAGGTTGTTTGTCCTTATCCTGGATTTATAATTCCAGTGTAGTAAGTTCTCTGTTGACTTGACACAATTGGACTTTAACCTCTTCAATGACAATCAGCATAAAATTAAGCGAGTTCTGGGTAGCTACTTCACACCAACGTTCACAAAACGTTTATGGCGACCAATCGTGGGTTGATTTTTTTATACAAAATCCGTGTGGTATCTTCTTGGTTCTGTAGTACTCAGAGCGCGTCTGGCCATGTAGTTCAAGATCAACTTGTCTCTTCTTAAGACATTTAATTTCATGAAAAAGATCAGTGGCGGTGTCAATTCCAAAAGCTCTGCCTTCATTTCTGGGAAAGAAGATTGTGTCAATCTCTTCCTGGCTGTATATGTGACCAAACCTTCTGTCAGATTGAGTGGTGGTTTCATCAGATTCCATCTGTGTTCTCAGAAGGATGATCGATTGGTCAGATCAGTAGATGTCATGTCCCACAATGTATGGGCACGATTGGATGAAAGGACCACTCAGAGTGGGGGAGCCGTCAAGGGTGCAGATGTGGAAACCAATCACAGGTAATACTTCATATTCCCATCGCACATATTCCTGGATGAGTTCATGAATATGGGTGCTGCAGCAACAACAGCTGGATACTGGTTCAAGTCAAAATGAAGATATTTGCCAGCACACCATGGAACGGCGTAGATAGCGTCCAAACGTGTAATTTATTGCATGATCACAACACAAGGAGAGTGCAATGTTTCGGAGTCACGCAGGACCCCTTCTTCAGGCATAAGATAAATGTGGAAAAACAGTGGAAAATATTTAAAGAAACATCAACCAATCAGAAAAAGAGAAAAGGAAAAAAAAACAAAAGCTCCTCCCACCCCCAGACTGACGTCACAAATCCCGCAAAAAAACACTAACAAATGTTTTAAAAAAAAAAATTCAGCATGAATGAAAGAAAAGCAAATGACAAAGGAAGGTTTAGAAGAGTATTGTGAAACTGTCATCATGGTACCTTCTTGATAATGTAGCAAACCATTGTGGGGATGAAACAGCTGTAAGGGAACATCAAGCTGCAGCGCACCATCCTGCAACGGATCGGCACCAGTGTAGGGATCGGAGGCTGTGGGGTGAGATTCCAGCAGTAATCATAGGACGCGCTTGCGTCATGCGGCGGTAACCGTGGGCAACAGGAACTGCTGAAGTGCCTGGTATATCAGCGTAAGAGGGAGAGCAGCGGCCGCCAACCGCGCCTGCGTGATGGGCTGGCGGTAGCTAAGCAACGAGGGACGCTGCTGTGTTGGGGCCGTCGATGTCATGGAAACGAGTGACGTCGGCGGACCCCACCCCTGAGCTGGGATATGTCAAAACAAGGGAGGTGGGTAAGTGGGGTGAAGTGAGATAGAGGAGAGAGAGCAGGAGGAGAGAAGAGAAGGAAATAAAAGCGAAGAGTTTAAACAAACGAAGCGAAAGTAACAGACAAAGTAGATCAAGGAGAAATGATACTCAGAAAGGAAGCTACTGAAGTGCAGATGAGAAGTGGAGAAAGAATTAAGAAATAAAGAGAACGCTGAAATAAAATAGAAAAGAATAAATTAGAAAAAAATATAGAAAAAATAAAAAATAAAAATAGAAAAAATAAATAGATAAAGAAGATAAAGAAGAAAAAATAAGAAAAAATAAGGAGAGAAAGAAAATAAAGAAAAAAATAATAAATAAGGAATAATAAATAAATAAGGGAATGGAGAAATTCAGAAAGAAATAGAGAAGAAAGGAATAATGATAATGCTAATAATAATAGAAAATTAAATATAAATATGTAAAATATGTAGATAAGAGAAAAATAAAAAATAGATGAAGTGGAAAAAAAGGAAGAATTGCAAGGAAAACAAAAACAAAAACAAGAAAAATGAAAAAACGAGAAGACAAAAAACAAAAAACACAGAATAAGGAAAAGAATGTAGGGGCTAGGGAAAGGGTCGTAGAAGGGGTGGTGGTGGTGGGGTTTTTTTTGTTTTTTTTTTCCCCTTCTCATCAAACAATATTTCCACACAATACCCAAAACAGTTCCTACAAGAACAGTGACACCGTTTAAAGTTAAAAGCAAATTCTTTCCTCCTTGAAATTTTCATTCCATCGATATTATACGGACAATTAAGCATGACGTGCGCAATAGTTTCTAAAAAAAAACATACACCAACTTAAGCCTGGATGAGTTTGTCACACTTAGGACACTCAAAAATGATAAAAGTATAATTATCAAACCCGCCGATAAAGGCGGTGCCATAGTGGTCATGAACTACGTTGACTACAAAGAGGGCATGACTGCCTTGCTGTCGGACACAGCCAGCTATGCCGTACTCAAACAGAACCCAGTACCCAGCATTAGGAATGCATTAAACTTCCTGATTAACCTTGGGAAACTAAACGGCTGGTTATCTGATGACACTGCTGAATTTCTATGTAATGAACACCCACGCTGCCCTATCTTTTACGGCCTACCAAAAATTCATAAAGGCACAAATCCTTTGAAATTTAGACCCATTGTATCTGGTACAGGGTCGATCACCCAACCTCTGGCCCAGTTTCTCGATCATCTCCTACAACCTTTGGTAAAAAAGCTACCAGCCTATATAAGAGATACAAATGACTTTTTGGAGAAACTTAGTGCATTTACAGACTGTGGTGAAAGATGGAAACTTGCAACTACGATTAAAGGATCCCTATACACATGCATACCCAACGATGCTGGATTGCAGGCTGTTCGACATTTCCTGACCAACGTGGAATCCACAATAATACCCAAAGAGTTTATCATCGAATGTCTTGATTTTGTACTTTCAAACAACTATTTCACGTTTGAGGGCACTAAGTATGCACAGATCCGAGGTACAGCTATGGGGAGCTCAGCGGCCCCATCTTTTGCCAACCTTTTTGTAGGCCTACTGGTGGAATGTTACATTTATCCATCCGATGCCTTTACCAACCATATTAAATGTTTTTTTAGGTATATCGATGACATTTTTCTTATTTGGACCGATGAGGACGCCCAATTCTTTGACTTTGTTGACTTCTTGAATAGCATCTTTACAGGGGTAGTGTTCACACCTGAAATTTCACCATGCAATATCTCATACTTGGATGTAATGATCACTAACTCTCATGGCTCTCTGGTTACATCTCTCTTCACAAAACCCACCGACAGAAACACACTCCTGCATTATCAAAGTGCACATCCCAAACATCTTTGTCAGGGATCTGTCAGCACCAGACCGGGACATTTGCATGCGCCGGCGCGCCCTTGTTCAGTCTATGCAGCAATCCCCAGCCATTGCTGTGCGTCAGCGCGTCCCTCAGGCGTGCGTGGGTGCGGACTGGTGTGTGCGCACACGCGTGTGCACCTTAACGTTGTTTGGCACCAACGAACGCATAAAGGTCTTCCTGCTGCACTGGCGTGCTGCTGTTTTGTCTTCAGCTTCTGTGAACTTGTTACCCACACCTGATTTACCTGTCTACAATACTGACCCGGCTTGTCTGACCATCCCTCACTCTCCTAACCAACCCGGCTTGCCTGACCCTGCTGCTGTCTCTGCCAGTACCCGTTGCCGACCTCTGCCTGCCTACCGACTCAGCCTTTTTCCTGCTGTTATCACCTGCCTTATTCGCCTGCCAACCCGGACTGTCTGACCCTGCTTGTGCCTGCCGTTAGCTCTGTGTGCTGCTGCACCTTTAGCTCCAGTGATCCCTGCACCAGCATCATCCAGTGCTTCAGCCTGCTGTTCTCCGCGGACCACCTGCAGTCCAGCCATCCCTGGAGGGATCTCTACCCTGCTCCAGCATCAGAGACTTCTACCTCACCAGGCACTCCTACCCCACTGTGCTCACGAAACCACTGTTCCCACTCCAGTGGCTCCTGAACCAGCGTTGTATGAGAGGTCTTCTCCTACAAGTCAGGCTCTACTACCAGGTACCTAACAGTATGAAACAGCCATGACTGAGCCTGCAGGAGATACCTCCCAGATGAAGGAGATCTGCACGCATCTTGCGGCCCTCACCCAAGCTGTTCAATCCCTACAGGATAATTATACCAGACTTAAAGGACAAGTTCTGAATCTTGCTGGCCCTAGTTCTATGGCTTCCTCTTCGGCCACAGCTCCAGCACAACCTGTTTCTTCTCCTTCTGTTGTGATGCTCCCACCTGAACCAGGGGTCCCTATCCCAGAAAAATTCTCCGGAGACCGAACCAAGTTTCGGGCCTTTCGTAATGCCTGCCAGCTTTATTTTGCCTTGCAACCCCGAACCTTCTCTCTGGAAGCTACCAAAGTGGGATTTGTGATTTCCCTCCTACAAGTAGAACCTCAGACTTGGGCCCACCGATCACTTGAGGGGGACTCGGTCCTAACTCAATCTCTACCCTCCTGTTTTGAAGCCATGGCTCAGCTCTATGAGGACCCTCAGCTCTATGAGGACCCTCAGCGGACTGCCACAGGCGAGTCAGCCCTGTTCGCGCTCCAGCAAGGCCACAGACCGGCCCGAGGACTATGTCACTGACTGCATGGGCCTGTCTGAAGGGCTGAAAGACGAACTTGCTCGAGTTGGCATACCAGATTCTCTCGAGGCCTTAATCTCCTTGACAATCCAGATCGACCGTCACCTACGTGAACGACGATCTGAATGTTCTGCTCAGCAAACCTGGTATGGATGACTGCACGGGCTCCGGTTCCTTCGGCTCGCTACCTACCTCCACCCAATGTGAATCCAGTCAACTCGGTGCCTGACACTTCCGAACCCATGCAGCTAGGACTGATGTGTCCTGCTCTATCTCCTGAAGAACGGGCACATCGTCGCCAATTGAACCTGTGTCTCTATTGTGGTGGAGCAGGACACTATGTCTATAATTGTCCAATCAAGATAAGTAAGTCCTCGTCTTCTGTGTCTACCAGTCTCTCCACTTTGTCTGCCAACTCTACCCACCTTGCCATTCCTCTCTCATTACAGCTCCAGGGAAAGATAATTCCAGTCAATGCTATCATTGACTCCAGGGCATGCAGCTGTTTTGTCGACTCGACCTTTGCTAATCAACATGATATTCCTTCACGGACTAAGACTAATGGACTCTCTGTTTTCTTGGCCGATGGCTCCCGTATTAGATCCGGACAAGTAACCCAAGAGACTCTTCCTTTGCCTGCAACTGTTTCCTCCCAGCATAAAGAGCTGCTGACCCTTGATGCCATCACTTCCCCAATGTTCCCAATTATCCTGGGTATTCCCTGGCTCCAAGCTCACAACCCGCACATCAACTGGGTCACTGGAGAAGTAAAGTTTTCATCTTCCTACTGCCAAGAACACTGTTTGATGGAAAACCCCATTTCCTCAGCTACTCTGCTATGCCTTGACACCGATCAGAAATTACTTCAGTCCATACCCAAACAATACCATGAGTTCATCGATGTTTTCAGCAAGAAGGGGGCAGACTCCCTTCCGCCTTATCGTCCCTATGACTGCCCAATTGAATTGCTTCCTGGGTCCGATATTCCATTTGGGCGTATCTTCCCCTTATCGGAGAAAGAGCAAGAGGCACTAAAGACATATGTTGATGAAAACTTGGCCAAAGGGTTTATCCGCCCTTCCACTTCCCTAGCAGGTGCCAGAATATTTTTTGTCACCAAAAAAGACAAGACTCTCCGCCCGTGTATAGATTACCGGGAACTGAATAAAATTACGGTGAAGAATCGGTATCCCTTACCCTTGATACCCAAACTATTCCAAAAGTTAAGATCTGTCATTTTCACTAAACTCGATTTAAGAGGGGCTTACAACCTGATCCCCAATCGATCTGGGCACGAGTGGAAGACAGCTTTTCGGACCCGATTCATGCATTATGAATACCTGGTCATGCCCTTCGGCCTCTGCAACACCCCTGAAACCTTCCAACATCTCATTAACGATGACATCTTAATCTTCTCTGGATCACTTGATCAACATCGAGAACATGTCTGCAGCGTCTTGGGTCATCTTCACTTGCACAGACTTTATGCAAAGGCAGAGAAATGTGAATTCGAGCAACAAAGCATCCAATTCCTGGGGTTGATAATCTCTCCAACTGGCATCAAAATGGATCCCCAAAATGTGTCTGCTGTTCTGGACTGGCCAGTACCCCTAGACAAGAAGGGTATTCAGCATTTTACCGGCTTTGCAAACTTTTATAGGAAGTTCATCAAGGGATTCTCGGCCATAATTGCACCCATCACACAATTAACTAAGCAGAATACCCGTTTCTCCTGGAGTCAGTCAGCCCAAGATGCTTTTGAGAATCTCAAGAGACTGTTTACCTCTGCTCTGATTCTCAGCCATCCTGAACCATCGTTACTGTTCATTTTGGAAGTTGACACTTCTGAGGTAGCTGTGGGAGTAATCCTCTCACAACGTCAAGGCAGTAAAGATCTAATGCACCCTGTGGGGTACTTCTCCCGCAAACTTCTCTCGCAGAAAAGAACTATGATGTCGGCGACCGGGAGCTACTCGCTATCAAAACTGCTTTGGAGGAATGGAGGTACTTGTTGGAAGGCGCTATTCATCCAGTATTAATGTACAGTGACCACAAGAACCTAGAGTATTTAAGATCTTCTAAACGGCTGAAGCCTCGCCAAGCCCGCTGGGCCCTGTTCTTTTCACATTTTTGCTTTCACATAACCTACTGGCCAGGGTCAAAGAATATTAAACCGGACGCATTGTCACGTATGCACGACAACCCGAAGGACTTATCCATTCCTGATGCCATCTTGCCCGCAAACAACTTCCTACTTCTGCAAACAGATCTTCTCTCTCAGATCAAGGAAGCATCCTCAGATTCATCAAAACCTTCTGAGATCACTCTGACAACCAGGGATGGCTTGTTCTGGAAGGGGAACCAAATTTTCGTCCCTCAGGATGTTCGAGTTAAGGTTTTGACATTACTTCATGATCATCCGCTGGCAGGCCACTTTGGGGTCCACAAGACCCTGGAACTCGTGCAACGCACATTCTGGTGGCCCAACTTGAAAGACTTTTGTGAAAAATACGTCAGTTCCTGCCCTGTTTGTGAACAAGACGTCAAGAAATCGAGGTTGGGGACTGTTAAAACCTCTGCCTGTACCCGATAGACCCTGGAAAATGATTTCCATGGATTTTATAGTAAAGCTTCCATGTTCTGAGGGATGTTCAGCCATTTTTGTGGTTGTGGACCGCCTATCTAAAATGGCCCATTTCATACCCTTAAGGGGAACTCCATCTGCCATTGAAACCACCTGCATATTCATCAAGGAAATCATCAAATTACATGGAGTCCCTGCAAATATAGTATCTGATAGAGGGGTTCAGTTCACCTTTTGGAGAGCCCTGTGTGAAATCCTAAAAACTGAGTTGGCCTTGTCCTTGGCCTATCACCCTCAAACCAATGGACAGACAGAAAGGACCAATCAGACCCTTGAACGATACATCAGGTGTTTTACATCTTTCACACAGGAAGATTGAGTGTCCCTGCTGCCCTTAGCAGAATTCGCATACAACAATGCTCACCATTCAGCCACTGGTCAATGCCCCTTTTTCGCCAATTACGGCTTTCATTTAACCTTTTTACCTGACTTTCTTCCAGAATCTCCAGTTCCGGCAGTGCAGAATACAGTGGACTTCCTAAGCCACAACAATCGGATGTTGCAGGAGGCGGTGTCCAAGGCCCAGGCAGACAGCAAGAGAGCCTTCGATTGAAGAAGAAGAGGGGAACTGAATTTGCAGCTTGGTGACCAGGTATGGCTTTCCACCAGTAATATCAAATTAGCATGTCCTTCTAAGAAGCTGGCACCTAGGTTTATGGGACCCTTTCCAGTAAAGAGGAAAATTAACGAAGTATCATATGAACTAACTTTGCCTGATTCTCTCAGGATTCACCCGGTATTCCATGTGTCACTGCTAAAACCTGCCATACCTGACCCTTTCCCTGATATTGGAACTAGACCCCTGAACCTGTCTTAGTCGATGGAAGTGAGGAGTTTGAGGGTGAGGCTATTCTTGACTGCAGAAGAAGACAGGGACAAAATCAGTTTCTGATTAAATGGAAAGGTTACGGGCCAGAGAGTAACGGGCCAGAGAGTAATTCATGGGAACCTGACAGCAACGTTCATGCCAGGCGATTAGTTTGCGCTTACTTCTCTGCCCATCCTGAGAAAAGATGGTGTATGGGCAACCGGAGGCTGCCCTTTGGGGGGGGCAATGTCAGGGATCTGTCTGCACCGGACCGGGACATTTGCATGCGCGCTTGCACCGGCACGCCCTTGTTCAGTATATGCAGCAATCCCCAGCCATTGCTGTGCGTCAGCGCGTCCCTCGGGCTATACTATGAAAAAAATTATTTGCATAAAAATCAAACCAATGCAGAATAAATATCAAATAATATCAATTAACATCAAAACGTGATTTGAAAATAATAGCAAAGTTCGTGAACTCAGAAATCCAGAGAATCTTCTATGAAGATGAGAAGAGTCCCCCCATAGTTATCCATGAAGGCCAGCGTGGAAAGGTAGGAAAAAAACACCCCTCATAGTGATCCTCCACCATCTAAATTATGCGCTTACCAGATTGCAAGCACAACAGGCACGTCTGTGAACCCAGATCAAGGTATTCATGTGGCAATGAAGCAATCCTCTGAACAGCGGAACAAATGATGAACATCACAAGCATATATCGGGCCGTATGGACTGTATCTAGCAGTAGGGCGTCTCACTATGCAGCATACTCCAAGCATGTGAAAGGATATTGCAGCACCCAATATCAAGGACATAAGGACAAAGGAGAGGTGGCCATAGCATGAATCCGATAAAACAGTTTAATAAAAATATAGTAGAAAACTTACAAGATACTGGTATAAAAAGAGCAGTTCGGCGGCCGGCAAGCGAGCGCACGTTCTTGGCAAGGTGCGATGGCGTCAGAGCGTCGACCTCCTGACGTATGTTTCGTCTATAACTGACATTGTCTGGGGAATGGTCGATGCTCTGACTCATCGCACAAAATAGACAAATAAATCCACGCCCCATTGTGACATATCAGAGGCGTCAAATGTAAACAGCCAGTCAGCTGGGAGGACTGAACCAGGAAAAACCCAGACAACAGGGAGTTTACCTGGAAACAAAAAAACAAAGTTAAATGTGAATAAAATAAATAAAATGTCTAAAGCTCAAAAATATACGTGAAACCCCTCGGATGTTCCATGAAATTAAATTGGCTACGTGGGTAGTCAGTCATTAGGTGGAAACCCACAATGACACAAACCTATATCGACCTAAAATATATTGTAAAACGGCCATACTCCATATTGTGAGAAAGAAAGCCAAAATTATGTAAAAAGGCAGTTAGGCGCCATCTTGTGGAATGAAAGAGAAATACCGCCCAAAGAAAATATATAAAAAAGATATAAAAAGGACATAAAAAATGCCACTCAAACGAAATGACAAAACAAGAAGGGGTAAATGGCCATATCTACAAACTACAAATTAAACCCTCAATGGCACACACCTGGGCGTGAAGCGTATGGGAAACAACACCATGCCATTATGCAAGCCCATAAGGGACTATCACCTCTGAACAATGATCCGAGAGTAGTAGGTGGTTAGGTTGATACGTGATATGGGAAGTAGTAGAATAGGCTCATAGGAAGGTGAATGTAGTCCACAGAGCATAAAGAGTATGTACTGTATATATATGGTAACATTAGCCCTATGCAAACAGTGGAACATGCAATATAAAGAATGGCATTACTAAGCATTATCAATAAACACATTCAAGGGGCAGCACAGTGGTGCAGTAGATAGCACTTTCGCCTACCAGTAAGAAGGGTCGCTGGTTCGAATCCCAACCACGACACTACCTGCCTGGAGTTTGCATGTTCTCCCTGTGCCTGCGTGGGTTTCCTCCGGGTACTCCAGTTTCCTCCCACACTCCAAAGACATGCTGGTAGGTTAATTGGATCCTGTCTAAATTGTCCCTAGTATGTATGAATGTGAGTTAGGGACCTTAGATTGTAAGCTCCTTGAGGGTAGGGACTGATGTGAATGTACAATGTATATGTAAAGCGCTGTGTAAATTGACGGCGCTATATAAGTACCTGAAATAAATAAATAAATAAATAAATAAATAAAATAAATCTCCACGTTTAACCCGAAACGGTGTATAACACTTATCTCTATGTATCCAAGCCATTTCCAGGCGTGAGATACCTTGCACCAAAGAACCACCCCTCCAAGAACAAGTGAATTTATCTATCCCCAAAAAGATAGTTTTGTCTGGATTCTTATTGTGGACTTCCAGGTAATGCCTGGACACGGGATGCTTGGGGAAGCCATTAAGAATGTTTGTCACATGCTCATTGAGTCTAACCATAGGGGTCATTTAGTCCTGCCCACATATTGTAGCCCACAAGGGCATTAGAGCAGGCACACAACCCCCTTAATGGAGCATGTGATGCTTAATCATGAACTCAACCTGAGTGCTGTTAGATCTAAAAGAATGAGTTTTCCTATGAGTAAAACCATTCAGTGAGCATATTCGACATCTACATTGGTGAAAACCTGTGAGGCTATCAAAGAATCCCCTCTTAATAATGGGGGGGATTGATGATATTATTAGCAATAGCGTTCCTGAGGGAAGGTGCCCCTTTATAAACCATCTGAGGTTTAACAGGAAGAATAGTATTAAGAGTGGGGTCAATGGTGAGAATGTGCCAATGTTTTTTAATCATTTGACCGACCGTCCTATGCTGGATTGAGTATGTCGCAATAAAGGGAATTGAGCGCACCCTGTTGGTATTGGGCATCTTCTCCTTGAGTAGTTCACTTCTATCCATGGATGATACTTCCTCAAGAGTGTTTTTGAGGAGTGTGTCAGAATAACCCTTCTCCAAAAAACGTTTGGTCAGGACATCTGCCTGCAGGAGAAACTCACCCCTATCGGAACAGTTACGTCTCAGGCGGATTAATGGCTTCCCCAAGCATCCCATGTCCAGGCATTACCTGGAAGTCCACAATAAGAATCCAGACAAAACTATCTTTTTGGGGATAGATAAATTCACTTGTTCTTGGAGGGGTGGTTCTTTGGTTCGAGGTATCTTGCGCCTGGAAATGGCTTGGATACATAGAGATAAGTGTTATACACCATTTGAGTTAAACGTGGAGATAGACTTGAATGCGTTTATTGATAATGCTTAGTAACGCCATTCTTTATATTGCATGTTCCACTGATTGCATGTATTTGTGCCATTCTGTATGTCGATGTGAACTTGTTGTGACATCTCAGTGAGGTATATGGCTATTTTTATATGCATCTAAGTACCCCCTCATAGGGCTAATGTTACCATATATATACATACTCTGTGGATGACATTCACCTTCCTATGAGCCTATTCTACTACTTCCCATATCACGTATCAACCTATCCACCTACCACTATCGGATCGTTGTTCAGAGGTGGTAGTCCCTTATGGGCTTGCATAACGGCGTGGTGTTGTTTCCCATACGTGTCACGCCCAGGTGTGTGCCATTGAGGGTTTAATTTGTATTTTGTAGATATGGCCATTTTTGTTGCATCCATTTACCCCTTCTTCTTTTGTCATTTCGTTTGAGTGGCATTTTTTATGTCCTTTTTATATCTTTTTTATATATTTTCTTTGGGCGGTATTTCTTTTTCTTTCCACGAGATGGCGCCTAGCCGCCTTTTTACATAATTTTGGCTTTCCTTCTCACAATATGGAGTATGGCCGTTTTACAATATATTTTAGGTCGATACAGGTTTGTGTTATTGGGCATTTCCACCTAATGACCGACTACCCATGTGGCCAATTTCATTTAATGGAACATCCGAGGGGTTTCACATATATTTTTGAGCTTTAGACATTATATTTTTTTATTCACATTTAACTTTGTTTTTTTGTTTCCAGGTAAACTCCCTGTTGTCTGGGCTTTTCCTGGTTCAGTCCTCCCAGCTGACTGGCTGTTTACATTTGACGCCTCTGATATGTCACAATGGGGCGTGGTTTTATTTGTCTATTTAGTGCGATGAGTCAGAGCGTCACCCATTCCCCAGACAACGTTAGTTATAGACGAAACGTATGTCGGAATGTCGACGCTCTGAGGTCATCATACCTTGCCAAGAACGTGCGCTCGCTTGCCGGCCGGCGAACTGCTCTTTTTATACCGTTATCTTGTAAGTTTTCTACTATATTTTTATTAAACTGTTTTATCGGATTCATGCTATGGCCACCTCTCCTTTGTTCTTATGTCCTTGATATTGGGTGCCACAATATCCTTTCACATGCTTGGAGTACGCTGCATAGTGAGAGGCCCTACTGCTAGTGGGATATCGAGATACAGTCCATACGGCCCGATATATGCTTGTGATGTTCATCATTTGTTACGCTGTTCAGGATTGCTTCATTGCCAGCCAAATACCTTGATTTGGGTTCACAGACGTGCCTGTTGTGCTTGCAATCTAGTAAGAGCAAAATTTAGGTGGTGGAGAATCACCATGAGGGGTGTTTTTTCCTACCTTTCCACACTGGCCTTCATGGATAACTATGGGGGGACTCTTCTCATCTTCATAGAAGATTCTCTGGATTTCTGAGTTCACGAACTTTGCTATTATTTTCAAATCACGTTTTGATGTTAATTGATATTATTTGATATTTATTCTGCGTTGATGATTTTTATGAAAATAATTTTTTTCATAGTATAGCGCAGTTTTTTCTTTGTTTCTTGTATGTTGTGAAAATTTCACAGTTGAACTGCTGCTTTTTAGGGGGGTTTTCTCGTTAGCGCAGTGATTTTTTGTTTTTTATGTTTACCTATTGATATTTTCACTGCAGCTTTCTCTCTTTATATTTATGTGTTGTTGTGCACGAACTCTAATATTCACTATTTACAAGTGTTCACTTTACACTTTATTTTTTAAAATATTTTTATATTATTTATACACTATGGATATTTTTGAGTATAGGGCCTCCAGGGTGGTTAACATTGAGGGAGTATTTGAAGCATATAAAGGAGATGAGGGAGATTTAAGTGGCCTCTTCATGAGGCTTAAAAATCTGACCACCTCCGAACTCCATACTCAGTGGGACATTGCCTATCTGGACACCTATATTAAGAATAAGATGGCCCCATGGAGTCTTAGGTGGGAGGTCAGTCCCCAGAAAGGGGATGTTCTACTTGAGGACTGGTTTGCATAGTTTAACACGGCAGGGATTTACTTCCTCAAATTTCTTGTTGGTAGGTAGAATATGAAACTTGCCCGCTTAGATGAGGAGTTTAAAGTCATCAAAGAGAAATTGAACCCTTTTAAAGAAGGGGTTGAATACCAGGACAAATCATCCTCACTAAAGATTTGGGAAAAAGAGGACAGAGAGCAAAAAACTAAAAAGAAAAAAAGTACAATAGAGATTTGGGAGATTATCACGGTGGGGTGGTCTTTGAGTGGCAGAAAAAGTTGCTGGCCGAGCAGGCTAACACCACCAATAATGCCATGAAAATTGGAACCTCTGCGACTGAGGGTTCAGCTCCCCTGTGCCAAAGGCGATTAACAATCCTATGCGACCCTCTGGAGGCTACTCTGGACCCCCTCGTAGGGGTAGGCAAGGCTCTCACCAATCTCCCTTTAGACGAGGGGCTGGAAGTAGGGGTGGAATGTCTTCCAGCCATATTCCCTTACCCTCACAGCAGCCCAGGGGTGCTAGGGGCCCCTCTGGTTGTGATGGTGGATATGGTAATTTGGAGAACAGTCAGAATTACCCCCCCTTATGTAGCCCATGAATGTCAAAGTTATCATTACAACAATGGTGGCGCTTTCCCGCATTCTCGGGATTCTGGATATGGGGCTAATTCTCATTACGTATAGGATACACAATATGAGTCTAGGCCTGATTATCAAAACAGATATGGAACCCAATTCCGGCATTTTGACTCTAATGAATTTTATGAGAGGAGAGATGAAGTTGATTATAATGTAAGTACATTTAACAACTTCTACCCCTTACGGGATTTGGAAGGTCCCTATAAGAACCCCGTCAGTAGAACTGGTTCGGCCAATCCACCTCAGTATTCCAAACCTGGCATTATTGACAATTTTGCCAGTCCCGGGTCCCTCTGGTCAAACTCAACATTGGGGTTTTCACAAACCCACTCAAGGCACAAAAAGGCCAATAGACCCAAAAGAGGGTCCAGAGGAGGGAGAAAACTACGAACTAAAGAGGAAAAAAATCATAACTGACGGTGGGATATTCAATTTGAGCACTGTCACATTGACTAATACAGAGAAACTTGTGTTGAGTAAAGGTTTAAAATTTGCCCCTCCACGTAGGCTGAAAACATTTCAGACCTACATTGACATACATAAATTTATTAGGAAGCTTAGCATTAAGCGCTAAATGGCCTCTAACCCCATTCAGGGTAGTCAGAACATATCCAATAGTTTCAGACATTCAGGGCTCACTAATGCTTCCCTTTTCAACCCCCCTGGGGCTTTGGCTCCTTCCCTGAAGGTTTTCTGGGATGTGGTTCTTAGGGATTTGGACTGACTACCAGTCAATAAGGTGAAAACAGACAGGAATTTTGTTGCTGGCCTGGACTCCCTGTGTGAAAATAAGGGTTTGGTGATTAGACTGGCTGACAAGGGGGGTGGGATCATTATCCTTGACAGAAATGACTATCTCACTAAAATGCACAGAATATTGGCTGATAGGGACACCTACACCCTTCTCAGGTCTGACCCTAAGATTAGATTCAAAAAAGAGCTAGAAGTCCTTATCCATCGATCCTACCTGCCCCCCGGGCCATCCTATTATCAGTGGCATAGATTCTGTTACGTCCCGTGTGGGCAGGTATATCAACTTTTTTCTCCAGCCAATAGTTAACAAAATGCCTTCTTATATAAAAGACTCACATCAGGTGATCAACCTATTGGCCGACCATATCCCTAGGCCAGGTTTGTGGATTGTGACAGCCGATGTTACATACCTCTATACTGTCATACCACATAACCTAGGTCTATTTGCAGTCGAATATTTCCTAAGGCGTGACTCTGGCCTGTTTGATGAGCAAATTTCTTTCATTTTGAAGTTGCTCCAGTTTGCTGCATCTCGGAGCTATTTTTGGTTCGGAGGCCAATTTTATAAGCAAGACAGAGGGGTCACCATGGGGGATAAATATGCCCCCAGCTTGACGAACCTCTTTATAGCCCTGTGGGAGGAGGATGTTGTCTATGCCCAACAGAAACCCCAGGTGGTTCTGTGAGCCAGGTATATAGACGACATCCTCCTCCTATGGGACGGAGATAAGTCTGATCTTGACTCCTTCCTTGGAGAGCTCAATATTAATACCAGGGGCATTTTCCTAAGTTATGAAGCCAGCCAGCATGAGATCCACTTCTTAGATCTTACCATCAAAATAAAGGAGGGTCATTTTACCACTGCCACCTACTTTAAAAGCACTGACCGTAATTCATATATCCCCACCAACAGCTGTCATCATGAGGCTTGGATTAGGTTGGTACTAAAGAGTCAGTACATCCGCCTGAGACGTAACTGTTCCGATAGGGGTGAGTTTCTCCTGCAAGTGGATGTCCTGACCAAACATTTTTTGGGAAGGGTTATTCTGACACACTCCTCAAAAACACTCTTGAGGAAGTATCATCCATGGATAGAAGCAATCTACTCAAGGAGAAAAAGCCCAATACCAACAGGGTGCCCTCAATTCCCTTTATTATGACATACTCAATCCAGCATAGGACGGTCGGTCAAAAGATTAAAAAACATTGGCACATTTTCACCAGTGACCCCACTCTTAATACCATTCTTCCTGTTAAACCTCAGATGGTTTATAAAGGGGCACCTTCCCTCAGGAACACTATTGCTAATAATATCATCGATCCCCCCATTATTAAGAGGGGATTCTCTGATAGCCTCACAGGTTTTCACCAATGTAGAAGATGTAGAATATGCTCACTGAATGGTTGTACTCATAGGAGAACTCATTCTTTTAGATCTAACAGCACTCAGGTTGAGTTCATGATTAAGCCTTTTATCACATGCTCCATTAAGGGGGTTGTGTGCCTGCTCTAATGCCCTTGCGGGCTACAATATGTGGGCAGGACTAAATGACCCCTTATGGTTAGACTCAATGAGCATGTGACAAACATTCTTAATGGCTTCCCCAAGCATCCCGTGTCCAGGCATTACCTGGAAGTCCACAATAAGAATCCAGACAAAACTATCTTTTTGGAGATAGATAAATTCACTTGTTCTTGGAGGGGTGGTTTTTTGGTGTGAGGTATCTCGTGCCTGGAAATGGTTTGGATACATAGAATTAAGTGTTATACACCGTTTGGGTTAAACGTGGAGATAGACTTGAATGCGTTTATTGATAATGCTTAGTAATGCCATTCTTTATATTGCATGTTCCACTGATTGCATGTGTTTGTGCCATTCTGTATGTCGATGTGAACTTGTTGTGACATCTCATTGACGTATTTGACTATTTTTATATGCATCTAGGTACCCCCTCATAGGGCTAATGTTACCATATTTATATACATACTCTTTATGCTCTGTGGACGACATTCACCTTCCTATGAGCCTATTCTACTACTTCCCATACCACGTATCAACCTATCCACCTATCACTATCGGATCATTGTTCAGAGGTGGTAGTCCCTTATATGCTTGCATAATAGCGTGGTTTTGTTTCCCATATGCTTCACGCCCAGGTGTGTGCCATTGAGGGTTTAATTTGTATTTTGTAGATATGGCCATTTTTGTTGCGTCCATTCACCCCTTCTTTTTTTGTCATTTCGTTTGAGTGGCATTTTTTATGTCCTTTTTATATCTTTTTAATATATTTTCTTTGGGCGGTATTTCTTTTTCTTTCCACAAGATGGTGCCTAGCCACCTTTTTACATAATTTTGGCTTTCTTTCTCACAATATGGAGTATGGCCGTTTTACAATATATTTTAGGTCGATATAGGTTTGTGTTATTGTGCGTTTCCACCTAATGACTGACTACCCACGTGGCCAATTTCATTTCATGGAACATCCGAGGGGTTTCACGTATATTTTTGAGCTTTAGACATTTTATTTTTTTATTCACATTTAACTTTGGCTTTTTGTTTCCAGGTAAACTCCCTGTTGTCTGGGCTTTTCCTGGTTCAGTCCTCCAAACTGACTGGCTGTTTACATTTGACGCCTCTGATATGTCACAGTGGGGCGTGGTTTTATTTGTCTATTTAGTGCGATGAGTCATAGCATCGCCCATTCCCCAGACCACGTCAGTTATAGACGAAACATACATCGGGAGGTCGACACTCTGATGCCATCGCACCCTGCCAAGAATGTGCTCTCGCTTGCCGGCCGGCAAACTGCTCTTTTTATACCGTTATCTTGTAAGTTTTCTACTATATTTTTATTAAACTGTTTTATCGGATTCATGCTATGGCCACCCATACACTGAGACGCCCTACTGCTAGTGGGATATCGAGATACAGTCCATACGGCCCAATATATGCTTGTGATGTTCATCATTTGTTATACTGTTCAGAGGATTGCTTCATTGCCAGCCGAATACCTTGATTTAGGTTCACAGACGTGCCTGTTGTGCTTGCAATCTGGTAAGCGCATAATTTAGGTGGTGGAAGATCACTATGAGGGGTGTTTTTTTCATACCTTTCCACACTGGCCTTCATGGATAACTATGGGGGGACTCTTCTCATCTTCATAGAAGACTATCTGGATTTCTGAGTTCACTAACTTTGCTATTATTTTCAAATCACGTTTTGATGTTAATTGATATTATTTGATATTTATTCTGCATTGATTTGATTTTTATGCAAATAATTTTTTTCATAGTATAGTGCAGTTTTTTCTTTGTTTCTTGTATGTTGTGAAAATTTCACAGTTGAACTGCTGCTTTTTAGGGGGGGTTTCTCGTTAGCGCTGTGATTTTTTGTTTTTTATCTTTTAGTCTGCCAATATCTCAGTTTATGAGAGTGTCATGGATCTGTTCTGATGAAGATGACAAACTAAAGCAGCTAAACAAGATGTACCATAAGTTTCTGGAAAGGGGGTATCCTGCAGAAGTCCTTGACCAGGCATTAACCAAGATAAAGACTACCCGTACCAGGCCCTCTGGGCCTTCCAATTGACCTCTGTTCATACACACATTCAACCGTGAATCTGACCATATTAAACGGGCCATGACAAAAAACTTACATATTCTACAAGCTGACAATGCATTGGCATATAAACTTAAAATGATGCCCCTAATCACACATAGACACAACAAAACCCTTTGTGACTTCCTCGTACAAGCGGATCCTAGGCACAAATATGTTAAAACCATACCGCAAATTTCCCAAAAGACTGCCTGCTACAAATGCCACAATTGCAATGTTTGCAATTCCCTTATATGTGGCGAACATTTTATGCACCCCCATAGGGGTAACCGCTTTCGCATAAGTGAGTACATGAACTGCAACACTGACTACTGCATTTACATCCTTAAATGCCCATACGCACTAACTTATGTTGCCAAAACAACCAGCCCTTTCAAAAGGAGGTTCCAAAAACACAGAGGCGACATTTGACTCTCAAACTGGGGATGATATACAGATCGATCATAATAAACCAGTGGCTGCGCATTTTTTCAAACACAAACATCAGATACACAAACTAAGAGGTATGGTCATAGAACATGTCCATCAACCCATCAGAGGTGGTGACCATAACCGTCTACTACTACAACATGAAGCCTATTGGATCCACACCCTGGGCACGGTGCATCCTGGAGGACTTAATGCCAACCTATCATTCACATGCTTCCTAAATGAGAGATAACGGAATTATGTTCTTGTTTTTGAATGAGGATCAAACCTTTTTGCTTTTTTCCTTTTTTCTTTGACCATTTGATCCTTTTTCCTCCTTTTTGATTATTTCGGTGATGATCTGATGATGATGGTGTCATGCTGACGCGTTTCATCCGTCACTCGAATTTCCTCAGAGCAAATTCTGAGGAAATTCGAGTGACAGATGAAACGCGTCAACATGACGCCATCATGCCCTGCTTAGCCCTCCCACAGTACCACCAATCAGCCTCGGAATCCTTGTCCGTGCCTCCACGAGGTTGTTTGCCTTCACCTAGGAACAGGGTGACCGGACGACTGAACGCAGCACGCTGACCTATGCAGTCTCCAGGTCCACTATAGTGTTCCTTGCATATCCGCCGGTGAGACCACCTCTACACATGGAAGCCAGCCTGATTACCTAGCCGGAGATGCAACAAGCCACACAGGGTTTTCCTCTTGATTGGTGCTACTAGATTCGGGTGAGATCTTACCTTGTTACATCTAGACTGCCTTCTAAATAACCATTACATTCCCACCCGCAATTAATCACTTTACACCGACACTGCAACATCTTTAAAACCTGCTCACATTCTCCAAGGCTCACAGCTATCCTTATACAGGCGCTGACCTCCCCTACTCATCGTGCCCAACTGTACTTCATCTCTATGCTGTACTTATTTCATCAAGTCCATTACCCTAACAGTCTGCATGTGATGGTCAGCTTCCTTTACCATTGACATTCTTACAGTGGACATGATTCCCTAAATGGCTGCATTCCCATTCGCCCTCCTTTACATCCATCATTAATCATCTATCAGATACCTATAGGGATCATCAATCCCACAATTGATGACCTATTGGAATTAATATTCTGCATTTATTCAATAGGAGTGTATGGTGTATGTCTGTGGTGGCCATCTGTGTTGGTTTATGACAACATTGTAATTTTTTTAATATTGGTGGTGGTGCCTGATTTTTTAACCATATATTTTTGATTGGTGTTTTAAGTGTATTTTTCTCAATAAAGATTATTTATATTTTTGGTAATTGCATGTCCTTCTTTGAAGAATTGCTTTTTCTTCCCTTGGTTTCAGTTCTCATATCCACAAGATGGGCCCCTTGTTCTGGTACAGCCTTTCTCACCAACTGCCACACCTCCCTCTTGGTCCACTCAACTTCGGGTGTCTCGACCACCTTGCACAACTGCAAACAGTCCCCTTGCTCTTGGCTCCAAACAGCTGCTTCAGCTGAGTCCATCCTTCAGTTCACTTTTGACTCATCATACGATTTGCTAGAGCAAGCCATGGGGGGTATCCCAGACAAGCCCTCAAATGCAGCGCTACCCCCATGAGAGCCGCTTTGACCCCAATGGTTGCCCTGACCTTGCAAGTCTCCCAACACCTCTGACACACTGGGTTCTGACATTTCTGGGTGCAATTATGAAGACACCAAAGTATGACACAGTAATCAAGTAATTATTTTATTTCTGTAGATAAACAAATGAACAAAAAGTAGCTTAGGCAAAATTAAACAGAATCATTATGAACATAGAGTTTCAATGGGGAAATAGAGTAGCAAACAGAAAACCTGAATAAGGCATATGGCCACGGGTAAGAAAAAGGCAAAGAGGGTGCCCAATTTTGTGTCAGACTACTCCATTCTTGCCCCTGACACCACAGCCCCACTTTAAACACAGCCACTCAAGAATGTTTCAACCAACTATACAAAAGATATAAACACTGGTCTCTGAAAATAGTCCCTTAGTGGTATAGACAGGTCTGGTACACAAATGTCCTTTTGGTGCGGGGGGGGGGGGCAGAGGAGTCCTTTTTATTGCAGGTTATATGTTATCCATTGTTCCCATATTTCAAGGAGATTTAAGTGCGTATCATTAAGAAAAGAAGTAAGCTTTTTGTGAATCATGTTTGCCATGATACTTTGTTTCACTTCTCTAAAACTCCTCCTGGCTCACCTCGGTTGCCACACATTCTATTTAGTTTTTGAAATTTCCACTCAACAGTGTTTGTCGCTTCAGAACGCAAAACGGCTTCTTCACTGTGCCTGTTGTTCCTTTGCTATTCTTCTTCACCTTTTTCTCATCTATGTTTATGTGCTCCATCTCTCCTCTCTTGTTCTTACCTTTCTGACTCTTCTTAAACATACACACTCCACGTCAGCTGATTAGAATCCCAGCGATTCTAATCTATTGCTCAATATGACATTTTTTTCTTTTACACACATCACAAGCTTCCAAAGCTCGGCCTCCCCCTCGAGGCACCTGCCACAAGCAACAAGTCACTACTCATACCACTCGCTCATACGTTTGCACACACTCACTGCTAATATGATGCTCCGGTTCACATTTCCTTCACGAGTTGACACGTTCCATTCTCATTTACCTACATATGATCACGATACATGACTAGCATGGTCCATGGCTCCTCCCCACACCGACTTCGGTTTCTCTACTTCCTTTTGTTTTTTGCCCCTTCACAAGTTTCGAGGAAGCACGCCATTGCAACTCGTCTACCAGTGGCACGGTTACGGCCACTCATCATTCTACCAGTGGTACACGTTCACAACCACTCATTCACATGTCTGTCTTTTCCCTCTCAGGTCAGTTGGGTTCAGCTCAGCTTGACCCATCCATGTCATGTCATGGGCCGACAGCGTAGATCTTGCCTCTGTCCCTCCGACACAACTCGTGGATTCTGAGCACGGAACGCTCAGTCTCTGAGGGGTTGGAGGCTTTGCTTTCTATGACTACCATCAGTCATTCGCAGATGCAGCAGCAGCCAAACATTCTCAGTTCCAATCGTCCCCAATCGGGGCATCTTAAACTCCAAACTTTTCTGCCGCCACTTGCAGGCTTATGTTCCCTGCTTTGTCCTATCTGCCAATCCTCCACACAGAGGAGTAATAGGTGTTCCAATGCAGATTCCAGACATCCCTTGACCATCCCCTCTACCTTCCGTACTACCCAGGGCATGCCTGCCACCACTCGGCATTCGCAGCTGGACAAATCGGGCAGCCTATCCAGTCTCTGGGGGAAGCGCAGATTTGCAACACTTTCAACTACGCTCTCCCTCGTACAGCCTATACCGTCTGCTCCACATCCTTGACCTAGCCATACAGCTCTTTATCAGCACAGGCATGGGCACACGGCTGTCCAAAGTGGACATTTTGCATGCCTTCAAACCATAACCCATTGAGCTGTCCTTGTGGCAATGGTATCAAATGGAAGGCTCATACTACTTTGCCACTAAACTGACCTTCGGCTCTAAAGGCAGTTCATGGCTCTTAAAAACATTCACTCAGTCCCTCATCTGGATCCTAACTCACCAAGCGCAGTGCCAGTATTCATCCACTACCTCAATGACTTCCTGCTGATTCAATGGCTTGGCGAGTCCCCCCTCAGATTTAGACAAATTAAGGGTAGTGTTTGGAAACCTCAATGTGCCCATAGCAGAGCATTCATTCAAAGGCCCGGCCCGGTCCATCACCTTCCTAGGCATCACTCTTGACATCCACTCCAAATTGTCCCGGATCAGGTTGGTCTTTCACGCTTTCACCATCTCATTTTGTGACGAGGATTGTCCCTCGGGCATGCCTTCATTTCACACCTCCTGGTTTTCCTTTCTCAGACATAGGGCCCCGAGCAAGTCCTCAGGCTAGACCGGGTAGCTACGGTGGATCTGGCAATGTGAAACAAGTTCCTTGAAAACTAGAATGGCTTGTCGGTGTTCATCCCAGGGGAACGTAGTAACGGATGCAGCAGCCTCCACAATTTTTGTCCCTCATTCATTCTCAGGCCCATAGCCACAAGAGATACTTTTAGTCCCCAGGTTAAGCCAGACATTCTCCTTATTTGAGCTCTACCCCATCATTGCAGCAGCTCAGGTCTGGGGCTACACCTGGGTAGGGCAGATAGTAGTCTTCTCCACAGAAAACCTGTCCACGGCTGAAATTACCAACTGGGCAAGTCCAAGTCCCTGCCTATCATGTCCTTCCTACCGACCATTTTGTCCTACATCTGGCAGTGTCCAAAACTCATCAGTCCGGCATCAGGGGTCGACATCAAATTCTTCCAGACCCACAATGAATAGTGTCCAGTAGCAGTTTTTTTTGCCTTTTTCTTCTAGCCCAATAATAGCTAGCCAGTTCATCAGACATGTTAATCTAGGCCTCAACCCTAACCAGTTTTCCGGGCACTCCTTCTGGATCGGAGCGGCCTCAGCCAACTCCCAGCATGGGGTGCCGGGTCATGTCATCAGAATATTAGGCAGATGGAAATCATCCTGCTTTACCCCGTACATTCCGAATTCCCAGGTTGAGATGTCACAAGCCTTCACCAAGCTTGCCCAATAAATTTCATGCATACCAATAAAACAGCTTTGCCTATACTGGTATTTTTGCCCCCTTTTTGGTGTACCGACCAGCTGACCAGGGCTCACCTCAGGTCTATGTTATGTTGTGAGTCTTGTAGCGTTTTTAAGTGATTTCATGTCTATCTCGGTTGGAGGGCTCTGACCATAAATTAGAAGGCAACTATGGTGGCCTGAATTTATGGGTGGGGCCTGGGGGGAGGGTAAGCATCCCACTCATCTGTGCTCCTTGTCGGTTGCGTGATACCCTCCTTCCCATCCCTTTTATACAGGGCACTTCCTTCACATTCCTCTTCTACAATCAACCATTACTTATCTTGGGTATGGCCCCTTTTTGGCATACCGACCAGCTGATCATGGCACACCTCAGGTTTATGTAAATTTGTGAGTCTTGTGGCATCTTTATGTGGTTTCACGTCTATCTCAGTTGGAGGACTCTGGCCATAAATATTCTATGTCTTTGTTCAATCACCGGAGAAAATCTAAAGGATCTTTGTGTGCAGAAGGGAACAAAGGATTATTAAGTATACTTGCTAGTGGAATATGTGGAGATATTAATCTGCTGGAATATTTGGTAGAGTCCCGCTGTTTTAAGGACAATTGCAGAGTAAGGTCATCAATAGGAGGGTGAAGTTTTGGGGGGACCAGATTAGGTTATAGATTGGTATAGAAGAGCAGTTCAAAATGTTGAGATGAGTCCAATTGGTATCTCAGAAGTAGCGCGAAGAACTGCTATTTAAACAGCCCTGTAGTATTTAGAATTGATGGGTGCATTGACTTATTCACCCCTACTGGACATTCACTTTCTATCTTGTGATGTAAAGATATATTAACTAAATGATATATATTTTTACAGAAGAATATCTTGAAAATGAATAAATATCATTCTAAACTACTGAAAGTGTACTAAATATGGAAAGGAGAATAAACCAACTTTATTAGATCAGTTACACTGATATAGATGTTATATTTTCTGACTGATGTTACTATTATTCTGTTCTTTGTTCTGTAGTGTAAATCGGTGTCAGTCGATGTGTATAAAGCTCTGGTGATTGTGTCTCTTCCTAAGCAGAGCTGCCGGTGACTGAGAGGATCTGCCGTGTGACATGAAATGTTCTCCAGTTTTCTGTGTCTGTTTTCTGCTGATACTCTTCATTCCTATCATATCCTATGGAGTTATATTGACCTGGAAATCAACATATCGTTGTAGACTTAATATGATAATGCCATTGTTTGAGTATGAATATTACAAGGAGGGAGATATTATTATCGGAGTATTGGTCTCTGCTCACGTGAAAAGCCAATTTGATACAACTTTAAAGAGAAAGCTTGGTTGGCCTAATACACCTGCAAGCTTTTCCGTTTGTGACATGTAAGTCTCTTTTTATCATCTTTGCTCTCTCTGTATGACTCAACAAAGAGAAATATAATTCTTTATTTTCACTGTAATATTTTTTGAAAATGAACAAATGTTTCTACTGTTTCTACTAATGTGCTATATATTTTCTCATTGTTAAATTACAGTCTGTTATTCACCAATATACAATGAATACATGGGGCTTCCATAACATTTGTCTTCAGGTCATGCAGGGATTTCAGATAAATATTCATGTCAGTACCTGCAAACTGAAAATCCATATAGTTCTGTTTCTGCCAGGAGAGAGGGAGGGAGGTGTGCTGTCATTTAATAGTTGTGTGTGTGATCTTCTACTATTCATGGCTGTTCACAATAATGACTATTCACAGCATAGCAATAGGTCAGCCTGGTGAAAACTTATGGGTACTGTATATGTAGACAATATGACATTCAACAAATATTAAATGCAGGTAAATATTCACTTCAGATAAATGTGTTTTACATTGCCTTGAAAAAGTATTCATATCCCTTGACATTTTCCACATTTTGTCATGTTACAACCAAAAACGTAAATGTATTTTATTGGGATTTTATGTGATAGACCAACATAAAGTGGCACATAATTGTGAAGTGGAAAGAAAATGATAAATGGTTTTCATTTATTTTTTTTACAAATAAATACAGTATTTGAAAAGTGTGGCGTGCATTTGTAGTCAGCCCCCCTGAGTCAATACTTTGTAGGACCACCTTTCACTGCAATTACAGCTGTAAGTCTTTTTGGGGATGTCTCTATCAGCTTTTCACATCTAGAGAGTGACATTTTTGCCCATTCTTCTTTGCAAAGTAGCTCAAGCTCTGTTAGATTGGATGGAGAGCATCTGTGAACAGCAATTTTCAAGTCTTGCCACAGATTCTCAATTGGATTTAGGTCTGGACTGTGACTGGGCCATTCTAATACATGAGTATGCTTTTTTTTAAAAATCAAAACAAAGTTTTATTTATCAACTGTTGCATACATACAATATTTGCTGTAGCATACAAACCTGGCAGCTAGTACATAGATTGCTTCAAAATCTGTACATATGCTGGATAATACATTATGTTCATTCTGTGAGAATATTCTGTATTCATATACGTAACATTTAGAGACTATACAACAAGGTGTACCTTCAAGAAAACATTCCATACTAAATTGTTTTCATTATACACAGGTATCAGATTCTTGGAGCCAACGATCCCATATCTTATTGTACTTGGCAGGGCAGCCTCTATTAATATATATACATTTCTTATACGGCAGGGTGTAATTCACTTCGACCTTCCATTCAACTAGTTTAGGAGACACCTGTCTCATCCATTTTTTGGCTATGACCTTTCTTGCTGCAAAAAGTGTTTCATAGAGAAATGTTTTTGTGTATTTGTCAATTGTATCTGGAATTATACCCAAAAGGCATTGTTTTGGATCTAGTGCTAGGGGTGAGCCCATTGTATCATGCAGGAATGTCACAATTTGTTCCCACAGACCCTGAATCTTAGGACATGTCCATATCATATGGAAGAAGGTGCCAGTCTCTTTCCCACACATCAGGCATGTGGTGGATTGTGTGCGTTTATATCTTGCCACTCTGAGGGGTGTGAGGTATGCCCTATGAAGAATGTAAAGCTGTGACAGGCGATTTGATAATTTGGGTGACACAGCCCTGCAAGACTCCAGTGCCTCACCCCACTCCTCATCCTCTATTGGTCGCACTTCTCTTTCCCATCTTGGTTTAAGATCATATGCTATTCTAGTAGACACGGGGGTTGAGAGCATGTTATAAAAAGCTTAAAATCAATTTATGGGGGTCTGTGTTCTTAAAGCGGTTGTATACCCGCAATTTTTTTTTTTTTTTTTTAACCCTGTAAAGCAAAAGGCATAATGAGCTAGTTTGCACCGCATACTAGCATATTATGAAATACTTACCTTAGAACGAGGCGTCAGTATCTTACCTGGTCCACGCCGAGGGAGCTGTCATGTTGCCTCAGCGTGTCTTCCGGGTATCGCGGTTCCAGCGCTGTGAGTGGCTGGAGCCGCGATGTCATCACTCCCACACGCATGCGCGTGGGAGATTTCTTACTCGGCAAGGTCCGGCAGCTGCCGGGCTTCAGCCGAGAATCCCCTGTGCGCATGCGCCGCTGCAGTCAGTGGCGCATAGCAAGGGGAATATCTCCTAAACCGTAAAGGTTTAGGAGATATTTTTTTTACCTACAGGTAAGCCTTATTATAGGCTTACCTGTAGGTAAAAGTAAAAAAAAAGACTATACAACCGCTTTAATTACTGCCATTAGGACATTAGGTGTAGGGTTTGGGAGGGAATCAGGAAATTGCGATTTCGCCGCATGATGGATTTGTAAAAAATCTAAGGAACATTTGATTCTGAATTGTGAATTCTGCTTTAAGTGAATCAAAAGTTTTTAGATGCCCATCTTTTAATAAGTGGTACAGATAAGATATTCCCTGTATGGACCATAGAAATGTGTCTTGTATTTTGTTAAATTCAGCAAGATTCTTGTTGTGCCATATCGGTGTGTAATCATTGAATTGTGGGATTTCAAGTTTAGAAGTAGCTAAGTCTCATATTTTTCTGTAGTGGTATAACATGGAATATCTATTGTCCCCTATTTCCATCCCTCCCGAGCCTGATACTATAGCATATATCGAGTCCTTGGTGTGTTATGCCCACCTTGGACATAGGAGCATGAGAAACTTCTCGCTATCTGTTTTATCCAAGTGAAAAAGTTGTGACAACTGTGATGCAATGTAATATAGGTTGAAGTCCGGAAGAGCTGTGCCACCAAGGTCAGTTGGGTTTTTGAGAATTTGCCATGCCAGTTTATGCCTGTTGGTGCCCCATATGAATGGTTTAAGAAGGGACTCACATGAGTATGCTTTGATCTAAACCATTCCATTGTAGCTCTGGCTGTATGTTTAGTTATTGTATGTTTGTTGTTGTGCTGGAAGGTGAACTTCCACCCCAGTTAAGTCTTTTGCAGACTATAACACATTTTCTTCTAAGATTGTCCTGTATTTGTCTCCATCCATCTTCCCATCAACTCTGACCAGCTTCCCTGTCCCTGCTGAAGAAAAGCATTACCACAACATGATGCTTCCACCACCATGTTTCTTGGTGGGGATGGTGTGTTCAAGGTGATGTGCAGTGTTAGTTTTCCGCCACACATAGCATTTTGCTTTTAGGCCAAAAAGTTCAATTTTGGTCTCATCTGACCAAAGTATCTTCTTCCACATGTTTGCTGTGTCCACCGCATGGCTTCTCGTAAACTGCAAACAGGACTTCTAATGGCTTTCTTTCAGCAATGGCTTTCTTCTTGCCACTCTTCCATAATGGGCAGATTTGCGGAGAACACGACTAATAGTTGTCCTGTGGACAGATTCTCCCACTTGAGCTGTGGATCTCTGCAGCTCCTCCAGAGTTACCATGGGCCTCTAGGCTGCTTCTCTGATTGATGTTCTCCATGCCCAGCCTGTCAGTTTAGGCGGACGGCCATGTCTTGGTAGGTTTGCAGTTGTGCCATACTCTTTCCATTTGCAGACGATGGATTAAACAGTGCTCTGAGATGTTAAAAGCTTGTGACATTTTTTTTAATAACCTAACCCTGCTTTAACCACTTCAGCCCCGGAAGGATTTGCCCCTTAACCACTTACGGACTGCCCACCGCAGTTTTACATTGGTACTTTGAAGAGGATTATCGTTGTTATGGCAGCAGCTAGCTGCCATAAGCCCTGTATCCTCTTGTTCAGTCGGCGGTCAAGATAAAAGTAGTCTCTGCAGCGGATTCACCGCAAGATCACTTTTATCGGCAGCGGGAGAGGGCCCCCCCCTCCCGCCGCACTCCGGTGCCCTCCGCCACCTACCGAAGCCGTCGGTAGCAGCGGGGGCGATCGGTTCCTTCTCTTGGCTAGACGTGGATATGAATGAGGGAAAGATGGCCCCCACCCATCTCCATATCATTGCAGGGCGGAAGTGACGTCAAAACGTCATTTCCACCCATAGCTCTTAAAGGGCCATTTTTTTTTTCATTTTAGTGTTAATATGAGATCTGAGGTCTTTTTGACCCCAGATCTCATATTTATGAGGTCCTGTCATGATTTTTTTCTGTTACAAGGGATGTTTACATTCCTTGAAATAGGAATAAAAGTGACACCATTTTCTTTCTTAAAGAACAGTGTAAAAATAAAAAATAAAAAGTAAAATAAATAAGAAAAATAACCCCGCCGAGCTCACGTGCAGAAGCAAACGCTTTAATGAGTAGCACCCGCATATGAAAATGATGTTTAAACCACACATGTGAGGTATCGCTGCTATTGGTAGAGCGAGAACAATAATTCTAGCCCTAGAAGCCCTCTGTAACTCAAAACATGCAACCTGTAGAATTTCTTAAACGTTGCCTATGGAGAATTTTAAGGGTAAAAGTTTGTCGCCATTCCACGAGCGGGCTCAAATTTAAAGCGTGACATGTTGGCTACCAATTTACTCGCCGTAACATTATCTTTCACAATATAAAAAAATTGGGCTAACTTTACTGTTGTCTTATTTTTTAATTCAAAAAAGTGTATTTTTTTCCAAAACAAATGAAGTGAAGCGCAAGTACGGGCAGAAAGTATTGCAATGACCGACATTTTATTCTCTAGGGTGTTAGAAAAAAAGAACATATTGTGTGGGGATTCTAAGTAATTTTCTAACAAAAAAAATGTTTTTAACTTGTAAACAACAAATCTCAGAAAGAGGCTCAGTCCTTAAGTGGTTAATGACCAGGCCATTTTTTGCGATACGGCACTGCAATGCTTTAACTGACGCTGTACCCAGACAAAATTGATGTCCTTTTTTACCCACAAATAAAGCTTTCTTTTGGTGGTATTTGATCACCTCTGCGGTTTTTATTTTTTGCCCTATAAACAAAAAAAAGCTGACAATTTTGAAAAAAAAACAATTTGTTTTACTTCCTGCTATAATACATATCCAAAAATATATATATATATATATATATATATATATATATATATATAAATGTATTCACCTGTTTAGGCCGATATATATTCTTCTACATATTTTTGGTAAAAAAATTGCAATAAGCATATATTGATTGGCTTGCGCAAATGTTGTCACGTCTACAAACTATGGGATATATTTAGGGACTTTTTTTATTGTTTTTACTAGGGAAGAGCCTAATGTTTGAGTCGAACGTAAGTTCGATTCGAACATCAGGTGTTCGCCTGTTCACCAAACAGCGAACATTATGCCGTGTTTGCAGCAAATTCAAAAGCCGTGGAACACCATTAAAGTCTATGGGATGCCCCCCTGACGCCACGTGACATCAGAGAAAGGCAGGGTTGCCCATTTACATCACCGATTAGCCCCACCCTCAGCTATGTAACAGCTGTCACCGAGAAGAAGCATCACTTGGTTGGAGCCTCCCATGGAGGAGGATCTGTTGCAGCTTTTTTTTTTTCTTTTTTCGACTCGTTGGGCGACGTGAGATGGATCTACATCATGGGACATTTTAATTTTTTAATAAAGGACTTTTTCCCTGTCTTTTTTTACAATTGTTGACTCTTTTTTTGTGAAATGGTAGGGGTACAATGTACCCGTTACCAATTCACAAAGGGGGGAGGCCGGGATCTGGGGGTCCCCTTGTTAAAGGGGGCTTCCAGACTCCGATAAGCCCCCCACCCACAGACCCCCACAAGCACCGGGCAAGGATTGTGGGGATGAGGCCCTTGTACCCATCAACATGGGAACAAAGTGCTTTGGGGACCTCAAAGCATTCTCCCCATGTTCAGGGCATGTGGCTGGGTACGGTGCTCTCTCATCCCCTCTTCCTGCGGCCATTTTTAAAACTTATTTTTGCAGGACCTAGGTCTCCAAACACTTTTAATGGCAATAACTTGCATATAAGCCTTTAAAATGAGCACTTTTGATTTTTCATGTTTGTGTCCTATAGACTTTAACGGTGTTTGTGTGTTCGTCCAAATTTTTTGCCTGTTCGCATGTACTGGTGCGAAACAAACGGGGAGGAGCGGTGTTCGGCTCATCCTTAGTTTTTACTGGTAATGGCTATAAAATTCAGTGATCAGTGTAAAAATGACACTGTCAGGGAAGGGGTTAACACTAGGGGGCGATTAAGGGGTTAAGTGTGTTCCCTCAGCGTGTTATAACTGTAGGGGATGAGGTGTCAGGAACATGACAGAGATCACTGTTCCCGATCACTGGGAACAGAAGATCTCTGTCATGTCACTAGGCAGAACTGGGGAATATTATAATGTAATATAAGCGGGCCAATAGACAAGATAGAAACTTCTTGATACATGGATCAAAATAAAAGGTAGAGAATAATAATGCAAGATTAATTACCGTACACGTTATTCTGGGGGCAGCAGAGTCAAGTTCGGAAAATAATAAGTCAATTCTGGTACCTTCTGAGGGCAGATGAAAAAGTTGCCAAACATATAAAATAATACCCAGAAATCACATTTAAGAGATCTGAATCCCTAAGAGATAAATTGGTCCACAGTCACCAAGTACACTCTAGGAAGAAAGGACTTCCCAAAATTGGTAGTACTGCCAAATGTGGCAAATGCAACTTCTGTCAGTATATTTGGGAGGCGCAGGAAATTTTGTTGCCCAATGGCAGGTTGTATGGACCTAATTTCTTTGCTATTTGCCAATCGGTAGGCATTATGTACTGTATGGAATGCCAGTGTGGTATGTTTTACGTTGGAAAGACCAAGAGGCCTTTTTTCCACAGAATTAGGGATCACGTGGGATTGGTAAATGCAAGGAAATTTGAGAGTCCCATAAGTTGTCACATGGAGCTTTACCACCATTTTGATGCTACTAAGATGAGTTTTTTTGCCTTGGAATACATCCCCCTAAACGAGAGAGGGGGTGATGTAGAAAAGTTGCTTCTACAATGAGAAACAAAATGGATTTTTTTTTAATACACGTTTTTATTGGAGATTAGTTTCATATACAATGTGTGTCGATTACATTAAGTGTGGAAATTGAAGACTCATAACATAGTCAAAGTCCATATAAACAATATGGTTCTTGACATTGTTATACCAAATAGAAATATAATATTCTGTAACATTAAATTTACTAAAAGAGTAATGTTTACATGAGGTGGACTCATGTAAGGTAGGAGAGGTCCTTAAACCTAAAAAAAAATTCTCGAGAGTCTCCCTGCAAATTATTGACACTCATGTAGTTATGTTATATGCATGAGATTTTGCAATTCGTAAATAATAAAAGCAAAAAGAACAAAAACAAGTGAACATTCATCCACTAACATGTGGAACAAGGAGGGTTACAGGAGACCAATCTGGCACCAGTAGTAAATAGTGCCACTAGGTTAAGGGGTCGATATCAATTTGCTTTATGAGGGTGCTGTATGCTCAAGGAACCCATGATTTCCATTTCAGATCATAAATATGCATAGTGTCCGTGATTGTATGGGAGATTTTATCCATAAGTTGGATGGCAGACATTCGTCTAAGGACCTGATCCCACGGGACCCCAGGGGTGCACCAAAACAGGGCTATACACCAGTGGACCGCACTAAATAATGTGCGGGAACGTTTTTGATTGTGGACTGAGGCCCCAGGGGTATCTGTGAAAAGTAAGCCCATCTTGTGAGTTATAGTGATCGGTATCCCTGTGATCTCTGCCGCTCTTGCTGTGACTCTCTGCCAAAGGACCCTCAAAGCTATACAACTCCAAAAAATGTGTAGATGGGTCCCCGGCTCGGGGAATCCTCTAAAGCAGTTCTCAGAAACAGCGGGGAAGAATTTATGTAATTTTGCGGGGGTGTAATACCATCTCGTGTTTAGCTTCATCACTGTTTCTTTAACCGTTACAGACTTTGTACATTTATGCATATTATTTATTCTGACCATCCACTTCTCAGGGGACACCACCTGTCCAGTTTCCACTTCCCAACTAACCATGGCAGAGGATTTATCTGGGAGGCCAATCCCACCCAGATATTCATATAATAATGAGATTGTCCCCTTGCCTCTGGATGTGGGGCCACAGAGACCCTCAAATGTGTTAGTAGGGTTAGTATCTGACCTAGGGAAGTGTGAGTTGTAAAAGTGTCTGATCTGAAGATATTTGTAGAACTCTGACCTGGGCAGGGAGTGAGAGGACTGCAAGGATAAAAAGGATTGAACTGCCCCATCCTTCTGGAGAGAGCCAAGAGTGACCAAGTCACAAGAGATCCATAGGGCAAATGTATTAGAGTTAGGAAATGCTGCGACAAATGCTGGGTGACCACAGGTGTAAGGATTGACCCGCCAATGAGTGAAGGAGGGAGACATCCCTGGGGTGAAGTGTAGTGGCCCATAACAGTCCAGGTAAAGAGTAAGGGGCTGTGGAGGACCATTCAAAACTGAGCCAGGGGATTCTGCGTGGAGAGATATGCCATTGTGCCATCTGCAGGAGTCTGGCAGAAAGGTAATAGTGCCAACGTTTAGGTAGGCCCAGTCCACCTCGGGCCCGAGGTCTGTATATCATCTGCTTACCAAATCTGGGTTTTTTTATTGAGCCATACAAATTTGTTTATATCTCTTTGGATTAATTCAATCATTTGTCGAGATACATAATTGGGGAGAGCTCTAAAAATAAATAGAAGTTTGGGAAGAATCGACATTTTTATCGCCTGGATCCTACCTAAGAAAGTGATATTATATGAGTTCCAAGTGTTTAAAAGTTGTCTGACTCGGGCAAATGCTGGTGGATAGCTAGCTAAGTATAATTTGTGGAGAGAAGGTGTCAATTTGATCCCCAAGTATGGTAAGTACTGACCTTCCATGGAAAAACCAAAGTTTGTTTGAATTGTAGAGGTAATATGTCGGGGGAAGTTTATGGGAAGGGCAGAGCATTTAGAGATGTTAACCCCTAAACCCGAAAGGTCTTGGAAGGTCTGGAGGGTGGAAATCAGGTTGGGAATTGAGACTAAAACAAAATGGATTTTTAATGTTTCTGTTTCTGAAACATCCAGGACTAAACGATGCACTAAGTTTCAAGCCGTTCTTACAGGGTTAACCAGGACCTAGGGATGATTTGCAGCCCTAAGGTGTCTGGGTTCTCTATTACCCTTGCCAACCATCATTCTTATCTCTATGAATTAAGGGGCCTAGGCAATGGTTAATCTGCATTTCAAATGTACAAAATTTTTTAATTGTTTTTGTGAAGTTCCTCTGATGGTGTGTCACTCTGATTCCTGATGTGGTTTGGGTACTTGGTGTCCCTTTGTGGCCTGGTTTGGGCCTGGGGGAGTAGGTGGTCACATGAGCACCTGGGGCACCATCCCGGATGCTTGGGACCCCACTTTAGGTGTGTGGCCTGACCTTCAGGTGGGGTCCCTGTTTTGTTTCCTTTTTTCCCCGTTCTCCTTTTTTTTGGCCTGTGTTATGATACCCATTTTTTCTCCGTTTTCTTTTTTCTCCCTTTGAAAATTCGGCAATTACTTATGTTATAATACCCATGTCTGAACCAAATCCAATTTGATGTTGTTCCATATCTATTGTTGTCTTTATGACTGCCCTTCCCCTTTAAAATGTACTTTGGTTAGGGTGCAAGTTGTTTGATTTAATCAATTATATATATATATTTTTTATAAGTGATTCATCATGCAGCTGCTTTCAAAGGACTGTCTCTCTTCTTCTTCCCCCCAGGTGATCGGCAGTGATTGGACATTATACAATTGTTGTGGAGATATTTGGACTTGGACTGTCTGGGGGTTTTAACATCTGGAGGTTGTTTGATTAGAAAAAGGAGTTTGTCTGTGCGGGTGTCTTCATTATTGTTGTTCTTCCCCTCCATGGTCTTGAGATCAGCGCAGTGCCGGTTTGAGCAGTGGGTGGTGTTGTACTGCGATCCCGATCCTACTGCACATGCGCGGGAACCAAAGTAAGGGAAAAAGGAGATTCTAAAATGGCTGCTGTGGGTTCGTGCATGCACAGAACGCAGCCTCGAGTTAAGGGGATAGAGTAAAGTAATAAGGGAAGGGAAAGTGAAATTTCTAAAATGGCCGCGGCAGGTTCGCGCATGCGTGGAACGCTGCCACTAGTGATTCCTCTTCTTCTCCTTGATGGGAAGCAACTGGGGTGATTTGGAACCAACCAATGGGCGTGTGTATTAAGGGGATATTTAAAAGCCTCAGGGTGAAGGCAATGGTGCTGTGGCTATTCGCCCTGTGTGGTACCTGCAGGATTTGAAATCTAAGGTGAAAAAGTAAGTTGTTCTTGTGTGAGATTATGGCAATTTGATTTCAGACTATTGCTGAACATAGCCACGGTTTTGACACTAACCTATTATTCCTCCATAGGGGATATTCCCTTGGGATTGATTAATTAACCACTTGCCGACCCCTGCACGCCAATATACGTCGGCACAATGGCTGCGGTAGGCTAATGGGTGTACCTGTAGATCCCCTTTAAATGGCGGGGCTAGTGGGCACGCACGCGCCTGACGCATACAGCGTAACCATGCCTGCAAGACCGGCGGACTCGATGTCTGCCGGTCTCCCGGTGATCATGTCACAGAGCCACAGGACGTGTTGATACCAATGTAAACAAGGCATTTCCCCATTCTGCCTTGTGACATGACAGAGATCACTGCTCCCTGTCATCGGGAGCAGTGATCGCTGTCATGTGAGTTGAAGCCCATCCCCCCACAGTTAGAATAACTCCCTAGGACACACTTAACCCCTTGATTGCCCCCTAGTGGTTAACCCCTTCCCTGCCAGTGTCATTTACACGGTAAGCAGTGCATTTTAACCGGTTCCCGACCGGCGCACGGCGATGTACGTTGGCAGAATGGCACGGCTGGGCAAATGGGCATACCTGTACGTTCCTTTAAATTTGCTACCGTGCCATCGCGTGCGCCATGCTATCGCGTGCGCCCTGCCGGCGGCACGCGCCGGCCGGGAGCTCCGTGAGTAGGATCACTCGTCCTGTGGACTCGATGTCCGCGGGGATACCCGCGATCGTCTCATGGAGAGGAAGAACGGGGAGATACTAATGTAAACAAGCATCTCCCTATTCTACCTAGTAACAGTGTCACTGATCATAGCCCTCTGTGATCGGGAGCTACGATCAGTGATGTGTCACAGCTAGCCCATCCCCCCTACAGTTAGAACATATCCCTAGGACGCACTTAACCCCTACAGCACCACCTAGTGTTAACCAAGTCACATTTACACAGTAATCAATGCAATTTTAATCACACTGATCGCTGTATAAATGTGAATGGTCCCAAAATCGCACCAAAATTGTCCGACGAATCCACCATAATGTCACAGCCATGATAAAAATTGCTGATCACTGCCATTACTAGTAAAAAAAAAATTAAAAAATGCCATAAAACTATCCCCTATTTTGTAGACGCTATACTTTTGCGCAAACCAATTAATAAATGCTTATTGCATTTTTTTTTCCAAAAATATGTAGAAGAACACATATTGGCCTAAACTGAGGAAAAAAAATGTTTTTTTTATATTGTTAGTGGATATTTATTATAGCAAAAAGTAAAAATAATGCGTTTATTTCAAAATTGTCGCTCTTTTTTTGTTTATAGCGCAAAGAATAAAAACCGCAGAGGTGATCAAATACCACTAAAAGAAAGCTCTATTTGTGGGAAAAAAAGGACGTCAATTTTGTTTGGGTGCAACGTCGCACGACTTGTCAGTTAAAGCGTCACAAAAAGTGCTCTGGTCATGAAGGGGGTAAAATCTTCCGGGGTTGAAGCGTTGGTCTTCTCTGGTTCAATGGTATCATATTGATACTAAGGAAAGGAACACCAGCGCTATATAGTGGAAACCTGTGGAACAGTCCAAAATAAATATAAGGAAAAAAGTCAATGAGAAGGGCTCGATATCCAGTGCTGCTGGACAAAAAACATAACTTGTAGAAATGGATCAGACAATCAGAACACAAAAAAATACCAGCGCTCCAAGGGTTAAAGAAAAACAGTCCGCAACTTGTAGAACATTATGCTGAGAAATAAATGAATTTATTCAAAGTAGCAGCTGCTGAAATACCGTTCTGTTCACTCACAATAAAAATAAAACAATGTAGCAGGTTTACATAGACACTAGCCATCCTCTCAGCAAACAGGGGCTATGTTGAATCACACTCTGGTTCGTTCTCCCAAACGGAGGAAGGGGGGGAAGAAAAGCAGGACAGTCAATGGACCCTCACATTAGGTTGTGATCCCAGGAGACAGCTACTCACCAGCATGTGGAGAGACCTCCGGCGTGTGGAACAATGGATATGACAGCCATATGCAGTGGGGAGGATAGGAAGGAGCTCCGTCTCACATGAGGCAGTGACGTCAGACCAGCTGAAGCCCTGACTCAGGAAGGGGATAGCCCAGCCTTGATAAAATGTATCAGCTGTTAGATCGTTCATAGACATGTGCATTTGTTTTCGGCCGAATTTCGGATATTTTCGTTATCGTTTGAACGTGCAGAATCCAAAAACCGAAAGATCCAACATAAACAAATTCTTTATTTTCATTTTCTGTTGCGACAACAGTTCGATATAGATAGAAGTTTCAACATGATGCTGACAATAGCGATCTGTGACCATCGAACCTGTGGTCGAATGTGCCTAACCTTAACTCTATTAGTCCAAGATTATTCGACCAAGAGGGAAAAGATTCAACATGAAGATTCGATGAAGCAGTCGCCTCGAGCGGACATTTCTTGTCAAATGCTCCCCCCATAGGCTATAGAAGAATTCTAATGTCAGTTGACTAGTAATAATAATTAATAAATATAATTATTACTAGTGTCATACAACATTAGAATTCTACTATAGCTTGTAGGCGGAACATTAGACCGGAAATGTACGATTGCGGCGTCGTACAGTTTAGCTGCTCCGCAAAATCTTCTTAGAACATTCGACAGACACCATAAGCCTTCAATGACAGATTCGACCTTAATTATTTCGGATTTTCTGACGAATGCATTTTTTAACGAAACAAAATAAATTAAAACAAATTTGGGGAGTAACTAAATAAATGTATTTTTCGGATGAAAACGAAATTCCGAAGCAAAATATTTCAGTGTGCACATGTCTAATCGCTCATACACCAGCGGTGCAATCCTGTGCTGTTAACAATGCTGATATAACAACAGATGATCTCTCTGACACATGTGGTGTCATGCACTGTGTTAGCTGCTATGAGCTGTGTAAACCAATGCTTCTCAATGCTGATATAACAATAGATGATCTCTCTGACACATGCGGTGTCATGCACCGTGTTAACTGCTGCGAGTGGTGTAGACCAATGCTTCTCCAGCTGATAGGCCTCTCACACATGCGGTATCAAACATTGTGTTAACTGCTGGTGTGGACGTATAATATACAAAGCTGGAAAGTCCAAACGGACAGGCAGGGAAGGTTGTAAAAAAGCTGTTAAACTGCCAATGTTTTCCAGAGAATGAGAGTCCCAATCAGTGATGATAAATGGAGCTTGGTGGCTAGTCCAAAGAGCTGTATTAATGTTGCCTTGATGACGCGTTTCACACTCCAGCGCTTTGTCATAGTTCAGTGAAGGAAGTGTCTAGATAAGATGAGCCTGCTAAATTTACTGTATTACTACATCCATCTGACAAATTCTTAAGTTTGCAGAAAATTTCTGTGATGCTTTATGTGTTTCTTCAGATTGCATAGTCCCTTTGAAGCCTACTACAAGTATATGAAATGTATGTTTTAGGAGTGATATAATTATCAGCCTATGAATTCCTTGACTTCTTATCATAACAGGGTAGGTCTAAGTTGGACTATTTTATGGTCAAACGATTGGCTTACTAGATGACAAGTGTGATGTATTAGCTTAATCAACCATCTGCCTTTTCCAGGTGTGAATTAAGGGCTATTGTCCCCCCTCTTTATGACACACTGATATCTCATTGGACATCCTGGCAGGCCTGAGGGTCCTTTGGAAACTTGATCACGTTTGGGGTGAGAGTGCATCCATCAGACGATCTATATATTATTGTAACCATGTAAATATATAAATTGTAAATTTAACAGACCCCCTGGGCTCTCTCTGTATATACTAGTGTCTTTTCCTTCTCTTTTTTCTTTTTTTTTCCCTTTCTTTGTATTTATTAAAATTATTGTTTATTTTCTTAGCGACATTTTATAAAGATCCTACAAAAGCTCCAGAAGAAGCCATGATTATGGTGAAACATGTAGAGGCAACCAACTTTTGTACTGTGACCGCATGATTATTCATGTTCTGGGTTTAAACTTTATTGATTTGTTAACTATGTATGTTTAACCACTTGCCGCCCGCCGTATGCAGAATGACAGCCGGGAAGTGGTTCTGTTATCCTGACTGGGCGTCATATGACGTCCAGCAGGATAACATGCCGGCGCGCACCCGTGGGGGAACGCATCGCAGCAATCACAAGTTCGTCATGTCAGTCTGACACCCCACATCTCTGATCGTGATAAGATGCCTCTGGTTCTCAGGTTCGTGCTGACAGGGAGAGATGATCGGCGGCTTTCCCTGTCAGAGGGGGGTCTGTTCTGATAATAAGCACATTGATTATCAGCACAGCCCCTCAGATGTGCCACAACACCTTTTAAAATGGGCCCATAAGATGCCAGTCAGTGCTCCATAAAAACACAGCTCACAGTGCCCATCAAAGTGCCAATCAGTGCCCATATCAGTGCTAATCAGTGCCCATCACAGTGCTAGTCAGTGGCCATCTCAGTGCCCAGCAGTAAAACCTGTCAGTACCTCAAGATCAGTGCTGCCCATCAGTGCCACCTGTCAGTGCCCATCACAGCCGCCTGTCAGTGCCCATCACAGCTGCCAGTCAGTGCCCATCAGTGCCACCAGTCAGTGCCCATCAGTGCCGCCTATCAGTGCCCATCAGTGCTGCATATCAGTGCCGCCTATTCGTGCCCATCAGTGCTGCAAATCAGTGCCGCCTATCAGTCCCCATCAATTCTACATATCAGTGCATCCTCATCAGTGCCGTCTCATCAGTGCCACTTCATCAGTGCCACTTCATCAGCACCCGTCAGCGAAGGTAAAAACAAAATTTTATAACGGAAACAAAGAAAAACTTTTTTTTTAAATGTTGTTCTTTTTTAGTTTGTTTAGCAAAAAATAAAAACTGCAGAGGTGATCAAATACCACCAAAAGAAAGCTCTATTTGTGGGAACAAAATGATAAAAATTTTGTTTGAGTACAGTGTAGCATGACCGCCACGCAATTGTCATTCAAAGTGCAACAGAGCTGAAAGCTGAAAATTGTCCTGGGCGGGAAGGGGCGAAAGTGCCGGGTATTGAAGTGGTTAAATAAAATCATGAAATTTGAACTGTCAATGTGATTTGATTTTTTGCACCTCAAAACTCCTAATTTTGTTTATTGGTATTTCTCTTTCTCTCTGGATTATATTTAGGGGAGGTGGTGCCTGTAGAGATCTCTCCGGTCTCTGGTATTAAATTGAATACTTTTTCTGCCTCAGTATATCTACGTGAGCAGGTTGGCAAGTGGTTAAACTTCTCCACAGCTTTATCCCTGACCTGTATGGTGTGTTCCTTAGGCTTCATGATGCTGTTTGTTCACTAAGGTTCTCTAACAACCCTCCTGAGGGCTTCACAGAACAGCTGTATTCATAGTGAGATTACATTACACACAGGTGGACTCTATTTACTATTTATGTGGCTTCTGAAGGCAATTGGTGAATTTTAGTTAGGGGTATCAGAGAAAAGGGGGGCTGAATACAAATGCACGCCACACTTTTCAGATATTTATTTGTAAAAAATCTTGAAAAACATTTATCATTTTTCTTCCACTTCACAATTATGTGCCACTTTGTGTTAGTCCATCACATAAAATCCCAATAAAATACATTTAGGTTTTTGGTTGTAACATGACAAATTGTGGAAAATGTCAAGGGGTGTGAATACTTTTTCAAGGCACTGTAAATGGCGTTGACTGATTCATTAACAGTGAACATTTGTAAAAGTCAAACTGCTTTATAAATATGGCTCTTAGGGTTTCCTCATGCTTACCATTTGCTGTCACTAGGGATGAGCTAAGGGTTCAGTTCAAATCTAGGTTTGGGCCGAACTTTTGCCTGGTTAGCCCCCTCTTCTACTGGAGCCAAGCATCACAAATAGAAGTTGTATTTCTACAGCTTCTATATAGGACAGCTTCAAGCTGTGAATGGTTCCTAAAGAAGCAGAGGGTGCTGGCACCTGCCACTTCCCTAGGAATGGTTGACATTACCAGGACATTGTCTTACATGCCCGTGCCATGACCATATTTGTTGAATGATGTAACCACTATCCCCGTTCTTTCACCTACAGTATACAACTGATGAAAGCTCAGGGAGCTGTTACTTAGTGAAGAGTAGGGATGAGCCGAACACCCCCCGGTTTGATTCGCACCAGAACATGCAAACGGAGCGAAAATTCTCACGAACGTTAGAACCTCATTGATGTCTATGGGACTCGAACGTCCAAAATCAAAAGTGCTAATTTTAAAGGCTAATTTGCATAGTATTGTCCTAAAAAGAGTTTGGGGACCCGGGTCCTGCCCCAGGGGACATATATCAATGCAAAAAAAAGTTTTAAAAAACGGCCGTTTTTTCGGGAGCAGTGATTTTAATGATGCTTAAAGTAAAAAAAAAAAAGTGAAATATTCCTTTAAATATCGTACCTGGGGGGTGTCTATAGTATGCCTGTAAAGTGGCGCATGTTTCCCGTGCTTAAAGGAATAAAAGTCATTTAAAACTGCTTGCGGCTTTAATGTATGTCGGGTCCTGGCAATATGGAAGAAAATCAGAGACAAACGGCATGGGTACCCCTCAGTCCATTACCAGGCTCTTTGGGTCTTGTATGGATATTAAGGGGAACGCCGCACCCAAATTAAAAAAAGGAAAGGTGTGGGGCACCATGGCCCTATATACTCTGAACAGCAGTATACAGGCGGTGCAAACAAGACAGGGAATGTAGGTTTTTGTTAAGTAGAATATGTTTGTAATTTTGAACTGGTACATTTTTAACGTGTTTAGCTCCAGCCAAAAAATCTATTTTAAGCTTTTTGGAAAACATAGGGAAGGGTTATCACCCCTATGACATTTGTTTTGCTGTCTATGCTCCTCTTCAGAAGATTTCACCTCACTTTCTGTCCCAATGACAAATGTTTTTGGAAAATTTGGGGTTTTTAGTGAAACAAGGATTGGTGATAAAGCATCAGTGGAAAGGAGAAACGTTTTTCCCATATTAACTCTTACAGGAGAGAATTTCCCTTCCTAGCGGTAGATTTCATCTCACTTCCTGTTGTCTCCTTCCGTTTGCAAGTAGGAGTCGTTTGTAAGTTGGGTGTTTGAAAGTAGGGGCCTGCCCTGTATACTCTGCAGAAATTTGGGCCTTAGGTGTTGGTGTTGCCACAACACTGTAAGCCCTCACAGGGCCCTGCTGTGAAATAGTAGATCAAGAATTGTAATTACGTGCCCCTGTTGAACAGGGGCAGAAAAATTGGGCCTTTGGTGATGGTGGTGGTGCTGGTGCCACAACACTGTAAATCAGTTACTCTTGGTGGGCGCTGGAACGGGCCCTTCTGTGAAATATTAGATCAAGAATTGTAATTACATGTCCCTGTTGAACAGGGGCAGAAAAATTGGGCCTTAGGCACTGGTGCTGGTGCCACAACACTGCAACCCCTCACAGATACTCTAGTTGGAGCGCAGGAAGGAGCCCTGCTGCAAAGAATTGCATTAAAAATTGTAATTACACGCGGCTGAATAATTGGGCCTTAGCCACTGGTGGCGGCGCCCAGAACCAAAAATGTTCTTACAAGCTATCAGCATGATCATTGAGGGGGAAGAGGATAATTACTCAGCATAACAGGATAGTCACTCAGCATCAGCATAGGCAGTCTTTGAAGGGATCTGAGATTTCAAAAAAAAATATTCGGTTACATCAGCATCAGGTGCTTGGTAGCTGGTGGTGGTCCAAGACTGATTCATTTTTATGAAGGTCAGTCGATCGACCGAGTCAGTGGAAAGACGCACCCTGTGATCGGTTACAAAGCCTCCAGCAGCACTGAATGTGCATTCCGAAAGAACGCTGGACGCAGCACAGGCCAGTAGCTCAATTGCATACTGAGAAAGCTCTGGCCAGTGATCCATCCTCAAGATTCAGTAACCCAGAGGATTTTCGGTGGGAAAGGTGTCCAAGTCAGATCTTGCCCTAGGTATTCCTGCACCATGTAAAACAGATGCTGGCGATGGTTGCTGGAACCGATCATACCTTGGGGCTGAGGACTAAAAAATTGTCTGAACGCATCGGTCAGACGGCCACCTTCTCCACCGCTCCTTCTTTGACTGACCGAAGGCTCAGCAACACGTTGTCCAGAAACAGGAGTTTGTAACCTCCCAGTCTCTGGGAACGCGTTGCACAGACCTTTCTGCAAGGCCTCCCGAAGATGTTTCATCCTCTGCTCCCTCTGCGAAGGCAAGATAAGGTCCGCAACCTTACCCTTGTAACGTGGATCAAGGAGGGTTGCCAGCCAGTATTGGTCCTTCTCCTTGATACCACAAATACGAGGATCCTTATGCAGGCTTTGCAGGATCAGGGAGGCCATGCAGCGTAGGTTTGCTGAGGCATTCGGTCCAGAGTCCTCTGGGTCACTAAGGACGACATGGTCCACAGCCACCTCCTCCCAGCCACGTACAAGTCTATGTGTTTCTTGGGACTGATCGCTTAAAGACTGCTGCTGATGCTGAGTGCCAGGCTCCACCTCCATACTGACTTAATCCTCCTCCTCCTCTTCCTCTTCCTGTGTGATCGGCGGGCACGCAGGAACACTGTCTGGATAAAGGGGGCCTTGAGAGCTAAGGAAGTCCATCTCTTCCTGCCTCTGTTCTGCCTCAAGTGCCCTGTCCATTATTGAACACAGCGTGTGCTCCAACAGGTGGACAAGGGGGACAGTGTCACTGATGCATGCACTGTCACTGCTCACCATCCTCGTGGCCTCCTCAAATGGTGATAGGACAGTGCATGCATCCCCTGACCCTGTCCTGGTGCCATAGTCACACAGGTACTCATTGATGGCCCTCTGCTGCAGCATGGCCAACGTTAAGTTCCACCTGGTGGGCATGTCACAGATTAGGCAGTTCTTGGGCAGGTTAAACTCCTTTTGGAGGTCTGCCAGCCGAGCACTGACATTATATGACCGGCGGAAATGCACACAGACTTTCCTGGCCTGCCTCAGGACATCCTGTAAGCCTGGGTACCTGCCCAAGAACAGCTGCACCACCAAGTTAAGGACATGAGCCAAACAGGGCACATGGGTCATTTGTCCCTGTCGGAGGGCAGAGAGGAGGTTGGTTCCATTGTTGCAAACCACCATCCTGCCTTAAGTTGGCGTGGCGTCAACCACCTCTGAACCTGCCCCTGCAGAGCTGACAGAACCTCTGCCCCAGTGTGGCTCCTGTCCCCCAAGCACACCAGCTCAAGCACCGCATGGCATCTTTTGGCCTGCATACTTGCGTAGCCCCTTGAACGGCTACAGAGCACAGCTGGTTCCGAGGACAAAGCACAGGAAGAGGCCATGGAGGAAGAAGAAGAGGAGGGGGTGGAGGAGAGAGGTGTGTCACAATCATTCGTAGTGGCATTTTGGAGGCATGGTGGTGGAACAACCTCCAACACTACTGCACCTTGTCCTGCATCCTTCCAGCTGCCAGCAGAGTCACCCAATGCACTATGAAACTTAGATAACGTCCCTGTCCATGCCTGCTGGACCATGAGTCAGCAGTAACATACACCTTACCGCTGACCGCCATGTCCAGTGAGGCATGGACATTGCCTTCCACATGCCGCTAGAGAGCCGGAATCACCTTCTGTGAGAAAAGTGGCGTTTGGGTACCTGCCACTGAAGAACTGCACATTCCACAAACAGAAGGGGGCAGAGTCTACCAACTGAAAAGGCAGCAGTTGAAGTGCTAGCAATTTTGCCAAGCTAGCATTCAACCATTGGGCATGTGGATGACTGGGAGCAAACTTCTTTCAGCGGTGCAGCAGCTGGGGCAGGGAAATTTGCCTGGTACAATTTGACGTCTGTGTACCGAAAGCAGATTGCCCACAAGTACTTGGCTGTGACACACCTAATTCAACACCTTCATTCCTTTCAGTGCAGGTCTCAGAGAGGACTGAAGGTATAGTGGGGTTGGAGATCTCAGCTAAAGAGGAGCAAGGAGAGGTCCTCTTTGTTCTTTGGTGTGGGTCTTTTAGATATGCTTGCCAACGAACTGCATGGCAGGTCAACATATGTCTGGTCAAGCATGTGGTGCCCAAGCGGGAGATGTTTTGGCCACGCGAGATACGCTTGAGACATATGTTGCAAATAGCAGTGGTGCGATCTGATGCACTCGTCTCAAAAAAGGCCCACACCAAAAAACTTTTGGAATAATGTGCAGAGACAGCAGCGCCCTGCACATGCTGAGCTTTGGGGTGTGATGCAGTCAGTGTGCTGCCCTTAGGCTGGCCTCTGCAGGGCATCCTGCCTCATTGGTGATGTGCCTCCTCCTCCTCTCTCCTATCAGGCACCCACGATGAGTCAGTGACCTCATCATCCCCTCCCTCCTCATCACTGGAGCAAACCTGGCAGTATGCTGCAGCAGAAGGAGCATGACTGCCAGATTGCTGTCCTTCTTAGGCACCCCCTCTGTCCGTACTCATGTTACTGCCTTCATCTAGCTCAGTATCATCATCAGAGCCTTCTAAACGCTGGGCAACCTCCTGGAGCATATACCCAACACTGTGGTCAAACAGTTCGAGGGACTCCTCAGGAGGACATGGTGGGGCTAGGGAAGGATTTACTGATGCCATTAAGCCAAGGGAAGAGGCCACGTTGGCAGCTGCTTTGCCAGACAAAGTACCCTGAGCATGGGCGAGAGAGGATGAGGAGGATGAGGACGGCTTGGTCATCCTCTCGACCAAGTCTTCCGCATGTTGTGGCTCAACACGGCCAGCTGCCAAAAAAAAGGCCAAGCATGTCCCACGGCCACGTGCTAATGAGGATGCACCGTCTCCACGACCAGCACTGTTGCCTCTAGACACAGAGCCTGCTTGCCCTCTTTTATTGGCTTGTAACTGTCTGCCTCTCCTTGTTGGCCTTCCAGGCATACTAATGGCCTGTAGCTGCACTAAGCTGGGATATATAAATATATATACTGATACTGCAGCTAGCAAAATCAACTGCCTGCCTGTAGTATGAGAACACCACCAACCTTCTACAGGTAGCTTTAGCTGAACACTGTGCAGAGCTCGCAAAAAACTAACTTGTAGCTTATTTAGCTGCCTGCGGTAGTGATAGGATCAGGAAAACACCACCAACCTTCTACAGGTAGCTTTAGGTGAACACTGTGCAGAGCTCGCAAAAAAATAACTTGTAGCTTATTTAGCTGCCTGCGGTGGTGATAGGATCAGGAAAACACCACCAACCTTCTACAGGTAGCTTTAGCTGAACACTGCCCAGAGCTCGCACTACACTAACTTGTAGTTTTACTTGAACACTGTGAGGAGGACGCACTACACTAACTTGTAGCTTTAGCTGAACACTGTTCAGAGGACGCACTACACTAACTTGTAGCTTTAGCTGAACACTGTGCAGAGGTCGCACTACACTAACTTGTAGTTTTAGCTGAACACTGTGAAGAGGATGCACTACACTAACTTGTAGCTTTAGCTGAACACTGTGCAGAGGTCGCACTACACTAACTTGTAGTTTTAGCTGAACACTGTTCATAGGACGCACTACACTAACTTGTAGCTTTAGCTGAACACTGTGCAGAGGTCACACTACACTAACTTTTAGTTTTAGCTGAACACTGTTCAGAGGACGCACTACACTAACTTGTAGCTTTAGCTGAACACTGTGCAGAGGTCGCACTACACTAACTTGTAGTTTTAGCTGAACACTGTTCAGAGGACGCACTACACTAACTTGTAGTTTTAGCTGAACACTGTTCAGAGGATTCACTACACTAACTTGTAGTTTTAGCTGAACACTGTGCAGAGGTCACACTACACTAACTTGTAGCTTTAGCTGAACACTGTTCAGAGGATGCACTACACTAACTTGTAGTTTTTGCTGAACACTGTGCAGAGGTCACACTAAACTAACTTGTAGCTTTAACTGAACACTGTGAGGAGGATGCACTACACTAACTGTAAATAGTCTAGCTGCCTGACTGTGGTACTAATAGTATCCAAAGAACACCAGCAATTTTCTTCAGGTAGCTGTAAAGACTGTAACAAGACAAGCCTGCCTGTCAGCAGGAAGATAACGGGAACGGATCTAGTTAAACTGAATACAGTGTATATATATATATATATATATATATATATATATATATATATACAACACCTGGGATGCATATATATACACAATACACTGTAAGTGCAGCTAACTCACTGACTGTCCTGCCTAATCTAGCTAACTCAAATGAAATGACACTGTCTCTCTCTCTCGTGCAGGTGGCCTTATATAGTGTGGGGCGTGCTCTAAACCTCCTGAGCCAATCTCTACTTCTCTCTACTGATGGTGCTGTGATTGGCCAAACATGCGAGTCATAGTGCATGCTTGGCCAATCATCAGCCAGCAATGCACTGCGATGCCACAGTGAATTATGGGCCATGACGCACCACACAAATTTGGCACGAACTGCCCATATCGTTCGCAATTCGACGATGTTCGAGACGAACATGGGTTTGACTCGAACGCACAGCTCATCCCTACTCAGGGCACTGTCAGGTGGGTCTATGTGTGTAACAGTGTAATGTAGGGTAATGTAAAGATCACAGTAAATCACAATGGAATTTCTAAACTTACAGATCCTGGTACAGACCTCTCTTCTTCCTCTCACATGCGGTCTGTCCCTTGCTTTAGGCCATAAACTAACATCTAACTCAGTGTTTCTCAACTCCAGTCCTCAAGGCGCACCAACAGGTCATGTTTTCAGGATTTCCCTCAGATGAAACGACTGTGGTAATTACTAAGGCAGTGAAAACTGATCAAATCACCTGTGCAAAATAATGGGAAGCCTGAAAACATGACCTGTTGGTGCGCCTTGAGGACTGGAGTTGAGAAACACTGATCTAACTGACACATCATTATGGGATTTCCAAACCAGGACATCCACACTTTAGTGGCTTTATCAATTTTAGTTTTTCATATTCTATTCCTTTCTCTTTCCTTTGTTTTCTGTGAAAAACAGTTTGTGTTAGTTTTGTAGGATGTGGCCAAACTGTAATCTCATAATTAACTATTTGGTGTTGTTTGAAAAAACTCTCAATATCTTGCAGCATTGACTTTGAAGAGTACAAAAGCATCTTGCTGATGAAATTTGTTGTTAAGTTAATTAACAAGGACCCCGATCTTCTGCCGAATGTTACCCTGGGCTATCATATATTTAATACATGTTCTGATCCAAAGAAAACGTTGGGATATGTCACAAAGGTATTGTCTAGAGAAAAGGAAGCTCCTAACTATTACTGTAAGGGACATGGAGAAGTGGCTGGTTTTATTGGTGACAGTAATTTCCATACAAGTCATGCAATGGCCCAGTTACTTAGACTGTATCGGTATACACAGGTAAGTGATCACTTCAATGTATTATATGTATGAAATATGATGTGTCCAATAGATCACTAAGTACAGTCTAGGTGAATTTTTTTTAGCTTTACTTTTCTAGTATGAGTGCAGATCAGAATGAACAGAACTTTGAATAATTCAGGTACACAGAACAAGTGGTGCCATTTGTTGAAGTTGTACCCCCGTGGGGGCGCTGAGTATAATAGTTCCACCTGTCACCCTGCTCAGCCTGGCATTCACTTCCAGTCACTCTGCAGACAATGAACAGTCCATCAGCTTTGTTTTTGTTGTTTTATTGAGGGATTAATCTTGGATGGGGTAAAGGGAATATGGGATGCCCAGATCAATAGCATCTAATCGATCAAAATGTAGATTAAAACCTCTATTCACAGTCTCTAAAGTCCCAGACTCCTCCAGCACAACGATTCTTGCATGAACTTTTACTTCTTCTACTGTCCAATACTTGGTTCCTATTGCAGCTAGCCCATGGCTAGGCCCAAATCTGAATTAGGCCTAAATTTGTAGATACACCATTTGCTGGCAGGGGACCCTTGGGCCCCTTTGGTGTAGCAACCAACAGCAATAGAAAATGTCCCTTTTGTGCTAGCTGCATCTAGGTGGACTACTGTTCCCAGTCGGTTGTAAAAAGGTGGGGGGGGGCGTGGCTTGGAGCCGAACGAGAATGGCTGCCTGATCTCCTCGCTCTGTCCCACGGAGGTCCTGCAAGCTGCCTAAAGGAGCCCTTAACTGCCGCTTACATGGGGAAACCAAAGGACAAAACATCCCAGTCCCGGTCCCGATCCCCCAGGGGCACGGATCCGCTCTCCGGACATAACATCCCGGAAATCTTCCGGCCGCGATCACGCGAGGCCCCGGCTTCATCTCCGGCCTACTCCGGAACACGCGCCTCAAGCCTCAGCCCTGCCAGGAGAAGCTCACAGCGTGCAGAGAGCCCATCTACCGCCCGACCACTTACCATGGATGATCTCAGGTCGGTGGCCACAGATATAAAAGACTCCTTTGCTGCTGCCTTTACAGATCTCAGGAGGGAGATTCAATCGATGCACATGAGGATTGATGACCTAGAAACAACCACTACCCGCCATGATGCCGCCTTACAACAGATACAGCACTCGTCCCAAATCTACAACAGCCAGCTCAGAGATCTACACAGGCATATGGAGGATTTGGACAATCGCGGACGTCGCCATAATGTGAGGGTAAGAGGCATACCTGAGTCCATTGAGCAGAATCACATTATACAGGCCACTATCCAGATTTTCAATGACTTACTGGGAAGACCCCCCGAGTCCCCCATTGAATACGAGCGTCTACACAGAGCTCTCAAACCCAGAAGCAGGGACTCAGACCCTCCCAGAGATGTGATATGCTGCCTAGTAAATTTCAGATTGAAGGAAGACATACTAAGAAGAGCCAGAGAGCGCCGCAGCTTAATGTACCAGGGTGCAGAAATCAAGATTTTTCAAGATCTGTCCCCCATAACCCTACAAAACAGAAGAGACCTACGTCCGTTGCTCGACCTACTGCGCCAAAAAGGGATCCAATATCGCTGGAAATTTCCCTTCTGCCTGTCTGCAACAAATGCTGGACGTACTGCCAATCTGAAAGTCCCAGAAGATCTCAGGGGGTTCTGCAATACTCTGCAGATACCATTCATTGAACTCCCGGACTGGTATAGAGACTTTCGCTCCCCCCAGCTCCAAAGAACCAACTCCATGGAAGCTATCCCGGTGAGAGATGAATTCCACATTAGAAGGCGCAGATCATCCTCTCCAAGACCATTTCCTCAGAGGGAGCAGCTGGACAGAGACCGACAGAGCCCAACAGCGTCCCCAGCTCACAGGCGGGCTCGGCCAGATCAGCCTTAATCAATCCTGTCCAAATGTTTGAAAACAGCACTCATGTTCAGAGTTACAGTTTCTTTTAGGTCGCCACCCCAACCCTAGTTCCAGGACCATAGCATCAGAGCAGAACAGCAATCTGATCGACACTTGAAATCCACATGACAGCGGCCTACCTCAAACCGGACCCGAACTGGATCCACCGGATACAGACAGACAACAATACACTCCTACAAACCTAGAAACCCAGGAAGACCCCACGCTACACACCTCCACATCAACTCAATTCCAGGAAATTCGCCTCGAGGAAACATCCCTCACCCTCAGGCCCCAACAGAACTCAATCCACTCTCCTAAGTAGCAGAACTTAAGCCGCTTACATCCTCAGTGAAATTTTGTCTGGCTGAACAACAGGCCACCACACAAACCACCAACATCCTCACTCAACTGCCAGCCTTCACTGAGTCCAGGAATGACAGCTTGCGATGGACCCCCCCTTCAATATGGTGTCATACTCCACAGCTCACTACACCACTTGGGTATCCCCCCACCATTTCCCCCTCTCCCCTCCCCCCCACTTCCCTACCCATCCCAACCCCCCCCCCTTTTTCTTTTCAGGTACCTTCTCCAGACTGAAGACGACGCAACAAAGAAACGAACTGAACCTCTGGAACCAAAATAAGTCAGATGCTTAACGCACGGTATTCCACCATGCACTGAGATACATTTAGAGTTCTCTCTTTTTTTTTGGGCCCCCTTTTGTTCTTTGTTTTTTTTTCTGTTTCTCCCCTTTTCCTTTATATCCCATCAACTTGATTTACTGCTTTTGAACATGCTTATGTTGAATGTTTTGATTTGTTTATAGGAAAGAAGAGGGGCTCATCCCACATGGATAAAGGCTTTTTCCCTACCTGACACACTCCTATTTGCTTTACATTTGCCAGGGAAGTCCATGAGGGATGAGCTTCCTAAGGATAGGCAGGTTGTATTAAACCAACCACTCTAGGGCCACAGCCGCTGAGTTGTGTACAGTCAACTAGACACCTACTAAAGACCACTTCATACCTAATCTACTGCTAAATTTTGCTAGGAACTACCATAGACCGCTATGGGAATGAGCAACTGCTCGAGGTACAGCTCTATCCTAACTCGATGTCTAGACTGCACTTAGACTAATCCTTACACGTAAACATCCATGGATCCTTATTTATTTTCCCCCCCATAGTCAAATGCCCCCCCAAATTATAGTGAGCTAGCCTCGTAGAGGCTGCGCCACCTCACGCCCCCATAAAGCCTCAATACTTACCACAAGCTCATAATCTACACTAAAACCAACCTTTCTTTAAGATTATGGCTGCTGCTAGTTTCAGTTTTATTTTTAAGATATAACTATAGATGGTCTAGCAAAGTCACTCTTCCTGAGCCTTTGTACTCGCTGTCCAGGTGGCGACCTCCACATGTTTTCTAACGTACCTAGTTTATTGCTAGGACCACAATTTATTGTTCAATGTTCCAAATGTCTATATTATTGATTGTTTCTGCTTTCACATCATCAATCTGAGATCTTTAACCACACATTCTCCCCTTCATACGTAAGCAGGCTCCCTCCATACAAGTCGAATAGACCCAGGATGACCTCCCACGGACAGAACGTCTCTCGAACCTTTCTTCGAGCCCCTTCCACTCCTCCACACAACAGGACAGTGACTATCCTAGTTGACCCACACCGGACATTTCAACCCATAACAGGGTAAGGTAGCCGGACTACGTTTACCTCCGGTAAGTACATCTTACTCCCCGTTACTAAACCCCACTTGACTAACCTCCCCCCTCCTTTCTCCTATCTCTCCCCCCTTTTATTCACACTCTCTTCCCTCCCTCCCCCCTCCCCCCTTTATATATCTGGGCTACTCCCCCTCCCTGGTCTCCACCGTAGCATTTCCCACTATAAAGCTTAAATACCTTTGAAGAGCTTACGTCTCTCCACAGATTACACGCACCCACATCGGCCACAATGGCAAATTGCACCCCCACCCTGTACCTAATATACCAACAAGACTATACCCAACGATCATGGACCCCCTACATTCTACTACGCAACACAACACGCTCAAAGTAGTCTCTCAAAATGTCAAAGGACTAAATATCCCTGAGAAGCGTAGCCAAATTCTCAGCATGATGAGTAAATTAAAAGCAGATGTGGTGTTTCTGCAAGAAACCCACTTTCACACGAACAATACCTCTAAACTAGCTAGCCGCAGATACCCTACCGCCTTCCATGCTACAAACCCTCTAGCCAAAACAAAAGGGGTTACAATTCTGCTCTCTAAAAATCTTCCATGGCAACTGATAGATTCCCTAATAGACCCAGAGGGCCGCTACGTGTTCCTGAAGGGAACCATCCATAATCGGACGGTCACTCTAGCAAACATATACAGCCCCAATACTGCCCAGGTCAGCTTCTTCCGTTCTATCGCAGCCATCCTTGCAGGCTTCCAAGCGGGGACTACAATCCTTGGAGGCGATTTTAATGTGACACTTCAGCCCATCCTAGATTCCTCATCGGGGTCCTCCACCCTTCCTTACAGGGCACTGAGACAAATTAAAATACAAATACAGGAACTTCTTTTACACGACACATGGCGTACCTTACACCCGAATGGGAAAGATTACTCCTTTTTCTCCGCACCTCACAATAGGTACTCTAGGCTTGATTACCTCTTCCTCTCCCAAAAAGATCTCCCCTTCCTAAAATCCGCTACCATTGAACCCCTACTCATCTCAGATCACCACCCGATCACCCTCTCCCTTTCCTTCCCGGAAAGAAACTTGGTCACAAAGATATGGCGTCTTGACCCATCTCTCCTCACTTCAGAAATTGACACTAACCACATCCGCACCAGTCTCAGCAACTACTTCAGGGAAAATGACAACTCCGAAACAGCACCCCTGTCCCTCTGGGAGGCACATAAGTGCGTCATTCGAGGGGAATTCCTCACACTTCGGAAAAAAACACAACAAATAACCTTACGGGAACTCACTAACAAAATAAAGAGACTAGAAATACTTCACAAGCAGTCCCAATCACAAGACACATACCTAGAACTTACCCAAACCAGGAAACTTCTGTTGGAAGTCCTCAACCGTAAAACCCGACGCAAATTTATGTTAAACCAAAAGCTATTTTATGAACAGGGGAACAAGTGCGGGAAGCTACTAGCTAGAGCGATACAATCCAAGAAAGCTAGCACTAATATTCACACCATTAAAGACCCCTTAGGTAACTCAAGCTCAAACTCCGCAGACATAGCATCTCAATTTGAACACTACTACGCAGAACTTTATAACATATCGCAGCAACCCGAAACAGCCGTAGGCCAAACCTCTAGAAAAGCCATTATCACAGACTTCCTCAAACAATTCAGCCCCAAACCCATACCCCGGGAAGAGGCTCGTGATTTAGACAACCCCATATCCGATGAGGAACTTAAGAGAGTGATAAAACAACTAAAAACAGGCAAAAGCCCAGGCCCCGACGGCTTTTCAGCACCATATTATAAGACCTTTATAGACATACTATCAGGCCCGTTCCTAAAGACTTTCAACTCCTTAACGTCATCAAAGTTACCTTTTCACAGACTGCTTGAAGCACATATCACGGTCATCCCAAAGGAGGGGAAGGATGCCACTTCAGTCACTAGTTACAGACCAATCTCCCTACTCAACGTAGATATTAAATTATTTGCAAAAATCCTAGCAAACCGGCTCCTCCCCCTCCTTCCTACAATAATAGGGAAAGACCAGGTTGGTTTTGTTCCTGGCAGGGAGGCCAGGGACAACACCATCAAGGCAATTAACTTAAACCATTGGCTAACTTCCCAAAAACAAAGAGGCTTCTTTCTATCCCTGGATGCGGAGAAGGCGTTTGACAGGCTGGCCTGGGACTACCTGGGGGCGGTTTTACGCCACCTAGGTCTACAGAACCGAATGTTCAACCTAATTATGTCCCTATACACCACACCAACTGCAAAAGTCAAAGTCAACGGCCACCTGTCAGACGCCTTCTCCATCCGGAATGGAACGAGACAAGGATGTCCATTGTCCCCTATCCTTTTTATCTTAACTCTAGAACCCCTACTACGCTGCCTACGATCGAACGAGAATATCAAGGGTATCCCCATTGAAGGACGTACGTTTAAAATAGCGGCTTTTGCCGATGACATTCTGTTATTTCTAAGTGACCCACTTACCTCGATCCCAAACCTCCTCAAAGATTTCGACCTATTTCGGCAAATATCCAACCTAAAGATTAACCTCTTAAAATCCCATGCCCTCAACATTTCCCTCCCGAAAGACCTAGTTTCCCAATGCCAAGTTAATTTTCCCTTTGTCTGGAAACAAAACTCCATCACCTATCTGGGAATCCAATTGACCACACGCCTGTCGGACTTGTACACTAAAAATTTTACCCCGCTGATTCGCAAAATCTCCGAGGACTTACGCAGATGGGACAAACCCCACTTTTCTTGGTTCGGCCGTGCGGCCATCCTAAAGATGAATGTGCTCCCGCGTGTCCTATATCTGCTACAAACAATACCCATCAAACTCCCTGCAGCCTTCTTTCACACGATCAAACAACAATCGCTGAAGTTTCTGTGGAAACACAAGCGTCCTAGGATAAGCTACTCCCAACTCTCGAAACCTAAAAACAAAGGGGGTATTGGGCTACCAGATTTGCAGAATTATTCCAGAGCTTGTCATCTGGGAAGAATTGTAGACTGGGCAGTAAACGAAGGGGTTAAAGACTGGGTGAGACTAGAAGGCTCGTTTTCCCACTTGCCCATTAGAAACACCCCATGGATTCTCCAATGCCACATTCCCAAAACCCTAAAAGAACACCCCCTAATAGAGGCTACCCTTAAGAGCTTTAGGGAAGTATGTAAAAAATTCAAAATCTCCTCTAACCCAGGGCCCCTTACGCCTATACGCCTTAACCCAGCGTTTGCCCCGGGGATGTCCGATAACTTTCTTAAAGACACCTGGCCACACAAAGACATACTAGCCCAACACTTCTTTAGAGATGACAATTTCATAAACCGTGATGCACTTCCCAGAAATACAGAGGGCGAACCCTTCCCGCTATGGACTTACTTCCAGACTTGCCATTTTCTGGCAACAACACACCGAAACACGTCGGTATCTAGAGACCTAACCCCATTTGAAAACCTATGCTCCCAAACCACACCGCAACAGCACTTGATTGCAAATACCCACTCCATGCTCTTTGCCCTGACCTCCCCCAAAGATACAAAGGCTTGCCAGGCTTGGGAAAGGGATCTTCAAATAGACCTAACGGAAGAGGACTGGGAACGAATTTTCACAATAGCACACAAGGGCTCCCTCAATGTCACGATACAAGAGAATAACTACAAAACCCTATCCCGTTGGTACCGTACACCTGAATTACTAAACAAATTTAATCCTGATACGTCAAACAAATGCTGGAGATGCTTCAATGATATAGGCACATTTCTGCACGTCTGGTGGTCCTGCCCTCTTCTCCAGACTTTCTGGAAACAGGTGCATGACATCACTTCCCAGGTAACCACATACCCCCTGGACTATACTCCTTCCAGACTCATTCTCCACCATTCCTCCACTTCAGCCCACACATACAGAAAGTCTTTGGGAATACACATGATTAATGCAGCCAAACTATGCATCTTAGCCAAATGGAGATCCCCCTGTAGCCCAACTATGTCTGAATGGTTTTCCCGTGTAGACAAAATCGCTGAAATGGAGGAATTAATCCACATTGCAAAAGATATGCCTTCAAAATACTCCCGAATGTGGGCTTGTTGGACCCACTTTTGCACCACAGAGAGATATTCCTCCATCATGAAGCCAAACTGTGCCGAATCCTCCCACAACGACTGATTGAAATAAGCCAAAAACCCCCTTGAGACATACATCTACCCATCAAAACTCGCTGCTTAGCTCACTCCTGCTTTAATGTGGATCCCGGGGGGAATCCCCCTTCAGACAGGGATCCGCACACGAGAATATCCATGCTCTTGAAACTCGGTGGAGACTGGGGAGGGGATACCCCAGCTCCCTTCCTCCCCCACCTACTTCTATCTTTACCTCATCCCTCAATCCCCTTCACGTCTATGTCTATTTCCCTCTCTATTCCCCTACCCCAACTGAACTGACGACGACAACCATCTACCTACTCCCATGACTAACCTATCCCCGATGTATAATTCACCATCCAATCTTCACATTTCAAAAACTGACGAGACTAACCTACCATACAGACAGACCCCACGTTAATAGCCCGACACATCCACGCGTGTTCAGGAACAAACATACGGACTCATAGTTGACTACACTCGTCCATCTCCTCAATTAACCCCTAACTTCTGAAATCGTATCCAAGGTGATACTCCTGCTCAAGATGGTTCCTGATCTCAGATGATGTGGTAAACCTCGAGTTCGAGGCTTTCTTACTCTGCTATACGTCTGATTGACTTACATTTGAATACACAACTGACTCGCTTTACTGTAGTGAAATAAGTCATGTTAATAAGTGCCTTGTTGTCTATCCACCTATTGTTTGTAAAAACTGTGTAACATCATTTGTTCACAATAAAAACTTTTATGGAAAAAAAAAAAAAAAAAAGATGGGAATTAAAGGGAGAGAAGAGGAGGGAAAAAGATGGGACTGAAAATAACATTTGGAAGAGAAGGTAATGTTGGAACTATAAATGAGACGACGGCTAGTGATATATACCATAGTCTCTATCCCTGTTACTTGTAAGAAGGGGGGAGTTGAGGGGGAAGGGGGGGGGGGGAAATGGGGGGGGGGGATTGTGGGACTTTGCATGAAAAACACCACCAGAATATGATGAATCAATTATGAACTAAAATGGCATTTATTGGATACAATTGAGCATACTAGGCAATGAAAATTCATCACAGTAAATAACATACAAAATATAATAGACATGATTGAGATGATGGTAAATCACATAATAATTATTCTGACTCTGATTGTTGTGAAGCGATTTATCCCTTGTGAGACCTCTATGTCTGGCCTGTATAAGATATAATCACTGAGGACAATCCTTATCAGATAGCTTGAACTCACAATATACTGATTCCCACCACAAGATGCTTTTATTCTGAACATCTGGTTACAGCAGATGACATGATATAAACAGATGAATAGGTTGTAGTATTTATGCGGTCAAACGATGATATTGTCTGTAGCTTACAATGCAGAATACATATGTCCTGCTACGTGTGGCTTGTTGCTGCATCCATGACACAGGAAGTACAAACACAGGAAGAAGGGTGGAGCATTACATATAAAGGAAGTGTGTCATAACATAAGGGAAAATAAACTTGAGAAAACAAGTGCATTACCACAAAAGTTCACTAGATGGCAGCATGTGAACTAAACATCCATAGAAAATGGTAAGGAAAGCAATCTATATAAATTCCATGCCCTGTTGGGGCAGCACACACCCCGTCTGGCATGGTAAATGTCATTATATGCATCAGAACGGTAGTTATGCAACTGCAATTAGTGTAATTTGCTAGATGTCTTAAAGACCTGAAAGGCATAAAAAGAACATGCATATAATGCAATAACAATAACTCTTAATTCAAGGCTTCAAGTTATGTCAACTAAAGTCAAGACACTTTCTTCTTGAAGTCACAGGTAGGATCCAGCAGCGTAGGCAAACAAGTTAATTCTCCAAAGAGTAAGAGCAGAATAAGTTCTGTGATAGGCACACCTACAGGAAGATCCCACAGGGGTGGTGTGTGTGGGTCCCCGGGAGCCGTCCGGTGTCCATCCCCTAGGGACAAAACTTCACATTTAACTCTGCTCCAGCAATGTTGGGCTCCCTCTGACAGTTCTGACCAGAAAGTATAGACCCACTGAACTGGGCTTAACTTTCTTCCCCTTGAGCTCCCCTCTAGTAATCTCAGAAGTTAACCTAGTTGTATTACTACCCTCATGCAACTACTCTCTGCTCCTTTGATTACCTATACAGTCCTTTGTCATACATGACTGTTTATTCTCTGTTCATCTAATTTACCCAATATAAAGATACTGAGAAGTTTTGGAACAGAAAGTTGTGGCACACTAAATGGTTAGAGGGGTTTATAGGACATAATTGAGAGTTATCCAGTTACACTCACTGTATATATTTTCAGTAACAGTTTTGTATTGTACTACTCAGTCTGCTGTGTAGCAATAGATAACAAATGCAAGTAACTATCTCTGTACCATATTTCATACTGAATATACATAAATATATGTTTTATGTGAAATATTCCAATAAAAATTATTTAAAATTAAGTTCTGTGATAGATCTGATGAAAGTTTTTACAGTCCCTTGTCTTGAAACCTTCACCTCCACCTTACGTACCTTACCATCATCACTAGGAACGCTCTTTACAATAAGTCCCATGGGCGATTCGATTCTTTCCGCTTGCTGGTCCTTAAAGCAGAGGTTCACACAAAAATTGAACGTCCGCTTTTCGGAACCCTCCCCCCCTCCGGTGTCACATTTGGCACCTTTCAGGGGGGAGGAGGGTGCAGATACCTGTCTAAGACAGGTATTTGCACCCACTTCCGGCATAGACTCCCACGGGAGTCTATGCCTCTTCCCGTCCCGCCGTGCTGTCTTCTGGGACACACACGGGTCTCAGGAGATAGCGGCAACCAGTTAGGATGCGCAACATGACTCACGCATGCGCAGTAGGGAATCGAGAAGTGAAGCTGCACTGCTTCACTTCCTGATTCCCACACAGAGAATGGTGGCGGCAGCTGCCGAGGACCGAGGGACAGTTTGGCCTCGGGTGCCGACACCACTGGATTCGGGGACAGGTGAGTGTCCTTATTTTAAAAGTATTTGTACCTGCTGACTTTCAAAAAAAAAATTTGCCGGACTCCCTCTTTAAGCAGACGAGATCTCCAACTTGTATATTAGGGTTCAGCTGTTGCCATTTCCTGCATCTTTGCAGAGTAGAAAGATACTCCATCTTCCAATGATTCCAGAAGCAGCTGGTGAGGTGTTGTACTCGTTTCCACTGGTCATAGCACAGATTTCCTGTTTTAAAGTTTCCAGGTGGAACAGGAACAGACCCAAGCTTCTGGGTAAGAAGAGTAGCTGAGGTAAGGATAGTTGGGGTCTCTGGATCTTTGGACACTGGAACAAGTGGTCTTGAATTAATTATGGCAGATGCCTCTGCCAGGAAGGTGGTTAGAATCTCATGGGTAAGACGTGTGGAGTTGAAGTCCATAAGCATAGAGTCCAATATTTTACGTGTGATGCCTATCATTCTCTACCGTGAGCTACCCATGTGGGAAGAATGAGGAGGATTGAAAATCCATGTACAGCCTTTTTCAGCTAAAAGTCTTGGATTTGCTTAGAGTTGAGCTGTAACTCTCGACAGGCTCCAACAAAATTAGTTCCACAGTCAGATCGTAGTGTCTTGACTGGTCCTCTGATGGCTAGGAATGGTCTTTGAGCATTGATGAAACTTGAGACATCCATAGATTATATTACTTTAATGTGTACTGCACGCACACTCATGCAAGTGAACAGCACTGCCTATCGTTTGCTATTTGCTTGGCCACCTTGAGTTCTGCGGGCTGTTACCATCCATGGCCCAAAGACATCCAGACCAACATGAGTGAAAGGTGGGTCAGTACTTAACCTGTCAGCTGGCAAATCTGACATTTGCTGTTGCTGGCGTTTCCCTCTCAGTTTGCGGCACTGAACACAGTTGTGCAGTGTAGCTGTGGTCTGTATTTTTGCGCCTATAATCAAAAGGCCTGCAGCTCTTATGGCACCCTCTGTGAAGTGTCTACCTTGGTGCTTAACACCTTCATGGTAGTTCCGTATGAGCAAAGTGGTGATGTGAAATGTCACGGAACGTCCCACACTCCGCTTGAGTGCTTCTGTCATATACAACTTCCTTCCAGTCTGTATACAGATATCAGATATTCCAATCTCTCTGAGCACAAAACAAGGTGACACTTGCTTGTTGCTACCATGAACTGTTTTATTTAGAATCAAAATGACAAGACTTTATATGCCGTTGGAACCTCTTCTAACAATACAACTGATACCTAATTAACATAATTAACATGAGCTAATTAACTAAAAATTTACCCAGACCAGATGACAGACTTGTGGGCACCGAGCTTCACACAGTAGTATAAACACAATAGCTGGAGCTAATTACAATTAACAATACAAACAACAATCTCCCCCCTCCTCAGCCTATTCATCAACAGTTCGGCTCCTAGCCAGTCCTGGAGGCTAATGTGATCAGCTCACTCAATTAACAGGTTGAGTTCAGAATCAACCAAACCAATAATAGTCTCTACATACATCCTGGGAGATATTGTGGACAAACATTACTGTCCCATTTTAAGTAGTCCAATATATATTTTCTCACTCACCCTGTGCCAGGATGGCACAGGATGACTTAGACATAAGATGTATTCTGAGTTCCACGGGCCCTCCCGTCACATCTCTCCCCTTTCGGCAGAAGACTAACACAGGAGGAGACCCCAGACGGGTTGACTCCAAAGTTAGTAAGTAGTTCCAGTCCTCTACTGCCTGTACCCACACAGTACCCCAAATAAATTGTTCCAAACAAAGCATTACTCACCCAGCCAACCTCTGCCTCTCTCAGAGAACATATCTGCCACTGGGGAGAGGCCTGGACTGGCCCTACTCCCTGGAGTCCTTTCTGCCGCTGGAGAGAAGACAGGGTGTCTGGGTTCACTCTGTCATGCTGTTGGGGATCTGGGCCCACTGCCCAGCATCCCTGGGGTATACAGGTGGAGACTGAAGTCCCATCCACCTTCACAGGAAATCCATCCTCTGTTAGTCGAGGGCAGAGTCCAGCAGTCCTCGGCCCTGTTGCCAGCCCTTCTGCTGGAAATCCCACACCATCTGTTCCGGCTAACTGTTGGGGAGGGAGGCCCACTGCCCCACCTCCCTGGAACTCTGTAGTTGTTGCCGGTGCTGGGCAGAGATTGGTAAAACTCTGCCCTGTTGCCAGCACTTCTGCTGGGGACTCTGCATCCTCCGCTCCGGCTAACCGTTGGGGCAGGAGGCTGGCTTCCTCCACTCCCAAACTGTGTAGCTGCCATTGGGGAGGTGAGCCGGCTGCTTCCTTTTCCATTACCTCATCTGGTTGCTTGGACGACATGTCTATGGTACTGTCTCCCAGGTGCACTGATCTTTGCTGGGGAGGGAAGGCCGCTTCCTCCACCCTGACCAACTATTGGGGAGGGACAACACACACCTCCTCTCCCTTCTCCCCCTGTATCTGCTGCTGGGAAGTGATTGCCACCTTCTCACCCTGGGCCTCCGAAACTGCCACAGGTGTGGGGCAGAGGTCTTGGATCCTCTGTCCGGTTGCCAGATCTTCAGCTGGAGAAGTTTGTTGTAACTCCACAGATACTGCTGTTGGTGCTGGGCAGAGCACAGTGAAGTTTGGCCCCAATAGCAGCTCTTCTGCTGGAGGCTCATCAGGTTGTTCTTCCTCAGCAGAAAACAAACAACAATCTCCCCCCTCCTCAGCCTATTCATCAACAGTGCGGCTCCTAGCCAGTCCTGAAGGCTAATGTGATCAGCTCACTCAATTAACAGGTTGAGTTCAGAATCAACCAAACCAATAATAGTCTCTACATACATCCTGGGAGATATTGTGGACAAATATTACTGTCCCATTTTAAGTAGTCCAATATATATTTTCTCACTCACCCTGTGCCAGGATGGCACAGGGTGACTTAGACATAAGATGTATTCTGAGTTCCACGGGCCCTCCCGTCACAGTTGGGGTCTCTGGATCTTTGGACACTGGAACAAGTGGTCTTGAATTAATTATGGCAGATGCCTCAGTTGTGCAGTGTAGCTGTGGTCAGTATGAGAAAAGTGGTGATGTGATGGCGAGCAGGTATAATGAGAGGATTCTGTTCTTGCTCACTTAACTCAGCCTGGTTTAAACGTCCACATACCATCATTGTCAATGAATGGATTCAGGTTGGCAATTGGACTGATTTTTGCAATGTCCCTCTTGTTACGGATACATTTAATTTCTGAGCCAAAGGCACTCTGTTGTACACTGCATATTATGATCAATTCACCTTCAGTAATGTCTTTTGCAGAAAGAAGCTTTTGGCACACATGCCAACCTTGACAGTGAGCATCTGTGGGTTTTGTGTGGAAGCAATCTGCAATATGAACTAACCTTGTGATGGTGCGTGCAAGCCTTCTGCACTTGGAGAAATGTTCAAAGCATTGACAACCCAAGACGAGTCTTTGTTCAGTTCTGGTGACAAGGGTTTTAACTTGAGGATGAATCCCTGGATCCTTGTCAGGTTCTAGAAGACTGAAGACATCAGCTGTGGTTTCTTCTGGATGATCCAGCAGGAATTCAGGACCTGTTAACCAAGAAGAATTTGCAAAGATACTCGCAGACACTGGCATGGTGGCATGATATGCAGGTTTAATTTCAGATGAAACATAAATCCATTGTTCAGGTTTAGATGACTTACTGATTCTCTCTACACGGTTGCTGACATAGACATAGAAACTTTTAGTCTGGCTGTATATGTAGCCAAGAACAACTTTGCTGTCTGTGTAGAATCTGATGTCATCTATCTGAATGTCTAGCTCACGCAGTATGAAATCTGCTTTTTAACAGCTAGCACAGTCCCACAAAGTTCAAGCTTGGTTATCGTGTGTTCAGGCTTAGGTGCTAACTTAGCTTTCCCAAACAAAAACCCTATGTGGGCTTGATTAGAAGAATCTCTTACCTTGAGGTAAGCAACAGCTGCTATGGCCTCAGTAGATGCATCTGAGAAGATGTGAAGCTCTTTCCTCTGACTTGTAGCAAGGGAGGCAGAAGTGTAGCAGCATGGTATATGGATTCCATCTAAGGCATGTAGTGATTATTTCCAGGATTCCCACTTTGAAAGCTGGTCTATCAGTAGTGTTCGTTGAAGTGAGTTGAATCTGGATAGAGCCTGTTCACAATTGGTTAGGAGTTTAAGCCTTGCAGCACAAAGAGCTAATGGTGCAACCCATTCCTTGTCCATTTTTTTGATGAACTCTCTGTCTTCAACTGACAAGGCTATTTTGTTGTCATCGCTTGTAGTACAAAACACTGTGGAACCTAGGTTGTCATCACAAAGGTTAGGAGTGACATCGGGTACTTGGATGATGTCAAGAGGCTTCTCTTTTACTTTGTAATGGCGAGGGCACTGTTTGAAGTGGGATGCACGTCCGTTTCCTAACATGTAAGTTTTGAAGGAGTGGATCTCGGATGACGTACGCACTCTATCCAAGCATACGTCGCCCACGATTACCCAGCCTAGATCGAGTTTTTGTGCGTAAGGGCATCAAGAGGTCCATTGCACTGCTTGCCTACTTTGTGTACTCTGAGAATGTCTCTTCCTAGCAAGATCAAGATTTCAGCACTCATGTCCATTGCAGAAATTTCTTTAACAAGGTGCCTCAAGTGAGGATGGTAATATGCAGCTTTTGGAGTAGGAATTTCTTCCCTTTTGTCTGGTATTTGGTCACACTTGACGAATGTTAGTAGGGGTATGCCCTCTCCCTTATTGATATGAGAGACCATGAACCCATTGGCCCTTCTACTGAAGGTCTTTTCACAACCAGAACAGGTTCTGAGAGTATATGGTGATGCGTGTCCCTCCATACCAAAGATCTCAAAGAATTTAGGCTTAACCAGGGATATGTTGCTCTGTTCATCTATTATGGCATACATCCTAATAGCTTCCTCAAGTTGACCCTTTGGATATATCTTGACTAGGCATATCTTAGCACAGCATTTGTGATCTAAGCCTTCTCCACAGACTTCTGTGCATGAAGAAGAAACGTTAGCTGTGGCTGGAGCATAACCTTGTTGCACCCCGCCATGACTTGAGACAGGGCTGGAGGTAGGAGGCTGCTGTGAATTGTCTGAGGGTGGACCCAGATGCATAGCTGTAACATGTCTGTCGCTACTGCATTCTGTGCACTTGATGACAACTTTACAGTCTTTAGAGGGTGAGGCTTCTTGTGAATAGGGCACTGAAAATTAGGGTCTTTATCTCTGTCACCCGAATCGCTCTAGTGAGCAGGAGAGGATATGGGTGGTGAGATGTCTGTAATTTTAACAGATTTTGGTCTATTAAAGTCTCTACGTTTAGCTGCTATGTTACCATACCTTGATGAAGATGATGATGATGAAGCAGGTAAGTTGGGTTCACTGAAGCTGAAGCTGAGGTCGTTTCTCGTCCAGGCTTGATCACTGATGAACCTGCAAAAATATGCGAATGGAGGAAAAGATACGTTATAGTCTCTTTTGTACCTTGAGCCCTGTTGTGCCCATTTCTCTTGAAGGCCGTATGGCAGTTTGGACACCACTGTATTGACATCATGAGCAGTGTCCAGGAAGCTTAGTCCAGGTAGATGTGGGTCTGTCTTTGCCAACTCTAGTTCCATGAGAAGGTCACTCAGATCTAATGCCGCGTACACACGAGCGGACTTTACGGCGGACTTTGCCCGGCGGACTTTTCTACGTACTTTACGACGGACTTTCTGAATGAACGGACTTGCCTACAAACAATCCACCAAAGTCCCTCAAATTCGTAAGTGATGACGTACGACCGGACTAAAACAAGGAAGTTCATAGCCAGTAGCCAATAGCTGCCCTAGCGTGGCTTTTTGTCCATCGAACTAGCATACAGATGGCGGAATTTTCGACCGGACTCGATTTCGATAGATTAATTTAAAACATGTTTCAAATCTAAGTCTGTCCAACTTTTGAGCAAACAAAGTCCGCTGGAGCCCACACACGATCGAATTGTCCGACGAAATCCAGTCTGCCGGGCAAAGTCTGCCGTAAAGTCCGCTCGTGTGTACGCGGCATTAGAGCTTGAGATAGTCTTTGTTCCCTATTTTTGGGAAGTTTTGCATTCTCTTAAATAGAGAACTTTCTATGGCTTCAGAGCTACCATAGGCTTGCTCAAGTCTTGCCCATGCAGCAACAAGACCTGCATCTGGGTGGTCAACATGCACTGTTCTTAGTCTTTTAACATGATCTGCAGATTCTGGCCCCAGACACTTTATGAGCAAATCAAGTTCCTCCATGGTAGTAAGGTTGAGATCAGCAATAGCAGCTTTGAAGGTTGATCTCCAAGCCCTGTAGCTCTCTGGACAGTCGTCAAACCTTGAGAAGGTAGTGTTAATGAGCTCACAACACCATATCTGGCAAAGTCATTCAAGCCTGATGTCTCACTCTTTGGTGCCAAAGTAACTTGTGGAACCCCTCGCGTGTGAAAGTTCTCTGGTGAAGTAGGGTGAGGTTTGCCAGGATAAAACAATGTTGCAAGAGCATTTAACTGTGGTGTAGTCCTCAAGGCTTGTGCTGGCTGTGGCTTGTCACTGGAAGTCACTTTGTTGTCAGCAAGAGGTGATATGGTTTGCTGTATAGATGCACTTGTGTTGTAGATTTATTTATTTATTTCAGGTACTTATATAGTGCCGTCAATTTACATATATATATTATACATTCACATCAGTCCCTATACCCTCAAGGAGCCTACAATCTAAGGTCCCTAACTCACATTCATACCTATACTAGGGCCAATTTAGACAGGATCCAATTAACCTACCAGCATGTCTTTGGAGTGTGGGAGGAAACCAGAGTACCCGGAGGAAACCCATGCAGACACAGGGAGAACATGCAAACTCCAGGCAGGTAGTGTCGTGGTCGGGATTTGAACCAGCGACCCTTCTTACTGCTAGGCGAGAGTGCTACCCACTGCACCACTGTGCCACCCTGAGGCTCAGGCATTTGGAGCTGAGAGGTCTCTCTGTTGAGAGCCAGAACAGTGTTTTAGTAGAAATTACAGGAGATGACTCTGTATCATTGCAAACATTATGCTTTAGTACATATTCACTGATGCGTTCAACTGGGTTTTGCAGTTCCGCTGGGATGGAACAGTCTGAGTTATCACTTTCTCCCATCTCTTGTTCAAGGACTCTCAGCCTTGCTAGGGCAGCTGCTTCTTCCCTTTCCATTTTCAGAATCTTTAATTGGGAATCTAATTCTGCTTCCTTTCTGGTAAAAGAGCTTTGCACTTTTTTTGACCCCGCATAAGTGCGGGCCTCTATTATCCTATCGCTTAATGTTGAACTTCTGGAGCGAGAGGATCTAGAAGAATGTGGAATGTGCTTGGTTGATGTGGATCTGTGAGATCTGGTCTCATGCAGTTGAGCAATGTGGAGTTCTGCCTTATACTGGCCATTTTGCACTAAGAGATCCCTTTGTTAGTTTAGTGCATCAGCCCTGGTCAGTTGTGCTGAATAGTCCTCTATATTACAGTCCTGCAAGAAAGCTGTGTATTTTGCAAACAGCCGCTGGTAGCGTTCGTACGCGGCAGATAAGCGATCTATAGAGTCTCTTAGTTCAGCTGGTTGGCCATTAAAGTGTGACAAAACTGACATGCAGTGTGAAGTTCTGTCCCATAAGTCTGATTGCTGGAGAACTCATCTCTAGTGGTTTCATAGTTTTCTCTGAGTTCTTGTGTAGGTTTTATTGTACATTTGGGTCTTATACTCTGTTTGGCAATATCTGCAGAGTCTGCACCCTGTACATCTGTGGGTTCAGAGGCATGATGAATTTGCATTGGTTCAGCCACAAAAGGGTGCTCAGAGTCTTGTCTAGACATTTTTCATGTTTTTGCAAGAAATGGTACTGTCTCTTTAAGAAGACGAACAGCAGCTTAGACAGGTGGGGTAATGCAGTTCAATGTAGAGAAACAGTTTTTTAACATTCACATGAGGTGCAGTAAACTCGTGCGACCATGTGCTTCACAAGCTGGTGGATGGCACTGAGCTTGATTTCAGATCAGGCGCACACATATACACAGGAGGCTATGGGAATTCTATAAATCTTTTGACTATTCTGACTCCGATAGTTTATCCCTTGTGAGACCTCTATGCCTGGCCTGTATAAGATATAATCACTGAGGACAATCCTCATCAGATAGTTTGAACCAACCAAATACTGATTCCATCCACAGAAGTGTTTTTATTCTGAACATCAAGTTACAGCAGATGACAGGATACAAACAGATGAATAGGTTGTAGTATTTATGCGGTCAAAAGATGATATTGTCTGTAGCTTACAATGCAGAATACATGTGCCCTGCTACATGTGGCTTGTTGCTACATCCATTACACAGGAAGTACAAACACAGGAAGAAGGGTGGAGCATTACATATAAAGGAAAATTTACTATATGATAATTAATTTTTATAACAGAAAGAGGGGGAACAGAAAATATAGTCCCAACATTCTTAATTATGGGTAGATTTACAATAAAAAAGCAAGGATGGTACTAATGATGTTGGCAGCTGGAAGTATTGTGGAAACATGATCCCTGGGGGGAGCTGAGGTAGTGGCGCTGTGGCAACAGCGTGGCAAGAACCAGCAGTCAAAGGACATTTAGTGGAAAGAAATCCCCAATCGACAACCATAGTAGTGGTAATATAAGGTGACTGCCCATAGGGTTTCTGTAATGATATGAAATTATAATAGTGCGTCAATGGGGTGACTAGCATAACTGGTGGGTAGAGGAGGAAGTAGCCCTAAACCGAGGAAACGGCAGTCCAAAAGAAAACACGAGTGTAGAGTGAAAGAGTAAAAAATTACACCAGAGTAAGTGATCAGGAAGTAAAGTACCCCCAACTAACCCAATGTGAGAACAATGCTACTAAAGATTACCTGGGACAACAAGTAAAAAACATAGTCCAAAAAGGTCTAGAGTTGTCACAAGAGGACAATAGATAAGTAAGGCGTATAATCCATCAAAGTGCAATAGCGAAAGCCGATACGTCTGCCGCAGAACCCCACCAACGTCAAGCTGCGTGCTTGGAAAGAAGGTGCCCACATCGGAGCGAATAACGTTCTAAAATAGGCACCTAATCCCTCCCTTATGATGCACGCTGATGGACAACAAATTGCGTCAGCACGTGGCGTCATCGATGACATCGTTCGTATAGTGTGTGGGCTTGGCGTTGACGCGCAGAGAGTACCTACCCGTACTCCCACGTCCAAAAAGATCGGGAGAGGAAGGAAAGGACCTGGTGCGCGTCGCAGCTCCCGGGGATGAATGGAAAAACCACAGAAAACCCCTTCACAGACCTAATGGAATGGGCTAACCCTAAGGTATGATTATAACCCATATTTGGCAATGGTGCATGACACAGATAATACCACTATAAACTAAATAAATTGGTGTGTGTTTCCATCCCTTAATTAGCATTTAAAAAAGAAAATAATGTTGGGAATTTGAATGAGGTGATGGCTCATGCATATTATGTAATTATTATAATTACCATTATTTCATTATTATGTGATTTACCAATCATGTCTATTTTATTTTATTATTTATATATTTTTTTTACATTTATTTCAGGTACTTATATAGCGCTGTCAATTTATGCAGCGCTTTACATATACATTGGAGCTGGATTAAGTGGGAGTTATAAACAAGTGTTAGAGTATACAAGTCTTGCTGTCTGTTGGTGTTTACTGTCTGCTGGTGTGTGTATTGCTGCTGTCAGTTGGTGTGTGTATTGCTGCTGTCAGTTGGTGTGTGTATTGCTGCTGTCAGTTGGTGTGTGTATTGCTGCTGTCAGTTGGTGTGTGTATTGCTGCTGTTTGTTGGTGTTTGCTAGGTTGCATTTTGGGGACTTTTCCTTTTAGTTTTTAACTTGCATTTTGCTGTCACTTTTTAAATAGCTTTTTTTTTTTTTTCTGTTTCATCAGTCTATCAATTAAGGAGTGTGGTTAATTGCTCCCAGGTGCCTATTTAACTTGTTGTAGGACTCAGTTGAGCGTGCTCAGTTTGAAGCTGTGGAGCTTGGTGTAAGTGGAGCTGGATTAAGTGGGAGTTATAAACAAGTGTTAGAGTATACAAGTCTTGCTGTCTGTTGGTGTTTACTGTCTGCTGGTGTGTGTATTGCTGCTGTCAGTTGGTGTGTGTATTGCTGCTGTCAGTTGGTGTGTGTATTGCTGCTGTCAGTTGGTGTGTGTATTGCTGCTGTCAGTTGGTGTGTGTATTGCTGCTGTCAGTTGGTGTGTGTATTGCTGCTGTTTGTTGGTGTTTGCTGGGTTGCATTTTGGGGACTTTTCTTTTTAGTTTTTAACTTGCATTTTGCTGTCACTTTTTAAATAGCTTTTTTTTTTTTTTCTGTTTCATCAGTCTATCAATTAAGGAGTGTGGTTAATTGCTCCCAGGTGCCTATTTAACTTGTTGTAGGACTCAGTTGAGCGTGCTCAGTTTGAAGCTGTGGAGCTTGGTGTAAGTGGAGCTGGATTAAGTGGGAGTTATAAACAAGTGTTAGAGTATACAAGTCTTGCTGTCTGTTGGTGTTTACTGTCTGCTGGTGTGTGTATTGCTGCTGTCAGTTGGTGTGTGTATTGCTGCTGTCAGTTGGTGTGTGTATTGCTGCTGTCAGTTGGTGTGTGTATTGCTGCTGTCAGTTGGTGTGTGTATTGCTGCTGTTTGTTGGTGTTTGCTGGGTTGCATTTTGGGGACTTTTCCTTTTAGTTTTTAACTTGCATTTTGCTGTCACTTTTTAAATAGCTTTTTTTTTTTTTTCTGTTTCATCAGTCTATCAATTAAGGAGTGTGGTTAATTGCTCCCAGGTGCCTATTTAACTTGTTGTAGGACTCAGTTGAGCGTGCTCAGTTTGAAGCTGTGGAGCTTGGTGTAAGTGGAGCTGGATTAAGTGGGAGTTATAAACAAGTGTTAGAGTATACAAGTCTTGCTGTCTGTTGGTGTTTACTGTCAGTTGGTGTGTGTATTGCTGCTGTCAGTTGGTGTGTGTATTGCTGCTGTCAGTTGGTGTGTGTATTGCTGCTGTCAGTTGGTGTGTGTATTGCTGCTGTTTGTTGGTGTTTGCTGGGTTGCATTTTGGGGACTTTTCCTTTTAGTTTTTAACTTGCATTTTGCTGTCACTTTTTAAATAGCTTTTTTTTTTTTTTTCTGTTTCATCAGTCTATCAATTAAGGAGTGTGGTTAATTGCTCCCAGGTGCCTATTTAACTTGTTGTAGGACTCAGTTGAGCGTGCTCAGTTTGAAGCTGTGGAGCTTGGTGTAAGTGGAGCTGGATTAAGTGGGAGTTATAAACAAGTGTTAGAGTATACAAGTCTTGCTGTCTGTTGGTGTTTACTGTCTGCTGGTGTGTGTATTGCTGCTGTCAGTTGGTGTGTGTATTGCTGCTGTCAGTTGGTGTGTGTATTGCTGCTGTCAGTTGGTGTGTGTATTGCTGCTGTTTGTTGGTGTTTGCTGGGTTGCATTTTGGGGACTTTTCCTTTTAGTTTTTAACTTGCATTTTGCTGTCACTTTTTAAATAGCTTTTTTTTTTTTTTTTCTGTTTCATCAGTCTATCAATTAAGGAGTGTGGTTAATTGCTCCCAGGTGCCTATTTAACTTGTTGTAGGACTCAGTTGAGCGTGCTCAGTTTGAAGCTGTGGAGCTTGGTGTAAGTGGAGCTGGATTAAGTGGGAGTTATAAACAAGTGTTAGAGTATACAAGTCTTGCTGTCTGTTGGTGTTTACTGTCTGCTGGTGTGTGTATTGCTGCTGTCAGTTGGTGTGTGTATTGCTGCTGTCAGTTGGTGTGTGTATTGCTGCTGTCAGTTGGTGTGTGTATTGCTGCTGTTTGTTGGTGTTTGCTAGGTTGCATTTTGGGGACTTTTCCTTTTAGTTTTTAACTTGCATTTTGCTGTCACTTTTTAAATAGCTTTTTTTTTTTTTCTGTTTCATCAGTCTATCAATTAAGGAGTGTGGTTAATTGCTCCCAGGTGCCTATTTAACTTGTTGTAGGACTCAGTTGAGCGTGCTCAGTTTGAAGCTGTGGAGCTTGGTGTAAGTGGAGCTGGATTAAGTGGGAGTTATAAACAAGTGTTAGAGTATACAAGTCTTGCTGTCTGTTGGTGTTTACTGTCTGCTGGTGTGTGTATTGCTGCTGTCAGTTGGTGTGTGTATTGCTGCTGTCAGTTGGTGTGTGTATTGCTGCTGTCAGTTGGTGTGTGTATTGCTGCTGTCAGTTGGTGTGTGTATTGCTGCTGTTTGTTGGTGTTTGCTGGGTTGCATTTTGGGGACTTTTCCTTTTAGTTTTTAACTTGCATTTTGCTGTCACTTTTTAAATAGCTTTTTTTTTTTTTTTTCTGTTTCATCAGTCTATCAATTAAGGAGTGTGGTTAATTGCTCCCAGGTGCCTATTTAACTTGTTGTAGGACTCAGTTGAGCGTGCTCAGTTTGAAGCTGTGGAGCTTGGTGTAAGTGGAGCTGGATTAAGTGGGAGTTATAAACAAGTGTTAGAGTATACAAGTCTTGCTGTCTGTTGGTGTTTACTGTCTGCTGGTGTGTGTATTTCTGCTGTCAGTTGGTGTGTGTATTGCTGCTGTCAGTTGGTGTGTGTATTGCTGCTGTCAGTTGGTGTGTGTATTGCTGCTGTCAGTTGGTGTGTGTATTGCTGCTGTCAGTTGCTGTGTGTATTGCTGCTGTCAGTTGGTGTGTGTATTGCTGCTGTTTGTTGGTGTTTGCTGGGTTGCATTTTGGGGACTTTTCCTTTTAGTTTTTAACTTGCATTTTGCTGTCACTTTTTAAATAGCTTTTTTTTTTTTTTTCTGTTTCATCAGTCTATCAATTAAGGAGTGTGGTTAATTGCTCCCAGGTGCCTATTTAACTTGTTGTAGGACTCAGTTGAGTGTGCTCAGTTTGAAGCTGTGGAGCTTGGTGTAAGTGGAGCTGGATTAAGTGGGAGTTATAAACAAGTGTTAGAGTATACAAGTCTTGCTGTCTGTTGGTGTTTACTGTCTGCTGGTGTGTGTATTGCTGCTGTCAGTTGGTGTGTGTATTGCTGCTGTCAGTTGGTGTGCGTATTGCTGCTGTCAGTTGGTGTGCGTATTGCTGCTGTCAGTTGGTGTGTGTATTGCTGCTGTCAGTTGGTGTGTGTATTGCTGCTGTCAGTTGGTGTGTGTATTGCTGCTGTCAGTTGGTGTGTGTATTGCTGCTGTTTGTTGGTGTTTGCTGGGTTGCATTTTGGGGACTTTTCCTTTTAGTTTTTAACTTGCATTTTGCTGTCACTTTTTAAATAGCTTTTTTTTTTTTTCTGTTTCATCAGTCTATCAATTAAGGAGTGTGGTTAATTGCTCCCAGGTGCCTATTTAACTTGTTGTAGGACTCAGTTGAGCGTGCTCAGTTTGAAGCTGTGGAGCTTGGTGTAAGTGGAGCTGGATTAAGTGGGAGTTATAAACAAGTGTTAGAGTATACAAGTCTTGCTGTCTGTTGGTGTTTACTGTCTGCTGGTGTGTGTATTGCTGCTGTCAGTTGGTGTGTGTATTGCTGCTGTCAGTTGGTGTGCGTATTGCTGCTGTCAGTTGGTGTGTGTATTGCTGCTGTCAGTTGGTGTGTGTATTGCTGCTGTCAGTTGGTGTGTGTATTGCTGCTGTCAGTTGGTGTGTGTATTGCTGCTGTCAGTTGGTGTGTGTATTGCTGCTGTTTGTTGGTGTTTGCTGGGTTGCATTTTGGGGACTTTTCCTTTTAGTTTTTAACTTGCATTTTGCTGTCACTTTTTAAATAGCTTTTTTTTTTTTTTCTGTTTCATCAGTCTATCGATTAAGGAGTGTGGTTAATTGCTCCCAGGTGCCTATTTAACTTGTTGTAGGACTCAGTTGAGCGTGCTCAGTTTGAAGCTGTGGAGCTTGGTGTAAGTGGAGCTGGATTAAGTGGGAGTTATAAACAAGTGTTAGAGTATACAAGTCTTGCTGTCTGTTGGTGTTTACTGTCTGCTGGTGTGTGTATTGCTGCTGTCAGTTGGTGTGTGTATTGCTGCTGTCAGTTGGTGTGTGTATTGCTGCTGTCAGTTGGTGTGTGTATTGCTGCTGTCAGTTGGTGTGTGTATTGCTGCTGTTTGTTGGTGTTTGCTAGGTTGCATTTTGGGGACTTTTCCTTTTAGTTTTTAACTTGCATTTTGCTGTCACTTTTTAAATAGCTTTTTTTTTTTTTCTGTTTCATCAGTCTATCAATTAAGGAGTGTGGTTAATTGCTCCCAGGTGCCTATTTAACTTGTTGTAGGACTCAGTTGAGCGTGCTCAGTTTGAAGCTGTGGAGCTTGGTGTAAGTGGAGCTGGATTAAGTGGGAGTTATAAACAAGTGTTAGAGTATACAAGTCTTGCTGTCTGTTGGTGTTTACTGTCTGCTGGTGTGTGTATTGCTGCTGTCAGTTGGTGTGTGTATTGCTGCTGTCAGTTGGTGTGTGTATTGCTGCTGTCAGTTGGTGTGTGTATTGCTGCTGTCAGTTGGTGTGTGTATTGCTGCTGTCAGTTGGTGTGTGTATTGCTGCTGTTTGTTGGTGTTTGCTGGGTTGCATTTTGGGGACTTTTCCTTTTAGTTTTTAACTTGCATTTTGCTGTCACTTTTTAAATAGCTTTTTTTTTTTTTTTCTGTTTCATCAGTCTATCAATTAAGGAGTGTGGTTAATTGCTCCCAGGTGCCTATTTAACTTGTTGTAGGACTCAGTTGAGCGTGCTCAGTTTGAAGCTGTGGAGCTTGGTGTAAGTGGAGCTGGATTAAGTGGGAGTTATAAACAAGTGTTAGAGTATACAAGTCTTGCTGTCTGTTGGTGTTTACTGTCTGCTGGTGTGTGTATTGCTGCTGTCAGTTGGTGTGTGTATTGCTGCTGTCAGTTGGTGTGTGTATTGCTGCTGTCAGTTGGTGTGTGTATTGCTGCTGTCAGTTGGTGTGTGTATTGCTGCTGTCAGTTGGTGTGTGTATTGCTGCTGTTTGTTGGTGTTTGCTGGGTTGCATTTTGGGGACTTTTCCTTTTAGTTTTTAACTTGCATTTTGCTGTCACTTTTTAAATAGCTTTTTTTTTTTTTTTCTGTTTCATCAGTCTATCAATTAAGGAGTGTGGTTAATTGCTCCCAGGTGCCTATTTAACTTGTTGTAGGACTCAGTTGAGCGTGCTCAGTTTGAAGCTGTGGAGCTTGGTGTAAGTGGAGCTGGATTAAGTGGGAGTTATAAACAAGTGTTAGAGTATACAAGTCTTGCTGTCTGTTGGTGTTTACTGTCTGCTGGTGTGTGTATTGCTGCTGTCAGTTGGTGTGTGTATTGCTGCTGTCAGTTGGTGTGTGTATTGCTGCTGTCAGTTGGTGTGTGTATTGCTGCTGTTTGTTGGTGTTTGCTAGGTTGCATTTTGGGGACTTTTCCTTTTAGTTTTTAACTTGCATTTTGCTGTCACTTTTTAAATAGCTTTTTTTTTTTTTCTGTTTCATCAGTCTATCAATTAAGGAGTGTGGTTAATTGCTCCCAGGTGCCTATTTAACTTGTTGTAGGACTCAGTTGAGCGTGCTCAGTTTGAAGCTGTGGAGCTTGGTGTAAGTGGAGCTGGATTAAGTGGGAGTTATAAACAAGTGTTAGAGTATACAAGTCTTGCTGTCTGTTGGTGTTTACTGTCTGCTGGTGTGTGTATTGCTGCTGTCAGTTGGTGTGTGTATTGCTGCTGTCAGTTGGTGTGTGTATTGCTGCTGTCAGTTGGTGTGTGTATTGCTGCTGTCAGTTGGTGTGTGTATTGCTGCTGTCAGTTGGTGTGTGTATTGCTGCTGTTTGTTGGTGTTTGCTGGGTTGCATTTTGGGGACTTTTCCTTTTAGTTTTTAACTTGCATTTTGCTGTCACTTTTTAAATAGCTTTTTTTTTTTTTTTCTGTTTCATCAGTCTATCAATTAAGGAGTGTGGTTAATTGCTCCCAGGTGCCTATTTAACTTGTTGTAGGACTCAGTTGAGCGTGCTCAGTTTGAAGCTGTGGAGCTTGGTGTAAGTGGAGCTGGATTAAGTGGGAGTTATAAACAAGTGTTAGAGTATACAAGTCTTGCTGTCTGTTGGTGTTTACTGTCTGCTGGTGTGTGTATTTCTGCTGTCAGTTGGTGTGTGTATTGCTGCTGTCAGTTGGTGTGTGTATTGCTGCTGTCAGTTGGTGTGTGTATTGCTGCTGTCAGTTGGTGTGTGTATTGCTGCTGTCAGTTGCTGTGTGTATTGCTGCTGTCAGTTGGTGTGTGTATTGCTGCTGTTTGTTGGTGTTTGCTGGGTTGCATTTTGGGGACTTTTCCTTTTAGTTTTTAACTTGCATTTTGCTGTCACTTTTTAAATAGCTTTTTTTTTTTTTTTCTGTTTCATCAGTCTATCAATTAAGGAGTGTGGTTAATTGCTCCCAGGTGCCTATTTAACTTGTTGTAGGACTCAGTTGAGTGTGCTCAGTTTGAAGCTGTGGAGCTTGGTGTAAGTGGAGCTGGATTAAGTGGGAGTTATAAACAAGTGTTAGAGTATACAAGTCTTGCTGTCTGTTGGTGTTTACTGTCTGCTGGTGTGTGTATTGCTGCTGTCAGTTGGTGTGTGTATTGCTGCTGTCAGTTGGTGTGCGTATTGCTGCTGTCAGTTGGTGTGTGTATTGCTGCTGTCAGTTGGTGTGTGTATTGCTGCTGTCAGTTGGTGTGTGTATTGCTGCTGTCAGTTGGTGTGTGTATTGCTGCTGTTTGTTGGTGTTTGCTGGGTTGCATTTTGGGGACTTTTCCTTTTAGTTTTTAACTTGCATTTTGCTGTCACTTTTTAAATAGCTTTTTTTTTTTTTCTGTTTCATCAGTCTATCAATTAAGGAGTGTGGTTAATTGCTCCCAGGTGCCTATTTAACTTGTTGTAGGACTCAGTTGAGCGTGCTCAGTTTGAAGCTGTGGAGCTTGGTGTAAGTGGAGCTGGATTAAGTGGGAGTTATAAACAAGTGTTAGAGTATACAAGTCTTGCTGTCTGTTGGTGTTTACTGTCTGCTGGTGTGTGTATTGCTGCTGTCAGTTGGTGTGTGTATTGCTGCTGTCAGTTGGTGTGCGTATTGCTGCTGTCAGTTGGTGTGTGTATTGCTGCTGTCAGTTGGTGTGTGTATTGCTGCTGTCAGTTGGTGTGTGTATTGCTGCTGTCAGTTGGTGTGTGTATTGCTGCTGTCAGTTGGTGTGTGTATTGCTGCTGTTTGTTGGTGTTTGCTGGGTTGCATTTTGGGGACTTTTCCTTTTAGTTTTTAACTTGCATTTTGCTGTCACTTTTTAAATAGCTTTTTTTTTTTTTTCTGTTTCATCAGTCTATCAATTAAGGAGTGTGGTTAATTGCTCCCAGGTGCCTATTTAACTTGTTGTAGGACTCAGTTGAGCGTGCTCAGTTTGAAGCTGTGGAGCTTGGTGTAAGTGGAGCTGGATTAAGTGGGAGTTATAAACAAGTGTTAGAGTATACAAGTCTTGCTGTCTGTTGGTGTTTACTGTCTGCTGGTGTGTGTATTGCTGCTGTCAGTTGGTGTGTGTATTGCTGCTGTCAGTTGGTGTGTGTATTGCTGCTGTCAGTTGGTGTGTGTATTGCTGCTGTCAGTTGGTGTTTGCTAGGTTGCATTTTGGGGACTTTTCCTTTTAGTTTTTAACTTGCATTTTGCTGTCACTTTTTAAATAGCTTTTTTTTTTTTTCTGTTTCATCAGTCTATCAATTAAGGAGTGTGGTTAATTGCTCCCAGGTGCCTATTTAACTTGTTGTAGGACTCAGTTGAGCGTGCTCAGTTTGAAGCTGTGGAGCTTGGTGTAAGTGGAGCTGGATTAAGTGGGAGTTATAAACAAGTGTTAGAGTATACAAGTCTTGCTGTCTGTTGGTGTTTACTGTCTGCTGGTGTGTGTATTGCTGCTGTCAGTTGGTGTGTGTATTGCTGCTGTCAGTTGGTGTGTGTATTGCTGCTGTCAGTTGGTGTGTGTATTGCTGCTGTCAGTTGGTGTGTGTATTGCTGCTGTCAGTTGGTGTGTGTATTGCTGCTGTTTGTTGGTGTTTGCTGGGTTGCATTTTGGGGACTTTTCCTTTTAGTTTTTAACTTGCATTTTGCTGTCACTTTTTAAATAGCTTTTTTTTTTTTTTTCTGTTTCATCAGTCTATCAATTAAGGAGTGTGGTTAATTGCTCCCAGGTGCCTATTTAACTTGTTGTAGGACTCAGTTGAGCGTGCTCAGTTTGAAGCTGTGGAGCTTGGTGTAAGTGGAGCTGGATTAAGTGGGAGTTATAAACAAGTGTTAGAGTATACAAGTCTTGCTGTCTGTTGGTGTTTACTGTCTGCTGGTGTGTGTATTGCTGCTGTCAGTTGGTGTGTGTATTGCTGCTGTCAGTTGGTGTGTGTATTGCTGCTGTCAGTTGGTGTGTGTATTGCTGCTGTCAGTTGGTGTGTGTATTGCTGCTGTCAGTTGCTGTGTGTATTGCTGCTGTCAGTTGGTGTGTGTATTGCTGCTGTTTGTTGGTGTTTGCTGGGTTGCATTTTGGGGACTTTTCCTTTTAGTTTTTAACTTGCATTTTGCTGTCACTTTTTAAATAGCTTTTTTTTTTTTTTTCTGTTTCATCAGTCTATCAATTAAGGAGTGTGGTTAATTGCTCCCAGGTGCCTATTTAACTTGTTGTAGGACTCAGTTGAGCGTGCTCAGTTTGAAGCTGTGGAGCTTGGTGTAAGTGGAGCTGGATTAAGTGGGAGTTATAAACAAGTGTTAGAGTATACAAGTCTTGCTGTCTGTTGGTGTTTACTGTCTGCTGGTGTGTGTATTGCTGCTGTCAGTTGGTGTGTGTATTGCTGCTGTCAGTTGGTGTGTGTATTGCTGCTGTCAGTTGGTGTGTGTATTGCTGCTGTTTGTTGGTGTTTGCTGGGTTGCATTTTGGGGACTTTTCCTTTTAGTTTTTAACTTGCATTTTGCTGTCACTTTTTAAATAGCTTTTTTTTTTTTTCTGTTTCATCAGTCTATCAATTAAGGAGTGTGGTTAATTGCTCCCAGGTGCCTATTTAACTTGTTGTAGGACTCAGTTGAGCGTGCTCAGTTTGAAGCTGTGGAGCTTGGTGTAAGTGGAGCTGGATTAAGTGGGAGTTATAAACAAGTGTTAGAGTATACAAGTCTTGCTGTCTGTTGGTGTTTACTGTCTGCTGGTGTGTGTATTGCTGCTGTCAGTTGGTGTGTGTATTGCTGCTGTCAGTTGGTGTGTGTATTGCTGCTGTCAGTTGGTGTGTGTATTGCTGCTGTCAGTTGGTGTGTGTATTGCTGCTGTCAGTTGCTGTGTGTATTGCTGCTGTCAGTTGGTGTGTGTATTGCTGCTGTTTGTTGGTGTTTGCTGGGTTGCATTTTGGGGACTTTTCCTTTTAGTTTTTAACTTGCATTTTGCTGTCACTTTTTAAATAGCTTTTTTTTTTTTTTTTCTGTTTCATCAGTCTATCAATTAAGGAGTGTGGTTAATTGCTCCCAGGTGCCTATTTAACTTGTTGTAGGACTCAGTTGAGTGTGCTCAGTTTGAAGCTGTGGAGCTTGGTGTAAGTGGAGCTGGATTAAGTGGGAGTTATAAACAAGTGTTAGAGTATACAAGTCTTGCTGTCTGTTGGTGTTTACTGTCTGCTGGTGTGTGTATTGCTGCTGTCAGTTGGTGTGTGTATTGCTGCTGTCAGTTGGTGTGTGTATTGCTGCTGTCAGTTGGTGTGTGTATTGCTGCTGTTTGTTGGTGTTTGCTGGGTTGCATTTTGGGGACTTTTCCTTTTAGTTTTTAACTTGCATTTTGCTGTCACTTTTTAAATAGCTTCTTTTTTTTTTTTTTCTGTTTCATCAGTCTATCAATTAAGGAGTGTGGTTAATTGCTCCCAGGTGCCTATTTAACTTGTTGTAGGACTCAGTTGAGCGTGCTCAGTTTGAAGCTGTGGAGCTTGGTGTAAGTGGAGCTGGATTAAGTGGGAGTTATAAACAAGTGTTAGAGTATACAAGTCTTGCTGTCTGTTGGTGTTTACTGTCTGCTGGTGTGTGTATTGCTGCTGTCAGTTGGTGTGTGTATTGCTGCTGTCAGTTGGTGTGCGTATTGCTGCTGTCAGTTGGTGTGTGTATTGCTGCTGTCAGTTGGTGTGTGTATTGCTGCTGTCAGTTGGTGTGTGTATTGCTGCTGTCAGTTGGTGTGTGTATTGCTGCTGTCAGTTGGTGTGTGTATTGCTGCTGTTTGTTGGTGTTTGCTGGGTTGCATTTTGGGGACTTTTCCTTTTAGTTTTTAACTTGCATTTTGCTGTCACTTTTTAAATAGCTTTTTTTTTTTTTTTCTGTTTCATCAGTCTATCAATTAAGGAGTGTGGTTAATTGCTCCCAGGTGCCTATTTAACTTGTTGTAGGACTCAGTTGAGCGTGCTCAGTTTGAAGCTGTGGAGCTTGGTGTAAGTGGAGCTGGATTAAGTGGGAGTTATAAACAAGTGTTAGAGTATACAAGTCTTGCTGTCTGTTGGTGTTTACTGTCTGCTGGTGTGTGTATTGCTGCTGTCAGTTGGTGTGTGTATTGCTGCTGTCAGTTGGTGTGTGTATTGCTGCTGTCAGTTGGTGTGTGTATTGCTGCTGTCAGTTGGTGTGTGTATTGCTGCTGTCAGTTGGTGTGTGTATTGCTGCTGTTTGTTGGTGTTTGCTGGGTTGCATTTTGGGGACTTTTCCTTTTAGTTTTTAACTTGCATTTTGCTGTCACTTTTTAAATAGCTTTTTTTTTTTTTTCTGTTTCATCAGTCTATCAATTAAGGAGTGTGGTTAATTGCTCCCAGGTGCCTATTTAACTTGTTGTAGGACTCAGTTGAGTGTGCTCAGTTTGAAGCTGTGGAGCTTGGTGTAAGTGGAGCTGGATTAAGTGGGAGTTATAAACAAGTGTTAGAGTATACAAGTCTTGCTGTCTGTTGGTGTTTACTGTCTGCTGGTGTGTGTATTGCTGCTGTCAGTTGGTGTGTGTATTGCTGCTGTCAGTTGGTGTGTGTATTGCTGCTGTCAGTTGGTGTGTGTATTGCTGCTGTCAGTTGGTGTGTGTATTGCTGCTGTTTGTTGGTGTTTGCTGGGTTGCATTTTGGGGACTTTTCCTTTTAGTTTTTAACTTGCATTTTGCTGTCACTTTTTAAATAGCTTTTTTTTTTTTTTTCTGTTTCATCAGTCTATCAATTAAGGAGTGTGGTTAATTGCTCCCAGGTGCCTATTTAACTTGTTGTAGGACTCAGTTGAGCGTGCTCAGTTTGAAGCTGTGGAGCTTGGTGTAAGTGGAGCTGGATTAAGTGGGAGTTATAAACAAGTGTTAGAGTATACAAGTCTTGCTGTCTGTTGGTGTTTACTGTCTGCTGGTGTGTGTATTGCTGCTGTCAGTTGGTGTGTGTATTGCTGCTGTCAGTTGGTGTGTGTATTGCTGCTGTCAGTTGGTGTGTGTATTGCTGCTGTTTGTTGGTGTTTGCTGGGTTGCATTTTGGGGACTTTTCCTTTTAGTTTTTAACTTGCATTTTGCTGTCACTTTTTAAATAGCTTCTTTTTTTTTTTTTTCTGTTTCATCAGTCTATCAATTAAGGAGTGTGGTTAATTGCTCCCAGGTGCCTATTTAACTTGTTGTAGGACTCAGTTGAGCGTGCTCAGTTTGAAGCTGTGGAGCTTGGTGTAAGTGGAGCTGGATTAAGTGGGAGTTATAAACAAGTGTTAGAGTATACAAGTCTTGCTGTCTGTTGGTGTTTACTGTCTGCTGGTGTGTGTATTGCTGCTGTCAGTTGGTGTGTGTATTGCTGCTGTCAGTTGGTGTGCGTATTGCTGCTGTCAGTTGGTGTGTGTATTGCTGCTGTCAGTTGGTGTGTGTATTGCTGCTGTCAGTTGGTGTGTGTATTGCTGCTGTCAGTTGGTGTGTGTATTGCTGCTGTCAGTTGGTGTGTGTATTGCTGCTGTTTGTTGGTGTTTGCTGGGTTGCATTTTGGGGACTTTTCCTTTTAGTTTTTAACTTGCATTTTGCTGTCACTTTTTAAATAGCTTTTTTTTTTTTTTTCTGTTTCATCAGTCTATCAATTAAGGAGTGTGGTTAATTGCTCCCAGGTGCCTATTTAACTTGTTGTAGGACTCAGTTGAGCGTGCTCAGTTTGAAGCTGTGGAGCTTGGTGTAAGTGGAGCTGGATTAAGTGGGAGTTATAAACAAGTGTTAGAGTATACAAGTCTTGCTGTCTGTTGGTGTTTACTGTCTGCTGGTGTGTGTATTGCTGCTGTCAGTTGGTGTGTGTATTGCTGCTGTCAGTTGGTGTGTGTATTGCTGCTGTCAGTTGGTGTGTGTATTGCTGCTGTCAGTTGGTGTGTGTATTGCTGCTGTCAGTTGGTGTGTGTATTGCTGCTGTTTGTTGGTGTTTGCTGGGTTGCATTTTGGGGACTTTTCCTTTTAGTTTTTAACTTGCATTTTGCTGTCACTTTTTAAATAGCTTCTTTTTTTTTTTTCTGTTTCATCAGTCTATCAATTAAGGAGTGTGGTTAATTGCTCCCAGGTGCCTATTTAACTTGTTGTAGGACTCAGTTGAGCGTGCTCAGTTTGAAGCTGTGGAGCTTGGTGTAAGTGGAGCTGGATTAAGTGGGAGTTATAAACAAGTGTTAGAGTATACAAGTCTTGCTGTCTGTTGGTGTTTACTGTCTGCTGGTGTGTGTATTGCTGCTGTCAGTTGGTGTGTGTATTGCTGCTGTCAGTTGGTGTGTGTATTGCTGCTGTCAGTTGGTGTGTGTATTGCTGCTGTCAGTTGGTGTGTGTATTGCTGCTGTCAGTTGGTGTGTGTATTGCTGCTGTTTGTTGGTGTTTGCTGGGTTGCATTTTGGGGACTTTTCCTTTTAGTTTTTAACTTGCATTTTGCTGTCACTTTTTAAATAGCTTTTTTTTTTTTTTTCTGTTTCATCAGTCTATCAATTAAGGAGTGTGGTTAATTGCTCCCAGGTGCCTATTTAACTTGTTGTAGGACTCAGTTGAGTGTGCTCAGTTTGAAGCTGTGGAGCTTGGTGTAAGTGGAGCTGGATTAAGTGGGAGTTATAAACAAGTGTTAGAGTATACAAGTCTTGCTGTCTGTTGGTGTTTACTGTCTGCTGGTGTGTGTATTGCTGCTGTCAGTTGGTGTGTGTATTGCTGCTGTCAGTTGGTGTGTGTATTGCTGCTGTCAGTTGGTGTGTGTATTGCTGCTGTTTGTTGGTGTTTGCTGGGTTGCATTTTGGGGACTTTTCCTTTTAGTTTTTAACTTGCATTTTGCTGTCACTTTTTAAATAGCTTTTTTTTTTTTTTTCTGTTTCATCAGTCTATCAATTAAGGAGTGTGGTTAATTGCTCCCAGGTGCCTATTTAACTTGTTGTAGGACTCAGTTGAGCGTGCTCAGTTTGAAGCTGTGGAGCTTGGTGTAAGTGGAGCTGGATTAAGTGGGAGTTATAAACAAGTGTTAGAGTATACAAGTCTTGCTGTCTGTTGGTGTTTACTGTCTGCTGGTGTGTGTATTGCTGCTGTCAGTTGGTGTGTGTATTGCTGCTGTCAGTTGGTGTGTGTATTGCTGCTGTCAGTTGGTGTGTGTATTGCTGCTGTTTGTTGGTGTTTGCTGGGTTGCATTTTGGGGACTTTTCCTTTTAGTTTTTAACTTGCATTTTGCTGTCACTTTTTAAATAGCTTTTTTTTTTTTTTTCTGTTTCATCAGTCTATCAATTAAGGAGTGTGGTTAATTGCTCCCAGGTGCCTATTTAACTTGTTGTAGGACTCAGTTGAGCGTGCTCAGTTTGAAGCTGTGGAGCTTGGTGTAAGTGGAGCTGGATTAAGTGGGAGTTATAAACAAGTGTTAGAGTATACAAGTCTTGCTGTCTGTTGGTGTTTACTGTCTGCTGGTGTGTGTATTGCTGCTGTCAGTTGGTGTGTGTATTGCTGCTGTCAGTTGGTGTGTGTATTGCTGCTGTCAGTTGGTGTGTGTATTGCTGCTGTCAGTTGGTGTGTGTATTGCTGCTGTCAGTTGGTGTGTGTATTGCTGCTGTTTGTTGGTGTTTGCTGGGTTGCATTTTGGGGACTTTTCCTTTTAGTTTTTAACTTGCATTTTGCTGTCACTTTTTAAATAGCTTTTTTTTTTTTTTTCTGTTTCATCAGTCTATCAATTAAGGAGTGTGGTTAATTGCTCCCAGGTGCCTATTTAACTTGTTGTAGGACTCAGTTGAGTGTGCTCAGTTTGAAGCTGTGGAGCTTGGTGTAAGTGGAGCTGGATTAAGTGGGAGTTATAAACAAGTGTTAGAGTATACAAGTCTTGCTGTCTGTTGGTGTTTACTGTCTGCTGGTGTGTGTATTGCTGCTGTCAGTTGGTGTGTGTATTGCTGCTGTCAGTTGGTGTGTGTATTGCTGCTGTCAGTTGGTGTGTGTATTGCTGCTGTCAGTTGGTGTGTGTATTGCTGCTGTTTGTTGGTGTTTGCTGGGTTGCATTTTGGGGACTTTTCCTTTTAGTTTTTAACTTGCATTTTGCTGTCACTTTTTAAATAGCTTTTTTTTTTTTTTTCTGTTTCATCAGTCTATCAATTAAGGAGTGTGGTTAATTGCTCCCAGGTGCCTATTTAACTTGTTGTAGGACTCAGTTGAGCGTGCTCAGTTTGAAGCTGTGGAGCTTGGTGTAAGTGGAGCTGGATTAAGTGGGAGTTATAAACAAGTGTTAGAGTATACAAGTCTTGCTGTCTGTTGGTGTTTACTGTCTGCTGGTGTGTGTATTGCTGCTGTCAGTTGGTGTGTGTATTGCTGCTGTCAGTTGGTGTGTGTATTGCTGCTGTCAGTTGGTGTGTGTATTGCTGCTGTTTGTTGGTGTTTGCTGGGTTGCATTTTGGGGACTTTTCCTTTTAGTTTTTAACTTGCATTTTGCTGTCACTTTTTAAATAGCTTCTTTTTTTTTTTTTTCTGTTTCATCAGTCTATCAATTAAGGAGTGTGGTTAATTGCTCCCAGGTGCCTATTTAACTTGTTGTAGGACTCAGTTGAGCGTGCTCAGTTTGAAGCTGTGGAGCTTGGTGTAAGTGGAGCTGGATTAAGTGGGAGTTATAAACAAGTGTTAGAGTATACAAGTCTTGCTGTCTGTTGGTGTTTACTGTCTGCTGGTGTGTGTATTGCTGCTGTCAGTTGGTGTGTGTATTGCTGCTGTCAGTTGGTGTGCGTATTGCTGCTGTCAGTTGGTGTGTGTATTGCTGCTGTCAGTTGGTGTGTGTATTGCTGCTGTCAGTTGGTGTGTGTATTGCTGCTGTCAGTTGGTGTGTGTATTGCTGCTGTCAGTTGGTGTGTGTATTGCTGCTGTTTGTTGGTGTTTGCTGGGTTGCATTTTGGGGACTTTTCCTTTTAGTTTTTAACTTGCATTTTGCTGTCACTTTTTAAATAGCTTTTTTTTTTTTTTTCTGTTTCATCAGTCTATCAATTAAGGAGTGTGGTTAATTGCTCCCAGGTGCCTATTTAACTTGTTGTAGGACTCAGTTGAGCGTGCTCAGTTTGAAGCTGTGGAGCTTGGTGTAAGTGGAGCTGGATTAAGTGGGAGTTATAAACAAGTGTTAGAGTATACAAGTCTTGCTGTCTGTTGGTGTTTACTGTCTGCTGGTGTGTGTATTGCTGCTGTCAGTTGGTGTGTGTATTGCTGCTGTCAGTTGGTGTGTGTATTGCTGCTGTCAGTTGGTGTGTGTATTGCTGCTGTCAGTTGGTGTGTGTATTGCTGCTGTCAGTTGGTGTGTGTATTGCTGCTGTTTGTTGGTGTTTGCTGGGTTGCATTTTGGGGACTTTTCCTTTTAGTTTTTAACTTGCATTTTGCTGTCACTTTTTAAATAGCTTTTTTTTTTTTTTTCTGTTTCATCAGTCTATCAATTAAGGAGTGTGGTTAATTGCTCCCAGGTGCCTATTTAACTTGTTGTAGGACTCAGTTGAGCGTGCTCAGTTTGAAGCTGTGGAGCTTGGTGTAAGTGGAGCTGGATTAAGTGGGAGTTATAAACAAGTGTTAGAGTATACAAGTCTTGCTGTCTGTTGGTGTTTACTGTCTGCTGGTGTGTGTATTGCTGCTGTCAGTTGGTGTGTGTATTGCTGCTGTCAGTTGGTGTGTGTATTGCTGCTGTCAGTTGGTGTGTGTATTGCTGCTGTCAGTTGGTGTGTGTATTGCTGCTGTCAGTTGGTGTGTGTATTGCTGCTGTTTGTTGGTGTTTGCTGGGTTGCATTTTGGGGACTTTTCCTTTTAGTTTTTAACTTGCATTTTGCTGTCACTTTTTAAATAGCTTTTTTTTTTTTTTTCTGTTTCATCAGTCTATCAATTAAGGAGTGTGGTTAATTGCTCCCAGGTGCCTATTTAACTTGTTGTAGGACTCAGTTGAGTGTGCTCAGTTTGAAGCTGTGGAGCTTGGTGTAAGTGGAGCTGGATTAAGTGGGAGTTATAAACAAGTGTTAGAGTATACAAGTCTTGCTGTCTGTTGGTGTTTACTGTCTGCTGGTGTGTGTATTGCTGCTGTCAGTTGGTGTGTGTATTGCTGCTGTCAGTTGGTGTGTGTATTGCTGCTGTCAGTTGGTGTGTGTATTGCTGCTGTCAGTTGGTGTGTGTATTGCTGCTGTTTGTTGGTGTTTGCTGGGTTGCATTTTGGGGACTTTCCTTTTAGTTTTTAACTTGCATTTTGCTGTCACTTTTTAAATAGCTTTTTTTTTTTTTTTTGTTTCATCAGTCTATCAATTAAGGAGTGTGGTTAATTGCTCCCAGGTGCCTATTTAACTTGTTGTAGGACTCAGTTGAGCGTGCTCAGTTTGAAGCTGTGGAGCTTGGTGTAAGTGGAGCTGGATTAAGTGGGAGTTATAAACAAGAGTTTAAAACAGGAGGTTATAACAGGGGTCATAGTACCTGTGTAGTGTGAGTATCTGAGTGTTGTCTGAGTAGTGTGTGTGGATCGTTAGTACTTGTGTATTGTGTACCTGTGTATTGTCTTGTACCTGTGTATTGTCTTGAGTATTAGTGCCAGGAAGCTAGTTGTTAGGTAATTTGGACAGGGTAAAATCCCCAAATCCTCACTAAAATTAATAGGTACGATGCCCGGCGGGTGTGGAGAGGCGACTCTTTGTACATCTTGGCGCATGTATGCGTTCCTTGATCATCCGATCGAGGGCGAATACTGCTGTGCAAAATGTAAGCACATTGTTTCCCTGGAAGCCCAGGTTCTGAATCTGGGGAAGCAACTGTCAGCACTGAGAAGTCCCTCCATACTAAAGGTGAGCAAGGAACGTACACGGCAGGTGCCGGCAGGGGCCAGCACAGAGGCGGGTGGAGACAAAGAGGTGCAGGCACTAGCAAAGAGTAGATGGGTGACAGTCAGGAGGGGTAGAGGGGGAAGTGCCAGGGAGGCCGATCCAGGACTGGAGCATCCCAATAAGTACGCTCCATTGAGTGACATTGGTGAAACCAGTCAGGGACCAGCACTGCTGGAGATGAGGGACTCTCCTAGCTGCCAGGGGAAGAACTCCTCCAGTGAGAGTGGGGGGGCAGCAAAGGGAAAGGAAAGACAGATTCTGGTGGTAGGGGACTCAATTCTTAGAAGGACAGAGAGGGCAATCTGTAACCAAGACCTGAAGCGCCGAACAGTATGTTGTCTACCGGGCGCTCGGGTTCGGCACATCACGGATCTTGTGGACAGATTACTGGGAGGGGCTGGGGAAGACCCGGCTGTCATGGTGCACGTTGGCACCAATGACAAAGTCAGAGGCAGATGGAGTGCCCTAAAGAACGATTTTAGGGACTTAGGAGCTAAATTGAGGAAAAGGACCTCCAAGGTAGTGTTCTCAGGAATACTACCGGTACATCGAGCCACACCAGAGAGGCAGAGGGAGATTAGGGAAGTAAACAAGTGGCTGAAGAGCTGGTGTAGTAAGGAGAGGTTTGGGTTCCTGGAGGACTGGGCCGACTTCTCAGTCGGTAACCGGTACTATAGAAGGGACGGACTGCACCTAAATGAGGAGGGTGCAGATCTGCTGGGAATGAAGATGGCCAAAAAGTTAGAAGGGTTTTTAAACTAGGCGATGGGGGGGAGGGTCCAGAGACAGTGATAGCCAGCGTGGAAGATATTCCAGAGGGTAGTATTGGGGGCATTAGTGGTAGGTTAACCAAAGCACAAAAACACAAGGTGAGTATAGTAGCAAGTCCAAGTTGCAATCTTGAAACACCCAATACGAGGACAATATGCGACCGGTCTAAACTATGTGGCATGTTCACCAATGCCAGGAGCCTGGCGGACAAGATGGGTGAACTAGAGATACTGTTGTACAAGGAGGATTTGGATTTTGTGGGAATTTCAGAGACCTGGTTCAACAGCTCTCATGATTGGCTGGCAAACATTCAAGGGTATACCCTATACCGCAAGGATAGAGAGGGTAAAAAAGGGGGAGGGGTATGCCTATATATCAAGAATAATGTACAAGCGAATGTGAGAGATGACATCACTGAGGGAGCTAGAGAGGAGGTGGAATCCTTATGGGTAGAGCTCCAAAGGGATGAAGCTAAGGGGAAAATAATACTGGGAGTATGCTATAGGCCCCCTAACCTGAGGGAGGAAGTGGAGACGGATCTCCTATCACAAATTGGATTAGCAGCAAGGATGGGAAGTGTTATCATAATGGGGGATTTTAATTATCCAGACATAGACTGGGCGGAGGGAACCACGCATTCATTTAAGGCTCGCCAGTTCCTTAATGTCTTGCAGGACAATTTTATGGGTCAGATGGTAGACGCACCAACTAGAAATAAAACATTACTAGATCTACTGATTACCAACAATACAGACCTGATAACAGATGTGGAAATACGGGGCAATTTAGGTAACAGCGATCACAGGTCAATTAGTTTCAGTATAAATCACACAAATATGAGACATGAAGGGAACACAAAGACACTGAATTTCAAAAGAGCCAACTTCCCTAAACTACAAACCTTGCTAAAAGGCATAAATTGGGATAAAATATTAGGAACAAAGAATACAGGGGAGAGATGGGTTTGCTTTAAGAGCATATTAAATAAGGGCATTAGCCAATGTATCCCATTGGGTAATAAATTTAAAAGAGCGAACAAACATCCTGGATGGCTTAACTCCAATGTAAAAATGCATATAAAAGCAAAGGAGAAGGCCTTCAAAAAATACAAGGTTGAGGGATCATCCACAGCATTCAGAATTTATAAAGAATGCAATAAGAAATGTAAGGGTGCAATTAGGATGGCTAAGATAGAACATGAAAGACACATAGCGGAGGAGAGCAAAAAAAATCCCAAGAAATTCTTTAAGTATGTAAACAGTAAAAAAGGGAGGACGGACCATATTGGCCCCATAAAGAATGAGGAAGGACATCTGGTTACAAAGGATGGGGAGATGGCAGAGGTATTGAATTTATTCTTCTCCTCAGTCTTCACGAGTGAATCGGGGGGCTTCAGTAACCAAAACTGCAGTGTTTATCCTCATGACACAACACAGGAAGCACCTACATGGTTAACAGAGGACGGAATTAAAATTAGACTTGAGAAACTTAACATTAATAAATCACCGGGACCAGATGGCTTGCATCCGAGGGTACTTAGGGAACTCAGTCAGGTGATTGCCAGACCGTTGTTCCTAATTTTTACAGACAGTCTATTGACTGGAATGGTACCAGCTGATTGGAGAAAAGCCAATGTAGCACCAATATTTAAAAAGGGCCCAAAAAACATCCCTGGGAATTACAGACCAGTTAGCCTAACATCAGTAGTATGTAAACTCTTGGAGGGGATGATAAGGGACTATATACAAGATTTTAGTAATAAGAATGATATCATTAGCAGTAATCAGCATGGATTCATGAAGAATCGTTCTTGCCAAACCAATCTATTAACCTTCTATGAGGAGGTGAGTTGCCATCTAGATAAAGGAAGGCCCGTAGACGTGGTGTATCTGGATTTTGCAAAAGCATTTGACACAGTTCCCCATAAACGTTTACTGTACAAAATAAGGTGTGTTGGCATGGACCATAGGGTGAGTACATGGATTGAAAACTGGCTACAAGGGCGTGTTCAGAGGGTGGTGATAAATGGGGAGTACTCAGAATGGTCAGGGGTGGGTAGTGGGGTCCCCCAGGGTTCTGTGCTGGGACCAATCCTATTTAATTTGTTCATAAACGACCTGGAGGATGGGATAAACAGTTCAATCTCTGTATTTGCAGACGATACTAAGCTAAGCAGGGCAATAACTTCTCCGCAGGATGTGGAAATCTTGCAAAAAGACCTGAACAAATTAATGGGGTGGGCGACTACATGGCAAATGAGGTTCAATGTAGAAAAATGTAAAATAATGCATTTGGGTGTCAAAAATATGAATGCAATCTATACACTGGGGGGAGAACCTCTGGGGGAATCTAGGATGGAAAAGGACTTGGGGGTCCTAGTGGATGATAGGCTCAGCAATGGCATGCAATGCCAAGCTGCTGCTAATAAAGCAAACAGAATATTGGCATGCATTAAAAGGGGGATCAACTGCAGAGATAAAACGATAATTCTCCCGCTCTACAAGACTCTGGTCCGCCCGCACCTGGAGTATGCTGTCCAGTTCTGGGCACCAGTCCTCAGGAGGGACGTACTGGAAATGGAGCGAGTACAAAGAAGGGCAACAAAGCTAATAAAGGGTCTGGAGGATCTTAGTTATGAGGAAAGGTTGCGAGCACTGAACTTATTCTCTCTGGAGAAGAGACGCTTGAGAGGGGATATGATTTCAATTTACAAATACTGTACTGGTGACCCCACAATAGGGATAAAACTTTTTCGCAGAAGAGAGTTTAATAAGACTCGTGGCCACTCATTAAAATTAGAAGAAACGAGGTTTAACCTTAAACTACGTAGAGGGTTCTTTACAGTAAGAGCAGCAAGGATGTGGAATTCCCTTCCACAGGCGGTGGTCTCAGCGGGGAGCATTGATAGCTTCAAGAAACTATTAGATAATCACCTGAATGACCGCAATATACAGGGATATGTAATGTAATACTGACACATAATCACACACATAGGTTGGACTTGATGGACTTGTGTCTTTTTTCAACCTCACCTACTATGTAACTATGTAACTATGTAACATTGTACATTCACATCAGTCCCTACCCTCAAGGAGCTTACAATCTAAGGTCCCTAACTCACATTCATACATACTAGGGACAATTTAGACAGGATCCAGTTAACCTACCAATATGTAACAAACTCCAGGCAGGTAGTGTCGTGGCTGGTATTCGAACCAGCGACCCTTCTTACTGCTAGGCGAAAGTGCTACCCACTACACCACTGTGCCGCCCACATTATTATATTTTGTATGTTATTTACTGTGATGAATTTTCATTGCCTAGTATGCTCAATTGTATCCAATAAATTCCATTTTAGTTCATAATTGATTCATCATATTCCGGTGGTGTGTTTCATGCAAAGTCCCAGAATCCCCCCCCCCCCAGCTCCCCCCTTCTTACAAGTAACAGGGATGGTGACTGTGATATATATCACTAGTCGTCGTCTCATTTATAGTCCCAACATTACCTTCTCTTCCAAATGTTATTTTCAGTCCCATCCTTTTCCCTCCTCTTCTCTCCCTTTAATTCCCTTTTTACAACCAACATGGATGGAGACAATGTTCTATTATTAGTCTCATTCAAAGTTTTTTTTGTAGGAAAAAATAGATGGTTCCTTAGTATATGAATTAGAGATGGAGGACATAGGAGAGTGAAGCGGGGGTGCCCATGGGATTTTCCACAATGGGGTGGAAGGGCACAATGGAGATTGCAGAGAAGCTGCAGTGGAAATCGCAGAAGGAGTATGCACATTCTCCCATGGTTCCCACCATTGATCTGAGGGCAGGTCAGCTAATGCAGTCACTCTGAAGAGGTGTACAAATAATGGTATTACCCCCTACTTGTGGAGGCACACTAGAGGAGCAGGTGAGCAACTGAGATGGTTTACATGTAGGCTGTCTCTGTTGCCTGGATGTATGCTGCAAAAATGTACAGTAGACTTCACATATGGTAGAGAACATGTGGAAATGGTGGTAGTAGAGGCATGAGGCACATAATGCAGTGGCTGTTCACCTGCTCCCTGGTGATCTGTGGCAGGAGAGGATATGACACAGTCCAGGTTCTGTGAATGCAAGAGAGAGAGCTGGGAGGCATAGAAGAGGCGGCAGCTGGCTCTGTCTGCAGATCATGTGGAGAAAGAGAAATGAATGCACTATCGTGCTACGGGACCGGAGAGATGATCAGAGGGTGAGGCGCCAATAGAGACAGCACTAGAGCTTGCTTTCAGGGCGGTGAAGGAGCTGGATCATTGTGCATGGATTCCCCGCGGAAAGGTCAGAGCAGGAAATTGGCATCAGGTCTGTGGGAGAAGCATGTGGTGCCATCTTGAATATTTTATTGGGATTTTATGTGATAGACCAACACAAAGAAATTAATTTACTAAAGGCAAACAGACTGTGCACTTTGAAAAGTGCACTTGACCTCAGCAAGTGCAGTTGCTCCAGAGCTTGGTAAATGAGGTAAAGATTCTCTTTGCAAAGACTACCCAATCACATGCAAGGACAATAAAAAAACAGAATTTTGCTTGCACGTGTTTGGATGATGAAAGTCAGCAGAGCTTTTACTAATCTCTGGAGCAACTGCACTTTTCAAAGTTCATAGTCTATTTGCCTTTAGTAAATTAACCTCAAAGTGGCACATAATTGTGAAGTGAAAGGAAAATGATAAATGGTTTTCAACATTAAATAATTGTTGTGTGCATTTGTATTCAGCCCCCTTTACGCTGATACCCCTAACTAAAATCTAGTGAAAACAATTGAATTCAGAGGTCACCTAATTAGTAAATAGAGTGCATCTGTGTGTAATTTTTTCTCAGTATAAATACAGCTGTTCTGTGAAGCCCTCAGAGGTTTGTTAGAAAAACTTAGTGAACAAACAGCATCATGAAGGCCAAGAAACACACCAGACAGGGATCGGTTATAAAAAATATCTGAAGGTTTGAAAATCTCACAGAGCACTGTTCAATCCATCATCTGAAAATGGAAAGAGTATGACACAACTGAAAATCTACCAAGATATAGCTATCCATCTAAACTGACAGGCCGGGCAAGAAGAGCATTCATAAGAGAAGCAGCCAAGAGACCCATGGTAACTCTGGAGGAGCTGCAGCAAACTACAGATCAGGTGGGAGAATCTGTCCACAGGACAACAATTAGTCGAATACTCCACAAATCTGCCCTTTATGAAAGAATGACAAGAAGAAAGCCATTGTTGAAAGAAAGCCTTAAGAAGTCATGTTTGCAATTTGCAAAAAGCCATGTAGGGGACACAGCAAACATGTGGAAGAAGGTGCTCTGGTCAGATGAAACCAAAATTAAACTTTGTGGCCTAAAAGCAAAAGTGTATGTATGGCAGAAAACAAACACTGCACATCACCCTGAACACACCATCCCCACTGTGAAACATGGCGGTGGAAGCATCATGTTGTGGGGATACTTTTCTTCAACAGGGACAGGGAAGCTAGTCAGAGTTGATGGGAATATGGATGGAGCCAATTACAGGTCAATCTTAGAAGAAAACCTGTTATGCCCCGTACACACGATCGGATATTGATCGGACATTCCGACAACAAAATCCATGGATTTTTTCAGACGGATGTTGGCTCAAACTTGTTTTGTCTACACACGGTCGCACAAAGTTGTCGGAATTTCTGATCGCCAAGAACGCGGTCACGTACACCACATACGACGAGATTATAAAAGGGCAGTTCAGTACCAAGCGTGGCACACTTTGGGCTCCTTTTGCTAATCTCGTGTTAGTAAAAGTTTAGTGAGAGACGATTCGCGCTTTTTCAGATGCGTGGCTTTAAGATCGTTTTCTGCTGTTCAGTTTGTGCTTGTGGGTTTGTATCTGGTCTTCAGTGCGTGCAGCGAGTTCGTATTTGATTATTCAGTGCATTCTTGTCCGCTCGTTGCTGATTTTCAGGTCGCTCTTCACAGGCCTTGCTGTTCTTCAGTGCGTTCTGTTACTTCGTTCTGAGCAGCCAACCGTTTTCTAGCCCAGTTGCGTATACGTACTCCTCGTAGAGTTCATGCTGTGAGGGGGCTTGGTGTTGGGGTCCTGACCTTGACACAAGTCCAGTCCATGAACAGGGTGGGGAGGAGTTCATGGACCGAGAATTGGTTGCTCCAGCGTGACCAGTCCTGTCACATGCCTTTGCTCCGTGAGATCCATGAGAATAATCCTGATGATTTCAGGAACTTTCTCCGGATGACAGACCCTGTTTTTCACCGTTTGTTGGCTTTGCTGACCCCCTATATCAGCAGGCAGGATACCTGCATGAGGCAAGCCGTCACTCCGGAGCAGAGGCTAGTCGCCACCCTGCGGTACTTGGCGACGGGAAAAAGCCTGCGGGACCTCAAGTTCTCAACAGGTATCTCCCCCCAGGCTCTGGTGATCATTATCCCGGAGACCTGTTCTGCCATCATACAGGTCCTGCAGAAGGAGTATATTAAGGTAAGATTTATCCTTTAACATCAGATTTTATTGTATTTAATGTTTGATAATGTATTGTATTTCTTTCCTCATTCTCTAATTACCATGATTGTAATATGCTGTGAATGTCCCCTTTGTCCTCATGCATGCTGGATTTTTAGGTAATTTTTTTTGTCCTTCATACATATTTGCCTTCACTTACCCCCCCAGCATGCTCTCCTGGCCCTATATTCACCTCATGTAGTCACTTAACAATGTATTTTGTCAGCTCCATAGTAGTGCTTTACCCTAAATACCCCCTAAAATGTTGTAAATTGTGATGTGTGCTTGAAATTCAGGCAGAGTGCCAGAGGCTTTTTTGGGGGGGGGTCCCAAAATCATTTGGAACCCTCCCTCCCCCCAACTGCTAAGTCAGCTGATACCAATCCTCTATCTGCTGACTTTGCCAAACCCATACACACTATACCCACCTCTTTTGTGGACATATTTATGGATGAATTCCCCAAAGCATGTAGTGCAAGGGTCTGCCTGAATACTTTCAAATGGTACTGTTTACAGTTTTTGTATCCTATTATTATCTTGATAGGTAATAGCAGAATGTCCAAATGTCCTCAAATGTGTACAGTGTGTATTTATATCTTTGTATTATGACACTTCTTACCTGTCCAGTGGGCTGCCAATAGTGTAAAGTAAGGAAGGGCTGGCCAAAGTAATACACATTATTTAGGCATTCATTTCTCAATGAAGTGGAGAGGGTTACCTGTCCAAAACATCTCTCCCCCCCCCCCATAAAATTTATCAATGGCCCATGGGGGGGAATCTGATAGGTGGACCTTATACCTTGGTCTTTAACCATTTCAATACAGTGCAATTTCACCCCCTTCCTGCCCAAGCCATTTTTCAGCTTTCAGGGCTGTCACACTTTGAATGACAATTGCGCGGTCATGCAACACTGTACCCAAATGAATTTTTTTTATTATTTTTTCCCCACAAATAGAGCTTTCTTTTGGTGGTATTTGATCACCTCTGCGTTTTTTATTTTTTGCGCTATAAACAAAAGAAGAGTGACAAGTTTGAAAAAAACGCATTATTTTTTACTTTTTGCTATAATAAATATCCAATTTTTTTTTTTTAAACAAATTTTTTTCTCAGTCTATGCCATTACGTATTCTTCTACATATTTTTGTTAAAAAAAATCGCAATAAGCGTATATTGATTGGTTTGCGCAAAAGTTATAGCGTCTAGAGGATATATTTACAGCATTTTTATTATTCGGTCTCCTCTCCTCTGACAGGATGTGGATCTGTGTGTTTACACACACAGATCCACGGTCCTGCCATGTTACCATGTAATCGTGGGTGCCCGGTGGACATTGTTTGCCCAGTGACACGACGGGCACATGCAATCGCCGTCGGCGGCATTCCCCCTGGTGGGCTGGGAAGGTGAGGGCATCATGTGACACCCTCCCAGAACGAGATCCGCGCCTCCTGGCCGTCATATGACAGCTGGCGGGAGGCAAGCAGTTAAATACTCCATAAAATAAATGTTATACTGATGTTGGCCAAGAATGTTTGTTTGTATCTAATCTGCTTTACATGTGTAGCTACTTTTCTGTAGGTGACCTTTTTTGTTAGTTTATAACTTCAGGTAAATTTAGGCACACTTGTACCATTACAACAGGCCTGTTTGTTTATTTGATTTTTGAGCGACATGCAGTTTGTATGAGAGTTCTAGCCAATCATTAATTTGCTTGGCAAGAGGCGGGACTCTCATATAAAAGTCAGGTCACATGGTCCAAGGAGGGTGGGGGGGCTCCACCGGGACTCACAGCAGAGTTAGTGACACCGGACAGCATATAGTCGGTGGTGCCATAGGATGCCCCTGCGGGGAAGGGAGCTGTCCATAAAGGAGAAAAAAGGAACAGAGAAACGATGCAGAAGAAATAGCAACTAAGCGGAGGTCAACTGGGTGATTGGTCGCTTATGAGTGACACACGGGCTATTGATCAAGTGAGTGAAAAGCCCAAGGGAGGGGTACTATCCAGAGGCTGAGGGATGTTGGTATGCAAGTCAGTGAGACAGGTGGTTGTGGCCTGTGACTTTGAGTTCAGCAATGCCCCGGGATTCCAATCAGTCAAGCGGGAGGAATTATTCAGAGTAATCTCTTCTTTAGCTCAACTTGGAATTACCATGCAGATGGGAAGTAGTGGTAAAGAGGTGGCGGTAAAGCTACAAGCACATATAGAGATACAGACTGTTTTTGGAAAGTTCTGCAGATAAAGACGTTATTCTTTATCGATTATTCTCTATCAAAAAATCTACTTCCATCTTCCTTGATAAAGAAATCATCCAGTTTGAATCACTATCATCCGCAATGCTATAAGTCTTTGCAAGAGAGGCAAAGAAAAGATTAGAAAAGCAACCAAAGAGCATCTCAGAAACCCATCTCCTTTCCCAGTTGATGTTATACAGAAATAAAGCAACAGAAAATACAAAAAGGACTGTTTCTGATTTTATGGGCTGCGATGTGCTGGGTGGTAAACGTGAATTACGGATATAATAATTAATCAGTCGCTCCTTCGGGGGTAAGCGCTACACATGTTTATGTGCAAAATGATTAATTTATTTTTCTTGTTTGACTCCACAGTTTCCTTCCAACCCACAGGAATGGCAGACTGTGGCCTCCCACTTTGCCCAGCGGTGTGACTTTCCTAACTGCGGAGGGGCAATTGATGGGAAACACGTCCACATCATCCCACCACCCAACTCGGGGTTATACTATTGCAACTATAAGGGGTTCAATAGTATTGTGATATTGGTGGTGGTGTCGGCTAATAACGAGTTCCTGTATGTGGACGAGGGGAAGAATGGCCGAATATCAGACGGAGTTCTACAGGCATCTCCAGAATGGCAGCTTGGGCTTGCCACCTCCAGAAGACAATGCGGAAGGACTCCCATTCGTCTTTGTTGCGGATGAAGCGTTTGCTCTGGGGGACCATCTTATGCGGCCATTCCCTATGGGGACCCTCACACCAGACCAGAGGGTTTTTAATTAACGGCTGGCCAGAGCCAGAAGAGTGGTGGAGAACACGTTTGGAATAATGGCCAGCCGGTTCCGCCTATTTCTTACACCCATACATATGGCGGAGTATAAACTCAATCATATCATCCTGGCTTGCTGTGTTCTCCACAGCTTTTTAAGGAAAAATTCAGCAAACTATGCTGCCTCAGTTGGGCCTGAGGCCGGAATTCATGTAAATGAACCAACCCCAATGGCACTTGAAGCTGGCCGTCCTGGCTTGCCCCCCCGAGTGCCTGCGAGGTCCGTCTAAGACTTTGCGGGTAGGGGGGCCATCAATATGCCAGACAATGTCTGAGACATTTTTTAAATAAAAACAAAATTTTAACTACTAAAATATTTGCTGACATTTACTGCTTGTGTTTCTTTTAGCTGACCCTGACTTAAATTTGGGTAGCTGCTGCAAAAATCATGGAGGGAGGAGCCTAGCAATGGCGCCGAACAGGAGTCTGCCTTAGGAGCGTCAGGTCTCCATCGCCATGTAACCCTAGCCTAAACAACAGACTGAGGCACCTCCGTAATTGACCCACGCCAGACGGATAATCCCCCGCTTAGGACGCAGCAATGAGCTGGCCATGACCCACGGCCTTTCTATACCCTTCCGCACGGAGGATGCTGGATGGGAGAAGCTGTGCTGCTGCTCAGTGAGTTGGACACTGAAGCTGAGCTGAAACTTCCCCCCTCCCACTCCCCTCCGCCTGGAGACTCAGATTCAATCTGTGCTGTGCTTGTGTTGTGTCGAGGAGGGGTGAGGGAGGAGGAAGAACTGGTCAGAAGGCGAGAGCCTTCTCTCCCTACCCTTCCCAGCCGGGACAGGCTACTGGTGGGACAGGAGCCGTGCTCCCGGTGACGAGGTTCCCTGGAGCTCGGACCGGACTGGACGCTGAAGTACTGAAACACTGAAGCACTGAACGCTGCTAGAGATCACAGAGAGGAGCGGATACACTCGCAGCAAATTGAAGGACTGGTCGAATTCCCCCTCTCAGATAAGTAGAGAACAGAAAAAAGGAAAGAAAAGAAAAAAAAGAAAAGAGAAATTTATTACACCGTTATACTGCTTGTCTGCTATACTATACTGCTATGCATATGCTATAAAATAGGAGATGCAATTGTTGAACTGAGTTGCTGGCTTGGACAGGCAGGAACAAGATATACTGCCACTAGTTGCTATCAACTGTTACTAACTGCAACTAACTGTTACAAATTGTATTTTCATTAGTTTTTCATTTTTTTTCTTTTTACTACCTAACATGTAATATATGGATAACAAAAAACATAGATTATAGATCATTAATAAATGTAAAACACAGATTGTTTACAGGCAGAAAGGAAAGTGAAAGGAGAGAAAGGGAGGGGGGAAGGGGAGGCGAGAAGAAAGGAAGGAATAAAGAAGAGAAAATCATAGATACCGTTTGGAGTCTTCTGAATAGACCACTGACTAACCTAGTTTATCATCTCTTCTGTGGCAAGTTCATTGGGACACTACTGACCTAGTTGATACCGCAGGAACTTGAGCAACAGACCACAAGGATACTGCAGCTTGAAACCCACCCACCCCCCCTCTGTCTACTCTTTATTTTTTTTCCCAAGATGAGGGGTAAGTCTGGAAGGGGAGTTGGAGTGGTGGTCAAATCCCCTCGCCCAAGTTAAAGCCCTACACACGGCCCGATGAATAGATACGTTACCCAGGGAGGAGATGGTGAAGGGGCAACTTCAGTATCAGAAAAACAAGAAAATACAAAAGGGCGACAATCAGAAAAAAAGGAGAAAAAGGGGCACACTAAGACACTGATGGATAGCAGTAACATATCAGAAATGAGAGAGGATCAGGAACTCAAATTAGACCCACCCACTAGAGTCGAGCAACAGAACACGGTCCAACTGCCAACAAAAATAGACATGAAAAGAATGTTTGCGGCCTTAGAAAACTCATTAAAAACAGAAATGGCAGTGATCCACAAAGACATGGGTCATATGCTCGCAAGAGTAGAAGAGGTAGAAAAAAAAACAGATCTCCATGCAAAAATGATTAAAGAACTGAAAGGAGAAATTAAAACTCTGAAATTAGAACATAAGGAGCAGGCTTATAGAGCAATAGATCAAGAAAATAGGGATTGGAGGATGAATCTAAGAGTCCGAGGACTTCCGGAACCCTCCCAGACAGAAAATTTGAAGGAAGTAATCGGTCGGGTCTTCAAACCAATCATCTTAAAGGAAGAATCCAACGAGATTAAGATCTAAAGAGTACACAGAACAAGGAGACCACAGGGAATGTCGACAGACACCCCAAGAGACATAATTGTCCGGTTCGAAAGCTGGGAGGTAAAAAATCATATCTGGAGAAACCTGAAGGGGAAATCGCCAATTTCCTTCAAAGGAAAAGAAATCCAAATTTTTCAAGACCTCTCGCAGGAAACCCTGAGAAGATGAAGGACATTAAAACCCCTATTAAAAATACTGCAGGAACAGGAAATCCAATACAACTGGGGTTTCCCAGCATGCCTGATAGTAAAAAGAAACGGAAGAACTATCAAACTGAAATTTACGGATGAAATCCCTGATTTTTGCAAAGCTCTGGAAATCCCATTACCAGAAAACCTTGAAGATATAATCAGAAGACCGGATAGTCTGAATGTAGATGAAACACATTGGCAGTCGGCGCAAAGAAAATAGTACAGTGGGGGAAGGAGACGAAAAATGGGGATGAAGCTGGCGAGTAAGCAAATGAACTAGAAATATAATAATGGAAACATAACAGAAAGAAAAGGGTAAAGTAAGATTATTAAAGCCAGGGAAAGGGGGAAGAGGTTTTAGCTAGGGGATTAGAGGGGGGAACCCGAACGTGAGGCATGCCCTGAAGCTGCTATCCCAACGGTAAGTGAGAAGCAGTTTAGAAGCACCAAGTAGACCTCCACCTCAACTACTGGAGCAGGGAGAGAGAACATCTAAAGAAGGATGAAGAAAGAAATGAGAGAAGGAAAAAAAAGGAAACAGGGCCCCTGCTCATGACCAAAAGGTCAAAAGTTTTAGGGTTTGGGGTTAGGGTGGGAGTGGGGAGAGTGGGAGGAGGGTGTGGGGGGAGCGTGTAGGAGGGCAGGGGAGGAACAAGGTTTGTTTCACAAGGAAGACACTCAGGCTCCTGTGTCTATCTCATAATAGAAAGGAAGACAGAAGAAAAGAAATAGAAGCAGGGAAAGGAAGGAAAAAAGAGAATAAAGACGAATGTGCAGCTTTCCCGCGTGTCGCCCCTTGCGGGCCCCCCCCACCCGGAGGTCTTAATGCCAGCCAGGGGGGTGCTCGGGGGGGACGCGCGGGAAATAGATTAAAATGGAGTTAACAAATAGCATCAACTTCCTGACCTACAATGTCCGAGGTTTGAATTCACCTAAAAAGAGACGGATAATACTACAAGAACTAGAAAGAAGTAAGGCCGGAATAATTTTTCTACAGGAAACACATATCACTCAGGACTCAAATGTCAAATTATATTCTAAAAATATCCCAACGTGGTATTATGGAGCAGAGCCGGTACAAGGGGGGGGGCGGAAGGGACGGATGCCCTGGGCGGCACAATTTATTGGGGGTGGGCGCAGTGAAGTGTCTTCAGGGCCGCGCTACCGCTAGGCAAACTAGGCACTGCCACCTAGAGCACAGCCATGGCCGCTGTCTTCTCTATTCTCCGCCAGATGACATCTCCCAAGCAGGGGCACACTGACCATAATAAATATCTGTGCAGAGTGTGCGGTGGCACCGCCCCATCCAGGATGCAGCTCAGAGTGCAGCTAATCAGATCACTCAAGGAAGAGAGGTGGGATCTGGAGACCAATGGGCGGTTATGATCCTTCTCCCTTCCCCTCCCGGCTGCTCGATGTCATTTCGCTCCTCCCCAGGGGTTACTCCGCACCTCCGCCCCTCCCTTCCCATCCTGCTCCGATTCTGTAGCTTGCCTCCAAGTATTCCTGGCTCCTCCCTCGGCTCACCCGGGCACCTCCTCTCCACTCCTCCCCGATCCGACTGCGAGTATGGAGCTTGCTCCCGGGTATTCCTGACTCCTCCTCCGGCTCACCCCAGTGCCTCAGCTTCGCCCTTCCCTTCCAGCACGGCTCCTGAGTATGGAGCTTGCTCCCGGGTATTCCTGGCTGCTCCTCTGGCTCAATCCCAGTGCCTCAGCTCTGCCCCTCCCTCCCCAGCTCGTCACCTGAGTATGGAGATCACCCCCAGGTATTCATGGCTCATCCCCTAGAACCTCAGCTCTGCCTCTACCTCCCTGGGTCGGCTCCCATGTGTTCCTGAGTGTGCTCTCCCGCCCCAGCAGCACATCTGACCCGGGATCCCATCAATCTCCAAGTCCTCCTCTTCCTCTCCAGGGAAGGATGCAGGGGATGTCAGGACCAATCAGGATCTGCCCTTCTTCTCTAGAAGAACCAGGAGCTGCTCCAGGCTGTCAAGACTGAGCACCTGGGCACCATGGTGCAGAAGCTGCTGCAGTGACCCAAGGCAAGTAAAGCCTACAGACATACCTACCTACTCTGATGATGAGTCTAATGGGATCAGTCATTAGATAAGATTAGAGCTGGGTAGGTGGGGGGGTGGGGTAGGGTGACCACATTTCCAAACTGCCATTCAGGGACAACCCCCCCACCCAAAAAATATGTTTTTTGCTACTTTTTATGCCAATTTTTGGAAAAACAAAAGCAAACATGACAATTCAATTCTCTTAACCGCTTGTCATTATACTGTGGCAGGTCGGTGCGTACCGTCTTAGCTATACGTCAGCTCGCGGGATCAGGATAGCAGGTGCACGCATGCACCCACTGCACTGCGGGGGTGCTGATGCTTGTGGCCGATGGTCACAATGACCGCTGGCCATGAACGATCGCGGGCACGAGAGGCAGAACAGGGACGTAAACACACAAATCCCTGTTCTGTTCTGTGAGGAGAGACAGATTGTATGTTCCTAATAGCTAGGAACCACGATCTGTCATTTCTTCTAGGTCATTCCTTTCCCCCTACAGTCAGAACACAGAGAGGGAACACAATTAACACCTTGATCGCCCCTAGTGTTAACCCCTTCCCTGCCAGTGACATTTTTACAGTAATCAGTGCATTTTTATAGCATTGATCGCTGTATAAATGCCAATGGTCCCACAAATGTGTCAAAAGTGTCCAATGTGTCCGCCATAATGTCGCAGTCCCGATAAAAATCGCAGATCGCCGCCATTAGTAATTAAAAAAAAATAATAACAAAAATGCCATAAATCTATCCCCTATTGCTTTTTTTAAAAAAAATGGGGATATTTATTATAGCAAAAAGTACAAAATATTGTGTTTTTTCAAAATTGTCCCTCTTTTTTTGTTTATAGCGCAAAAAATAAAAACTGCAGAGATGATCAAATACCACCAAAAGAAAGCTCAATTTTCCTTAAGGCTCTGTTCCTTAAGGCTCTGTTTCCACTACTGCGAGTTGTTGTGCGACTTGACACAAGTCAAAACCCATGTATTTCAATGGCCCCCATTCTAATTGGTGTGACTCAAGTCGCAGCGACTCCAAAAAAGGTTCTTGCACTACTTTGTTCCTACTTCGGTGCAACTTGTTCTCACATGGCTTTACCAGTCGCATGACATCGCATTACAAATCGCATAACAAAGTCGCAGTGTAAATTGCGCGACTTTGGGGATGCAATAGTGGAAACATAGCCTAAAAGCTCAATGTCAATAATGCCAAAAGCTTCTTGAGAATATTTAACATAGCAGCAGAATTTGAAAGAAGCATGTTGCAGGCAAGGGGAACGTATAAACCTGTGGATATTTCAATTTACACATACAGATTATTACATCTTCTTCTACAAAGCAAATGGGTCACTGCTATACAGAACAATAGATATACAAGCGGAAATCGCATTTAATTCTCTCTTTATGTACAGTTCATGACATGTACAGAGTCAGACTTGTTAGATCATATACAATACAAACCTGGAAGTTTGGCTGGGGGGCCCCCCTCAGGCACTCAGTCGGGCAGCTCGGCTCACGGTCGTGAGGAGAAGAGAAATCAGGCTGCGGGCAATGCGCTGCAGGCAGCACGAGTTGGCCCCCCGGGACTGGCACTGGGCACCGGCTGCTGTGGATCTGCCGAATACCGCTGGGCTGGACTGGAGGAGTCAGGACTCAGGAGGCGATACACACGCTCTCTGGCTACTCTCTCTATCCTGCTGCTGCCGTGGCCGGAGGCAGAGAAGGAGATGGTCTCAGATGGTATCTAACCCCCCACAGAATAGTAAAATTTTCTCCACAGAGTACTAATACATGCTGGAGGGGATGCGGTAGGTGGGAACATTGTATCATATGCTATGGTCCTGCCCTAAGATCCTCCACTTTTGGATTACGATTGCTCAAATAACGAATAGTTAGATATATATATCACCAGGCACAGCACTGCTATCCATGGACATGGAATTAATACCACTAGGAGACAGAACTATTGTAGTCCACATTCTCTTAGCCGCCAGACAAACAATAATGCGCCATTGGAGAGACATTCAGTTTCCGTCTCTCCAAGAGGCAATAAATACAACGAACACCCATACAGCGTACAAGATGATATATGCATCAATCCAAAACAACCATAACAAAGCAAATAAGACTTGGGAGAAATGGACAAACTGGTACACAAAAACACATAAATATTAAATGACTTAATTATACGCTCTATTACATTATCTAAAGGGAAAGAATGTTCTGACTGTAAGTATGTTTTTTCTACCTAAATTTATGTTAATCTATTTGTATTTTTTTATCATTATTGTTATTATTTTTATTCCTTATCTTATACATTGTAATTTAATGCTTGGACTGACACCAAGATACCTACCTTTTTGAGGACATTGCACAATAGGGAGCAATGGGGGGTACGGCTCTCTCCCTGAACACAGATGTTCCCAGTTGGGCTGCTTGGGAGAGGGAGCGGTGCCCTTCACCCTAACACATAGTATGGATCTTATATAAGAATACAGTTGATTGTATGAAATCCACTTTTAAGTAATTCAACTATGGACAACCACTCCCATCTGATTTGTAACTTAAATGAAGAAAGTAATGTCTAAGTGATTTTCTACATTTTTGATAATTTCTTCTTTCCGTTTATATGTTGTATTTTTGTAAAAATTTGCAAAAAATCTTAATAAAAAATATTGATTTAAAAAAAAAATATTTCCCAACATGTCAACCAGGTCAGTTATCGAGTCAGTGACACTCGTCTGAGTGATGGAAAACTGTATCCAACTTTATTCCACATGACACCAGACAATCAGATCCGTTATGCAGGTATTATAACATTTTTGCAGTATTTAGGGTGGAACTGGGTTGGAATAATACAATCAGATGATGGCAGCAGTGATGAGGAGTCCGAAGAACTGAGTAAAATATTGAGCCAACATGGAATCTGCGTAGATTATATCTTTAAACTGAAATCAGATATTGTACATATCACTGAAGGATTGATGATTATTAGTAAATCAAAAGCTAAAGTTGTCATAGCGTGTGAAACTTTCGCATCGCAATTTTGTTACTTTTCTCTGCTCATGCCCTCTACTTTAGAAAATATTACATTTATTTTCCCACCTTCATGGAGTAGGCTACTTACTTACACATTAACAGAAATCAACTGCAGCTTCATATTTCTGTGGGAATACAAAGTAAACGCATATTTTGAAAATCCTGAATATGGTATCAGCTTTTCTCGTTGCCTTCTTGACCCAATACTGGAAGATATTTGGATTCGTTTGTTTTCATGTCTTTCCCCAAACCCACGGAAAAATGACTTTTTCAATTGGTTTTATAACAGTTCTGCAAAACCTTGTAGAGGTGTAAAATATTGGAAGGCATTTCATGGTTTTACATCTCTGCCTGTCTATGCAAACAGGGCTGTATATGTTCTGGCCAATGCTCTACACTGGATGTACATGAAGAAAAATAAATCTGAACAAAATGGATTCCAGCACAGAGTAAGTTGGATAATAAGTGTTTATATTATGATGATCCTATCCTATATTATATAATAATTATGTGAATGGACAGCTATCTCCACCCTCCATCTAATTTCCTGGGCAATCAGGTAAACATCAATCCCCCAAAATCTTTGATTTCTCTATACAGGTTTTAAATATAGATAAATAAATGGTTGTTTCTTTTTTTTTTCGTTAAATGGGGGGGGGGGGGGGGATTGATGGTATTTTACTAATTGCTTTGTTTATGCCATCTTAAGAGACACATTGAAATAGTTCATATTCCTATTTCATATATTTTATCTGTATTGTATATATTATATGCAATTATATTCTGTATATTTATATCATATATACAGTATCTCACAAAAGTGAGTACACTCCTATATCTTTTCATGTGACAACACTGAAGAAATAACACTTTGTAAAGTAGTGAGTATACAGCTTGTATAACAGTGTAAATTTGCTGTCCCCTCAAAATAACTCAACACACAGCCATTAATGTCTAAACCGCTGGCAACAAAAGTGAGTACACCCCTAAGTGAAAATGTCCAAAATGGGTCTAAAGTGTCAATATTTTGCGTGGCCACCATTATTTTCCAGCACTGCCTTAACCCTCTTGGGCATGGAGATCACCTGAGCTTCACAGGTTGCCAGTGGAGTCCTCTTCCACTCTTCCATGATGACATCACAAAGCTGGTGAATGTTGGAGACCTTGCGCTCCTCCACATTCCATTTGAGGATGCCCCACAGATGCTCCATAGGGTTTAGGTCTGGTGACATGCTTGACCAGTCCATCACCTTTACCCTCAGCTTCTTTAGCAAGGCAGTGGTCATCTTGGAGGTGTGTTTGGGGACATTATCATGTTGGAATTCTGCCCTGCAGCCCAGTCTCCGATGCTCTGCTTCAATATGTCACAGCAGAGGCGTAACTATAACCTTCAGGGCCCCAGTGCAAGAAACCATGAAGGGCCCCTGACCCGCACTATGATGGGGGGGGGTATTGTGAAAAGATGAGGGGCAGTATGACGGGATATTTTGACAGGAGTGGGCAGTGTGACCAAAGAAGGGTATCTGGAAAGTGTGACCAGAGGGGGGAGTGTGATAAGAGGGGGCACTGTGAAAGAAGGGGGGCAGTGTGACAAGAAGGGGCAGTACGATGGGGGCAGTGTGACAGGAGGGGGCAGTATGACAGGGGGATATTGTGACAAGAGGGGGGCAGTGTGACAGGAAAAGGATACCTGGGAAGTATTACAAGAGGGGGGCAGTGTAATGAGGGAGCACTGTGAAAGGTGGGGGACTGTTTAACAAGAGGGGGTAGTGTGACAGGAGGGGGGTAAATATAACAGAAGGGGGCAGTGTGACGAGGGGGCAGAATGATGGAGGGGCAGTGTTACAGGAGGGGGCAGTATGACAGGAATGTATTGTGCCAAGGGGGCAGTGTGACAGGGGACAGCGAGACAGGTGGGGGCAGTATGATGGGGAAATAGTATGACGTGGGCAGTGTGATAAAAGAGGGGCTATGTGGCAGGTGGATGGCCAGTTTGAGAGGGGACAGGTGGGGGGGCAGTGTGAGAGGGGACAGGTGGGGGGAATCTCCTGGAATCTCACCTTCACTCTGGGCATTTCACCTTACTACAGGTCTACTTCCTAAATGCAAGGATCCACAAAACAGGAGTGGAGGAGAAAAAAATCTGGGGGGGGACAAAGACCCCATGCAAAGTGAAGCAGCCACCCCATATAACCCATGAAGAGGCCAAGGATCAATTTGAAGTTCACGGACATACAGTACTAATAAAATGCAAAGATATGCTAGAAGTGTACCATTGTATCCAACAAGTGGAGACTCTGAGTATAACTGTATGCTCAGCTGACTTTGGTCACCCTAAATTCAGATGTGGTACCCTCTCAAGCCCCTTTTTTTCCTGATTTAAAACGTCACCAGAGGCTAGAAACACTAAACTATTGATCCCCCTAAATAACACTCTGGGGTAAATTTAAAAAAGCTGCAGTGCCACTTTTATTGTTAATGTATTGTGCCAAAATCATAAAGTATTTGTGACACTTTTGTTTCTCACAGCGACTCGTGCACCAAATTAAGTTCTAAAATATGCCACTTTTACATTTCATCACATTTAAATGCACAACAAAAAAGTGGATCTAGGGGGGGTGGCCTGCTGAGGACTGAGATGGAGGCTCCGCTCCACTGCTCTGATCCTCCGCAACAAACAACGACAGTCTGACCCGCGATAGAGCTCAATCGCGGGGGAAAAGGCAGGGGAACACTCGGGCATGACCAGGTACCGGCTTAAAACGCCCACACCGCGTCGCCTTATGGACTATTATTGTACCTTGGCCATGCAGTCGGCCAATGATTGCGCCAGCCCCGGGAACAGAAGCTCACATGCTGCCACTCAGGTAGGTCACCCTTCAAACAGCGCACGATCTAATGGGGACACGGCTGCTACCCTTCACAGAGAGGACATGGACACTATTCCTCCACCAGAGCCCTTATCTAGCATGCAGGTGGCAGAGGTAAGAGATTGGCACCTTCCCCTGCTCCCTCGCCATGTAAAGAGCCCCTGGCTAAAAAACAATTATGTGCAGCAGACGGAGACAGCACTGCAGATGTTAACACATCCCTAGCAGCCATGCCAGTTTCAGATAACACTGTCACAGAAGCTATGTTCAAAACCATGCTGTTAACCCTGCAAAGGGACCTACACAGAGAGCTGTAATTGTCCATCTCTCAAATGCATGCCAGGGTGGACTGCCTAGAGGAAAGGGCTGATTCCCTAGAGGAGACCTGCAGGAGTACTCTAAGGCTCATAATGAGCTCCTGGATGCTCATGATCATCATTGGGCCAAAATTCAACGCATCAAAGTGAAATTGGCGGATTTAGAGGACCGCTCTAGACGCAACAATATTAAATTTAGAGGCGTACCAGAATTAATCAAACCGAACAAACTCACTCAATACCTACAGCAACTCTTCAAAATTGCTCCCACGCTTAAACGCACAGGACCTCACTATTGATCGGGCTCATAGGATTGCTAAGCCCACACATCCATCCGCCGAGGTACCAAGGAATGTTCTGGCGTGGATACACTACTATCATGTAAAAGAACAAATCCTCTTTGCTGTCAAAAATACTAAACCTCTACCAACGTCCTACTCCAAAAAACTAATATTTACTGATCTCTCCCCGGCAACAATGGAGATGTGTAGGGCCTTCGCCCCAGTCACATCAATACTCCAAGAACATAAAATCATATATAGATGGGGTTTTCCGGACAAATTACTGTTCACCTACAAACAACAACTGTTTCCTATGTAGAACCCTAAGGAAGGGTACAAAAGGTTATTCAGCTGGGGGTTATTACCTCTCCACACCAATAACCCAGGAAATGGGGGACCCCGATCAATACACACTGCCTACTGTCCTCCTACACCTCCTGACAAGGACTGAGACTTAACGCTATTATCGCCATGTGTTCCAGCAAAAATAGGATCCAGTGTGGGCGATGTTACTACCTTGTTCCACACCCTCAGGTTACACTGTGTTAAGTACACTACTGTGTTCAAACTTGTTGATATTACTGTTCAGGAATACATTGTATTACCTAAATAGATAAGTAACATTTGTTCTTACTCATTATATAAGTGTCAACTTGCATACTGAACATCGTTTCATAATTTTATAGCTGATCTACTACCTTTATTGCACCTGACTGTCAATTATTTCAAGTGTACTCTCGTTCCTCTCGCTCACGCCTACGGGTAAATTCAAGCAGCATGACCATATCCCTCACAACAATCAATGCTAAAGGCTTAAACTCCCCATTCAAACTAAATCTGTTATGGAAAGAAGCACTGTCCCAACATGTGGATATACTCTGTGTTCAAGAAACACATTTCTCTAAAACTAAATCCCCCTCCTGTTCACACAAGCAATTCCCACATTGCTTCTTCACCAATGCACCCAAAAAAAAAAGGCGCTATGATCACGATAAACTCATCTGTCTCATTTACACTTCATCATTGTGAAGTGGATGAGGAGGGTAGGTACCTGATTTTATCAGCATTGATTGAAAATCACTGTCCCACTATAGTCAATCTATATGTGCCAAATACAGGTCAAAACACTTCTACACAAAGCTACTCGCCAAAATAGCACCATTCAGAGCGAACCCAGTAATTATATGCTGGGACTTCAATGACATAATTGATACGACCCTCGACACATCCAATTCCACGAAATGCAGACCATCTGCTCTAGCCTCTCTGATTAAGAAAGAAGACCTATATGACCCATGGAGTTGCTTACACAATGAGAAATGAGAATACACTTATTATTCTCATTCACCAGAGTTCTTACTCCTGGATCGACCTGTTTCTTACTGAAAAATACCTGCTGCAATCAGTTACAGAAGCGCAAATAGGTACGATCACTTGGTCTGATCATGCGCCAGTCTTGATCAAACTTTTTACCAACAGGCAATCCCCAAGACATACTGGATGGGCACTAAACTCCTCCCTGCTTACCAATACCTTATTTGATGAGCAGGTTCGATCCGAGATTGAGAACTATTTTTATCACAACTCCCAATCAATTGATGACCATTCCATGATGTGGAATGCGCATAAGGCTTCTCTACGCAGTGTGTTTATAAAAATAGGCGTTCAGACAAAAAAAATCACATTCACTCACTACAGAGACCCTACTAATAAATATACGCGACCTTGAACAGTCAAACAAACAATCCCAGAGCCCCACGGTCTTCATAGAATTAAAACCTCAGACACCAACTTGGTGAACATTTACACAAGAAATTTGATTATTACATTAAACAACTTAAACTTCAGTTTTGCACTTCTGCCAACAAATCAGGAGCCTTCTTAGCCAAACAATTGAAACACCAATTCTCCAAAAAGAAAATCCAATTTCTCACAAACCCCCTGGGCAAAGGCCTTCAAAATCCTTTAGACATAGCAAATTAATTTAGCTCCTTTTACGCTAATCTATACAACCTAAAAGACTCTGACTCTTCAACCACACCCAACAGAGAAAATATTAAAGCCTTCCTCGCAACAATACACCTGCCAAAAATAAATCCTGTCCAATTGGAATCCCTGTCAATCCCCTTCACTGTAGAAGAAATAACTAAAACCATAAAACAGCTCCCACTACATAAAGCCCTAGGCCCGGACAGATTTCCCAATGAATATTATTAGCACTTCTCTGATCTCCTCACCCCACATCTTTGCAACGCCTTTAACCACTTTGCTAACTCATGGCACTATCCCCAAAGAATATTAGAAGCCCTTATAGTCACTTTGCCCAAACCTGGCAAATCTCCTGATAGTCCCACTAACTATCGACCAATTTCACTCCTAAACTCGGACACCAAGATTTACGCAAACATTTTAGCACAACGTCTATCTTCGCTAATTCCCCAAATAATCCACCAAGATCAAGTGGGCTTCGTATCAGGGCAACAGGCATCGGACGGCACCCGACAACTCATCGACCTTATGCAGTGGGTGGAGCATAGTCGAACGCCTTCCCTGCTTCTTTTCCTGGATGCGGAGAAAGCATTCGACAGGGTCCACTGGACATACATGGAGGAGGTGCTTTGTAAATTCGGCTTTGCAGATTCATTTTTAACTGCCCTATTGGGCCTTTACTCCTCCCCTACTGCATGAGTCTGGACATCGGAAATAGTCTCAGACCCATTCATAATCACCAACGGTACCAGACAACGGTGTCCACTCTCTCCCTTGATTTTTGCCATGATCATGGAACTGCTGGCGCAATCCATCATTTTGGTAACATCAATAACGGGAGTCAGAATTGGAGATACAGAACATAAAATCGGACTATACGCCGATGACATCATCATCACTTTGACCAATCCCAAATCCTCCCTCCTGGCCATCCAAAATGTTGTGGTCATGATAAAAATCACTGATCGCTGCCATTACTAGTAAAAAAAATATTAATAAAAATGCCATAAAACTATCCCCTATTTTGTAGACGCTATAACTTTTGCGCAAACAAATCAATAAACGCTTATTGCATTTTTTTTTACAAAAAATATGTAGAAGAATACATATCGGCCTAAACTGAGGAAAAAAAATGTTTTTTATATATTTTTGGGGGACATTTATTATAGCAAAAAGCAAAAGATAATGCATTTTTTTCAAAATTGTTGCTCTTTTTTTGTTTATAGCACAAAAAATAAAAACTGCAGAGGTGATCAAATACCACCAAAAGAAAGCTCTATCTGTGGGGAAAAAAAACATCAATTTTGTTTGGGAGCCACATCGCATGACCGCAAAATTGTCAGTTAAAGCGATGCAGTGCCGAATCCCAAAAAGTGCGCTGGTCTTTGGCCAGCAAAATGGTTCGGGGTTTAAGTGGCTAAGATTGTTGACAAAAATGTATAAAACGTTATTTGACAAAACTTATAGATCTAGAACAAGTTGGATTCATGCCTGGGAGGGAGGCAAGAGATAATGTAATTAATGCACTGAACCTAATCCATCATAATTCTCATGGCACTGATACGGGCCGTCTCCTGTCTACTGATGCAGTCTGGTCAGTAGCCTGGGATTATATGAAAGCGAACTTATCCCATATTGGCATACAGCATAAAATAATGAATATGATTTTCTACTTTTACTAACAACCAATGGCAAAAAAAAAACAATGGCTCCCTTTCAGAACCCATAATAATAAATAGCAGTACTAGACAGAACACCCACATTTGCAGGGTGTTTGCCGGGTGTTCCCCCTGATCGCTGCACAGTGCATTCTGCACCAAGATTGGGCAAAGCTTTGCCCAATCCGGGTGCAATACAACCTGGCTGTTAAGGAGCCGGGCCAGAAAGCTGGTTGCAGCATCCTTAACAACTTATGAGTCATCAGCTGTCAATGGTAGCTAAATAATAGGTGCTGGTAAAAAAAAAAGTAAAAAAAATGTTGTGGGGTTCCCCCAGTCCATACCAGGCCCTTCAAGACTGGTTTGGATTTGAAGGAGAACCCCATGCCAAAATAATCTGGGCATGCAGCCAGGAAGGTCAGGAAAGAGGGGGGCGAGCAAGTCCCCAGATCCCCCCCCCATGTGAATGAGTATCGGAGTATTGGGTAATTGGTACCTCTACTCTTTCACCAAATGCGTGTCAAAAAGTAATAAAAACAAGAGACAAGTTTTTGACACATCCTTCATTAAAAAACAAAAAAATAGTGGGGCAGAGCCCCCTGCCCCAAAGCACCCAGCCCCCCAGTTGAGGGCATGTGACCTGGTATGGTTCAGGAGGGGTGACGCTGGCCTCGCCCCCCCCCTTTTCTTAACCTGCCGGGCTGTATGCCTGGATAAGAGTCTGGTATGGATTTTTGGGGTGACCCCACGCTGTATTTTTTTATTATGGTGCAGGATTCCCCTTAAAATCCATACCAGTCCCAAAGGATTTGGTATGGACTGGCCACCCCCTTGTTTTCTTTATTTTTTCAATAGCCGGGTGTCGGCAATTGTAAACATGAGTCATTTTAAATGGTATTTGACTAGTTTTTTTTTTTATGTACATGTCCCCCTTAGCAGTACCCACACCCTCATACACCTTTTATTGCCAATTACTTGCATATAAGCCTTCAAAATGGGCACTTTTGATTTCTCCTGTTCTGCTGCCATAGACTTCAATAGGGTTCCCCCTGTTTGGAAGTTCTGCTGAGAACCAAACAAGGGGGTGTTTGGCCCATGTCTAGTTACATGCATGTTGTTGTGTCTGTACAGACTCAAGAGGGTGATGTGCGCCCGCTGAGGTGGGCAGCGCGCCCCCTTCCAATGACAGCTGTGATCACCAGACACAGCAGATTGCTACTCACAGTACCTCTATGAGATCACATGATCACAATATCAACAAAGCTGAATTAATGTAATTCATAACAGCTTTGTTTCCTTTACTAGTGAGCTCTGATTTACCCACATCTATCACATGGTACTATCGTGGAAAAACCACTATACTCTTGCGCTATTAAGCGCCCTTTCAGCCTTTTGGCATAATGCATCTTTAAACAACCTGACATAGTCACCATCCAATGTTCTTAGCTCCATCGCTCGACCAACTGCCTCTCCTGATGGTAGCCACTTGGCTTTTATTCATGGACAACAAAAGGAAGTGACAAACGGGAAGTCATGGCCCCAACAGCCAATCGGTTCCTCCATGCAAAATGACATCACAGGAAATGACTACACAGGAAATAACCACACTAAAAGGGAGGGCATCCACATCTCTGTCAGCATTGAGCCCACTCAATACTGCTCAGAGTAACCAGTATCTAGTGAGATCATTCTGCTTGTTCTTACAGGCTTGAGAAGATCTGCGGGGACATTGCGACCGATGTTGTCAATATACTGTATAAGTATATTAACAAGGCAGATATCAATGTCCTCTTATTAAAGCAGATATGTATCCAAAAGGGATAGTGTAGCCACAACAGACATGTAATATGTTTCTCTCATTATGCGGACTTCGCTTCTCTAATGTGCATAGACATTTGAAGGCAAGAAGCCCAGCGCATTGCGCTTGATACCTACAAACCGGCAAACGCCCACACACACAGAGAACACGTCTCCAAGCTCATGAGAAGGTTTTCATATTGACGGTTTTACCGCTGGTTCCGATTCAACCCAAGTGTGCTCTGCTAGAGCGGTCCTTGGTTAAATCTGACACAGGGAGACAGATGACAATCTATAAAACACACATAATAAAATTTCCACAACAGCCCCTCCTTTTTTTCATATGCTCCCATGTGTCCCTCTGTGAATCTTGATTTTCTTCTTAATCAGTCCTTAAGTCCATAAAAAGGAAAGCACAGCTTAACTTGTAGACTCTGTTCTTCAGGAGGGATGACTTAGGGGAGGACATGGATCCTCTGTGTCTTGTACGTGTGTTGAGCTTTGGGGCGTCTCATCTCAGTGAGGAAGATGTGGTCATCTGCTCGGGCCCTGTTCACTAGTCCAATCAGGCAACAGTAGCACCCCATCACGGCATATAGAAGGAATAGAAACAAAAACAACATGAGTATATATACCCCTACTTCCTTCAATCATGATCCGCTGAAAAATAAAAAAAATCCCCAAAGATTCCCAGACCCTTAAAAGGACTTCAACATTCACTAGCTATAGCTCTGGCTTTGCCTTGCAGGGATCAAAACCTTATCCTTATGGGCTTGAACTTTGTCACTGGTATCCCCAATCCAGGTACAACAATCTTTACCTATGAATTCACAGAAACCCCGCTTGGATGCCAACAGATAATCATGGACCATCTTTTAATAGAAAGGTCTTGATTTGCTGTTATACCTGTGGGAACTTCCTTGTAGCTTCAACAGTTACATTAAACATCCCATCCACACTGAGAAATTGTTCAATCGTTTCATAAGCTCAAGCCCCCACCGTGTACAAGTAGAATACCATGCCCAGACCTGGTCGGGGTTGGTGAACAATTCCCTTCTAGCTGTCCCTGCCATTCTTACCTTCTCTCACGCCATCAGATCCTCACGATCGGCCACGACATAAGATGCTGGGACGAGTTTCACCCAGACGCATGAACCTCTTGCATTAGGGGGGGTTACCTTATAAGCTGTAGACCCAGATAAATACAAACTAAAGCTGAAGCACACTTGTGGGCTACCTAGTTGTCCCAATGCTAAAACTTTCAAGAACCAGAGCTATTGTTAAAACTATAACTAATTTTACCCTCTAGAAATGTATCGTACAAGTGTCTGTTTGGACTTTTTACTAGTTTGTCAAAACTCCTCATACCAATATGAACATCCTATATCATGTACCACTGTCATCGCTGGGGTACTAAAGCTCGGTGGAGATTCAGAGTAGACCCAACAATTGGTCATGTTCGCTTTCTTAGCTAGTTGGAGAATACACTTTAAACAATAAGTTGGGATGCTTTTCATCGTTACCCTTGCCAAAATATACTAAACTAAAAAATATAAAAAAACAAAGATACTCCTCATCCTTTGGTGTATTTGAGCAGCTTCTTGCAGTGGCTGGCATGGATCTAGTTGTCTCGTCCATCAAGCTTCTTTACAATGACCCAGTCACTTGGTTGGAAAGAATGTAACATAGTTATTGTGTCAGGGTCCAGGAGGGACTCATGAACCCTGTGGTGGACCTTTTGAAGTTCATGTTACAGTAACTGCACCCATCCCATCAGCTGAGAATATCGACAGTTGCTGAGGAAAGTACAAGCTCGTTTTTGGTTGACCTCCAAACAAAGCTAACTCAGTGACTTTGTTCACTGCATAACCTGTGGGTGGCTTGCCATCTGGGGTGAAATACCTGGAACCATTGACAAAAGGGTTCTTAGCATCTGGGATGGGAGCCTCCTTCACCGGACCGCTGCTTGATGATTCAAATTCCATCAAAGAAAGACAGTCATGGAACATGTCATCTTTCTAGGTCACAAACTTGGCTATAATTAGAGCTGTTAGTATTATTGGTTTGAAAATTGTGAGTCTCACCATTACCTCTCCATTTTCTTCCTCATTACAAACTGGAGGAAGACACGCAGGGTTTAGAATGGTGCAGAAAAAACAACAAAAAAGTGAAATAGCCTATGATACTTTTACCTTCTTAGGCGTGTGTATTTACGCATGTGTACAGCTATCTACATACACCTGCTTTCTTAGTACACACACTTTCAGAAACTCCTTGGACCTGAAAAGATACTTATAAACAAAAGTTATTACTATCCTTCATACTTAACCTGCAAAGAATGGTAAACAATACAACATTTGTGTACATTGGTAAATTGTCACTGACATTCCCCAAAACAACTAAACCCTCTGTAACCCTTACTTTCACATTCTTTCTAAAATACAACAGACATGTAGGAGGGCTGTCACGGTAGGTTCAAACATATTCTTGTTACTACATACAAACAATAAGAAGACTAAAACATGAGACAAACATTTAGATACAAATGTGGGGGAGATATTTCATAGTTCTCAAAAAAAAAAGAAAAAAAAAAAAAAAAAAACAACCAGATGGAATGCTGCCTTGACTCTTTTAGCAATAGAAAAAATACAATGGGGAAAACACGAGAGCAGTTCAAAACCTTGCATGGGCCAGCCACACAAAGTTCAAAAACAGGCATGAGAATTTTTATCACACAAACATGTACTACACATCCATCAGCTCACTCATCATTACAGGTCTTTTTATTCTGGGGTCTCGTACCTCCAGACATCAAAAGTACCTTCCAAAGGAATACACCTTACTGTACCCTCTGACCATATATGCCAATCTTTAAGGGGTTTAATGGCCTTTTCCCCAAAACTAGACTTCATGTACTGTGCAACCGTCTGACTGTGTTGGCAATTAAGGATACCCTCCCCAATCTATCAAGCATATAACGCCATAGTACTTCTTCCATTAAGTGAACTTACCATGGGGGAGCAACCTCTAATATACTGAGATCTTATTTATGATTCAGCCTACTTCTTGACTTGAATCAACTCCCTCCTCATTGGCTTACCTCTAAATAGGCTATCCCCACTTCAGTCCATCATGAACGCTGCTGCCAGGCTCATCCACCTCACAAACTGCTCAGCGTCTGCTATACCCCTCTGCCAATCCCTCCATTGGCTGCCACTCAGTCACCAAATTAAACTCAAGATACTAAATATAACCTACAAAGCCATCCACAACCTGGCCCCCAGCTACATCTCTAACCTAGTTTCAAAATACCAACCTAATCGTTCTCTTTGCTCCTCCCAAAACCTCCTGCTCTCAAACTCCCTTGTCACGTCATCCCATGCTCGCCTTCAGGACTTCTCCAGAGCCTCTCCCATCCTCTGGAATCCTCTACCCTAATCCATCCTATTTTCTCCTACTTTATTCACTTTCAGACGATCCCTGAAAGCTCACCTCTTCAGAGAAGCCTATCTGGGCCCCACCTAACAACTGTACATTTATCTTCTCAATCAGCACATCATCCACAGTTATTAAGTCTTGTATCTCTTGACCTTCCCTCTTAGATTGTAAGCTCTAAGGAGCAGGACCCTCAGATTCCTACTGTATTAAAGTGTATTGTATTTGTACTGTCTACCCTCAAGTTGTAAAGTGCTACGTAAACTGGTGGCGCTATATAAATACTGTATAACAATAATAATAATAATAGTAATGTCTCCCAGTGTTAGTTCTCCCGCAACCCGCTCTAAAGAGCTGACTGGGACAGACGGACGCTGGTTGAGATCCATTTGGTAGTGAAAAGCTCCTTGGGGATGTAGAGAAGTGTTTGCAGAGTGGGGATAAGTCTGCCAGCGAAGGGCCCCTGTGCGATGCACAGAACGATCATCTGGGGGGATTTTAAATGTGAGGTACTAATGCGCCGCTAAAACGTGTAAACAAAATATATAGTACAGTGCTGAAGTGCAAAAGATAACCATAAAGCAACTGACTTCTGTAGTGTTGCCAGCACCAAAGTATAACATGATAAGTGATGAAGCAGCGCTAAATATCTCTTAAAAGATATTTAGCGCTGCTTTATCACTTATCACGTCTGGGGGGGATGTGTTCGCTCTGCAAAGACATTATTGGTTTAGCGGATGTATGCTCGTGTCACCCCTGTGCGGCTGATGAACACATCTGGGGGGCCGTGGTGTGCACCTGCAGATAATCTCCCATCCACACTGGACGGTAGTATAATCCTGGTATGTGCTGTTCTCTAAACAACGCAGAATAAGGATTCATGCCAACGGTAAAAATGGGACCCTTCGGGCGGGTTAAGGTTGGACAGCGTCCATGATTTCAAACCCGCCATTGTCTAGCTGAAGGTGATAGCTTCCAGTTACAGGGGGTGGGAAATCATGCAAGCTGCCCCCGCCCAGCCACGCCCATAAGACTCCCCTAGTCATTGTTCATTGGTTGTCCTATAACCCCTCCTGTTTGAAGGAATGCCTATGCTTGATTAGTCTATTGTGAAACCATGAGGCTCGATTTGTTATATGAATAAAGTTTGCTTCGAGGTTCAGGTCAGTTGGTTCGAGTGATGGAGGTAAGAACATCAGGATGGTGACTATTTATGGTGTCTGTTTATATGATGAAATGCGGGAGACACGGGTTGTTTAAAGATGCATTATACCAAAAGTAATTTAATTGTATGTTTGTTATGTGTATGATTTGTTAGTAATTGTTTTGGATACTTACCTCCTCTATAAGACCCATTTAATACAAGCTAAAATGTTTGTGTAAGTGTCAGGAGCCAGGGAGCGTCTCCGCTCGCCGGGCTCCGGTGCGCATGCACACGGGACGAGCGCTTCGCCGCTCACCCGTCCGCGGCCTGATGGTGCGGCGTGCGCGGGTGCACGGCGGTCCCCGTGTGCACGCCGTAGCCCGTGCGGGTGCCCGGTAGCGCGTCACACTGACGCGCTCGCCGGGCAGGGGGGCTATATCTTTTTTTTTTTTATATAATCTTTATTTTTATTTTATGTATTAAAAGGAACATACAAACATATAGTCTATGGTCATTCTTACTACAATACAGTGCAATTCTTACAGTGCAAACATAGACGTTCCAGACAATAACAAGTTGTCTAACCAATCACAGGACAAGGTAAACACCGGAGGGGTGAGGGAAGGAGGGGGAGGGGGATGAGGGATCAAGTCTTCTTCAAACTGTATTGCGCTGTGGAACAGTCAAAATGATTCCCAGGGGGGGGTCCCGCCATGGCACCTTCTTGGACGGACCCGTCACAAAAGCCCTCCATTCTGTATTGGAGGGGGGGGTCTCGTCCTTGCTTTAAGGTCCCCGAGATGCCCACCGGGCGGGTCCCTCGGGAGGGGGGCCATAAGCCTCCAACTAACCTCCACCAAGAGGGAGGCGCCCCACGGGCATCCCCTGGGGTCAAAGCCCCTGAGAGGTGCCTGTGTCGCCAGGCGGAGCCCCTTTTCCATAAGTCTGCCCTGGTATTAACTCTATAACATTTAATAAGGAAGATACAAAACTTGCCTTTTTTAAGAGGAAAGAAAAAAAAACAAAAAAAACAAAAAATAACTCCCCAAAGACGCCTAGCGTTTCGTGTGAGCCTTCAACTGTGGACCTTGTGAACCATGCATAGGAAAGAAAAGGTCTGCATCCGGTGCAATCAATAGGGTGGTGAGACCAGCCATTCAGGTACGCACGTCACCACATACAGGCCTCCTTAGCTTCAAGGAGGGCTCCGCTAGCTCCAACAGCGCGACTTCCAGGCTAGAGGATACAGGATTAGTGTCAATAGTGAATCTCCGCCACTGGGCCCAGATACTATCAAAGCGCTCACTCCTATTCCTGCACCTCGCCACCCACTCCTCCGCCTCTCTGATATCTTCCACCTTCTGTAACCATTCTTTTAAGGTAGGGATCCGTGGGCTCTTCCAGTGGAGAGGAACCAGCCTTTTAGCAGCGTTTAATAAATGAGGAAGGGCGCTTTTTTTGTAACGGCTCAGAGGGAGGGTGGGGAGGTGCAAGAGAAAATGCTCTGGGGAGAACGGGATCTCAATCTGCAGAGCATTTTTAATGGTAGCCTGTACTTCCGTCCAGAACGGCCTAATTACTGGGCATTCCCACCACACATGAAGGAGGGTGCCTCTCTGACCACAGTCACGCCAGCAGCGGTCAGAGACCGAGGGGTAAATACGTGCTATGACGGCTGGTACCCGGTACCAACGAGTTAGGAGCTTGTAGTTAGTTTCCTGCGTTCTGGACTCTATGGAGCTAGAATGTGCTAATTTATACATGAGTAGGCGCTGTTCTGGTGAGAACTCTATCCCTAAGTCCCGCTCCCATTCTCTTATAAAAGCCGGCTTGCAAGCAGCGGAAACTGAACCCAGTAGCCTATATAACTCAGAGATCAGATGGGGAGTTGGTTCTTCTTCTATGAAAAATCTTTCTAGTGTGGTAATGGTGTCTAGCCCTCTCATCGAAGCTCCCTCTGTTGCAATGAAGTGTTGGAGTTGCTGGTGTCTCCACCAATCCATGGGGAATCTGCCATGGCTAGTCCTCAAGGCATCTAGGGGTATCAGACTACCCTTATCTACAAATTTGCCACAGCTATAATTACCATCTGTAACCCATGTTCCAAAAAAGGTCCTTTGCTCCCCAGGAGGGAACCACCTGAACCCCCCCAGCGGTGCCAGTGGGGAGCCCGGGGGCACCAAAGCGTACAGAGCATTCGTGCGATCCCAGACCCGCAGGATATGGGTAGTTAGCGGGGAGGACGTCTGTGAGAGTCCTCTATATTCACGAGGCAGCCAAGGCGCGTAGGATAAGTCACGACCTGCCAGGCTCTTTTCCAAGGAGACCCATATTTTTGAACCCCCATGATGTCGCCAGTTGAGGATATGTTGGATCGCAATGGCTCTGTAGTATCGTCTTATATCCGGGAGGCCCAGGCCTCCCATTTCCTTGGCCTTCTGTAGTAAAGACGCGGCCAGTCTTGGCCTTTTACCATGCCAGATGAAATTAATCATCAGGCTTTGGAGCTGTGTAAAGAAGCTCCTGGGGAGAGGGACCGGCAGCATTTGTAAGTAAAAGAGCACCCGTGGAAGGATGTTCATCTTGAGTATGCTAAGTTTGCCCAGCCACGTGAAGGAGGTCTTGGCCCAATTCTGTAAGTCTCTACGCACCATGCTCAAAAGGGTGGGAAAATTGGCCGAGTAAATATTATCAAATCTATTGGTAAGTTGTATACCCAAGTACTTAATCGATGTTGTAGCCCAGCTAAATGGGAAAGCTTGTTGTAAGTCATTAGCCATCTTCGCAGGGATGGTGACGGGCAGGATTTCGGATTTCGAAAAATTTATTTTAAAATTGGACACCTGACCAAAAGTTTTTAGTTCCCTCATAAGGTTTGGCAGCGACACCAAGGGCTGGGTCAAATGAAAGAGCACGTCATCTGCGTAGGCTGACAGTTTGTGTTCCGTTGACCCCACCGTCACCCCTCTGATGTCAGCACTCGCCCGTATTGTTCGAAGCAGTGGCTCCATAGCCAGAGCGAACAAGAGGGGGGAGAGGGGGCACCCCTGCCTCGTGCCATTCCGAATGGGGAACCCCTGGGATAAGTGGCCATTTACCTTGACCTTCGCACTGGGGGTCGCGTAAAGTGCCATGATCCATCTAAGCATATGAGGGCCTAGTCCCCAAGCCTCCAGCACCGCCTTAAGGTATGACCAATCTATTCTGTCAAAAGCCTTTTCGGCATCCGTGGACAGAATAAGGTATGGGGTGGAGTTCCTATGGGCACATGCCCATTGTATAAGCTGCATGGCCCGGATGGAGTTATCCCTAGCTTCTCTACCTGGGATAAATCCCGTTTGATCGGGGTGGATAAAGGAGGGCAAGACATATTTAAGTCGATTTGCCATGATCTTAGCAAAAATTTTTATATCGACGTTAAGAAGTGATATTGGTCGATAGCTTTGTGGGAGAGTAGGGTCCTTGCCTTCCTTCGGGATTACGGTGATGTGGGCTAATAATGCCTCGGGGGGGATCTGGTGAGTTGTAGCTAGAGAATTAAAATACCTACACATATGATTTTGCAGCAAAGGGAGAAATTTTACATAGTACGCTTTGGAATATCCATCCGGGCCAGGGCTCTTCCCATTAGGCAGGGCCTTCACTGTCGAGATGATCTCCTGAGGGGAGACGGGGGCGTCAAGGTCTAGCTGCTGTTCGGGTGTCAGGGAGGGGAGTCCGGCTGAGGCGAGGTAGTCGCCAATAGCTTTCATTTTCGCTGTCCGCCCTGTGTGGGAGATCTCCTTATCTAGGTGATATAAGTCCGCATAATAATCTCTAAAGATGGAGGCAATCCCGGAGGAGTGTAATGTAGCTGTACCGTCAGGGGACCGAAGAGAGTGCACGTGAGCTGTCAGTCTTCTCCGCCGGAGCGCTCTAGCGAGCATTCTACCACACTTATTTCCCTGTTCGTAGTATTTATGTGAAAGGTAGCGTAGTTGTCTGCGCGCTCGACGGTCAAGGAGGCGTGAAAAGAGTTCTCTCAGTTCAATCAACCGATCGCGGGCTTGAACCTCTCCCTGGCGTTTGTGTTTAAGTTCTTCTTCCTGTAAAGCTGTCAGTACCCTCTGGAAGTCTATCTGCCTTTCCTTTTTAAGTTTAGAGCCTAGGGAGATCAGCTCCCCCCTGAGTACCGCCTTGTGGCTTTCCCACACCACTCCGTCTGCCATATCCTCAGACACATTCTCTGTGAAATAATGTGTAATGGTCTCAGAGACCTTAGCCACTACCGAGGCATCGTCTAGGAGGTTTTCATTGAGCCTCCAGGACCAGGCCCTCTGCGTTTCGTCCGGGATTCGCAGCACGGCCCACACTGGGGCGTGATCTGAAATAGTGATATTGCCTATTTCAGCTGACTGCAATAGCTCAAGGGTGTCGTGGTCCACACACATTAAATCAATGCGCGTGTACACGTCATGCACCCCCGAATAGTAGCTGTAGTCCCTCTCTGACGCATGAAGAGCTCTCCACGTGTCTATAAGGAAGCTGTTCTGCAGTGACTTGCGAAAATGCTTGAGGAAGGCTTGGGAGTGAGTGGGGCGGCCTCGGGATGTGTCAACGAGTGGGTCCGGGCTCACATTAAAGTCCCCTCCAAGAATTAGGTGCCCCTCCCTGAATTCGTTCAGCTTGTCTAACACAGAGTCAATAAAGGAGAGTTGTTGGGCATTGGGTGCGTAGAGAGTCGCAAATGTAAATTTTTTGTTGGCCAAGACCCCCTTCACAAAGACGTATCTACCCTGCGGGTCGACTCGGCTCTCTGAGAGCTGGAATGGGCAAGACCTATGGAACGCAATGGCTGTACCTCGTGATTTGGCCACCGGGGAGTTGCTAAAGAACCATTGGGTGTATAAGTGTGTAGGTATCTTTGGGAGGGACTGTTCCCTAAAGTGAGTCTCCTGCAGGAAAACCACCTGGGCCCCCAGCCTCTTTAGTTCCTGCCAAAGCCTGTTGCGCTTGTGTGGAGAGCAGAGCCCCCTGACATTATAGGACAGTACCTTTAGTGACGGCGCACCTGACCTGGATGATAGTTGACCGGTCACACCCCCTCTGGGTCCTCCGTGCATGGTTCAGTCCGTCAAAAGGCAACCTGAGGATCAAAGCAATAACCGTTAGCTCTGGAAAGTAATATCAGGCACAGAATGATATGAAGGGGGGAGGTGGTGGGAGGGGGGAGGAGGGGGGAGGTTAAGGGGGGGAGGTAGTTAGGGAGGAGGGGGGATTTAGGGGGGTTAGTGGAAGGGGTAGGTAGGGTAGGGGAGGAAAAGGAGGGAAGGGGATACGGGTAAAAACAACAGAAAACTATAGAGCTCACCCGGGAGGGGGGTATCAACCCAAAAACCGCCCGGGTGAAAGCTCGGAGTCCCACAAGGGACTGTCACCTAGTAAGGTGAGGCCTAAGTGGGGTACGTGGGTGACCACCAAGGGGACGGTTAGCCCTTCCATCCGTCCAGTCCATTATGACACATAAACAGGGTGGAGGAAAAGAAAACAAAAAAAAAAAACCCCCAGTACATATCACCAAAAGGGGAAAGGAGATTATGTAACTCGAACTCCCAAAAAAGTGCAAAAAAAGAAAAAACGGTGGGCAGGGAACCAGACAGCCAGGCTAGGAGCTGAACCGCGGACCCCCCCAGTCCATCATGGCGCCCAATGGTACTCAGAATTGGGAAGTAGTGCAAAGGGCTTCGTGTGCAGCGTCCTGCACGTGGAAGTAGGATAGAACAGCAATGCGTCCGTTGGGCCCAGTGTCCTGATGAGGGCACCTATGATGAAGAGGGGATTATGTCCAGAGAATTAGTGAGAGCAGCAAGGGCGTCAGTGGTTTGTTCAGTCACTGGTTGTAGAGGTGCCCGGACGTGGGCCCTCTGTTTGCCTGTTACGACCTCGGGAGCGTCTGTTTCCTGCCGCCTGGATCCATGGCTGAGGTAGCGGGGGCATCTGGATGTCCGGAGTGGTGCGCCAGTCCGGGAAATCCACTGGATTAAGCTCCAAGGTATGTAAGAAGCGGGGGAGGTCATCCTTTGTGCGTAGTATAGCCCAACGGCCATTCTTGGAAGCCTGGAGGCTGAATGGGAAGCCCCAGCGGTATGTGAGGCCTGCTGCTTGAATTTCCGTTAGGAGTGGGCATAGGGCTCGCCGCTGCATTAGGGTACGCCGTGAGAGGTCCTGGTAGAAGGACAGTTGAGCTCCGTCAAAGTCAAAGACTGGTCTGTTACGCATCTTTTGCATTATACGATCCTTCAGTGTAAATTTGTGCAGCTTGCAGATCACATCCCTGGGGTTGTCGGGGTCTTCTGATGGGGGCCGAAGTGCCCTGTGCGCTCTGTCTATCTCAATCGGCACCGATGGAGGCAAACTCAGGATCTCACGGAACACTCCCTGCAAGGTGGGAACAATGTCCTTAGGTGCAGTGGCTTCAGGAAGGCCTCGTATGCGAATATTCGCTCGCCTGCTGCGGTTCTCCATGTCATCCAACTGACACAGAAGGGCCTCAATCTGGTGACTATGGGTGACAGTCTGTTCTTTGAGCTGAGCTATGGCGGGTATAGTGTCATCAAATTTCTGCTCCAGAGTCTCTACCCTGTGACCCAGTTCAGTGGTATCTGTTTGCAATTGCTCAATGTCCTGTCTGAAGGCCCTCTCAATCCTGCTGGTAAAGCGCTCTAGGTCCTCCTTAGTGGGGAGAGACCATAGATGCTGCCTGATGTCCCTGTCCTCCGTCAAATCTGCCAGGTTTGTGCCCCTGTCCTGTGGTGACGTGGGGCGGGGGGATGCAGGGGGGATGGAGTCGCTTACCAGCCTGGGAGATGAGATAGGAGACAGTGCTGGGGGCGCTGGCTGAATTTCCTGCTGCAGCGTGGCCGTTCGTTCCGGCGCCATCTTGGATTTTCCCCTCTGCTGGCGGGGGGTGTCGGAAAGGAAAGAATCCAGCGATCCTTGGCCGTTGGGGTGAGCTCTTTTCGGCTGGGAAGAAGCTCGCCGCCGCTGTGACATGCCCTGTGCGGAAATCGGGGGGTAATCACCCCTGTAGCTGCTTTTTTAGCTGCGGACCGGACGGAGCTCGGGCTCAGCACGTCCTCACTCCTCCATAGCCAGGCCACGCCCAGGGGGGGGGGGGCTATATCTGACGGCTCCAGCACCCAGTCAGGTTGCTGGTTTGTCGTCAGCTCTCCCCAGTTCCCTGAGCCTGTGTTTCCTTGTACCTCTGCCTGATCTGTGTACCGAACCTCTGCTAGCCTGATTAACCACTACTCTCCCGGATTGTCCCTAAGTACCTCTGCCTGATCTGTGTACCGAACCTCTGCTAGCCTGATTAACCACTACTCTCCCGGATTGTCCCTAAGTACCTTTGCCTGATCTGTGTACCGAACCTCTGCTGACTGTTAACCACTACTCTGCTGGATTGTCCTTTGTACTTCTGCCTGATCTGTGTACCGGACCCTGGCCTGTTTAACTACAACTCTGCTGGACAATCCTATCAATAACTTGTCTGATCTGTATACCAAACCCCTGGCCTGTTTAACCACTACTCTGCTGGACAATCCTATCTATAACCTGCCTGATCTGTGCACCAGACCCTTGGCCTGTTTAACTACTACTCTGCTGGACTATCTTGATTATACCTACCAGATCTGTGCACCGAACCCTGGCCTGATTAATCACCGCGCTGCTGGATCTTGTGACACCCTGATTATTACCTGCCTGTTCCCTAACCTCTGCTTGTGTTTTCAGCCCTGCTCCCTGCGGATCCCAGGACACCCGCTTCCAGCTTCTGAACCTACTATCCTTCCGGAAGCCCGTGCCTCCGCGTGCCCTCAGCCTCCTGTACCCATTTCTGGGGTCTGGGTGCGCGTGGTCGTAAGGGCGAGCCGCTCTCGGCATCTCGGCCTCGGTGAGTACTTGTTCGTGACAGTACAAACCAGCCAAATGTCTGAGGCCGACAGAGCGCGCTCTCCTCTGGAGATCCTGTGCCAACAAGTGTCTACCCTCGCCGACTCCGTACAGAAATTACAAGAAGGTTATACACAAATTGATAACCGTCTGCAGCAGATCACCGGGTTACTACCCTCCGCAGCCGCAGCTCCTGCACCCAGCAGTGGGGGTCCGCTTCCCCAAGCTCCAGCCAACCCCACTGTGGTCATGGCTCTTCCTGAGCCCAGGGTCCCTACACCTGAACGGTTCTCGGGAGACCGCAAGAAGTTTAGGGCTTTTAAAAACGCATGTTCCCTCTACTTCGCCCTACAGCCAAGAACCTTCTCTTCAGAAATCGTTAAGGTGGGGTTTGTCATTTCCCTGTTATCCGAAGAACCCCAGGCTTGGGCCCACAGCCTGATGGAACAAAGCAGCCCTGCCCTGAACACTATCGAGGCCTTCTTTGAGAGCATGACCCAGCTCTATGATGATCCGCAACGCATGGCCACCGCTGAAGCTATCTTGCACCACTTGTCCCAGGGAAGAAGACCTATTGAGGACTATACAGTGGAGTTCCGTAAGTGGGCGGCCGACACCAACTGGAATGAGCCAGCCCTGCGTTATCAATACCGTCAAGGCTTGTCTGAATTACTCAAAAGATGAGTTAGCTAGGATGGAGACCGCTGCTTCCCTAGAGGAACTCATTCAAGCAGCCACAAAGCTCGATCGGCGTCTTCGGGAGCGGCGCTCAGAACGGTTTCAGCTGCCTCGCCCTGCCTGGGCGTCGCCAAGACCTCACTCTACGGTACCCTCAACTTCATCTTCAGTTACCACCGCATCGGTCCCTGAGGTCGAACCAATGCAGCTCGGCTTGGTCCGAGGCCCGTTGACCTCTGAGGAGAAGCAGCGCAGGCGGCAGTCTAACCTTTGCCTCTACTGCGGAGGAACCGGACACTTCTTGAGCAGCTGTCCGATCAGGCCTAGTAAGTTCCTTCAATCAAACATATTGAACTTTCCTAACAATAACATTCCCAAGGCTTATGTGATGTTGTTTGTTTCTCTGCAGCTTCCGGAAAGGGAGACTCGCCTGCAGGCCATCGTTGATTCCGGGGCCTGCAGTTGTTTCATAGATTCCACCTTGGCACACAGATTGAAGATCCCTCTACAGACCAAAGAGCAGGATCTACAAATACATCTAGCCGACGGATCCCTTCCTTGCTCTGGTCCCATCGCCCAGGAGACCAAACTTGTTTCAGTAGTCACAGACTCCGGCCACCGGGAGTTCTTACGGCTTGACCTAATTCGTTCACCAATCTTTCCCATCATACTTGGCCTACCATGGTTACAAGCTCACGATCCACTAATCAAATGGAGCACCAAGTCAGTATCCTTCTCTTCTCAGTACTGCTCTCAACACTGCCTGCTCCCGGAGTCCAAAGTTTGCGCCACAATGGCGGTACCGCCAAACAACCTCCAACACGTCCCCTCTGAGTATCTCGAGTTTCAAGAGGTTTTCAGTTAACAAATGGCTGACCGCCTACCACCTCACAGGGCCTACGACTGTCCAATTGACCTTCTTCCTGGTTCCGAGATTCCATTTGGCTGGATATTTCCCCTTTCTGAAACCGAGCTGGAGGCTCTAAAGCAGTACATAGACGAAAATCTTGAGAAAGGTTTCATCCGCCCTTCATCCTCACCCGCCGGAGCGGGTATCTTTTTCGTTGGGAAGAAAGATGGTACTCTAAGACCCTGCGTAGACTATCGACAACTTAACAATATCACAATTAAGAACCGGTACCCGTTGCCGCTCATTCCAGAGTTATTCCAGAGGTTCCGATCGGCCAAGGTGTTTTCTAAACTCGACCTCCGAGGGGCCTACAATCTCGTCAGGATCAGGGCTGGAGACGAATGGAAGACGGCCTTTAGATCCAGATTCGGTCACTTCGAATATTTAGTGATGCCATTCGGCCTCTGCAACGCTCCAGCCACCTTCCAACATCTAGTGAACGACATATTTCGACAACATCTAGATGACTTCCTTGTGGTATATCTGGATGATATCCTCATCTTTTCCCCTACGCTAGAGATGCACAGAAGGCACGTTAAAACGGTTCTTGCTATTCTTCTGCAACACAAGCTATACCTGAAAGCCGAAAAGTGTGAGTTTGAGAGATCAACCATACAATTCTTGGGATTCATACTCTCCACCAATGGGGTTGCAATGGACCCCCAGAAGATTCAGGCAATTCAGGAGTGGCCAGCTCCATCTAATAAAAAAGGAGTACAGAGGTTTATAGGATTTGCCAATTTCTATCGGAAATTTATCGTGGGATTCTCGGCCATTGTGGCACCTATTACCCAACTAACTCGGCAGCATCATTCTTTCCAGTGGTCCGCAGCTGCTCAAGAGGCTTTCCTTAAGTTAAAAGAACTATTCAGTTCCGCTCCAATCCTCTGCCATCCTGACCCGACTCAACCCTTCGTATTGGAGGTAGACGCATCGGAAATCGCAACCGGAGCAATTCTTTCCCAGAGACAGGGACCAAAGGCCATCCTACATCCAGTAGCTTTCGCTTCTCGGAAACTCAGCCCACCGGAACTCAATTACGACGTGGGTGACAGAGAGCTGTTGGCTATAAAGTTTGCTTTGGAGGAATGGAGGTATCTGCTGGAGGGGGCAGTTCATCCGGTGATGATCTTTACGGATCACAAAAATCTCGAGTACCTCAGAACAGCAAGACGGTTAAAACCCCGCCAAGCCCGTTGGGCCCTTTTCTTCTCTCGCTTTAATTTCCATATAGCGTACAGACCTGGGGCAAAGAACGGGAAGGCTGATGCCCTTTCACGGATGTTTTCCGCAGATTCCCAAATACCAACACCCAGTACGATCCTCTCTCCTCAAAATTTCCTCCGACTAACTCAAGCAGACTTAATATCCTCCATCAAATCTTCATCAGGCGCATGTACGGAACCAGCTGTGCATTCCCTGAAAAGATATGAAGATCTTTTCTGGATTAAAGGGAAAATATTCGTACCACAAGTGACCCGGCCCTTAGCCCTTCAGATGTGTCATGATCACAAGATGGCAGGACATTTTGGGAGTAAGAAGACGGCTGAACTCCTTTCTCGTTCTTTTTTGTGGCCAGGATGGAGAAGGGATTGTAGGGAATATGTGGCATCCTGTCCCCTGTGCCAGAGAAACAAGGGTCAAAACACCAAATTCTGGGGTCTGCTCAGACCTTTGCCCATTCCGGAACGACCGTGGGCTGATGTGTCCATGGACTTCATCGTTGACCTACCCAGCTCAAAGAGTTTCTCCACCATCCTTGTTGTTGTCGACCGCCTTTCCAAAATGGCCCACTTTCTGCTCATGAGGGGTACTCCCTCTGCCATAGACACGGCCAACATCTTTCTAAAGGAGGTTGTTAGGCTCCATGGGATACCAAGGAGCATCGTGTCGGACAGAGGCGTCCAGTTCACGTCCAAATTCTGGAGGGAACTATGCAAGGCTTTGGGTATCAACATTTGTCTTTCTTCAGCTTATCATCCCCAAAGCAATGGCCAGACAGAGAGGACCAATCAGACGCTAGAGCAGTACCTCCGATGCTTCTGCTCGGGTTCTCAGGATGATTGGGCAGACCTCCTCTCCTACGCTGAATTCCCGTACAATAACTCTATCCATGCTTCCACCAACCAGACTCCTTTCTGGACCAATTGCGGGTTCCATCCCACATCCTTCGCTAACAACATCCCCGAAACGGCAGTTCCTGCAGTCCAGGATAGGATAATTTTGTTACAATCCAACTTTAAAAAAATTCAAGACAAATTACGCAAAACCCATGAGGACTACAAGAAACAGTACGACCGGGGCAGAAGGGTGAACCCAAAGTTTGACGTAGAAGACGAGGTCTGGCTGTCCACCGTTAATCTGAGATTACCGCTGCCATCTCGAAAGCTCGGGCCTAAATTCATTGGGCCTTTTCAAGTCAGGAGGATTATCAACCCTGTGGCTGTGGAAATGACACTTCCCAAGACATATCGGATTCACCCCGTCTTCCATGTGTCACTATTGAAGCCTGTGGTGCCCAGCCCTTTTCCAGGAAGAAAAGAACCTCCTCCTCCGCCAGTCAGAATCGATGGCGAGAATGAATTCGAAGTGGAATCCATTCTTGGTTGCAGGAAGAGGGGCAGACAGCTACAGTACCTGATTCAATGGAAGGGGTACCCCCCCGAAGATAATTCCTGGGAGCCCGCCAGGAATCTGCATGCTCCACAGTTAATTTGAGCTTTTCATCAAGATCATCCAGAACTAATGGCCAGCCTTGGCGTCCAGTGTCTGCCCTTAGGAGGGGGGCACTGTCAGGAGCCAGGGAGCGTCTCTGCTCGCCGGGCTCCGGTGCGCATGCGCACGGGACGAGCGCTTCGCCGCACACCTGTCCGCGGCCTGATGGTGCGGCGCACGCGGGTGCACGGCGGTCCCCGTGTGCGCGCCGTAGCCCGTGCGGGTGCCCGGTAGCGCGTCACACAGACGCGCTCGCTGGGCAGGGGGGCTATATCTGACGGCTCCAGCACCCAGTCGGGTTGCTGGTTTGTCGTCAGCTCTCCCCAGTTCCCTGAGCCTGTGTTTCCTTGTACCTCTGCCTGATCTGTGTACCGAACCTCTGCTAGCCTGATTAACCACTACTCTCCCGGATTGTCCCTAAGTACCTCTGCCTGATCTGTGTACCGAACCTCTGCTAGCCTGATTAACCACTACTCTCCCGGATTGTCCCTAAGTACCTTTGCCTGATCTGTGTACCGAACCTCTGCTGACTGTTAACCACTACTCTGCTGGATTGTCCTTTGTACTTCTGCCTGATCTGTGTACCGGACCCTGGCCTGTTTAACTACAACTCTGCTGGACAATCCTATCAATAACTTGTCTGATCTGTGTACCAAACCCCTGGCCTGTTTAACCACTACTCTGCTGGACAATCCTATCTATAACCTGCCTGATCTGTGCACCAGACCCTTGGCCTGTTTAACTACTACTCTGCTGGACTATCTTGATTATACCTACCAGATCTGTGCACCGAACCCTGGCCTGATTAATCACCGCGCTGCTGGATCTTGTGACACCCTGATTATTACCTGCCTGTTCCCTAACCTCTGCTTGTGTTTTCAGCCCTGCTCCCTGCGGATCCCAGGACACCCGCTTCCAGCTTCTGAACCTACTATCCTTCTGGAAGCCCGTGCCTCCGCGTGCCCTCAGCCTCCTGTACCCATTTCGGGGGTCTGGGTGCGCGTGGTCGTAAGGGCGAGCCGCTCTCGGCATCTTGGCCTCGGTGAGTACTTGTTCGTGACAGTAAGTAACTGCATGTTGTGTAATAAGTCTGTGATTATACGAGAAATAGAAATGTATGAATTGTGATTATTACCATTGTATGAGACTAAGCTAGTTGTGTATATTGTTTTAAGACACAGTGTCCCCATAAATGTAATAATATTTATCACCTACAAATGATTAATGAACTTTGATGGCCATTTTGAAGTTGCTCTTGAAAATAGCTGCCGCATATTCAAGTGGCCATGTGGCTGAGAGGGGGAAGGGTGGCCATGCAATGCTGGAAGCACTTACAATAGGAGCTGTTTCTTGAAAGGACTTCGCCCTATGGGTGGTCTCAGGTTTCTAGGATCGCTGTTTGTATTTCTCAATGTCTTGTTCTAGTAGAAGCTGATATGATCTTTCTTTGGGAACAAGTAAGTTTGAATCTGTGTTATTTTGTGTTTTATGTAACATTGGCAGTTAGGGACCTGTTGTTTAATTGGATAGCCTGTGTCTACGGTTAAATGTGCATTCTCAATAGTTTTACAGTAGTCAGTTTTTGTGGGGAAGAAATTTTGGTTTTCTAGTGAAGTATTCTCAGTTTGTTCTGGTGTTAGTGGGATCAACAACTGCATTTTCTTGTAGTCACCATGTGGTCCGATTGTCGTCTGCCATTTTCTTGTAGTCACCATGTAGTCTGTCATTGGCCATTTTCTTGTGAATGAGGTTTAATGAGGCAAATGAGGTTTAATGTAGAAAAATGTAAAATAATGTAAAATAATGCATTTGGGTGCCAAAAATATGAATGCAATCTATACACTGGAGGGAGAACCTCTGGGGAAATCTAGGATGGAAAAAGACCTGGGGGTCCTAGTAGATGATAGGCTCAGCAATGGCATGCAATACCAAGCTGCTGCTAATAGCAAACAGAATATTGACACGCATTAGAAAGGGAATCAACTCCAGAGATAAAACAATAATTCTCCCGCTCTACAAGGCTCTGGTCCGGCCGCACCTAGAGTATCCTGTCCAGTTCTGGGCACTAGTCCACAGGAAGGATGTACTGGAAATGGAGTGAGTACAAAGAAGGGTAACAAAGCTAATAAAGGGTCTGGAGGATATTAGTTATGAAGAAAGGTTGTGAGCACTGAACTTATTCTCTCTGGAGAAGAGAACCTTGAGAGGGGATATGATTTCAATTTGCAAATACTGTACTGATGACTCCACAATAGGGATAAAACTTTTCAGCGGAAGAGAGTTTAACTAAACACGTGGCCACTCATTAAAATTAGAAGAAAAGAGGTTTAACCTTAAACTACGTAGAGGGTTCTTTACTGTAAGAGCGTCAAGGATGTGAAATTCCCTTCCACAGGCGGTGGTCTCAGCGGGGGGCATCAATAGTTTTAAAAAACTTATAGATAAGCTTCTGCACGACCGCAACATACAGATATATACAATGTAATACTGACATATAATCACACACAGAGGTCGGACTTGATGGACTTGTGTCTTTTTTCAACCTCACCTAATGTAACTATATTTCTCCAAATATTGTATTAATATCAACAAATTTTAAACTTGAAGAAGGTGAAAATGTACCTAATTAATTGTATTTCCAAATTCGTAACTTTGTTAGTAATTACAAAAATAGAGTGTAAATATACTGTATGTACAGTATATATGATTTCTTTATGAGTATCACTACATTTAAAAAGATCTGTGTACAAGTAACTACTTTTACACATTCAATCTCATATACTTCTAGTCTATTCTATGATATTAAAGATAGGGGATCAGATAAATATAAGAATTTATAGGACGACATTCTACAGGTAACATTTTCTGAAAAACAATGAGAAAGGGCTTGCATTTTAGCACATAAATGCTCTATTAGCACTCGATTCCAAGAAACTACTTTTAACCTTCTAACCCCGTGGTATATTACTCCTACAAAAAATTAAAAAATGGTATCCACTGGCATCAGATTTCTGCTGGAGATGTCAGCATGGACATGGCTCTTTATACCATAGCTGGTGGTCTTTCCCAGTGATTGTACAATTTTGGAACCATGTGAAAGAATGGACTTCCACAATCTCTAAAACAAATGTAATGCCGCGTACACACGGTCAGACTTTTTGGCTACAAAAGTCCGACAGCCTGTCCGTCAGACTTTCGACAGACTTATGTCAGAATTTTGGCGGACTTTTGGCGGACTTGCGGCAGACTTTCTTACGAACGGACTTGCCTACATACAATCACACAAAAGTCCGACGGATTCGTACGTGATGACGTACACCGGACTAAAATAAGGAAGTTGATAGCCAGTAGCCAATAGCTGCCCTAGCGTGGGTTTTTGTCCGTCGGACTAGCACACAGACGAGCGGATTTCTGGGTCCGGCGTAGTTACGACGTAAAGATTTGAAGCATGTTTCAGATCTAAAGTCCTTCAAATTTGAGGCCGGAAAAGTCCGCTGAAAATCTGCTGAAAGTCCGGGGAAGCCCACACACGATTGGATTGTCAGCCAGCTTTAGTCCGTCGGCGTCCGTTGGACTTTTGTAGACGGAAAGTCCGACCGTGTGTATGCGGCATTACACTTACACCAGAATGCTGTTTATTACATATTTTTGATATTCTGTTCCCTCACTATAAAATTCTTACATCACTATAAAATTGTTTATATCCACCTTCTAATTTAGGCCAAAACATTGATTCATTTACATTGGAAATCAAGTTCAAGCCTCAAGTTCAAGTAAAAGTTTGGTTGTACAAAACTGATTCTATATGTGCCATGGAGGAAACTAAAGCCTTATGCCCCGTACACATGGTCGGACTTTGTTCAGACATTCCAACAACAAAATCCTAAGATTTTTTTCGACGGATGTTGGCTCAAACTTGTCTTGCATACACAAGGTCACACAAAGTTGTCGGAAAATCTGATCGTTCTAAACGCGGTGACGTAAAACACGTACGTCGGGACTATAAACGGGGCAGTGGCCAATAGCTTTCATCATGTTTATTTATTCAGAGCATGCGTGGAACAAAAAGTGACCCTGCCCCCCTCTGACGCAAAGGGAAAAGCCAGGGTTACCCAGTGACATGTATGGGTGTTCCCGCCCCCCCTCTGACGCAAGGGGAAATGCCGGGGGTTACCCAGTGACATATATGGGTGACCCCGCCCCCTCTGATGCAAGGGGAAATGCCGGGGTTACCCAGTGGCATGTACGGGTGACCCTGTCCCCTCTGACGCAACAAGGGTTTCTCGTGACGCGTCAGAAGGGGCGGGGTCACCCGTACATGTCACTGGGTAAGCCCGCCATTTCCCCTTGCATCAGAGGGGGCGGGGTCACCCTCCACGTCACGGGTGGCCCCGCCCTCGGTTATTTAAGAACTGTCATCTGAGTCGCGCATCATTCTGCCGAGCACCTCCTATGGAGGAGGCTGTATCATTCGTGAGTCGTAGAAGGATTACATTGCTGGAATTTTTTTTTCTATTATTAAAGGACTTGTGCCAAGCTGTGTGTTTCTGTTTTTTTACCCTTTTTGTCTTTTTTTTGGGTGAAATGGTAGGCGTACAATGTACCCCATTACCATTTTACACGGGGGGCAGGATCTGGGAGTCCCCTTTGTTAAAGGGGGCTTCCAGATTCCGATAAGTCCCCCACCTGCAGACCTCCACAGCCACCAGGCAAGGGTTGTGGGGATGAGGTACTTCTCCCCATCAACATGGGGACAAGGTGCTTTGGGGGGGCTACCCCAAAGCACCCTCCCAATGTTGAGAGCATTTGGCCTGGTACGGTTCAGGAGGGGGGAGCGCTCTCTCATCCCCCCTTTTTTTCTGCGGCCTGCAAGGTTGCATGCTCGGATAAGTCTGGTGTGGATTTTTGGGGGAGCCCCAAGCCATTTTTAAAAAAAAAATTGACGCGGAGTTCCCCTTAAAATCCATACCAGATGGGTCTGGTATGGATTTTTGGGGGAACCCCACGCCATTTTTTTAAAATTTTGGTGCAGAGTTACCCTTAATATCCATACAAGACCTGAAGGGCCTAGTAATGGAATTTTGGGGGACCCCCACGCATTTTTTTTAAATTTTTCAATGACTTTCATGTGTATTGTCGGGACTGACAATTCATTAATAGCCGGCACTATTGCTAGCACTTTTAAATGACTTTTTTTTCCTTTAGAAATGTAATTTTGCTCTCAGACCGTTATAAACGCGGGAAATATGCGCTACTTTACAGGCATACTATAGACACCCCCCAGGTATGAAATTTAAAGGTATATTTTACTTTTATTGTTTCACTTTAAGCATTATTAAAATCACTACTCCCGAAAAAATGGCCGTTTTTAAAACTTTTTTTTGCATTGATACATGTCCCCTGGGGCAGGACCCAGGTCCCCAAACACTTTTTATGACAATAACTTGCATATTAGCCTTTAAAATTAGCACTTTTGATTTCTCCCATAGACTTTTAAAGGGTGTTCCACGGCTTTCGAATTTGCCGCGAACACCCCAAATTGTTCGCTATTCGGCGAACTGTCGAACAGCCAATGTTCGAGTCGAACTCATGTTCGACTCGAACAGACAGCCCATCCCTAGTCTACATTGACAATTAAAGTTGCGCAATAAAAATACAGTACCAACTTTAGATTAATGAACTCTTTATTGTGAAAATTGTATGATAAACAAAGCCAGTCATACAGATTGTTTTTTTAATCATAACATTTGAAAGAAAAAATTCTTGAAGGGTGTTGGAGGGTGGACAGAAGGTTGATGCCATTATCGCTGACCACCATTCCTGGCTCAAGCTTCCATGGCATGAACCACCTCTGGGCTTGTCTTTGCAGAGCTGAAAGAATCTCTGCTCCGGTGTGGCTCCTTTTCCCTAGATAGACCAGTTGAAGCACTGTATGGCACCTTTTAGCCTAGTTGAAAAGCCCCTTGAACACTAAGCGGGTACTGGTGGTTCATAGGACAATTCAGCATAGGAGGGCAAGGAAGAGGAGGAAGGGGTGGAGCTGACAGATCTAACATCATCTCCACTAGGGATGAGCTTCGAGTTCGAGTCGAACTCACGTTCGACTCGAACATTGGCTGTTCGCAAGTTCGCCGAACAGTGAACAATTTGGGGTGTTCGCGGCAAATTCGAATGCCGCGGAACACCCTTTAAAAGTCTATGGGAGAAATCAAAAGTGCTAATTTTAAAGGCTTATATGCAAGTTATTGTCATAAAAAGTGTTTGGGGACCCGGGTCCTGCCCCAGGGGACATGGATCAATGCAAAAATTTTTTTAAAAACGGCCGTTTTTTCAGGAGCAGTGATTTTGATAATGCTTAAAGTCAAACAATAAAAGTGTAATATCCCTTTAAATTTTGTACCTGGGGGGTGTCTATAGTATGCCTGTAAAGGGGCGCATTTTTCCTGTGTTTAGAAAAGTCTAACAGCAAAATGACATTTGGAAGGAAAAAACTCATTTAAAACTACCCGCGGCTATTGCATTGCCGACAATACACATAGAAGTTCATTGATAAAAACGGCATGGGAATTCCCCACAGGGAAACCCCGAACCAAAATTAAAAAAAAAAAAATGACGTGGGGGGGGTCCTCCTAAATTCCATACCAGGCCCTTCAGGTCTGGTATGGATATTAAGGGGAACCCCGGCCAAAATTTAAAAAAAAAATGACGTGGGGTTCCCCCTAAATTCCATACCAGACCCTTCAGGTCTGGTATGGATTTTAAGGGGAACCCCGCGCCAAAAAAAAAAAAAAAACGGCGTGGGGTTCCCCCAAAAATCCATACCAGACCCTTATCCGAGCACGCAACCTGGCAGGCCGCAGGAAAAGAGGGGGGGACGAGAGTGCGGCCCCCCCTCCTGAACCGTACCAGGCCACATGCCCTCAACATTGGGAGGGTGCTTTGGGGTAGCCCCCCAAAACACCTTGTCCCCATGTTGATGTGGACAAGGGCCTCATCCCCACAACCGTGGCCGGTGGTTGTGGGGGTCTGCGGGCGGGGGGGCTTATCGGAATCTGGAAGCCCCCTTTAACAAGGGGACCCCCAGATCCCGGCCCCCCCCCTGTGTGAAATGGTAAGGGGGTACTTACCCCTACCATTTCACTAAAAAAGTGTCAAAATAGTTAAAAATGACAAGAGACAGTTTTTGACAATTCCTTTATTTAAATGCTTCTTGTATCTTCCTTCATCTTCTTCTTCTTCTGGTTCTTCTGGCTCTTCTGGTTCTTCCTCCGGCGTTCTCGTCCAGCATTTCCTCCGCGGCGTCTTCTACCTTCTTCTCCTCGGGCCGCTCCGCACCCATGGCATTGAGGGGAGGCTCCCGCTCTTCTCTTCATCTTCTTCTTCATCCTCTTCTCTTCTTCCTTCTTCTCTTCTTAATTTTCTTATCCGGGCCGCTCCGCATCCATGCTGTGGCATGGAGGGAGGCTCCCACTGTGTGACGGCGTCTCCTCATCTGACGGTTCTTAAATAACGGGGGGCGGGGCCACCCGGTGACCCCGCCCCCCTCTGACGCACGGTGACTTGACAGGACTTCCCTGTGACGTCACGGGGAATGCCACAGGAAAGTCCCGTCATGTCCCGTGCGTCAGAGGGGGCGGGGTCACCGGGTGGCCCTGCTCCCGTTATTTAAGAACCGTCAGATGAGGAGACGCCGTCACACAGCGGGAGCCTCCCTCCATGCCACAGCATGGATGCAGAGCGGCCCGGATAAGAAAATTAAGAAGAGAAGAAGAGAAGAAGAGAAGAAGGAAGAAGAGAAGAGGATGAAGAAGAAGATGAAGAGAAGAGCGGGAGCCTCCCCTCAATGCCATGGGTGCGGAGCAGCCCGAGGAGAAGAAGATAGAAGATGCCGCGGAGGAGATGCTGGACGAGAACGCCGGAGGAAGAACCAGAAGAGCCAGAAGAACCAGAAGAAGAAGAAGATGAAGGAAGATAGAAGAAGCATTTAAATAAAGGAATTGTCAAAAACTGTCTCTTGTCATTTTTAACTATTTTGACACTTTTTTAGTGAAATGGTAGGGGTAAGTACCCCCTTACCATTTCACACAGGGGGGGGCCGGGATCTGGGGGTCCCCTTGTTAAAGGGGGCTTCCAGATTCCGATAAGCCCCCCCGCCCGCAGACCCCCACAACCACCGGCCACGGTTGTGGGGATGAGGCCCTTGTCCTCATCAACATGGGGACAAGGTGTTTTGGGGGGCTACCCCAAAGCACCCTCCCAATGTTGAGGGCATGTGGCCTGGTACGGTTCAGGAGGGGGGGGGCGCACTCTCATCCCCCCTCTTTTCCTGTGGCCTGCCAGGTTGCGTGCTCGGATAAGGGTCTGGTATGGATTTTTGGGGGAACCCCACGCCGTTTTTTTTTTTTTTTTTTGGCGCGGGGTTCCCCTTAAAATCCATACCAGACCTGAAGGGTCTGGTATGGAATTTAGGGGGAACCCCACGTCATTTTTTTTTTAAATTTTGGCCGGGGTTCCCCTTAATATCCATACCAGACCTGAAGGGCCTGGTATGGAATTTAGGGGGAACCCCACGTCATTTTTTTTTAAAAATTTTGGCCGGGGTTCCCCTTAATATCCATACCAGACCTGAAGGGCCTGGTATGGAATTTAGGAGGACCCCCCCACGTCATTTTTTTTTTTTTTTTAATTTTGGTTCGGGGTTTCCCTGTGGGGAATTCCCATGCCGTTTTTATCAATGAACTTCTATGTGTATTGTCGGCAATGCAATAGCCGCGGGTAGTTTTAAATGAGTTTTTTCCTTCCAAATTTCATTTTGCTGTCAGACTTTTCTAAACACAGGAAACATGCGCCCCTTTACAGGCATACTATAGACACCCCCCAGCTACGAAATTTAAAGGGATATTACACTTTTATTGTTTGACTTTAAGCATTATTAAAATCACTGCTCTTGAAAAAATGGCCGTTTTTAAAACTTTTTTTTGCATTGATCCATGTCCCCTGGGGCAGGACCCAGGTCCCCAAACACTTTTTATGACAATAACTTGCATATAAGCCTTTAAAATTAGCACTTTTGATTATTCATGTTCGTGTCCCATAGACTTTAACGGTGTTTGCGTGTTCGAGCGAACTTTTTTCCTGTTCGCATGTTCTGGTGCGAACCGAACAGGGGGGTGTTCGGCTCATCCCTAATTTCCACCAGTAGGGATGAGCCCGATGTTCGAGTCGAATGTAAGTTCGACTCGAACATCGGTTGTTCGCCTGTTCACCGAACAGCAAACAATATGCCGTGTTTGCGGCAAATTTTAAAGCCCGGACTAGTCTTCCCGTTTGGGGATGTTCCACATATGGTGGCATATCATGTTATTTGTTTTGGAAGTTTTTTGTTGTGGCTTGTGGGGGGGTTTTATTTTGTTGTGCATTTTTTTTTCTCCTTTCTTTCCTCTCATCAGATGCATCCAAGGGGAGAAACCAAGAGGGTTGGAACAGACTTCGATTTGGCGCAACAGTATACTAAGAGATCCATGGAACTATATGTTTTGAGATAATGACAGGTAGAATGAAGATTATATCGTATAATGTGAGAGAGCTTTGCTCATCTGGTAAAAGGGGTCGTCTCTGGCACAAACTGCATCACATGAAGGCAGAGATAGTGTTTCTGCAGGAGACGCACTTTGTGACAGGGTCGGTCCCTCATATGCCTCTTTTTCCATATAATCAGTGGTTCCATGCACCAACACCTGTTCCAAGAGCTAAAGGAGTTACAATTGCTATCCACAACTCGTGTCCCTTGGTACCCATAGAAATAAAAGTAGACCCTGAAGGTCAAATTCTCATTGTTAAGGGTAAGATCTAGGGCCAATATTATGCCCTCACTGCTATATATGCCCCCAACAACCATACTGTTAAATTTCTATCTAAAACTCTGGAAATTTTGGGAAAGTTTAAGGAAGGTTTTTTGGTAGTGGGAGGGGATTTTAATATCACTCTGGATCCCAGTTTGGATACCTCTTCAGAGAAGACTTTTTTGTCTCACAGAGCTTTAAGGCATATTAAACAGCACCTACACTCTTTGCATTTGGTAGACAGTTGGAGGGTGCTGAAGGAGCGGGACAGGGATTTCAGTTATTATTCCAAAACACACAATGCATATTCAAGGATTGATCTGTTGATGGTAGATCAGAATTATTTGAATTCTGTATGTTCATGAACTATTAAGTTAATCACCATATCAGACCATGCTCCTATAAGGTTAACGATTTGTCCTGCATCTGTGGGTAGTATGGAACGAACATGGCAATTGAATGAATCTATTTTGGATGATAAACAGAGTATGGAGACCCTGTCTCGCACATTAGCATCTTATTTTGAAATAATATATCTGAAGAGGTGTCTGATCAAGTGATATGGGAGACCCATAAGGCCGTTATTTGAGGGGAATTGATTTAATTGGGTACACGTATTAGAAAAGAGAGACATAAAGAAATGGTAGAGCTTTTGGAGGAAATACATAAGCTTGAAATTAAACATAAGGCCCATTTAGATCCTCGGGATGTGCAGAGACTGGAGAAATTGTGGATTGACTTCAAGCAGTTTCTCAATCGGAAAGTTCAGAATGAGCATAGGTATTTTGCCCACCGTTTTTATGAACAGGGGAACAAGGGTGAGAAGTTATTGGCTAGACAATTAAAGAAGCAACAAGATTCACACCATGTTCACACTCTAAATGCTCATGATAAACAGATAGTGGACAATAAAGCAATAGTAGCTGAATTCCACAGATTTTATAGGACGTTTTATAATATTGAGCCAATTTCTACAGGTGCTGCAGAGGGTGGACGTGCAGATAGAATTCAGGAATATCTTAAGGCTTCAGATTTTCAGGCCCTCCCATCTGCAGCCCTGTAAGAATTGGAAAAAGCAATCTCTATTGAAAAGTTGGGTGGAGTGATTGCTGCCTTGCCAATGGGTAAGAGCCAGATGGTTTCACAAATATGTATTATAAAAAGTTTTCCTCAATTTTACTGGCCCCTCTTTGTAGGTATCTTAATTCCATCTCAGCCTCCAACCCATTGTTGGCTTACGTGATGGTTCTCCTGAAGCCGGGGAAGGACCCTCAGCGTTGTGCCAGTTATAGACCCATCTCCCTCCTTAATTCTGACAATAAGCTCCTGGATAAGATTCTGGTCCTTAGATTGCAAGATTATATAGTAAAACCAATTCACCCAGATCAAACAGGCTTTATGAAGGGCCAGGAGGCTAGAGATAATACTATTCGGGCCCTGCATGTACTGCACTGGATACATAATGGACTGAATCAGACCCCAAGTGTAATACTTTCAATGGATGCTGAAAAAACATTTGATAGGGTGGGATGGGAGTTTATGGTCGGAGTCTTGAGGGAGATGGGCCTGAGAGAATGGATGATAGGTTGGGTGATGGCACTATATGCAGACCCTAGAGTAAGGGTTAAAGTTAATGGCAGATTATCAGACTATTTCAAGATACAGAATGGGACTAGGTAGGGGTGTCCACTGTCCCTATTAATATTTGCACATGATCTATTGTTATATCTTTCCTCCCCGCAAGAATCTCTGACTGAATTGATGTTCAAGATAAGTAAATTTGGTCTTATATCTAATTTTAAAATAAACATTGAGAAGTCAGTGCTGATGCTGAGCCATGTTTCTCCAGAGATGATAGCCACCCTGCAACAATCCTTTCCCTTTGTCTGGTGTTTTGATTCTATACCCTATTTGGGGACTCATATCTCATCAGATGTAAAACACCTATATGACCTTAATTATCCACTGTATATATACGTAATTTTTTTGAAAATGGATATCTCGGTAACGGCAGCAGCTGCTGCCACAACCGAGGTATCCATCTTTTCAGCGGGCGGTTCTGTACACGATAATGGTGGTCTCTGCGGCGGGTTTGCCACGAGATCACCGTTATCGGCGGCGGGAGAGGTGCCACCCCCCTCCCGCCGCTCTCCCGCACCCTCCGCCGCTTACCGGAGCCGTCGGTAGCGGCGGAGGCGATCGGGTCCTTTCCCTGCTGAGGTATGGAGACGAGTGAGACCAAGATGGTGCCCACCCGTCTCCATACCATGTGACTGCCGGAGCGACGTCATTATGACGGCTCCGCCCACTTCTCTTAAAGGCACAATTTTTTTAGTGTCATTTTTTTAAACAACTTTTTTTTTTTTTTTTGCATCTTAGTCTAAATATGAGATTTGAGGACTTTTTGACCCCAGATCTCATATTTAAGAGGACCTGTCATGCTTATTTCTATTACAAGGGATGTTTACATTCCTTGTAATAGGAATAAAAGTGATCCAAATTTTTTTTTTTTTTAAAAACAGTGAAAAAATAAATAAAATAAAATAAAATAAAAAAAAAAAAAAAAATTTAAATCACCCTGTCCCGACGAGCTCGCGCGCAGAAGCGAACGCATGCGTGAGTAGCGCCCGCATATGAAAACGGTGGTCAAACCACACATGCGAGGTATCGCCCCGACCGGTAGAGTAAGAGCAATAATTCTAGCCCTAGACCTCCTCTGTAACGCAAAACATGCAATCTGTAGAATTTTTTAAACGTCACCTATGGAGATTTTTTTTTTTTTTTTTCCAAAGAAGTTTATTGAAAATTTTCATGTATACAGGGTATAATCAGCAAGTAGATTACATATTATATTACAATGTTCAAAAACGAAAACATACATATTAATGAGGCAGGGTATCCTGTACTCCTCAACAAAGGATGTGTGCGCAGTTTCTCTGGAGGAGGATACATTGAAAGGGGCAATTTTACTAGTGTCAGTAAGTAGTTGTCCATGCCCTGTAAATTGAACTCTGCACCCGATCACCCGAGAGCCATCCACCCCTTGTTGGGGAACTTGCTGTGGATGGAGGGACGATCTGGTACCTTTGAAGTCGGGTTGGACATTGGACGATATGTGGAGATTGCTAAGTCAGAGTCGTTGCAGAATAAAGAAAGAGGGGTGTGCAAACGGCGGTATGAGGTGGGGAGGTGGAGGGGGGTGTGATGAGGGAGGGGGGGTGTTGGGAAGAGGGGGTGGGGGGGTGTTATAAGGACGTGATCTACGCATGTTCTTACTTTGGACCCAGGGGGTGCATCAGCACATGGAGTGTTTGAACTGTGGTGAAAGTAGGGGGAGTGTGTAGTAACCCATCCGGGGTTAGTGGGTTTCACGTGTGGCGAGGACGACCCGGGGTGTCAAGTAATTGGTGAATCGGTGAAATGAGGTCGTGGGGGGTTAGATCTTACGGACGAGGTGATGAGTTGGTGGGAGGTGTATTCTGGGGTGAGGATTGTTTATAGTGGAGCCAGCACGCCCAAGTGTTGTGAAATTTGGATGGGTTGTCTTTGGCCTGGCTAATAAGGTTTTCCATTTCTGCGATTTTGTCAACTCGGTTGATCCATTCTTGTATGGTAGGGGGGGTAGTGGACCTCCAGAGGAGTGGGATACAAAGGTTGGCAGCGTTGATTAGGTGTAGTGTGAGCGATTTTTTATAGGAGCCTAGTGGGGTCTTGGTGTGGTGAAGGAGGTATTGTGCTGGAGAAAAATCTGGCGTGTATGTAGTGATATTGGAGATTAAGTGATGGATCTCCAGCCAAAAAGGTTGGATGATGGGGCAGTCCCACCAAATGTGGAGGAGGGTGCCGTGCGCTGAATTGCATCTCCAACAGGTGGAGGGTATTGTCGGGTGGAAGTGATGCACTTTGTCTGGGGTCCTATACCATTTGGAGAATAGCTTATATCTGTTTTCTTGTGTCGTGACGTTGATTGATCCCTTGTGCATGAGAGAGAAAATCTGGTTCCATTCAATGGGAGAGAGGTCTATAGAAAGATCAGACTCCCATTGACGAACCAGCCTGTCTTCCTTAATTGCATAGTTCGAGTGTAGAAGAGAGTAGATGGAGGATATTAGATGGCGCTGAGGTTCCGTACTAGAGCAGATAAGTTCGAAAGGAGAGAGATCTGTATGCCAGTAAGTAGTTTGTTTGTGGGAGGAGAAAAAATGTCGCAGTTGGAGATATTTAAAGAAAGGGATATCGTAGTCAGGGAGGGAGAGTAAGAGATCATTGTAGGATAGGAAGGATCCATTGTGAAAGAAACTATGTGCTCTAGCTTTGAGCGCATGTGTGTTAAGAGTGGGTTCCTTGAGTTGGAGCCCGGGTGGGAATTCCGGGTTGATGTCTAGGGGCGTCATGGGACCAGTGGAAGAGTTGATTGAGAGTGTTTTGCTGGCCATTTTAAATATGGTTAGAGAGGTTCCTATGAGGGGATGTGTTGTGTATTCTTTGGGGATAGACGCAGTTCCTATCCATGGTGCGTTCTGAAGTGGTAGGTTGGCAAAGGAGTCTTCTAAAGAAACCCAGTCCTTCGAGGGGAGGTGGATATGCCAGTCTACTGCTCTGGTCAGATGACAGGCCCAGTAGTATTTTTGAATATTAGGGAGCCCCAGGCCTCCCAAAGGTTTAGGTAAGGTCAGCCTATTCCAGCAGAGACGTGGGGGTTTAGAAGCCCAGATGAAGAGTCTGCACATGTGTTGGTATGATTTGAAGAAAGAGGGCGGTAATTTTATGGGAATGGCCTGAAGGAGGTAGAGGAGTCTGGGGAGGACATTCATTTTGATAATTGCAATTCTACCCATCCAGGAAAAGGATCCCAAATGCCATTTCTGCAGATCACCTTGTAGTGACGTGAGTGCTGATGCGAAGTTGTTCGCGTATAGGTCCTTCAAATTTGCAGGGATCTTAATTCCCAGATAGGATATGGCTTGTTTTTCCCAACTAAAGGGAAAATTGAGTTTGCACTGGGATACCAGAGTGTGGGGCAGGGTGATATTAAGGGCTTTGGATTTCTCAAAATTGATTTTTAGATTGGAAATAGTCTGGAAGTGGGAGAAGTCTGCCAACAAGTTGGGGATGGTGGTGATGGGTTCGGTCAGGAACAGTAAAATATCATCAGCGTAGGCGGCCAGTTTGTATTGCCTGCGTTTAATATCTACGCCTTTAATGGAAGGATTCTCCCTGAGTCTACGAAGTAGAGGTTCCATGGTTAGGATAAAAACCAAAGGTGACAAGGGGCAGCCCTGTCGGGTTCCGTTGGAGACAGAGAAGGCGTCTGACAGGGTACCATTAACTCGGATTCTCGCCGTAGGGAGAGAGTATAGGGCCATAATCATCTGTAGCATGCGGGGTGGAAGGCCTATCGCCCGTAGCGTGGCTTCCATGTAATCCCAGGCCACCCTGTCAAACGCCTTCTCTGCATCGAGGGAGAGGAGGAATCCCGGGGTAGAGGTGGTGGAGAGCCAATGATGAATGTTCAGCGCCTTTGTGGTGTTGTCCCGGGCCTCCCTGCCCGGGACAAAACCAGCCTGATCTAGCGATACAAGGTTTGGGATAAGGGGCAGGATGCGATTCGCTAATGTTTTGGCGTATAATTTAACATCTACATTGAGTAGAGATATTGGGCGATAGTTTGAAACCAACGTGGGATCTTTGCTAGGTTTGGGGATGAGGGTTACATGTGCTTCTAGGATTTCCTTGTGGGATGGTGAGTTCGGAGTGAGATTGTTGAGGGCTTTGGTGAGGTTGGGGGTCAGTAAGGTCGGGAATGTTTTGTAGTAACTGACCGATAGTCCATCTGGGCCAGGGCTCTTGCCTGTTTTCATTTGTTTCAATGCTAAAAGGATTTCTTCAGTGGAAAGAGGTTGGTCCAGGTTTTGGGAGTCGTTTAAGGAGAGGGGGGTGGGGCTGTATTGCGTTAAAAAGTCAGAAATAGCAGTCGTGCGGTCCGTATGATTCGTCTGAAGTTGTGTTTTTGGGAGGTTATAAAGGTTAGAGAAGTAACGAACGAATTGGTCCGAGATTTCTTTGTTAGAGACCGCTACATCACCTGCTGGGCGGCGTATTTTATGGATCGTCTGTGGCGCCCTCTTTGATTGGAGAGCTCTCGCGAGAAGTTTGCCGGCTTTATTACTGAATTCATAATAAAGCTTTTGCGTTAGTGCAAATTTTCGTTTTAGAGTGCTGTTGAGCGTCTCCAGGAGTTCCCCTCTGGCTGCAGTGAGGGCAGCCAGAGCTGACGTCTCCAGTGATGCCTTGTGCGCCTGTTCTAGCGTACGAATGCGTGTGGTTAATTCCTTGATACGTTCATTTCTATACTTGTTCCTTTGTGTAGCCATGGCTATCAATTCACCCCGTACGACGCATTTGTGTGCGGCCCAGATGACTGATGGTGTAGTGGTCTCAGAGGAGTTTTCAGTAAAGTAATTTGAGAGGCAGTCGGACAATCGTTTTGTGTTGACTGGGTCAGTCAAGAGGGAACTATCTAATCTCCAAATGGGGTTCTTGGGGCGCGCTGCGGGTATAATAAGAGTCATTGAAATGGGGTTGTGGTCAGAGAGTATGGACGGATCAATAGAGGCTTTGGTTAGGTTAGTCAAATCGTTCTGAGACAGGAAGAAATGGTCTAATCTACTATACTTGCCGTGTGGAGCAGAAAAGAAGGTAAAGTCCTTCGCTGTGGGGTTCAATGTGCGCCACGTGTCGTGGAGCAGTAAATTGTGTAGTTGTAGTTTAATAGCTTTGAGTGCCCTGTAAGTCAAAGATGAGGTACCGCTTGATGTGTCCATGGAAGGGTTAAGAGCAACATTAAAGTCGCCGCCGACAATTAGTGTGCCCGACTGGAAGCTAGTGAGGTGTTGGAGAGTGGAGCGGAAGAAGGATACTTGTTTGGTGTTTGGCGCATATATGTTGGCTATCGTGAGATGTTTACCATAGATGGAACCCTTAAGAAAGAGAAATCTGCCTTGAGGGTCTCTCTGTACTGCGGTAACTGAGAAAGGGCAATGTTTCGAGATCAGAATGGAAACGCCTTTTGATTTTGCTATGTCGTTGGAGGAGTGGAAGACTGTGGGGAAGTAATGGTCCATAAGTTTTGGGATTGCGTCAGTTCGGAAATGGGTTTCCTGTATCAGTGCTATTTGGGTCTTTGATTGACGTAGGCAGTATAAGAGTTTGGACCTCTTTTCAGGGGTGTTAAGCCCCCTAATGTTGAGTGAGCATAGTTTGATGGAGTTGGTTGGAGGTTGCACATTTAAGTCACGGGGATTGGTGGTATTCGTGGGCATCGTGGGGTAGGTGGGTTGTAAGGATAGAGGGGAATTGGGAGAAGGGAGTCACCGCCGGGTTAGGGAGGGGTCGTGACACGTCAGTCACTGGTGGGGAACCGAAGAGTTGTGGAGAGGGATGTCCACAACCTCAGTGAGGGTGGGTATCGGTCGGGTACAATGCACGGCCAAAACGCGGGCACCCTATGAAGGTACCGCGCTCCGGTCAGCACCTGTTTTGGGGTTGGTCTAACACAGGACAGTGAAGAGAGAGCTCAGTCAAATGTAGTCAGACTGGAGCTAAAACTATAAACGATATAAAAAGTAAAAGAAAAGGTGGAAATCGTCACCCGCCGCCACAGGATGGTAGATAATACGGTGGAAGGTATGACTTTAAGCATATCTGGTGGGGAACTAGCGGTTGAAGCCTATATGCAGTAGTTATACAGGGGGGGGGTAAATGGTTGGACAGGTGGGTGTAATCCAGTGGGATCAGCTGTCCCTTCCAGCCTGGGTGCGTAGAAAATCAGAGTGTAGTACCGCAGCCCCCCGGTGAGTTCGCGGGTGGCTGGTGCGTCTCGTAGCCAGGCTTGGAGGGAGAGCCGGTCCTGTGGCATGAAAAACAGGTAATACAATAATATATACATGAGGACGTTGATGTGAGCTAGAGAAAGAGGCCCCATAGAACACCCAGGGCGTTACATCAGTCTACATAAGTATAACTGCTAATATCAAGTGCTATGGGAGCTAAAATAAGTGCATATTATGACAGTAAAGCTACCGTGTACATCTAAAGAAGCGTCCTCAGGCATTAATGCTTTCCTGTTGAGGTAAAGATGAAAGAGTACCCAGAGGGGAGAACGTAGCTTATGCAAGCAGTGGGTATACCCCACTGCAGGTACCTCGTCCGTCGATCTGTGAAGCGTGACCTTCTGGGGTACGAGAGGGTCGACCTGTCAGAAGAGCTGTCTCTCTTGATTGTAGTCAGGAGGCCAGTCATGGGGTGAGCGGTGTGGTCGTGGGTAGCAATGTTCGTGTGTTTTTCCTTCGCTGAGTGCGATTCGGCGGAACTGCAGGGCTCGGCCATCTGCGTCGTAGTGGGAGGAAGCGGATCACACAGTTGGTACAGACCGTAGTGTTGGAAAAGGGGTCTCGCGATGGTGAGCGGAGTCCGGCGTCGGATCAGGAAGAGCGCAACACCCAGTTTGACGTCATCTCCTCAAGGGGTGCGGTTTTGAGTCCTCTGGAATCCTGGGAAATGTAGTAGAGGGCAGGTTAGTTGTTGTTGGGCAGACTTCGAGGGCAGTGCTAAGAGTTTGGTCCAATGGGGAGAGCTGCCGTTGAAAGTTTCACTTCGTGGTGACTCGGTAGTTCATGAGCGGGGTGTGTGAGAGAGCGCAATCACATTGCCTGTGGTTAACTGAGAGAACTCGTGGCAGATGGGCACTCGTTTGGCCGAAATGGCCACTTAGTGCTGTGCAGTGGGGCACCCGGGCATATTAACTTGGTGCAAGACAAAGTGAAAAGCAGAAATAAAAATAAAGAATACTGGGTAACTGAGACAAAAGAGAACAACAAGTTTAACAACCCAAAGTTGAGGGGTCTCTCATGGCTCGTCAATCAGAGAGGGCCAACAGGGCCAGCCGAGAGAAAAAGGGGGTACGTCGTGTGTCCTTTTCAGCGGCCCCGGCGGGCTCTTCTGGACTGGGGGGGTTCAGGTGAGGCTGGGGCCCTGTTGCGGTAGTAGTCTGCCCTGTAATTGTGGGCAGAAGGAGAGCGTCTCCTGCGGAAGCTGGAATTCTGAGTCTCCATGGGGGATTCCCGCTCCGTAGCGTTAGGGATGCTCCGATGACGGAAAGGAGCGTACCAGTTAGGCACCTGCATCATGGGGATGCCAAGTTGGTCGCAGAAGTGTGGCAGATCCTCGGGTACCCTTAAGAGGGCAGAGCGGCCCTGGGAGGAGGCGGACAGGCAGAATGGGAATTTCCATTTGTAAGGAATGTTCCTCTCCCTCAGGACGTCCAGTAATGGCTTGAGATCTCGCCTGTGTTGTAGTGTGATGCCTGACAAATCCTGATAGATTTGAATAGGGGCGCTGCCGTGGAGGATTTGCCGCTGACCTCTTGCTTGCTTCAGAATTTCCTCTTTTGTTTTGTAGTCCACCAGGCAGCAAACAATATCGCGTGGGGGATCATTTTCCCTGCCTTTAGGGCGCAATGCCCGGTGGATCCTATCCATTGGAATTGGGGTTTGGGGAGGCCTTTGAAGGAGGTTATTGAAGACGGCCGTGACAGCCGGGGTGATTTGGTCGCCTTCTATTGCTTCGGGCATACCGCGGACCCTGAGATTGTGGCGTCTGCCGCGGTTGTCCAGGTCCTCGATGTGCCTTTGCATGTCCCGCAAGTGCAGCGTGTGGGAGTCAACTGAGGAGGCAGTGGAGCGAATGGCCATGTCGTGGCGTTCCGTTACTCTTTCCACTACGGTCACCCTGTCGGTTAGGTCCCGCATATCAAGTCGCAGCTCTGAGATGGCTGCGGCCAGGGATTCCTTAATTTCGTCCGCAATGGATCGAAGATCGTGTAGGTAAATCGGTGTTTGTAGCCCGGAGTCAGTGGATGTCCCTCCTGCGTGAGGGGGAGCAGGAGGAGAGGAAGTCTGAGGCAGGATGAGTATTGATGATGGTTGTGCCTGGGAAGGCCCGTTCTGTGAGGACGCCATATTGCTCCTGGTGTTCCGGAACATCTCCGGGATATTATGGCTATGGGACCCCGGTGGAGCCCTGGGGGAGCGGGAACGAGAGGCGGAGGAGGATCGGGAGGCCGTCCCCATAGTGTGGCTCAATTGTCGGTGCAAATACCTTCGGTAATAGTCGGTTTATTCCCGTGGCGGCAGGAGCTCTGGGATCAAGCGTCTCTCCTCATGCCAGGTCAGGCCACGCCCCTATAGTTCTTATATTTTATGTCTGGAGAAAAAGAGATTTAATCTCCCCATGGAAAGGCTTCTATACAGTAAGAGCAGTGAAAATGTGGAATAGGTTCCGTTGGGAACTAGTTTTAGCCAGCCAAGTAGTTTTAAAAAAGGTCCGGTGTCCTAATGTCATTGAGACCCCTTTTCTGGGTGTGATGATGCCAAGCAAAAGTCCACCGCCAGATCACCTATGGAGATTTTTAAGGGTAAAAGTTTGACGCTATTCCACGAGCGGGCGCAATTTTGAAGCGTGACATGTTGGGTATCAATTTACTTGGCGTAACATTATATTTCACAATATAAAAAAATGGGCTAACTTTACTGTTGTCTTTTTTGTTTTTTCAAAAAAGTGAATTTTTTCCAAAAAAAGTGCGCTTAGAAGACCGCTGCGCAAATACGGTGCAAAAAAAAGTATTGCAATGACCGCTATTGTATTCTCTAGGATGTTAGAAAAAAAACAATATATAATGTTTGGGGGTTCTAAGTAATTTTCTAGCAAAAACAACTGTTTTAAACTTGTAAATACCTAAAATCCAAAATGAGGCTGGTCTTGAAGTGGTTAAGGACCCTTGGTGGCTTCTATATCAAAGGATTTGCAGAGATGGAGAAGTCATACTGGTTTGGCAGGGTAAATGCTCTTAAAATGAGTATAATTCCTAGGATCACTTACATTTTACATACAGTATCTATAGCACTCCCACAGATATTCTTTAACCACTTGCTGACCGCCTCACAACGATATACGTCGGCAGAATGGCACGGGCAGGCAGAATCACGTACATACGTGATCTGCCTCCCGCAGACGGGGGGTCCAATCGGACCCCCCCTGTGCCCGAGGCGGTCGGCATTACTCCCCCGGTGATCAGAGGTGAGGGGGAGGCCATCCATTCGTGGCCACACCCTCATGATCGCTCCCGGCCAATGAGATCATTCCTCTGCCTCTGTAATGTAAACAGAGGCAGAGGAAGTGATGTCATCTCTCCTTGAGTCGGTCTTTTCGTTCCGGCACCGAGGAGAGAAGACATTAATGTGAGTTTGCACAACATTACACTTACAGTAGAACACGCAGGCACACTTTTCACCCCCAGTCACCTCCCGATCACCCCCAATCACCCCCCTGTACCCTCTGTCATAGTGACACCAATAGCAGGTTTTGTTTTTTTTTGCATTGGTGTCAGCTTGTGACAGTTATAAGTATTAGGGCAGTTAGGGTTAGCCCCCTTTAGGTCTGGGGTACCCCCCTTTAGGTCTAGGGTACCCCCCTAACCCCCCTAATAAAGGTTAACCCCTTGATCACCAGTGCCAGTGTCACTAAGCGATCATTTTTCTGATCGCTGTATTAGTGACACAGGTGACGCTAGTTAGGGTGGTAAGTATATAGGTTAGCCATCAGCGTTTTATAGCGACAGGGACCCCCACATACTACCTAATAAAGGTTTTAACCCCCTGATTGCCCCCTAGTTAACCCTTTCACCAGTGATCACCGTATAACTGTTACGGGTGATGCTGGTTAGTTAGTTTGTTTATTATAGTTTATTATAATTTTAGGGCACCCGTCGTTTATTACCTAATAAAGGTTTAACCCCCTAATTACCCGGCGGTGATATAAGTTACGTTTTTAGGGTCAGATAAGGTCTGCGTCGCCCCAGGCACCATCAGGTTAGCGCCAGTACCGCTAACACCCACGCACGCAGCATACACCTCCCTTAGTGCTATAGTATCTGAACAGATCAATACCTGATCCGATCAGATCTATACTAGCGTCCCCAGCAGTTTAGGGTTCCCAAAAACACAGTGTTAGCGGGATCAGCCCAGATACCTGCTAGTACCTGCATTTTGCCCCTTGGCCCAGCCCTGCCAAGCCCACCCAAGTGCAGTATCGATCGATCACTGACACTTACAAAACACTAAGCACACATAACTGCAGCGTTCGCAGAGTCAGGCCTCATCCCTGCGATCGCTAACAGTTTTTTGGTAGTGTTTTAAATCAGTCGCTAACATTCAGGAGCTTTTTTGCCTGTGAGTCTCACTAGTGTACCCCTAAATTAAGAGCCCAAAATGGCAAATCGAAGGTACACTAGTGAAGAGACCTACAAGTTTCTGAGCATGACAGATAGTGAAGAGGAAGTCACTCATCTGTCAGATTCAGGCTCAGAATACGATCCTATAGAGGACAGCGGCTCCATGACAGATAGCTCTGACGACAGAGTTGTGGTCCCTGCCAAGGTCAGGCGTACCAGACCCCAAACTTCTTCTTCTGTCCTTGATGTGCAAGAACCGCAGGTCCCTCGTATGGAGCAGAGAAGTACTAGCGCCACTATTCCTTCTGGTGAACTGGCAAGCACCAGCGGCCTAGTACACCCTGGTCGTACATCCAGCACTGCAGTATCACGTGGTGACGTGGCGCGTCCCATAAGTGTAGTTCAAGTTGGCGAGGTGGCAAGCACTAGTAGTGTCCCACTGCCACCAAGAAGATGAACACAGGCCCGATGTGCCCATAATGTCCTTCCTGCTGCATTCGCCAATCTGAATTGGGAACTCACCACTTCTGCAGTACCCGTATTTTCCCCATTCACTGGCCAACCCGGAATTCAGGTTGAAACAGTTGATTTTACGCCACTGGATTTTTATTTGCTGTTTTTCACCGAAGATCTCTATAGATCTATTGTGGACCAAAGCAATTTATACGCTGGTCAACACATCGTCACTATTCCCCAGTCCTCCCTTGCCAGAGATTGGAGACCAATTACGGTCTCCGAATTTAAGATCTTTCTGGGCCTTTCCCTCAACATGGGCATAACCAAAAAGAGTGAGTTGCGGTCATATTGGCCCACTGACCCAATTCACCATATGCCCTTGTTCTCTGCCTCCATGACCAGGGCACGATACAAGCAGATTTTGCGGTTCATGCACTTCAACAACAATGAACTCTGTCGTCATCGCGGAGACCCTGAATATGGCTCTACAAAATTCGGCCCCTCGTAAACCACTTCAACCAGCATTTTGCAGACTTGTTTACTCCCCATCAAGTTGTCTGCGTTGATGAGTCCCTGATTAAATTTACTGGCTGCTTGTCATTCAAACAGTACCTTCCCAGCAAGCGTGCCAGATTCGGGGTCAAGATGTATAAGCTCTGTGACAGGGCCACAGGCTATACATGTAGTTTTATGGTTTACGAGGGCAAAGATAGTCACGTAGAGCCGACAAACTGCCCTGACTACATAGGAAGCGCTGGCAAGGTTGTGTGGGACTTGGTGTCACCCTTATTCGGAAAGGAGTACCACTTGTACATGGACAATATTACACGGGCGTGCCACTTTTTAGTTACCTTTTTGATTAACAGATTGGAGCATGTGGCACCGTGCGACCTAATCGCCGGGGCTTTCCCCAGCGGCTTGTAGATTCCCGTCTTAGGCTGGGGGAGAGAGCCTGCTTGCAGGGTAATAACTTGCTTGCTATGAAGTGGAGGAATAATAAGAATGTTTTCGTTCTTACCTCCCTTCATGCAGACACGACGGTCCAAATTACTACGGCGACTGGTGTTGTGGAGAAACCCCTCTGTGTCCATGAATATAACCAAAATATGGGAGGGGTGGACCTCAACAACCAGTTATTGGCCCCATACCTAGTTGCCCGTAAGGCCAGACGCTGGTACAAGAAAGGGTCTGTTTATTTATTCCAATTGGCTTTGCTGAACGCTCATGTGCAAGAGCTTCAGCATGGACTGGATCCTTCCTTAAATTCCAGGAAGAGATCGTCAGAACCTTTCTGTTTCCAGACGGTGCTCCACCTCACCTTCCCCAACCAAATGTAGTAAGCCGACTGCATGAAAGGCATTTTCCTTATGTCCTCCCGAGTACCCCTACCCAACGAGCCCCCCAAAGAAGATGTTGTGTCTGCAGCAAGCGCGGATAAAGGTGTGACACCCGGTATTATTGTCCTTCCTGTCCTGACAATCCTGGTCTATGCATTGGTGAATGTTTTGAACGCTACCATTCACTAGTTGAGTATTAGTGTAGGGTACAGCACTGCACAGACTAGGACACACTTTCACAGGGTCTCCCAAGATGCCATCACATTTTGAGAGACCCAAACCTGGTACTAGTTGCAAAAGTTAAAGTTACTAAAAAAGTGTAAAAAAAAAAAAATGTATTCTATTCTGCAATGTTTTATTGTTTTATTGTTTTATTGTTAATTTGTTTTACCATGTTTGCTTTTCAGATATGCAATTTTTTTATACTTTACTGTTTACTGTGTTTTGTTGGTAACCATTTTTTTTGTTTTCAGGTACGCCATTCAGCTGCAGAGCGGATTTATTTATCTTGACAGCAACAGCGTTTGCTCCCATGATACATAAAGCCGTGACTCCAGCGCTGTCAGAGGTGATTTCACCACCACAGTTACATACTTCAGCATATATGCCGAAGTGTGGGGGCATCAGTGGGTGGAGGAGCTATTTGCTCCTACCTTTTGTGGGAGGATGCCCCCATGCTTTGGCATATATATATTTTAGGCACAGGTTGCGTTAAATGCTTTATTTTTTACTTTTTTTTGTATTTGCTTTGCAGGTATGGCAAGTCTTACTGTTATACTGTAATGTTACCTTGTTTTATTGTTAACCATCATTTGCTTAGCAGGTACGCCATTCAGTTACAATACGGATTTATTTATCTTGACAGCAACAGCGTTTGCTCCCACGATACATAAAGCCGTGACTCCAGCGCTGTCAGAGGTGATTTCACCACCACAGTTACATACTTCAGCATATATGCCGAAGCGCTGGGGCAGCAGAGGGCGGAGGAGCGATTTGCTCCTAACTTTTGCGGGAGGATGCTTCGGCATATATATACGGTGCATGTATGCCCATCATTAGAAGTGGGTGGATGAAGGGAGATATTCTAATGGTGGGCATACCCACCGATCAATGTCTTTTTTTCGTTCAGCCCACAGCAGTGGTGGCCCATCCATAGGGGGCGCCCGGGCGCCGCCCCCCCTTCTGTGTAGTCACAAAAAAAAAAGAAATTAAAAATTTTTTAAAACTGCCCCTTTAAGAAAAAAAAAAAAAGTCCTTTAACATAGTGCACTGTGTTCGAGCGCCGGACACAGTGCACTATGGCAAGTGCCACGTCAATGCAATCACGAGATTGCAGACGCGGCGCTTCATTTGCAGCCGTTTATCCCGCCTTGGGGCGCTTCCTGAAGCGCTGAGTAGCTTCCGCCCGGCACTATTACTATGGCCGGGCGGTTTGATTGACATCTGAGGTTTGATGTCACTTCCTGTTGTCTCTGTCCCGGGTGCAATGAGAAAGAGATAACAGGAAGTATACAGAGCGTATCTCTCCATTGCTTCTGGAAGGAGATACCGCCGGAGAGGCGAGGACGAGGAGAGGAGAGGACAGGACAGGACAGGGAGGAGAGGAGAGGACAAGGAGGAGAGGAGAGCAGAGGACAACACAGTCAGCATGGTAAGTGCCGCTGCTGTGTTGGGGGGATCTGTCTTAGCATTTTTTAAACCTGCTGGAGGTTTTGTGTTCTTTCTGTGAGATACATATTGGCATGGGGGTTTTCTCTGAGAGCTTTGAGCCAGCCCCTGCCTGTGTTACAAAAGATCCGGAGCAATAATAGAGAACTCTTCTGGTCTGATCTGCACACTGGCTCTCCCTCCCGCACTAACTTTGGGATAACAAGATAAGATAAGAGAAGAGTCGTGTCAGTGAGTACACTTGCTATCACACTGATCCAGCCTGTCCCTGACAAAACACTAGCCCTGCAGCCGCAAAACAGATGCCTCTGATCCTTCCCACGCGCTCCCCCCTCCTCTCCCTGTGCTTGATAATGAAGTCCCTTCCAGCCAGCTACTATCTGTAATGTTAACCACTGCACAGTGCCTCTCTGATCCTCCCCCATGCTCTCCCCCTCCTCTACTTAGGCTTGATAACAGAGGTCACTGCAATGACTCCTTTTCAGCCTCACAGACTGCACACCTCCCGTCCCTGCTTTCTCTGCATGCCTGGTTGCTGTGAATCTCCCTGAGCTCCCTCAAACACCACAGTAGAAGAGAGGGCACATTTAGGGTCGGTTCACATTGCTGCAATGTCAGAAATTACATGTGATTCGCACCGCACTGCTGTGCAAATCTCATGTGATGTCTGTGTGATGCAAATTCAGCCATACAGATAGTATGGCTGAAATCGCATTCAGACCAAACTCACACAGGACCCATTTTTTGATCAGCACCAGAATCGGATCACATAGGTGTTCACACCCATGTGATCCAATTCCTGTCCAAATTCACAGTTCGCACTGCGATATGCAAACTTTACTGGAGGTGTCATTAACATTGTATTGACACCCCCAGCAGTTCGCAAAGGGCAGTGTAAACTGCCTGCGAGCTGCATGCGATGCAGGAACCCGTACTGGATTCGCAGGGTTCCCGCATTGCTGCAGTGTGAACGGAGCCTAAGAGTACCCATCTTGCTCAGCAGTAGCCTAGCCTGTCATCACCAATTCTGGCCCTACTACCCGCACTACCTGCGATTTCTGCAGGGAAGCAAGCAGCAAGTACTTCTGGCTCCCTTGCGAGCCTGGCCAACCACAACTCACAAATGGCTGTCAGTAAAACACTTTGGCGAAAAAAAAAGTCTGTTATTCTGAACTGTGCATGCGCAGTCTGAAGTCAGCCATTTAGAGAACTGCGTTTTGATGTGCACAGTGGCTGCGTTTTGATGTGCACAGTGGCTGCGTTTTGATGTGCACAGTGGCTGCGTTTTGATGTGCACAGTGGCTGCGTTTTGATGTGCACAGTGGCTGCGTTTTGATGTGCACAGTGAGGGGTGGGGGTTTTTTTACAAATTTTTCAGTTTGTTTACGCCCCCCCAAAAATTTTGAGCACCAGCCGCCACTGGCCCACAGGCTTCCATGTTTTTCTCTGGCTCTCCTGTCCCAACAGGGAACCTGAGAATGCAGCCAGTGATTCAGCCAGCTGACCATAGAGCTGATCAGAGACCAGAGTGGCTCCAAACATCTCTATGGCCTAAGAAGCCAGAAGCTACAAGCATTTCATGACTTAGATTTTGCCGGATGTAAACAGCGCCATTGGGAAATTGGGAAAGCATTTTATCGCTCCGATCTTGGTGTAGTCGGATGCTTTGAGGGTAGAGGGGAGATCTAGGGTCTAATAGACCCCAGTTTTTTCAAAAAAGAGTACCTGTCACTACCTATTGCTATCATAGGGGATATTTACATTCCCTGAGATAACAATAAAAATAATTAAAAAAATGAAAGGAACAGTTTAAAAATAAGATAAAAAAGCAAAAAAATAATAAAATAAAGAAAAAAAAAAAAAAAGCACCCCTGTCCCCCCCTGCTCTTGTGCAAAGGCGAACGCAAGCGTCGGTCTGGCGTCAAATGTAAACATTAATTGCACCATGCATGTGAGGTATCACCGCGAAGGTCAGATCAAGGGCAGTAATTTTAGCAGTAGACCTCCTTTGTAAATCTAATGTGGTAACCTGTAAAGGCTTTTAAAGGCTTTTAAAAATGTATTTAGTTTGTCGCCACTGCATGTTTGCGCACAATTTTAAAGCATGTCATGTTTGGTATCCATGTACTCGGCCTAAGAGCATCATTTTTATTTCATCAAACATTTGGGCAATATCGTGTGTTTTAGTGCATTAAAATTTAAAAACGTGTGTTTTTTCCCAAAACAATGCGCTTGAAAAATCGCTGCGCAAATACTGTGTGAAAAAAATAATTAAACACCCACCATTTTAATCTGTAGGGCATTTGCTTTAAAAAATATATATAATGTTTGGGGGTTCAAAGTAATTTTCTTGCAAAAAAAAAATATTTTTTCATGTAAACAAAAAGTGTCAGAAAGGGCTTTGTCTTCAAGTGGTTATAAGAGTTGGTGATGTGTGACATAAGCTTCTAAATGTTGTGCATAAAATGCCAGGACAGATCAAACCCCCCCAAATGACCCCATTTTGAAAAGTAGACACCCCAAGCTATTTACTGAGAGGCATGTAGAGTCCATGGAATATTTTATATTGTGACACAAGTTGCGGGAAAAAGATAATTTTTTTTTTTTTGCACAAAGTTGTCACTAAATGATATATTGCTCAAACATGCCATTGGAATATGTGAAATTATACCCCAAAATACATTCTGTTGCTTCTCCTGAGTACGGGGATACCACATGTATGAAACTTTTTGGGAGCCTAGCCGCGTACGGGACCCCGAAAAGCAAGCACCGCCTTCAGGCTTTCTAAGCGCGTAAATTTTTAATTTCACTCTTCACTGCCTATCACAGTTTCAGAGGCCATGGAATGCCCAGGTGGCACAACCCCCCCAATGACCCTATTTTGGAAAGTAGACAACCCAAGCTATTTGCTGAGAGGTATAGTGAGTATTTTGCAGACCTCACTTTTTGTCACAAAGTTTTGAAAATTGAAAAAAGAAAAAAAAAATGTTTTCTTGTCTTTCTTAGATTTCAAAAACAAATGAGAGCTGCAAAATACTCACCATGCCTCTCAGCAAATAGCTTGGGGTGTCTACTTTCCAAAATGGGGTCATTTGTGTGGGGGTTTGTGCTATCTTGGCATTTTATGGCCTTCGAAACTGTGATAGGTAGTGAGGAGTGAATCAAAAATTTACGCCCTTAGAAATCCTGATTGGTTTTCGGGGCCCCGTACGCAGCTAGGCTGCGGTTTTTATTTTTTGCGCTATAAACGGAAAAATATGATATTTTCTACTTTTTGTTGTAAAAAAATCCAATAAACTCAATTTTAGTCATACATTTAGGCCAAAATGTATTCGGCCACATGTCTTTGGTAAAAATGTCAATAAGCGTATATTTATTGGTTTGTGCAAAAGTTATAGTGTCTACAAACTAGGGTACATTTTCTGGAATTTACACAGCTTTTAGTTTATGACTGCCTATGTCATTTCTTGAGGTGCTAAAATGGCAGGAAATTGCTGAGAGGCATGTTGAGCCCATTGAATATTAATTTTTTTTGTCCCAAGTGATTGAATAATGACAAAAAACATTTTTACAAAAAGTTGTTACTAAATGATATATTGCTCACACAGGTCATGGGCATATGTGGAATTACACCCAAAAATACATTTAGCTGCTTCTCCTGAGTATGGGGATACCACATGTGTGGGACTTTTTGGGAGCCTAGCCGCGTACGGGGCCCCGAAAACCAAGCACCGCCTTCAGGATTTCTAAGGGCATAAATTTTTGATTTCACTCCTCACTTCCTATCACAGTTTTGAAGGCCATAAAATGCCAAGATGGCACAAACCCCCCCAAATGACCCCATTTTGGAAAGTAGACACCCCAAGCTATTTGCTGAGAGGCATGTTGAGTCCATGGAACATTTTATTTTTTGACACAAGTTGCGGGAAAGTGACAATTTTTTTTTTTTTTGTACAAAGTTGTCACTAAATGATATATTTCTCACACAGGCCATGGGCATATGTGGAATTGCACCCCAAAATACATTTAGCTGCATCTCCTGAGTATGGGGATACCACATGTGTGGGACTTTTTGGGAGCCTAGCCGCATACGGGGCCCCGAAAACCAAGCACCGCCTTCAGGATTTCTAAGGGCGTAAAGTTGTGATTTCACTCCTCACTGCCTATCACAGTTTTGAAGGCCATAAAAAGCCCAGATGGCACAAACCCCCCCCAAATGACCCCATTTTGGAAAGTAGACACCCCAAGCTATTTGCTGAGAGGCATGTTGAGTCCATGGAATATTTTATATTTTGACACAAGTTGCGGGAAAGTGAAAATTTTTTTTTTTTTTTGCACAAAGTTGTCACTAAATGATATATTGGTCAAACATGCCATGGGCATATGTGGAATTACACCCCAAAATATATTCTGCTGCTTCTCCTGAGTATGGGGATACCACATGTGTGGGACGTTTTGGGAGCCTAGCCGCATACGGGGCCCCGAAAAAAAGCACTGGCTTCAGGATTTCTAAGGGCGTTAAGTTGTGATTCCACTCCTCACTACCTATCACAGTTTTGAAGGCCATAAAATGGCAAGATGGCACAAAACTCCCCCAAATGACCCCATTTTGGAAAGTAGACACCCCAAGCTATTTGCTGAGAGGCATGGTGAGTATTTTGCAGCTTTCATTTGTTTTTGAAAATGAAGAAAGACAAGAAAAATGTATTTTTTTTTTCTTTTTTCAATTTTCAAAAGTTTGTGACAAAAAGTGAGGTCTGCAAAATACTCACTATACCTCTCAGCAAATAGCTTGGGGTGTCTATTTTCCAAAATGGGGTCATTTGGGGGGGTTGTGCCATCTGGGCATTCCATGGCCTCCGAAACTGTGCTAGGCAGTGAAGAGTGAAATCAAAAATTTACGCCCTTAGAAAGCCTGAAGGTGGTGCTTGGTTTTCGGGGGCCCGTGCGCGGCTAGGCTCCCAAAAAGTCCCACACATGTGGTATCCCCATACTCAGGAGAAGCAACAGAATTTATTTTGGGGTGTAATTTTACATATTCCCATGGCATGTTTGAGCAATATATCATTTAGTGACAACTTTGTGCAAAAAAAAAAAAGATTTGTCTCTTTCCCGCAACTTGTGTCACAATATAAAATATTCCATGGACTCGACATGCCTCTCAGCAAATAGCTTGGGGTGTCTACTTTCCAAAATGGGGTCATTTGGGGGGGGGTTTGAACTGTCCTGGCATTTTATGCACAACAATTAGAAGCTTATGTCACACATCACCCACTCTTCTAACAACTTGAAGACAAAGCCCTTTCTGACACTTTTTGATTACATGAAAAAATAATTTTTTGATTTAATAATTTTTTTGCAAGAAAATTACTTTGAACCCCCAAACATTATATATTTTTTTAAAGCAAATGCCCTACAGATTGAAATGGTGGGTGTTTCACATTTTTTTTTCACACAGTATTTGCGCAGCGATTTTTCAAACGCATTTTTTGGGGAAAAAACACACTTTTTTTAATTTCAATGCACTAAAACACACTATATTGCCCAAATATTTGATGAAATAAAAAAGATGATCTTAGGTCGAGTACATGGATACCAAACATGACATGCTTTAAAATTGCGCACAAACGCGCAGCGGCAACAAAATAAATACATTTTTAAAAGCCTTTAAAAGCCTTTACAGGTTACCACTTTACAGAGGAGGTCTACTGCTAAAATTACTGCCCTCGTTCTGGCCTTCGCGGTGATACCTCACATGCATGGTGCAATTGCTGTTTACATTTGACGCCAGACCGACGCTTGCGTTTGCATTTGCACGAGAGCAGGGGGGGACAGGGGTGCTTTTTTTTTTTTTTTTTTCTTTATTATTTTTTTGCTTTTTTATCTTATTTTTAAACTGTTCCTTTCATTTTTTTTTTTTTTTATTAATTTTATTCTTATCTCAGGGAATGTTAATATCCCCTATGATAGCAATAGGTAGTGACAGGTACTCTTTTTTAAAAAAATTGGGCTCTATTAGACCCTAGATCTCTCCTCTGCCCTCAAAGCATCTGACCACACCAAGATCGGTGTGATAAAATGCTTTCCCAATTTCCCAATGGCGCTGTTTACATTCGGCGAAATCTAAGTCATGAAATGCTCGTAGCTTCCGGTTTCTTAGGCCATAGAGATGTTTGGAGCCATTCTGGTCTCTGATCAGCTCTATGGTCAGCTGGCTGAATCACCAGCTGCATTTTCAGGTTCCCTGTTGGGACAGGAAAGCCAGAGAAAAACATGGAAGACGGTGGGAGGGCATTCTCTCCCACTGCTTGCAAAAGCAGTCTAGAGGCTAATTAGCCACTAGGATTGCTTTTACAAGAAAGCCGACCGCTGGCTGAAAAGAATGATACCAAGATGATACCTAAACCTGCAGGCATCATTCTGGTATAACCACTCAAAGTCCAGCAACATACCAGTACGTTGCTGGTCCTTGTTAGGCATATATTGTAAACTTTTTTTTCATGCAGCCTGTGGGCTGAACGAAAAAAAGATATTGATCGGTGGGTATGCCCACCATTAGAATACCTCCCTTCATCCACCCACTTCTAATGATGGGCATACATGCACCATTTATATATGCCGAAGCATGGGGGCATCCCGCAAAAGGCAGGAGCAAATTGCTCCTCCACCCACTGCTGCCCCCACGCTTCGGCATATATGCTGAAGTTTGTAACTGTGGTGGTGAAATCACCTCCGACAGCGCTGGAGTCACGGCTTTATATATCATGGGAGCAAACGCTGTTGCTGTCAAGATAAATAAATCCGCGCTGCAACTGAATGGCGTACCTGCTAAGCAAATGATGGTTAACAATAAAACAAAGTAACATTACAGTATAACAGTAAGACTTACCATACCTGCAAAGCAAATACAAAAAAAAACATAGTAAAAAATAAAACATTTAACGCAACCTGTGCCTAAAATATATATATGCCGAAGCATGGGGGCATCCTCCCGCAAAAGGCAGGAGCAAATTGCTCCTCCACCCACTGCTGCCTCCACGCTTAGGCATATATGCTGAAGTATGTAACTGTGGTGGTGAAATCACCTCCGACAGCGCTGGAGTCACGGCTTTATATATCTTGGGAGCAAACGCTGTTGCTGTCAAGATAAATAAATCCGCGCTGCAACTGAATGGCGTACCTGCTAAGCAAATGATGGTTAACAATAAAACAAAGTAACATTACAGTATAACAGTAAGACTTACCATACCTGCAAAGCAAATACAAAAAAAAAACATAGTAAAAAATAAAATATTTAACGCAACCTGTGCCTAAAATATATATATATGCCGAAGCATGGGGGCATCCTCCCGCAAAAGGCAGGAGCAAATTGCTCCTCCACCCACTGCTGCCCCCACGCTTCGGCATATATGCTGAAGTATGTAACTGTGGTGATGAAATTAACTCAGACAGCACTGGAGTCACGGCTTTATATATCGTGGGAGCAAACGCTGTTGCTGTCAAGATAAATAAATCCGCGCTGCAACTGAATGGCGTACCTGAAAACAATAAAATGGTTACCAACAAAACACAGTAAACGGTAAAGTATAAAAAATCTGAAAAGCAAACATGGTAAAACATAATAACAGTAAAACATTGCAGAATAGAATAGAGTAAAAAAGAGCAGAACAATAGAGAGAGAATATAGAGAGAGAGAACAATAAAACAACAACTATTTTTGTTTTTTTTATTTTATATTTTTTTGTGTTTTTATTTTTTTTTATTTTTTTTTTATTTTATTTTTTACACTTTTTTTTAGTAACTTTTAACTTTTGTAACTCGTTCCAGGTTTGGGTCTCTCAAAATGCAATGACATCTTGGGAGACCCTGTGTTAGTGTGCCTAGTCTGTGCAGTGCTGAACCCTACGCTAATACTCAACTAATGTATGGTAGCGTTCAAAGCATTCACCCATGCAAAGACCAGGATTGCCAGGACAGGAGGGACAATAAGACCGGGTGTCACACCTAAATCCGCGCTTGCTGCAGACACAACATCTTTTTTGGGGGGCTCGTTGGGTAGGGGTACTCGGGATGGCATAAAGAAAATGCCTCTCATGCAGCCGGCTTACTGCATTTGGTTGGGGAAGGTGAGGTAGAGCACCATCTGGAAACAGAAGGGCTCTGACGATCTCTTCCTGGAATTTAAGGAAGGATCCAGTCTGTCCTAAATCTCTGTATAGCACATGAGCGTTCAGCAAAGCCAATTGAAATAAATAAACAGACACTTTTTTGTACCAGCGTCTGGCCTTACGGGCAACTAGGTACGGCGCCAACAACTGGTCGTTGAGGTCCACCCCTCCCATATTAAGGTTGTATTCGTGGACACAGAGGGGTTTCTCCACAACACCAGTCGCTGTAGGAATTTGGGTCCTCGTGTCTGCATGAAGGGAGGTGAGAACGAAAACATTCTTCTTATCCCTCCACTTCATAGCAAGCAAATTATTATACTTCAAGCAGGCTCTCTCCCCCAGCCTAAGATGGGAATCTACAAGCCGCTGGGGAAAGCCCCGGCGATTAGGTCGCACGGTGCCACATGCTCCAATCTGCTGATCAAACAAGTGACTAAAAAGTGGCACGCTTGTATAATAATTGTCCACGTACAAGTGGTATCCCTTTCCGAATAAGGGTGACACCAAGTCCCACACTATCTTGCCAGCGCTTCCTATGTAGTCAGGGCAGTTTGTCGGCTCTACGTGACTATCTTTGCCCTCATAAACCATAAATCTACATGTATAGCCTGTGGCCCTGTCACAGAGCTTATACATCTTGACCCCGTATCTGGCACGCTTGCTGGGAAGGTACTGTTTGAATGACAGGCGGCCAGAAAATTTAATCAGGGACTCATCAACGCAGACAACTTGATGGGGGGTAAACAAGTCTGCAAAACGTTGGTTGAAGTGGTTTACGAGGGGCCGAATTTTGTAGAGCCGATCGTATGCAGGGTCTCCACGAGGACGACAGAGTTCATTGTCGTTGAAGTGCATGAACCGCAAAATCTGCTTGTATCGTGCCCTGGTCATGGAGGCAGAGAACAAGGGCATATGGTGAATTGGGTCAGTGGACCAATATGACCGCAACTCACTCTTTTTGGTTATGCCCATGTTGAGGGAAAGGCCCAGAAAGATCTTAAATTCGGAGACCGTAATTGGTCTCCAATCTCTGGCAAGGGAGGACTGGGGAATAGTGGCGATGTGTTGACCAGCGTATAAATTGCTTTGGTCCACAATAGATCTATAGAGATCTTCGGTGAAAAACAGCGAATAAAAATCCAGTGGCGTAAAATCAACTGTTTCAACCTGAATTCCGGGTTGGCCAGTGAATGGGGAAAGTACGGGTAGAAGTGGTGGGTTCCCAATTTGGATTGGCGAATGCAGCAGGAAGGACACTATGGGCACATCGGGCCTGTGTTCATCTTCTTGGTGGCAGCGGGGCACTACTAGTGCTTGCCACCTCGCCAACTTGAACTACACTTATGGGACTCGCCACGTCACCACGTGATACTGCAGTGCTGGATGTACGACCAGGGTGTACTAGGCCGCTGGTGCTTGCCAGTTCACCAGAAGGAATAGCGGCACTAGTACTTCTCTGCTCCATACGAGAGCCCTGCGGTTCTTGCACTTCAAGGACAGAAGAAGATTGGGGTCTGGTACGCCTGACCTTAGCAGGGACCACAACTCTGTCGTCAGAGCTATCTGTCATGGAGCCGCTGTCCTCTACAGATTTGTATTCTGAGCCTGAACTTGACAGATGAGTGACTTCCTCTTCACTATCTGTCATACTCAGAAACGTGTAGGCCTCTTCACTAGTGTACCTTTGATTTGCCATTTTGGGCTCTAAATTTAGGGGCACACTAGTGAGACTCACAGGCAAAAAAGCTCCTGACTGTCAGCGACTGTATCAAAATGCTACCAAAAAACTGTTAGCGATCGCAGGGATCAGGCCTGACTCTGCGAACGCTGCAGTTATGTGTGCTTAGTGTTTTTTTTAAGTGTCAGTTATCGATCGATACTGCACTTGGGTGGGCTGGGCAGGGCTGGGCAGGGCTGGGCAGGGCTGGGCAGGGCTGGGCCGAGGAGCAAAACGCAGGTGCTAGCAGGTATCTGGGCTGATTCCGCTAACACTGCGTTTCAGGGAACCCTAAACTGCTGGGGAGTATAGATCTGATCGGATCAGATATCGATCCGCTCAGATACTATAGCACTAAGGGAGGTGTATGCTGCGTGCGTGGGTTTTAGCGGTACTGGCGCTAACCTGACGCTGCCTGGGGCGACGCAGACCTTAGCTGACCCTAAAAATGTAATTTATATCAACGCCGGGCAATTAGGGGGTTAAACCTTTATAGGGTAATAAACGGCGGGTGCCCTAAAACTATAATAAACTGTAATAAACTACAAAAAACAAACTAGCTAACCAGCGTCACCCGTAACACTTATACGGTGATCGCTGGTGAAAGGGTTAACTAGGGGGCAATCAGGGGGTTAAAACCTTTAGTAGGTAGTATATGGGGGTCCCTGTCGCTATAAAACACTGACGGCGAACCTATATACTTACCTCCCTAACTAGCGTCACCTGTGTCACTAATACAGCGATCAGAAAAACGATCGCTTAGCGACACTGGTGATGGGGGGTAATCAAGGGGTTAACTTTTATTAGGGGGGGTTAGGGGGGTAACCTGGACCTAAGGGGGGGTACCCTAGACCTAAAGGGGGCTAACCAAACTGCCCTAACACTTCTAACTGACACAAACTGACACCAATGCAAAAAAAAAAAAAATGCTATTGGTGTCAGAGTGACAGGGGGTACAGGGGGGTGATCGGGGGGTGATGGGGGGTGACAAGTGTGCCTGGCGTGTTCTACTGTTAGTGTAGTGTTGTGCAGACTTACTTGATGTCTTCTCTCCTCGGCGCCGCGATGAAAAGACCGGCTCGAGGAGGGATGACATCACTTCCTTTCCCTCTGTTTACATTCTCATTCGCCGGGAGCGATCGAGAGGGGGTGGCCAACAATGGATGGCCTCCCCCTCACCTCTCATCTTCCGGGAAGAAATGGCGACCGCCTCAGGCACCTGGGGGGGGACCGATCGGGCCCCCCACTCGCGGAAGGCAAATCACGTACATGTACGTGATTTTGCCTGTCCGTGCCACCTTGCCGACGTACATCGGCGTGAGGCGGTCGTCAAGTGGTTAGGGCAACACACCATACTTTAATAAGCTCTCATATACAGGAAATGTCTTATAAGTTTTTGACAAGATGGTACCGTACACCGGTTCGGTTTGCATAGATGTACCCATCGGCAGATGTTAACTGCTGGAGGGGATGTAACCAAAGGGGCTAATTTCTTCATTTATTGTGGTTTTGCCCAAAGATTAAGGTATATTGGGAGGCAATAGTACCATGGATTAAAAGAATAACACATCTGCTAAGTTCTATAAGAGAAGCATTACTCCACAATTGCTAAATGCAGCTAAAACATTGAAACCTAGATTTTGGAAACAGTCCAGATGTCCCACTATAATAGACTAGAAAAGGAAGGTGGAAAAAATAATGGAAGCAGAGAGATGGGTACATATGTTTAAGGATCAACATAATACATTTAAAGACATATGGGCAGGATGGTTGTATCACTCCTCAGAAATAGGGGCAGATTAAACAATCCTATGGGCGGCATTGTTGTGCTATGGATCGCATAGTCTGGGGGACGCATCTGGTGAGGGGAAATTGAGTTTTTTGGGGGGGTTTTTTTGGGGGGGGAATTGCAATGGAGAGATGGTTAATTTCATTAAAGGAAAATAATAATTTATAGTAATGAATTAGGCACGGGATTGGTAACACTTTATTAATGCACATAAAGGAGGGTGGAAGAAGATATTGATATGGAATGAAGAGAGGAATGAATAAATATTTAACAAAGTAGGAGGGCGAGGTTACACTAAATAAATGCACTTAATATTACTGAGAATGATGAGAATATTTTTTTTTTCCTTTTTTTTTTTGGCATCGGGTTTGACACATTTAGGGTGCTGTAAAGCCTCCTTCTTAATTATATATTGAATAAAATGTTGCACAAATTTAGTGTTGGTTATGGTTTTATGGTGCATAAATTGCTGTGATTTTTTTTATTTCTTTTATTTCCGTTTGCTTTCTGTTTTCTCTCCTGATTATGATATGATCAAAGACATTATGTATTTCCCTTGGGGGAAATATCTGTGCATCAAACGCACAGGGGCTCACTCATCTGATGTGGTGTAATGATTTACCCCTACACTGGTTGGCCTATGTGACCTATATTCTTTCAAATTGTAAATATATGTTTTTAAGTCCCATGCTTTGCTTTTGCAAATCTTTTTATATTGTATTGTACAAATAAAATGTATATTTTTTATACATTTCATGTGGTCCAACTTGCCTTTAAAGTCTGAACCGTCAACGTCTTCTTCCCTTTTCTTACTATATATCTTACCATATATTGAATATTAAATTGTGTATGTGTGCATTAAAATTCATCAAAGTGTATTTTTTTCTAAAAAATTGCGTTTGAAAAACCACTGCACAAATATCATGTAACATGCTAAAAAATGCTAAAAAAGTATAATGTTTGGAGGTTTGAAGTGATTTTCCAGCAAAAAATACTGATTTTGACTTAAACAAAATGTGTCAGAAGAAGGCCTGGTCCTAATGTGGATAATGCCTGAAGGTTTTCCTTGGATGTTGGACCTCTCTACGTGGCTAGGCTGTGAAAATGTCTCACACATGTGGTATCATCATAGGAGGAGTAGCAAAATGTGTTTTGGGGTGTAGTTGCATGTATGCCTATGCCGTGTGTAAGAAATAACTTGTTAATATGACATTTAAAAAAAAAAAAACATTTTTTATTTACTTTCTTCATTTTCCAAAGAATCGTATGAAAAAATTACAACTTCAAAAAACTCTCCATGCTTCTTATTAAATAGCTTGGACTGTCTACTTTCCAAAAGTTTGGGGTGTATTTGTAATGTCCTGGCATGTAAGGGCCTCAAGAAATTAGACAAGCAGTCAGTACATCAGGATTGATTAATTTTCAATGATAGGTACCATAGCTGGTAGACTCCATAACCTTCACACAGACCAAATAATATGCACTAGTTTGGGTTATTTTTACCAAAGAAATGTAACAGTAAAAATTTTGTTCAAAATGTATGATTTTTTTTTTCATTTATAGTGCAAAAAAACAAAAATACCCAGTGGTGATTAAAAACCCTCAAAAGAAAGCTCTATTTGTTTGAAAAAAAGTGATACAAATGTAATTTGGGTACAGTGTTGCATGACTGAGTAACTTTCATTCAAAATGTGGGAGTGCTGAAAGCTGAAAATTGGCCTGGGAAGGAAGGGGGTAAATATGTCCAGTATTGAGGTGATTAAAGAGGTCACTGTGAATCAATGACACGTCTGGGCAGGCCAAGCCCCATGCGTCACTTTTTTTTAATAGTGACAGCTAGCAAGGAGAGAATATCACCCGTCAAAATGGGGGGTCAGGGGAAGCGGGGGCCGGTGCATTTGTAATATGTTAAACTTAAAAAAAAGGTTAACTTATACTTTAAATTGGTGTTATGATGATATGGTAAACGTTGTATTTCTGTCTTCCATGAAAAGCTGCACAAATATGTGAGAAATGTTCATTACACGGAACCAACTGGAGCCAAGATCTACTTCAATGAGAGAAGAGAAGTTCCAACCGATCTTATTTTAGAAAGCTGGGTTTATGTTAACAGTTCATATTGTTCCACTAAGGGAATTACCATTATAAGACCAGGCATTGTGCCTGAAATGCTTACCAATCTGAGTAATCCCATCTTCTGGAAAAGAGGCAAAGTAAGACATTACTTGATTGTTTTCTGATTGTAAGGAGATTTACAATTAGAATTTATAGGGATTGTTTAGTTTCATATTATGATATACTTGCAAATATACCTGTAAGTGAAAGGGGTAACTCATGAAGTAATTTTCTATTCATGGAGTCATTTTCTATAATGTTACAGTTTGTACTGTATATATAGTATAGGAGATCCACCCAAGTAAGCCTTATCTATGTTGTCAACATCCCCATAGATAAATGGAAAAGAGGTTAGTATCCCCCAAGTACTTAATAGGACTTAAAAGGCCAATTCACAGAAAACAGCTTCTGAATTTACATAAAACATATAATTTTATTACATCAGTGTAAAAAGGTATAAAAGCATTGACATAGGTAATAAAACCAAAATCATAGACTTGGGGATAGGTCTATACCAGTTTTTTTTTTTTTTTTTTTAGAATTTCCATACACATTAACTTATATTAAATATTTGTCATGATCACAATGTTTCCCCCATTAACAGAAGGTTTAATAGTCAATGAGTGACAATTAATCAATTAATTAAGGGCTTGTTTTTTTGAGTTGTGAGATTCGCTGACGGGATGTTGGATTACAGCTTAATAATCTTGTTAGTGGTCAGGAATAAAAAGGCACTTAAGTTGGGATTGATGTTTGGAAAAGGAAATGTATCTGATTTTTTTTTCTTTAATGTAGATGTGATAGGTGTACTCTCTACCTCGCTGTCCAAGTGTTCTTGTAGGAGTGATTCAATATCGTACTGATCAATCAGTTCAGCAGGATGTTGTTCCTCCAAGAGTGCTAATACAGTAGATTATCTAAAGCCTCATCTTGGTGTGCCCTAGTTTGGTCTTGTTGTTGTGTGTTTTTAGTATACATACTTTTAAGTATGAGTTTCCTTGCAATTAGGTGTAGGTCTTGTATGATTTAAAAATTGTCCATGTCAGAGTCTGGGCAGAAACTTAAACCTTTTGAAAGTACTTGGACTTCCTCTGGGGAGAGTTTGTAGTCAGAGAGATTGATAATGTTAAGTTCATTCTTCATCTCAGGAATAGTGTCCATTATTTCCTGATTTTCTATGATTTGTGTTGAGTATTGTGAGCAGGATCTAAAAAAATCTGTATCAGGAAGTGTTGTAGTGAGGGAAGCCTCTTCAAGGGGAAGTGAGGCAGTGTGTAATAAAGTAGATTGACCATCCCCTGAATGCCCAGATGGGTGAAAGCTATTATCACCATGTGGTTTACCTGTACCCTTGGTACCAAAGGATCCCAAGGAGGGAGTGATAGTGTGCAAAGGAAAAGTGGGTTTCATTTATTTTTTTTGTGGTTAGCTGATCCATCACCTGGTGAAAGACATTTTGTTATTTGTGGATTCCTGCATTTTTGTGGATTCTGTGAAGAGGAAGAAATAGAAGAATTAACAGAAGAGTTAGACCCTCTATCAGTTTTAGCTCCCATTGACCCTTTAGGTCTGTGGTTAGATTGACATTTTCTATGGTGCCATCTATAGGCATTTCTCTCCTGAAAGGCTATTTTATCCCTCCAAAACTTACGCTCCTTCATGACCAAGGTGTTGCTCATCACTTGGTCAAGATGGATTTTAATCCCCTCCTCTTATTCTTTAAATTGTGGGGAGCATTTGAAATGTTCTAGCTTAGCATAAAGTTGATCGATATCCTTTTCTAGTGCAAAAAAGCATTTACGGTATTGTTCAATAAGGAGTTTCATTACAATGTTTGTACATTGCTGTATATTATTTTCCCATCTCTTTTTGAAGATATCATCTTTTCTAATAGGGGAAAAATTTGTATACTTAGCCCAAAGGGGTTTATCTCTTCCCTAATATATTATTCAAAGCTTTCTGCATGCAAAAAAAATACAGCTTTCTTCTCCACTGCACTCCCCATTTGAAAAAATAGGGAGGAAAGTTCAGATTCCTGGGACTCCTTTTTACCATATCCCTTGTAATATGCTTTCATTATTACTCCCATTCCTTCCCTTGAAACATGATTGAAAAGCCAAGTGTATACGTATCAATAGTAGAACAGTACAGTGTGTTTTCAAAAACAATATTGGCTTACTTATTGTACATATAAAGGTTAAATGTTATGGATTTCTCTGTGGTGGAATTATTGCGGGGATTGGGTATTTGCTACCCTATATATAGTGTAGAAGATCCACCAGAGAAAGCCATATCTATGTTGCCAACATCCCATAGATACATGGAAAAGAGGTTAGTAACGTTAAAGTACTTAATAGGACTTTAAGGGCAACTCACCAAAAATAGCTTCCGAATTTATATAAAACATATAATTTTATTACATCAATGTAAAAAGGTATAAAACCATCAATATAGGTGATTAAAAACAAATAAATTAAAAGGTAAACGACTGACAAAACATAACAATAATCATAATAGAGAAATTACATTATAACGGTTTGAACTCCACTACAAACTAGTTCATAGAATACATACCATACAAGATGGACAGAAGCATATAGCACAGCTGTAAATGGTATAAAAGCAGAATTCACTTTTACCACAAATGTTGCAGAGCGCCCCCAGACCCAGGGCCCCAAGTGGTCCACACTGGGACACCCCCCCCCCCCCCCCAATTCACACTGCGGGGTATCAGTCAAATTATGAATGAAAATAGATCTATTGCAAAATAAAAAAAACATTTAAAAAAAGTGAATATACAGAACTGGAGTTGTGACTCAAAGATAAATAGGTGGGTTAAATCACTCAGAGCTCAGAACAATCCAAGCAAAGCCAAAGCTGGTCCTGGGTAGCCATCAAGAGACAACATTGCAAAAACTGTTGTTGCCTTATAAGGAGTTTATGAGTAATCTCCATTAGCAACTAGGAATATTTGTATATATATATATATATATATATATATATATATATATATATATATATATATATACATATATATAGTTTAGAATAAGAAATACGATTAGTGTGTATGAAATATTGCTGTAGGTAAGGGATTAACCTATCTAGATGTAAATATATGACAGGCTTTGGGCTTGATTATCTAATTAATTTAACCGTTCCTCTTGACTTGCAGGAATTGTAGGCGTGTGTGTGTTATGGGAGATGTTCCTCTATTTGTCTGTCATAAATTAAAATGCAAGGACGAGATACCATCTGAGTTGAAAACTGTAGTGTAGACTTGACGGGGCCAAATTCATTAGCTAAGATAAAGACTTTTAGTCCCCTATGTTAACCAACCCTTTATTCACTTCAAAGGGTGTTTGATATGCTTAGAATATTTCTTTGATCTGTTCAGGAATGGACAATTTACCCCGGCTATGACCATGCATAGTTAAGTGCCCCATTCAAGAAAGGGTGACGACCTTCTCTTTAATTAATTTCCCTTCAAACTAATTATCTCCCCAAGAGAGGAGGTGCTATTGAGGGGCTGAGCTATGCTAAATTAAGGGGAAGAGCAAATTGTCCAGTCTTGGAGAAGATACGCCCGGAGGGAGGAGAGGGGTAACAGAATCACCAATGAGTTGGGGCCCTGTTCAAGTCAATGAGAGATGGGCCCATATTAGTGTGAGTTCAGAATAGAGGAGAAGAGAGATTAATCTGACGTGGGCCTAAAGACATCACTGCTGGTAAATATCAGGTCAGCTCCCTGCTTGTCATATGTTTGTTTGTTTGATGTTTGTATTTTGATGAATATACTCTGTATTCTGTTATTTTAACCTAATATTTTCTTCCTTGGGGTAAACTATAGATAGATAGATGTGTATTAGATAGACTTTCAAATACTCACCAATAAATGTTATTTTTGTGTTAAAGCTTTCACTCTTGGTCAAGAGAAAATTGAGTACTGTCCGTGATACTTTTTTTATTTGCACTAACATACAATTTTTCAGGACAAGCTTTCGGGGTATGTCCCCTTCTTCAAGGTCCAAGCAGTACTGATTCACAAATTTTTAAGTAGAATGTTAAAGAAGAAGAAGAAAAAAAAAAAAAAAAAAGAGAAAACCAAACACATACAAATCAATGGTAATAAAGATAGCAGCAGGGTTAGCGAGATAAGACAGAGGGAGAGCTAGGGGGGAATCTCCCCCCCTGCATTCCCCCCTAGCTCTCCCTCTGTCTTATCTCGCTAACTCTGCTGCTATCTTTATTACCATTGATTTGTATGTGTTTGGTTTTCTCTTTTTTTTTTTTTTTTTTTTTTCTTCTTCTTTAACATTCTGCTTAAAAATTTGTGAATCAGTACTGCTTGGACCTTGAAGAAGGGGACATACCCCGAAAGCTTGTCCTGAAAAATTGTATGTTAGTGCAAATCAAAAAAGTATCACGGACAGTACTCAATTCTCTCTGTCACAATTGCACTAATACGGCTACAATCAAATCAAGTACTCTTGGTCAAAGAACTCTCATTTAACCCATATCTTTGAGATAATAAATCTTAAATATAATAAATGGGTAACACTATGAACAGCTAATTAATACAGTCCTTTAGGTGTATAAAAAATGCCTGGCTTGGATATAAAGAGTGTGGCTGGGAATCCCAGATTCAGCTTACCTTAATTTAGGACCCTGTGGGGACCAAATGGTGGGTCTAAACATCCAAAGCTCTGAACATCCATCACTGGCTTAGAAGTCTAAAAAAACAAGGCTTCTTTCTTCCACTTGACATGGAGAAGGTGTTTGACAGGTTGGCCTAGGACTATCTAGCGGCAGTTCTTCAGATGATTGGCCTAGCGAATTTCCTGATTCACTTCATCATGTCCCTCTACGTCGACCCTACTGTGAAAGTTTGGTTCAACAGCCATTTATTGAATGCCTTCTCCATCCATAATGGTACATGACAAGGTGTAACTCTCTGTTCCCATTGCTTTTCCTACTTACTCTGGAACCTTTCTTGCACCGCCTTTGTGCGAATGACTATTCGTGGCAAGACAATAGCAGGATGGCATTACAAACTGGAGGCCTCTGCCAATGACATTCTGCTTTTTCTCTTGGAGCAGCACATCACATCCCCCTATCTTCTGAAAAAAAAATAATCTCTTCCAGTATATCTCAAACATCAAAATCTATTCTAGTAAATCTCATGCTTTCAACATTACTTTACAAGTGCCCTAGGTCATGCGATATCGGAACAACTTCCTGTTCACATGGCAGTCAGAAGCCATCTGCTACTTTGGTATCCAACTGCTTGCACGTCTATCTGAACTAAACGAGAGGAACTACTTGCTCATCCTATGCATGAGCACGGATGACCTTCAAAAAATGGAATAAACCTCTTTTCTCCTGGTTTGGAAGAGCCGTCATTCTCAAAATGAATGTGCTATCATGAGTACTGTATGTCATTCAGGCAGCTCTGATCCATTAACCCAAACATTCCTGCATTCTTATCAAACGCTCTATACTACCTTTCTGTGGCACCATTGTCATTTGAGAATTGAATACAAGCATCTGGCCATGCCATGAGAGAAGGGTGGATAGGGCTAGCATATCTACGTAACTACTATTGGGCAAGTCACCTATTGGGCATGTCTCCTATCCCATGCAAAAGACTAGGTGTGCTTAGAAGCCTCATTCTTTGATGCACCTCTAAGCACCATTCCTTGGCTCACGAGAAGTCATATCCCCAACCCCCTGCAAGACCACCTGCTTATTGGGCCGACATTGACATGCTTCCGAGATGTCTGCACTAAACTGTGTCCTCGACTCCCAGATTCCTGATGTCTGTCTGAACAAATCCGGACTTTCTGCCTGTGATAGCCAACACATTTCTGGCAGGTGCGGAGCATGACTCTGTTTTATGTGCACACCACTTCTTCCACCTGGAAAAACTTCTTAAATATGAACAAATTGTCACCCAATAGCCTGAGGTCCACTTGATCCCATGGACCTACCTCCAACTTTGTCAATTTCTTCACTCCCTCTACCATGCCGATACATTGTTGTGGACTCTTACCCACTTTGAGAATCTGTACATAAAGTGCCCCTTAATGTTTTTTTTCAGGAAAACGAGATCGTAATGGATACCTGCCTTGCTGCACAAATTTAACTCAACCATATCTGACTGCTGCTGGTGCTGCCATTGAGCCGTTGGCACACTCCTCCATCTATGGTGGGAATGCCCACTACTCCAACCCTTTTGGTCCACAGAGCACTTCACAATAGCTCGGGTGACGACATCCACTCCATACTTTCCGCCAGCACAGTACTTTCTCCATCAAACCTCACTGTCTTCAAAACATACTTTAAATCACTTGCAATGCACGTGGTGAACACTGCTAAGATGTGTATACCCGTGCATTGGGGTTCATCCCATACTTCCTCAATATCAGATTGGTTCACTCACCCAAGCAGGATAGCAGACATGGAAGAGCTCATTTGCATAGCGAAAGACTCCCCCTCCAAATGAATATCTACATGGGCACGATGGTTCCACTTTCAAACAACTGACAATGATCTTCACTCAATGGGTGGCCCTCTCTAAATACACATATGCCCGGACATTTCTGCCGCACAAACAACTCTCTCCTCCCCTGGTATGACTTACCTGGTTCACTTGTCCCCTACACTGACTGGACAAGGCTGGAGATGCTCCTTCCCTATCAACGCCCAACCTGGTCCTTCCTACCTCCTCACCCCTTTTTTTTTCTTTTTCATTTCTTATCATCCTCTCATTTCTTCTCTTTCTTCCTGCTCCTCATCTCCATGTGTTTTCCTGCATGGGTCAATCTCACAAGGGGCTGGCTCAACTCTTGGATCAGTCCACTATCAGGAGGATCCCATTGACCATTGTCTAAGTTCAGCAGTATGATGCCAAACATATTTTGAGCCCTTGGCATCACTAAGTTTTTGCTCTTCCCCTTCCAGTTGTGATATACCAAGAGCCTTCCTCATCAACTTGCATTGTCACTGCCTCTTGAATACGCCTACCATCAAGTTTTATTTTACATTATGATTGCTTATTACAGTGATGATCACTATATAAGCAATCATTTATATCTGCCTGGCATACATTCATGATGTCATTGTTTACTATTGTGATCTCTGTGATTGGTCAGTCATGACAACCCTATACCATTTTATTACTGTGACCAATCACATAGATCATATTATTGAACAATGTCATCATGAATTACAGCCATTGTTCACTACTTTTCATGTGATAGCTGTGACTGGTCACAGCTATCACATGGAATCATGGCCCTCATAGCAGCCTGGTACAACGATCTGCTCTCTGCTGTGTCAGGTGGTACAACACTTGTCCCACTTGGCCAATGCACAAATGGGGTGTGAGGTGGGTAAAGTGCCATTTGTGTATTTATTAGACAATGTACAAACACCCCCAGCATACCAATTATGTACTGTAGATTAATATTTGGTATACAGTCAGGTCCATAAATATTGGGACATCGACAATTCTAATCTTTTTGGCTCTATACACCACCACAATGAATTTGAAATGAAACAAACAAGATGTGCTTTAACTGCGGACTTTCAGATTTAATTTGAGGGTATTGACATCCAAATCAAGTAAACAGTGTAGGAATTACAACAGTTTGTATATGTGCCTCCCACTTTTTAAGGGACCAAAAGTAATGGGACAATTGGCTGCTCAGCTGTTCCATGGCCAGGTGTGTGTTATTCCCTCATTATCCCATTTACAAGGAGCAGATAAAAGTTCCAGAGTTAATTTCAAGTGTGCTATTTGCATTTGGAATCTGTTGCTGTCAACTCTCAATATGAGATCCAAAGAGCTGTCACTATCAGTGAAGCAAGCCATCATTAGGCTGAAAAAACAAAACAAACCCATCAGAGAGATAGCAAAAACATTAGGTGTGGCCAAATCAACTGTTTGGAACATCCTTAAAAAGAAAGAACGCACTGTTGAGCTCAGCAACACCAAAAGACCCGGAAGACCACGGAAAACAACTGTGGTGGATGACCGAAGAATTATTTCCCTGGTGAAGAAAACACCCTTCGCAACAGTTGGTCAGATCAAGAACACTCTCCAGGAGCTAGGTGTATGTGTGTCAAAGTCAACAATCAAGAGAAGACTTCACCAGAGTGAATACAGAGGGTTCACCACAAGATGTAAACAATTGGTGAGCCTCAAAAACAGAAAGGCCAGATTAGAGTTTGCCAAACAACATCTAAAAAAGCCTTCACAGTTCTGGAACAACATTCTATTGACAGATGAGACCAAGAACAACTTGTACCAGAGTGATGGGAAGAGAAGAGTTTGGAGAAGGAAAGGAACTGCTCATGATCCAAAGCATACCACCTCATCAGTGAAGCATGGTGGTGGTAGTGTCATGGTGTGGGCATGTATGGCTGCCAATGGAACTGGTTCTCTTGTATTTATTGATGATGTGACTGCTGACAAAAGCAGCAGGATGAATTCTGAAGTGTTTCCGGCAATATTATCTGCTCATATTCAGCAAAATGCTTCAGAACTAATTGGAGGAGCTTCACAGTGCAGATGGACAATGACCCAAAGCATACTGCAAAAGCAACCAAAGAGTTTTTTAAGGGAAAGAAGTGGAACGTTATGCAATGGCCAAGTCAATCACCTGACTTGAATCTGATTGAGCATGCATTTCACTTGCTGAAGACAAAACTGAATGGAAAATGCCCCAAGAACAAGCAGGAACTGAAGGCAGTTGCAGTAAAGGCCTGGCAGAGCATCACCAGGGATGAGACCCAGCGTCTGGTGATGTCTATGCGTTCCAGACTTCAGGCTGTAATTGACTGCAAAGGATTTGCAACCAAGTATTAAAAAGTGACAGTTTGATGGATGATTGTTAATCTGTCCTATTACTTTTGGTCCCTTAAAAAGTGGGAGGCACATATACAAACTGTTGTAATTCCTACACCGTTCACCTGATTTGGATGTAAATACCCTCAAATTAAAGCTCAAATTCTGCAGTTAAAGCACATCTTGTTTGTTTCATTTCAAATCCATTGTGGTGGTGTATAGAGCCAAAAAGATTAGAATTGTGTTGATGTCCCAATATTTATGGACCTGACTGTATATTTTTTAAGCACCTCAACAGTAGTTGCACTCTATGGGTTTGACTCTTCTAATTTAGAGTCAAGTTTATTTCTGACCATACTTTTACAGTGGCCTGAGTAGTTGGGAATTGGGCATTAGGTATAGGAGCAGCGCTGTGTTTTGGCCTAGGCCGACAAGGCCCAGGCCTAGGGCGGCACTTTGCAGGGGGACGGCTTTTTTGTAAACTTGGGTTGGGCCTAGCTAAGTAATCAATAGTATAATGCCCTGTACACACGATCGAACATTCCGACAACAAAATCATGGATTTTTTTCAGTTGTCAGTTCATATCTGTTTCTCAGTGCGTTCTTGTCCGCTCGTTCTGATTTTCAGATCTTTCTTCTCAGGCCTTTCTGATTTTCAGTGCATTATGTTAGTTCATTCTGACCAGCGACTGTTTTCTAGCCATGTTGTGGGTACGTACTCATCGTAGAGTTTGTGCTGTGCAGGGGCTTGGTGTTGGAGTTCTCTCTTTGACCCAAGTCCAGTCCATGAACAGGGCGAGGAGGAGTTCATGGATGAAGAATTGGTTGCTCCAGCGTGACCAATTCTGTCACATGCCTTTGTTGCGGGAGATCAGTGATCCTGATGATTTCAGGAATAATCTCCGGATGACGGACCGCGTTTTTCACCATTTGTTGGCTTTACTGTCCCCTTATATTACAGCAGGACACCTGCATGCAGGACATGAAGTTTTCGACAGGCATCTCCCCCCAGGCTCTGGGAATCATTATTCCAGAGATCTGTTCTGCCATTATTCAGGTCATGCAGAAGGACTATATTAAGGTAAGATTTCTCCTTTAACATCACATTCTATGTATTTAATGTTTGCTAATGTATTGTATTTATTTTATCATTCCCTAATTACCATGATTGTAATATGCTGTGAATGTCCTCTTTGTCCTTGTGCATGCTGTAAGCTTTTAAACTTCCTTTTTTGCCTTTCATGTATATTTGCCTTCACTAACCTACCCAGCATGCTATCCTGGGCCCATACATACCTAGCCTAGTCACTTAACAATGTATTTTGTTAGCTCCATTGTAGTGCTTACCCTGAAAACCCCCTAAAATGTGTTTGTGGGAACCCTCCCTCCCCCCCAACCGCTAAGTCAACTGATACCAATACTCTATCTGCTGACTTTGCCAAACCCATACACACTATACCTACCTCTTTTGAGGTCAGATTTATGGATTAATTCACCAAAGCATGTAGTGCAAGGGCCTCCCTGAATACTTTCAAATGGTACTGTTGAAAGTTTTGTTCTCTTATTATCTTGATAGGTAATTGCAGAATGTAAAAATCTGCTTCAATTAGGACAGTGTGTATTCATATTTTTGTATTATGACACGTCTTACCTGTCCAGTGGGCTGCCAATATTGTAAGTAAGGAGGGGCTGGCCAAAGTAAAACACATTATTTAGGCATTCAGCTCACAATAAAGTGGAGAGGGTTACCTGTCCAAAACATCCCCCCCCTAAAATTTTTTTACAATAGGCCATCAGAGGGGGTGAGGAATCTGATAAGTGGAGCTTATACTTTTGAAATACTCATTTCAATAACTGTTATACTTATGTTGGCCAAGAATGTTTGTTATCTAATCTGCTTGCAACGTTATGTGCAAAAGTACTAATTTTTTTTCTTTTTGAGTCCACAGTTTCCTTCCAATTAACAGAAATGACAGACTGTGGCATCAGAGTTTGCTCAGCAGTGGGACTTTCCCAACTGCGGAGGGGCAATAGATGGGAAACACGTCCACATCATCCCACCCCCCAACACGGGGTCATACTATTATAACTATAAGGGTTTAATAGTATTGTGATGTTGGCGGTGGTGTCGGCGACATACGAGTTTTTGTATCTGGACGTGGGGAAGAATGGCCGGATGTTGGATGGTGGAGTCATCCCCCAGATGGAGTTCTACAGACGGCTCCATAATGGCAGCTTGGGCTTGCCACCTGTGGAAGACAATGTGGGTGGTCTCCCATTTGTGTTCATTGCCGATGAAGCATTTGGGCTGGGTGATCACCTGATGCGGCCGTTCCCTATGAGGACCCTCACCCCAGAGCAGAGGGTTTTTAACTACCGGATGGCCAGAGCCAGAAGAGTCATGGAGAATGCATTCGGAATAATGGACAGTCGGTTCCGCTTATTTCTGACAGCAATACAAATGGCGTAATATAAACGGAACCATATTGTACTTGTCTGCTGCCTTCTCCACAATTACCTCAGAAAAAATGCAACAAACTATGTGGCCTCAGTTGGGGCTGAGGCCGTATTTCAAAATACAAATCTGACGACACTTGAACCTGGTCATCCTGGCTTGCCCCCCCAAAGAGCCCGCAAAGTTAGACAAAAGTATGTAGAGTACTTTGCGGGTAGGGGGGCATTTACTCAAAGTACATTCACATGTTTGTTAGAAAAGGGTTTCTTAACAAATCAACATCTTTGTTGTATAACATTTTTATGTTTGACAGTAGAAATATCCTTTTTTGGGTTAAACAGGCATGTTTAAAACCATAACATACACAACTCAGGAACTTAAAAAGTTTAACTTGGATAAATTGAAGGCAATATGTGACATTAGTATGTCATAACTGTGTTGATCTTGCTCTCATCAGATGGGGTGATGTCACCCCTGTAAAAGCCAAATTTTAAAGATGCACACAAATTGGGAGTGAAAACGTGGATTTCCCTCCTGATCCCATGCGTAATGTCAACATGTGCTAGCTCCCATCATGGGGGATTAATGGATGTGTTTCGGGGGGTGCAACCCCTTCCTCTCATCTACTTTAGTTGCGAGGAAGGGGTTGCGCCCACAAAACGCATTGATTGATATCCCATAATGGCAGATACCACATGTTGACACACACAATTTTTGGGTGGTTTATATTATGCCTAAAACATCAATGATGTTGTTGCGTCTTTTTTCAACATCATTGATGTTTTCCTTTATCTTCTCTAATTCCCGATTGCACACCATGATCTTCCCGATGAGGATCTGTGGCACTTGCACTGGTGAAATAAGTTTCTTCTTCCACAACATTCACATCACCTAAAAATAAAAAAAAAACACCATGTATTATAAATATGCATGCATACATCTATTTTCTGAAGTTGTGGTCTCAGACACTGACCTGTTGTGGAAACTATTTCGCCCAATTCTTGAACCTCTCCCTTCACATCTTCTTCAGGTTGTGTGGGAATTTCCCCTTCGTTAGAAGGTGTGATGTTCTTGGTGTCCTTAGATGTCCCAAGACTTTTCTCCCCTATGTGAATAAAAAATAAGGTATACTTAGCACACAGATATTTGAGGCAAGAAATAGGAATATGAAACATTGCTTGGAAGTGAGGTAAGATTGTCTGATTTGGCAGAGTTCCAAGCTGAAAACATGTTTTTTTCCCTTTCTAAAGCTGGAATACTTACCTTTTTTGTTATTAAAGTTTCACAGATGGAGAGACCCCTAGTATTCACTGGAGCATCTGCGTGGGACACCCTAAAAAGGTTGTTCTGGTGTTCCACACTAGTGCTCCTGCATCCAGATGTGTAAACAGCTGCTGAGTGTCCTCTCCTTACACTGAATCAAGTTTGCATTTCATTACAGTTACAAACACATCTAGACAACAATGTACTAAACTTCTTTTCATACAAATAGGCCTGAACAAATGTAGTTAACCTGCATCTGCCAAAAACATTGTATTAGTGGTCGAACTTACGATGTTTACTACGGACAATCGAACGAATGATGTTTACTACGAATGATTACTGTCCCCATGCCATTTTAAAATGTACAACAGTAAAGAAAAGCACATGGAGCAGCATGCAAGTAATAATAATTTGAACACACGAAAAATACCTACTTTTTTGCAGTACTCTTTTGATCCTTCTGTACTGATCGTGCACCACAATTTGAGGTCTGACCAGCGTTTCCTCAATTGCTCCTTGGGTCGTCGTACCCCAAAATTCTTCTGCAGACTTCTCACAACTTTAGTCATGATCTTGGCCTTTCTCACATTTGGGTTCCTGTACGGTCCATACTTCCCATCATAGTTGGACCTCTTCAAGATGTCCACCATCTCCACCATCTTTACAAAGGACTTATTTGAGGCCTTAAATCTCCTCCTGGATCAGGACATTTGTGGCTCCGGGCTTTTGTCATCCTCCTCGTTAGGGATGAGCCGAAGCAGAACATGCGAACAGGCAAAAAATTTGTTCGAAGACGCAAACACCATTAAAGTCTATGGGACACGAACATGAATAATCAAAAGTGCTCATTTTAAAGGCTTACTGTATATGCAAGTTATTGTCATAAAAAGTGTTTGGGGACCTGGGTCATGCCCCAGGGGACATGTATTAATGCAAAAAAAGTTTTAAAAATGTCTGTTTTTTCGGGAGCAATGATTTTAATAAGGCTTAAAGTGAAACAATAAAAGTGAAATATTCCTTTAAATTTCGTACCTGGGGGTGTCTATAGTATGCCTGTAAAGTGGCACATGTTTCCCATGTTTAGAACAGTCTGAGAGCAAAATGACATTTCTAAAGGAAAAAAAGTCATTTAAAACTACTCGCGGCTATAATGAATTGTCAGTCCCAGCAATACAGATAAAATAAGTCATAGAAAAAATAGCATGGGATCCCCCAGCCCATTGCCAGTCCCTTTGGGTCTGGTATGAATATTAAGGGGAACCTCGAACCAAAATTGAAAAAAAAAAAATGTGTGGGGGTCCCCCCAAATTCCATACCAGGCCCTTCAGGTCTGGTATGGATATTAAGGGGAACCCTGTCCCAAAATTAAAAAAAAAAAAAATGGTGTGGGGGACCCCCTCAAAATCCATACCAGACCCTTATCCGAGCACGCAACCTGGCAGGCACCCTGTGTGAAAAGGTAACGGGGTACAAATGTACCCGTACCATTTCACAAATAAAGTGTCAAAATGGTAAAAATGACAAGACACGGCTTGGGACAAGTCCTTTATTAAAAAATAAAAGAATAAAAATGTCCTACAAAGTCTTCTTCTTCTTCTCTTGCTCCGCTGATGGACCGAATAAGAAGAAAAAAAAAACGCGACCGAGCCGCCTCCATGGGAGGCTCCCGCCATATGACGTATCTTCGCTTTGACAGTTCTTTTATAACTGAGGACGGGGCCACACTGTGATGCCCCCCTCTGACGCACGGGGACATCCCTATGGCTTTCCTGGGGCGCCAGAGGGGAAGGGGCCACCCGTTTATGTAAGTGGCCCCACCCCCTCTGACGCCCCGTGTTTCCATCAACAAGCTCACATCCAACATTTCCATTGAAAAATCCAACCGTGTGTATGAGGCACAAGTCCTGCCCCAGGACTTGTAGTGATTTTATGTCTGTCCAAAGGCATATACAATTGGACGAGAACCAGACTATAAATTAAGCTATAATAGCTGCATAATAGTCATCTCTGATTTCCACAAACCCTGTTCCTCCTACTGTTTAATTAGTTTAGTGTAGGAACACTGAGATTTTTTGTTTTGCCTTACGAAATGACCTGTTAAGGATTGGAATGATTTAAAGAATGAAGCTGGGACAGGGATAGGCAGTGTTCTGGATATATATAGCAGTTGTGGTAATTTGAGCATTTTGAACACTGCTACCCACCTTGACCATGAAAGTGTGGTCTTACATAGGAGGTCAAGCTCCCTGGGTAGGGTAGTAAAAGGAGTGTAATTTGTCTGCTGTAGGGAAGATACATTTTTGGTTAATAGTACGCATAGATAGGTTATAGATTCTGTGGCCCATACGTAAGGATAACACTTTTTGCGTGATGTTTTCAATGAGAGGGGCACTCCCATATCTAAAATGGAGGTTTTGGTATCATTCACTTTATAATATGAAACCACATTGAAAGAAAATAACATCTGTTGTACCGAAGCCAGAGAGGGAGCCAGGTTGGTTAGCAATGAAATGCCATCATCAGTGAATAAATGTATTTTGTGCTCCCTAGAGCCTCTACAGCAGTGGTTCTCAACCTTACTAGTGCTGTGACCCCTTGATAAAATTTCCCAAGTTGTGGGGACCCCTAACAGTAAAATTATTTTCACAGCGTCGGTTATTGGCACCCAAGGCAAGAAAAGTAATTTTCTCCCCTAACCCACGGACATTACGAGTCCCTTCCACTCGTACAGTATTAAAACCCCTTATGGTACATTTTAGGATGTACCATTCTTTCCCTTGTATCTCTCTCTATTCTCATTTCTTGTTTTTTTCCCCACCCCTTTCTCACATTTTTTCTCTCCCTTTTTATGTGTTCCTTCCCTTCTTTTCCTCTCCCTTTCATGTATTCTCTATTTTAATTCCTTCTCTTACTCCTTGTTAGAGGGGGTGAGGGGAATGGGATGAGTGGCAGTGCTGGGGGGGAGTTCTGATTGGCCAACTTAGGTGCTCTTGATCAAGGTCATCTGCTGATCTGCGAACTGTAGTGGGGACTTTTAATGGCAACTATAATCACAGGTAGCATTACTCACTGTGTCTCTGGCTTCACTGTGTCCCCGACTTTGTGGTGTCTCGTAGCAGTGACACCTATGTTGAAATCAGGAAAGGGTCTCCTCTAGCCCCTCCCACTTCACGTTCCTCACCAGTCAGCTGACCTCTAGTCTCTGCCCCCCAGCCATGCCATGAACTGAATGGGCAGCTGCAAAGAGGCTGAGTGAGCCCAGCTGAGTGGGCCCAGCTGAGTGGGCCCAGCTGGGTGGCTGCAAAAAGGCTGGGAGAGCAGGGCAGGCTTCAGGAATAGCCCAGGATTCAGTGACCCCTGGCAAATCATCATTCGACCCCCGAGGGGGTCCCGACCCCCAGGTTGAGAACCACTGCTCTACAGAAACCTGAGATGTTTTTATGAGATCTAATACTTACCTGACTAATAGGAGGTGTAAGGGACCCCTACCGAACACCTGAATAGTTTCCACACGAGGCCTTGGTAACACAGATTGACTCCCACCAGTGGATCTCAAAATATGTTCAATTTCCTTCTGGGCAAATGCCCGTTTTATAAGGAATGCAAATGGAATGGTTTACAAAACATTCAAAACTTGATTACAAAGCAATATAATAACAATTTCTATCAAAAAAGTGCTCTTTTCCATATAATGTGCAATTCCATCATATTGTGTGTGAGATGGGCAAACATTGAAATGTCATATCAAAATGTTCCAATATGTTCCAAAACAATATAGCAATTACAGACATTCTAATATTTTAGTCTTGCAGAAAAACACATTCTAAGTTAAATTCATATATTCGAATTCTGAGAGAAACATGGAAATTTACAGAATACAGACAGCAGAAATATCATTAACCCTTCAAGCCCCTCTTTTATCATGAATATGATAATTTTCTCCATATTATTTTGGAAATAAGCTTGCCCAGGCTTTATCATCAGCCTCAATGATAATTCTGTTAATTTTCCTCTGTATAGTACAAACCAAATAGCAGTTGTACATGACAAGCATAACCAAAATAATGACACAGACAGCGAGTGGGTAGAAGAACGCCTTCACCACCTCCCCTCCCTTCGACAACCACCCCACAAATGCATCATGCCTGGGGCGTGGTTTGCCTTGAGAGGAAATGGCCGCCTGATCCTTCAGCTCCCTCTCACCACAGCCTAAAATCCGCCTTTACCGGGGGTTACCGACTGCATCCGCGCTCCAACTATGGGAACGTCTTCCCGCGGATCATCACAAACCAGATCCAGATCCCCGAGAGAAACAGCCGGCCGCACAAGCCAAACGATACCGGAGATATTCCGCACACAGCGGTCCAATATGGCGTCCTCCCCTCCCGCCTCAGCCTCCTCTCTAAACCAGGATGGGATCGTTCTCATGCCGACCGAACACAATCACCCTCCACAGGAATCCTCACTACCAGCTCACCGCCAACCGAGCTTGCAGGATCTACAAGCAGTTGCGACGGATATAAAAGATACCCTGTTTTCAGCTATCTCGGATCTGCGACACGAGCTACAAGCTATCACAGGCCGCATACAGAGAGTAGAAGACAAGACGGCCCAGCAGCAAACCGCAGTGAAGATCATCCACCATACTGTTGATCGCCACACATTGCAGTTAAGAGATCTTCAGCGTCACGTTGAAGATCTCGACAACAGAGGCAGAAGACATAACCTCCGGGTAAGAGGCATACCCGAAGGGGTGGAACAAGACAGGATCATACCAGTAGTAACAGGCCTATTCAATCACCTGCTGGAAAGACCGGCAACGAAAGAGATACCTATGGAACGTATTCACAGGGCTCTACGCCCGAAAGGGAGAGATAATGAACCACCCAGAGATATTATATGCCATATAGATGACTTCTCAATCAAAGAAGCTATTCTTCAAAAAGCCCGCGAAACTCCAACTGTGGAATATATTGGCAACCCTGTACAGATTTACCAGGACCTGTCGGCCATCACGCTACGCCATCGAAAAGACCTGCGCCCTCTGCTGGATGTATTGCGCACGAGAGGAATTCGCTATAGATGGAAATTTCCGTTTAGCTTGTCCGCCTCTCATCAGGGACGATCAGCACTCCTAAGAGTCCCGGAGGACCTTGACTCCTTCTGCCGTGCACTGGACATTCCGTTTACCCCTGTACCTGACTGGTATGCGGAGTTCAACATACAACCTCCCAACCAACAACCTCCCTGGGAAGAACCGATGGACGCCCACAACACCAGCTTTCGCAGGAGACGCTCACCGTCCACGAACGGAAATGGCTCCCCACCAGGCTCACGCCACCCGCCTTCTAGCCCCATGACAGCACCTCTGCCTCGCCGAGCCAGACGTGATCGCTGATCACCTACCCCTCTAATGGGGAAAACTGAGCAAGATCTGTCTGTCCTGCTCCCTCAAGATCTCCCGGACAAACCAACTCTTACCTGAAGACAGCTGGATACCCCAACTGGATCTCTCACACTCTCCATACATCTACACGGAGACCGTTAACGTTAGCAACCTGTAAACCCGATCATTGGCTCCTGACACACAAGCTGCTCCCAGCCGCGACCAAACCTCCCTACTCACCCTCGGTCGCACCTTGCCACCATGGACGCACGCGCAGGATCTCACGACGGACCATCGAATACCAACGACGCACTCAACGACGACTACCGAACAACGCCGAAGGAGAAGATTCGACCATCTCCGTTCACGGACTGCTCCACTACAATGCGACAACCGCCTGGACTCTAATCCCTATGGACAACGCACCATCGACACTGGACGCAACCCCACACCATTGCCTCACTTATCCAGACAGAACATTGTCTCCCCTTCACTCGCACACAGCCCATGAAGACAATAGCAATGAAGAAGACACCTCCATACCCCGGCTGAACCGCCTATTTGTCGACACACAGGTAACGGGGGAAGAGCATCACAATTGGAGACTTTAACAAATGGTTCCCCTCCCCTTATGTCGAGACAACGAGCGATAACTACCACCCTCCGTTCATCACATTATTGTTATGACACTTTTCTCACCATAACTTCCCCTCCATAACACACCTAAACCACCTTTTTGACACACTCATGACCAGAGATAACGACTTAGTGGCCCCGCAGAGCTTCACCCCCCCTCTTATCATTTACCCTATAGCGTACTTATGAGCAGCGATACAGAGACCCCCACACACGCCACCTTTGCCCATAGACTTCTGCTCCTCCTGGACAAGCAGGGACATAGACGGGGTAGTCATTTTACATACGGACACCGGGGCTTACACGATACACTAATTGGGGCACACTGACAGTTGAAATACCCCGACAGACCCCTTACACAGACAACCAAGCCGCATAAGCGACTGACAGTTACACGCTCAGACTCACAGAACCTCATACACATGAAAGACACTCACGTCAAGACAACCTCCGAGGGTTGCTGAAATAACAGACAGGGATCCTAAACATCCCTCCCACATACTTCATGCCACGACAACATAATACAACAGGTAAGAACGGACCAAAATTACACAAACGACCTCACTCTTCACTCCTAGAACAACACACACCAAAGACAACTGCAATGAGGGAACGGGACAACGCAGCAGTCATTATGCTCTTGGGGGAAACTCTTTTCTCCTGCAATGGTTTGTTTATATCGTTTATATTGTTTTTAAGTTGACAAATGTTATATTGTATGAGAATTGCTCAAACGTTAAGGGCAACCGGTTAAAAATGTTTCTTTGCTTCAGCCTTTACAGCCTCCAGCAACCTCAGCCACACATTACCATAGCAGATAGTGGCTAGCCACACCCCTTGCACTTACTCCTACATCTACCTTGCCAATTAGCTAATCACATCGCGACGGCCTACCACAAAGCTCCATCTTACATGGCCCACGCATCCGATAACCACCAAAACACCCACGTATCAACGTACACTTCCTATCCACATAGCACTCTAGCATTTCTACACCTCCAACATCCATTTCTATCAATACCGCATTGGACACCACCCCGAACTATAATATACCCCCATCTTCTAAATAGAAGGCTGATGAGGAGAGAGACTGTTTCGGTCACTCATTTCTATTTCTAATTCTTCCTTTTATTTCAATCTTTTTGCATTTCTGTATCATTTCATAGAATATTCCTCTCAATCGTCAAACCAACCCCCACACAGTGGTCGCGCAAATTGCTTCCAACCCCCATTTGTAAATCCCAGCATAAACCCACTGATTTGTACCGGCGGATATTCCCCTGTGGCTCGGGACACCGATTTAGGTGACCTGAACACCACATTGTGCCGGCTCTCCCTTCCCCGACCTCTTTAAAGACTTCACCTACCCACTTTACCCAAACCACAACCCCCACCGCATCAAACTTCCTGCCACAGCCCACATCTTGCCGTAAAATGAAATCGAATAAATCCCCCAGGACACAGACAACAACGAAAATGAATGAAAACACGCTCAAAATAGTTTCCCTTAATGTAAAGGGACTCAACACCCCAGAAAAACGATCCAAACTCCTACTCACCATGCACAGACTCAAAGCCAACATTATCTTTTTACAAGAAACGCACTTCCGTTCTAACAACATCCCAAAACTAAATAATGCCCAATTTCCATACGTGACACACGCCCCCAATCCCTTACATAAAACGAAAGGGGTTTCGATTCTTATTGCTAAAAACTGCCCCTTTAAAATCAAGGACTCATTGATAGACACAGACGGCAGATATCTTTTCCTAAAAGGCTCGATACATAACAGATTGATAACGCTGGCGAACATATACGCCCCAAACAAACACCAGGTAACATTCTTTAGAGCAGTCGCCGATACCCTTACAACCTTCCAGGAAGGTACCCTTGTACTAGGAGGAGACTTCAACATCCCTTTAAATCCAATCCAAGACACATCCTCAGGAACCACAACACTTCCATACAAAGCCCTCGGGGCAATCAACAATATCTTCAAAAGACTCCTTCTCCACGATACATGGCGCACCCTAAACCCAGATGCTAAAGACTACACATTCTACTCCATTCCACACAACCGATATTCCAGACTAGACTATTTACTACTGTCACAAAATGATCTACCGCTCATTCACCACACCTCCATCGAACCCATGACTATATCGGACCACCACCCCATAACTCTTTCCCTGAAACTTCCTGAACTTACACCGCGCTCACGCACATGGAGATTGGACCCCTCTTTACTCACTGACCCTTCCATCACAAAGGAAGTAGAAACCACACTACTACATTTTTTTCAGGAAAACAACCCAGAAGACACTTCCCCTATAAACAATTGGGAAACGCACAAAAGTGTAATCAGGGGCACGTTCATTGCAGCGGCGGCCAAAAGAAACAAAGAAAGGAGAAAACAACACACAGATTTAATAGAAAAGATACGCAGATTAGAAGGGATACACAAACAATCTCAAGCACAGGCCACTTTAAATGACCTGATACAGGCCAGGAAAGATTTATTAAACCTAATGGACAAACAGTTACAACGAAAATACGTTCTATTGAAAAAGAAATTCTATGAATTTGGCAATAAAGCAAGCAAAATGCTAGCCAGAGCGCTGCAAACGGCAAGATCCAATCAGACGATCCACCAAATTACTGATCCCACCGGACGCAAACTAAACAAAACCCCTGATATTGCCCAGCAATTTGTCAAGTACTATAGTGAACTATACAACCTCCCCAATCCTACATCCTCATCGGATAACATCTCTCGCACCCAAATGATATCGAACTTCTTAAAAAAATATAGCCCCACTCCCATATCAGAATCCACGGCCCAGGAACTGAATACCCCGCTTACCCGCACTGAGGTAGACACCGCCCTCAAACAACTGAAAGCAGGCAAAAGTCCAGGTCCAGACGGCCTCACCGCAGGCTATTACAAAACATACGCAGAACTTCTCACACCTTCATTTTTAAAAGCTTTCAACTCATTCGCACAACCCACTAACCCCCCGCGAGATCTACTCACGGCACATATCGTAGTAATTCCAAAACCAGACAAAGACCATTCTCTAGTCACAAACTATAGACCTATCTCACTGCTAAACGTGGACCTTAAATGGTACGCAAAAACATTAGCAAATCGCCTCCTACCATTAATACCCCAGCTTATAGGCCTTGATCAAGTGGGATTTGTACCTGGAAGGGAAGCGAGGGATAATACCCTAAAGACCCTCAATATACACCATTGGCTCACGACCAGCAGGAACAAGGGATTCATGCTATCTCTGGACGCGGAGAAGGCATTCGACAGAGTGGCTTGGGACTACTTGAAAGAAACCCTCAAAACTATCGGCCTTCCCCAAATAATGCTGAACTATATATTAGCGCTGTACTCTAATCCTACGGCAAGGGTCCACCTTAATGGCCATCTGTCGAATGCCTTCTCCGTATCTAACGGAACTCGTCAAGGGTGCCCCCTCTCCCCATTGATATTCATTCTCTCACTAGAACCCCTTCTTAGACGCCTCAACTCCAACACAGACATCAAAGGTATACAAATCAAACACCGCACATACAAATTGGCAGCATTCGCGGACGATATCCTACTATTCCTTACAGAACCCCTCACCACAATTCCAAACCTACTCAAAGACTTCCAAAACTTTCACACCCTATCGAACCTCCAAATCAACTTCTCGAAATCAAAAGCCCTTAACATTTCCCTTCCCCCGGAAATCTACCAACAATGCCAACTTAATTTCCCATTCACATGGAGCAAACATGCAATCCCCTACCTAGGCATCCAAGTTCCGGCCTCTTTAACAGACCTATATACCCTTAACCATTCTAAGCTTCTTCACAAAATCCAATCGGATCTAACACAATGGTCCTCAGGCCACTTCTCCTGGTTCGGCAAGGCCGCAATAATAAAAATGAACATCCTTCCCAGAATTTTATACCTCCTGCAAACCATCCCAATCAAACTACCACCTACATTCTTTTCCACATACCGCAAAGCTTGCACGACCTTTCTGTGGGGTAAAACCCGCCCAAGACTAAGCTTCGACAGACTGACTACACCCAAAGGCATAGGAGGCATAGGTCTCCCAGACATTCGTAAGTACCAACAAGCATGCCACTTGGCTAGGATTATTGATTGGCATGTACACTCCGAAAACAAAGACTGGGTACACCTAGAACAGTCATTCTCCCATATTCCCATCCAAAACCTTCCATGGATAAACACACCCTCTATACCCATGGAATATACCCGACACCCAATTATCAACCCCACACTAACTTCATTCCACACAGCATGTAGAAAACACAAAATCTCAACAATCAATGGCCCAATGACACCCCTAAGATTGAATCCAGACTTTTCCCCGGGCATGCATGCTTCTTTCTTACTAGACATATGGCCCCACAAAACATTAAGAGCCGAACACTTCTTTGAAAATAACCACCTATTATCACAACCCGCCCTGACCCGCAAATTGAACATAGATACCTTTCCCTTCTGGACATTCGTCCAACTCCGAAATTTCTTTACCAAAACGTCAACCACCACAGAATGGTCCAGAACCACGACCCCATTTGAAAAGCTATGTCTGAGTACCAGCACAATATCACATATGATCTCACAAACATACAACCTATTGTTCGACGAGCACACTCCGACATCACACTGGACCAACAAACAATGGGAAAAAGACCTTTCCATACATATCACTGACCAAGACTGGGACAATATATGCATCTTAATTCACAAGGGCTCGATGAACGTACAAGTCCAAGAAAACGCGTACAAAATATTCTCCAGATGGTATAGGACCCCGCTTCTATTACATCACTTCAACCCCTCTATACCCCAACTATGCTGGAGATGTAACAGGGACGCGGGATCACTTATACATATATGGTGGGCTTGCCCCAAAATCGAATCCTTCTGGAAGGAAGTCCACAATCTAATCGCAAAAATCACTACATACACCTTAGATTTTGAACCCGCCATGTTTCTACTACATCACTCTTCTACCTTCTTACCAGCGTACCATCGCTCCCTAGCCATGCATCTAGTGAACGCAGCGAGAATGTGCATACCCCCCAAATGGCGTTCCTCTGAACCCCCCACCGTACAGGAATGGTTCAAACGCATACACCAAACAATGGTCATGGAAGATCTTATTCACCAATCCAATGACACACAAGCTAAATTCAATAAAACATGGTCAACTTGGATACACTTCACAACTACAGATGAATACAAAAGATACACAACATGAAAGACTCTAGTGGGCTGTGGCAGGAAACAGACTCCTCCCTGTCTCCCCCATGTTCCATCCCATAACATCACCCTCCACTCTCTCCACTTCCCCTCCCCACTTCCACATTCTCTCCCACACTCTACACATAAAGCGCAGGACAACATGTTACAGAACACCAGGCCCCTAAACAAAACAGCCTCTATATAACCTACCGTTTTAACATACTCCACTTGTGTACAACATATACCTTCCCTACAAAATTTCACACTCATAACCATACACATACCACTTGACATCATATGCCCATTTACTACGAAAAGGCCGGAAAATTCAATCCCCTTAACGTCTACCCCCCAAATAAGTACCATATATAGCACTTGAACTATCACACATATTAGACGGCTAAACTTCTAAGCAAGTGGGAGTAAACGCTGAATCCCGCACATTAAACGTAAACACCAATGCTCCATACCCAATTACTCATAGCAAAGATTCATATGTACCCTAACTGCTTAATATCAATGTCAACACCTGAGCGGCTGCGTCCGCATTGATACCTGCAATAATGACCTGTTTTATTTTTCTGTATCCTGTACTCTTTACTTGAACATTTCAATAAAAACTTGTTTAAAAAAAAAAAAAACAAATGCATCATGCCATGAATAATGGGCGTCCTGTGATAACTGAGTAGTGGCTGAAGTTTACCTCACATAATGGTAGTTTTTACGACTGCCTGATGTATTGTCAAATTATGTCTTAAGATATTGCAAAGATTTCTTCTGTTTGAGTATTTCTACAATTGGGCCTATGGGCAATGAGAAATCACCCACTGGGAGTGCATCTGGTCTCCTGTAAATACCGTGGAAACGTTCTGTGACTCCTTCTAACATATAATTATTTCCATGTCAATACAAAAATGAAACATTGTATATGTAGCCTGAAAAGGGTAAATGAGTATTCACTTCAATGATGTTTACTCCTACTTCCATTGCCAAGCATACCTGCTGTGGACCTACTTCTATAAATGCATTATAACCCCATGGATATAAAGTCCAAATACACATGTTAACATCTGGCCTAGCTAATAGACAGGGTTCAAACACAGGAGACCTATGTGTACAAGTGAGACCCTTGTCAGCTTTCTGACAGTCATCCAAACTATAAGTGTTGTTTGAACCCACAGCTATATAAGATCCATCATACTTTGGTTCCCACCATGCAACAGTATCAGTAATTACATCTGGCATAGAGATAGGGAGAGTAAAGAATTTGCACATAGTAATTCCGATAAACTTTAGGGACAAATACCTTATAATGTCCCATACAATAAAAATTAGAACACTACTAAATATCGTGGTGTGACACACTGTGTCCTGAGTAGGGATGAGCTTCGTGTTCGAGTCGAACCCATGTTCGACTCGAACATCGGCTGTTCGACCGTCCGTCGAATTGCGAACGATATGGGCCGTTCGCGCCAAATTCGTGTGGCGCGTCACGGCCCATAATTCACTGCGGCATCGCAGTGCATTGCTGGCTGATGATTGGCCAAGCATGCACTATGACCCGCATGCTTGGCCAATCACAGCGCCGTCAGTAGAGAGAGCTGTAATTGGCCAAAGCCAGGGTGGCTTTGGCCAATTATGGCTCAGGGATTTAGTACACACCCCACACTATATAAGGCCGCCTGCACGGCGGCCCTGTGTAGTGTGTGTTCCGGTGTGCTGAGCGATAGAGAGAGAGAGAGACAGTGTCATTTGATTTGAGTTAGATAGATTAGGCAGAACAGTCAGTCAGTTAGCTGCACTTACAGTGTATTGTGTATATATATGCATCCCAGGTGTTGCATATATATATATACACTGTATTCAGTTTAGCTAGATCCGTTCCTGTTATCTTCTATCTAGACTATTTACATTCAGTGCAGTGTGTCCTGCTCACAGTGTTCAGCTAGATCCGTTCCTGCTATTTACATTCAGTACAGTGCTTCCTGCTCACAGTGTTCAGCTAGATCCGTTCCTGCTATTTACATTCAGTGCAGTGCGTGCTGCTCACAGTGTTCAGCTAGATCCGTTCCTGCTATTTACATTCAGTGCAGTGCGTCCTGCTCACAGTGTTCAGCTAGATCCGTTCCTGCTATTTACATTCAGTGCAGTGCGTCCTGCTCACAGTGTTCAGCTAGATCCGTTCCTGGTATTTACATTTAGTGCAGTGCGTCCTGCTCACAGTGTTCAGCTAGATCCGTTCCTGCTATTTACATTCAGTGCAGTGCGTCCTGCTCACAGTGTTCAGCTAGATCCGTTCCTGCTATTTACATTCAGTGCAGTGCGTGCTGCTCACAGTGTTCAGCTAGATCCGTTCCTGCTATTTACATTCAGTGCAGTGCGTCCTGCTCACAGTGTTCAGCTAGATCCGTTCCTGCTATTTACATTCAGTGCAGTGCGTCCTGCTCACAGTGTTTAGCTACATCCGTTCCTGCTGTTTACATTCAGTGCAGTGCGTCCTGCTCACAGTGTTCAGCTAGATCCGTTCCTGCTATTTACATTCAGTGCAGTGCGTCCTGCTCACAGTGTTCAGCTAGATCCGTTCCTGCTATATACATTTAGTGCAGTACGTCCTGCTCACAGTGTTCAGCTAGATCCGTTCCTGTTATCTTCCTACTGACAGGCAGGCTTGTCTGGTTACAGTATATAAAGCTACCTGAAGAAAATTACAGGTGTTCTTTTTGATCCTATTAGTACCACGGTCAGGCAGCTAGACTATTTACATTTAGTACAGTGTGTCCTGCTCACAGTGTTCAGCTAGATCCGTTCCTGTTATTTACATTCAGTGCAGTGCGTCCTGCTCACAGTGTTCAGCTAGATCCGTTCCTGCTATTTACATTCAGTGCAGTGCGTCCTGCTCACAGTGTTTAGCTACATCCGTTCCTGCTGTTTACATTCAGTGCAGTGCGTCCTGCTCACAGTGTTCAGCTAGATCCGTTCCTGCTATTTACATTCAGTGCAGTGCGTCCTGCTCACAGTGTTCAGCTAGATCCGTTCCTGCTATTTACATTCAGTGCAGTGCGTCCTGCTCACAGTGTTCAGCTAGATCCGTTCCTGCTGTTTACATTCAGTGCAGTGCGTCCTGCTCACAGTGTTCAGCTAGATCCGTTCCTGCTATTTACATTCAGTGCAGTGCGTCCTGCTCACAGTGTTTAGCTACATCCGTTCCTGCTGTTTACATTCAGTGCAGTGCGTCCTGCTCACAGTGTTCAGCTAGATCTGTTCCTGCTATATACATTTAGTGCAGTACGTCCTGCTCACAGTGTTCAGCTAGATCCGTTCCTGTTATCTTCCTACTGACAGGCAGGCTTGTCTGGTTACAGTATATAAAGCTACCTGAAGAAAATTACAGGTGTTCTATCCCAGCTTAGTGCAGCTACAGGCCATTAGTATGTCTGGAAGGCCAAGAAGGAGAGGCAGACAGTCACAAGCCAATAAGAGAGGGCAAGCAGGCTCTGTGTCTAGTGCTGGTCGTGGAGACGGTGCATCCTCATCAGCACGTGGCCATGGGACACGCTTGGCCTTTTTTTCGGCAGCTGGCCGTGTTGAGCCGCAACATGCGGAAGACTTGGTCGAGTGGATGACCAAGCCGTCCTCATCCTCCTCATCCTCTCTCACCCATGCCCAGGGTGCTTTGTCTGGCAAAGCAGCGGCCTCTTCCCTCAGCTCAATGTCATCAGTGACTCCTTCCCTAGCCCCACCATGTCCTCCTGAGGATTCCCTCGAACTGTTTGACCACAGTGTTGGGTACATGCTCCAGGAGGATGCCCAGCGTTTGGAAGGCTCTGATGATGATACTGAGCTCAATGAAGGCAGTAACATGAGCACGGACAGAGGGGGTGCCCAAGAAGGACAGCAATCTGGCAGTCATGCTCCCCCTGCTGCAGCATACTGCCAGGTTTGCTCCAGTGATGAGGAGGGAGGGGATGATGAGGTCACTGACTCAACGTGGGTGCCTGATAGGAGAGAGGAGGAGGAGGAGGAGGAGGAGGAGGAGGAGGTGGCACATCACCAACTAGGCAGGATGCCCTCCAGGGGCCAGCCTAAGGGCAGCACATTGACTGCATCACACCCCAAAGCTCCACATGTGCAGGGCGCTGCAGTCTCTGCGCGTTATTCAAAAAGTTCTTTGGTGTGGGCCTTTTTTGAGACGAGTGCATCAGATCGCACCGCTGCTATTTGCAATATATGTCTCAAGCGTATCTCGCGTGGCCAAAACATCTCCCGCTTGGGTACCACATGCTTGACCAGACATATGTTGACCTGCCATGCAGTTCGTTGGCAAGCGTATCTAAAAGACCCACACCAAAGAACAAAGACGATCTCTCCTTGCTCCTCATCAGCTGAGATTTCCAACCCCACTAGACCTTCAGTCCTCTCTGCGACCTGCAGTGAGAGGAATGAAGGTGTAGAATTAGGTGTGTCACAGCCAAGTACTTATGGGCAATCTGCTTTTGGTACACCGACGTCAGATTGTACCAGGCAAATTTCCCTGCCCCAGCTGCTGCACCGCCGAAAGAAGTTTGCTCCCAGCCATCCACATGCCCAGCGGTTGAATGCTAGCTTGGCAAAATTGCTAGCACTTCAACTGCTGCCTTTTCAGTTGGTAGACTCTGCCCCCTTCCGTGAGTTTGTGGAATGTGCGGTTCCTCAGTGGCAGGTACCCAAACGCCACTTTTTCTCACGGAAGGCGATTCCGGCTCTCTACCGGCATGTGGAAGGCAATGTCCATGCCTCGCTGGACAGGGCGGTCAGCGGTAAGGTGCATATTACCGCTGACTCATGGTCCAGCAGGCATGGACAGGGACGTTACTTAAGTTTCACGGCGCATTGGGTGACTCTGCTGGCAGCTGGGAAGGATGCAGGACAAGGTGCAGTAGTGTTGGAGGTTGTTCCGCCACCACGCCTCCAAAATGCTGATTGTGACACACCTCTCTCCTCCACCCCCTCCTCTTCTTCTTCCTCCATGGCCTCTTCCTCGGAACCAGCGGTGCTCCGTAGGCGTTCAAGGGGCTACGCAAGTACGCAGGCCAAAAGATGCCATGCGGTGCTTGAGCTGGTGTGCTTGGGGGACAGGAGCCACACTGGGGCAGAGGTTCTGTCAGCTCTGCAGGGGCAGGTTCAGAGGTGGTTGACGCCACGCCAACTTAAGGCAGGAATGGTGGTTTGCGACAATGGCACCAACCTCCTCTCTGCCCTCCGACAGGGACAACTGACCCATGTGCCCTGTTTGGCTCACGTCCTTAACTTGGTGGTGCAGCGGTTCTTGGGCAGGTACCCGGGCTTACAGGATGTCCTGAGGCAGGCCAGGAAAGTCTGTGTGCATTTCCGCCGGTCATATAATGCCAGTGCTCGGCTGACGGACCTCCAAAAGGAGTTTAACCTGCCCAAGAACCGCCTAATCTGTGACATGCCCACCAGGTGGAACTCGACGTTGGCCATGCTGCAGCGGCTGCACACGCAGCAGAGGGCCATCAATGAGTACCTGTGCGACTATGGCACCAGGACAGGGTCAGGGGACCTTGGTTTTTTTTCCCCACGCCAGTGGGCCATGATCAGGGATGCATGCACTGTCCTGTCACCATTCGAGGAGGCCACGAGGATGGTGAGCACTGACAGTGCATGCATCAGTGACACTGTCCCCCTTGTCCACCTGTTGGAGCACACGCTGCGTGGAATAATGGACAGGGCACTTGAGGCAGAACAGAGGCAGGAAGAGGAGGACTTCCTTAGCTCTCAAGGCCCCCTTTATCCAGACAGTGTTCCTGCGTGCCCGCCGATCACACAGGAAGAGGACGAGGAGGAGGAGGAGGAGGAGGAGGAAGATTGTGTCAGTATGGAGGTGGAGCCTGGCACTCAGCATCAGCAGTCTTTAAGGGATCAGTCCCAAGGAACACATGGACTTGTACGTGGCTGGGAGGAGGTGGCTGCGGACGTTGTTGTCCTTAGTGACCCAGAGGACTCCGGACCGAATGCCTCAGCAAAGCTACGCTGCATGGCCTCCCTGATCCTGCAAAGCCTGCGTAAGGATCCTCGTATTCGTGGTATCAAGGAGAAGGACCAATACTGGCTGGCAACCCTCCTTGATCCACGTTACAAGGGTAAGGTTGCGGACCTTATCTTGCCATCGCAGAGGGAGCAGAGGATGAAACATCTTCGGGAGGCCTTGCAGAAAGGTCTGTGCAACGCGTTCCCAGAGACTGGGAGGTTACAAACTCCTGTTTCTGGACAACGTGTTGCTGAGGCTTCGGTCAGTCAAAGAAGGAGCGGTGGAGAAGGTGGCCGTCTGACCGATGCGTTCAGACAATTTTTTGGTCCGCAGCCCCAAGGTATGATCGGTTCCAGCAACCATCGCCAGCGTCTGTTTTACATGGTGCAGGAATACCTAGGGGCAAGATCAGACTTGGACACCTTTCCCACCGAAAATCCTCTGGGTTACTGGGTCTTGAGGATGGATCACTGGCCAGAGCTTGCACAGTATGCAATTGAGCTACTGGCCTGTCCTGCATCCAGCGTTCTTTCGGAACGCACATTCAGTGCTGCTGGAGGCGTGGTAACCGATCACAGGGTGCGTCTGTCCACCGACTCGGTCGATCGGCTGACCTTCATAAAAATGAATCAGTCTTGGATCACCACCAGCTACCAAGCACCTGATGCAGATGTAACCGAATAATTTTTTTTGAAATCTCAGATCCCTTCAAAGACTGCCTATGCTGATGCTGAGTGACTATCCCTGAGTAATTATCCTCTTCCTCCTCAATCATCACGCTGATAGCTTGTAAGAACATTTTTGGTTCTGGGCGCCACCACCAGTGCCTAAGGCACAATTTTTCAGCCCCTGTTTAACAGGGGCGTGTAATTACAATTTTTGATGTAATACTTTGCAGCAGGGCTCGTTCCTGCATTCCAACTAGAGTGTCTGTGAGGGGTTGCAGTGTTGTGGCACCAGCACCAGTGCCTAAGACCCAATTTTTCAGCCCCTGTCTAACAGGGGCGTGTAATTACAATTTTTGATGCAATACTTTGCAGCAGGGCTTGTTCCTGCATTCCAACTAGAGTGTCTGTGAGGGGTTGCAGTGTTGTGGCACCAGCACCAGTGCCTAAGACCCAATTTTTCAGCCCCTGTCTAACAGGGGCGTGTAATTACAATTTTTGATGCAATACTTTGCAGCAGGGCTTGTTCCTGCGTTTCAACTAGAGTGTCTGTGAGGGGTTGCAGTGTTGTGGCACCAGCACCAGTGCCTAAGACCCAATTTTTCTGCCCCTGTCTAACAGGGGCGTGTAATTACAATTTTTGATGCAATACTTTGCAGCAGGGCTCGTTCCTGCGTTCCAACTAGAGTGTCTGTGAGGGGTTGCAGTGTTGTGGCACCAGCACCAGTGCCTAAGGCCTAATTTTTCAGCTCCTGTTCAACAGGGGCATGTAATTACAATTCTTGATCTAATATTTCACAGCAGGGCCCTGTGAGGGCTTACAGTGTTTTGGCCACAGCAACACCTAAGGCCCAAATTTCTGCTGAGTATATAGGGCAGGACCCTACTTTCAAACATCTAACTTACAAACGACTCCTACTTGCAAACGGAAGGAGACAAGAGGAAGTGAGATGAAATCTACCCCTAAGGAAGGGAAATTCTCTCCTGTAAGAGTTAATATGGGAAAACAATTTTTCCTTTCCACTGATGCTTTCCAATCCTTGTTCCACAAAAAAACACAAATTTTCAAAAAACATTTTTCATTGGGACAAAAAAGAGAGGTGAAATCTTCTGAAGAGGAGGAAAGACGCAAAACAAATGTCACAGGGGTGATAACCCTTCCCTATGTTTTCCAAAAAGCTTAGAAAAGATTTTTTGGCTGGAGCTAAACACATTAAAAATGTTCAAAATTACAAACAGATTCTACTTAACAACAAACCTACAGTCCCTGTCTTGTTTGCACCGCCTGTATACTGCTGTTCAGAGTATATAGGGACCTTTCCTTATTTTAATTTGGGTGCGGGGTTCCCCTTAATATCCATACAAGACCCAAAGGGCCTGGTAATGGACTGGGGGGTACCCATGCCGTTTGTCTCACTGATTTTCATCCATATTGCCATGACCCGACATGACATTAAACCCGCAAGCAGTTTTAAATGAGATTTTTTCCTTTAAAAATGACATTTGGTGCAGGGACTGTTCTAAACATGGGAAACACGCGTCACTTTACAGGCATACTATAGACACCCCCCAGGTACGATATTTAAAGGAATATTTCACTTTTTTTTTTTTACTTTAAGCATCATTAAAATCACTGCTCCCGAAAAAACGGCCGTTTTTAAAAGTTTTTTTTGCATTGATACATGTCCCCTGGGGTAGGACCCGGGTCCCCAAACCCTTTTTAGGACAATACCATGCAAATTAGCCTTTAAAATGAGCACTTTTGATTTCGAACGTTCGAGTCCCATAGACGTCAATGGGGTTCTAACGTTCGTGCGAACTTGCGGTCCGTTCGCGGGTTCTGGTGCGAACCGAACCGGGGGGTGTTCGGCTCATCCCTAGTCCTGAGGAAAGAAAATTAGCCAATGATCTGCAGGAATCTTGAAAAGAGACCTCAGCTGTAGGGATGAGCCAAACACCCTCCCCCCGGTTCGGTTTGCAGCAGAACATGTGAACAGGCAAAAAATTTGTTTGAACACGCAAACACCGTTAATGTCTATGGGATACGAATGTGAAAAATCAAAAGTGCTAATTTTAAAGGCTTATATGCAAGTTATTGCCATAAAAAGTGTTTGGGGACCTGGGTCCTTCCCCAGGGGACATGTGTCAATGCAAAAAAAAAAAAGTTTTAAAAACGTTTTTTAGGGAACAGTGATTTTAATAATGTTTAAAGTGAAACAATAAAAATGAAAGATTCCTTTAGAAATTGTGCCTGGGGGGTCTCCTTAGTATGCTTATAAAGTAGCGCATTTTTCACATTTTGTTTAGAACAATACCACAAAATTATATTTCTAAAAGAAAAACTGTCATTGGAAACTACGCGAGTCTTTACTGTATTGTCGGGTCCCAGCAATATAGATGAAAATCATTAAAAAAATGGCATGGGTCCCCCCCCCAGTCCATTACCAGGCCCTTTGGGCCATTCCCTAGTAAACAGGGGCAGAAAAATTGGGCCTTTGGTGGTGGTGGTGTTGGTGCAACACACTGTAAGCCCTCACAGTTACACTTGGTGGAATAGGCCCTGCTGTGAAATATTATATCCAGAATTGTAATTACATGCCCCTGTTAAACAGGGGCAGAAAAATTGGGCTTTTGGTTGTGGTGGTGGTACCAGAACCCCTAACAGTTACTCTTGATGAGCGCAGGAACGAGTCCTGCTGTGAAATACTATATCAAAAATTGTAATTACATGCCCCTGTTAAACAGGGGCAGAAAAATAGGGCCTTGGGTGGTGGTGCCACAACACTGTAATCCCTCACAGATACTCTTATGGGGCGCAGGAATGGGCCCTGCATTGAAATATTATATCAGAAATTGTAATTACATGTCCCTATTAAACAGGGGCAGGAAAATTGGGACTTGGGTGGTGGTTGTGCCACAACACTGTAACCCCTCGTAGATATTCTTGTTGGGCGCAGGAATGGGCCCTGCTGTGAAATATTTGATCAAAAGTTGTAATTACATGGCCCTGTTAAACAGGGGCAGAAAAATTGAGCCTTAGGCAGTGGTGGTGGTGCCCTACACCAAAAATATTATTGGAAGCTAGCATCATCAAGATTGGGGAGGAATCGGATAGTCAGCAATGCATAGGCATCTTCAAAAGATCCCACATCCATAGAAAATTCAATAAGCTACATCAGCATCAGGTGCTTGATAGCTGCTGATCCAAGACTGATTCATTTTTTATTAATGTGAGCCTATTAATGGAGTCTGTGGACAGGTGCACTCTATGATCCCTTACAAACCCTCCAGCAGCACTGAAAGCAGAACAGGCCAGTAGCTCAATTGCATATTGAGCAAGTTCTGGCCAGTGGTCCATCCTCAAGACCCAGTCAGTTGGCCACCTTCTCCACCGCTCTTCCTCTGACTGAACAAAGCCTCAGCAACACATTGTCCAGCACCAGGAAATTGTAACTTCCCAGGGTCTGGAAATTCATTGCACAAACCACTCTTCAAGGCCTCCTGAAGATGTTTCATCCTCTGCTCCCTCTGCAAAGGCAGGATGAGTTCTGCAACCTTACCCTTGTAACGTGGATCAAGAAGGGTTGCCAGCCAGTATTGATCCCTCTCCTTGATACGACTAATCCTAGAGTTCTTTCGCAGGCTTTGCAGAATCAGGGAGGCCATGCAGCAGCATAAGTTTGCAGAGGCATTCAATTTTGAGTCCTCTAGCATGGGATTTCCCCAAAAATCCACCCCAGACACTTATCCGGGCACACAACCTGGCAGGCTGCTGAACCATACCAGGCCACATGCCCTCACTTGCCCGGTGGTTGTGGGGGTTTGTGGGTGGGGGGCTTATCGGAATCTGGAAGCCCCCTTTAACAAAGGGGACACCCAGATCCCAGCCCTGACATGTGAATTGGTAAGGGGTACATTGTACACCTACCATTTCACAAAAAGAAAGTGTCACAATGTTAAAAACTACAGGAGAAGGATTGAGACATGTCTTTTATTCAAAATAAAAAAATAAAAAAAGAGATTCCTGCGATGTAATCCAATAAAACCATGCTCCTACTCCAGCGATGTAATCCAATTCTCGATCTCCAGAGATGGATGATCTCCAGCGACTCCATCGAGGAACACGCACAGGGTCCTGCCTCCACCGGAGGCACCCACCCAATGACGTGGTGCCAGCTTGACAGTTCTTATATGGCTGAGGGCGGGGCCACCCATCACGTGACCCCGTCCCCCTCTGACAAGGGGGAATGCTGGGGTTTCCTAGTGACGTGTACGGGTGACCCCACCCCCCTCTGATGTAATGGGAATCCTGCTTTGCAGTGTGGGTGGGGTCACCCGTACATGTCACAGGGAAACCCCGGCGTTTCCCCTTGTCAGAGAGGGACGGGGTCACGTAACGGGTGGCCCCGCCCTCAGCCATATAAGAACTGTCAAGCTGACGCCGCGTCATTGGCTGAGTGCCTCGGGTGGAGGCAGGATCCTGTATGCATTCCTCGCTGGAGTCTCTGGAGATCATCCATCACTGGAGATCGAGAATTGGATTACATCGCTGGAGTAGGAGCATGGATTTATTGGATTACATCGCTGGAATCTCTTTTTTGTTTTTTTATTTTTTTATTTTTAATAACGGACTTGTCCCAAGCTGTCTCCTGTGGTTTTTTAACATTTTTTGACACTTTCATTTTGTGAAATGGTAAAGGTACAATGTACCCCTACCAATTCACATGGGGGGCTGGGATCTGGGTGTCCCTTTTGTTAAGGGGGCTTCCAGATTCCGATAAGCCCCCCGCCCGCAGACCCCAACAACCACTGGGCAAGGGTTGTGGGGATGAGGCCCTTGTCCCCATCAACATGGAGACATCCTCCCTATGTTGAGGGCATGTGGCCTGGTATGGTTCAGGAGGGGGGAGCTCTCTCGTCCCCCCCTCTTTTCCTGCGTCCTGCCAGGTTGCGTGCTCGGATAAGGGTCTAGTGTGGATTTTTGGGGGAACCCCACGCCATTTTTTTAAACTTTGGTGCAGAGTTCCCCTTAAAATCTATGGATTTTTGGGGGGAACCCCACGTAATTTTTTTTTTTTTAATTTTGGCACGGAGTTCCCCTTAATATCCATACCAGACCTGAAGGGCCTGGTAATGGAATTTTGGGGGACCCCCACGCATTTTTAAAAAAATTTTCAATGACTTTCAATGACTTTTATGTGTATTGGCGGGACCGACAATTCATTAATAGTCGGCACAAGCGCTAGCACTTTTAAATTATTTTTTTTTCCTTTAGAAATGTCATTTTGCTCTCGCACTGTTATAAACACGGGAAACATGCGCTACTTTACAGGCATACTATAGACACCCCCCAGGTACAAAATTTAAAGGAATATTTCACTTTTATTGTTTCACTTTAAGCATTATTAAAATCACTACTCCCGAAAAAACGGCCATTTTTAAAACTTTTTTTGCATTGATACATGTCCCCTGGGGAAGGACCCGGGTCCCCAAATACTTTTTATGACAATAACTTGCATATTAGCCTTTAAAATGAGCACTTTAGATTTCTCCCATAGACTTTTAAAGGGTGTTCCACGGCTTTTTTAACCGCTTCAATACCGGGCCAATTCTGACACTTTGCTCCTCCATGTAAAAATCATAATTTTTTTGCTAGAAAATTACATAGAACCCCCAAACATTATATATGTTTTTTTAGCAAAGACCCTAGAGAATACAATGGCGGTTGTTGCAACTTTTTATCTCACACAGTATTTGCGCAGGAATTTTTCGAGGAATTTTTGGGGAAAAAAACTGTTTTGTGTTTAAAAAAAAAGCAAAACAGTAAAGTTAGCCCAATGTTTTTGCATTTTGTGAAAGATGAAGTTACGCCGAGTAAATATATACCTAACATGTCACGCTTCAAAATTGCTCGTGGAATGGCGCCAATGTTCGGTACTTAAAAATCCCCATAGGCGACGCTTGAAATTTTTTTACTGGTTACATGTTTTGAGTTACAGAGGAGGTCTAGGGCCAAAATTATTGCTCTCACTCCAACGTTCGCGGCTATACCTCACATGTGTGGTTTGAACACCATTTTCATATGTGGGCGGGACTTACGTATGCGTTCTCTTCTGCGTGCGAGCACACGGGGACATCCGTGCTTTAATTTTTTTTTTTTTTTATTGTTAATTATATTTTATTTTTTTTATTTTGACAGTTTTTTGAAAAAAAAAAAATTGATCACTTTTATTCCTATTACAAGGAATGTAAACATCCCTTGTAATAGCAATATGACATGTCAAGGGGTTCTTAATAGTGAGATATGGGGTCAATAAGACCCCATATCTCACCACTAGGCTGGGAAGCCCGAAGCGGCAACGTTTTTTTGAATGGAGAGGCCGGGCGTGATGTCATAACATCGCGCCCGGCCTCCGACGATCATAGAGACTCTGGGGACCATCTGGTCCACCGGAAATCTCTATGATCTACATCCGGTGCTGGCGGATCTACTCTCCGCCTCACCGATCGTAACGGTGAGTCTGAGCAAGAACCGGAGGGCGGCGGGAGGGGGGGGTGACCCCTCTCGCATCCAATAGGAACGATCAAGCGGCAGAACAGCCACTATGATCGTTCCTATGGTGTAGAGATTCGCCGGCTGAAACCGGCAATATCTGAATGATGTCTGTAACTACAGGCATCATTCAGAAATACCCACTCAAAGCCCAGGACGTCATATGACGTCCATGGTATTGAAGTGGTTAAATTGCAGCAAACATCCCAAATTGTTTGCTGTTCGCCGAACGGGCGAACAGCCAAATTGGCAAAAAGAAGCCAAGCTACCCTGACCCTGTCCTGGTGCCATACTCACACAGGTACTCATTGATGGCTCTCTGCTGCGTGTGCAGCCGATGCAGCATTGCCAACGTTGAGTCTCACCTGATGGGCATGTCACAAATGAGGCGGCTGGTGGGCAGGTTGTATTCCCTTTGAATGTCAGCCAGCTGAGCACTGGCATTGTATGACCGGTGGAAATGACCACAGACTTTTCTGGCCTGCCTCGGGAGATCCTTTAAGCCTGGGTACCTGCTCAAGAACCGCTGCACCACCAAATTCAAGACGTGTGCCAAACATGGAACATGGGTCAAGTGTCCCTGTTGGAGGGTGGAGAGGAGGTTGGTGCCATTATCGCATACAACCATTCCTGGCTGAAACTGGCATGGCATCAACCACCTCTGAGCCTGCCCCTGCAGAGCTGACAGAATCTCTACCCCAGTTTGGCTCCTGTCCCCTAAGCAGACCAACTCAAGCACCGCGTTGCATATTTTTGACTGACTGCTTGTGTAGCCCCTTGAATGCTTATGGAGCACCGCTAGTTCAGAGGACAAATCTGCAGAAGAGGCCATAGAGGAAGAAGAAGAGGAGGTGTGAAGGAGAGAGCTGTGGCAGAATCACCACTAGCATTTTGGAGGCGTGGTGGCAGAACAAGCTCCAACAATACTGAACCTTGTCCTGCATCCTTCCTAGCTGCCAGCAGAGGTACCCAGTGCGCCGTGAAGGAAAGGTATCATCCCTGCCCATGCCTGCTGGACCATGAGTCAGCGGTAATATGCACCTTACTGCTGACCACCCTGTCCAACAAGGCCAAAACATTGCTCTCCACATGCCGGTACAGAGGCGGAATGGCCTTCCATGAAAAGAAATGGCATTTTGGATCCTCCAACTGAGGTACAGCACATTCCACAAATACACGAAAGGGGACAGAGTCTACCAACTGAAAAGGCAGCAGTTGCAGTGCTAGCAATTTGGCCAAGCTAGAATTTAGACGCTGAGCATGTGGATGGCTGGGACCAAATTTCTTTTTATGTTCAGCAACTGGAATTGGGAAATTTGCCTGCTAAAATCAGATGGTGGTGTACTGCTAGCAGATTGGCTGCAAGTACATTCCTCTCAGTGCAGGTTTGTGAGAGGACTGGAGGTATAGCAGAGTTGGAGATCCCAGATGAGGAGCAAGGAGAAGTCCACCTTTTTCTTTGATGTAGGACTTTCAAGTGCTGTTGCCAATGGACTGCATGGCAGGTCGTCATATATCTGGTCAAGCATGTGGTGCCCAAGCCGCTGCTGTTCTGACCATGCTTGATCCGCTTCAGACATAGGTTGCTAACAGCAACGGTGCGATCTGCTGCACACGTATCGAAAAAGGCCCACACCAAGGAACTTTTAAAAGTCAGCGAGAGTCAGCAGAGCCCTGCACCTATGGAGCTCTGTGGTGTGATGCAATAGGGTGGCTGCCCTTAAGCTGCCCCCGAGAGGACATCCTGCCCGTTGGTGTTGTGCCTCCTCTTCCTCCTCTCTTCTATCAGGCAACCAAGTACAGTCAGTGACCTCATCATCCCCTCTCCCTTGTCACTGGAGCAAACTTGGCAGTATGCTGCAGCTGGGGGAACATGACTGCCAGTTTCTTGTCTTTCTTGGGCACCCCCTCTCTCTAGGTTCATGTTAATCCCTTCTCTAACCTGGGAACCAACATCAGAGCCTTCAAATCTCTGCGCATCTTCCAACAGCATGTACCCAACACTGTGGTCAAATAATAATTCTGGGGATTCCTCCATGCATGATGGTGGGGCTACAAAAGGAATGACTGTGGACAAGGAGGTGGTGGAATAGGCTGCTTGGCAGGTGCGTTGGAAGGCAAACTACTCTGAGCCTGGGTGACAGAGGATGAGGACGGCTTTGTTATCCACTCCACCAACTCTTCTGCATGTTCTGGCTCTATAACATGGCCAGCAGCAGATAAAAAGGACAAGCGTGCCCCACGGCCACCTGCAGAGGATGCACCATGTCCATGACTAGCACTGTTGACTGTAGACACAGAGGCTGCTTGCCCTCTTTTAGTGGCCTGTGAGCATCTGCCTCTCCTTGGTGGCCTTCCAGACATGATGTATATTTTGTTTTGCAACACTGCACTACACTGCATTAGATACTGTGTACACCACCAGAAGTGTAATAGAAACTGTACACACTGTAATAGATACTGTGTACACCACCTGCACTGTATTAGCAACTGTACTACGGCTGCACTGTATTATGTACTTTGTACACCACCAGAAGTGTAGTAGACACTGTGCACACTGTATTAGATACTGTGTACACCACCTGCACTGTATTAGCAACTGTACTACCTCTGCACTGTATTTGATAATGTGTACACCACCAGACAAGTAGTAGAAACTATACTATGCATGCACTGTATTGTGTACTGTGTACACCACCAGAAGTGTAGTAAAAACTGTACACACTGTATTGGATACTGTGTACACCACCAGAAAACTGGTAGAAACTGTACTATGGCTGCACTGTATTGTGTACAGTATCTAATACAGTGTGTACAGTTTCTACTACACTTCTGGTGGTGTACACTGTACACACTGTATTAGATACTGTGCACACCGTCTGCACTGTATTAGCAACTGTACTATGGCTGCACTGTATTTTATACTGTGTACACCACCAGAAGTGTAGTTGACACCGCACACACTGTATTAGATACTGTGTACACCGCCTGCACTGTATTAGCAACTGTACTATGGCTGCACTGTATTTTATACTATGTACACCACCAGAAGTGTAGTAGACACTGTACACACTGTATTAGATACTGTGTACACCGCCTGCACTGCATTAACAACTGTACTACTTGTCAGGGACTCGCTGGTCATAGCAGAGCAGATGTGCAGAGACAGAGGCCTTTGCGTGGCCACAATTCCAAGGATATCCCTCCTGACAGGCAGATCCATGTGCTCAGGTGATCGCATATGCACATGCACACACGTGTGCGCACAAGTGAAAGTGTGCGCGCCCCTCATTAGCATTGGCGCCCATTTGTAGTATGTAAGGATGGCAGATGTACTAGTGCCTTTGCTGTCTGATCTGAAGTTTCCCCCTGTATCCTGTTTCCAGTGCATATCCTTGATCTGATCGTTACCTGGCCTCCTAACTACTCTGATTCTCTCCATTCCCGACCTAGGCTTGCTTGACCTTTCTTCAGTCTTACCTCCAGATTTCTCTGTTGCCAAACCTCTGCCTGAACTTGGGGGGGGCGTGGCTTGGCGCACAGCGGAGATGGCAGCCTAACAGCGGAGCTCAGTCAGACCCGAGTCCCTTGTCGCTATCTCTGCCGAATGAATACCGATAATGCACAAGCAGAACCGCTACTCACAACAATCCCGACCTCGCCGTTCTACAGCTGCGACAGCGGGAAGGAATATCTCGTTGATATTCAAGAATCAAACGGCGATACAGAGTGTCTCTGCAGGAGGCAAGATGGCGCCGATCCATCACGAGGAATATCTCAGTGAGGACTCCCTGTCTGCCACGGAGGATAACAGTAGGAGAGGTACAAGACCAGACCTTCCCCTCACATATGCAGACCTGTCTGGCTTTGCTGCAGACATCAAAGCCTCGTTCTTTGCAGCCATTACAGATCTTAAGACCAATCTACTCGTCCTCACTGAAAAGATGGCATCAGCTGAAACAGTAGGGAGGAACAGGGACAAAGCACTACTCAGACTTGAAAATGTTACCTCCTCCCACGCTCTCCATTTCATCGAGATGAACAGGCACCTGGAAGACCTTGATAACAGGGGGAGGAGGAATAATATTAGAGTACGTGGCATACCTGAATCAGTTAACGCTGAGCAAATTATACCTGTATTGCAGAGGGTTTTCAATAGCCTCTTGGAAAAAACAGAGGATTCTGACATTGAATTTGTCTGAGCCCATAGGGCCCTTAGAGCAAGAGGCCCAGACACTTTACCACCTCGTGATATTATTTGCTGCCTGCAAAATTTCTCACTGAAAGAAGAGATCATGTACAAAGCACGCAGAAACGAGCAGATAGTGTTCAATGGCGAAAACATAAAGCTTTTTCAAGACCTTTCCCAAATAACACTGAAGAATCACAGGGCCCTGCGACCTCTGTTAGATGTGCTCAGGGAAAAGGATCTCCGTTATACGTGGCAATTCCCCTTTGCTCTCCTAGTGACACACAACGGCAAGCAACATACCCTCCGTACACCGGAGAACATCCCGGATTTCTGCAGTGATTTGCAATTGGGTCTTATTGATCTTCCTGAGTGGTACCAAGAGTTCACCTTACCACCTAGGGAGAGGAGCCCACCTCATTCGCTGCTAGCAACTCCAGAGAAACATCACTCCAAGAAACAAAGACACAACAGACAGGAAGGTCTAACAGCAGACCCGTCACACAGCAAAACCCATTCTTGCAGCGGATCACTGGATGCCTGATTAATTCAACACTGACCTCTTCAAGTTATCTGTTGGAAAATGTTTAGATTGCCACTGCACGATCACTATTAATAGACTTGATTTCACGTACCAGGCTGAAGAGAACCGCACGTAAATACAAATTGCCCAATGTTTGCAGGCAGCCACCACTACTACATTCCGGGTCTCACAACACAAAGAATGCTGCAGTCACCACAGATCACCATGGGCTCTGCCAATAACTTATAGTGATGATCCTCCTTTTCAACAACATAGACACTCTACTCGTGGTAATATGATTACAGTTACACCATACCCGGAAGAGCCTGGCTTTAGGCGTGATATAGTTATGAAGATCATTTGAACTCCCACATTCTTCAAGATCTTGGTGATGTAATCTTCTTTATGACATTAGCTGACAGTTTACGTATGAGGTCTTCACACAGGTTGCCTCTTTTGAGGCCTTTCACTGTTTATTAATTTTTCAGTGTTGCTCCCTTACAGGGACTGGTAATTGGGTTAGGAGGTGCTTTTTACCCCCTTTACCTTGGTGATCCTAACCTACAGGCACCTTTACCATTTATTTGGATATATAGCTTGAGTTATTTTTTCTTTTTTCGGTTCCATGTTCACGTTGACTTATTTAACGGCAGAGATGTCCATTAGGCACTGTTAATTGGCCTATCAGGGCCAGGGTTTGACCTCTCCATATTTCCTAATTGTTATCTTATATTATCACTTAGAGTGTGGCAGTCAATACTCTGGTCGTGAACCTCCTACACTCCCACAAAGTGTTCAGAGGGATAGATTTAAGTTCCCCTTCTGACACTAAGATTTGACTCTCTTCGACAGTCTAACTGTTCCGGCGAGTCGTATTCCTCATACCTCCTCTCCTTTTTCTTCTTACTTCTCTCAGTCTTCTGCTCTTTCCTCAACATGTCCTAAATACTAATTGTAGTGATAACACAAGTATAAGTGTATTATACTAACTGATAACCATCTTTATCTAGTTGTGACTATAGGAGTGGCCCACCATCTCTCTCCGTACCTGAACAATGGCCTACTCAGCTTTAGGTCAAAATCCCACGGTAATATCGCACAATACCAAAGGCTTGAATATCCTTGAAAAAAGATCTACTCTCCTGAGAGAACTGAGAAAAGGTAAGCCCAAGATAGTATTTTTACAGGAGACCCATTTCTGGACAAACCACACTCCTAGGCTCACCGACTCATATTTCACTGAGGCTCACCACGCAACTAACGATACCTCCAAGTCAAAGGGGGTCTCCATCCTGCTGAGCAGGGAGGCTTCTTTTGAAATAAATGACAAACTGGTTGACACAGGGGGAAGGTACATTTTCATAAAAGGCACTTGGTATGGAGTTCCCACCACCCTGGCAAACGTATATCTCCCCAATACATCCCACCTATCCTTCTGCAGAAAATTAATGAAGGACTTGGAGGGCTTCAGCTCAGGCTGCTTAATATGTGGAGGTGATTTTAACATCCCCCTTAACCCCTTAACAGACACTTCAACAGGGAAATCTCTCATCACCTATAAAACTAAAAAACATCAAACACCTCCTCCACCCTCTGAACCTAGTAGACACGTGGCGTTTTTTACACCCAGAGGACAAAGATTTCTCTTTTTACTTGATTCCCCACAATCGCCATTCTAGGATTGATTACATCTTTATCAAAGGGACCTCCACATAGTTAATGAGGCTAACATCGGGATCCAGACATTCTCGGATCACGCACCTACATCCATTAGCTTAAACCTAGAGAACACACACACCAAGTCCAATATGTGGAGACTAAACTCCTCCCTTATCACTGACCCAATCCTACAACCAAAATTACATACATCTCTGAAAGAATTTTTTGAGCTCAACAGGATGCCTGGCATGGATCCATTGATTGTATAGGAAGCCCATAAATGTTCCATGAGGGGAGACTTGATCAAACCGGGATCCCAAAAAAAGAAGGAAAGGGACTTAGAAATTACAAGGCTCTCACAAAAAATATGACGTCTTGAAACGCTACACAAACAGTCCCTATCTGTCCAATCAGCAACGTTACTGCTAGAAACTAGGAAGGCACTTAAAAACTTTTAGATTCTAAATCCAAAAGGTTCCTTTTCTTTAAGAAAAAGGTATACTATGAGCAAGGGGATAAATCTGGACACCTGCTTGCCAGGGCTCTGAAAAATACCGCTAATAAACAAAATATTACAGGCATTCAAAACAAAGAGGGGAATATTGTCAGGACCACTGATAAAATAGCTCAACACTTCCAGGAATTTTATACCAATTTGTATAATCTCCCACCTCAACATAGACCACCCACTCTCCAAGGAGATAGGACCCAACTGATACAGGAATATTTGAAGGACTCAGGTCTTCCTTCTATGGGAGTAGAAGAGGCCACGAAACTTGATAGCCCCATAGACTTGTCAGAAATCAAACTAGCAATAAAAGATTTAAAAGCAGGCAAAAGTCTGGGCCCCGACGGGTTTACAGCAATATACTATAAGACATTTATTGACACACTAGCCATTCATCTCCAAGACGCTTTGAACACCCTATCGGATACAAGAATAATTCCACCAGAATTCCTATCCGCGTACATTACAGTAATACCTAAACCCGAAAAGGACCCATCATATTGTTCTAGTTACAGACCCATTTCGCTCCTGAATCTAGATGTAAAGATATTGGTGAAAGTTATATCCAACCGACTGAAACCTCTCTTATGTGATTTGATAGGACCGGACCAAACAGGGTTTATGCCTGGAAGGGAGGCCAGGGATAATGTTACTAAAGCATTGGACTTGATTTATGCAGCCCACGAGCGAAAGATCGAGGGCCTTCTCCTGTCCACGGATGCGGAGAAGGCCTTCGATCGAGTAGCTTGGGATTATATGTTTGAGACCTGTAAACACATAGACCTAGGTCCAAATATGTTAGCTTGGATAGCCTCCTTTATCCAAGCCAAACTCAAAATTAACGGTTCCTTATGAAATAAAGTGGATATACACAATGGAACCAGACAGGGCTGTGCCCTGTCACCTTTGTTATTTATCATTTCATTGGAACCATTTATCAGACGAATTATAAATTATAACCAACACCACTATACAGGGTTTCAAGATTGCGGAGAAAGAATACAGAAGAATAGCAGCTTACGCTTACGCTGATGACCTCCTATTTTTCGCGACGGATCCATATTTATCAGTTTCCTCCCTTTTGAGGGAGTTTGATGGTTATGGATTCATATCCAATTTTAAAATAAATTATTCAAAATCAGAGGCAATCAATATTTCGCTCCCAGAAACCAAAATAAAGCCAGTTAAGAAAAACAGCTCCTTCAGGTGGGAGACACAAGCCATCAAATACCTGGGAGTTTGGCTGACCCCCAAACTAGATTCCATTTTCCCACGTAATTTTCTACCCCTTCTCAAAACCATTGAGGGTGATTTACTAAATTGGCACAATAAGTATTTTTCCTGGTTTGGCAGGGCAGCCATCTGCAAAATGATAATACTATCCAGAGTCCTTTACCTGCTACGCTCCTTGCCAATCAAAATTCCCCAAAGCTTTTTTAAGTCTCTCCAAGCACTTCAAATGCGATTCATTTGGGTGCACAAATCGCCACGCATCAAAGTTACCCTACTAACAAGATCTAAGGTGCAGGGGGGAATGGGGGTACCAGATTACAAACATTACTATCATGCCACTCACATAGCAAGGATTCTAGACTGGCATTGCCATGCAAACATGAAAGACTGGGTACCCTTAGAAAATGAACTTAGTCCAATTCCCTTACATTTTTCTCCATGGATACCTAAACAATACTACCCACTTAAACTGAACAGTCACCCCCTGATAGGGACCACGCTAGGAATCTTCCACCAACTAACCAATAGACCTAGATTCACATCTTCTCCTGGCCCCCTTAGACCACTTCAAAATAATCTGGAATTCTCCCCTGGGTTGGGAAACCAAACACTAAGATCCTCTAACAAAGGAATCCCACTCCTAACATACCACTGTGTCAGCAATAAAAAGATAAAAGACCTGACGGAACTCAGGTCTGACAATGACATACCTTCTCTACCCATGTGGACATACTTTCAGTTACACAGTTATGTAAATAAGAACACGCACAAGAGACACTTTATCAGGGACCTCACAGAGATTGAGTCGGTGTGCCTGAAAGGAGAACCAGTGTTAAAAACCACCTCAATCGCTTGTAAGTGGTTACAAAATTAAAAAAAAAACAGAGGCAGACAGGTTCAGAGAGAGATGGTCGAGTAGCCTAGAGGCAGACATCACTGACTCCCAGTGGAACAGAGCCTGTATTATGGCTCAGAAATGCTCTCTAAGCACGAAGATGCAAGAAACAGCATACAAAATTCTCACTCACTGGTACACCACCCCAGAAAAGATCCACAAATGGTTTCCACAAACCTCAGATATTTGCTGGAGGTGTAACAAAGAGTAAGGGTCACTATTGCATATTTGGTGGAATTGTGAACAAATCTTACCGTTTTGGAATAAGGTGAAAGAAATGATATATAGAATCACAGGGACCAAACTCACACTAGATGCAGCCTGCTGTCTTCTTAACATTTGAAACTTTTCCTTAAGGAAGTATAAAAACTCCCTTTCCAGACATTTACTAAATGCTGCCAAATCCCTAATTCCGCTGTACTGGAAACCAACAAATACCCCTACCATTAAAGAATGGCTACACAAAGTCGCTTACATCTGTAAAATGGAAGACACAAAGGCTCAGGCTGAAGAAGAAGTAGGCAAATACCATAACACATGGTCCCCGTGGTTCATATATAGGTACTCTCTGGACTTTGAAAATGTAAATGAATGATTTGCACACTTGGGGACATACTTGACGTTTGTCTGGATTACTGGTTGCTTATGGATTCAGATCCAACTTGACCCATATGGTTACACTAACTCTGAGAAAATACTATGGTGTTACACGTCGCTTGCACTTACCTAGTAACTTTTTGGACTGCCCTCTCCTTTTTCTACCTGATTTTCCCCTTAAATCCTATTACCTAGTCTTCTCTCTCCTTCTTACTTCCTATCAAATATTAGCCCCAGACTGAACCTAAAATGATCATAGTTAAGAGAATATTTGTGTTGACATACTTTTTGTAACACTACAGTTCATCTAGCTTTGACTCATCGACACTATGAAAACCATTTTGTACTTTGTTACCTTCTTAAGTATGTAATTGTTGTAAGTTTAACTGCAACCTCTAATGGAATTCAGTTTGTAAACTTTATTTTCATTAATAAAATCTTAAATGGAAAAAAAACAAAACAAAAAAAAAACCTCTGCCTGAACTTGACCATTCTAAGTGTTATCTCTGATGTACCTTGATTCCTCTGTTACTGACCTGGCTTGTCTCACTCTGCACCTTGCTTCAGTCTCCACATACCTGCTTCAGCGGTACCCGGCTCCAGCAGCCTCCCTGCATCCACAGCAACCCTGCATCCACAAGTGCCTGCACCCACAGCCACTAACCACAGCTCCACTACTGCTGCTGGCTGCTACCAGTGTCCTCCTGCTACGGAAAACATCACAGGCACTCCTACCCCACCGTGCTCTCACGGCCGCTGTTGAAAACTCAGTGGCCCTTGAACCGGAGTTGTACGAGAGGCTTTCCTCTGCTCATCAGGCTCTACCTTATAGTTCGTGACATTATCAGACAGCCATGACAGAGCCTGCAAGAGGACCCTCTCCGATGGAGGAGATTTGCCAACACCTCAATGCCCTTACACAGGCTGTCAAATCCTTGCAAGAGGGTTATACTCAGCTGGATGATCGGGTACAATCCCTGGCTACTCCACCTGGCTCTCTGACCAGTCTGGCTCCAGCACAGGCAGGTCCTCCACCTACAGTGATGGTGCTACCACCAGAACCTCAGGTTCCCACACCCAAGCGATTCTCCGGGGATCGGAGCAAGTTCCAGGTCTTCCGTACCACCTGCTAACTATAATTTGCACTCTAACCCCGAACCTTTTCTCCGGAGGCCACAAAGGTTGGGTTCATCATCGCTCTCCTGCAAGGGGAGCCTCAGTCATGGCCCACCAGTTATTGTAGAAAGAGGATCCACAAGCACAGGAGATGCCATCCCTTTTCAATGCAATGACGACCTGCAAGGTACCGTTACAGCCAAAACAGCCCTGCAGCAGGGTCGGAGAGCAGCCAAGGATTATGTCTCACATTTCATACATTGGAGTGGGGACACCCAATGGAATGACGCAGCCCTGCAACACCAATTCCGTCTGGGCCTTTCTGAGAACCTCAAGGACGCCTGGGTAGGGGTACCTAATACCCTGGAAGCCTTGATTACCTTGGCAATTCCTGAATGTCCACCGAGGACATGTCAAGAGTGTCCTGCTCTGACTTCGTCAACACAGACTCTGTGCCAAAATGGAGAAATGTGAGTTTGAGTGCCAGGGCATTAAGTTTTTGGGGTTGATGATCTCTCCAGCCAGAATCAAAATGGACCCCCAAAAAGTTTCTGCCATCCTGGATTGACCGGTGCCCACTGACAAGAAGGGGGTGCAGTGATTCATAGGATTCACCAACTTTTACAGGAGGTTCATAAAGGAGTTTTCAGCTATTATAACCCCGTCACCCAGTTAACTAAATTGCATATGCGATTCAGCTGGAGCACAGAAGCTCAAGAAGCGTTCCAGACTGTAAAGAATTTGTTCACTTCTGCCCCGATCCTAAGCCACCCTAACCCAGCACTACCCTACATCTTGGAAGTAGATGCCTCAGAGTCAGCAATAGGAGCAGTGGTGTCACAACGTCAAGGATTAAAGGACCTGATGCACCCTGTAGCCTTCTTCTCTCGCAGACTCTACCCAGCGGAGAGACATTATGATGTGGGTGACCGAGAATTACTCGCCATTAGGGCGGCGTTAGAAGAATGGAGATACCTACTCAAGGGCGCAGCACACCCCATACTGATCTACACGAATCACAAAAACCTAAAATACCTACGATCTGTCCGATGGCTTAGGCCACACCAAGCTCGGTGGGCGCTGTTCTTCACAAGATTTACCTTCCATATCACTTACAGACCCGGATCCAAGAACGTTAAACCAGACACATTGTCAAGGATGTACGATGACCCAAGGGAACCGGCCATACCAGATACCATTTTACCCACAGGTAACATTCTGCTATTACAACCTGATCTACTTTCACAGATTAAACAGGCCTACACTAATATCAGTAGTCCCCCCGGGATAACCTTGGTAGCCAGAGATGGGTTACAATGGCGGGAGAGTCATATTTTCATACCAGACCAGGCCTGGGTACAATTGCTAAAGCTTCTTCATGATCACCCACTGGCAGGCCATTTCGGCATCACAAAAACAATAGACTTGGTACGTCGTACCTTCTGGTGGCCAGACCTAGAGGGGTTGTAAGGTACCTGGCAGTTGAGCCTGACTGGGAGAAGGAGACCTCTCTTAAGCGCTGGTTCAGGAGCCACTGGAAGTGGGAACAGTGGTCTCCTGAGCACAGTGGGTAGGAGGGCCTGATGTAGGTTCCAGCAGAAGCAGACACCGGAACTGGAAGGATGTCCCTCAGGGATGGCTGAGCTGCGGATGCAGGTAACTGGTGCAGGCCGGTAGGCAGGCAGACAGAGGCAGGCAGGCAGATGCGAAGACAGCAGCTGGATGCAAAACAAGCAGGCTGGGAGCAGCATCACAGGACACAGGCAAACAAGGTCAGATAGTCCGTTTTGGCAGGAGATCAGGCAGGTATAAACAGGAGGGATGATCCAAGGGTAGTCAGACAGGCAGGAGTTCGGCAACAGGTAGCAGAGTAAGCAAGGTCAGGCAAGCCGGGTCGGATTGGAAACTGGAGAGTGGTCAGACGTAGCCGGGTCAATAGCAAACAACAGACAGGCAGATACAGGAACTTTCAGGTGCAGAGCTGCAGACGAACAGCACCTGACATGAGCACCTGTCACTCTTTTAAAGGGCCCTTGGCGCCAAACGGCGCTAGCGTGAACTGGCGCGAACGCGCATACGGGCACACGCGGGAGCGCGCCGGCACCCCCTGGTGGGGAATTTAGCTGAATTTGCCTAGAAACATTCCTTGTGGACCTACGTGCACGCAGATTCACCCGACGACTGCTGACATGCCCCTGACATTGCCCCCCCCAACGGGCAGCCTCCGGATGCCCAGATAACTCTTCTTTTCAGAATAGGCAGAGAAATGTGCATGAATCAAACGTTTGGCATGAATATTACAGTCAGGTTCCCATGAGTTGTTTTCCGGACCATACCCCTTCCACTTAATTAAAAACTGTACTTGCCCAGTCCTCTTTCTGCAGTCAAGGATGGACTCCACTTCATACTCCTCATTGCCGTCCACCAGAACTGGTTCAGGGACCCTGGTGCCTCTATCAGGAAAAGGATCATCTACAGCAGGCTTTAAGAGTGACACATGAAACACAGGGTGTATCTTAAGTGAGTCAGGTAAGCATAATTCATACGATACCTCGTTAATTTTCCTTTTCACAGGGAAAGGTCCAATAAATTTAGGGGCAAGCTTCTTGGAAGGACATGTCAATCTAATATTATTGGTAGACAGCCATACCTTGTTGCCAAGCTGAAGGTTTAGATATCCTCTTCTTTTCCTTCTTTTCTGATCAAAGAACCTCTTATTGTCCGCTTGCGCTTTGGATACTGCCTCCTGCAAGATCCGGTTATTACGACTGAGGAACTGCACTGTGTCCTGGACCGCTGGAACTGAGGATTCTGAAAGAAAATCTGGTAAAAAAGATGCATGAAACCCATAATTGGCAAAGAAAGGGGATTGACCCGTGGCAGAGTGACTGGCATTATTGTAAGCGAATTCCGCTAGTGGCAGCAAGGACACCCAATCATCTTGCACAAAAGATGTAAAACACCTAATGTATTGCTCCAGAGTCTGATTTGTCCTTTCAGTTTGCCCATTTGTTTGGGGATGGTATGCTGAGGACAGAGCTAGTTCAATCTTCAAATTTTCACAAAGGGCTCTCCAAAAGTGTGAAGTAAACTGTACCCCCATATCGGACACTATATTTGCGGGGATCCCGTGTAACCTGACAATTTCCCTAATGAACACACGGGCCGTCTCCACAGCAGAAGGTGTTCCTTTTAGGGGCACAAAGTGGGCCATTTTGGATAGCCGGTCGCCGACCACAAGGATCGCCGAACATCCTTCAGAACATGGCAATTCGACTATAAAGTCCATTGCTATCATCCTCCAGGGCCTATCTGGTATAGGCAATGGTCTTAGTAGTCCCCAAGCTCTGTTCCTGGAAGTTTTATTCTGGATGCAGACAGAGCAGGAGTCCTGCAAAATGTCCTGCAAGTGGATGGTCATGCAAAAGTGTTAGCACCTTGACTCTGACGTTTTCTGGTACAAAAATTTGACTTCCCCTCCATAATAGTCCATCTCGAGGTGTTAAGGAGGACCCCTGGAGACTTGAAGGTTCTGGGGATGCTTCTCTGATCATGGATAGAAGATCTGTTTGAAGGAGAAGGAAACTATTTGCCGGCAGAATAGTGTCAGGTACAGAAGAGTCTTTAGGATTATCAAACATGCGTGACAGCGCGTCTGGCTTTACATTCTTGGATCCCGGCCGGTAGGTGATATGGAAGCAAAACCGTGTAAAGAATAGAGCCCAACGGGCCTGTCTGGGTTTTAGTCTTTTAGCAGATCTTAAATATTCCAGATTCTTGTGATCTGTATAAATCAGTACTGGATGGACTGCACCTTCAAGCAAATATCTCCATTCCTCCAAGGCTGTCTTGATAGCGAGTAACTCCCGGTCCCCCACATCGTAGTTCCGCTCAGTCGGCGAAAGTTTCCTAGAGAAGAACCCTACAGGATGCATCAGGTCCTTGTTGCCTTGTCGTTGGGAAACAATAGCACCCACAGCTACTTCGGAGGCGTCAACCTCTAAGATAAAAGGCAAAGATGGGTCAGGATGGCTAAGAATCGGAGCCGATGTGAAACGCCTCTTTAACTCTTCAAAGGCCCCCTGAGCTTCCTGGTTCCAGTGGAAACGAAGATTCTGCTTGGTTAGCTGTGTAATGGGGGAGATGATGGCAGAGAACCCCCTGATAAACTTCCTGTAAAAGTTTGCAAATCCAATGAAGCATTGTACGCCCTTCTTGTCCATGGGTGCTGGCCATTCTAACACAGCAGACACTTTCTGAGGATCCATTTTAATGCCGGTTGGGGAGATAACTAACCCCAGGAACTGAATCTCTTCTTGTTCAAATTCGCACTTCTCCGCCTTGGCATACAATCTGTGCAGGCGGAGTCGGGCCAAGACTTTACGGACATGTTCCCTATGTTGCTCGAGTGAACTGGAGAAGATAAGAATATCGTCCAAGTAGACAATCAAAAAGATGTCCAGGAAATCCTTAAACACATCATTGACCAGATGCTGAAATGTGGCAGGAGCATTGCAAAGGCCGAAGGGCATGACCAGATATTCATAGTGTCCGAAACGGGTCCGGAAGGCCGTCTTCCATTCATCCCCGGCCCGAATGCGGACCAGATTGTAGGCCCCTCTCAAATCTAATTTGGTAAAGATGATGGCGGACCTTAATTTTTGAAACAGTTCCGGTATTAGGTGCAACGGATAACGTTTTTTGACCGTAACTTTGTTTAACTCCCGATAGTCCACACAAGGGCGGAGCGTAAGATCTTTTTTTGAGACAAAAAATATTCCCGCCCCAGCTGGGGAAGAGGACTGTCGAATGAAGCCTTTTTCAAGATTTTCATTGATGTAAACCTTAAGCGCCTCTTGTTCCTTTTCGGATAGCGGAAAGATGCGCCCAAAAGGAATCTCAGCTCCAGGAAGCAGCTCAATTGGACAGTCATAGGGACGATGGTCTGCTCCCTTCTTGCTGAATACATCAGCAAAGTCCTGATAGACCATTGGTACGTTTTGAAGCAGATCTGGGTCAATGTCCATACACAGTAAGGTAGTAGCAGAATTAACAGGTTCAGGTAGGCAATGTCTTTGTCAATAGGGTGACTGAAACTTGATCTCGCCCGTGGCCCAGTTAACAAGAGGATTGTGGGCTTGAAGCCAGGGCATACTCAAAATGATTGGGAAAAGTGGTGATGAGATAACGTCCAGGACTAGGATCTCTCTGTGCTGAGATGAACAGGTAGCAGACAGAGGAAGGGTTTCTTGAGAGACCTGTCCAGATCTTATATGGGACCCATCGGCCAGAAAAATTAAAATTCTATGTGTCTTATTCTTTAAAGGAAGATCTTGTTGGGTAGCAAAAGCAGAGTCGACAAAACAGCTACATGCCCTGGAATCAACAATGGCGTTGACTTGAATTGTTCTTCCCTGGAGCTGTAATGAGAGAGGGAGAACAAGTTGAGTGGCATTGGCTGTTAAAGCGGATAAACTGGTTGGAGTAGAAGGAAAACACTTACGGATCTTCACTGGGCAGTTGTTCACATAGTGGCCCGTCCCGCCACAATAGAGACAAAGGTTCAGTTGGCGCCTGCGTGCCCGTTCTTCAGGGGTCAGAGTAGTATGCATAAGTCCCAGTTGCATAGGTTCAGAAGCATCAGTTGTTTGGTTGACTGGACTTGGCCCGGCAGAAGGTAGATACTGGGAGGCAGGCAGCGGGACTTTTGCGGTCATCCACATAGGCCGAGTTTGTTGAGAAGATCGTTCAGACCGGCGCTCACGAAGGCGTCGGTCAATTTGGATAGTAATGGCAATAAGCTCCTCCAAGGTGTCAGGCATTCCCACCCGGGCAAGTTCATCCTTAAGACCCTCAGATAACCCCATGCGGAACTGGTGGCGTAGGGCTGCGTTATTCCATTGAGTGTCCACGCTCCAGCGTCGAAAGTCCATGACATAGTCCTCGGCCGGCCTACGGCCTTGCTGGAGCGCGATCAAAGCTGCCTCAGCGGTGGCAGCCCGCTGAGGGTCCTCATAAAGCTGGGCCATGGCTTCAAAAAAGGCGGGTAGAGTCTGAATCTGAATAGCGTTGGTTTCAAGCAAGCGGTGGGCCCAGGTCTGGGGTTCCCCCTGGAGGAGGGATATGACAAATCCCACTTTGGTGGCTTCCAAGAAAAAAGTCCGTGGCTGTAAGCCAAAGTAAAGTTGAAAAGCGCTGCGGAAAGCCAAAAACTTAGTTCGGTCACCAGAAAGCTTTTCAGGAACAGGGACTCTTGGTTCCGGTGGAAGCATGACCACGGAGGGTGGTGCAGCAGCCTGTACTGGAGCGGATGCGGGAGCAGGAGCCACACCACCGGGACCACTGAGGTTTAACACTTGACCCTCCAGTCTGTTATAACTGTCCTGTAAAGTCTTTACTGCTTGGGTGAGGGCTGCCAAGTGCGTACAGATCTCCTGAATGGGAGAGGTCTCTCCTGCAGGCTCAGTCATGGCTGTTCGTACTGTAAGGTACCTGGTAGTTGAGCCTGACTGGTAGAAGGAGACCTCTCTTAAGCGCTGGTTCAGGAGCCGCTGGAAGTGGGAACAGTGGTCTCCTGAGCACAGTGGGTAGGAGGGCCTGATGCAGGTTCCAGCAGAAGCAGACACCGGAACTGGAAGGATGTCCCTCAGGGATGGCTGAGCTGTGGATGCAGGTAACTGGTGCAGGCCGGTAGGCAGGCAGACAGAGGCAGGCAGGCAGATGCGAAGACAGCAGCTGGATGCAAAACAAGCAGGCTGGGAGCAGCGTCACAGGACACAGGCAAACAAGGTCAGACAGTCCGTTTTGGCAGGAGATCAGGCAGGTATAAACAGGAGGGATGATCCAAGGGTAGTCAGACAGGCAAGAGTTCGGCAACAGGTAGCAGAGTAAGCAAGGTCAGGCAAGCCGGGTCGGATTTTAGACTGGAGAGTGGTCAGACGTAGCCGGGTCAATAGCAAACAACAGACAGGCAGATACAGGAACTTTCAGGTGCAGAGCTGCAAACGGCGCTAGCGCGCACGGGCGCGCACGCGCACCCGCGAACACGCGTACGGGCACACGCGGGAGCGCGTCGCCGCCCCCTGGTGGGGAATTTAGCTGAATTCACCTAGAAACATTCCTTGTGGACCTACGTGCACGCAGATTCACCCGACGACTGCTGACATGCCCCTGACAGGGGTTCTGCAGGACTTATGTGAACTCCTGCCCCACCTGTATCCAAAGCAAGACCGCAAAGAGCCGAGCTTGGGGGTTACTGAAACCACTACCTGTCCCCAATAGACCATGGAAAATTATTGCAATGGGCTTTATCGTAGAGCTCCCACCATCAGAGGAATGCACGGCAATCTTTGTGGTAGTAGATAGACTACCAAAGATGGCCCACTTCTTACCATTGAAGAATATCCCATCTGCCATGGAGATGGCCAGAGTCTTTATTAAGGAGATTGTGAGATTGCATGGGGTTCCGGTGAACATTATTTCTGACATGGGGGGTGCAGTTCACCTCACGGTTTTAAAGAGCATTATGTGAGGTCCTGAAGATTGAGCTATCCTTATGATCTGCATACCACCCCCAAACTAACTGGCAGACAGAGAGAACAAGTCAGACCCTGGAGCAGTACATCCGGTGTTTTACGTCGTTTGTACAAGACAATTTGGTGTCATTGTTGCCCCTGGCCGAGTTTGCATACAGTAATGCTAGCCATTCCGCCACAAGACAGTCCCCATTTTTTGCGAACTATGGTTTCCAGGTATCTTTTCTACCTGATTTTGTTTCTGAGTCCTCAGTCCCAGCAGTACAGAATACAATGTTCCTCAGCTACAACAACAAGATCCTACAGGAAGCAGTGACAAAGGCACAGATGGATACAGGCAGGCATTCAACAAAAAGAGGAGAGGGGAGCTGGATCTTTAAACAAGAGATCCTGCTATCTGTAAGGAGATTCCATAATACATTTCATTATTGATTAATTGTTGATTTCACCCTGTTCATGAGATATGTTCAGGGTTGGCTTATTTGCTTAATAATTAGAAAAATATCTTGGTATATTTTAGTGAATGTGACAGACTGTCTTATGACTTACTGAATTATCTCATTGCAATATCACCCTGTCTGTCTTTTCCTCTTTTATGTCTCCATCTGAGGAAACATCTGTCTGTGGTTTTTATCTCTGTACACTGTTGCTGGGTATGAGAGGGCCAACATTAGTTTTTTAAGGAAGCTGTGGTTGGACACCTCATGGTCCGGCAGACGGTGACAGAAAATAAGGAATCTTTTGACCTATTAACTTGAACTATAGGGGTTAACATTTTAAGATCACAAGATGAAGGCATTATTAAAGTATGGAAAATCACGAGATTAAGAAATTACCGAATATGCTAATATGTATTATTTTGATTGGCCCCCAATTGGGGCAGAGTCTTGTAAAAACAGCATAAAACAGCGAATCCTGAAATAAAGTATTGTAATCATTTCAGCATACCTAATGTGTGTATGTGTAATTGATTAACCGCCGGCGAGGACCTCCACTGAGCCATCTCCAAGAGCCTAGGCCACAAGGAGAATACGGGCGCCTAACAGTTTTGGTACCAGGAAGTGGTGGGGTGTTTTGAACAGGTAAGACATTTTACTCCTTTTTACCTATTTTTTGGTAACTGGTGTTGATGCTTGCCATGTTCAAATAACCTTGTATGTCCACCCACTTACATAACTGTGCCTTCGCAACGGGCTAGGCTGGCCCCTTGGAGGGTTAAAAGAAGGGCTCGCAGGTTTTTTGGTTTTTTTTAAATAGTCTGACTAGGTTGGTCTGACTGTGTTGAGTAGATATATGTGTGTTTAAAACTCGGGAAGTATAGAATACGCCCGTAGTATAAGGAGTGGCTGAGTGGACGCCCAATTTTTGGGGAAAATATTGAAAAGTGCACTTATTATACTTATTATAACATGTTCATGTAATGTAACTTTATTTTGCCACTGTATATATAAGATTTTGCTTGTTTTCTTTTAGGTACCACCGTAAGTATTTAGAGTGTATAGAGTATTAGAGAATTAGAGATAAGTGTATGATATATATGTGTATGACAACTGAATGTAGAGTACTGTATTGATTTAGAGGATTTTTTTTTTTGTTAAGATATTGTATTACACATATATGTACTAAATGAACGACCTAAGACAGGAGCCTGACTGTAGTGAGATAGCGCCCGCCTGCCCACATTGCACCTTTGGTTTACTGTTCCTTAGTGTTGACAGGACGTGGATCCTGCTTACCACTAGACCAACCGGATTTTCATACCGACTTGGTGCAAGGGGGGTTTTTCCTGCCACAAGAAGGGGTACTTTATACCGGGTACTAAGAGTTAACCTTCATAGCTATTTCAGCCCCACTGCCATAAGAGACCAAGGGACTTACTCCCAAGTCAGGGAACAGATTATAGCACAAACAGGTTGCTTTCATCTCTGTCCCTGTACTAGACATACACTACCAAGGTTATTGGATGGGGAATTCTGCGGCAACCCAGACCATGGCCAATCCATCTCCCTATGAGTATGTTAAAAACACACTGCCGGGGTCACAGGTAGAACCATTTTGGACACAGGTCAGAGAGAGGTGCCAACAGCTGGGGATACATGACCCAGGGCCAGTGGGACCCTGTTCTGAAGACGAGTGGAAGGAAGTGAGCAAGGTGTGCCAGGTACACAAGCACTCCTACCCACCTGGGAAATGGGAAGACACCCAGTATATGAAAAATTGTTACAAAATATGGAATAAATGCCTAGCCAAATATAAAACAGAGTATGTAACTAAAGCCCCCACACCAAAACCTGTAAATTCACCCGCCCTATCACAGCAACCCGAAGCACCCCCCCCCCCCCTTATGTGATGGTTAAACAGGAGGATGGAACATTGGGTCCATGTCTCCAGCTGTATCCATCTTTGGATCCAGCAGTATTGGCTACCATGATATATGGGGCAGCTGATCAGGCACAAGTTACACGATGGGAAAACGAAAGTAGAAACAGGGAAGAGGAAGTCCGGGCAGAAGGTATACGTAGGAGGGAAGAAGAGAGGATTAGGAGGTTGGATCCGAAGGAAAGGGAATTAGAAGAGAAGTTAAAAGAGCTCAAGAAAAGGGAGGAAGAGCTAGAACATTACAAAAGAGAGCTAGATAAGAGGGATGGTGAGATGAGAGAGTATTCTGCGATAACAAAGGAAGAAAGGGATGGAATGTCCCTGGAAAAGGGAGAAGAGGAAGAAGTCAGGAAGTTAAGCCCCAGGGAAAAGGAATGGGAGGAGAAACAGAAAGAATTTAATAAAAGACAGCAGCAAGAGGAAGAAAGGATACAGAGGAAAAGGGAAGATTTAGAGGCGTACGAGAAGAAACTAGAGAAAAAGGCAAGAAGGATTAAGGAAGCTGAGGAAAAGATAATTTCACAGCCATCCACTACACTCAGAAGCCAAACTAAACCGGCCATAAGCCAGAAACCCCCACAGGAGGAAAGGGAGCAGGGTGAATCCTCTACTGAGGAAAGAGAAATGGAAGTGGAACAGGAAACTCTAGGTGCCACCTTTAAAGCACCACTTATGCATATAGGGGAGACGGTAGTGCATATTCCCCTACCCCTAGGCACACTGTCAAAAATAAAGGAGTTATGCCCCAGCCCAAAGAAAAGCCCTAGGGAGGCTGGTGCTTTCCTTGCAAAATACAGTGCAGGGACAAGCCTGGATAAGGAAGATATATCAGGGATTCTTAGTATAGTTGACCCTGACAGCCCAGAAGGGCATCCCATAGATGCCTTATGGACAGCCCACATAGAGGAAAATAAAGATTGGGTGTCTTTTTGGAAAGGTATGGGGAATCATTGGTCTGCTATATACAAGGGTTCATCTGCACTTCAGGAACTTGTCCTAGCAAAACAGGGACCGAAGGAAAAGTTCTATGAATTTTGTACCCGGGTATATGGTCTGTGGAAAGCAGTAGATAACGCCAACCCCCAATTGTTCACCACCACCATTATGGCTGGTGGCGATACGAAGGTGACACAGTTGCTTAAATTCACTAATCCAAAGTGGGCAGAACAACCCCCAGATGAATTTATGAAAGATGCTAGGTCACGAGAAACATCAGGGGTATTTGAGCAGAAGGGTGGCATTTTTCCCTCCCTGACACCAACCCAGACTCTGCCAACTGGTGGGACCCCGCCCACCCATATAATGACAATGCAACCTTATCCACCAATGCAATCTTATCCCCCAGACCAGGGTTACCCACCAGACCAGGGGTGCTTTAACTGTGGGGAACTGGGGCACTGGAAGTCCCAATGTCCCTACAGAATTAGAACAAACGCCCAGAGAGGAAGAGGTAGGAATCTTAACACCGCCCCCCGTCGCCTTCAGGATATCAGGTATCCTCACCCACCACAACCCCAACCACCCCCACCACAACCCCAATACCAGCCTCAACCTAACAGACCACCCCCACGCATTCCGATGCAGTGGCCATCCGCTCGGCGGACACCACAATAGGGATGCCAAGAGTATGTCCCGTCCCTCAGCCTTGTGTGTTACAATCCATCGTGGAAAAGTCTTCCGCAGGTACTATTGCGGGTAGACAATCACCTGATATGTCTACTTTTGGATTCAGGGGCTACATTCAGTAGTCTGAATGATGCCATATATGACACACCGCACTGCACTGAGGGAAACTCTATTGGTATAAATGGGACATCAGTTACCCACCCCATCACTCCACCATTGCCCGTGGCTACTCCAGAAGGGCAGGAACTGTGCACCCAGAGTTTTGCTGTCCTTGTGGATTGCCCAGTATCTTTAATGGGGAGGGACCTACTCTCAAAACTGAATATCACCATTAAATTTGACAGAGGGGGCTCCCTCACTGCCAGCTCACCGTTCTGTGATTTACATGCTCCAAAGAGACACACTTTCAGGGGACTCTTTGCATCATTGCCACCCACTCTAGAAACACATGCTATATGGGCAGACAGCAAAGGGAGTGTGGGTTTTATTAACTGTACACCTTACACACCACAAATGCGTCCAGACGCTGTAGTACAATATCACAAGCAATACCCCCTGCCACTTGAAAAAATTGAAGGCATCACACCATTAATCAATGATTACATAGCAAAAGGGATTCTGAAACACATTATAAGCCCCTGGAATACACCAATCTACCCTGTGAAAAAGGCAAATGGGGAATGGAGGCTTGTACAGGACCTAAGGGCCGTGAACAAGCAGGTTATACCTCTGCCACCTTTGGTAGCAGATATTTCTTTCATCTTTTTGAAAATACCTGCTGATTCCCTTTGCTACACAGTAGTAGACCTGGCGAACGCGTTTATTAGCATCCCGATCGATGATGGGGTATTGCCCATGTTTTCATTCTCATGGGGATGGAGGGGAAAACAGTTGACCTGGTCAAGATTACCGCAGGGGTATGTGGACAGTCCCGCAGCCTTCTCCATGGTCCTTAATGAGACAATTAAGTCATGGACTGCTGAGCGCGGGTCGGTGCTAATACAGTATGTGGACGACTTGCTCCTGTGCAGTCGATCTGCTGAAGATTGTGCGGTCGATTCCACATCTCTGTTACATCACCTGGCCAGGTCTGGCCACCTAGCATCGCGGAAGAAGATACAATGGTGTCAAAGTCAGGTAGAATACCTGGGATGCATTCTGAAGGAGGGAACCAGGCTGGTATCCCCCAAACGTGCCGCAGCCCTGCAGGCTCTCAGTCCTCCAAGAGACAAAGCAACTTTGCTCTCATTCTTGGGCGCAATTGTATATTGCCGCCAATGGATCCCAGATTGTTCATATTATGATGGCATTCTGAGGGAGGCTACCTTGTCCACCGCCCCAAAGACAGTAGATTGGACAACAGAAAGGCTCTGTGCTTTTCAGGCCTTGTTACAAAGTCTGACTCAGGCCCCCGCCCTGGGATTGGTAGAATATGGCAAACCCTTTCAATTATACTGTGTGGTATCGGGAAATTCTTTTGCTGCGGTTTTGACACAGCAACATGGAACCGGGTACCGACCAGTCTCCTATCTCTCAAAAAAGTTGCCTACCCAAGTACAGGGGATGCCATCTTGTCTACAAAACCTTGCTGCTTGTGCTATGGCAGTTCAGGAGGCTAACAAATCAGTATTAGGCCATGAACTGACTCTCTACACTACTCATTCAGTAACTCACCTTCTGCAAAACATGAACACACAGCATATGACAGCACAAAGGCTTAGTGGGTATGAGATCACACTACTGAATACTGATAACCTCACCCTCAAACACGCACCACCAAGTAATCCTACTGTCCGTCTTTTACATTCTTTGCTCAAGCTGCCACGAGACCCTGATCAGAAGCACAATTGTGTTGAACAGGTTGCAGCAATAACCAGCCCTCGCCCAGATCTCACTGACATTCCCTTACCAGGAGTACAGGACGTCTTTATAGACGGCAGTTGTACTCGCCCCTCTGATGCAACATTCCTGACAGGGTATGCCATTGTCCAACTACCTGATGTGGTGTTGGAAGCAAAAGCCTTACCACCCTCCTCGGCACAGGTAGCAGAATTGGAGGCACTCACAAGAGCTTGCATACTTTTCTCTGATGAGGAGGTAAACATCTACACAGATAGTAGGTACGCTTTTGGTGTCTCGCACGACTATGGCGTAATCTGGGCGAATAGAGGATTTAAAACCGCTGACAACAAGCCAATCGCGAACTCTACGCAAATTAAAGCACTCCTGCAAGCGATTCTTCTCCCAAAGAGGATAGCGGTCGTCAAGGTAAAGGCACATTCATCGGATAACAGCAGAGTTTCCAAAGGAAACGCTCTGGCAGACAGAGAAGCAAAAAAAGCCGCTGCCCTGTACATTGGTCAACCAGCCCCCACAACAATGTTCTTCAAAGAACATTTTACATCACCCAACTTTAAAACCGTTGTGGCACAAATACAGGGATTAGCTACAGAGGAGGATGTTTCTTTTTGGGTCAAGGATGGCTTGACCAAGGACCAAGAAGGTCTTTGGTCAAAAGAGGGGAAGATATTGGGCATACCAGAATCAAGCAGTGTTCTCATACTTTCCTATCTCCATGGTCCAGGACATATAGGTACCACCGCCCTAACAAACATATACACAAAGTCTTTCTGCACAAACAACTTAAGTAAACAGGCAAAACTCCTCACCAGCAGTTGTCTGACCTGTGCACAAAACAATGTCCAAGGGAAAAATCATGGATTACATGGCCACCTGCCCTCACCCCTGGGTCCCCTAACAGATTTGCAAATAGACTTCACACACATGCCCAAACAAAAAGGCAATTTGAAATGCCTTTGCGTGATCGTATGCAAATGGTCAGGTTGGGTTGAAGGTATTCCGTGTACAGGTGAGACTGCTAAAATTGCTGCCAAATGCCTACTGAACCATTGGGTTTGTAGGTTCGGAATACCAACGGCCATATGGTCAGACAGAGGGCCTGCCTTCAGCTCCTCTGTTACACAGACTTTAGCTAAACTACTAGGCTTACAGTGGAAACTGCACATCCCTTACCACCCACAAAGTGCAGGAGTAGTGGAAAGAATGAATAGGAACATTAAGGACAAGTTAAAAAAGGCTACGGGGGCACCATGAAAGGATGGTTGGATTACCTTCCTTCTGTCCTATTCCAGATCAGGACAACACCACATGCTAGAACAAAACTCTCGCCCTTTGAGATTTTGATGGGAGTTCCTGCAAACATAGAGCTGCCCCTCTTAGATCAAAACACTGACATTAACATCTATTCTCAACAGGAAATGTACGTGAAAAATCTGGTAAGTATGCTACAGGATATGAACGAACAAGTCTCTGTCACCTTTTCTCCTCTTTCAACAGAACCTACTCATCCCTTCATCCCAGGAGACAAAGTACTGGTGAAACAACTGGCACACAAAAAGAAGGTTGGACCCATTTTCTCTGGACCTTGGAAGATAGAGAAGGTTTCCAGAACTGCTGTACTGACCGATCTAGGAAACACCTGGATCCACGCCAGCCGGTTAAAGAAGTGTCCACAGCAACCCCAGACCCCTGACCCTCCACCAGCATCCCAAGACTTCTCTCTTCAGGAACAGCGACCAGATTTGGAGGACATTCAAGAAGGCATAAAACAAATCTCTCTGGACGACGAGACGAATCCCCCACCAACAAGAAGAAACGAGTAACAGAACTTTGCACACAGTACCTGACAAAATGATTTCCACCTTTGTGGTGTCAGGAAAAACATTATGCCTCTGGACATGTCTGATTCTGATAGTATTCCTACCTACTTGGTTAATAGCAAATTGTGTGTACCATCCGGAAGGTTTAGGGCTACTAAAAGGGATATGTGCAAAGGCCCAGACAGCCAAAGCACCTAGTATAAAATATAAAAGAAGTATGTCCCCCACTGAACCCCCTTCAGGTTTCACTGACAAGATGTCGTTGTTGAGGTTTAAGTACAGTTATGCACAAAAGTCTGGTTTTGAGAAATGTTGGATATGCAGCAAACTCCACCCCAGTACAGCCAGAATCCCATTGATGGCCATTCCCTTAAACATCACTCCTTTTTTGAATGGAACTCCCCCCATAGTTCTTGCCAATGTCGTAAGAAAAAGTCCCAATAAGCCCCTCAGTTTTCAAATTGTGGGCAGGAGCCACGCTCCAGATTGGTGTTTCATACTGGGAAACATTTCCAAGGGAGCTGAGGTGTGCAAACGGTCAAAACTTAATGTCTCCATGGCTTCCCTTACCGACAACTCACTTTTTCGCACCTCAGACCCTGTGATAAATGCTACCATCTTTGACCTTTTTAATTCTAGTTCCCACTCCACGGTCGCACAGTTACTAGCTCTGCTGATGGCATCTGGTCATTCAAAGGGTGCAAGGACCGTTGTTAGTCAACGACCCTTGGCATTAGGTAACACAACCTACATCTGTTGTGGCAAGCTGCTCTGTTACCCATGGATTCCTGAAGAACCTCAGGGATGGTGCTACCTTGCTAAAATAGTTCCTGTAATGGGAGTAGTGGGAGATAATGGGCAAGGACACCTACTTAAAGCTAGCACCCACCCAAGATACCCTCTAAAACATCTTGGAAAGAGAGAAATGTTCCTAGAAAAAGATATGACCTGGGCTTGGTTTCCTTCCTGGACAGGTTGGGGAATAGATTTGATGAAGAAACTAAATAACTACACCTCAATCATTGATGAGATCTTGGAGAAGGACTCTGATGACATCTCAAAATTAAACCTAGAAACCAGAGCAATTAGAAAACAATTGGAGTTACATGACCTGGCTATAAGAAGCATGAGCGCAGCCCTCACTGGCCTCTGTGAAATTACTGAGGACTATGAATGCTGCACTTGGATACACAACACGAGTATCGAGATCCCTGATTACTATGACATTATTACACAACACAGAAAAGAGGTAAACAAGCTACAACAGGATGCAAGGGATATTGGGAAAACATGGGACCCTTTCTCTACCGGGTTCAGTTTGGGAGGTCTCACTTCATGGTTTAAGAACACTGCAATGACAATTTTTACCATACTGCTTTTCATATTGTTCTTGTATGCATGCTTCATGTTACTTAAATGCCTCTACAAAAAGGGTAGCGAAGCACACTCCGAAACCATGAAGCTGACTTCCATTACCAGAGATCCCACGGTATGGTACGAGAACCAGGAAAATGAGGCCGAGGGATATGAATCCTTAAGGCATGACGAAAAGGTAGCCGAGGAATATGACTCCTTGAGGCGTGACGAAAAGGTAGAATGACCATTTCGATGATATCGAATGGTCAAAGGGAGGATTGTAAGGAGATTCCATAATACATTTCATTATTGATTAATTGTTGATTTCACCCTGTTCATGAGATATGTTCAGGGTTGGCTTATTTGCTTAATAATTAGAAAAATATCTTGGTATATTTTAGTGAATGTGACAGACTGTCTTATGACTTACTGAATTATCTCATTGCAATATCACCCTGTCTGTCTTTTCCTCTTTTATGTCTCCATCTGAGGAAACATCTGTCTGTGGTTTTTATCTCTGTACACTGTTGCTGGGTATGAGAGGGCCAACATTAGTTTTTTAAGGAAGCTGTGGTTGGACACCTCATGGTCCGGCAGACGGTGACAGAAAATAAGGAATCTTTTGACCTATTAACTTGAACTATAGGGGTTAACATTTTAAGATCACAAGATGAAGGCATTATTAAAGTATGGAAAATCACGAGATTAAGAAATTACCGAATATGCTAATATGTATTATTTTGATTGGCCCCCAATTGGGGCAGAGTCTTGTAAAAACAGCATAAAACAGCGAATCCTGAAATAAAGTATTGTAATCATTTCAGCATACCTAATGTGTGTATGTGTAATTGATTAACCGCCGGCGAGGACCTCCACTGAGCCATCTCCAAGAGCCTAGGCCACAAGGAGAAGACGGGCGCCTAACACTATCCACAGCAAACTTCAGGCTGGCATACCCATCAAAGAAGCTGTCGCCCAAGTTCATAAGTCCTTTTCTAGTAAAATGAAGATTGAACGAGGTATCGTATGAACTGTCCTTCCCGGAATCACTTAGAATCCACCCAGTATTCCACATATCACTGTTGAAACCTGAGATACAGGACCCCTTCCCTGACAGAGGGTCGGGTCCACCCGAACCAGTGTTAATCAATGATGATGAGGAATATGAGGTGGAGGCCATTCTGAACTGAGAAGGAGAAACCAGCTGCAATAGCTCATAAAATGGAGGGGTTATGGTCCAGAGGCCAACTCCTGGGAACCTGAGGGGAATATCCATGCCAAAGAGTTGATACAGGATTTATTTTCTCTATGGGCAACCGCAGAGGGAGGACCAAGTGGGCAACCGGGGGGGGCAATGTCAGGGACTCGCTGGTTATAGCAGAGCAGATGTGCAGAGACAGAGGCCTTTGCGCATGCATGGGCACAATTTCAAGGATATCCCTCCTGAGTCCTGACAGGCAGATCTGCGGGCTCAGGCGAGCGCCTATGCGCATGCGCACACATGTGTGTGTCCCTCTATAGCTTTGGCGCCAATTTGTAGTATCTATGGATGGCAGATGTAGTAGCGTCTTTGCTGTCTGATCTGCACTTTCCCCCTGTATCCTGTTTCCAGTGCCTATCCTTTATCTGATCATTACCTGGCTTCCTGACTACTCTGATTCTCTCCATTCTGGACCTCGGCTTGCTTGACCCTTCTTCAGTCTTACCTCCGGATTTCTCTGTTGCCAAACCTCTGCCTGAACTTCATCCAGGACTGATTCATTTTGACAAATGTAAGGTGGTCAACCGGAGTCTGTGGACAGATACACTCTTTTATCACTCTTTGTACTCACACTATACTCACACTACACTAGCACTGCACTCCCGCTGTAGCTGTTAAAGGTACCAATGTACAGCTATGGCAATTTGTGGGAACAAGCCGACCTGCCGCCGTATAATGATGGCGGCTAGTTGGCAAGTGGTTAAGATGCTACAGAGGTTACAACAGGATAGTTTTATTAGGAATAATAGGCCTAATCGGTGTATTCCTCACTTTTATTTTAACTATGGGGATGGGGCTGATGTAAATGTGAGGCATATACTGTTATGTGGTTTAGGTGCATTCTTATATTTAGTTTGTCTTTCTTTAAATTTAAATCTTTCTTTTAGCTTTCTTTAAAAAATTTAAAGCCCAATCAACATAATCTAAAAATACCAAAAATAGCTAAAGAAATTCTAAAAACCCCAAACACCAACCCTGAAAGCAAAACCCTTCATCTTTAAAGCATAGCCTTGAAATAAAAGAGCAATTTAACCTAAAACAGAGGTCACCATACAATTGAGATGAATAAACACCCAATGTGAATGAAAACCCCCAAAATATTGCACCTTGAATGGATTTCAAACCTACAGTATTCACCTTGAGCCCATGGTAGAGGCAAACCAGAACATATCATTCCTATTTGTAACATTCAGTTTATATAACCTTATTGGATATGATGGATCTTTACATAATAATAATAATAATAATAAGATCTGATTTCAGATTCCAGTATCTCGATGTTCAGATCCCTGTTTACCTGGAAGCAGAAAAAAGTTTGGATCCAAAATTCATAAATGTTGCTATGAGTGTGTTCCATGTCCAGAAGGAGAGATATCCAACATTTCCGGTATGTTTTGTATTTGCTAGTAAGTCATTAACTGGACAGAAGTTACTATTGTAGATAAAGTGTATGTCAGGGAGAAAAAAAGAAGAACATCTCTGCAATGTGTGTACATTTCCTCATGTTTTATCCTTCTAAGACCCTGCAAGTACAGAATGATACCTGTTGATCCTGCCAGAAATGCACTCAGCTTCTAAGTTCTGCTTTGGGCTGACAACATACAGGAGGTTGGTGTCTGCGATCAAAAGAAATGGTTTCAGCCCGCCTCATTGTATTTTGCTACTTTTACTACTAGACATGTGCACTACCAAAAATTTTTTTTTTTTCGTTTTTGTTTCATTAGTTTTTTTTTTTGTTTTTCGGATCATTCGTTATGATCGATATTCATTATTTCGAATAGATTCAGATACATTCAAATTCATTACATTCCATTTGTATAGATGTGGTATTCTGGTTTTGATCTTTCATAACTTCTGATCAATTTGAATTTGTTACATTCCATTTGTTTGCAGTATTCGGTATTTCGATAATCTAAAAATTGGAAAGAACAACAACCTGAAATTCGAAAATACAAAAAACTGAAAGAACGAAAATTTGAAAAACCGAAATCAATAACAAAAATCCGAAAAATCAAAAGAACGAAAATCCAAAAATAAAAACGAAAATCCGAAAGAACAAAAAATATTTGAATAATATCTATTACAATTAAAGTATTACATTTATTAACCATTATTATAGTTTTTTTTTATTATTATTATTTATTAATAAATAATAATAATAATAAGAAAAACTATAATTTCCTTTCAAATTTGGCTGTTAGTGAACAAATATAAATTTATCCAAAGTTATCTGGCATTTGTTATTTCAGATAATTCTTAACTTCAGATAAATTTGAATTCATTACGTTCACTAACAGCCAAATTTGAAAGGAAATTTCAATACCTATAATTTAATAGTTTATGAAAATGATTATAGTTATTATTATTATTATTATTATTATTATTATTTATTATACATAATAATAAAAAAAAAACTATAATAATGATAATAAACATAATATTTTAATTATAATATAAATTATATGAATGTATTTTGTTCTTTCGGATTTCCGTTCTTATTTTCGGATTTTCACTCTTTCTATTCTTCTGATTTTCGAATTTTCGGATTTTCGTTCTTTCGAATTATAGATTTTATTCTTTTAAATTTTCATTCTTTTAGGAAAGTTGTTTTCGAAAAAAATTATAAAATGGTCTTTCATTAACTCGGATGTTTCCAAATTAATGAATATGCAGAACTTTGACGAAAAACAAATTTGGAACAAAACGAATTGCACATGTGTATTTACTAGTATTAACACTAATACTACTGTTACTAAACTACTGAATCGCTCCCCTCTCCTCACTTTTTCTGACAGCATCAAAGCATATTTTTATACCTATTGTATTTATCGGCGTATTACACACACTTTTTTCCCCTTAAAATCAGGAGAAAATCGTGGGTGCGTGTTATACGCCGACCCCCCGCTGTCTGTGGGCAAGAGAAGCGCCGCCGAAATTGACCAAGCCGAGTGTACTGTGTACTCGTGTACTTGGCTACTCGGCTCCGCTCACAGTCATGCCCAGCCCCCCTCCTAGCCTTTACGTCCCGCCATTGGACCAGTGTTGTGTCCATCATAGGAGCCGGGCCAAGGGGCGGGATTGGGGCCTGACTGCGAGCCGAGCCGAGTAGCCGAGTACACAGTACACTCGGCTCGGCTCGGATCGGCTCGGCTTGTTCTATGTCGGCGGCGAGAGGAGCCGAATATCTCGGCGGCAGCGGCAAATTTAAAAACCAAACATGCTGCAATTTTGGGCAAGGGTGCAGACGGACACTGGGGAAGGCTGCAGACGGACACCGGGCAAGGCTGCAGGTGGACACTGGGGAAGGCTGCAGATGGACACTGGGGAAGACTGCAGGTGGACACTGGGCAGGGCTGCAGATGGTTGCTGTGCAAGGCTGCATTGATGGGCATTTACAATTTAAGTTTTTTTTCCTTAAACTTCTCACCTAAAAGTTTTTTATTTAAACTTCCCTCCTAAACTTGGGGTGCGTGTTATACGCTGGCGCATGTTATACGCCGATAAATACGGTAATTCCCGATATGTCGCAATGCACAGAGACAGCAACAATTTCTCTAAAGTTCCACATTTATGATTAAAAAATTATTCTTAAGCCTCAGTCAGTGACTTTACCTAGGCTAAGGTGATGCCATCAGTCAGCTACAGGCAGGAAGAAGCATTTCCTCAGTCTCCTTTCCCCCAGTGATTCAGACTGCAGCATTGTAACTTTGTAGCAAGGCAGAGTCTGCAGCAGGGACTGATCTGCGTTGGGCATCCAAGAACACAGCTTAACCACTTCAGCTCTTGAAGTATTTACCCCTTAATGACCAGGCCATTTTTTCCGATACGGCACTGCGTTAATTTAACTTACAATTGCACGGTCGTGCGACGCTGTACCCAAGCAAGATTGATGTCCTTTTTTCCCACAAATAGAGCTTTTTGGTGGTATTTGATCACCTCTGCGGTTTTTATTTTTTGCGCTATAAACAAAAAAGCATGACAACTTTAAAAAAAACTATATTTTTTTACATTCTGCTATAAAACATATCCAATAACAATTATGTAAAAAAATCGAACTTCTTCATCAATTTAGGACAATTTATATTCCGATACTTATTTTTGGTAAAAAAAAAATTCCAAGTAGCATATATTGAGTGATTTGCGCAAAAGTTTTTTTGTGAATAGGAAAAGGTAGAAATGGCGCTTTTCTAGGGTGCAATGTTACATGCCCCTGTGTGACTTTCAAGAGATCCCAATGTAATAGTACAAAATTAAATTAAAGTAAAACAAAAACAAAAACAAAAAAAGTGTTTTGTGCTTAGTGTGAACCAAATATATGCAAATGCTACCAATGCACTTGTGCAGCGATACTCCTATTTAAAGTGACAATTGCTCTGCTGAATTTAGCCTCAGTGTAGCTCATAAAAGTCAATTTCATATGCAAAAAAAAATATATATAGACATATATATGCGGACCACAGTGCATATACTAGAAATATATTTAAAAAAAAAAACTTTTTCATGAAGTGACTAGTGCCCTTCAAATGCGTGCCAGAGTAATACTCCTATGTATCAATCTCAACAAACATTTTATAATATATAGTAATATATACTGTGTTCAAAAATAGTCCATAGATAATTTTTAAAGAAAAAACAAAAAATCATAAAAAATAAAATAAATAATAAAAAAATAATATGGATAAAAAGTGACAAGTGCTCTTCAAATCTGTGCTTGTGCTTCTTATAGGTGCCCTATAGGTAGAAATGAGCTTTGAGTTCGAGTCGAACTCATGTTCGACTTAAACATCGGCTGTTCGCCAGTTCTCTGAACAGCGAACAATTTGGGGTGTTTGAGGCAAAGTGCTAATTTTAAAGGCTTATATTCATGGTATTGTCATAAAAAGTAATTGGGGACCTGGGTCCTGCCCCAGGGGACATGGATCAATGCAAAAAAGAAGTTTTAAAAATGGCCGTTTTTTAACCACTTGCCGACCGCCTCACGCCTATATACGTGAGCAGAGCGGCACGGGCAGGCAAAATCACGTACCTAGTACGTGATTAAATAATGATATTTGAAGCGCTTCACAATGTGCATGAAAATGAATATATAAGAATAAATATAAATAGTCAAATAAATCCAGCGGTGAGTAAAAATTTCCTAAAAAATCCAGCGATCAAAATAGTGTAAAATTATAAAAAAAAATAAATAAATAAATAAATAAAAAATTAGTGACACCAAATGTGTAAAAAATTCACATAAAAAAATCCACATAAAAATAAATAAATAGATAGGGATGTATTCAGAAGGTTCAATTATACAGGTGTAGAATCCTGATTGGTATAGAGCTTTTGATCACTAGCAAAGCTGTTTAAAAACACTTGCTTAATTAAGGTGCTCATTGATAGTACCAATGTGTTTTTTGCTTCTATTCACAACCAATGTGAGAATCATAAACAGGCAGATAAGAGAAAAAAACAATCATTGTGCAATAGTTAGGATACCAAGGTACACAGGCAAACTTCAATCCACTCACGTGTGCCTTATAATGATAAGGCATATGCAGGTTTTACTATAGCAGTCAGCCGCCTTAGACAGGAGCAGATTCAGTGCAGTACACTGTGTGATACTGCTGATCTGCACAGAGCGTCCTTGGCTCCTCCCACGCGTTACATCACAGTCACGTGACTTTTTCAAGCATAATACAAGCTCAGACGGACTCGGCTTTATAGCACAACAGCAGAGTGGTTGCCATGGCTACAGCATGAGTTTGTCATCATTCTGCTTCCTGCATAAACTTCAATCCTGTTAAAACCTACTTTTATTAGACATGTAATTCATATGAATATCGTTGGTTTATCAAAACCACGATTCAATGTGTAAAAAACGCAGTGTGTAAAAAGTAAAAAATATATATATTGATATCTCTAATCACGTCTACTTCTTCAACTCCCTCCAGTGGTCACAATTGGTATAACATCTCACAGAGGGAGTATATGGCAAGGCATTGTCTATAATGGTTTTGATAATTGACCAGTGCCCCATGATATCACAAAAATGGGGTATCCACATGCTCTGCTCATAAATGTATAGGAAACGGAGTAAACAAGATGACATGATATATATCTATATCTATATATATATATATATATATATATATAAAAAACATACACATATAAAATTAAAATAAGATATGATAAAAAAAAAGGGAAATAATATTAAAATGTAAAATTACAATCTAAAAATTCCATGATAGAATATTGCAAAAATGGATGATGACCATTATTTATATCCTAGAACTGAACCAAATATTGCCACTCAGAAATAACTGGTATTGGACAAATAATGAGAATATTGGACCAAAAATAAAAAATAAAATATAAAAAATAAAATTAAAATACCATAAAAATATATATATATATAAATCTGAAAAACCTCTAAAAATCAGAAATAAAACAATTCAGGTCGAATTCAATGTTCAAACCATAGGGTTCTAATGTACCCATCTGGAATATCCATTTGGATTCATTCTTGCTGAGTTCCCTCACTTTATGGGAACCCCTCCAATGAGCCTTATACTTTTGAATAGCCCAGAATTGGAGACCCCTAGGGTCTCTGTTATGATACCTATCAAAATGTTTTGAAACACTGTGTTTTGGATAGCCTTTTCTAATGTTCTGGATATGCTCTCTTATTCTCTTCCACATTGGTCGCTTCGTTCTGCCAATGTATTGGAGGGAGCAGGAGCACTGTAAAGCATATACCACCCCCTCAGTCCTGCAAGATATAAAATCCTTTATTTCAAATTCTTGTCCAGTATTTGTTGAAGAAAATTTCTGACATTTGTATCCATTTTGATTAGTATTTATGTAGGCATAACACCTTTTACAGGGATAGAATCCTTTACCCTGAAAAAAGGTTAAATCAGTTATTCTCTTGGGTGGGTTGGGTACATTTTTAGCTATGATGTCCCTTAGAGTTGGAGCTCGTCTATAAATGAATCTCGTTTTTTCTGGGAGTATATTTGCCAAAGTAGTATCAGTTTTTAAAATAGACCAATGTCTTTTTATAATCCTCTCCATCCTCCTGTGTTGTACACTGAAGTCCATTATCAGAGGTATGTCATCTGTTTTGTCATTTACCTTGATTTTATCTTGGATCAGCGCTTCTCTTGAGGTTTGATTGACTTCTGTTATTTTTTCTTCTATAAAACATTTATTGTACCCTTTTTCTTCAAACCTCTTACCTATCCACTGAGCTTGTTTAAGATAGTCATTATTTTCTGAACAATTTCTCCGTAAGCGAATAAACTGGCCCTTCGGAATGTTGATTAACCATGGCTCATAGTGGCAACTCGTTACTGGTATATAGCTGTTCCTTTCCACCGGTTTGAAGAAAGTTTTTGTGCTGATGATATTGGCTGTTAGTTCTATTTCAAGATCAAGGAACTGGATTTTAGTCTCACTAATTTGATGTTCAAGTTTAATATTTTTTTGGTTCATATTCAAACGTTGGAAAAAGGATCTTAAACTCAGTTCATCACCCTTCCACATAAAAATACAATCGTCTATGAATCTTTTATATAGAACCAGTTCCTTTGGAGTATTTAAAAACATGGCATCCTCCTCCCATTTTGCCATGAATATGTTGGCTACACTTGGGGCATATTTAGCTCCCATCCCAATACCCGTTAGTTGTCGAAAATAATTGTCATTATACCAGAAGTAGTTATGTTGAATACCAAAGGCCAGGCTTCTAAGAAGAAATCTTTTCTGTTTAGAAATGAGATGGCTGAATGAATCCATAGCCCATTTAGATGCTTCTATTGCATCGCTATGTTCAATTATTGTGTACAGTGAAGCAACATCAGCAGTTGCTAACAGATATCTTCCATTAGGGTCCAGGGTCAGAGATTTTAATATTTGTAATAAATGTTTGGTATCACGTAGATAAGCTTTAGTGTTAGGTACTAGGGGTTGCAAGAATTTGTCCACATATTCCCCTAGTCTTGCATTGATCGATTGAATCCCATTAATGATGGGTCTTCCTGGTGGTGCCTCAGCATTCTTATGGATCTTCGGGATGGTGTAAATGATTGGAACTCTACATGTATCCGGTACTAAATATCTAGATTCTTTTTTGGATAGAATATTTTTGTTGATTCCTTTTTGAATCAAAGAGGACAGATCTCGTTTGTATTCTCTAGTAGGATTGCTACTGAGTTTCAGATATGTGTTATTATCGTTAAGTTGTCCCATCAGTTCCTGGTGGTAGTATTCCTTTGTTAGTACTACAATGGCGCCCCCTTTGTCGGCCGGTCTAATTATAATATCTTTATTTGCTTCCAATTGTTTTATACCTTGTTGTATATGCTGGGATTCCGAGATTCTACTGAACTTGAGTTGTTCCAGGTCTTTGATCACCATTTTTTTAAACACCTCAATATGTTCATTATTTGTAGAGGGTGGATTGAATAGTGACTTATTTCTTAAATCACTATGCTGTACTCCTCTGCCAAGTTCCACTCCTTTGTTCAATGTAGATGGTGGTCTGGATAATAAGTATTTCTTGATATTCAATTTCCTGGTGTATTTTTGTATGTCAATATACATCTGGAATTTGTCCAGATTCTTTTTTGGTGCATATTTAAGGCCTTTGTCCAGTGTGATTAATTCCGCTCGTGTGAGCTCTTTGCCGCTGAGGTTGTAGATGCCTTCCCCTAGTACTCTCTTCTTCTTTTGGGTTTGCCTTCCTGCCCTGCATCCCCTTTTATGGTGTTTGGACTTCTTTCTCTGTTTGTATATTCCTGTAGGGGTGGGGGATCTTCGTTTCTGTGGAAATTTAAAAAAGATCTTGACTGTTCTTCCTCTATGTAATTTCTAAGAGGCTCGTATCTATTGGTGGTAGGCAATGGGCTCCTCCTATCAGGATATCTGTATTGGTCGTATTCTCTGGTCCCATTCCTATTACCATTGGACTGGTGGTCTCGAGATTCACCATTGCTCTGTTGATAGTCCCTATGATCTCTCTTATCCTGATCATACCGATAATCCCTTGGTTGATCCCTATGAGGTTGTTGATAGGAATTTCTGGGGTCATTTCTGGAATTATATTGATTTTCTCTTAGTTCAGTTCTAGTTGAATGTTGATAGTATCCTTGTTCCCCATACCTGGGGTACCTGCCATTTTCCACCTGATCATATTGCGATTCATTACCTAATTGGTGCGATCTTGATTGATTGTAGGGCGGATAGTGGGGTTTGTTTGGTCTTTTATTGGCATTATTTTTCCAGTAGGGTCTTCTTGGTGATTTATTTTTTGTTTTGTTCCTCCACCAAGGTTTTGGTGTTCTTGATCCATTGTCATGTGTGTTACTTTGTTCCCATTGTTTCTGTTGGTTATATCTTGGGGTTTCTGGTGTCCTGGATCTCCTTTCTGGAGTCCTATAATATGTATTTCTCCTGGGGCTAACTATCCTCACCTCTCTATCTGGTGATGAGGCTATAGACCCAGTTTTACCTTGTTTGGCATTGATTTGCCAATTGAAAACCTGTTCTAACTGATAATCATTGGTATCTCTGAGGTATTTTCTCTTTTTCCTTTGTTTCAATTCAACATCTTTCTGTTCTAACACTTTATTCAGTTGTTGAGTTAGTGATGAAAAAGGTGCTGTCTCTTTAAAAGGGTCCAGTATGGTTTTGCATTCAGCAATTTGCTGGTTAATCATGTTTAATTTTCTTTGTTTCCATTTTAAGGCAAAATGTACTAGGTCCAGACCTTTATCGTTAAAAAATTTATACCACTCATTAGTTGCGTCTTGATCTGTCAAACCATCACAGATAGGTACATCCCATCTCAATCTTCTCGGGACAATTTTATCTTTAATGTATTGTTCATGAGCAGCTATGTCCCACCATAGGCTCACCTTTTTTTCCATTAGGTGGCCGAATTTCCTAAAATTGGTGTCTAAATCACCCTTATCGGTGCTAGGTGCAGTGGAAAAAACATTTTCCAAATTAATTGTGCGTTTTTCAATAAAATCAAAAATATCCATCACTGAAGCTATATGTGAAAAAACTGAAAAATAAGTGGAAAAAATATATATAAAGCACAAAGCGCTGTGATGCTAAATAGCTGATAATTACACATAAAACCAAGTGAGGCTGCTATCAAAAGAGAGTGTTTTCAGAGTCACTTAAAAAGAATAAATAATGATATTTGAAGCGCTTCACAATGTGCATGAAAATGAATATATAAGAATAAATATAAATAGTCAAATAAATCCAGCGGTGAGTAAAAATTTCCTAAAAAATCCAGCGATCAAAATAGTGTAAAATTATAAAAAAAAAAAAAATAATAAAATAAATAAATAAATAAATAAATAAATAAATAAAAAATTAGTGACACTAAATGTGTAAAAAATTCACATAAAAAAATCCACATAAAAATAAATAAATAGATAGGGATGTATTCAGAAGGTTCAATTATACAGGTGTAGAATCCTGATTGGTATAGAGCTTTTGATCACTAGCAAAGCTGTTTAAAAACACTTGCTTAATTAAGGTGCTCATTGATAGTAACAATGTGTTTTTTGCTTCTATTCACAACCAATGTGAGAATCATAAACAGGCAGATAAGTACGTGATTGCCTTCCCGTGGGTGGGGGGTCCGATCGGACCCCCCCCGGTGCCAGCTGCGGTCGGCATTTGGTTGGGAGCGATGACAGACGAGGGGGAGACCATCCGATCGTGGCCCCCCCCTCGCGATCGCTCCCAGCCAATGAGAAACATCCCCTGCCTCTGTATAGTACACAGAGGCAGAGGATGTGATGTCATCTCTCCTCGGTCTGGCAGTTTCCGTTCCAGCGCCGAGGAGAGATGACATGTAAGTGCACCAAACACTCACACACAACACAGTAGAACATGCCAGGCATACATTACACCCCCGATCCCCCCCCGATCGCCCCCCAATCACCCCCCCCGTCACAAACTGACACCAAGCAGGTTTTTTTTTTTCCTGATTACTGCATAGTGCCAGTTTGTGACAGTTAGCAGTGTTGGGACAGTTAGTATTAGCCCCCTGTAGGTCTAGGGTACCCCCCTTACCCCCCCTAATAAAGTTTTAACCCCTTGATCACCCCCCCTCACCAGTGTCGCTAAGCGATCATTTTTCTGATCGCTGTATTAGTGTCGCTGGTGACGGTAGTTAGGGACGTAAATATTTAGGTTCGCCGTCAGTGTTTTATAGCGACAGGGACCCCCATATACTATCTAATAAATGTTTTAACCCCTTGATGGCCCCTAGTTAACCCTTTCACCACTGATCACCGTATAACCGTTACGGGTGACGCTGGTTAGTTCGTTTATTTTTTATAGTGTCAGGGCACCCGCCGTTTATTACCGAATAAAGGTTTAGCCCCCTGATCGCCCGGCGGTGATATGCGTCGCCCTAGGCAGCGTCAGATTAGCGCCAGTACCGCGAACACCCACGCACGCACCGTACACGCACCGTACACCTCCCTTAGTGGTATAGTATCTGAACGCATCAATATCTGATCCGATCAGATCTATACTAGCGTCCCCAGCAGTTTAGGGTTCCCAAAAACGCAGTGTTAGCGGGATCAGCCCAGATACCTGCTAGCACCTGCGTTTTGCCCCTCCGCCCGGCCCAGCCCAGTCCAGCCCACCCAAGTGCAGTATCGATCGATCACTGACACTTTTTTTTGTAGCGTTTTGGTGAACTGGCAAGCACCAGCGGCGTAGTACACCCCGGTCGTAGTCAAACCAGCACTGCAGTAACACTTGGTGACGTGGCGAGTCCCATAAGTGCAGTTCAAGCTGGTGAGGTGGCAAGCACAAGTAGTGTCCCGCTGCCACCAAAAAGACAAACACAGGCCCGTCGTGCCCATAGTGCCCTTCCTGCTGCATTCGCCAATCCTAATTGGGAACCCACCGCTTCTGCAGCACCCATACTTTCCCCATTCACATCCCCAACCAAATGCAGTCGGCTGCATGAGAGGCATTTATATATCCTCCCGAGTACCCCTATCCAACGAACCCCCCCAAAAAAGATGTTGTGTCTGCAGCAAGCGCGGATATAGACGTGACGCCCACTATTATTGTCCCTCCTGTCCTGACAATCCTGGTCTTTGCATTGGTGAATGTTTTGAACGCTACCATACACTAGTTGAGTTTTAGCGTAGGGTACAGCATTGCACAGACTAGGCGCACTTTTACAGGGTCTCCCAAGATGCCATCGCATTTTGAGAGACTCGAACCTGGAACCGGTTACAGTTATAAAAGTTACAGTTACAAAAAAAAAAGTGTAAAAAAAAAAAAAACACAAACAAAAATAAAAAAAAATAGTTGTCGTTTTATTGTTCTCTCTCTCTCTATTCTCTCTCTATTGTTCTGCTCTTTTTTACTGTATTCTATTCTGCAATGTTTTATTGTTATTATGTTTTATCATGTTTGTTTTTCAGGTATGCAATTTTTTATACTTTACCGTTTACTGTGCTTTATTGTTAACCATTTTTTTGTCTTCAGGTACGCCATTCACAACTTTGAGTGGTTATACCAGAATGATGCCTGCAGGTTTAGGTATCATCTTGGTATCATTCTTTTTAGCCAGCGGTCGGCTTTTATGTAAAAGCAATCCTAGCGGCTATTTAGCCTCTAGACTGCTTTTACAAGCAGTGGGAGGGAATGCCCCCCCCCCCACCGTCTTCCGTGTTTTTCTCTGGCTCTCCTGTCTCAACAGGGAACCTGAGAATGCAGCCGGTGATTCAGCCAGCTGACCATAGAGCTGATCAGAGACCAGAGTGGCTCCAAACATCTCTATGGCCTAAGAAACCGGAAGCTACGAGCATTTTATGACTTAGATTTCGCCGGATGTAAACAGCGCCATTGGGAAATTGGGAAAGCATTTTATCACACCGATCTTGGTGTGGTCAGATGCTTTGAGGGCCAATTTTTTCAAAAAAGAGTACCTGTCACTACCTATTGCTATCATAGGGGATATTTACATTCCCTGAGATAACAATAAAAATGATTTAAAAAAAAAAAAAAATGAAAGGAACAGTTTAAAAATAAGATAAAAAAGCAAAAAAAAATAAAGAAAAATAAAAATAAATAAAAAGCACCCCTGTCCCCCCTGCTCTCGCGCTAAGGCGAACGCAAGCGGCGGTCTGGCGTCAAACGTAAACAACAATTGCACCATGCATGTGAGGTATCACCGCGAAGGTCAGATCGAGGGCAGTAATTTTAGCAGTAGACCTCCTCTGTAAATCTAAAGTGGTAACCTGTAAAGGCTTTTAAAGGCTATTAAAAATGTATTAATTTTGTTGCCACTGCACGTTTGTGCGCAATTTTAAAGCATGTCATGTTTGGTATCCATGTACTCGGCCTAAGATCATCTTTTTTATTTCATCAAACATTTGGGCAATATAGTGTGTTTTAGTGCATTAAAATTTAAAAAAGTGTGTTTTTTCCCCAAAAAATGCGTTTGAAAATCGCTGCGCAAATACTGTGTGAAAAAAAAAAAATGAAACACCCACCATTTTAATCTGTAGGGCATTTGCTTTAAAATAATATATAATGTTTGGGGGTTCAAAGTAATTTTCTTGCAAAAAAAAATAATTTTTTCATGTAATCAAAAAGTGTAAGAAAGGGCTTTGTCTTCACGTGGTTAGAAGAGTGGGTGATGTGTGACATAAGCTTCTAAATGTTGTGCATAAAATGCCAGGACAGTTCAAACCCCCCCCAAATGACCCCATTTTGGAAAGTAGACACCCCAAGCTATTTGCTGAGAGGCATGTCGAGTCCATGGAATATTTTATATTGCGACACAAGTTGCGGGAAAGAGACAAATTTTTATTTTTTTTTTTTTACACAAAGTTGTCACTAAATGTTATATTGCTCAAACATGCCATGGGAATATGTGAAATTACACCCCAAAATAAATTCTGTTGCTTCTCCTGAGTACGGGGATACCACATGTGTGGGACTTTTTGGGAGCCTAGCCGCGTACGGGACCCCGAAAACCAAGCACCGCCTTCAGGCTTTCTAAGGCCGTAAATTTTTGATTTCACTCCTCACTACCTATCACAGTTTCGAAGGCCATGGAATGCCCAGGTGGCACAAACCCCCCCCCCAAATGACCCCATTTTGGAAAGTAGACACCCCAAGCTATTTGCTGAGAGGTATAGTGAGTATTTTGCAGACCTCACTTTTTGTCACAAAGTTTTGAAAATTGAAAAAAGAAAAAAAAAAAAATTTTTCTGGTCTTTCTTCGTTTTCAAAAACAAATGAGAGCTGCAAAATACTCACCATGCCTCTCAGCAAATAGCTTGGGGTGTCTACTTTCCAAAATGGGGTCATTTGGGGGGGGTTTTGTGCCATCTTGGCATTTTATGGCCTTCAAAACTGTAATAGGTAGTGAGGAGTAAAATCAAAGATGTATGCCCTTAGAAATCCTGAAGGTGGTGCTGGGTTTTCGGGGCCCCGTACGCGGCTAGGCTCCCAAAAAGTGCCACACATGTGGTATCCCCGTACTCAGGAGAAGCAGCTGAATGTATTTTGGGGTGCAATTCCACATATGCCCATGGCCTGTGTGAGCAATATATCATTTAGTGACAACTTTTTGTAATTTTTTTTCTTTTTCTTTTTTTTGTCATTATTCAATCCATTGGGACAAAAAAAATAAATATTCAATGGGCTCAACATGCCTCTCAGCAATTTCCTTGGGGTGTCTACTTTCCAAAATGGGGTCATTTGGGGGGGTTTTGTACTGCCCTGCCATTTTAGCACCTCAAGAAATGACATACCGTATATACTCGAGTATAAGTCGTTCCGAGTATAAGTCGAGGCCCTAATTTACTACAAAAAAAATGGGAAAAACTTATTGACCCGAGTATAAGACTAGGGTGAGAAATGCACAGCTACTGTAAGTGGAAAAGAGGGTCAACAATGCCCATTTGCAGCATCACTGTGCCCATTTGCATGCCTCACTGTGCCCATTTGCAGCCATAGGTCCCCTGAACTTCAAACTCGGTAGTTAAGGGTTCCTAGGTGCCCCCTAGCTGCAGCCAAAATTTGGGGTCTCAGAACCCAAAGGGTCCTGAAATGACATTGCTGCAGATGGACACAGTTGACTGAATTTGGGGCCCGGTATCTCAGGGCCACTTAGGGCTAGGAACCCCAAATTTGGTGTGCAAACCCAGTGGAACTATCACCATAAAATTTCCAAAGCTGGGGTTACTAGCACCAAGTGGCCCCGAGATACAGGCCCCCAAAAATCAGTTCAGAAAATGTCAAGCACTTTGGATATGTTATGGTACCAGTTCCACTAGGTTTGCACACCAAATTTGGGGTTCCTAGCACCAAGTGGCCCTGAGATATGGGGCCCCAAATTCGGTTCAGAAAATGTCAAGCACTTTTCTTCAGCAGAGAATGACATTTTCTGAACCGATTTTGGGGCCCTGTATCTCGGGGCCACTTAGTGCTAGGAACTTCATCTTTGGATATGTTGTGGAACCAGTTCCACTGGGTTTGTACACCAAATTTGAGGTTCCTAGCACCAAGTGGCCCTGAGATACGGGGCCCCAAAGTCGGTTCAGAAAATGAAATTTTTTGCTGCAGAAAAGTGCTTGACTCAAGTATAAGTCGAGGGGGGCACTTTCAGCACAAAAAAATGAGCTGAAAAATTCGACTTATACTCGAGTATATACGGTAGGCAGTCAGAAACTAAAAGCTGTGTAAATTCCAGAAAATGTACCCTAGTTTGTAGACGCTATAACTTTTGCGCAAACCAATAAATATACGCTTATTGACATTTTTTTTACCAAAGACATGTGGCCGAATACATTTTGGCCTAAATGTATGTCTAAAATTTAGTTTATTGGATTTTTTTTATAACAAAAATAGAAAATATCATTTTTTTTCAAAATTTTCAGTCTTTTTCCGTTTATAGCGCAAAAAATAAAAACAGCAGAGGTGATCAAATACCATAAAAAGAAAGCTCTATTTGTGGGAAGAAAAGGACGCAAATTTCGTTTGGGTAGAGCATTGCATGACCGCGCAATTAGCAGTTAAAGCGACGCAGTGCCGAATTGTAAAAAGTGCTCTGGTCAGGAAGGGGGTAAATCCTTCTGGGGCTGAAGTGGTTAAGGAGCAGTGATTTTAATAATGCTTAAAGTGAAACAATAAAAGTGTAATATCCCTTTAAATTTCGTACCTGGGGGGTGTCTATGGTATGCCTGTAAAGGGGCGCAGGTTTCCCATGTTTAGAACAGTCTGACAGCAAAATGACATTTCAAAGGAAAAAAAAGTCATTTAAAACTACTCGAGGCTAATAATGAATTGCCGGTCTGACAATACATAATACACAGAACCAAAATTTAAAAAAAAATGACGTGGGGAGGGTCCCCCTAAATTCCATACCAGGCCCTTTAGGTCTGGTATGGATATTAAGGGGAACCCCGGCCAAAATTTAAAAAAAAATTGCGTGGGGTCCCCCTCAAAATCTATACCAGGTCCTTCAGGTCTGGTTTGGAATTTAAGGGGAACCCTGTGCCAAAATTTTTTTAAAAATGGCGTGGGGTCCCTCCAAAAATCCATACCAGACCCTTATCCGAGCACACAACCTGGCAGGCAGCAGGAAAAGAGGGGGGACGAGAGAGCGCCCCCCTCCCGAACCATACCAGGCCACATGCCCTCAACATTGGGAGGGTGCTTTGGGGTAGCCCCCCAAAACACCTTGTCCCCATGTTGATGGGGACAAGGGCCTCATCCCCACAACCCTTGCCCGGTGGTTGTGGGGGTCTGCGGGCGGGGGGCTTATCAGAATCTGGAAGCCCCCTTTAACAAGGGGACCCCCAGATCCCAGCCCTCCCCCTGTGTGAAATGGTAAGGGGGTACAAAAGTACCCCTACCATTTCACAAAAAAAGTGTCAAAAATGTTAAAAATGACAAGAGACAGTTTTTGACAATTCCTTTATTTAAATAATTCTTCTTTCTTCTATCTTCTTACTTCTATCTTCTATCTACCTTCGGTTTCTTCCTCCGTCTTCTTCTTCTTCTGGTTCTTCCTCCTGTATTTTCGTCCGGCATCTTCCTCCGCAGCTGTCTTCTTCTCTTTGTCTTCTGGGCTGCTCCGCATCCAGCATGATAGGAGGCTCCTGCTGTGTGACGCTTCTCCTCTTCTGACGGTTCTTAAATAATGGAGGGCGGGGCCACCCAGTGACCCCACCCCCCTCTGACGCATGGGGTCTTGACGGGGACTTCCCTGTGGCATTCCCCGTGACATCAGAGGGAGGCGGACAGGGAAGTCAGCCATGCGTCAAAGGGGGGTGGGGTTACTGGGTGTCCCCGTCCTCCGTTATTTAAGAGTCGTCAGAAGAGGAGAAGCGTCACACAGCGGGAGCCTCCCTCCATGCTGGATGTGGAGCTGCCCAGAAGACGAAGGGAAGAAGACGCCACGGAGGAAGATGGGGTGGATGTGGGTGGATGCACTTGAAGGTTTTTATACACATGATTTACGTAGGTATCACATTAATATTACAATTGTACTTTTATGGTAACAAGGGACGTAGCATAGACAGGCTAATTCTAATCAGGACTCGAAAGAATGCAAACATGTAATGAAAACATTATTAGTGCCATGTGAACAATGAGTGCAGTGTGTAATACATAGGAAAACCATACAAAATAAAATACAGATTATTACAATTTCAATTTTATACAGAGTTTATAATTTCCTTAGCAATGTAAATGGAGGAATCTGTCCTCTTTTTTCGTTAAGGCTGCATGAAATAAAAAAAAACATTACAATATATGCCCAACAAGGACCATGAAGTTTTTTTTTACATTTTTCTATTGCCGGCAACACAATACCATGTAATGGTATTGTGTTGCCGGAAATTTATATGTCATGCCATTCATTTTTTTTTCTTTAGAAATGTAATTTTTGCTGCAGCATGTTCTATACATGCTACAGACGTGCCACTTTACAGGTAGACTAAGGGGACCCCCCAGGCACTATATTTAAAGGATTTTTCCATTTTTATTGTTGCACTTTAAGCATCATTAAAATCACTGCTCCTGTAAACATTATTTTAAAAAAAAAAACATTGTTTGCATTGATACATGTCCCCCCTGGGCATAAACCAGACCCTCATAACCTGTTTATGGCAATTTAATTGCATATAAGCCTTCAAAATGGGGACTTTTGATTTTTCAAGTTCGAACCCCATAGACTTTAATAGGGGTTGCTGTTTGGGTCAGAACTTTTTTCTGTTTGGGAGTTCTGGTGCGAACCAAACAGGAAATGTTCGGCCCATCTCTACTCATCATTGCTGCCTATCAGTGCCCATCAGTGCTGCCTATCAGTGCAGTCTCATCAGTGCTTCCTCATAAGTACACATCAGTGCCACCTATCAGTGCCCATCAGTGAAGGAGAACAATTACTTATTTACAACATTTTATAACAGAAACATTTTTTTTCAAAATGTTTGGTCTTTTTTTGTTTGTTTAGCAAAAAAAACAAAACAAAAAACAGTGGTGATTAAATGACACCAAAAGAAAGCCCTGTCTCAAAAAAATTATAAAAATGTCATATGGGTACAATGTTACATGATCGCACGTTTGTCATTCTAATGCCCCATACACATAATTGAACTTTCTGACAACAAAACCATTGAATTTTGTTCAAAGGTTGTTGGCTCCAACTTGTCTTGCATACACACAATCACACTAATGTTGGCCAACAATTACGAACGTAGTGACATACAAGGCGTACAGCGAGCCGATAAAGAGGAAGTTCAATAGTCATATGATATCACCATTAGGAATGCTAGTTTTCCAAGACCGAGCGTTTCCGGCTTGTCCTTGCTTCTAAGCATGCGTGTTTGTACTTTGGACTTTTGTCCAATTGACTTGTGTACACACGATTGGAAAGTCCGACAACACACATTTGTTGGCTGAAAATTTGAGCGCTTGCTTGCCAAAGTCCGGAAAGTCCGACAACAAATGTCCGAAGGAGTATACACATGGTCTGACTTACCGCCAACAAGCTCACATCCAAAATTTCTTGTTGGAAAATCCGATCGTGTGTACGTGGCATAAATGAAAGCTGAAAACTGGCCTGAGCAGGAAGGAGGTAAAAGTGCCCAGTAGGCAAGTGGTGTAAGCAGTCACCTCCCTTATCAGCATTGTTCGTGGTGTACAGACACATAGGTCATATGTGGTCTACTAGGTGTGATTACCAACAGGAAGAAAGTATTCCATTATTTCTTAGAGCCCTTTCACAGAAGTTTTGTCCACTTTGCTCAGCAGGAGATCCGTGAGCAGACCTCTATGGAATCTGAGCTTTTGTGACATCTGTTGCAGTTCAATGTGTCACCAACAAAGAAAAATTTCCCAGCACACTTAAAGAGGAACTGCAGTATACTCACATAATTTGTAATAAAAGCATCTTTGCCATTCAGAAGCTTCCCTCCAACCACTTTGCATATTATTTTATATATACTGTGATTCTGTACTTGCCAAATATGCTGCAGAAATATCCCTCCACTAAGTCTGGCTGCAGCCATTTTACTGTGGGCAGCTGAAACTGCTGCCTGTTTACTTCCTGGACTTACACAGACACACAGACACACATCCAGCTCTCATTAGCCCTCTTATGACTCACCCCCTCTCCCCTCCTGGAAAACTCTCACTAGAGTGAGAGAGAGAATTGTGCATGATGTTATAAGCCTAAGCTAATGACCAGACAAGAAACAGAGAGTGGGCTGTATAATGTATTTACTTTTGTACCCCCTTACCATTTCACACAGGGGGGAGGACCGGGATCTGGGGGTCCCCTTGTTAAAGGGGGCTTCCAGATTCCGATAAGCCCCCCCACCCGCAGACCCCCACAACCACCGACCAAATTTTTCAATTTTGGTGCAGGGTTCCCCTTAAAACCATGCCAGACCTGAAGGGCCTGGTATGGATTTTGAGGGGAACCCCCACGCCCTTTTTTATAAATTTTGGTGCAGGGTTCCCCTTAATATCCATACCAGACCTGAAGGGCCTAACTAAATAACTTTTATTCCTTAAGGGCCAGTTCACACCACATGCAGTCAAGAGCGTTTTTTTCTGCATCAAAAACGTACGGAAAGTAGGTTATATGGTTTTCAATGGCATAGTTCACACCGGTGCTTGCAGTTCCAGTGCGTTTCCAGTTCCAGAAAAAAATGTAGAACATGCTGCATTTTTTATGCACTGGACTGTACTGGAACGCTGTAAAATGCATAAAAAAACACACTGGAACGAATCAAAAACGTGCATACAGAAAAGCACCTGGAACGTATCCGGACTGTGTTTCTATAGTGTGATCTGGCCCTTAGGGCCCTTAGGGCTAGTTCACACCATAGAAACGCAGTCTGGACGCATTCCATGTGCTTTTCAGCATGCACATTTTTGATGTGTTCCAGTACGTTTTTGGTGCTTTTTTGATGCAGTTCAGTGCTTTTTTTCCCCCCTCTTTTTTCTTAACCTTAAATAAGGACAAGTGCGTTCCAGTGCATTTTTGATGCATTTTACAGCTTTCCAGTACAGTCCAGTGCAAAAAAAATGCAGCATGTTCTACTTTTTTTCTGAAACTGGAACGTACTGGAACTGAAAGCACTGGTGTGAACTATGCCATTGAAAACCATATAACCAAATTTCCATGCATTTTTGATGCATTTTTGATACAATATGCACTGGACTGCATTGGTGTGAACTGGCCCTTAAGCAATTTGGCATATTTAAAGGCATTTCTCCTTGTTTCGTTTTTGGGGTTGTCCAATTGGTGACATTGATATGTCCCTTAGGGTGGAACCTGGGCCCCATACTCATTTTAAGGCCGATAACTAGAGGAAAAGAGAGCCAGGTGGGGACTAGTAAAATTGCCAAGTCAGTTCCCTTAGACTGCAATGTTATTTGTTGTATAACTATTGCACATGTTAGGCTCTTTAGTTGTCCCCCTGAACTGGGGGGTGTTTTGTCCCATCTGTAATTTTGGTGCATGCTGGATGATGTGCTTAATTTTGGACAGGGGGTGGCTTATTTTGTGCTAGCTGCATTTGGGTTGTTCTGGGCATGCTCAGGGACTTTGTTTTTTTTTTTATGGTGCTTTTTGTGTGTGAAGTATGGAAGAAAATGAGTATATATGGGGTGACAAATGTGCAGAGACAGATAGTATGGATGTGTTTGCATAAATGTCTAGCTACAAGGCTATTTATGAAAAGGAGGGATTCGCGTGTGTCTGATATTTGTCCGAGAATGGATTGTGGGGGTGTAGAAGACAGTGAGCATGTGTTCTGGGGGTGTGGCATAGTGAAAGATGTGATCAATAAGAGTCAAGATCTGGTGAAAGAAATAACAGGAGTGAAGGTGAGTGAGTGGAAAATGATGTATGGCTTGGGGAAACTGGAAAAAGATAAACAGAGTATTGTGGTTAGTGCTATGTGCATTAAAGGAAGTGTTGTGGGATGCACGCAACTTGTATGTATATAAAAATGTTTTGTTAGACAGTAAACAATGTATAGGATTATGGCTAAGCAAGCTATATTTTTTGTTTGTGTTGGATAAAAAGAAGGGTGTGGATGCCAAAGGCATCTGGAAGTTTAAAAAATGGAGAATGTTGATTAAAAATTAAGTCTCTTCCACGATGATGCAAGACCTTGTTGGAGACAGTGAATGAGCATCAAGCTGAATAGTCTCTCAAAAGTTTTCTGAAGTGGAATAAAAAAAAAAAAAAAGTACATTTGGGTGTCCTTATCCAGTTTCTAACACATGTATTTTCTGTTTGTATTTTGTTTATTATGTTGTTGCAAAACAGATGTGTTTTTATATAATTTATTTGTTACTTTGGTTTGTTGTTTTTTTTTGGGTGGTGGTTATTTTACAATGAAATCTTTTTTATGTTGGCAATTTTTGTTGTTTTTACTTTGTTCACCTTGATTTAACTGTCTGAGCTGCCTTATTTTTAAAATTCTTTCTCAAGATGTTGTGCCTAATGTTGTTTTAATCCTTAACCACTTGAGCCCCGGACCATTATGCTGCCTAAGGACCAGAGGTCTTTTTTCCAATCTGGCACTGCGTCGCTTTAACTGCTAATTGCACGGTCATGCAATGCTGTACCCAAACGAAATTTGCGTCCTTTTCTTCCCACAAATAGAGCTTTCTTTTGATGGTATTTGATCACCTCTGCGGTTTTTATTTTTTGCGCTATAAACGAAAAAAGACAGAACATTTTGAAAAATAATGATATTTTCTACTTTTTGTTATAAAAAAAATCCAATAAACTAAATTTTAGTCATACATTTAGGCCAAAATGTATTCGGCCACATGTCTTTGGTAAAAAAAATGTCAATAAGCGTATATTTATTGGTTTGCGCAAAAGTTATAGCGTCTACAAACTAGGGTACATTTTCTGTAATTTACACAGCTTTTAGTTTATGACTGCCTATGTCATTTCTTGAGGTGTTAAAATGGCAGGGCAGTACAAAACCCCCCCAAATGACCCCATTTTGGAAAGTAGACACCCCAAGGAAATTGCTGAGAGGCATGTTGAACCCATTGAATATTTATTTTGTTTGTCCCAAGTGATTGAAAAATGACAAAAAAAAAAATATATATTTACAAAAAGTTGTCACTAAATGATATATTGCTCACACAGGCCATGGGCCTATGTGGAATTGCACCCCAAAATACATTCAGCTGCTTCTCCTGAGTATGGGGATACCACATGTGTGGGACTTTTTGGGAGCCTAGCCGCGTACGGGGCCCCGAAAACCAATCACCGCCTTCAGGATTTCTAAGGGTGTAAATTTTTGATTTCACTCTTCACTGCCTATCACAGTTTCGGAGGCCATGGAATGCCCAGGTGGCACAAAACCCCCCAAAATGACTCCATTTTGGAAAGTAGACACCCCAAGCTATTTGCTGAGAGGCATATTGAGTCCATGGAATATTTTATATTTTGACACAAGTTGCGGGAAAGTGACAATTTTTTTTTTTTTTCATAAAGTTGTCACTAAATGATATATTGCTCACACAGGCCATGGGCATATGTGGAATTGCACCCCAAAATACATTTAGCTGCTTCTCCTGAGTATGGGGATACCACATGTGTGGGACTTTTTGGGAGCCTAGCCGCGTACGGGACCCCGAAAACCAATCACTGCCTTCAGGATTTCTAAGGGTGAAAATTTTTGATTTCACTCTTTACTGCCTATCACAGTTTCGGAGGCCATGGAATGCCAAGATGGCACAAACCCCCCAAATTACCCCATTTTGGAAAGTAGACACCCCATGCTATTTGCTGAGAGGCATGGTGAGTATTTTGCAGCTCTCATTTGTTTTTGAAAATGAAGAAAGACAAGAAAAAACATTTTTTTTTTTCTTTTTTCAATTTTCAAAACTTTGTGACAAAAAGTGAGGTCTGCAAAATACTCACTATACCTCTCAGCAAATAGCTTGGGGTGTCTACTTTCCAAAAGGGGTCATTTGGGGGGGTTTTGTGTCACCTGGGCATTCCATGGCCTCCGAAACTGTGATAGGCAGTGAAGAGTGAAATCAAAAATTCACGCCCTTAGAAAGCCTGAAGGCGGTGCTTGGTTTTCGGGGTCCCGTACGCGGCTAGGCTCCCAAAAAGTCTCACACATGTGGTATCCCCGTACTCAGGAGAAGCAGCAGAATGTATTTTGGGGTGTAATTTCACATATTCCCATGGCATGTTTGAGCAATATATCATTTAGTGACAACTTTGTGCAAAAAAAAAAAAAAATTTGTCTCTTTCCCGCAACTTGTGTCGCAATATAAAATATTCCATGGACTCGACATGCCTCTCAGCAAATAGCTTGGGGTGTCTACTTTCCAAAATGGGGTCATTTGGGGGGGTTTTGAACTGTCCTGGCATTTTATGCACAACATTTAGAAGCTTATGTCACACATCACCCACTCTTCTAACCACTTGAAGACAAAGCCCTTTCTGAGACTTATTGTTTACATGAAAAAGTTATTTTTTTTGCAAAAAAATTACTTTGAACCCCCAAACATTATATATTTTTTTAAAGCAAATGCCCTACAGATTAAAATGGTGGGTGTTTCATTTTTTTTTTCACACAGTAATTGCGCAGCGATTTTTCAAACGCATTTTTTGGGGAAAAAACACACTTTTTTAAATTTTAATGCACTAAAACACACTATATTGCCCAAATGTTTGATGAAATAAAAAAGATGATCTTAGGCCGAGTACATGGATACCAAACATGACATGCTTTAAAATTGCGCACAAACGTGCAGTGGCAACAAAATAAATACATGTTTAAAAGCCTTCAAAAGTCTTTACAGGTTACCACTTTAGATTTACAGAGGAGGTCTACTGGAAAAATTACTGCCCTTGATCTGGCCTTCGCGGTGATACCTCACATGCATGGTGCAATTGCTATTTACGTTTGACGACAGACCGCCGCTTGCGTTCGCCTTAGCGCGAGAGCAGGGGGCGACAGGGGTGCTTTTTTTTTTTTTTTTCTTTATTATTTTTTGCTTTTTTAATCTTACTTTTAAACTGTTCCTTTCATATTTTTTTTTTTTTTAATCATTTTTATTGTTATCTCGGGGAATGTAAATATCCCCTATGATAGCAATAGGTAGTGACAGGTACTCTTTGAAAAAATTGTGGTCTATTAGACCCTAGATCTCTCCTCTGCCCTCAAAGCATCTGACCACACCAAGATCGGTGTGATAAAATGCTTCCCCAATTTCCCAATGGCGCTATTTACATCCGGCGAAATCTAAGTCATGAAATGCTCGTAGCTTCCGGTTTCTTAGGCCATAGAGATGTTTGGAGCCACACTGGTCTCTGATCAGCTCTATGGTCAGCTGGCTGAATCACCGGCTGCATTCTCAGGTTCCCTGTTGAGACAGGAGAGCCAGAGAAAAACACGGAAGACGGTGGGGGGGGGCATTCCCTCCCACGGCTTGTAAAAGCAGTCTAGAGGCTAATTAGCCACTAGGATTGCTTTTACATGAAAGCCGACCGCTGGCTGAAAAGAATGATACCAAGATGATACCTAAACCTGCAGGCATCATTCTGGTATAACCACTCAAAGTCGTGAATGGCGTACCTGAAGACAAAAAAATGGTTAACAATGGTTAACAATAAAGCACAGTAAACAGTAAAGTATAAATAATTACATACCTGAAAAACAAACATGATAAAACATAATAACAATAACAATAAAACATTGCAGAATAGAATACAGTAAAAAAGAGCAGAACAATAGAGAGAGAGAATAGAGAGAGAGAGAACAATAAAACGACAACTATTTTTTTTTATTTCATATATTTATTTTTTTTTACACTTTTTGTAACTAACTTTTATAACTGTAACCGGTTCCAGGTTCGGGTCTCTCAAAATGCGATGGCATCTTGGGAGACCCTGTGAAAGTGTGCCTAGTATGTGCAATGCTGTACCCTACGCTAATACACAACTAGTGAATGGTAGCGTTCAAAACTTTCACCAATGCAAAGACCAGGATTGTCAGGACAGGAGGGACAATAATAGCGGGTGTCACGCCTACATCCGCGCTTGCTGCAGACACGACATCTTTTTGGGGGGGTTCGTTGGGTAGGGGTACTCGGGAGGACATAAAAATGCCTCTCATGCAGCCGACTGCATTTGGTTGGGGATGTGAATGGGGGAAGTACGGGCGCTGCAGAAGTGGTGGGTTCCCAATTAGGATTGGCGAATGCAGCAGGAAGGGCATTATGGGCACGACGGGCCTGTGTTTGTCTTTTTGGTGGCAGCGGGACACTACTTGTGCTTGCCACCTCACCAGCTTGAATTGCACTTATGGGACTCGCCACGTCACCAAGTGTTACTGCAGTGCTGGTTTGACTACGACCGGGGTGTACTAGGCCACTGGTGCTTGCCAGTTCACCAAAACACTACCAAAAAATCTGTTAGCGATCGCAGGGATCAGGCCTGACTCTGCGAACGCTGCAGTTATGCGTTTAGAGTTTTGTAAGTGACAGTGATCGATCAATACTGCACTTGGGTAGACTGGGCCGGGCGGAGGGGCAAAACGCAGGTGCTAGCAGGTATCTGGGCTGATCCCGCTAACACTGCGTTTTTGGGAACCCTAAACTGCTGGTGACGCTAGTATAGATCAGATCGGATCAGATATTGATGCGATCAGATACTATACCACTAAGGGAGGTGTACGGTGCGTGCGTGGGTGTTAGCGGTACTGGCGCTAACCTGACGCTGCCTGGGGCTGGTGCTTGCCAGTTCACCAAAATGCTACCAAAAAAACTGTTAGCGATCGCAGGGATCAGGCCTGACTCTGCGAACGCTGCAGTTATGCGTTTAGTGTTTTGTAAGTGACAGTGATCGATTGATACTGCACTTGGGTGGGCTGGGCTCGCCTGGGCGGAGGGGCAAAACGCAGGTGCTAGTAGGTATCTGGGCTGATCCCGCTAACACTGCGTGTTTGGGAACCCTAAACTGCTGGTGACGCTAGTATAGATCTGATCGGATCAGATATTGATGCGATCAGATACTATACCACTAAGGGAGGCGTATGCTGCGTGCGTGGGTGTTAGAGGTACTGGTGCTAATCTGAGGCTGCCTGGGGTGACGCATATCACCGCCGGGCGATCGGGGGGCTAAACCTTTATTCGGTAATAAACGGCGGGTGCCCTGACATTATAAAAAATAAACAAACTAACCAGCGTCAACCGTAACGGTTATACGGTGATCAGTGGTGAAAGGGTTAACTAGGGGGCAATCAAGGGGTTAAAACATTTATTAGATAGTATATGGGGGTCCCTGACGCTATAAAACACTGACGGCGAACCTAAATATTTACCTCACTAACTAGCGTCACCAGCGACACTAATACAGCGATCAGAAAAATGATCGCTTAGCGACACTGGTGACAGGGGGTGATCAAGAGGTTAAAACTTTATTAGGGGGGGTTAGGGGGGTACCCTAGACCTACAGGGGGGTAACAGTAACTGTGCTAACACAGTAACTGTCACAAACTGACACCTAGCAGTGATCAGAAAAAAAAAAAAAACTGCTGGTGTCAGTTTGTGACGGGGGGGGGGGTGATTGGGGGGGATCGGGGGGCGATCGGGGTGTTTTGTATGCCTGGCATGTTCTACTGTGTGTGTAGTGTTGGTGCACTCACATACCTGTCTTCTCTCCTCGGGCCGGAATGGAATCTATCGACCCGAGGGGAGATGACATCACTTCCTTTGCTGCTGTTTAGCATACAGCAGCAAAGGAGTGTTCCCATTGGCCGGCGGCGATCGCGAGGGGGGGGGGCCACGAACGGATGGCCTCCCCCTCGTCTCTGATCGCCGGGGGACAGAACGGGACCGCCTCGGGCGGCGCACCCGCGGGAGGCAAATCACGTACATGTACATCGGCGTGAGGCGGTCCTTAAGTGGTTAATAGATGTCCATTTGTGGGTGCACTCCTTTTAACTCCTGTTAATTTACACGGCAAAAGGGTCAAACCTCAAACATATTCTGTTAGTGTCTCAAATTAACGTACATGTCTGTATTTTGCTTTCCTTGCTTCTTTTCCAAGTCCTGTTTTTTTGGACCAATAAAATTGTTTCAAATTTTTTATGTTTTATGTGTTTTCTTTTGTTCTTTTCATGCAACAGATTTCCCAGCTGCAGCTTAACTAGGCTGATTGGCATCTTAGACAAATCCCTTTTTTTTTTTTTTTTTTTTAGTTTTAAGTTACCGTATTTATCGGCGTATAACACGCACCCCAAGTTTAGGAGGGAAAAACCTTACATTAAAATGCCCATCAATGCAGCCTTATCGTGTCCATCTGCAGCCTTTTCAGTGTCCATTGCAGCTTTGCCCCAGTGCAGCTTTGTCCCAGTGCAGCCTTGACCCAGTGCAGCCTTGACCCAGTGCAGCTTTGTCAGTGCAGGTTTGCCCCCAGCGCAGCTTTGTCCCAGTGCAGCCTTGTCAGTGCAGCTTTGTGCTCTCGCCGCCGACATACACACGTGTGTAGATTCAAATATGGCGCCGAGACTGCAGGGATTCATCGGAGCCGAGATACACATACCCGAGTCTTCTCAGCTTTTTTGGGCGCTGCTCACAGTCACGCCCAGACCTATGATGGACATAACACAGGTCCAATGGCGGGACTGGGCGTGACTGAGCGGCGCCAAAAAAAGCCGAGAATACTCGGGTATGTGTATCTGGGCTCCGATGAATCCCTGCAGTCTCGGTGCCATATTTGAATTTACACACGGCTGTGTATGTCGGCGGCGATCGCGGCAATTGCCACAATCGCTCCGATCACACAAAATCGGCGGGGATCGGCCTATAACACGCACCCACAATTTCCCCCTGATTTTAAGGGGGAAAAAAGTGCTTGTTATATGCCGATAAGTACTTTCCTGGTGCCTTCATGGTAGCACATGCATGGATTGTGCGAATTCTGCCATGGATAGTGACCAGGAAAGTAACATTTCAGAGTAGTAAGTATTCAATTTTCTTTTTGAGCAGTGTTTTTCAGCCTCAGTCCTCAAGTTCCCCCCGGCAGGACATGTTTAGAAAACTGTATGTTATCTAAAATAGCTGTCCAAAATACAAAGCCATTGACTTTGATTTAAAGCACCTGTGCAAGATGAAGGAAAACCTGCAAACATGGCCTGTTAGGGGGTACTTGAGGACAGGGTTGAGAAGCACTGAACTAAAATCAAGCTGAAAACAATCCTATTCTAATTCTGGACATTTGAGGGAAATCAAGATTTTTATTTATTTTTATTTTTTTTTAAGGTTGGGCTCTGTGTCACTTTTCTTAAAATTGGCTTCGCTTCCTGTCACATAGCCAAACAGGAAGTGAGAGTAAAACCCTAACAATATTTTTCCTTGGGGACACACAGGTCAATCTAACTAGTGCCCCCCATATGCAAATTGCACTCTAGCACTTTGTTGTGTACACCCCAAATTATTAGGTATTTTGGTGTTTATTAAAGGCAAATCCTTTCTGCAATACAAGTGTAGTTAATGAAAATCTGAGGGGAAGCACTGATGATTTTATCATCCAATCATGCAAAGATGCTGTTTTTTTCTCTTCCTTGCGTGTCCCCCTCGGATCTCCAGCAACTGCACTTCTAAGTACACTTGTAGTGCAAAGTGGATTTACTTTCTAGTAAATAAACCCCAAGATACATAATAATTTGGGATGTACATGGCAAAATGCTAGAGTGCAATTTCCCGAATGGGGAAACTATTTAGATTGACCTCTGTGTCCCCAAGGACATACATTGGTAGGGTTTTACCCTCACTTTCTGTTTGGCTATGTGACAGGAAGTGAATAATTTTGAATGAGAAATTGGCATAATTTGAGAAGTGTCTTCACCCTATCAGGGCTGTAGACATCTGACAAAACTTCTAATCCCTCTGCAGTCTATCCCCAAGCAAAAGTAAGAAAGGATTTTAATTATTTTAACTTTGCAAAGACACATTCCTAAGTTCAATTGTGATGCACGTTAATGGCCCATTTAGAACTTTAATAGAAAGTCATCAGTTGCCTTTGACTCTAAACATTATTTTTGGCCAGTCTTAGAAATCTGCTTCTGTTTTTCTATTAACCACTTGGTGTCTGTGCTATAGCCAAACGACGGCCACAACGTGGACCTGAATTTCTGGGAGGCTGTCAAAAGACGGGCGCACTGAGTCACTGAGACTCAGGTGATCACAGATCGAAGTAAGGGCCGATCCCGGCCCCTTACCACGCGATTAGCTGTCAGCCAATGATAAACTAAAGCTCGGTAATTGTTTTATTTTTTCTCCTCACGCTGACAGCATGAGGATAAAAATAAAAGCTGATCACAGGCTTAGGCGCAAGGGACATTGGTCCCGAAGAGGCAATTCTGCCTCATCTGTGAACACCAGTACCACCTGCCAGTGCCACCTATCAATGCTCACCAGTGGTCCCAAGCAGTGCTGCCTATCAGTGTAACCAATCAGTGCCCCCTCATCAGCGTACATCAATGAAGGAGACAAATTACCTGTTTGCAAAATTTAATATCAAAATATACAAAAATATACAAAATTATTTTTAAAAATCTGTCTTTTCTTTTTTTTTGAACAAAAGAAAAAAAACACAGAGGTGATCAAGTACCACCAAGAGAATGCTCTATTTGTGGGAACTTTAAAAAAAAAACATTTGGCTAAGTATGACAGTTTGTCATTCAAAGTGCATCAGAGCGGAAAATTGATCTGCACAGCAGGGGGGTTTAAGTGCCCAGTAAGCAAGTGGTTAATTTCCATGCCAAATATGGATTTCTGTAATAAAGATGTGTGCCTGCTGTGTATACGGCATGGGCATAAGCAAGTCGCACCCATATGAACGGTACTCATTGTAAATCGTGGGGTAGAACTTGTGATGCAACTTTTCAGTCCCAAGTGGCCTTAGGCTCTCTTTCCACTACTGCGAGTTGTTGTGCGACTTGACACGTGAAGTCGCAGGACAAGTCAAAACTCATGTATTTCAATGTTCCCCCGTTTGGGGTTGAAATAGTGGAAAGAGAGCATTAGGCTAAATTGGTAATAGGAAGATGCACTGTAAGAATTACTTCTAATTGTAGAAAACCAAACAGGCTCTTGCACTGAATCTAATTTATGGAAGATTTAACTGATTGGCCAGTGTATGGTGACCTTTAAAGATATGAAAAGTTGCATTTCTGGCGTTTAAGCCTCATACACACGATGGGACTTTGTACAAACTTTCCGGTGGATTTTTGTACAAAGGGCGTTGGCCTTTCTTTCACATGGACGTGTCCGTGTACGGAGCCCGCTCTGCTCAGCGGGGGATCGCTCTGTGGATCCCCACTGAGCAAACAGATGACAGGTCTGTCTCTGCACACTGACAGACCTGTCAGAGTGTCGCTCTCCTGTATGGGAGATCAGATGATGATGAACCGTAGAGTCCGTCCCCCGATGCAATCCGCAGACGGATGGAAGAATAGGTGTTTCCTCCGTTACACTTTTTCGGATTGAAGTGGGTCAGATGTCAGCGGACATGTCACCATTGACATCCGACCCTCCATAGAGGTCTATGGAGTGTCCGTTCAGGTCACTCGTGTGAAAGGGGCCTTAGGCCCCTTTTACACTGGGGCGGTGCGGGCGGCAGCGGTAAAACGTCGCTATTTTTAGCGCCGCTTTACCGGCGGTATTCGGCCGCTAGCGGTTTTAACCCCGCTAGCGGCTGAAAAGGGGTTTATATAAATCTGCCTGCAAAACGCCACCGCAGCAGCGTTTTGCCAGCAGTATAGCCGCACTGTCCCATTGATTTCAATGGGAAGGAGCGGTTTATACACCGCTCCAAAGGTGCTGCTAGAAGGCCTTTTTTTAGGCCCCTTTCACACTGGGGTGTGAAACAGGCAGATGTCTCCTCTAGAAAGGCAAGATGTCAGCTGTACCCAAACATACACTTAAATGTTAGATGCTAATGGCGCTCACAGCATAGAATGGAAGGGACCGTCTGAAGACAGATACCAATGGTTAGTGATCCAAGGGAAGATATAACACACTATAGTGTAATACCATCAATACTTGTTTATTAAAAGAAGATAATAGACTTACAAAAGCTATAAAAAATTCAAGCATAAAACGTAAGCCGGCCAGCAAAATTCAAAAGCTCCCGTCCTCGACGAGACAAGCGTGGTGGCCTCAGCACGTACCTTCCTTAGACGCGTTTCGTTATAGCTAACATTCTCAATGGGGAACGGGCCTTCCCCCAAAATCGCTTTTGTAAGTGTGTTTCCTTCTTTTAATAAACAAGTATTGATGGTATTACACTATAGTGTGTTATATCTTCCCTTGGGTCACTAACTATTGGTATCTGTCTTAGGACGGTCCCTTCGGTTCCATGCTGTGAGCGCCATTAGCATCTAACATTTAAGTGTATGTTTGGGTACAGCTGACATCTTGCCTTTCTAGAGGAGATATCTGCCTGTTTCTTCCAGCGTCTGGTAAGGAGGCCTTCTGTGTGGTGACGGGTCACTTAAGTTTGCTCTTTTCACAAAGGTGGCAGTTTGTCCTTTCCTGGTCACGTTGTTAGGGCACTCTGTATCCATTGTGCACAATTTATAGTTTTTACAGTATCAAGCTATGATATGTTTCATTATTTGATTTATGGTCGGACAGTCCCTTCAGTTCCACGCTGTGAGTTCCATTAGCATCTAACATTTAAGTGTATGTTTGGGTACAGCTGACATCTTGCCTTTCTAAAGGAGACATCTGTCTGTTTATCATATAACAGATAAGACCAGAACAGTGTGGACTGCAACAGAGGAAACCCAGATGTGTATAAGTGAAAATATAAATGATTTATTAAAGATAAATGAATAAATATAACACAACCACCTCCAATATCACTCAGTGCACCACAACCAATACAAAAAAGAATCCCTCAAATAATAACAATAACAGAACAAATATATATAAGTAAGGGAAATACCGAGAACATAAACAGAGCCAGGCCAGGGTCGTCAACGGGAGGTCAGCAGCTGGAGAAGGGAAACAAACAGGACAAGAGAGGATGGATGGATCACAGGAGGGACGGGTCAGATACAAGGCTCAGGGTCCAGAGCAAGAAAACAGACAGGGAACAGGAACAACAGGAATCAGGTCTCAGGAATCAGGTAAACAGGATGCAGGCTGCAGGTCAGGGCTCAAGGAAAGAGATACCAAGGCAAGCATGTGAGGGCTTGCCGGGTGTTTATTGGACTGACAATAATTGTCTTCTAGGGATGAGCTTCGTGTTCGAGTCGAACCCATGTTCGACTCGAACATCGGCTGTTCGACCGTCCGTCGAATTGCGAACGATATGGGCCGTTCGCGCCAAATTCGTGTGGCGCGTCACGGCCCATAATTCACTGCGGCATCGCAGTGCATTGCTGGCTGATGATTGGCCAAGCATGCACTATGACCCGCATGCTTGGCCAATCACAGCGCCACCTGAACAGAGAGCCGTAATTGGCCAAAGCCAAGGAGGCTTTGGCCAATTATGGCTCAGGGGATTTAGTACACGCCCCACACTATATAAGGCCGCCTGCACGGCGGCCCTGTGTAGTGTGTGTTCCGGCGTTGAAAGAGATAGACAGAGAGACAGTGTTTGATTTGAGTTAGATAGATTAGGCAGAACAGTCAGTCAGTTAGCTGCACTTACAGTGTATTGTGTATATATATGCATCCCAGGTGTTGCATATATATATATACACTGTATTCAGTTTAGCTAGATCCGTTCCTGTTATCTTCTATCTAGACTATTTACATTCAGTGCAGTGTGTCCTGCTCACAGTGTTCAGCTAGATCCGTTCCTGCTATTTACATTCAGTACAGTGCTTCCTGCTCACAGTGTTCAGCTAGATCCGTTCCTGCTATTTACATTCAGTGCAGTGCGTGCTGCTCACAGTGTTCAGCTAGATCCGTTCCTGCTATTTACATTCAGTGCAGTGCGTGCTGCTCACAGTGTTCAGCTAGATCCGTTCCTGCTATTTACATTCAGTGCAGTGCGTGCTGCTCACAGTGTTCAGCTAGATCCGTTCCTGCTATTTACATTCAGTGCAGTGCGTCCTGCTCACAGTGTTCAGCTAGATCCGTTCCTGCTATTTACATTCAGTGCAGTGCGTCCTGCTCACAGTGTTCAGCTAGATCCGTTCCTGCTATTTACATTCAGTGCAGTGCGTGCTGCTCACAGTGTTCAGCTAGATCCGTTCCTGCTATTTACATTCAGTGCAGTGCGTCCTGCTCACAGTGTTCAGCTAGATCCGTTCCTGTTATCTTCCTACTGACAGGCAGGCTTGTCTGGTTACAGTATATAAAGCTACCTGAAGAAAATTACAGGTGTTCTTTTTGATCCTATTAGTACCACGGTCAGGCAGCTAGACTATTTACATTTAGTACAGTGTGTCCTGCTCACAGTGTTCAGCTAGATCCGTTCCTGTTATTTACATTCAGTGCAGTGTGTCCTGCTCACAGTGTTCAGCTAGATCCGTTCCTGCTATTTACATTCAGTACAGTGCGTGCTGCTCACAGTGTTCAGCTAGATCCGTTCCTGCTATATACATTTAGTGCAGTACGTCCTGCTCACAGTGTTCAGCTAGATCCGTTCCTGTTATCTTCCTACTGACAGGCAGGCTTGTCTGGTTACAGTATATAAAGCTACCTGAAGAAAATTACAGGTGTTCTTTTTGATCCTATTAGTACCACGGTCAGGCAGCTAGACTATTTACATTTAGTACAGTGTGTCCTGCTCACAGTGTTCAGCTAGATCCGTTCCTGTTATTTACATTCAGTGCAGTGCGTCCTGCTCACAGTGTTCAGCTAGATCCGTTCCTGCTATTTACATTCAGTGCAGTGCGTCCTGCTCACAGTGTTCAGCTAGATCCGTTCCTGCTATTTACATTCAGTGCAGTGCGTGCTGCTCACAGTGTTCAGCTAGATCCGTTCCTGCTATTTACATTCAGTGCAGTGCGTCCTGCTCACAGTGTTCAGCTAGATCCGTTCCTGTTATCTTCCTACTGACAGGCAGGCTTGTCTGGTTACAGTATATAAAGCTACCTGAAGAAAATTACAGGTGTTCTTTTTGATCCTATTAGTACCACGGTCAGGCAGCTAGACTATTTACATTTAGTACAGTGTGTCCTGCTCACAGTGTTCAGCTAGATCCGTTCCTGTTATTTACATTCAGTGCAGTGCGTCCTGCTCACAGTGTTCAGCTAGATCCGTTCCTGCTATTTACATTCAGTGCAGTGCGTCCTGCTCACAGTGTTCAGCTAGATCCGTTCCTGCTATTTACATTCAGTGCAGTGCGTGCTGCTCACAGTGTTCAGCTAGATCCGTTCCTGCTATTTACATTCAGTGCAGTGCGTCCTGCTCACAGTGTTCAGCTAGATCCGTTCCTGTTATCTTTCTACTGACAGGCAGGCTTGTCTGGTTACAGTATATAAAGCTACCTAAAGAAAATTACAGGTGTTCTTTTTGATCCTATTAGTACCACGGTCAGGCAGCTAGACTATTTACATTTAGTACAGTGTGTCCTGCTCACAGTGTTCAGCTAGATCCGTTCCTGTTATTTACATTCAGTGCAGTGTGTCCTGCTCACAGTGTTCAGCTAGATCCGTTCCTGCTATTTACATTCAGTACAGTGCGTCCTGCTCACAGTGTTCAGCTAGATCCGTTCCTGCTATTTACATTCAGTGCAGTGCGTGCTGCTCACAGTGTTCAGCTAGATCCGTTCCTGCTATATACATTTAGTGCAGTACGTCCTGCTCACAGTGTTCAGCTAGATCCGTTCCTGTTATCTTCCTACTGACAGGCAGGCTTGTCTGGTTACAGTATATAAAGCTACCTGAAGAAAATTACAGGTGTTCTATCCCAGCTTAGTGCAGCTACAGGCCATTAGTATGTCTGGAAGGCCAAGAAGGAGAGGCAGACAGTCACAAGCCAATAAGAGAGGGCAAGCAGGCTCTGTGTCTAGTGCTGGTCGTGGAGACGGTGCATCCTCATCAGCACGTGGCCATGGGACACGCTTGGCCTTTTTTTCGGCAGCTGGCCGTGTTGAGCCGCAACATGCGGAAGACTTGGTCGAGTGGATGACCAAGCCGTCCTCATCCTCCTCATCCTCTCTCACCCATGCCCAGGGTGCTTTGTCTGGCAAAGCAGCGGCCTCTTCCCTCAGCTCAATGTCATCAGTGACTCCTTCCCTAGCCCCACCATGTCCTCCTGAGGATTCCCTCGAACTGTTTGACCACAGTGTTGGGTACATGCTCCAGGAGGATGCCCAGCGTTTGGAAGGCTCTGATGATGATACTGAGCTCAATGAAGGCAGTAACATGAGCACGGACAGAGGGGGTGCCCAAGAAGGACAGCAATCTGGCAGTCATGCTCCCCCTGCTGCAGCATACTGCCAGGTTTGCTCCAGTGATGAGGAGGGAGGGGATGATGAGGTCACTGACTCAACGTGGGTGCCTGATAGGAGAGAGGAGGAGGAGGAGGAGGAGGAGGAGGAGGAGGAGGAGGTGGCACATCACCAACTAGGCAGGATGCCCTCCAGGGGCCAGCCTAAGGGCAGCACATTGACTGCATCACACCCCAAAGCTCCACATGTGCAGGGCGCTGCAGTCTCTGCGCGTTATTCAAAAAGTTCTTTGGTGTGGGCCTTTTTTGAGACGAGTGCATCAGATCGCACCGCTGCTATTTGCAATATATGTCTCAAGCGTATCTCGCGTGGCCAAAACATCTCCCGCTTGGGTACCACATGCTTGACCAGACATATGTTGACCTGCCATGCAGTTCGTTGGCAAGCGTATCTAAAAGACCCACACCAAAGAACAAAGACGATCTCTCCTTGCTCCTCATCAGCTGAGATTTCCAACCCCACTAGACCTTCAGTCCTCTCTGCGACCTGCAGTGAGAGGAATGAAGGTGTAGAATTAGGTGTGTCACAGCCAAGTACTTATGGGCAATCTGCTTTTGGTACACCGACGTCAGATTGTACCAGGCAAATTTCCCTGCCCCAGCTGCTGCACCGCCGAAAGAAGTTTGCTCCCAGCCATCCACATGCCCAGCGGTTGAATGCTAGCTTGGCAAAATTGCTAGCACTTCAACTGCTGCCTTTTCAGTTGGTAGACTCTGCCCCCTTCCGTGAGTTTGTGGAATGTGCGGTTCCTCAGTGGCAGGTACCCAAACGCCACTTTTTCTCACGGAAGGCGATTCCGGCTCTCTACCGGCATGTGGAAGGCAATGTCCATGCCTCGCTGGACAGGGCGGTCAGCGGTAAGGTGCATATTACCGCTGACTCATGGTCCAGCAGGCATGGACAGGGACGTTACTTAAGTTTCACGGCGCATTGGGTGACTCTGCTGGCAGCTGGGAAGGATGCAGGACAAGGTGCAGTAGTGTTGGAGGTTGTTCCGCCACCACGCCTCCAAAATGCTGATTGTGACACACCTCTCTCCTCCACCCCCTCCTCTTCTTCTTCCTCCATGGCCTCTTCCTCGGAACCAGCGGTGCTCCGTAGGCGTTCAAGGGGCTACGCAAGTACGCAGGCCAAAAGATGCCATGCGGTGCTTGAGCTGGTGTGCTTGGGGGACAGGAGCCACACTGGGGCAGAGGTTCTGTCAGCTCTGCAGGGGCAGGTTCAGAGGTGGTTGACGCCACGCCAACTTAAGGCAGGAATGGTGGTTTGCGACAATGGCACCAACCTCCTCTCTGCCCTCCGACAGGGACAACTGACCCATGTGCCCTGTTTGGCTCACGTCCTTAACTTGGTGGTGCAGCGGTTCTTGGGCAGGTACCCGGGCTTACAGGATGTCCTGAGGCAGGCCAGGAAAGTCTGTGTGCATTTCCGCCGGTCATATAATGCCAGTGCTCGGCTGACGGACCTCCAAAAGGAGTTTAACCTGCCCAAGAACCGCCTAATCTGTGACATGCCCACCAGGTGGAACTCGACGTTGGCCATGCTGCAGCGGCTGCACACGCAGCAGAGGGCCATCAATGAGTACCTGTGCGACTATGGCACCAGGACAGGGTCAGGGGACCTTGGTTTTTTTTCCCCACGCCAGTGGGCCATGATCAGGGATGCATGCACTGTCCTGTCACCATTCGAGGAGGCCACGAGGATGGTGAGCACTGACAGTGCATGCATCAGTGACACTGTCCCCCTTGTCCACCTGTTGGAGCACACGCTGCGTGGGATAATGGACAGGGCACTTGAGGCAGAACAGAGGCAGGAAGAGGAGGACTTCCTTAGCTCTCAAGGCCCCCTTTATCCAGACAGTGTTCCTGCGTGCCCGCCGATCACACAGGAAGAGGACGAGGAGGAGGAGGAGGAGGAGGAGGAAGATTGTGTCAGTATGGAGGTGGAGCCTGGCACTCAGCATCAGCAGTCTTTAAGGGATCAGTCCCAAGGAACACATGGACTTGTACGTGGCTGGGAGGAGGTGGCTGCGGACGTTGTTGTCCTTAGTGACCCAGAGGACTCCGGACCGAATGCCTCAGCAAACCTACGCTGCATGGCCTCCCTGATCCTGCAAAGCCTGCGTAAGGATCCTCGTATTCGTGGTATCAAGGAGAAGGACCAATACTGGCTGGCAACCCTCCTTGATCCACGTTACAAGGGTAAGGTTGCGGACCTTATCTTGCCATCGCAGAGGGAGCAGAGGATGAAACATCTTCGGGAGGCCTTGCAGAAAGGTCTGTGCAACGCGTTCCCAGAGACTGGGAGGTTACAAACTCCTGTTTCTGGACAACGTGTTGCTGAGGCTTCGGTCAGTCAAAGAAGGAGCGGTGGAGAAGGTGGCCGTCTGACCGATGCGTTCAGACAATTTTTTGGTCCGCAGCCCCAAGGTATGATCGGTTCCAGCAACCATCGCCAGCGTCTGTTTTACATGGTGCAGGAATACCTAGGGGCAAGATCAGACTTGGACACCTTTCCCACCGAAAATCCTCTGGGTTACTGGGTCTTGAGGATGGATCACTGGCCAGAGCTTGCACAGTATGCAATTGAGCTACTGGCCTGTCCTGCATCCAGCGTTCTTTCGGAACGCACATTCAGTGCTGCTGGAGGCGTGGTAACCGATCACAGGGTGCGTCTGTCCACCGACTCGGTCGATCGGCTGACCTTCATAAAAATGAATCAGTCTTGGATCACCACCAGCTACCAAGCACCTGATGCAGATGTAACCGAATAATTTTTTTTGAAATCTCAGATCCCTTCAAAGACTGCCTATGCTGATGCTGAGTGACTATCCCTGAGTAATTATCCTCTTCCTCCTCAATCATCACGCTGATAGCTTGTAAGAACATTTTTGGTTCTGGGCGCCACCACCAGTGCCTAAGGCACAATTTTTCAGCCCCTGTTTAACAGGGGCGTGTAATTACAATTTTTGATGTAATACTTTGCAGCAGGGCTCGTTCCTGCATTCCAACTAGAGTGTCTGTGAGGGGTTGCAGTGTTGTGGCACCAGCACCAGTGCCTAAGACCCAATTTTTCTGCCCCTGTCTAACAGGGGCGTGTAATTACAATTTTTGATGCAATACTTTGCAGCAGGGCTTGTTCCTGCATTCCAACTAGAGTGTCTGTGAGGGGTTGCAGTGTTGTGGCACCAGCACCAGTGCCTAAGACCCAATTTTTCAGCCCCTGTCTAACAGGGGCGTGTAATTACAATTTTTGATGCAATACTTTGCAGCAGGGCTTGTTCCTGCGTTTCAACTAGAGTGTCTGTGAGGGGTTGCAGTGTTGTGGCACCAGCACCAGTGCCTAAGACCCAATTTTTCAGCCCCTGTCTAACAGGGGCGTGTAATTACAATTTTTGATGCAATACTTTGCAGCTGGGCTTGTTCCTGCGTTTCAACTAGAGTGTCTGTGAGGGGTTGCAGTGTTGTGGCACCAGCACCAGTGCCTAAGGCCTAATTTTTCAGCTCCTGTTCAACAGGGGCATGTAATTACAATTCTTGATCTAATATTTCACAGCAGGGCCCTGTGAGGGCTTACAGTGTTTTGGCCACAGCAACACCTAAGGCCCAAATTTCTGCTGAGTATATAGGGCAGGACCCTACTTTCAAACATCTAACTTACAAACGACTCCTACTTGCAAACGGAAGGAGACAACAGGAAGTGAGATGAAATCTACCCCTAAGGAAGGGAAATTCTCTCCTGTAAGAGTTAATATGGGAAAACAATTTTTCCTTTCCACTGATGCTTTCCAATCCTTGTTCCACAAAAAAACCCAAATTTTCAAAAAACATTTTTCATTGGGACAAAAAAGTGAGGTGAAATCTTCTGAAGAGGAGGAAAGACGCAAAACAAATGTCACAGGGGTGATAACCCTTCCCTATGTTTTCCAAAAAGCTTAGAAAAGATTTTTTGGCTGGAGCTAAACACATTAAAAATGTTCAAAATTACAAACAGATTCTACTTAACAACAAACCTACAGTCCCTGTCTTGTTTGCACCGCCTGTATACTGCTGTTCAGAGTATATAGGGACCTTTCCTTATTTTAATTTGGGTGCGGGGTTCCCCTTAATATCCATACAAGACCCAAAGGGCCTGGTAATGGACTGGGGGGTACCCATGCCGTTTGTCTCACTGATTTTCATCCATATTGCCATGACCCGACATGACATTAAACCCGCAAGCAGTTTTAAATGAGATTTTTTCCTTTAAAAATGACATTTGGTGCAGGGACTGTTCTAAACATGGGAAACACGCGTCACTTTACAGGCATACTATAGACACCCCCCAGGTACGATATTTAAAGGAATATTTCACTTTTTTTTTTTTACTTTAAGCATCATTAAAATCACTGCTCCCGAAAAAACGGCCGTTTTTAAAAGTTTTTTTTGCATTGATACATGTCCCCTGGGGTAGGACCCGGGTCCCCAAACCCTTTTTAGGACAATACCATGCAAATTAGCCTTTAAAATGAGCACTTTTGATTTCGAACGTTCGAGTCCCATAGACGTCAATGGGGTTCTAACGTTCGTGCGAACTTGCGGTCCGTTCGCGGGTTCTGGTGCGAACCGAACCGGGGGGTGTTCGGCTCATCCCTATTGTCTTCATGTAACACCGCAGGGAATGTTGTCTGCTCCATACTGCCAGAATCCATCTGCTGGTGGACGTCAGTACTGCGGTCAAAAGATGAAATAACACCAGCAGGGAAAGATTCCCCTGACAGTTCCAAATTGCCAGGAGACACCTGCTGGTGGACCCCAGTACTGCACGCCAAATGATATATCTTAGCAGCGGACGGACCCTTTCCTGACAGCACCCCCCCTAAAGGAACGACCTCCGGACGCTCCAACTAGTCTTAATTGTCCATAGTCTATGACATCAGGCAGAACGGTGGAAAAGAGTATTTCAGGCTGATCGTCAGGCACATCTGGGCAGACAGCTGGCACATCCGGGTCATTGAGCTGGGCAGCGGACAGGAACACACCAAGCTGGGCAGCGGACAGGAACACATCAGGCTGAGCAGCGGACAGGAACACATCAGGCTGGGCAGCGGACAGGAACACATCAGGCTGGGCAGCGGACAGGAACACACCAAGCTGGCCAGCGGACAGGAACACACCAGGCTGAGCAGCGGACAGGAACACATCAGGCTGAGCAGCGGACAGGAACACATCAGGCTAAGTAGCGGACAGGAACACATCAGGCTGAGCAGCGGACAGGAACACTTCAAGCTGAGCAGCGGACAGGAACACTTCAAGCTGGGCAACAGGCACGGGCACTTCAAGCTGGGCAGCAGGCACTTCGAGCTGGGCAGCAGGCACGGGCACTTCAAGCTGGGCAGAAAGCACGGGCACTTCAAGCTGGGCAGCAGGCACATCAGGCTGGGCAGCAGGCACGGGCACTTCAAGCTGGGCAGCAGGCACATCAAGCTGGAAGGCGGGTTCATCAGACTGGAACGTGGGCTCATCAGACTGGAGAGCGGGCACTGGCACCTCTGGCTGGAACACTGGCACCTCCGGCTGGAACACTGGCACCTCCGGCTGGAACACTGGCACCTCCAGCTGGAACACCTCTGGCTGGAACACTGGCACCTCCAGCTGGAACACCTCCGGCTGAAACACTGGCCCCTTCAGCTGGAACACTGGCCCCTTCGGCTGGAACACTGGCACCTCCGGCTGGAACACTGGCACCTCTGGCTGGAACACTGGCACCTCCGGCTGAAACACTGGCCCCTCCGGCTGGAACACTGGCACCTCAGGTTGGAAAGCAGACATCAGGACATCAGATTGGATAACAGGCACTAGGACTTCAGACTGGATAACAGGCACTGGGACGTCAGACTGGATTGGATTAGCTGGTGCGGAGGCAGGTTGGGTTACTGGCAAGATCTTCTTGGTTGGAAAAAACTTTTGTTTTTTCTTGAGTTTTGTCACTGAGGCTCTGTAGGTGGGGGATGCAGCAGACTGGAAAGGAGGATTGGGATATGGTGGAGAAGAGATAACAGTAGCTGGGGGAAGTTTTTGTGGATTAGTAGGCAGCTGAGAAGAGGCAGGTGGGTTGAATGCAGGATAGGTACAGGGAGCAGAGACCGGATATAAGTATCTGGTTGGGAGCAATGTATACTGAGCTGCAACTGGGTTTGGTGTGGGTGATGAGGAGACAGACTTGTGGGCAGGCAGGTGTCTGATTGCAGAGGTGGTTTGTTGTAGATTGGTTGGGGCTGGTTGTAACATATCAGACCATACTGAGAGTATGGGTTGGACAAAGGACGGATCACATGCTGCCTGTCTAACAAGGGTCTGTACTGAGTGAACACACTCCAAAAGCTTCTGCTGAGAACAGATGGAATAGTGCTCAAAAAAGCATGTGGAATCATCCTTTAACAGCCACACCAGAGACTCCATCTGATCAGCATTGAAAGGGGGAGAAAAATCATCACTGGACTTAGGAACACAGGACAGGGCTAGCTCAGCACATATTTGGATCAAAGGCTACACATCCCCAAACAACATACAGCCCTGGTCAACCAGGGAGTGAGCCAAACAGATGAGCTCAAGTAGCTGGTCATTGGTCCATTCTTTAAGTGACTGGCGGAGATACTCACCACTTTCTGAAGCCAGCAGAGCATAATATGGGATCACATTGGGATTCATTCCAGCAAAGCCAGCACAATCAAGATAGTTCCTCTGTGCAGCCACTTCTGGTCAGGGATGGCCTTGGTATTCTGTCATATACCAGTTAAGACCAGAACTGTGTGGACTGCAACAGAGGAAACCCAGGCATGTATAAGTGAAAATATAAATGATTTATTAAAGATAAATTAATAAATATAACACAACCACCTCCAATATCACTCAGTGCACCACAACCAATACAAAACAGAATCCCACAAATAATAACAATAACAGAACAAATATATACAAGTAAGGGAAATACCGAGAACATAAACAGAGCCAGGCCAGGGTTGTCAACGGGAGGTCAGCAGCTAGGGAAGGGAAACAAACAGGACAAGAGAGGATGGATGGATCACAGGAGGGACGGGTCAGATACAAGGCTCAGGGTCCAGAGCAAGGAAACAGGCAGGGAACAGGAACAACAGGAATCAGGTCTCAGGAACAACAGGAATCAGGTTTCAGGAATCAGGTAAACAGGATGCAGGCTGCAAGCCAGGGCTCAAGAAAAGAGATACCAAGGCAAGCATGTGAGGGCTTGCCAGGTATTTATGGGGCTGACAATAACTGTCTTCATGTAACACCTGAGCGCAGGGAAAGTTGTCTGCTCCATACTGCCAGGATCCATCTGCTGGTGGATGTCAGTACTGCAGTCAAAAGATGAAATAACACCAGCAGGGAAAGATTCCCCTGACAGTTCCAAACTGCCAGGAGACAAGTGCTGGTGGACCCCAGTACTGCATGCCAAATGATATATCTTACCAGCGGACGGACCCTTTCCTGACACTGTTTCTTCCAGCGTCTGGTAAGGAGGCCTTCTGTGTGGTGATGGGTCACTTAAGTTTGCTCTTATCACAAAGGTGGCAGTTTGTCCTTTCCTGGTCACGTTGTTAGGGCACTCTGTATCTATTGTGCACAATTTATAGTTTTTACAGTATCACGCTATGATATATTTCATTTTTTGATTTATACCAATATCCGCGGATCCTTCACTATCTGCTTTGAGAGGATCCCACATGTTTTGGTTCAAAATACAAGATCTACTACCCAGGCTGGGGTTACGGCCATCTGCACGTTTTGGCTTGCTATCTGGTAAGCTTGTATTTCACATGGTGTTAATTTTATGGTGAACTACTATCTACAATGTCCGTGCAATATTGGGACTTTTTTTCATATATTTAATTTATTCATTATCTTCATTGTGGACTTTATTCAGCGCAATTTTATCTTTCTTTGTTTAGCATCTGAAAAATGCCCTAAAGAAGTGGCTCCATTCACTCCAGTGAGAGCTTTCACACTGGAGCGGTGCGCTGGCAGGGCATCACAAAAAGTCCTGCCAACAGCTTCTTTGGAGTGGTGAACCCACCAGTCCTCCCCATTGAAATGAATGGGGCAGCGCTGTGATACTGCTGGCAAAATGCCGTTCCAGCAGCTTTTTGCGTGTGTATTTAACCCCTTTTCGGCCACTAGCACCGCTTCACCGCAGATGCCCCCACTGCCCCAGTGTGAAAGGGGCCTAGTGCACCACTCTGGTGTGAAAACCCGATTCACACTGGAGTGAATGGAGCCACTTCTTTAGGGCGTTTTTCAGGCGCTATTTTTAGCGCCTGAAAAATGCGCCAGTGTGAAAGGGGCCTTATCCTTTCACACGGAAGGATAGAACTGTGCTTTTAGCTGCGTTTTCTACCGCAACTAAACACACACAATGCTTTTCTATGGCCTCATTCACACACTGCATTTTGATTACATGCAGTTTGCTGCGGATAGAAAAAATAGAATTGACTGCATCCAGGAGCGATTTAGCGCAGCTATCCGCACATAACCGCAGGTAATCGCACTGCACTGTGTCAGCTGCAGATAGCAGCACCGAGCTGGCTCGCTCATCGGGAAAGGAAATAGTGTTTTTTCCTTTCCCAATGAGTGAAAAGCACAGGGATCTGACTTGGATCCCCACCAATGCCAGGCACTGTGGTATGAATCTTGAGGGAGAACTCCACGCCAAATTTTTAATAAAAAACCAGCATGGGTTCCCCTCCAAGAGCATACCAGGCCCTTCAGTCTGTTATGGATTTTAAGGGGAACCCCCTACCCTGAAAAAAACGGCATAGGGGTCTCCCCAAATTCCATACCAGACCCTTATCCGAACACGCAGACCGGCCGGTCAGGAAAGGGGGTGGGGACGAGCGAGCACCCCCCCTCCTGAACCATACCAGGCCGCATGCCATCAACATGGGGGATGGGTACTTTGGGGAAGGGGGGCACGCTGCGGACCCCCCACCCCAAAGCACCTTGTTCCCATGTTGATGAGGACAAGGGCCTCTTCCCGACAACCCTGACCATTGGTTGTCGGGGTCTGCAGGTGGGGGGCTTATCAAAGTCTGGAAGCCCCCTTTAATAAGGGGGCCCCCAGATCCTGGCCCCCCACCCTACATGAATGAGTACGGGGTACATGGTACCCCTACCCATTCACCTGGGGGAGAAAAGTGTCAATAATAAAACACACTACACAGGTTTTTAAAGTAATTTATTAGGCAGCTCCAGGGGTCTTCTTCCGACTTCGGGGGTCTTCTATCGCGCTCTCTGCATCTTCTCCCGGTGTCCGGTTCTTCTCCGCACTGTCTGGCCTCTTCTCCCGGTGTCCTCTGCCGGCCTCCCCCACTATCTTCTTCCAGCTCTTTTGCTAGCAGGGCCCGGTCTTCTGCCGCTGTCCGGATCTTCTGTCGCTGTCCGGTTCTTCTCCGGTATCCTCTTCCAGATCCCCCGCTATCTTCTTCCAGCTCCTTTGCTAGCGGGGGACCCGATCTTCTACTACGTCGTCGCCTTCTCCCCTCTTCTACTGATGTTGAAATGACGCTCTCTCCAGCTGTAATGCCATCTGCGAGGTGTGCGGAGACTTATATAGACATGGGGCGTGGTCACTGTGTGATGTCACTGGGTGACCCCGCCTCTTATGACTGCATAGTCCCGGGGCATGATGGGACTGTCATCCCATCTGTGCATAGAATTTCACAACCTTAAATCACTTCCTTTTTCTTTACAAACCACAATTCATCTGGCATAATGCCCGGAATACATAACTTCCCTTTGTTTACTTTTGAATTCTGGACTCTTAATTATAATATTCTTAAACTTACATCAACCAAAAAAAGACAAAATCAAACATTTTAAAATTCCCAATCATTGTTAATACAGCTTAAACACAATTAAAACCATTTGCAGAAATATAACACATTTGCTGTTATCAGAAAAGAAACACCTTTTAACTTCAATAATGTAAGGATAGGCAACTACAACTAAAACAGTCCTTAAAGTCAGACTCTAACCGAAATAATCAAGATACCCTATACATAAATTGAAATGCTACTTTTAAAAATTTGTATCTGATCAGATTCCTCAAGAAAACATTTGGTACCAGCGCATACATCTAATTTATCAGTGACATGTCACATTCCCCTTTTTTTGTTCCCAATTTACTATGCAGTGGGCATGGGTTTAATATGTGCCCAACAAATTTCATGAATAGACTAACGATAGTTGCAACATTTTAACAATAAACATGTACTTTTATAGATAACTTTTATGAATCAAATCCTTCTTTAACATTCATTCTCCACCTCAGCAAGTCTCTCTGACTCACTGACTATGGAATGCAAATATAGCAGTATGCTCTCCACAAAAGCAGTGGTGAAGGCCTGGTCGGTGGTTTGATCCCCTCTTCCACCTGAAGCAAAATAGGAGATCTCTGCGAGTGGATATGTACCTCTGTGCATTGCGCTAAACAGTATTTTGGACAGGAGGAATCAGGAGTAACTTGTCTTTTTCCAAATCTGCGACTTAATCCTCTTAAAGCACCACACACAGATGAGTACCCTACTATGTCTCTCTCATCTGCCCATTTTAGCAACGCTCTCTGTCTTGGCAGGATCATAGGACATATATCAGCTACCCAACAATTCATCTGCATTCAGAAGAAAAAACAACTTATACTCTAAATTGGAATGCCAAGACAAAACAAAAATTCACATTCACATAAAATTAGGCATTTCTCTCTATTAACAACAACTTTCCTCTACCTAGGTGTCCATCTTATGAAACTGCGAACAGCGGCGATCCAAAGGATTTCCACTGATCACAGTCCACAAACCGTTCATGAAACAGAGACAATCATGGGAGAAGTGTTTAAACATGTTCTCCCTCTGATGATCTCCGCACACTGAGAATCCTCACTGATCGACACAGAAATGGTCAGCCCATAAAGCTGCGACCCCAGCGCTTCACTGGCGATCCACATTAGAACTCACACCCCAAACCAGTCCAGAGGTAGAGAATCTGGAAACGAAGAGGGAATCTGGGGGAATCCGAGGGGGAAGGAAGAAGATTTATAACTGCCCTCCACCTCATTCAGACCCCCCAAAACAGTAACCATGTCCCCCTTTAAGTGTACCAAGCAGCGACAATTTTATCACTGCCCAATAAACTGATATCTCAGTGTTTCTGAGATTCTGAGGCCATACAGGCTGTTAGCAGAGAGAGGACTTGCTCAGCGGATCGTGAACCACGTCCATAACCATCTACACGAATATCGATTGGGAGCACGAACGACACATAGGCGATCTCATCCCATCTTACTTTTCTCCATTTGGAGGTAAGGGGTCTGGGAGCATTACGTTACTATTTAGTCACAAAGATTAACATCAATTTCACAACACAACTGTTTATTTAGAAGATTCACCAGGATTATGGACACTCATGATTATTGTCACTAATCTATCACTTTGATGGACTTTTTTGATGTATACACATTTTATTTTGGATTTCAGTTATTTACTTTGTCACACTGGAGCAGAGATTCTTTCAGCTCTGGAAGGGCAGGCCCAGATGTGATTCATGCCATGGAAACTTTAACCAGGAATGGTAGTGTACGATAATGGAACTAACCTTCTATCCACCCTTCCATAGGGTAGGTTGACACATGTGCCATGCCTGGCACATTTCGTCAATTTGGTGGTGCAGTGTTTCTTAAATAGGTACCAAGGATTGCAAGATCTTCTAAAGCAAGCCAGAAGAGTCTGCTTTAGGTTACAGGGTGAAGGCGCCAACAACACCCAAAGACCAATTTTTCCACAACAGTGTGACAGGGGCATCAAAATTTTTTTTTACAGCTAGGCCAATTCTTGCTTTCATGAACACTACCTTTTGTAGGTTATGGGGTGAGGTCACCAACAACACCCAACGACCAATTTTGCCTCTTGACAGAGGCGCTATTTGCCACTATTTGACAGGGGCATCAAATTTACATTTTTTTACAGCAAGGCCAATTAGTGCTTTCATCAAGATTACCTCTAGAAGGCTATGGGGTGAAGGCACCAACAACAGCTAAAGACCAATTTTTCCACAACTGTGTGACAGGGGCATCAAATTATTTTTTTTACAGCACCGCCAATTCTTGCTTTCTTCAAGACTACCTCTAGAAGGTTACAGGTTGAAGGCACCAAGAGCACCTGAAAACCAATTATTCCTCTTGACAGGGGCATCATTTTTTTTTTTTTTTACAGCAAAGCCAATTAGTGCTTTCATCAAGACTACCTGTAGAAGGTAACGTGTTCAAGACACCAACAACACCCAAAAGCCAATTTTTCCACAACAGTGTGACAAGGGTGTCAAATTTCATTTTTTTTTCAGCAAGGTCATTTCTTGCTTTTATCAAGACTACCTCTAGAAGGTTACAGGGTGAAGCCATCAACAACATCTAAAGACCAATTTTCCCGCAACTATTTGACAGGGGCGTCAAAAGTTAGGTTTTGTACAGCAAGGCCAATTCTTGCTTTCCTCAAGACTACCTCTAGAAGGTTACAGGGTGAAGACATCAACAACATCCAAAGATAATTTTTTCCATAACTGTATGACAGAGGCATCAAATTAAATTTTTTTACAGCGAGGCCAATGCTTGCTTTCATCAACACTACCTCTTGAAGGTTACGGGGTGAGGACACCAACACCACTCAAAGACCAGATGTTCCGCAACTATTTGACAGGGGCATCTAATTTAAATTATTTACAGCAAGGCCAAATAGTGCTTTCATCAAAATTTCCTCTGGATGGTTACGGGGTGAAGGCACCAACATCCCCCAAAGACCAATTTTTCCACAACTTTGACAGGGGCGTCAAATTTAATTTTTTTACAGCAAGCCCAATTCTTGCTTTATTTAAGACTACCTTGAGAAGGTTACAGGGTTATGGCACTAACAATGCCCAAAGGCCTATTTTCCCACAACTGTGTGAGAGGATGTGAAATTATTTTTTTTTTACAGCACGACCATTTTTTGCTTTCATCAAGACTACCTCTAGAAGGTTACGGGGTGAAGGCACCAACAACACCCAAAGACTAATTTTTCCTAAACTGTCTTGAAATTGTTTTACAGGAGCTTCAAATTTTAATTTTTTTACAGCAAGGCCAATTCTTGCTTTCATCAAAAACTACCTTGACAAGGTTACAGGGTGATGGCACTAACAACATACAAAAAAACAATTTTTCTGCACCTTCTACTTCTTTCCAAAGTCTGCAAAAGAAACACCAGACCGTATGTAAAAGAAAATTGATAATCTTGGCCTGTGTGTGCTATCATTTTGCTTCTTCACATAAGGCTTACTCACTGTGGTGCAAAACTTTGCAAACTTTCAATCCAAAGTCTGCCAAAGAGACACCAGAATGTATCGAAAATATCTCTAATCTTGTTCTGAGTGCACTAAAATGTTGCCTCATTATACAGATTGGCTCCCCAAGCCATTGTTTACAAAATAAATAAATTGTGCCCAGAAAATAAATTGAAATGTAATTTTTTAGTCTTTATAAATGCCAGTTTTACTGCAGAAGGTTCTATACATGGTATAGATGTGCCACTTTACAGGCAGACTACAAGGACCCCACAGGCACTATGGTTAAAGGATTTTTTTTAATTTTTATTGTTTCACTTTAAGCATCATTAAAATCACTGCTCATTTTAAAAACAATCTTTCTTAAAAGTTTTTTTGCATTGATTCATGTCCCCCAGGACAGTACCCAGGCCCCTTTACCCTTTTCTTTTTAATGGCCAATAACTTGCATATAAGCCTTCAAAGCCTTCAAAATTAAGAATTTTTATTGTTCCTGTTTGGGTCCAATAGACTTCAATGGGGTTTGTCATTCGGGTCCAAACTTTTGCGATGTTCAAGAGTTCGGGCGCTAACCGAACCAAGGGGTGTTCTAAATATCTAAATGGTGATTCTTGCATTGGGAGGAAATTATTTAGTCCCAGGTCACTTAGAAAGATGTGCAGCCACTCAATGAGGTTGGGGGAAAAAAAAGTGCCAAGGATGGGTGAGTGTTATATTCAAAAAACTTTCAAATGGGTAACCTAGCAATCACAATATATAGGAATTTGGGAATATGGGAAATGGCAGTGACTTAAAGTGACTTAAAGTGATAGTAAAGCCAGATTATTATTATTATTATTATTATTATTATTATTATTATGTTATACTTACCTGCTCTGTGCAGTGGTGTTGCACAAAGAAGCCCTGATCCTGCTCTTCTTGGATCCCTTGTCGGCGCTCCTGGCCCCTTCCTTCTGCCAAGTTCCCCCATAGCGAGCAGCTTGCTATGGGGGCACCCAAACAAGCTCACTCCCAAGATGCTGCTCTGTTTTCATTCACACACAGATGTGGCTTGACCCCGCCTCATTCTCTCCTCATTGGCCCACTGGCTGTGATTGACAGTAATCATAGAATGCATGAAAGTAAACGACCTTGCATCTAAATTCATAATGCTAACAACTACTTACAAAGCCTTCCACAACTCTGCTCCAACTACATCACTGACCTAGTCTCAAAATACCAACTTAATCGTTCTCTTCGTTCCTCTCAAAATCTCCTGCTCTCTAGCACCCTCATCACCTCCTCCCATGCTTGCCTCTAGGACTTTTCCAGAGCCTTTCCAATCCTATGGAACTCCTTACCCCAATCTGTCTGATTATCTCCTACTCTATTAGCTTTTAGACAATTCCTGAAAACCCTCCTCTTCAGAGAAGCCTATCCTAAGCATATCTAACAATTGTATTTTCATTTTCTCCATCTAATCATCCCCCACAGCTATTTCCTTTTTTTCCACTTGACCCTCCCTTCTAGATTGTAAGCTACAACAAGCAGAGCCCTCTGATCCTGCCTGTATTAAAATGTATTGTAACTGTACTGTCTGCCCCCATGTTGTAAAGCGCCGCGTAAACTGTTGGTGCTATATAAATCCTGTATTATAATAATAATTATCTATCTATCTATCTATCTATCTATCTATCTATCTATCTATCTATCTATCTATCTATCTATCTATCTATCTATCTATCTATCTATCTATCTATCTATCTATCTATCTATCTATCTATCTATCCCCATAGCTTAACCACCTCAATACTGGACACTGTCACATTTTGTCACAAAAAACTAAAATTTTAAAAAAGAAACCCACATATTTCTTTGTTTCTATTATAAAATTTTGCAAAAGAGTTTTTTTTTTTCGTCATACATTTTGACCAACATTTATACAGCTACCTTTCTTTGGTAAAATGTATGTTATGTGGTCTGTGGGAAAGTAATAGAGTCTACAAGCTATGGTAGTTATCACTGAAAATTGATGAAACCTGATGTACTGACTGCCTCATTTTTTGAGGCCCTAACATACCAGGATAGTACAAATACCCCCCAAATGACCCCCTTTTTTTGGAAAGAAGACAGTCCAAAGTTTTTAGTAAGAGGCATGATGAGTTTTTTCAAACTAATTTTTTCCACAATTCTTTGGAAAATCAAAATATTTTTGATTTTTAAATGTCAAATTAACAAGATATTTCTCACACACCCCAAAGGGCATGCTTGCAATTACACCTCAAAACACATTCTGCTACTCCTTCACATGTGTGAGACTTTTTCACTGCCTGGCCACACAGAGAGACCCAACATCCAAGGAGTAACTTCAGGCGTTTTAGGGGTATAAATTACACATCTAATTTCCTGACTACCTATCACATATCTGAAGGCCTCAGAGCACAATGGAATTACCCTCAAAATGACCCCATTTTGGAAAGCAAACACCTCAATGTATATTCTATGAGGCATAATGAGCCTTTTGAACATGTCATTTTTTGCCAAAAATTTTTGGAAAATGTGGAAAGAAAATGAAACATCATGGACATACTAAGAAATATACCCTGAAATACAAGTATGGCAATACTACATGTGTGAGACTTTTTAACAGCCTAGCCACATAGAGAGGCCCAACATTTATGGAGCAACTTCAGGCATTCTAGGGGCATGTGAACACTGACTGTATCTTATACAATCCACCGGCGCCAACAAATAAATACATTTTAATTTAAATAAATAAAGGTGCAGCTGTTTTTTCAAACCAAAAGGTTTAATGCTAGTGTTAAATGAATCCATTTGAGTGAGCTCCTTGTGAACAAACAGCGCTTGCTAAGGGCAATCCAAACAAATATTAGAGGTAAATATATTCTATACATTAAAGTGACAAGTGCAAATGAATAAATTCTGTGCATTTCATGTGTTATAAAAAACAGTCCAGGCAAATGCAGACAATGTCCACAATCAGGGGATATAATTCAGTAGGAAAAAAGTTCTTCCAGGTATATGAGTTGCCCCGAACCATATGGCCCCCGCCAGCTGGTATCAGCGTAGACCACAATAAAAGACCCACAGGATATAGGTAAAATTCCTACTTACTGGACGTTGTTGAGCTTAATGGTCTCCATGACCGGGAAAGGGGAGAAAAAACAGCCGACCGGTCCTCACACTCTCTCCACATGATCACGACCAGTTCCAGTGGTAAAAACTCCTTAAAATGTGAACATGAAAAAACGAGGGCCAAAGATCCTCATAGTGTAAAAAGAATTTTATTTAAAAAACTGACGGCAAATATTGTAAAAAGACGTTTGCATCACAAGCCCGTTCCAAGGCTTAATTTCCTGACTACCAATCACATTTTTGAAGACCCTAGAGCACCAGGACAATGGAAACACACACAAAATGACCCTATTTCAAAAAACAAATACCCCAATGTATATTCTATGAGCATAATGAGCCTTTTGAATATGTCGTTTTTTCCAAGTTTATGAAAAATGTGGAAAGAAAATTAAAACATATTTTTTTTTATACAAAGTTGCCCATCTAGAAAGTTATTTCTAACAAACAGCATTGACATAAGAATTACACCTGAAAATACATTCTTCTACTTCTCCTGAGTATGGCAATACCAAATGTGTGAGACTTTTTCACAGCCTGACCACATATAGAGTAGGGTTGCCACCTCATCCCTTTAAACCTAAACACATATGAATTACACAGGTTTTTAGGCTAATTTAATGCAGATAAGGCACCAAGTGAGTTTAATTACCACCTTAGTCAGCCACAGAACATGTGGAATTCATATGTGTTCGAGTTTAAAGGGATATGAGGTGGCAACCCTAATAGGGAGGCCAACATTTAAGGAGCACCTATAGGTGTTTTAGGGGCATAAATTACAAATCTAATTTCTAGATTACCTATCACATTTTTTGAGACCATGGAGCACCAGGACAATGTAAACACCCACAAAATAACCACATTTTGGAAATGAAACACCCACCTGTGGGCAGGAAAATGGTCCATAAACAATCCAGGGTTATTGCAGGCAGCAGACTGACATCCAGGCAGCAGGCAGGAACATGGTCCATAAACAGGCCAGGGTCAGTATATGCATCCGGCAGAGGCGTGGTCAGTTTTGGTGGCAGGCAGAGGTGTGGTTAATTAACAGGCCAATAAGAAAGACCAATCATAGAGCTCATCTGCAGATCAGTGATGCGCTGTGTCCAAGGGACACGGGCATCATGGGATTGCGCCAATACGCCAATAAATTATATATTTAGGTCATATATTAGATTATAATTTATATTTGTATTATTTTTATATTTGTATTATATTTACAGTGTATTATATTTATTATATTCTCTTTTCCTTCCCCACAATGCACTGATAGAAATCACATTGCTAGATGTGAGACAACACAAGACAATTAATTGTCCCAGAAGCTCTGACCCCAATTTTCATTGTGTTTGTATTGCTTTTCCTGCAGACAATGAAAATTGCATGAAATGTCCTGATGAAGAATGGCCAAATGAGAAGAAGGATCAGTGTGTTCCAAAATTTATAGAATTTCTCTCCTACACTGATGATACCATTGTTGTAGTATTTTTGGCTATCTCCATCCCCTGTTGTCTTCTTACTGGTTTCATATTGGGGATATTTATACATTACCGGGACACCCCTATCGTTAAAGCTAATAACCGGAACCTGAGCTATCTTCTCCTGGTCTCCATAATGCTGAGCTTCCTCTGTGTCTTCTTGTTCCTCGGACATCCAGTAGATGTGACCTGTATGCTGCGTGTAACCTCTTTTGGTGTAATCTTCTCAGTTGCCGTCTCTACTCTACTTGCCAAAAGCATCATGGTGTGTATTGCTTTTAAAGCCACCAAACCTGGGAGTCTCTGGAGGAAATGGATAGGAGCCAAACTGCCCAATTCTATCATTTGTGTCTTCTCACTGGTTCAAGTCATAATCTGTGTCACTTGGTTGTCTATTTCTCCCCCCTTCCAGGATCAGGACACTCACTCTTATCAGGGGAAGATCATCATTCAGTGTAATGAGGGTTCAGTTATCGGCTTCTACTCTGTCCTGGGATTTATGGGGCTTCTGGCAGCTGTGAGTTTCATTATAGCCTTTTTAGCCAGGACACTACCAGACAGTTTTAATGAGGCCAAGTACATCACCTTCAGCATGCTGGTGTTCTGCAGTGTCTGGATTGCCATGATCCCGGCTTATCTGAGCACCAGAGGGAAATACATGGTGGCTGTAGAGGTTTTTGCTATAATGGCCTCAAGTTCTGGACTTCTTGGTAGTATATTTTTCCCAAAATGTTACATAATAATGATCAGACCTGATCTGAATACAAAAACAGTTATCCATTAATATATATGGAGCAACACTGAGTTATCAGTAGTTATAGCATTATCTCTATCATTGGTAATTTTGATATTTTCCTACTGTATTGAGAATGAACACTGTTAAATGTAAACATTTAATACTTACCTCTCCAATGGATGGTAAATCTAATTTTTGCTCTGCACAACGCTGGTATCGCCCACTTTGGGTTTGATGGAAACCTTGTCTCATGCTGGGAGTAGTGGTTCCTCCCACCAGCTGTTACATCACTGCAGAACAATGTAGTCACTTAGTGAGGAGTAACAACAGTGACCAGAGAAGGACAAATTATCCAAATCATCTTAATGTGTCCGATACCAGAGACATCCATTGCTCTTCAAGAGAGGGAAGATTTCAAACATCACCTTTCCAGAAGATAAATATTAAATGTGTTATTTTATAAGCTGCTTGTAATGTATTTTTAGTGTCAGGGTCACTTTAAATATATTGTATGTAGATGTATCTACTGTATTAATAAATAAATTTAGCTGGTGTATTAAAAAAAAAATATATATATATATATATATATATATATATATATATATATATATATATATATATATATATATATATATATATATATATATATATATTAGTTAAAGTTGATGAGAGCACGTTCTCAGGAAGTTCACATTTTAAATGATAAGTTGAGTTCATTTTAAAGAATATGTTCTTCATAGGACCTAATAAAAAATCTGTCTCCTTGTATAAATGTCTTTGTAAACTGCTGCCATGAGGTAGTATTCGGCTTCCCCATACAAAGCTGCAGAGACAACACTCCTACCCCACACCTTGCCAGATCCTTTTAAAGCCAAAAACAGGTTCCAGGTGCTCATTGATCAATCATAAGATGTATTTTGAAGTAGACATTAAACATTAGAATTGTGTTAGCGTAATATGTTTTGAAATGAATGTTCTTACTCATAAGGGCCCCATAATAGGGCATTTATGCCATCTCCAAGATCTTCTAGTCAGACGTGTCAAAGAAAAAGCTAAACAGATTAGGAAATTACACTCCCCCAGACCCTTCCTATAAATATTCAAAACATAGACACTAAGAACAATGCTGCATAAAAAATATATATATATATATATATATATATATATATATATATATATATATATATATATATATATATATATATATATATATATATATATATATATATATATATATATATATATTATATATATATATTATATATATAAATAAAGCCCATAAATATTGTGTATTATTAATCAATGTTTCTCAAGTAAATATAATCACTTTTACATAAAACCTAATAAATATGCAAAAAATTCCCAAACAGTGAAAGATGAATACATTTATCTCCAATGATTTACCATACAAAAATTAATCAAACAATAAAAGTGCCAAAGAATGTACAAAATGAGCAAATTCCCTTAAATCATGTGCAACCTAAAAATCTTCAAGCAATCTCTGCATGACCTCCCCCATCCATCATTTACTCACCTTATAAGTCTGACCTCTTCAATGGATAAGTTGGTCATAGAGCCCTTGTGTATATAAAATATCAGCCGCAAAGCCGTGCTGCAAAAAAAAATCAGTTCAGCATAAAAGAGAGGCCCTATTATGACAAAATATTAATCAATATACTGGAAAATAAATGCAAACACCAAAATTCCACCCTCCTGAAACAAGAGCCATAAGAAAGGGAAGCTCTGCAGTAAAAAACTATTGATAGTTGCCTGACAGAGGTGACGGCTTCAAGGAATATCACCTAGGTGAGAGTAAAGAGAGGGGTGTCTCTGATGGGTTACAAAGACCATTTATGAAGGCCAGACAGAACCAGATTTCCATGGATAAACTGAATAGGGGACCCTCTGTGCTATCTGCACATTGGAGAGGCTGGGAGAACTTAAAAGGACCAAGGCACAGAGTCTAAACACACACACCAGATCTTCACCAAAGACCCTGAAAAAAGCAAAAACTTGATGGGCTGCAACTAGTTGTACTAGCAACTAGTGATGGAAGTTGGCAGCAAGAACAGACATGGCTCAGAGAGAGTAAATGTATGACAGGAATGGGACTGACTGAAATGATTAATCCAACTACGGCAACTATATTCTATACTGATGAGAGTATAATACCTGATGATGATGATGGTGATTACCTTCCTACTTATGGAGTCTCTTTAATGAAAAAAGTCTCATATGAAAAGTCTAACATTTTGTTAGAGAGATCAGGTTTCATATAGAGGTACACAGAATGCTGTCCTGTTAAAGCTACTAAAGCCCCAGGAGGATTTAACCACTTCAGCCCCAGAAGAATTTGCCCCCTTAATGACCAGAGGACTTTTTACAATTTGGCACTGCGCTGCTTTAACTGGTAATTGCGTGGTCATGCATTGCTGTACCCAAACTAAATTTGCATCTTTTTTTTCCACAAATAGAGCTTTCTTTTGGTGGTATTTGATCACCTTTTCGTTTTTTTTTTTTATAAACAAAAAAAGACCGAAAATTTTGAAAAAAATCTATATTTTCTACTTTTTGTTATAAAAAAAAATAAAATAAACTCAATTTTAGTCATACATTTAGGCCAAAAGCCAAATGTCTTGGGTAAAAAAAAATTCTATAAGCATATATTTATTGGTTTGTGCAAAAATTATAGCGTCTACAAACTAGGGTACATTTTCTGGAATTTAAGCAGATTTTAGTTTATGACTGCCTACCTAATTTCTTGAGTTGCTATAATCGAAGAGCAGTATAACCCCCTTCCCCTAAAATGACCCCATTTTGGAAAGTAGACACCCCAAGAAATGTGCTGAGAGGCATGCTGAGCACATTGAATATTTTTTTTTTGTCACAAGAGATTGAAAAATAACAACAAAAAAAATGTACACAAAGGTGTCACTGAAATTATATATTGCTCAAACCTACCATTGGCATATGTGAAGTGACACCCCAAAACACAGTCTGTTGCTTCTCCTGAGTACAGGAATACCACATGTGTGTGACTTTTTGGAAGTCTAGCGTATGATGCACCTGAGACTGGAGTAGGCGCCCTCCTGTCTCAACGTCCTACCTCTGAGAGCCCTATGAATCCTTGTGGCTACTTTTCTAAGAAATTGTCTCCTGCAGAATGTAACTACGAGATTGGAGACAGAGAATTGTTACCTATCATTTTATCGCTTAAGGAATGGAGGCATTGCCTTGAGGGTACCACTGTGCCTTTCCTCATTTTGACTGACCATAAGAAGCTCTCATTTTTTGTCTGAGGCCCTTTTTCTGCCAAGCTTCAATTACATAGTCTCATTCTTACCTGGTACTAAGAATGTAAGGTCTGATGCATTGTCTCAACAGTTTTCCTCCTCTTCCAAGATGGAGTCAGTTCCTACTCCTGTGATACCTCCAGATCGCATTCTAGCCACTATTCTCACTAGTCTCACTTCACCTTGGGGTGACAGAATTCTTGCTGCTCAGATCTATTCTCCTCCTGAAAAACCTTGTGACCGCTGCTTTGTCCCTGAGAATCGCTGCATTGCTTTGCTCCAGACCTACCATTCTCCCAAGGCAGCTGATCACCTAGGGAAGAATCAACTCATTTGATCTATTTATCAACAATTCTGGTGGTCTCGTGTCCGCTCTGATGTAACCACCTTCGTAGCCGCTTTTTCCATATGTGCCCAGATTAAAACACCACAGCACCTTCCAGTGGGCCTCCTACAACCCACACCCAATAGAGAGTGGACTTGGACCCACTTGTCTATTTATTGTATTGTGGAGTTACCCGACTCCCAGTCATCCTGCAACCTCCGACTCCGTGTTCCCTCACTGAAACTGGCACCACAGTATGACGGTTGTGATCTGTTTCCACTTGGGTACAGGCCCAAGAGTCCTTGGGACATGCCAGTGATAGGTACAGACTCCATGCTGACTGTCAACACCTACCTGCGCCATCCTACCTAGTTGCGGAAAGGGTCTGGTTGTCATCCTGCAACCTCCGACTCTGTGTTCCCTCACTGAAACTGGCACCACGGTATATTGGCCTTTCAGTATTCTCTGTAGGTTCAACCCAGTGGCCTACGCATTAGACCTACCTTCCAACATGAGTATTTCTAATGTATTCCATGTTACCTTATTAAAACTTTTGGTGTGCAATTGCTTTACCACCATGGTGAATTATAAAAAATTTTCCTTCGCGCTGGTGGACAAATAATAAATAGCAATTGTGACTAGGATATATATAATTAAGTGATTCTTGTCAAACAATAAAAATAATAAAAGGTATTGCGGCAAAATGAAGGTGTTCACATAAACACTAAATGAATAAATATTTAAAATAAATTTCACGCAATATCAACAATAGATGTGTGTGAAATACTGTGTAACCATAAATAGTGGCTATATTGGATAGTAGTTGCTGCGATTAAAGTTGCTAGGTTCAGCGATTTCTATGTAATGACATATAGCAGTTGCTAATAACTTTAAATAAAGTGATGGTGCTATATTACGGGATTTATGTAACTGAGGTTGCTAGGGTCAGCAATCTCTATGTTACAGCCTATAATAGTTGCCACTAGCTATAGATAAAGTGCTGGTGCTATATTAGAGAAGTGAAAAGACGTATATATATCTGTTATAATAATGTGAGAAAATATCCGTGAATAAAAAACATGCTAAAATCTGATGAATACATTAACGTGAATAAAGGCTTGTGAGAAGAAATAAATAATATATGTGAATAAATAAATTGGCGTGAATAAAAAATTATGAATAAAAATCCTTCTGTGAAATAAATATGCAACCTTGTGAATAAAAATCCTTCTGTGAAATAAATATGCAACCAATCAGAGATGATATCCTAAACAATAGAAAGTGCCAACAATAATCTTTCCAAAAAATAAATACAGTCATAATTCACTAAAATATAGCCTTGGAAATGCAGGTGATAAAATGTAAAAAGTCTTCAGAGATAGAGGATAGGTGGCAATATATATAAAAAAGTTCATAAAAAATTCTTCTATTCAAGTTTATTCTTTGTTGTATACTGAATATAATATTCCTGTAATGTTGCCTCCTACTGTGGTCTCACAGAACTCTCACCTTAAATTTGTATTAATCAGGCTTTCAGTGGTTGTGTCTTTAAGCAGTAGAAGCAGTGTCTAGGAGTCTCTCTTTCTTTGCTGTTATCTCTCCATAATTTCTTCTATATCACTCCGCTCTGATAAACTCAGTAACTAGAAATGAGGGAGGAGGGGAGAGAGAACTAGTGTATTAACGTTTTAAAAACAAACAGGGGGATATTTATTTAAGTGTTGCTCTTACATTTGTTACATTAAAAATAGGCAGAGTAAATGAGTAAATGGTGTGGCGTTCTCAGCGCCCTCTCACTTGTGCTTCAGTCTATGTATGCCGCTCCAGCCAATCCCTGGAGGGGATACTGTAAGGGCTGGGCTTTTAACAGCTCTCTTCTCAGTGCTCAGACTGCTCAGCTGTCGGATAATTGTCAGCACTCATTGTTTCCACTAGGGATGAGCCGAACACCCCCCTGTTCGGTTCGCACCAGAACATGCGAACAGGAAAAAAATTTGTTCGAACACGCGAACACCGTTAAAGTCTATGGGACACGAACATGAATAATCAAAAGTGCTAATTTTAAAGGCTAATATGCAAGTTATTGTCAATAAAAGTGTTTGGGGACCTGGGTCCTGCCCCAGGGGACATGGATCAATGCAAAAAAAAGTTTTAAAAACGGCCGTTTTTTCAGGAGCAGTGATTTTATTAATGCTTAAAGTCAAACAATAAAAGTGTAATATCCCTTTAAATTTCATACCTGGGGGGTGTCTATAGTATGCCTGTAAAGGGGCGCATGTTTCCCGTGTTTAGAACAGTCTGACAGCAAAATGACATTTGGAAGGAAAAAACACATTTAAAACTACCGCGGCTATTGCATTGCCGACAATACACATAGAAGTTCATTGATAAAAACGGCATGGGAATTCCCCACAGGGCAACCCCGAACCAAAATTAAAAAAAAAAAATGATGTGGGAGTCCCCCTAAATTCCATACAAGGCCCTTCAGGTCTGGTATGGATATTAAGGGGAACCCCAGCCAAAATTAAAAAAAAAAATTGACGTGGGGTTCCCCCTAAATTCCATACCAGACCCTTCAGGTCTGGTATGGATTTTAAGGGGAACCCCGCGCCAAAAAAAAAAAAAAAACGGCGTGGGGTCCCCCTAAAAATCCATACCCGACCCTTATCCGAGCACGCAACCTGGCAGGCCGCAGGAAAAGAGGGGGGGACGAGAGTGCGGCCCCCCCCCTCCTGAACCGTACCAGGCCACATGCCCTCAACATTGGGAGGGTGCTTTGGGGTAGCCCCCTAAAACACCTTGTTCCCATGTTGATGAAGACAAGGGCCTCATCCCCACAACCCTGGCCGGTGGTTGTGGGGGTCTGCGGGCGGGGGGCTTATCGGAATCTGGAAGCCCCCTTTAACAAGGGGACCCCCAGATCCCGATCCCGGCCCCCCCCGTGTGAAATGGTAAGGGGGTACTTACCCCTACCATTTCACTAAAAAACTGTCAAAAATGTTAAAAATGACAAGAGACAGTTTTTGACAATTCCTTTATTTAAATGCTTCTTCTTTCTTCCTTCATCTTCATCTTCTTCTGGTTCTTCTGGCTCTTCTGGTTCTTCCTCCGGCGTTCTCGTCCAGCATCTCCTCCGCGGCGTCTTCTATCTTCTTCTCCTCGGGCCGCTCCGCACCCATGGCATGGGGGGGGAGGCTCCCGCTCTTCTCTTCATCTTCTTCTCTTCTTCATCTTCTTCTTCATCTTCTTCTTCTTCTTCTCTTCTTCCTTCATCTCTTCTTCATTTCTTCTGCGGGCCGCTCCGCATCCATGCATGGAGGGAGGCTCCCGCTGTGTGACGGCGTCTCTTCGTCTGACGGTTCTTAAATAACGGGGGGCGGGGTCACCGGGTGGCACGGGACATGACGGGACTTCCCTGTGGCATTCCCCGTGACGTCACAGGGAAGTCAAGTCACCGTGCGTCAGAGGGGGGCGGGGTCACCGGATGGCCCCGCCCCCGTTATTTAAGAACCGTCAGACGAAGAGACGCCGTCACACAGCGGAGCCTCCCTCCATGCATGGATGCGGAGCGGCCCGCAGAAGAAATGAAGAAGAGAAGAAGGAAGAAGAGAAGAAGAAGAAGAAGATGAAGAAGAAGATGAAGAAGAGAAGAAGATGAAGAGAAGAGCGGGAGCCTCCCCCCCCATGCCATGGGTGCGGAGCGGCCCGAGGAGAAGAAGATAGAAGACGCCGCGGAGGAGATGCTGGACGAGAACGCCGGAGGAAGAACCAGAAGAGCCAGAAGAACCAGAAGAAGAAGAAGATGAAGGAAGAAAGAAGAAGCATTTAAATAAAGGAATTGTCAAAAACTGTCTCTTGTCATTTTTAACATTTTTGTCAGTTTTTTAGTGAAATGGTAGGGGTAAGTACCCCCTTACCATTTCACACAGGGGGGGGCCGGGATCTGGGGGTCCCCTTGTTAAAGGGGGCTTCCAGATTCCGATAAGCCCCCCGCCCGCAGACCCCCACAACCACCGGCCAGGGTTGTGGGGATGAGGCCCTTGTCTTCATCAACATGGGGACAAGGTGTTTTGGGGGGCTACCCCAAAGCACCCTCCCAATGTTGAGGGCATGTGGCCTGGTACGGTTCAGGAGGGGGGGGCCGCACTCTCGTCCCCCCCTCTTTTCCTGCGGCCTGCCAGGTTGCGTGCTCGGATAAGGGTCTAGTATGGATTTTTAGGGGGACCCCACGCCGTTTTTTTTTTTTTTTGGCGCAGGGTTCCCCTTAAAATCCATACCAGACCTGAAGGGTCTGGTATGGAATTTAGGGGGAACCCCACGTCAATTTTTTTTTTTAATTTTGGCTGGGGTTCCCCTTAATATCCATACCAGACCTGAAGGGCCTTGTATGGAATTTAGGGGGACCCCCACATCATTTTTTTTTTATTTTGGTTCGGGGTTGCCCTGTGGGGAATTCCCATGCCGTTTTTATCAATAAACTTCTATGTGTATTGTCGGCAATGCAATAGCCGCGGGTAGTTTTAAATGAGTTTTTTCCTTCCAAATGTCATTTTGCTGTCAGACTGTTCTAAACACAGGAAACATGCGCCCCTTTACAGGCATACTATAGACACCCCCCAGGTACGAAATTTAAAGGGATATTACACTTTTATTGTTTGACTTTAAGCATTAATAAAATCACTGTTCCTGAAAAAACGTCCGTTTTTAAAACTTTTTTTGCATTGATCCATGTCCCCTGGGGCAGGACTCGGGTCCCCAAACACTTTTTATGACAATAACTTGCATATAAGCCTTTAAAATTAGCACTTTTGATTTCTCCCATAGACTTTTAAAGGGTGTTCCGCGGCATTCGAATTTGGCGCGAACACCCCAAATTGTTCGCTGTTCGGTGAACTTGCGAACAGCCAATGTTCGAGTAGAACATGAGTTCGACTCGAACTCGAAGCTCATCCCTAGTTTCCACCTAGTTATCATTACCTGCTCCTCAGTCCTGCCTACAGCCAGCCCTTCTGGCTATTTAAACTGCCTTGTTCATTCCTTTCTTGCCTTCGCCTGGTCAACATATCTGGAGTGTCTCTGCTGTGTTCCTGTGAAAAACTTTGCTCGACTTATGTCCCTTCTGGTTCTTAAACCTGTGTTTCTGCCTCCGACAACGCTGATTTCTGGTTTCCTGATTACTGGCTCGTCTGACTACCCGTTTTGGCTTCCGATCCCTGACTTATGTTTGGACTATGTTTCTCATCTGTACTATTTTTACCATTACATGGTAAAGGTGTGACTTCTACTGCATTTTCTGTCTCAGTCTGATTCGTGGTTCCCGACAGCAACAGCAATATATGACGTCTCTTACAAGATTCCTACATTATGTCCAGATAATCAAATGTTTTCTTTCCATGAAGATGTCCCATTAATAGAATCTCACTCTCCTCTAAGGACTCTTCCAGATCTTAGACAAACCCCTAAAAAAAAAAGATTATCTCATGTTTCTACATGACCTTCAGAACTGCCCAATGTCCATACCCCCCATGGGAACTCCTAACCAAGTGGACTACTTTCATTAATCTCTCTGAGGAGGCCTTGCTGATCATTCAGCAGAGCTGGCTACTCGCAAAACAATCCTATATAAATTAATCATGAAGGGAAATACAACTCAAACATATACTCAGGGCATACCAAGCCTTAAGGTTACCCCAATTAACTTGACTATTGCTCTAAATGCAAACTAGACCACCCAAACTTTACTAACCTTATGTGGTAATGTCCAATCATTGCAACTCGGTGACTGCTTGTACTATCAAATACACAGAGTCTTGGGTTTACCTAGAGAACTCTGCCCTTCCATGTGCCTTCTACATATATCTGCTGTGATCACGTGGATGGGGGAGGGGAAACAGGATTCCTCTTTATGGCATCATTATAAATACACAATTCCTTTAACCATTTGTCAGCCATATGCTGTCTTTAAACAACCTGGCATTTAAGAGCTTAAAACAAGCCCATGGCTGCACCTTCATCCATAAGCTTAGTATAATAGTTCCAGCCGGTAACTCGTTTTCATAAAGATGATCTGGGGGGCTGTGGAGCCACTCAATCTGCTACTCAAGCAAGATCTGTGATTTGTTAGCTGTAGCGGAGGGCATGGCAGACATTGGGAGTCTAACAGACCACTGATGTCTCCATAAGGAGAACCTGTCACCTGTTTATATGATCACATAAGACACTCATTAGCCCCCTTGTGATAGCATTAAAGTAAATGAAAAAAAAAAAGTGTTCAAAACCTTAAAAGATAAAAAAATATACATAAAGGATAAGTTCACCTTTCTACAAAAAATAATAAATGCACATCTTTTTGCAGGTGACAAAATGTGGATTTACTATTTTTTGTAGTAGGAATCTGTAAAGCATTGCACCAGAGATCAGCAGATTGCTATGCCGGCCTTCTGACAGTAGAGTGTATCTGCTTGCCCAAACATCCCATACGGGAAGCCGATACTCGCTGACAGTAAGACTCAATGAACCACCACAGCGCTCCACAGCGCCATAATAGTTCATTGAGAACTACAAGCCAACAGCCACTAAGGAACATGTTCCCAAAGGTGAACTTACCCTAAATAGAGCATAGATCAAGCATGGGTATGTAAACAGTAATTGAACTACATATGTGAGGTATTGAATGTCAGAGTGAGAGCAATAATTCCAAATCCTTCTTTTATGGGTAACGCTAGATTGATGAGCTGTAAAAGCTTTTAAAATGTTGCCTATAGACAATTTAAGGTACCATGGTTCTTCACTATTTCAGAGATGTGGTTAATTTTAAGGCTTGACATGTTTGGTATTTGTTTTCTCAATGCAACCCAATCTCTTACAATTTTCACAAAAAAAAAAAAAAAAATAGGTATTAGCACTTTGCTACTTTAACTGGCAATTGCGTGGTCATGCAATACTATACTCAAATATTTCTTTCTCATGCAAATAGAACTTTCTTTTGGTGGTATTTGATCACCAATGGGGATTTTATGTTTTATTACATTGTATAATTGAAAAACTGAATTTTTAAAAAAAATATATATTTTCCACTTTCTGTTATAAAACATATCCAATAAAAACAATCAGAAAATAAAATTATGTCATAACTTTAGGCCAAAATATGTTATGATTCATGTCTTTTGTAAAAAAAAAAAAACATACAAATAAGTGTATATTAATTGGTTTGTGTGAAAGTTATAGCATCTACAATCAATGGTATACTGTATGTATACAGTATGTTTGAAAATAGATCAATCCTAATATACTGACAGCTAGGGATGGGCTGAACACCCCCTGTTCTGTTCACAGCAATACTCCCAAAGAAATGCAAAAGTGTTAATTTTGAAGGCTTATTTCAAGTAATTGGCCACAAAAGTGGTATGGGGGTCTGGGTACTGCCCTGGGGGACATGTATTAACCACTTGCCGACCGCCTCACGCCTATATACGTGAGCAGGTCGGCACGGGCAGGCAAAATCACGTACCTAGTACGTGATGCCTTCCCGCGGGCGGGGGGTCCGATCGGACCCCCCCCCGGTGCCCTGAGTGGTCGGCTCTCGTTCGCGGGCGATTAGGGGTCAGGGGGAGGCCATCCATTGATGGCCACCCCCTCCCGATCGCTCCCACGAATCGAATGCTTCCTCTCCCTCTGTAATGTAAACAGAGGGAGAGGAAGTGATGTCATCTCTCACGGAGCCGGTCTTTTTGATCCGACGCCGAGGAGAGAAGACATCCAAGTAAGTGCACCAACACCACACGTTCAGTAGAACACGCCAGGCACACTTTTCACCCCCCTGTCACCCCCCGATCACCCCCCGATCACCCCCCTGTACCCACTGTCACTCTGACACCAATAGCAGTTTTTTTTTTTTTTTTGCATTGGTGTCAGTTTGTCAGTTATAAGTGTTAGGGCTGTTAGGGTAGCCCCCTTTAGGTCTAGGGTACCCCCCCTTAGGTCCAGGGTACCCCCTAACCCCCCCTAATAAAAGTTAACCCCTTGATTACCCCCCGTCACCAGTGTTGCTAAGCGATCGTTTTTCTGATCGCTGTATTAGTGACACAGGTGACGCTAGTTTAGGGAGGTAAGTATATAGGTTCGCTGTCAGTGTTTTATAGCGACAGGGACCCCCATATACTACCTGCTAAAGGTTTTAACCCCCTGATTGCCCCCTAGTTAACCCTTTCACCAGCGATCACCGTATAAGTGTTACGGGTGACGCTGGTTAGATAGTTTGTTTTTTGTAGTTTATTATAGTTTATTACAGTTTATTACAGTTTATTATAGTTTTAGGGCACCCGCCGTTTATTACCCTATAAAGGTTTAACCCCCTAATTGCCCGGCGGTGATAGAAGTTAAGTTTTTAGGATCAAATAAGGTCTGCGTCGCCCCAGGCAGCATCAGGTTAGCGCCAGTACCGCTAAAACCCACGCACGCAGCATACACCTCCCTTAGTGCTATAGTATCTGAATGGATCGATATCTGATCCGATCAGATCTATACTCCCCAGAAGTTTAGGGTTCCCTGAAACGCAGTGTTAGCGGGATCAGCCCAGATACCTGCTAGCACCTGCGTTTTGCTCCTCGGCCCAGCCCAGCCCAGCCCACCCAAGTGCAGTATCGATCGATTACTGACACTTACAAAACACTAAGCACACATAACTGCAGCGGTCGCAGAGTCAGGCCTGATCCCTGCGATCGCTAACAGTTTTTTGGTAGCGTTTTGAATCAGTCGCTGACAGTCGGGAGCTTTTTTGCCTGTGAGTCTCACTAGTGTACCCCTAAATTTAGAGGCCAAAATGGCAAATCGAAGGTACACTAGTGAAGAGGCCTACAGGATTCTGAGCATGACAGATAGTGAAGAGGAAGTCACTCATCTGTCAAGTTCAGGCTCAGAATACGATCCTGTAGAGGACAGCGGCTCCATGACAGATAGCTCTGACGACGGAGTTGTGGTCCCTGCTAAGGTCAGGCGTACCAGACCCCGAACTTATGCTGTCCTTGAAGTGCATGAACCGCAGGGCTCTCGTAGGGAGCAGAGAGGTACTAGTGCCGCTACTCCTTCTGGTGAACTGGCAAGCACCAGCGGCCTAGTACACCCTGGTCGTACATCCAGCACTGCAGTATCACGTGGTGACGTGGCGAGTCCCATAAGTGCAGTTCAAGCTGGCGAGGTGGCAAGCACTAGTAGTGTCCCGCTGCCACCAAGAAGACGAACACAGGCCCGTCGTGCCCATAGTGCCCTTCCTGCTGCATTGGCCAATCCGAATTGGGTACCCACCACTTCTGCAGCACCCTTACTTCCCCCTTTCACTGGCCAACCCGGAATTCAGGTGGAAACAGTTGACTTTATGCCACTGGATTTTTATTCGCTGTTTTTCACCGAAGATCTCTTTAGATCTATTGTGGACCAAAGCAATTTATACGCTGGTCAATACATCGCCACTATGCCCCAGTCCACCCTTGCCAGAGATTGGAGACCAATTACGGTCTCCGAATTTAAGATCTTTCTGGGCCTTTCCCTCCTCATGGGGTTGAATAAAAAGAGTGAGTTGCGGTCATATTGGTCCACTGACCCAATTTACCATTCACCCTTGTTCTCTGCTTCCATGGCCAGGGCACGATACGAGCAGATTTTGCGGTTCATGCACTTCAACGACAATGAACTCTGTCGTCCTCGTGGAGACCCTGAATACGATCGGCTCTACAAAATTCGGCCCCTCGTAAACCACTTCAACCAACGTTTTGCAGACTTGTTTACCCCCCATCAAGTTGTCTGCGTTGATGAGTCCCTGGTTAAATTTTCTGGCCGCTTGTCATTCAAACAGTACCTTCCCAGCAAGCGTGCCAGATACGGGGTCAAGATGTATAAGCTCTGTGACAGGGCCACAGGCTATACATGTAGATTTATGGTTTACGAGGGCAAAGATAGTCACGTAGAGCCGACAAACTGCCCTGACTACATAGGAAGCGCTGGCAAGATAGTGTGGGACTTGGTGTCACCCTTATTCGGAAAGGGGTACCACTTGTACGTGGACAATTATTATACGAGCGTGCCACTTTTTAGCCACCTTTTTGATCATCAGATTGGAGCATGTGGCACCGTGCGACCTAATCGCCGGGGCTTTCCCCAGCGGCTTGTAGATTCCCGTCTTAGGCTGGGGGAGAGAGCCTGCTTGAAGTATAATAATTTGCTCGCTATGAAGTGGAGGGATAAGAAGAATGTTTTCGTTCTCACCTCCCTTCATGCAGACACGATGACCCAAATTACTACGGCGACTGGTGTTGTGGAGAAACCCCTCTGTGTCCACGAATATAACCTTAATATGGGAGGGGTGGACCTCAACGACCAGTTGTTGGCGCCGTACCTAATTGCCCGTAAGGCCAGACGCTGGTACAAAAAAGTGTCTGTTTACTTATTTCAATTGGCTTTGCTGAATGCTTATGTGCTATACAGAGCTTCAGGACGGACTGGATCCTTCCTTAAATTCCAGGAAGAGATCGTCAGAGCCCTTCTGTATCCAGACGGTGCTCCACCTCACCATCCCCAACCAAATGCAGTAAGCCGGCTGCATGAGAGGCATTTTCTTTATGCCCTCCCGAGTACCCCTACCCAACAAACCCCCCAAAAAAGATGTCGTGTCTGCAGCAAGCGCGGATTTAGGCGTGACACCCGGTATTGTTGTCCCCTCTGTCCTGGCAAACCTGGTCTTTGCATTGGTGAATGTTTTGAACGCTACCACACACTAGTGGAGTATTAGCGTAGGGTACAGCACTGCACAGACTAGGCACACTTCCACAGGGTCTCCCAAGATGCTGTCGCATTTTGAGAGACCCAAACCTGGTAAAAGTTAAAAAAGTTAAAGTTACAAAAAAAAGTGTAAAAAAAAGAAAAAAAAGTAAAAAAAAGAAAAAAACACAAAAAAAATATAAAATAAAAAAACCAAAAATAGTTGTTGTTTTATTGTTCTCTCTCTATTCTCTCTCTATTGTTCTGCATTCTATACTGCAATGTTTTATTGTTATGTTTTTATCATGTTTGCTTTATAGGTATGCAATTTTTTTATACTTTGTTTTTTTTATTGTTAACCACCTTTGTGTTTTCAGGTACGCCATTCAGCTGCAGAGCGGATTTATTTATCTTGACAGCAACAGCGTTTGCTCCCACGATACATAAAGCCGCGACTCCAGCGCTGTCGGAGGTGATTTCACCACCACAGTTACATACTTCAGCATATATGCCGAAGCGTGGGGGCAGCAGTGGGTGGAGGAGCGATTTGCTCCTGCCTTTTGCGGGAGGATGCCCCCATGCTTCGGCATATATATATTTTTAGGTAGGCACAGGTTGCGTTAAATGTTTTATTTTTTACTATGTTTTTTTTGTATTTTGCTTTGCAGGTATGGTAAGTAATACTGTTATACTGTAATGTTACTTTGTTTTTTTGTTAACCATCATTTGCTTAGCAGGTACGCCATTCAGCTGCAGAGCGGATTTATTTATCTTGACAGCAACAGCGTTTGCTCCCACGATACATAAAGCCGCGACTCCAGCGCTGTCGGAGGTGATTTCACCACCACAGTTACATACTTCAGCATATATGCCGAAGCGTGGGGGCAGCAGTGGGTGGAGGAGCGATTTGCTCCTGCCTTTTGCGGGAGGATGCCCCCATGCTTCGGCATATATATATTTTTAGGTAGGCACAGGTTGCGTTAAATGTTTTATTTTTTACTATGTTTTTTTTGTATTTTGCTTTGCAGGTATGGTAAGTAATACTGTTATACTGTAATGTTACTTTGTTTTTTTGTTAACCATCATTTGCTTAGCAGGTACGCCATTCAGCTGCAGAGCGGATTTATTTATCTTGACAGCAACAGCGTTTGCTCCCACGATACATAAAGCCGCGACTCCAGCGCTGTCGGAGGTGATTTCACCACCACAGTTACATACTTCAGCATATATGCCGAAGCGTGGGGGCAGTAGTGGGTGGAGGAGCGATTTGCTCCTGCCTTTTGCGGGAGGATGCCCCCATGCTTCGGCATATATAAATGGTGCATGTATGCCCATCATTAGAAGTGGGTGGATGAAGGGAGGTATTCTAATGGTGGGCATACCCACCGATCAATATCTTTTTTTCGTTCAGCCCACAGGCTGCATGAAAAAAAAGTTTACAATGTATGCCCAACAAGGACCAGCAACGTACAGGTATGTTGCTGGACTTTGAGTGGTTATACCAGAATGATGCCTGCAGGTTTAGGTATCATCTTGGTATCATTCTTTTCAGCCAGTGGTCGGCTTTCTTGTAAAAGCAATCCTAGCGGCTAATTAGCCTCTAGACTGCTTTTACAAGCAGTGGGAGGGAATGCCCCCCCCCCCACACCGTCGTCCATGTTTTTCTCTGGCTCTCCTGTCCCAACAGGGAACTTGAGAATGCAGCCGGTGATTCAGCCAGCTGACCATAGAGCTGATCAGAGACCAGAATGGCTCCAAACATCTCTATGGCCTAAGAAACTGGAAGCTACAAGCATTTCATGACTTAGATTTCGCCGGATGTAAACAGCGCCATTGGGAAATTGGGAAAGCATTTTATCACACCGATCTTGGTGTGGTCAGATGCTTTGAGGGCAGAGGAGAGATCTAGGGTCTAATAGACCCCAATTTTTTCTAAAAAGAGTACCTGTCACTACCTATTGCTATCATGGGGGATATTTACATTCCCTGAGATAACAATAAAAATGATAAAAAAAAAAATAAAAATGAAAGGAACAGTTTAAAAATAAGATAAAAAAGCAAAAAAAATAATTAAAAAAAAAAAAAAAAAAAAAGCACCCCTGCCCCCCCCCCCTGCTCTCGCACAAAGGCGAACGCAAGCGTCGGTCTGGCGTCAAATGTAAACAGCAATTGCACCATGCATGTGAGGTATCACCGCGAAGGTCAGATCGAGGGCAGTAATTTTAGCAGTAGACCTCCTCTGTAAATCTAAAGTGGTAACCTGTAAAGGCTTTTAAAGGCTTTTAAAAATGTATTTAGTTTGTCGCCACTGCACGTTTGTGCGCAATTTTAAAGCATGTCATGTTTGGTATCCATGTACTCGGCCTAAGATCATCTTTTTTATTTCATCAAACATTTTGACAAAATAGTGTGTTTTAGTGTATTAAAATTTAAAAAAGTGTGTTTTTTCCCCAAAAAATGCGTTTGAAAAATCGCTGCGCAAATACTGTGTGAAAAAAAAAAATTAAACACCCACCATTTTAATCTGTAGGGCATTTGCTTTAAAAAAATATATAATGTTTGGGGGTTCAAAGTAATTTTTTTGCAAAAAAAAATATTTTTTTCATGTAAACAATAAGTGTCAGAAAGGGCTTTGTCTTCAAGTGGTTAGAAGAGTGGGTGATGTGTGACATAAGCTTCTAGATGTTGTGCATAAAATGCCAGGACAGTTCAAAACCCCCCCCAAATGACCCCATTTTGGAAAGTAGACACCCCAAGCTATTTGCTGAGAGGCATGTCGAGTCCATTGAATATTTTATATTGTGACACAAGTTGCGGGAAAAAGACAAATTTTTTTTTTTTTTTTTTGCACAAAGTTGTTACTAAATGATATATTGCTCAAACATGCCATGGAAATATGTGAAATTACACCCCAAAATACATTCTGTTGCTTCTCCTGAGTACGGGGATACCACATGTGTGAGACTTTTTGGGAGCCTAGCCGCGTACGGGACCCCAAAAACCAAGCCCCGCCTTCAGGCTTTCTAAGGGCGTAAATTTTTGATTTCACTCTTCACTGCCTATCACAGTTTCGGAGGCCATGGAATGCCCAGATGGCACAACCCCCCCCCAAATGACCCCATTTTGGAAAATAGACACCCAAAGCTATTTGCTGAGAGGTATAGTGAGTATTTTGCAGACCTCACTTTTTTTCACAAAGTTTTGAAAATTGAAAAAAGAAAAAAAAAATACGTTTTTCTTGCCTTTCTTCATTTTCAAAAACAAATGAGAGCTGCAAAATACTCACCATGCCTCTCAGCAAATAGCTTGGGGTGTCTACTTTCCAAAATGGGGTCATTTGGGGGGGGTTTGTGCCATCTTGGCATTTTATGGCCTTCAAAACTGTGATAGGTAGTGAGGAGTAAAATCAAAAATGTATGCCCTTAGAAATCCTGAAGGCGGTGCTTGGTTTTCGGGGCCCCGTACGCGGCTAGGCTCCCAAAAAGTCCCACACATGTGGTATCCCCGTACTCAGGAGAAGCAGCAGAATATATTTTGGGGTGTAATTCCACATATGCCCATGGCATGTTTGAACAATATATCATTTAGTGACAACTTTGTGCAAAAAAAAAATAAATTCTCACATTCCCGCAACTTGTGTCAAAAAATAAAATATTCCATGGACTCAACATGCCTCTCAGCAAATAGCTTGGGGTGTCTACTTTCCAAAATGGGGTCATTTGGGGGGGTTTTGTGCCATCTTGGCATTTTATGGCCTTCAAAACTGTGATAGGTAGTGAGAAGTGAAATCAAAAATTTATGCCCTTAGAAATCCTGAAGGCGGTGCTTGGTTTTCGGGGCCCCGTACGCGGCTAGGCTCCCAAAAAGTCCCACACATGTGGTATCCCCGTACTCAGGAGAAGCAGCAGAATATATTTTGGGGTGCAATTCCACATATGCCCATGGCATGTTTGAGGAATATATCATTTAGTGACAACTTTGTGCAAAAAAAAAAAAAAAAAAAAAAAATTGTCACTTTCCAGCAACTTGTGTCAAAATATAAAATATTCCATGGACTCAACATGCCTCTCAGCAAATAGCTTGGGGTGTCTACTTTCCAAAATGGGGTCATTTGGGGGGGTTTTGTGCCATCTTGGCATTTTATGGCCTTCAAAACTCTGATAGGTAGTGAGGAGTGAAATGAAAAATTTATGCCCTTAGAAATCCTAAAGGCGGTGATTGGTTTTCGGGGCCCCGTAGGCGGCTAGGCTCCCAAAAAGTCCCACACATGTGGTATCCCCATACTCAGGAGAAGCAGCTAAATGTATTTTGGGGTACAATTCCACATATGCCCATGGCCTGTGTGAGCAATATATCATTTAGTGACAACTTTGTGCAAAAAAAAAAAAAATTGTCACATTCCCACAACTTGTGTCAAAAAATAAAATATTCCATGGACTCAACATACCTCTCAGCAAACAGCTTGGGGTGTCTACTTTCCAAAATGGGGTCATTTGGGGGTGTTTTGTGCCATCTTGGCATTTTATGGCCTTCAAAACTGTGATAGGTAGTGAGGAGTGTAATCAAAAATCTATGCCCTTAGAAATCCTGAAGGCGGTGCTTGGTTTTCGGGGCCCCATACGCGGCTAGGCTCCCAAAAAGTCCCACACATGTGGTATCCCCGTACTCAGGAGAAGCAGCTGAATGTATTTTGGGGTGCAATTCCACATATGCCCATGGCCTGTGTGAGCAATATATCATTTAGTGACAACTTTTTGTAAATTTTTTTTTTTTTTTTGTCATTATTCAATCACCTGGGACAAAAAAAATAAATATTCAGTGGGTTCAACATGCCTCTCAGCAATTTCCTTGGGGTGTCTACTTTCCAAAATGGGGTCATTTGGGGGGGTTTTGTACTGCCCTGCCATTTTAGCACCTCAAGAAATGACATAGGCAGTCATAAACTAAAAGCTGTGTAAATTCCAGAAAATGTACCCTAGTTTGTAGGCGCTATAACTTTTGCGCAAACCAATAAATATACGCTTATTGACTTTTTTTTTACCAAAGACATGTGGCCGAATACATTTTGGCCTAAATGTATGACTAAAATTGAGTTTATTGGATTTTTTTTATAACAAAAAGTAGAAAATATCATTTTTTTTCAAAATTTTCGGTCTTTTTCCGTTTATAGCGCAAAAAATAAAAATGGCAGAGGTGATCAAATACCATCAAAAGAAAGCTCTATTTGTGGGAAGAAAAGGACGCAAATTTCGTTTGGGTACACCATTGCATGACCGCGCAATTAGCAGTTAAATCGACGCAGTGCCAAATTGTAAAAAGTGCTCTGGTCAGGAAGGGGGTAAATCCTTCCGGGGCTGAAGTGGTTAATAAAAAAAAAAAAAAAAAAAACTTTTTTTCAGGAGCAGTGATTTTAATTATGATTATTGTTGCACTTTAGGCATAATTAAAACCACTGCTCCTGAAAAAAATATTTTTTTTTTATTGATACATGTCCCCCCAGAGTAGTACCCAGACCCCAATACCCCTTTTGTGGCCAATTACTTGAAATAAGCCTTCAAAATGGACACTTTTGAATTTCCCTGGGAGTATTGCTGTGGAAAATTCCTTTCCTGACAAAGCATGACAGCATATACGTATGGGTAGGCTCCGCCCCCTGCCCTATCACAGGACCAGTTATACTATAAGATTATTTTTCTCACTGCTAACAGCCGGTTATGCCGCTGCTGAAAGAGCAGGATTTTTAATTTTTCCCTTACCTGTCAGACACTTCTGACCGAGCCGCACAGGTTCTAGGGATTGCTTCTTTATCATGACGCCATGGATGGACATTCATTGGACTTTCTGTTTGGACATGAAGCATACAGGTGGTAAGGCATCACATGGTGCACAAATCCATAATATTGAGATACTGCTGCAAATATGTTGTTAAGCTTTCATCTCTGAAAGGTTGTGGTTTTTGTCTGCAATACTTCTATGCTGATAGCAGGTGTGCTGTGCTGGGCTGAAGCCTTCCTATTAACGGAGCAAAGCCCGGCCCTACAGTCTTGACTTATTGTCTGCAGGTATGCTGTTAGTTTGCATTTCTGAAAAGCATACATCACATGCAAATCTTATGCCACGTACACACGGTCGGACTTTTCGTCTACAAAAGTCCGATGGACGCCGACGGACCAAATCCAGCGGACAATCCGATCATGTGAGGGCTTCCCCGGACTTTCAGCGGACTTTTCCAGCTGCAAACCTGACGGACTTTAGATTTGAAACATGCTTCAAATCTTTACATCGTAACTCCGCCGGACCCAGAAATCCACTTGTCTGTATGCTAGTCCGATGAACAAAAACCCACGCTAGGGCAGCTATTGGCTACTGGCTATCAACTTCCTTAATTTAGTCTGGTGTACATCATCACATACGAATCCGTCTGACTTTTGTGTGATTGTATGTAGGCAAGTCCGTTTGTTAGAAAGTCCACCGCAAGTCTGCCAAAAGTCCGTCGAAAGTCCGTCGAAAGTCTGTCGGACGGGCTGTCTGACTTTTGTAGCCAAAAAGTCCGACTGTGTGTACGTGGCATTACTGGCTGTCTATAGGGCCACTCTGTTCACTAATGTTTCACAGGTTGTGGTCTGTGTCTGCAGTATTGCTAATGCTTGGACTGATAACAGGTGATGCTGAGCCCTTTACTATTAACGCAGGGCCTGGCCCTGCAGACTGGGCTCGCCGTGTATTGATGCTTGGTTGTGGTATGATTTTTGGTGGTACATGTGTCTAAGGTAGGTTAACCTGCTGGTGCTAATTGTCGGATGTCTATTAACTTGCGCTGCTTACCTGTGATTACATTAACTCTACAGTATCAATGACTGTTATGTGTTTATTTCTATGCATTAACATGCTGACCTTGGTGCTAAAATAAAAGTCAGGATGTTTAGTCACATTCCTTAATACTTACCTGTTAGCAATTGCTGGTGTTATTTGGGGTACCCCCACAGAGGGATATGTGGTTTGTAGTGGTTACTACTTATGGCAAATACTCCCACACATGACTCCAGGCTTTGAGCTCATCTGTAAACCAGTAGCAATCAGCCTTCCTAGAGACCAGCAACTTTAACAAAGGTGAGGGCAGGTAGGTATATGCTATATCCTAAAAGAGTTCACATTATGGGCATAATGAGTATAATCTCTCCAGCCCTCAACACCAACACGAGTCAACCTGCTTCTGCCACAAGGGACAGGCCCTTTGCAGCCCTGAAGGAACCACTATGTATTTAACTGCCAGAGGAGGCAGATCAAGAAATCTCTACAGCAATCATAGTGGCCTGGTGGTAACTGGTGCGTTGGCCAAAATGCAAAACAAAGTTGCAGGCCAGAAGCAGTGACAAATAGGCAGAGACTGAGAAAGCCTCAGTCACTAATGGTCCCATACCAAGCCTAATCAAACAACTGTGTTTATTTAAAGGCAACCTCTACTTCAGAAGCATTTGATCAGGGAGTCTTTATCGGACTGGCCAGAGGGGTCAGCCTTGGCTTGCTTCTGGGAAATTGCTATGGCAAGTTGGCATATCAGAAGCAAAGGTGGATACTTTAACCCCATCCAAACTGACTGTGTGGAGCTCAGGCACTAAGCTATTCAAACAGTCACCTAAAGGTTACCTCTGCCTCAAAAGCAGCCGGCCAAACAGGCTTCATCAGATTAACGAAAGGTGCCGTTCTTCCAACAGAAGAAACAATATCCTTTGCAGAGACCCTGGGACAGAAAATAGAACCAGAGATGAAGAAGGTTCATACTATTGTCAAGTAGTGTTTTGTGACCTGCGACTGAGCTCACTTCGGTAGCCAGACTGTCAGGTCCCCAGACAGGATGAAAGCAGAACTCTGATCAGTGATAAACTCTCTATGATGGCGGATCCTAGATTGAAAATGGAGTAGCCAATGATGCAGTTCAGCCACTGTGGATACAAGACTGTATGCTGTTTCTCCAGTAATAATTATGGTCAGTGAACCCTTATGGCTCATACCACAAGTAAACACATGCCGCTTTAAGTCAGAGTGGTGACTGTTCAAGTCAGATCTGGTGATATCTAGAAGGAGGATTAATCCCTTATGTTAATCGCCAATGACCAGAGGATAGCCAAAAGGCAAAGTAACGAAGAGTGAATGACAGGCTAAACCTAAGAGAACTATAGCAGAAAATAAAGAATCAATTATCATCTTTGTTTGCCTAAACCCAAGCCGCCCAGTAGGGCAGCTGACAGTTCTATCTAAATTTGAGCTTAGGATCAGTGGGCGGAGCCTACCCATACGTATATGCTGTCATGCTTGTATCCGGAAAGGAAAATTACCGTTAGGCAAGTATAAATTTTTCCTCATTAAATACAGTGCCTGGGGAGTCCCCTTAATGTGCCTGTAAGGTAGCACATCTGTAGCATGTATAGATCATGCTACAGCAAAAATGAAATGTCTAAAGAAAAAAAAATTGTAAATTCACATTTAAAATAACTCGTAGTTACAATTGAGAAAATAAAGAAAAAAATGATGTGGGGTCCCCCCAGTCCATATCAGACTCTTCGAGACTGGTATGGATTTGGAGGGCAACCCCACACAAAAACTTAAAAGAAACGGCGCAGGGTCCCCCCAAAATCCATACCAGACCCTTATCTGGATATGCAGCCTAACAGGTTAGGAAAGGGGGGATGAGTGAGTGCCCCCCTGCCTGAACCATACCAGGCCACATGCCCTCAACATGGGGGGTGGCTCTGCCCCACACCCCAAAGCACCTTGTCCACATGTTGATGGGGACAAGGGTCTCCTCCCGATAATACTGGGCTGTGGTTGTGGAGGTCTGCAGGCAGGGGGCTTATCAGAATGAATTTTAACAAGGGGGCCCCCGAGATCACGCATCCCCTATGTGAATGGGTATCAGGTACATAGTATCCCTAATTATTCACCAAAAAAGTTTTAAAAAGTAATAAACACAAGAGACATGTTTTTGAAAAATCCTTTATTAAAAATAAAAACATAGGGGGGCGTGGTCTGGCCAAGCAGGAAGATGGCCGCATAACTGGAGAGCTCCTGCCATTATCAGTCTTCCGACTAAATTACCGGAGGTATTTACACGACAAAACCCGATCCTAACAATGGAGACAGCTTCCAGACACTCCTCAGCTTCTAGATCCCACTCCCCTAGAGAGCATACAGGGGGAATCAGTCAGAATATCCCGGAGATGTTCCGGTCACAAAGGGGCAACATGGCGTCCTCCCACCACAGAACACACACACTATGCAATTGAGAGAAATCCAGCGTCATGTTGAGGACGTCGTTAACAGGGGTCGCCGTCACAACCTGAGGATTAGAGGAATACCTGAAGCCATAACTGCAGAACATCTCTCTCCAGCTGTAACTAGCCTGTTCAACGATCTATTGAACAGACCGTGTCAAACACAGATCTCCATGGAAAGAATACACAGGGCCCTATGTCCCAAAGGCAAGGAAACAGATCCCCCAAGGCATATCATTTGCTGTCTTGTGGATTACAGACTCAAGGAAGAAATCCTCAGGCAAGCTACAAGCAGGCAGCAGTTACAACATGAAGGGACGACCATCCAGATCTTTCAGGACTTATCCAGTATAATACTGCAGCACCGCAGAGATCTTAAACCAATACTGGATGTCCTGCACACAAAAGGAATCCAGTACAGGTGGAAGTTCCCCTTCTGTCTCTCGGCTACTCACCAGGGTTGCACAGCTATGCTGAAAGTCCCAGAAGATCTGCGTCCATTCTGTGACACTCTGGGCATCCCCCTAGTGGATGTACCAAACTGGTACACAGAATTCCGCCATTCAACTGTAAGGAAATACACACCACAGGAAGAACCGATGGGGGCTCAAGAGGTACGGATCCGTGGACGAAGATCCCCCATCAGGCAATAGAAGACACAACCCACACCATTGTACATAATGTGGCACTAGCCCCTCTGACTCTCCGCGGTCTCGAAGAGCCAGGCGAGATTATTGAAGATGGGCGCTTTACTGATCCCTTCCATGATTGTTTGATGCCATGTTTCCTGGCACAGTTATTATTATTATACGAGATTTATATAGCGCCAACAGTTTACGCAGGGCTTTACAATGTATAAGGGGGACAACACAATTACAGTACATTTCAATACAAAAGGTACAGGAGGGCCCTGCTCGAAGAGCTTAGATTCTAAAGGGAGGGGGTGGTGGTACAAAAGGTAATAGCTGCAAAGAATGATTTGATGGGGATGGCTCAGGGACAGTTATGTGGGTGTGGGATAGGCTTCCCTGAATAAATGAGTTTTCAGGGATCTCCTAAAGGTGGACAGGGTAGGGGCTGATCGGACATACTGGGGCAGGGAATTCCAGAGGATGCGAGAGGCTCTGGAGAAGTCCTGAAGGCAAGCATGGGAGGAGGTAACAAGGGAGCTAGAGAGCAGGAGGTCCTGGGAGGAGCGGAGGGGGCGATTTGGGCGATATCTGCAGATGAGGTTGGTGATGTAGCTGGGGGCGATGTTGTGAATGGCCTTGTATGTTATGGTTAGCATTTTGAATTTTACACGGTGGGGTAGGGGAAGCCAGTGAAGGGATTGGCAGAGAGGAGCAGCAGTCACGGATCGATTAGTGAGGTGTAGGGATGAGCTTCGAGTTCGAGTCGAACTCATGTTCGACTCGAACATTGGCTGTTCGCAAGTTCGCCGAACAGCAAACAATTTGGGGTGTTCGCGGCAAATTCGAATGCCGCGTTACACCCTTTAAAAGTCTATGGGAGAAATCAAAAGGGCTAATTTTAAAGGCTAATATGCAAGTTATTGTCATAAAAAGTGTTTGGGGACCTGGGTCCTGCCCCAGGGGACATGGATCAATGCAAAAAAAAGTTTTAAAAACGGCCGTTTTTTCAGGAACAGTGATTTTAATAATGCTTAAAGTCAAACAATAAAAGTGTAATATCCCTTTAAATTTCGTACCTGGGGGGTGTCTATAGTATGCCTGTAAAGGGGCGCATGTTTCCTGTGTTTAGAACAGTCTGACAGCAAAATGACATTTTGAAGGAAAAACTCATTTAAAACTACCCGCGGCTATTGCATTGCCGACAATACACATAGAAGTTCATTGATAAAAACGGCATGGGAATTCCCCAAAGGGGAACCCCGAACCAAAATTTAAAAAAAAAAATGACGTGGGAGTCCCCCTAAATTCCATACCAGGCCCTTCAGGTCTGGTATGGATTTTAAGGGGAACCCCGCGCCAAAAAAAAAAAAAAACGGCGTGGGGTCCCCCCAAAAATCCATACCAGACCCTTATCCGAGCATGCAACCTGGCAGGCCACAGGAAAAGAGGGGGGGACGAGAGTGCGCCCCCCCCCTCCTGAACCGTACCAGGCCACATGCCCTCAACATTGGGAGGATGCCCATTGTGGACGTACACTAAAGGGCCGTACACACGATCGGACTTTTTGACAACAAACATGCAAATTAGCTGTTTTGGAGCAACATCCGACCGTGTGTACACTCCATCGGACAAACTTTTTCAGTTTCCTTCGGACTTTTGTTGGCTGTGCGAACGGACAAACTTTCTGGCAACAAAAGTCCGATGGAGCAAAGTCCGATCGTGTGTACACAAAGCCATCGGACTTTTGTACAAACTACAGTATGCAGCTGCGAGAATGTTTCCAGCGCGATCGGATCGCGCTGCTTCTCGGCGGCAGGGTACTTTACATCTCGCGCTAGCTGCAATAGGAAAAACACATTTTCCTACTGCGGCGGTGCAAGAGGGAATTCCCCTCTGGGGAATACCAAGCCCTTCGGTCTGGTATGGATTTTAAGGGGAACCCCCTACGCCAAAAAAACGGCGTGGGGGTCCCCCCAAAATCCATACCAGATCCTTATCTGAGCACGCAGCCTGGCCGGTCAGGAAAGGGAGTGGGGGCGAGCGAGCCCCCCCCTCCTGAGCCGTACCAGACCACATGCCCTCAACATGGGGGGTGGGTGCTTTGGGGGAGGGGGGCGCCCTGCGGGCCCCCCACTCCAAAGCACCTTGTCCCAATGTTGATGAGGACAAGGGCCTCTTCCCAATAACTCTGGCCGTTGGTTGTTGGGGTCTGCGGGCGGGGGGCTTATCTGAGCCCCCTTTAATAAGGGTTCTCGGGAAGAGGCCCTTGTCCTCATCAACATGGGGACAAGGTGCTTTGAGGTGGGGGGCCTGCAGGGTGCCCCCTTCCCCCAAAGCACCCACCCCCCATGTTGATGGCATGCGGCTTGGTACGGCTCAGGAGGGGGGCGCTCGCTCGTCCCCACCCCCTTTCCTGACCGGCCGGGCTGCGTGCTCGGATAAGGGTCTGGTATGGATTTGGGGGGGACCCCCACGCCATTTTTTTAGCGTAGGGGGTTAGTCCTTTGATGACGCCCTGGGGGAGGGGCGAAACGCGTAGACGTCACATCCGGCCTTCACACAACCAAGTGATGCTTTTTTTCCTGGCTTCGTGGAATGCACGCTACCAAGCGGCGATCGCGGAAGCATCTGATATGCCTGACATGCTTGACTGCCACCAGGGAAAGCGTGAGTAGCGGTTTGTAGCGCGATTGGCTCTTACATCCCGCAGTACTTCACCATATTTTCTTTCTCTTTCTATTTTGGGTGACCGATTGCAAGATCTATGGCTCCATTGTTTGAAATATCAGCCTAAACATCCATTTATCCATCTAGAATTACCTGGTGTTGGATCATAGATACGGACTGACTTTTTTGACTTAGGAGCCGTTGGGCCATCATTAAGTTGTCTGTCTGAGTCTTCCATGCCCAGCTGGTGCTAGTTATTTATTTTGGGACTATTTTCCATTTTTTGCACTGTTATATTGTGATTAGAGTTCACTTGTATTTGATTTGTTAACCATTTATTAGCTTGTTTTCTAATCAGGTAACACTGGTTGTTTTCTCACATATCACTTACACTGTGGTGACCAGCAGTTGTATTTGAAATATAGCTAATACCCAATGCATATTTTCAGCACATAGCACTTTATTGTACAATCACGTTTATCAGCGCTGTAACCGTCTATTATTCTACCTAATGTTTGTGATACTGTTTAAATTTAATTTCATACTCTGTTTTGTTGTATTCTTAACATACTTTAGTATTTTAATGATTCCGATGTACATAGTGACCATCAGACTACTCCTCTGCCAGGTTCACCACCTCCCTATGCACACGCGGTGTGTAACGCTCTTTATTCATATTTGCTGTAGTTGACGTGTCAGAGCCTGGTCGATTCCTCATATACCTATGCTCTTGACATGTACCCTTGTGGTTTCCTTGACTATCCCATGCTCTCTCACTAGTCTCCCCCACTTTTCAAACAACTCATAACATACCCCTCATAATTGTTGCATTTTTTCCTATTTTTGACAATCACTATCCTCCACTTGTCCGCCTCTAGGACTGGTAACGGCAGGCTTGCTCGCTTTTGGAAATATCTTCTGTGTTAGGTACTTGCCAACCCTCACACAGTGCAGTAGAACAGTTTGAACCTGAGTTCAGGCCAGATTCCACTGACGACACACTGTACACATTTACCCCTCTACCAGTAGAGAAGGTTACTTAAATACTCCCCCTCCTCCCTCCCCCCCATTTTGCCATATTACGCAGAAGGATAACTTACCACTCGCTTTCTCTAACTTCGGTTGTTAACCACTTATATATCAACAGCTCCAAATGAGCACCTACTCCCCTCCTTTAATGGCGGACACTCCAACCCATGACATGAAGGGTCGCATTAGGACATCACCCAACTCACAAGTGAAACTCTGTTCGTTGAATATGCGCGGGCTTAACATACCCAAGAGAAGATCTCAGCTGCTACACACCTTAAGGCAAAACAAAACCCAGATAGCATTTATCCAAGAAACCCACTTCTGCTCAGACAACATTCCAAACCTCTCCAACCACCACTACCCTACGGTTTATCATGCCTCCAATTACAAGTGTCAGAGGTTAAAAGAGACGCTTATGCCCCGTACACACGGTCGGACATTGATCGCACATTCCGACAACAAAATCCATCCATTTTTTCTGACGGATGTTGGCTCAAACTTGTCTTGCATACACACGGTCGCACAAAGTTGTCGGAAAATCCGATCGTTCTGAACGCGGTGACGTAAAACACGTACGTCGGGACTATAAATGGGGCAATAGCCAATAGCTTTCCTCTCTTAAATTATTCTGAGTATGCGTGGCACTTTGTCAGTCAGATTTGTCTACACACGATCGGAATTTATAGGATCAGATTTTGTTATCGGAAAATTTTATAGCATGCTCTCAAACTTTGTGTGTCGGAAATTCCAATGGAAAAAGTCTGATGGTGCCCACACACGGTCGGAATTTCCGACAACAAGCTCAGATCGCACATATTCCGTTGGAAAGTCCGACCATGTGTACAGGGCATTACGGTAGATTTCTTTTCCTCAAGGGGACTCTTCATAACAAACCCATAACATTAGTAAACTTGTATGCAACCAATACGAAACAAGTTCTATTCTTCCGGGAAACTCTCCAACTGCTTACTGAATTTTATTCAGGCATCCTCATTGTTGGTGAAGCCTTCAACGTGGCACTCTCCCCTTCACAAGATTCATCCACAGGGGCATCCTCCATGCCATACAGAGCCCTTAGGGTCATCAAAACACACCTCCAAGAGCTGACCTTGCATAACGCCTGGCGAATGCTAAACCCAAATGAGAGGGACTTCCCCTTCTACTCTTCACTCCACAAAAAATACACAAGAATTGATCACTTCTTCATATCCCAAACAGACCTTTCACTCCTCTCGAATGCTTCCATTGACCCAATGGTTCTCTCTGACCATAACCCCGTATCCATTACTCTAGACATACCAGCAGTAAGATCCAAAAACATGATCTGGCACCTAGATAACTCAATCCTAACAGACATTGACATCACTCAAAAACTCAACACACACCTCATGCAATATTTTGCGGAAATTGTCACTGAGGACTCAAAACAATCCAGCATATGGGCAGCACATAAATGTGTAATACATGGAGAAATCATCTCTCTGACTGCCAACAGAAACAAACTCAAACGGAATCGCATTGCTGCGCTGTCCGAAAAAATCCATACTTTGGAACAAGCGCATAAATTCTCGCTGGCCACCAAATCCCTTGTTGAATTAATCAAAGTTAGGGAGAAACTTCTTAAAGAACTAGGTAAATCCTTGAAGCGCAAATACGTCCTAACACAAAAATTGTTCTATAAGTTCGGAAACAAATCAGGAAAATTACTAGCCAGAGCACTACAATCTAGGAAAGTCTCATCGGAAGATATTGCCAACCAATTTATCCAATATTTTTCCAATCTTTATAACTTACCCTCCTCCACTGAGATAACTGGGTAATACTCCAGAAAGACAAGCTGCAATTAGAGATTTTCTAACACAATACTGTCCATCATCTATTGCACCAGAAGATGCGGCAAGTCTTGATCTTCTCATTAGTACAGACGAAATTACAGCAGTGCTAAAACATCTTAAAACGGGTAAAAGCCCAGGCCCAGATGGTCTGACTGTGAGTTACTATAAGACTTTCCACGACATGCTTACCCCCCACCTCGCTACGATGTTTAATGCTCTCTCTCTTCCTCATCACAAGTAAATAAAGACCTACTAGAAGCCCACATTACACTCATACCTAAACCAGGCAAAGATGAGACGTTGGTATCTAACTACAGACCTATATCTCTCCTTAATGTCGACATGAAAATTTATGCCAAAATTCTTGCTAGTTGTATACTCCCTTTTCTCCCCAAACTGATCTCACTCGGGCAGGTCGGCTTTATCTCTGGCAGGGAGGTTAGGGATAACACTATAAAAGCTATCAACATTCACCATTGGCTTTCAACATCCTCCAAACAAGGTTTCTTTCTGTCCCTTGACGTGGAGAAGGCGTTCGACAGGGTGGCATGGGACTATATGGTGGCAGTACTACAGGCTATGGGGTTCACAGCACACTTCCTCCAATTGATCCTGGCACTATATGCTTCCCCCACGGCCAGAATAAGGATAAACGGCCGCCTGTCGGATGCCTTCTCCGTCTCGAATGGCACTCGACAAGGATGCCCACTATCCCCCCTCATCTTTGTACTCTCACTGGAACCTCTACTACACAAACTTAGGGCTAACCCAAATATAACGGGCATTGATATGAGACACAAACACTACAAACTAGTGGCATACGCCAACAACATTCTTCTTTTCCTCTCCAATCCTTTAATCACTATACCTCACCTACTACAGAATTTTACCCTCTTCCACAAATTATCCAATTTGAAAATAAACTTTACGAAATCCAAAGCACTCAACATCTCTCTCCCACCAACCATAGTATCTCAATGCCAAGCTAATTTTCCCTTTAGCTGGGAACCACATGCCCTTACGTACTTGGGGATTCAAATACCCTCCAAGCTAACTGAACGCTACGACAAAAATTACTCTCCCATACTCCAAAATATAAAAAATGATCTCACCAAATGGTCATCAGGGCAGTTCTCTTGGTTTGGGCGAATTGCCATTCTAAAAATGAACGTCTTACCCCGTATATTATATATTTTACAAACTGTTTCAATCAAACTCCCATCAACGTTTTTTAAAACTTACAAAAGACTTTGCAGAAATTTTATATGGGCCCACAAGTCTCCAAGAATCGGCTGGGATAGAATGATCCTCCCCAAACTTAAAGGTGGGCTAGGCCTACCGGATATCCATAGATACCATACTGCCTGCCATATCACCAGATTAATTGACTGGCACATACATGCACACTCTAAGGACTGGATCACAATTGAGGATTCCTGTGCCCAGATTCCTCTCTCCCACATACCGTGGATTGGCACTAAGGCCACCCCAAAGGAACACTTAACACATCCGCTAATGGGTCCTACGCTGAATAGCTTCAGAAACACATGTCACTCTCTCAAAATGACCCCCTCACCGGGGCCAATGACTCCTCTGACTGGCATTCCTGACTTCCCCCCTGGCCTCCTGAAAAATAATGTACATTAGCTAACGCGGAACATACACTGAGAGCACATCACTTCTTTCACAATGGCTCAATCATCCCATTCACTGACCTGCCCTCTCAGATAGTACCATCCCTGTTTCACAATCTTACAAATAAGACACTTTCTGAATAGCACCAATCCCATCTCTCAATGGTGTACAGATCAAAATCCTTTTGATGCACTATGTTCCAATACAAATCCTCAAAGTCACTTAATCTCGACTGTATACTCCATACTTTTCGATGAGACAAGTCTAACACGGTCAACCAGAGATGGGAGAGAGCTTGACCTAGACCTCCCCAAAGAGGAATCGGAGAGTATACATGAGCATATCCATAAAGGCTCTATTAACATTTTAGCACAGGAAAACAATTACAAACCGTACTCAAGATGGTACCGCACCCCCAAACAAATCCATGTATTTCATCCAACTATATCATCGTTGTGCTGGAGATGTAACTCTGAAGTGGGCTCTCTTCTCCATATCTGGTGGGACTGTACTCACATAAAATCGTTCAGGGAAAAAGTACACAACTTGATCACTCACATCACCACTTACACCCTAGACTTTACTCACACTCAATATTTGCTACACCACACGTCCCTACCACAATCCACCTACAGGAAGTCTCTAATGCTTCACCTCATCAATGCAGCTAAACAATATATTCCATTACGTTGGTGAAACACTACTCCACCCACATTGTCTGATTGGCTGAAACGTGTTGAAAAAATAGCCGAGATGGAAGACTTAATACACCAAGCTAAAGACAACCCAACAAAATATCGCAATACATGGGCCTGTTGGATACACTTTCGAGACTCCTCAGAGTTTAAGACATTACTACTTGACCCACAACCAAAATCACACTGGGAACTAACTGACACATTCAATAGATTGCCTACCCTAGGCTGTGGTTGGAGTGTACGCCATGTCCATGCCACCTCACTTTAGTTTCCTCCCCTGCAATGCATATATCATGATTTCCTCCGGCACCTATATACTAAGTTCTCACCCCACAGAGGGAAAGTGCTGATTACACACCTTTCCTACCCACTGGTGTATGCAGGACATGTGACAACAGAAGGGGTGGTGCCTCCCAGGAGGAGAGAGTGTTTTTTATTTTTTTTTATTCTTTGGGTCCGGTGGGCAGCGTGATTGACGATGGCTTTACATTGAGGGAAACTATTTTTTAATTTTTTTTATAAAGAATTTGTCAAAAACGTGTCTCTTGTTTTTATTACTTTTTGACACTTTTTTGACGAATAGGTAAGGATACTGTATACCCCATACCCATTCACATAGGGGGGCGGGATCTGGGGGCCCTCTTGTTAAAATATACTAGGTGAATTTAGGACATATTTCGAGAAGTTGTACAGTTCTTCCAGAGTAAACGTGGAGGCAGAAATGCAGGATTTTTTTGAGGGGTTGAGGATAACTCCATTAACAAGCGAGGACAGGGAAATGCTAGATGACCCATTGACTCTTACAGAATTGCAGGGGGCAGTGGGAGACATGGCGGGCCAAAAGTCACCGGGCCCCGACGGCCTGCCTATAGAAATATTTAAAAACTATGGGGAGGTATTACTGCCCCTACTCTTGGAGGTGTTTAACGGAGCTAGGGAGGACAGGGTCCTGCCTTCGTCTATGTCAGAAGCTATTGTAATAACTCTCTTGAAAGAAGGGAAGAACCCAATAGATATGACCTCATACAGGCCTATCTCGCTCTTGTGTTCGGACGTGAAGATCTTGGCAAAAGTGCTGGCCGCAAGGCTGAATAAGATAATCTCTAAATTAATACATACGGATCAGACTGGGTTTATCCCAAATAGATCTACGAGCACGAACATAAGACGAGTGTATATGAATATGCAAATACCTGTGGAAAATAGTGGGGGGAGAGCGGCCCTTTCACTAGACGCGGCTAGAGCCTTCAATTCCCTGGAGTGGCACTATTTGTGGAAAGTGCTAGCGGAATATCAGTTTGGCTCTGGGTTTGTCCAATGGCTAAGCTTATTATACAATGGTCCGAGGGCTAAGGTTAAAATTAATGGTCAGTGCTCAGAGGGGTTCCAGCTGAGCAGGGGTACGAGGCAGGGTTGCCCTTTGTCCCCCCTGCTCTTCGCCATGGCAATTGAGCCCTTGGCTATAGCTTTGAGGATGGCGCATGGGGTGCAGGGATTTAAAAGAAGGAGGGGGGTGGACAAAGTGGCCATGTATGCAGATGATATCCTGCTGTTCTTGGCAGATAGGCAGAATTCACTGAAAATAGCCATAGGGATAGTTGAGGAATTTGGCGTTTTCTCCGGGCTACTGATCAACTGGGAGAAATCAGTGATTTTACCTATAGACCTTCTGAATGAACCCCTTCCGTATCAAGCATCCCAAGTTAAAATAGTCAGCCAAATGAAATATCTGGGCATTAATATAACTAGAGATCCAGGACAGTATATATCCGGTAACTTAGTCCCACTTATGAAAAAGCTGAAGCAGAAGTGCCGGGTGTGGGGGCGCCTGCCCCTCTCGGTTGCCGGACGCTGCAACCTGATCAAGATGGTCTGGCTACCCCAAATTTTATATGTTTTGCAGAATTCTCCTGTGTGGATTCCCAAGCACTGGTTCAAAAAAATAGACAGTGTGTTTAGAGAACTTATTTGGAGAAATGGGGTTGCTAGGATCGGTTTGCGGATGTTGCGACAGCCAGAGGCAAAGGGCGGCCTGGCAGTACCAGACCCGTACGGATACTTTCTGGCATCCCAACTGCAGCAAATGGGAGGTAGTAATAGGCCATGGGATGAAGGAGTGGGTGGCAGTGTCTTGTTGAATGATATCGGACATGACACGATCGTAGAGGCACTAGAGGCAGACTCATTTGGTACCAAATGCCTCACTACCCAGATGATGGTTAAGGCTTGGGTACAAGTTAAAAAAACTCTGGGTTATACTGGCTTTGTGGAATTTTCTCCACTCTGGGATAATAATAACCTCAATGAGCTAAAAAAAATGGGACGCTTTGAAGAGTGGAACCGCCAGGAGATTCACTGCTTGACACAGGTATATAGGGAGGGGAGATTAAAATCTTTCCAGGAGCTGGTGGAGGAGTATGCAATCTCTAACAGGTCATTTTATAGATATTTGCAACTTAGGCATGCCCTGGAGGCACAATTTGGGAAGGATGCGCCAGTGTGGTGCAAAATGACCTCTTTGAGAAAGCTTACTGATGCACATACTATGAAGGGATTGATCTCTGACATTTATGGATGCCTGAAGGCATCAGCCCAGAAGGGTATGGTGGAAAATAAAAATAGGATTAAATGGGAAAGAGATGTGGGAGCACTGTCTGACGATCAATGGAAGCAGGTTCTGTCGCTGGGGCCCAGGGTCACTCTCTCTCCTTCACAGGTGATGTCTCATTTTTATCTTTCCTATAAGGCATATTATACACCATTGAAATTATTTAAGTGGGGTAAGAGGCCCGATCCAAAGTGTCAAAGATGTGGAGGAGGGTACGGAGACCTGATTCACATGTTTTGGCGATGCCCCAAATTACATATATATTGGAAAGGGGTTGTGGAAAAGATAAATTTGGTGTTTGGGACGTCATTGAGATTGGAGAAGAGAGAGTGCTTGCTGGGATTAATGGGGGATAAAGTGGCTTCAGGGGACATACAGACAGCAAGGGTTAGATGCCTGTTTCAGGGTAAAAAGCTTATTGCACAGTATTGGCAGAGAAGGGAAGCACCAACGGTTCCAGAATGGGTGAATGCAGTTAGGGAGGTGATCTGCAGAGAGAAGTATATATACAAGAAGAGGGGTAATTACAAGAAATTCGAAAAAATATGGAAAGCATAGCTGGACCAGGACGGGGTTGGATTGGTGGGGGGGGTGGGATGTGGATGATATGGGGGGGAGTTGGTTTAATAAACAATAAAATGTATGGCAAGGTGTATGATGGGGGATGGATAGGGGGTGGGAGAGCGAATGGGGGGAAAAAGGAAGAAATTATTCTCGAAGCTTATTGCCTATGGGCGATTTGAACTGGCACACATTGGAATAATAATAATGTAGGGATAGGTATTAATGTGTTCTTATTTATGATGATGATGTCCCTTGCCCCAAAGCACCCACCCCTTGTGTTGAGGGAATGTTGCCTGATATGGTTCAGGAGAAGCGGCGCCCGCTCGTCCCCCCCTTTCCTGACCTGCCAGGCTGCATGCCCAGATAAGGGTCTGGTATAGATTTTGGGGGGAACCTCATGCCATTTTTTTAAAAAAATGTTGGCATGAGCTTCCCCTCCAAAACCATATGAGACCCAAAGGGCCTGGTATGGACTGGGGGGGACCCCATATACACATACCAGTGCAGTACAGTGTCATCATATGACTGGTGGACAGTATGTAAAAAATAAATGAATGAATAAAAATATTAAATTTTTTTTAACATTTCTCCTTTTTTTACTTTTTTTTTTTTACATCCTCTCATCAGAGTAGCTCAGTGTCACCATAGTGAGGGGGGGGGGGGGGGGGGGTGATCAGGGATGTTTTAGTTTTAGCTGTCGTGAAGAATGTGTTTCCATTCATGAAAAGTTTGTTATGGTTGTGATCTGTGATTGGCTACATCTAATCATATTGTACAGGTAGCCTGTGATTGCTGTGGGCCAATCACAAAATACAACAGTAAGCAACTTGATCATGAATGGAAAGCCATTCATGACAGGTTGTTTACATCCTCATCATGCGGACGCTATGACCAATCATAGTGATCACATGACACCCAGTTACCAGTAACAGTAATCCAGTCCCAGGAGGATGAATGCTCCTAACATGGAGCAGGCTGGATGACGTATATAATATCCTGCCTGCTTGCACTGCCCGCTGCCAGTATATTTACAGTGGGTGAGCATGCGCGCCGTAGACATTGGCGCAGGCGCACTGAGCGTACAGTTAGTGAAGGCGATCATGCTGTCACTGACGGCTCCCATACACTTGCTCCGGAGTGACGTCATCGTTGCTCTGGACAGTCACAGCACCGGAGCAGCGATACCCGGAAGTCACTCCAGGACATATGGCGGCAACGGAGGAGGTGAACGAGGGTCGCTCCAGGCACTTCGATCTCAGGTAAGTAATTCATAATGAGCTAGTATGCTATGCATACTAGCTCATTATGCCTTTGCCCTGCAGGGTGTGGTTTTTTTTTTTTTTTTTTAGAGAGGGTTTACTTCCTCTTTAAGGCTGACCCAGACCATGTTCTTTTTAAAGGGACCATAAACAATTTTTGAAACAGTGGCGGTTATTTACTAAAGGAAAATCCACTTTGCACTGAAAGTGCACTTGGAAGTGCAGTTGCTGTAGATCCGAGGGGGACATGCAAGGAAAATAAAAAACAGCATTTTAGCTTGCACATGATTGGATGATAAAATCAGCAGAGCTTCCCCTCATTTCAGATCTACCCCTTAGATTTAAAGCGACTGCACTTCCAAGTGCACTTGCAGTGCAAAGTGGCTTTGCCTTTCGTAAATAACCCCCAATATGTACCAATCCTTTAAAAAAAGATAATGGATTGGTTTTGATTTTGTGGAGGAAAATAGGCTGCAAAGTAGGGAACGTCATGGTCATTTAGCACCAGTAGTTTTTTTTTTTTTTTTTTCACTTTTTCATAAGTGCATCATACTGGTATACAATTTCACATGCAGCTTTAGGGCATGCTCCATGTTTTTTTTTTTTTTTTTTTTTACGGAATTGTGTATTTCCAATGTTGCCCTTTAAGCCGTAATAAAAGACCCACTCCCCACTGAATGGCAATTTTTTTTGTCTTTATTGGTACATATCTGGATTCTACAACCAGTCAGCACCATATAATCCCCAATTCATTCTGGGGACACTGGTGGTAGGGTAGTGATAAAGAAAAACAACAGCGCACTAAACTCAACCTCCTATTTGTAACGCAGTGGTAGTAGTACACAAAATATATATACTTATATACACTTAAAGTGCTGCAATCCTCCGGGACAAAATAATAATCAGATTCATATACTGAAAAAGTTTAGTGATTAAATAAATTCCTCCGTGTAAAATAAACAGGAAGCCACCTGAGTGTGGATAACCTGTTCACAGCAGTCCTACTTTCAATCAATCCCTCACTCAGAGTCCTGCCGGCTTCTTTCAGTTTTCAGCGTTCTTCAGTGTTTCTCAACAGTAGGAAAAAGGTACTTTGCAAGGGGGGGGGGAGACTTTGCTGCCCTCCCTTACAAGGTCTCTGAACTTTGAAAGGTATGTGGCCTGGTCTTGTTTTCGATTGAAAATGTATACTTTATTTTGCATTTAAAATATACAAAAAACAAATACTTCAACAGGGTACATTTCACCCTATACTGCGACGCAGCGCATAAATACACTACGTGACAATACAGTTTCAAGCATACAATAAATTACATGTATGATGCCTAACATGTTGTGCAGAGTAATGCCCTATACACACGGTCGGATTTTCCGACGGAAAAAGTGAGATCGAATTGTGTTGTCAGAAATTCCGACCGTGTGTGGGCTCCATCGGACTTTTTCCGTCGGAATTGCCGACACACAAAGTTTGAAAGCAGGCTATAAAATTTTCCGACAAAACTAAATCCGGTTGATTAAATTCCGATCGTGTGTACACAAATCCGACACACAAAGTGCCACGCATGCTCAGAATAAATAAAGAGATGAAAGCTATTGACTACTGCCCCGTTTATAGTCCTGACGTACGTGTTTTATGTCACCGCGTTCAGAATGATCGGATTTTCCGACAACTTTGTGCGACCGTGTGTATGCAAGACAAGTTTGAGCCAACGTGTGTACAGGGCATATTAATACCCCCAGAAACATCACGTCATGCATGACGCCGCATTACCCCGAAGGTGTTTACTAAAAACAAGTTACTAAATACATATTACTTAACCACTTCCTACCCCAGCCATCATCAAATGACGTCCGCAGGAGGGATCTCCCATCCTGGGTGGGCGTCATATGACGTTGTCGGCTTCCCAGCTGTCTAGGGGATGCGCCACTCGGGAACAGATGCAGGTGCCCGGGCAGCAACGATGTTCACCGGGCACCCACGATTGCCCGATAACAGAGCAGGACCGTGGAGCTGTGTGTGTAAACACACTACGTCCTGTCAGGTGAGAGGAGACCGATCCGTGTGTTCCCAGTACAGAGGAACACTGATCGGTCTCCTCCCCTTGTGAGTCCCCTCCCCCCACAGTTAGAATCACTCCCTAGGTAACGCATTTAACCCCTTGATCACCCCCTAGTGTTAGCCCCTTCCCTGCCAGTGACATTTATACAGTAATCAATGCATTTTTATAGCACTGATCGCTGTAAAAATGTCAATAGTCCCAAAATGGTGTCAAAAGGGTCCAATGTGTCCGCCGCAATGTCACAGTCATGATATAAATCGCAGATCGCCGCCATCACTAGTAAAAAAAAAAAAATAATAATAAAAATGACATTAAACTATCCCCTATTTTGTAGACACGTTGTATAACTTTTGCGCAAACCAATTAATATACACTTATTGCGATTTTTTTTTTTCTTTTCAAAAAATATGTAGAAGAATACATATCGGCCTATACTGAGGAAAACATTTGTTTAAAAAAAAAAAATCGGGATATTTTTTATAGCAAAAAGTAAAAAATATTGTGTTTTTTTTTTCAAACTTGTCACACTTTTTTTTTATAGCGCAAGAAATAAAAACCGCAGAGGTGATCAAATACCACCAAAAGAAAGCTCTATTTGTGGGGAAAAAAATGATAAAAATTCATTTGGGGGGTACAGTGTTGCATGACTGCGCAATTGTCATTCAATTTTTTACAGCTCTGAAAACTGAAAATTGGCCTGGGCAGGAAGGGGGTGAAAATGCCCGGTTTCCAAGTGGTTTAGAAAGTCATGCAACGTTTCAAACAAATTCCAACTCAACAGGCAACGGGTGTGATGGGGGTAGGGGAGAGGGATAGGGGAATTTACAGGCCCCAAAGTTTTATTGAAAAGACAAAGATGCACAGGGGAGAGTGGGGGGAGGGGAAATCAGCAGACCTCCTCCTTCTTCTCCTAAAAGTCCATCAAGTTATAGGGGGTTATTTACGAAAGGCAAATCCACTTTGCACTACAAGTGCAAAGTGCACTTGAAAATGCACTGAAAGTGCACTTGGAAGTGAAATCGCTGTAGATCCGAGGGGGACATGCAAGGAAAATAAAAAACAGCATTTTAGCTTGCACATGATTGGATAATAAAATAAGCAGAGCTTCCCCTCATTTCAGATCTACCCCTTTAGGTTTACAGCGACTGCACTTCCAAGTGCACTTTCAGTGCAATTTCAAGTGCACTTTGCACTTGTAGTTTGCACATGTAGTGCAAAGTGGATTTGCCTTTCGTTAATAACCCCCATAGTCTCTGAACAGGCAGTGAACCAGTCTGTGACCATCCTTAATGGACATCCTCTTGTATATGAAGAGAGGGCTACATTCTTTCTGTTCTCCCTTTACTGGGACCCAGAATACATGCCTGGATAAGGGTCTGGTTGGAGTAGTTTTCCCTTAGTGCCGGTTCACACAGGGGTGACTTGTCAGGCGACCTAGCCGCCTGACAAGTCCCCTCCCGTTCTGTACAATGGAACCGTTCTAATAGGAGCGACACAAGTCGCTCCGACTTAGAAAAAGGTTCCTGTATTACTTTGGGGGCAACTTGAGGCGACTTGCATAGACTTCTATACAGAAGTCGTTTTGCAAGTCGCCGTGGAAGTCGTGTGCAGGTCGCCTCGGTGAGGCGACCTGCAAGTCGTGCCGCCCCTGTGTGAACCGGGGCTTAGGAAAACTGTGTATAAGTCAAGCTAATCATGAAAAAAAAAACCCCACAGCCAAATATGCATTAGAAGTGTGCACAGTTGCTAAGACTACTGAGACGGAAAATTGTACAGTTTCATAAAACTACTTACAGATTTTAGATATCCCCCAAGCATTTCATTAAAAGAATGTGCTTTTCAATTGTGCATTCAAAGCCTCATTAGAAGACCCTCTCTCTTCTGTACTATAATTTTTAATTTTTTTTTTACATGCACCTCGTGGAGGTGACCCTTTTAACGGTAGCTTGTCTATTAGCCTTAAAAATAGGAAGAATGTAGTAATAACATTCAACTCATATAGACTTTACAAATGATGGAGTTTGCAAACCTTCTGCAAGCTGAACCTGGGCAAAATCTTTTTGTCATTCTACAAAAAAAAATATATATATTTTGTGCAAGACAATATTCCCAAAAGGAAACCTATTTATTATTAACCACTTCCATACCAGGCAATTTTCAGCTTTCGGCGCTGTCACACTTTGAATGACAATTGCGCGGTCATGCAACACTGTACCCAAACTACATTTTTATAATTTTCTTCCCACAAATAGAGCTTTCTTTTGGTGTTATTTGATCACCTCTGCGGTTTTTAATTTTTGCGCTATAAACCAAAAAAGACCGACAAAAAAAAAAAAAAATGATGGGCACTGATAGGCGGCACTGACGGGCACTGATAGGCGGCACTGACGAGCACTGATAGGCGGCACTGATGGGCACTGATAGGCGGCACTGACGGCACTGATAGGCGGCACTGATGGGCACTGATAGGCGGCACTGATGAGGAGCTACTGACAGGCATTACTGAGTTGCACTGATTGGCACTTTGATAGGGCACTGACAGGCATTACTGATGGGGCACTGATTGGCACTGTTGTGGGCACTGACAGACGTTTATTATGGGGACAGGCTGGCAGGTGTTGGGCACTGATTGGCAGCTGATGGGCATTGATGGGGGCTGTGCTGATAATCAATGTGTTGATTATCAGCACAGACCCCCCCCTCTGACAGCGTGAACCGAGGAAAGCCGCTTACCGTCACTTCCTGATCCACGCGATGATCAACTGTGATTGGTCACAGCTGATCACATAGTAAGAAGCCTCTGTCAGACTGACATACCGCACCTCCAATCACCACGCTGCGTGCCTCCAGCCGGCTGTGTTATCCTGTTTACGCCATATGATGTTAGGTCATTTTGCTGCCGTCATTCTGCTATATGGCAGGCCACAAGTGGTTAAAGAAGACCGTAAAAAAAAAAAATTCTAAAAAGCCATATGTGGAGCATATTGAACTGCTCATGCATGTATAGAGTATTTCTGCTATACACTATAAGCATTTATATATTTGTTGCCTTTTTTCTATGACAGCATAGTGTGCAGGATTTTTTTCTGACATGTCATTTAGCCTAGAGCATGTACAATTTACTACATAGAAAGACACTCATATTATTTTATTTATGTATTTAATAATTTTTTTTTAATACAGTACATTAATTTTAAGTAAAGTGTTAATATGCATTATGTATTGCACCTTATAGGGAAAAAGTGTCCAAAAACATCAATAAGATATTTAATAATAATAACAATATAATATTGATTTTACTATTAGATTATTTATTCATTTGAATCTTATTACTATTAGCCTAAACTGGATAGGTCAATGAACTGTTAAAGTGAAGGAGACATAGTAAGACTTGTATGATGAGAGTTTGTATTGGAAAGCAGATGGTGATCGGTAAATTCTGTGTCTGTTTCCTGGGGGAATCCGGCAGAAACTTCCATCCAATAAATTATCAGGTTTGTTGTTCTTTGGTGACTTAATTGTTCTTTTTGTTCTATTGTGAATGGAGCGGTCCCACCGCTGTAATCATGTGTGGGTCTTGTGGTGTCTCTATTGAGCGCTCAGCTCAGGTGTCAGTAGTCCTGGGAGAACGGCACACAGAAGGTTTACAATCACTATAATAATGAAGAATGATGTCACCGGCTTTACTATTCTCTACTGGAAATATTGTCATCAGATGGTAACAAGCCTCCAGAATATCACCTATCAGGGGAATCCAACACAACACGGAGATTAAAGATTTTACTGTATAAAGACACAAGAAACACAACATTCTAAACGTGTCTCTAAACTTTCATCCAATAGAACAAACTCCGGCTGTTCTCTGGAGAAGATGTCTAATAATACTTTACTAAAGAACTGCTTTCCAGTATCAGCAATGCCGAGAGAAATACAAGTTACAAAAAGTTATAAGTTTAGTCCTTTCTTTTGCTAGATAATCAGTATATAATATATATTTTTTTTTATCCAAAGTAAAAGTTTATTAAGGTCAACATAGACATACATACCGAGGCTTCACATGAAATCTGTTACAGAGTATAGTAGACTTAATTAATATAATATATATTTAACATTCAGATGCAAATATTCCAAATAATTAAATTGTTATTAGCATGTAAAATATTAAGAACCTGCATATAGTAAATAAAGATAAAATGTACTATTCAATAAAATATCAATAATAATAATCATTACAATGAATGTTATAAATAATGGACTTATGATTTGTCCAGAAAGGTTATGTAATATATACGGATGTTTTGTTCATACAATGCATCTATAGGGCCAAATAATATACAGTATATGGATGGTTTGTTTGTAAAATGCACCTACAGGGCCAATTACCTTTCGTTTATCTTTTTAACCACTTCAGCTCTCACTCCTGTACACCATCTATGGACCAGAGCAATGTTTACATTTTCTTATGAACCTATTAGTTTAGCAGTAACTTTGTAATAACTAAGTACTACATATATAATTTGTCTTAGGACAAACAATACTTTTATTGCTTTTGTAGCCTTGCAAAAATATTTTTTTATTTTTTTATGCAATCCATAGACAAAAAAATAGCAAAATTTAAAGCCCAACTTCAGGAAAAATGTATAGAAGTGGTAGAAATATCACTTCTATATATTATTCTAGGCTCCCGCCAAACAGGTGGCTGAATGGGGAAAAGTTTGGGCTTTTGGATGATTGCCCAAACAACCAAAGTTTGGTCTGAACCTAGGTTTGGATCGAAACGTCGGCTCATTCTTATTCTTCACCCATAAGTCCATCCCTGCCCTCCACCATCATGTGGAAGTCGCTTCACCAGGTGGTCAGCAGGAGGGTAAACCTGACCACAGACACATGGTACAACAAGTAATGGCAGGGATGTTACATAATGTTCATCAACCACTGGGTAACTCTGCTGGCATCCAGAGAGGATGAAGGATGGCATCAAATGGCTTTAAAATAATTTATTCTGCTTCATAGGTACCCTGTTTCACAGAATCATATCTAGGAATAGCTGCACTACCAGGTTGAGGACTTGTGCCAAACAAGGTCCATATGTGAACTTTTCCTGGCAAGCAGGTTGGTAAGGTTGTCATAAGCAGTCTTTCCTGTAGTGCCACCTCTGGGCCCACCACTTCAGGGCTTACATAATCTCTGCCCCAGTGTGGATCCTGTCCCCTAGACATACCACCTGTGACATTGCACAGCATCATTTTGCCTTAACGGACTTAAAAGCTGTGGGTAAAATCGAGATCACCTTGATTCATTGGAATCACCTTGATTCGTTTTTGGTATAAAATGTAATTTAAAAAATTGTATTTTCTAGCTGCAGGCGACTTGCTCTCTCTCTCAAAAAAAGTGACCGGGCCAAAAAGGAGTACCAGCTTAGCAGCAAATTAGCTACATTTTAATTTATTTAGTCTGTAAAAAGGAAGTCAATTTTTCAGTCGCAGATGCAATTTGTTTGCTTTCTCCCTCGTAAATGGTGGCCTATCCAATGCCAGCTTAAAAAATGTGGCACAATTCTGACCAATGTTTACGCTTTCAATTTAAAACAAAAAAGACACAATTTATTTTAGTTGCAGATGCAATATGCCCACACAGCCACTTAAAATTCATAATCTGTTCATTAGGGCTTAATATTTTTTAATGCAAAACTGTAAACTTTTGCCTCATCATTCTCTGAATTGAGACGCACATTTTTCACTTTTTCAGTCTTCTACAAAATAAATATTTTGCAACAATGTTTTTAATAAATAAAAATCAATTTTTATTATACAGATAAGCTTGTTCTGTCCATCAGAAATTGCCGTTGATCCAATTTTGTGTGTTTCCAGATGTAATATGCCTGCTCAGTCACTCAAAAATTGCAGCCTGTCCATACAGGTTTAACCACTTCAGCCCCAAAAGGATTTACCCCCTTAATGACCAGGCCATTTTTTGCGATACGGCACTGTGTCACTTTAACTGACAATTGCGCGGTCGTGCGATGTTGTACCCAAACAAAATTGACGTCCTTTTTTCCCACAAATAGAGCTTTCTTTTGATGGTATTTGATCACCTCTGCGGGGGTTTTTTTTTGCGCTATAAGCAAAAAAAAACTGACAATTTTGAAAAAAAAAAACATAATATTTTTTACTTTCTGCTAAAATACATATCCAAAAAATATATACCGTATTTATCGGCGTATAACACGCGCCGGCGTATAACACGCACCCCAAGTTTAGGAGGAAATTTTAAGGAAAAAAACTTTTAGGAGGGAAGTTTAAGGAAAAAAAAAACTTACATTTAAATGCCCATCAATGCAGCCTCATCAGTGTCCAGTGCAGCCTTGTCAGTGCAGCTTTGCCCCAGTGCAGTCTTGTCAGTGCAGCTTTGCCCCAGTGCAGCCTTGTCAGTGCAGCTTTGCCCCAGTGCAGCCTTGTCAGTGCAGCTTTGCCCCAGTGCAGCCTTGTCCCCAGTGCAGCCTTGTCAGTGCAGCCTTGTCCCCAGTGCAGCCTTGTCAGTGCAGCTTTGCCCCAGTGCAGCCTTGTCAGTGCAGCTTTGCCCCAGTGCAGCCTTGTCAGTGCAGCTTTGCCCCAGTGCAGCCTTGTCCCCAGTGCAGCCTTGTCAGTGCAGCCTTGTCCCCAGTGCAGCCTTGTCAGTGCAGTCTTGTCCCCAGTGCAGCTTTGCCCCAGTGCAGCCTTGTCCCCAGTGCAGCTTTGCCCCAGTTCAGCTTTGCCCCAGTTCAGCTTTGCCCCCGTGCAGCCTTGTCCCCAGTGGTCCATGCAGCCTTGTCGCCGCCGACATACAAACGTTTCGTTTGTATTTTTAAACATGGCGCCGCGGAGTTCGGAGGGACTCGGGGGCGCTCGTTCAGCTGAACGAGCGCCGCCGAGGACACAGTGGCTGGGCAGAGCCGAGATACACATAGCCGAGGCTTCTCGGCTATTCTCGGCGCCGTTAACAGTCACGCCCACTCCCTATGATGGACATAACACAGGTCCAATGGCGGGACTGGGCGTGACTGTGAACGGCGCCGAGAATAGCCGAGAAGCCTCGGCTATGTGTATCTCGGCTCCGCCCAGCCACTGTGTCCTCGGCGGCGCTCGTTCAGCTGAACAAGCGCCCCCGAGTCCCTCCGAACTCCGCGGCGCCATGTTTAAAAATCCAAGCTATGTGATCTGTCGGAGCGATCGCCGCGATCGCTCCGACAGATCACAAAATAGCGGAGATCGGCGTATAACACGCACCCACGATTTTCCCCTTATTTTAAGGGGAAAAAAGTGCGTGTTATACGCCGATAAATACGGTATATAAAAAAATGAATTCATCAGTTTAAGCCAATAAATATTCTGCTACATATTTTTGGTAAAAAAAAAATTGTAATAAGCGTATATTGATTGGTTTGCGCAAAAGTTATAGCGTCTAAAAAATAGGGGATAGCTTTATGGACTTTTATATTTTTATTTTTTTATGTTTATACAGGTAATGGAGGCCATCTGTGATTTTTAGCGGGACTGCTACATTGTGGTGGACAAATCTGACCCCAAGTGACACTTTTTGGGGTCCGGTGACATTATTACAGTGATAAGTGCTAAAAAAAATGCACTGATGTTAACCCCTTCCTGGCAGGGAAGGGGTTAACAGTGTTCCCTGGGTGTGTTCTAACTGCGTGGGGGATGGGCTCACTGGGACAACACAGAGATCGCTGTTCCTGATTACTAGGAACAGCAGATCTCCATGTTGTCCCCTGTCAGAATGGAGATTGGCCTTGTTTACATAGGCAGATCCCCTGTTCTGTCTCTTTGTGGAGAGATCGTGGGTGGCTGGCGGACATTGAGTCCGCCAGACCCATGCGCGCACCCACAGTATCTATTACACGAAACGACGTACAGGTACGTTGTTTTGCACAATAGACCTGACCTGCCGCAGTATATGTATTGTGTCTGGTCAGCAAGTGGTTAATAATTTTGGTGCAAATGCATAAAACTTTAACTGTTTTGCCTTGTCAGTCTCTAAACAGACACTCATTTTTTTTTCTTTCCAGATGTAATATGCCTGCTCAGCAGGAGCGTTGCTAGGTGGCAAATAGACCAGGGGCTTCAGCCCGAAGTCCATAGCCGGAAACGGGGGGGTGTACACGTGACGCAGGCTTTTTTTTTTTTGGCTGGGCCGTGACCTACCTACACTGACGGTAGTGAACTACCTACACTGACCTACCTACACTGACGGTAGTGAACTACCTACACTGACCTACCTACACTGACGGTAGTGAACTACCTACACTGACGGTGGTGAACTACCTACACTGACAGTAGTGAACTACCTACACTGACCTACCTACACTGACAGTAGTGAACTACCTACACTGATGGTAGTGACCTACCTACACTGACCTACCTACACTGACCTACATACACTGACGGTAGTGACCTACCTACACTGACCTACATACACTGACGGTAGTGACCTACCTACACTGACCTACCTACACTGATGGTGGTGACCTACCTACACTGACCTACCTACACTGATGGTAGTGACCTACCTACACTGACGGTAGTTACCTACCTACACTGACCTACCTACACTGACAGTAGTGACCTACCTACACTGACATTTACATACAGTGACCTACCTACAGTGACCTGCCTGACCCACATACACTGTCAGTTACATACACTGTCTGACCTACCTCAGTCGTGGTGTGCGGTGTCACAGCAGCCAGGTAGTCAGTCAGAGGAGGAGGACCCGAGGAGAAGAGGAGAACGACCCGACCGAGCGCCAAACGGGGATGTGGCGCGGCGGCCGCATTGTAATTCTCACCTTCTGGAGCCTGCAGCGCCTATGATGGATGTCACACATCCCGTGGTCCCAGCTTTGGACCAGGGGGACGTCCATCATAGGCGTTGCAGGCTCCAGAAGGCGGGACCTGCTATGGCACTCGGCCAAACTCGGCGGCGCTCGGGATCAGATCGGTCCCGGCGCTCGACGCTCAGGGCTTACAATTGTGAGCTGCAAGCCTAAGGCTCGGGGCTTTTCGGGGGCACATTCGGGGCTTCAGCCACGTCTGGAGGAAAAAGACTGCGCTAAATTAGAACACAAGCTGCTAACACTCAAACATACAAAGTTCAAAGTGAATAATATAATAATAGTGTAGCGCTACTAAAAAGTGAAAATAAATCACAAAAAATAGAAAATAAATAACACATCTAAAAAAACCCCAAAAAACAATATAAATTGGCTATGCTGAAAATAACCCAGTGGGGGTGTGAGAAAGAATGTCCACAGAAAATCTTAAATGGTATATTCCTCTAGTGAGAGTAATCCCAATCGTGAGATAATCAGTGTAAGGCTTGTCTGTAGTCAACAACAGTGGAACTCAAGATATAAATGGGTACTCTTACCAGCTGTGATGGACCCCAAATGCCATACGACAGAGGGATCAGACAGGCTTGGGATCTCATATTATGTATATCAGATGTTGTTGTATTCATCAGATGTCGCTCAGATACTGGACACAGATGGAAGAACCCGTTCAACGTGGTATCCTCAGCTCCTGGACCGTGAAGGCTCCAAGTACTCCCCTGTTGAATAGCCGTCTTCAACGATGTTCCGTGAGGGCTCCAGGGAATGATCATGTAAAGCAGAAGGAAGGAGAAGGACTCCAATGGTGCAGGTCAAAAACCAATGAGGTTTATTAAGAATAAAAGTTCAGATGGTAAACACCAATCAATAAAAGTGATCACAGGAACAGGTAAAAAATTAAATAAAAGCAATGTGGGATACAAGAAATGCCACGTCTAGCCACCCCATCCTGACGCCCCTGCTGCTCAGTCCTTAAGCAAGATAGTATTTTTTTTATTTCCAGATATGATATTCCCTTCTAATAAGTCAGAAATTGCAGTCCGTCCATACAGGTCTAATATCTGTGGTGCAAATCTGTACTATTTTTTTTCATCTCCTAAAAAATATATGTTGCTTACTCTCTTCTACGGATGTTTTGGCCTATCCAGGCAAAGTTTAAAATGTGTGATGCAAATCTTTACAGTTTTTTGGTCTTCAATCTTAGGAGAAAGCTGAACTTACTTTTACCTGCTAACCACTCAGGCCAGCCAAGGTGTGTGGTGGTTGGCCAACTCTTCCTATTTCTACAATCATTTTTTTTTAGACATGAAATCTGCCTCCTGTCTCCCTCTAAAATAGCAGACCTAAAAAAATCTGTTTTTATTGTAGTCTTGTAAAAAAAAAAAAAAAAAAAACAACTTACATGGTGTGGAGTGTTTCCATAAAAATTTTTGGTTCTTGTCTGTGAGATGACAAAATTATTATTGTTTTTCACAATGACATATGGCTTATCTTTTCCTTTCATATAATGGACAAAAACAAATGCTTGTATAATGTTCAGTGAGTCATTGAGGTTGATTTACTAAAACTGGAGCGTGCAAAATCTGGTTCAGCTTTGCATAGAAACCAATCAGCTTCCAGGTTTTATTGTCAAAGCTTTATTGAACAAGCTGAAGTTTGAAGCTGATTGACTACCATGCACAGCTGCACCAGATTTTGTACTCTCAGGTTTTAGTAAATCAACCCCATTACATATTATTTTTGGTTGCTGTCACATTATAGTTGTTTCAGGGACAAAAACTGAATACTAACCAATGAAACCACAAAGCTCCTTATTCTCTCACTGGTTATCTCCTTCCTCGTTGGCTTACCTTTAAAGAGGAAGTAAACCCTGATGGGTTTTACTTCCTCTTTTGCTCCCTGCAAAGCCTGCAAATTAAAAGCATAATGGGCTAGTATGCATCGCATACTAGCCCATTATGTAACACTGCAAACGAATCCATCACTGTCCCCTGTGCAGGCTGCGTCCATCTTCGCCACTCTTCATTCCGGGGCCGTGGACTCCGGCTCTGTAACTGGCCGGAGCCACGTGACGTCACTCCCGCATGGGAGCTGTCAGGAAGAAACAGCATCATCGGTGCACTACAATTGGAATATCTCCTAAACGGCACACGTTTAGGAGATATTTCCAATACCTATAGGTATGCCTTATTCTAGGCTTACCTATAGTTAAAAGTAAGGAGGGAGGGTTTACAACCACTTTAAATAGGTTATCCCCCCTTCAGTCCATCATGAATGCTACTGCCAGACTCATCCACCTTACCAGCCGCTCAGTGTCTGCTACACCTCTCTGCCAATCCTTCCATTGGCTTCCACTCACCCAACAAATTAAATTCAAAATACTAACAATAACTTACAAAGCCATCCACAACTCTGCCCCCAGCTACATCACTAACCTAGTCTCAAAATACCAACCAAGGCATCCTCTTTGTTCCTCCCAACACCTTTTGTTCTCTAGCTCCCTCGTCACCTCCACCCATGCTCACCTTCAGGACTTCTCCCGAGCCTCTCCTATCTTTTAGAATTCCTTACCCCAATCTGTTCAACTATCTCCAACTCTATCCACTTATAGGCGATCCCTGAAAAAACGTTTCTCTTCAGAGAAGCCTATCCTGCCCCCACCTATCAACTGTACTTTCATTTCCTTCATCAGCTCATCCCCCACAGTCATTACCTTTTGTACCACGTGACCCTCCCTCTTAGATTGTAAGCTCTAATGAGCAGAGCCCTCTGATTCCTCCTATATTGAATTGTATTGGAATGCCCCGTACACACGGTCGGACATTGATCGGACATTTCGACAACAAAATCCTAGGATTTTTTCCAACGGATGTTGGCTCAAACTTGTCTTGCATACACATGGTCACACAAAGTTGTCGGAAAATCCGATCATTCTGAACGTGGTGACGTAAAACACGTACATCAGGACTATAAACGGGGCAGTAGCCAATAGCTTTCGTCTCTTAATTTATTCTGAGCATGTGTGGCACTTTGTGCATCGGATTTGTGTACACACAATCGGAATTTCCGACAACGGATTTTGTTGTCGGAAAATTTTATAGCCTGCTCTCAAATTTTGTGTGTCGGATAATCGGATGGAAAATGTGTGATGGAGCCTACACACGGTCGGAATTTCCGACAACAAGGTCCTATCACACATTTTCCGTCGGAAAATCCGACCGTGTGTACGGGGCATAATTGTACTGTCTGCTCTAATGCTGTAAAGTGCTGTGCAAACTGTTGGCACCATATAAATCCTGTATAATAATATTAAATACCCTCTCTCCCGTAGATTCCTGCCCCAGGTCCAGATCAATTTGTTTCCATACTCTCCAGCCACTGTGCATTATGTCTGGATATGGTCTCTGAAACATGGTTATTTTTGTATATGCTTTGAGATAGATTTTTTTATTGTCCATAATGATATACAAAAAAAAAAAAAACATTGTCTTTGAAAAAACGATGTAATACAAACTTTTTTTTTGTGAAGGTTAATCATATTGGGTTGCTGCTGCTGCTGTATGTAAGCCAATGAATAATGTAAAAGTAACCAAAATTATTACATATGATGTGCAGCCACGATACGGTGTCACTGATGCTGTTCCTGAAAATCTTAATTTTTTTTGTAAAAGGATTTAAGGCTTTTCCAAAACCTGTAAAATCTAAGGTTTGTATGTGTTGTCAAAGCTGCCTTTTTAAGTCTCCCTGTTAAATTATAATTTTTAAAAATTGTTTTTGCTTTGGTACATGTCACCCAGACCACTGTCCAGCTCACCCTTGCTCTTTGTTTAACAATAGATTTCCTATTAACATGGCCATTACTAATTTCTAAGATTTGGTTCATATTGGTTTCAGTGGGGTTCAGATTCAGGATCCAAACTTGAGAACCTTTGCCAAACCCTGAGTTGAACCAAAGCCAAGTATGTTCAGCTCATCCCTAGGCACTGGCTGCTAGGATAACCTAGGCTCCCCAACAACCAGTATCCCTGAGAGGGATGCTTTCACATTTAGTAACTGTAGCATATGGCTGATAAATGTTTTACTGCATGCTGCATCCAGAGACTTCACCCAACACCTGTTTAGTTCCTTCATTTGCTGAATTTCCGAGCCAGCAAAATTTACTCTGAATTTAGGTTCAGTCCAAACCAGGAGCCCTTTCCATATGTTTATGTTTTTTTTTCTGTTGAAGTTTCCTAAGATAAAAAATAAATACACCATGATGTCTACTTATAAATATTTTCACACAAGATTCACACAATTGTTACCCAATATTCACACGTATTTGTAATTGGCTTTGATTGGAAAATATGTAATTCCTGCCTGGAAGTTGCATGAATATTTTACAGTTACAATTTAAAACATCTATAAATAATAAGAATAAAGTAAAAAAAAAAAAAAAAAAAAGCTCTCTCTCTTTAAAAGTCTCTTTCAAGGTGCTATTCAGATAATATATTGTATAATAAAGTTAAAAATCCCCCCCACCCCCTCCGGCAAAAAGAATACATTAAAAACAAAGAAAATCATTTGGGTATATTTTGTTGTCTAGTGAGACTCTTTTTCCTACTAATAAAAACAAAATACCCCCTCATAAAAAAAATAAATAAAAAAAAAACACAAGAAAAAAGGCACCCACGCATTTTTTTTCATCACACATGCATGAGCACACACAATGTGACAAAAATAAATACCTAAAAAAATGGGGAATTGTGATTTTAATTTTGTGTATTTTTTTTAAATATTTTAGATGACATATATATATATGTGTGTGTGTGTGTGTGTGTGTGTGTGTGTGTGTGTGTATATATATATATATATATATATATATATATATATATATATATATATATATAATATTATATTGGTTGGACTGGACAAAGAAGTGGCTGTCATGCCACATTACTGGCATCTGTTGGATAATCTTAAGCCCGGGTTCACACTGCAACGGGCTGCGGATCGCACAGGAGCGCTGTGCGTCCCTGTTCCACGTTTCAGGGACGAATCAGGGCCGATTCTATGCCTGAATTCGGCCCTGAAATGCAGCAAAAGATGCACAGCGTTTTTGTGCAGTGCGCTCCGCAGCCGCCTCGGAGATATGTGAACCGGCTCCATTGGGAGCCGGTCACATTCTCCTGCTATGCGAATTAGATGTGCGGAAACGCACATCTAATTCGCATAGGTGTGAACCCGGGCTCAAGGTGCCATTAGGAAGATGTCATGGCAGCATTGGTGGATATATATGAAGGAGAAAGGATTAGAAGTTACAACCTTATGGAGGGGGGCCTGCAGTACAAAATATCTACTGATATAAAGTGCTCTATGTCGACCTTTAACTAGAGAGGCATGCTCCTGTGGTGAATGTCTGTCTGGGGACACTTGGCATTCTTTGGGCACATATGAAGATTTCTGCACATAGAGAATCCCTGTGAATCACATTTTATATACTGTATTTTGGACTTTATAGTTTATGAACATTTTGGACTATTTATGCGCTTCACTTTGTGGTGTGAATATTTATTTATATGTATTATTTATTTGCACATTTCATATTTTTTTTTTATGATTAAAACATAACGCTGCATTTAAATTTTTTTCTGGATTCACTTGTTTGCATTTTTTTTTTTATGTGGCAGTAGTGTGATATTTTTCCAGTTACACGCTAGTTATATTTGTTCAATTATAATTTTAGGTACATTATATTCTATATAGTGTATATAGATATAAACTATATTGTCAAACGTATTGGGACACCTGCCTTTACACGCACATGAACTTTAATGGCATCCCAGTCTTATGCTGGCCATACACTATACGAAAAATCGGCCGAACCCCTTTTCGAAAAACGAACGTTCGACCGTGACCGCAAACGATCGTGCCATCATATGATGACCGATAATCTGTTCAGTGGACATGAATAAATAATTTTGTGTTCGTTTTTTTACATATACTTAGTGCAGGCAGTTCGGACGGGAAACACATTAACCTTGCAATTTATCGTACGTTCGGCAGAAATTTTCCAAACATGCCGTTCGTTTTTTTTCCACAAAAACGTCACAAACGATTATCGATTTGTACCCACTAACTTGCCGAAAAACGAACGAAGTGTCCATACGAACGATTTTTCGGCCGATTTTTCGTATAGTGTATGGCCAGCATTAGTCCGTAGGGTTCAATATTGAGTTGGCCCCGCCCTTTGCAGCTATAACAACTTTAACTCTTCTGGAAAGACCGTTTACTACGTTTAGGAGTGTGTCTATGAGAACATTTGACCATTACATCAGGCACAGATGTTGGACGAGAGGACCTGACTCGCAATCTCCACTCTAATTCATCCCAAAGGTGTTCTATCGGGATGTGGTCAGGACTCTGTGCAGGTCAGTCAAGTTCCTCCACCCCAAACTCGCTCATTCATATCTTTATGGACCTTGCTTTGTGCACTGGTGTGCAGTCATGTTGGAACAGGAAGGGGCTTTCCCCAAACTGTCCCCATAATGTTGGGAGAATGAAATTGTCTAAAATGTCTTGGTATGCTGATTCCTTTAAGAGTTCTCTTCACTGGAACTAAGGGGTCAAGCCCAACCCCTGAAAAACAACCCCACACCATAATCCCCCCTCCACCAAATGATTTGGACCAGTGCACAAAGCAAGGTCCATAAAGACATGGATGAGTGAGTTTGGGGTGGAGGACCTTGACTGGCCTGCACAGAGTCCTGACCTCAACCCGATAGAACACTTTTAGGATGAATTAGAGAGGAGACTGGAAGCCAGGCCTTCTCATCCAACATCAGTGCCTGACCCTACAAATGCACTCCTGGAAGAATGGTCAAACATTCCCATAGACACACTCCTAAACCTTGTGGACAGCCTTCCCAGAAGAGTTGAAGTTTTTATAGCTGTAAAAGGGTGGGACAACTCAATATTGAACCCGTCGGACTAAGACTGGGATGTCATTAAAGTTCATATGCTTGTAAAGGCAGGTGTCCCTATACTTTTGACAATATTGTGTATATTATTGGGGTGTATTTCTCTATAGCTTGGAGTAAGGTTTGATTTTATTTAGGTTTTTTAAACTTTTCCCACATATACCTTACAAGTACTTTTTCTTCCTATTTTTGCCTTGCAATACTGATTGGTGAAATCAAAATAAAATGTTTGCAATTTCTCTGCAGAATTAAAATCTAAAATTTTGCAGCAAAATCAAGTACAACTAACTAACTTTTTCACTCGTTCTAATGCCCCGTACACACGGTCGGACATTGATCGGACATTCCGACAACAAAATCCTAGGATTTTTTCTGACGGATGTTGGCTCAAACTTGTCTTGCATACACACGGTCGCACAAAGTTGTCGGAAAATCCGATCGTTCTGAACGCGATGGCGTAAAACACGTACGTCGGGACTATAAACGGGGCAGTAGCCAATAGCTTTCATCTCTTTATTTATTCTGAGCATGCGTGGCACTTTGTCCCGTCGGATTTGTCTACACACGATCAGAATTTAAAGGATCGGATTTTGTTGTCGGAAAATTTTATAGCCTGCTCTCAAACTTTGTGTGTCGGAAATTCCGATGGAAAAAGTCTGATGGAGCCTACACACATGGTCGGAATATCCGACAACACGCTCCGATTGCACACATTCCGTCGGAAAGTCCGACCGTTTGTACAGGGCATTACAGATAACTGTTGCTGACTTGCTTTTGAAGGACTATCATGGCTGTGATTCATGGAAGTAAAGGGCCCTAAAAGGGGGACGATGTACAACACCATCCTGGCCGCCTTGGTGAACATGTGCAACACTGCCTATGCCTGGTCTCTGGGTGTCTGTAGTATGTTGTCTGCTGCTACCTGCCTTTTGAAGGTGGGCTCCTTTTTTATATGTTCATTAGCAGTGCTATGTCTTTGTTGCTTGCTCCCACTGCACCATGTCTGAGGCCTTGCAAACTATTCAAACCACGAGGATGTGGCACCCAATTAATGTCCCACTTCTAATCATCTGCTGCTTCCACAATGGGGCTTTTAGCAGTTCTATGCCTTATACTGGCTCTACTGGCCCATACCCTGCATGCCAGAGCCCCCCTGTGCCTTCGCTGCCATACAGGGGTCTATGCCTTCTGCCACCTCCTTTTTGATTTTTTGTCCTTCCATACTTGGCTGATCACCCACCACAAATTCCCTAGAGATCAGGAGACATTTTCGCCACTTACTGTCTGATAGGGTCTTCTCATCCATGTTCTAGATGTGCAACACAGTGTGCTCAAAGAGGAGGCAAGGTTCATTGCCACAAACATTCTGGGGTATGAGGCCCGGCCCTAATCATCCTGGAAGTTGTGCCATAGCAGAAGTGGAACTCTGGCTCCTACATGCATCCAATAAGGACTGGGAAAAGGTAGCCTATATCACCCAGTCTATTCTGAACCTGATGTAGAGCAATTGGTCTGGTGCCACATGCCACTATTATCCCCATGATTGACTAATAAACTATTTAGCTTGGAAAACAAGGTTGCATGCTCTGTTTTTATACCTTACATCTGTTGATTTATGTTCAGCCCCTTGCCTTTTCCCAATCTTAGGCTCGCCAACATCTACATTTTCCAAGTTTTGCCATGAATTCTTACCCACAGAGGAAACAAATGAAGACTGGTCTATAATTAGAGGGGATCTTTCACTTATTGGTTTCAAGAGGTGACTATGTGGGAGGTTATGGAGATTGCAATGAAACAGGAATATTTTTTATTTTAGGTACTATTTTTAAGACAAATTTGCTTCAGCAAGGTTGAAACTGGACATGCCACCAAATTTGCCAGAACCAATAAACTCCTCTTTTGTTCTTGGGAAGTTAATGAGCCAAATCTTGACCCTGTATATACGGAAACATATTTAGAAAGTAATTTCTGAAACGTCTGTTCCAACGCAAGGGGTTAGAACTTCTGTCAGGTTTTCTTTTCAAAATGTTTTATAAATTTTAAATTCAATACAAAATATGCAGAGTTAGTGTCCAGAGCATCATCACAAACAGCTGACAATAAACCAGCACATGAAAAATAATGGAGTTATATTCATAAGTTACTGACAAACATTATATATCTGAAGTGGTTGTATCTCCAATTACCAATAAAAGCCTGAACCTAACAACAAAACTGAATCCACAATCAAGTATTGTGTGTGTATTATTTGTACCATAATTCCCAACATTATTGGACTGTTATTCCCATATCCAAGACATCCTCTGGTACTGAAAGGTCCAACACTGCACAAAGTAATGAAGATGTTACAAAAAGAAAAAGGAGGTAAAGAGAAGAGGAGGAAGAAAAGTAAGGCCTGAATAGGAAACACCATGCCAGCTTGCCTGCCTGGCCCAACCCAGGCCTCTCCCCTGCAACACCCAAAATGAGAAATTCCAGTTAAAGGTGTTCCTACCCCAAGAAGACTCAAGCCTGAAATTGAATATACCCTATATTACCAAAAGTATTGGGACGCCTGCCTTTACATGCACATGAACTTTAATGGCATCCCAGTCATAGTCTGTAGGGTCCAATATTAAGTTAGTCCACCATTTGCAGCTATACCAGCTTCAACTCTTCTGGGAAGGCTGTCCACAGGGTTTAGGAGTGTGTCTATAAGAATGTTTGACCATTCTTCCATTAGCGCATTTCTGAGGTCAGGCACTCATGTGGACGACAAATTAAATAAAAGATAACTACCCGTATTTATCGGCGTATAACACGCACAGGCGTATAACACGCACATTCATTTTAAGAGGGAAGTTTCAGGAAAAAAACTAAAATTTTAAATAAGGAACTTTGGAGCAAAATAAGGGTTAGTGCCCATCTGCAGCCTCACCATTGCCATCAATGCAGCCTGATCAATGCCCACCTGCAGCCTCATAAGTGCCATCAATGCAGCCTCATCAATTCACATCAATACAGCCTCACCATTGCCTTCAATGCAGCAGTCTCACCATTGCCATCAGTGCAGCCTGATTGACGTCCACCTGCAGCCTAGAGGGGTCAGGGAGGGGGCGAGACGAGTGCCGACAGATTACATACAAAGAGAATCTCCTATGATAGACAGAACAGTGGTCCAATGGCGGCACAGGAGACAGGACTTCCTATTACAGAGGCTGCCAAATAAACAGGAGATTCTCGCTGTATGTAATCTGACAGCGCTCGTCCGGCCCCCCTCCTTGTCCCCTCTGAGGCAGCTAAAATTGAAGTATTGGCGTATAACACGCACACGCTATTTGCACCCGATTTTTATGGTAAAAAAGTGAGTGTTATACGCCAATAAATACAGTACTCACAAGAGCCCGGGGTTCTGATGAAGAAAGGTAACCTTCAAAACGCGTCAGTTGGCAGGGACCTTGATGAGGTCCTCCTTGAGCTGGTGGCTGTGGCATAGTTGGTAGATTGCAGCCACTTGCAGTGGTGTGATGAGCAAGTTTACTACCTACACTTGTGAGTAATTATATTTTATTTTATTTGTCTGCAATAAATCTATGTTGGATAATGCAATAGGCTAGTGCACCCTCTGTTTTTATCTATTTTATACAGTGTTCTGAGGACAACCCCAGTCCTAGAGGGCTGCAAGGCTGTGCAATAATATCTACCTGTAACCGTTAAGTCCTCTTCCGATTTTTACCATCACACCAATGCCCAGGAGAATTTTGTTGCTACTGATGTAGACAAGAAGGCCTGGCTCGCAGTCTCCACTCTAAGGCTTCATGCACACTGGACTTTAAAAACGTAGATTCTACAGGCGTTTGATGTTTTTTTCTCCTGCCTCTAGAAGCACTTTTGTGTTCTATGCGGCTCCCGTATTGGCACACGCTGGGGGAAGAAACGGCACAGAGGTCCATTTCTTCACAGCGCATGCGCCGATTACATCATCGGTGCACTACAAGTGAAATATCTCCCAAATGGCGCATGTTTAGGAGATATTTCCACTACCTATAGGTAAGTCTTATTCTAGGCTTACCTATAGGTAAAACACACAAGAGGGTTTACAACCACTCTAATGCCCCGTACACACGGTCAGATTTTCCGACGGAAAATGTGTGATAGGACCTTGTTGTCGGAAATTCTGACCGTGTGCAGGCTCCATCACACATTTTCCATCAGATTTTCCAACCCACAAAGTTTGAGAGCAGGATATAAAATTTTCCGACAACAACCTCAAATTTGCTTATTATATGCGAATATCCCTGACACACCATCCCCATGTATTAGATTGATTCATTCCTTATTCACTTCCATTCAATGGATGATTGCTCTCAACTGGAAATCTAGTAACTTACCTTGGTCACAGGTTTTGACTAGGATGGAATTACTCAAGCTATCTGAAAGAATTCACCATACTCCACACGATAGTATGCACATCTTTAATGCTAAATGGTTGTATTGGTCTGACAATTAATCATTATACCAATGAGATATATAGATCTCTCACCAACTCCATAATACACACACACCTAAACTCATTTCTGTCTACTTGGTGACTATACTCTACACATTTGTAACAGTCTGCCACACTCGTTTTTCATCGGAACTCTCACCCCCTAATGTTTGTTTAATATCTCTGCTTATCGAACATCTTTAAGAATATGTTCATTACTATAATGCTTAATTCTGTAACCCTATTTTATACTGAACTCAATGTTATGTAACCTTTTTATTAATCTTCCTAATAAAAACTTTTGTAAACAAAATTTTCCGACAACAAAATCCGACCAACCAATAGTAAGACGGTTCCTCCCATATAACTCCTCCTATACAGGAAGTGCCTCAGCTTTTTCGCCAGTGTCTTGAAGGTGATGGTCATGGCTGTTGAAGCTCTTCAGTTTCTTCAAAAGAATGTCCCACTGAGGACGTTATAATCGGATCCATTCGGATGGCTTACTAAGCTAAAGTGGATGGTACCCGAACCTCGGTTCAAGAACGAGGTATTGCTTGTAATGTGTCCTATATAGGCGCTGGACCCTTGTTAAAATTGGTATTCCTGATCAACTTTGCCCAAGGAAACCACAAAGGGTGCTTTACAGGTCCAGGGGTGTGGACCCCAATATATGGGGGACCCGGTCCCTGAAGGTCCTTAGAGGTGCTACCCACCGTGATGGGGGAAGATTGGGCCTGGCAAGACAGGCCCTGCTGCTTGGGATGATGAGTACTCCCCTTTGGGTTATATATGTGTATGTATTTCCAATTTTTTGTAAACTGCCAGAGTAAGCCTTGATCCTGTGTCCGGGGTTACAGAGGGCCGGTTGGCACGCATTTTTTAAATTTGGTGTGCGAGTGCGCATGCGCACACCACCGGTGTGCACATGCGCCGCTACTGTCCACGTCACAGCGCCGCGTGCATCGGGATGGCGCATGCGCCATGCGGTAGGCGGGTCGCCGGCCGCTGATGCGCGTGCTCGCTCTCATGCTAGGACTTATAGGCATGGTGCTTCTGGCGTGCGCATGGATGAATGGTGGGCACGTGAGTCTGGTGGTCTTGGACACAACAGTGACAGGTTAAAGACTGGTTGTAGTTTGTGGGGAGTACTCCTTGGTTATTTCTCGTGTGTAAGCAATGTCTTCCAGAAAACGAGGGAACAAGGCAAGCCCAGGGGTAAGAGTCCCTCCACAAAAAACAGGAGACCAACCCCATGCTGATGCAGCCTCAGTCTCTACTGAAGGACCTGCGGCTTCTGACCTGGCTGAGCCATTGCACTTGTCAGGCATAGTGGCCACTACCAATGTACCTGCCTCGGCTTATGTTACAAAGGATGATTTGGCATCTGCCTTAGCGGGCCTTGAAGGCAAAATAGCTGGCATGATTGCCTCTGTAACACAGAGGGGAAGGAAGAGTAATAGATCTCCCTCCCCTGAGCCTGGACCAAGTGGAGAGTCACTAGACCCCCAGGACTCTTATAGCCAGATGTGTCCAGGTGACCTGGAACCAGAATGAGCAGAGGATCCGGAGGAGGTGGTCATAAAGGACCAAGAGGTAGGAGAGGCTGAAGATTCCTCGGCTGAGGACTCTGGCTCTGAAGAGACAATTTCAGCCTCCCATTCCCAGAAATTGTTTATCCAATCTCAGATGGAGATGGTACGAATTGGGTTTAAGTTACCCCCGGTTCAGGAGTCTGCACTCTCCTGTTCTACTCTGGGATCTTTGTGACCTAAACTAATTTCCCAAGCTTTTCCCTTGCATCCGTTACTGGAGCAGGTGGTTTATGCGGACTGGGAGCATCCTGACAGGATATTCTTACCTCCCAAAAGGTTTTCTGTTTTATACCCTATGGAGGAGAAGTTTAGGAAGAAATGGAGCACACCTTTGGTAGATGCTGCCATATCTTCTGTGAATAAAAATTTAACCTGTCCAGTAGATAATGCCCAGGTTTTCAAGGATCCGGCTGATAAAAATCTAGAGTCCTTATTAAAGGCCTCTTCTCGGTTGCCAGTGCAGCAGTTCAGCCTGCTATTGCAGCTATTGGGATTTGTCAATCCCTAAAGGATCACTTTAAGAGGATAGTAAAGAACATACCTTGCCAGGAGGAATCTGCTGAGGGGCTATCAGAGATCCATCATGCCTTGTGTTTTGCGGTAGACGCTTTAAAAGACTCAATCCAACAGATGTCTCGTTTTGCATTACTATTAGTTCATATGAGCCGAGTATTGTGGCTAAAGAACTGGTCTGCTGAGACGCCATGCAAAAGGCTACTTGCTGCTTTTCCATTTCATGGAGAGTGCCTGTTTGGCGAAGATCTGGATAAATATATCCAAAAGATCTCTGGAGGAAATAGCGCTCTGTTTCATATTAAAAAGAAGGGGAAGCAGCCCTCTTATAAAATTCCTAATCCCCCAGGGCCTGGTGCCTCTTCCCCTAAGCGGTATCGACGGCCTCAGCCGTCTGGGTTTAAAAGACCACAGGGTCAGAAAAAACCCTGGACCCAAAAGCCACCCAAGCCCAACTCCAAGTCTACCTTGTGAAGGGGCGCCCCCGCTTTTATGGGTGGGGGGCAGGCTTCGGCTGTTTGGGGAGGCCTGGGAAGAACTGGTTCAAGACAGATGGGTCATTTCCACTGTAAAAAACGGTTACAGAATAGAGTTCCGGGAGGTTCTCCCGAACCGCTTTCTACACTCAAGGGTCCCGGCGGATCCAGAGAAAAGAAGATGCCTATTCCTAGCTTTACACCATCTGCTGATGCAGGGAGTAATTGTAAAGGTCCCGCACGAGGAAAGATTCAAGGGGTTTTACTCAAACCTATTCACCGTGCCGAAACCAAATGGGGAAGTAAGGCCCATTTTGGACCTCAAGGCTCTCAACTTCTTTGTAGACGTCCGATCTTTCCGCATGGAGTCGGTTCGGTCAGTAATAAGGTCCCTGAGAAAGGGAGACTATTTAGCATCCATAGATATCAAGGATGCATACCTTCATGTGCCGATCTTCGGTCCACACCAAAGGTTCTTACGCTTTGCTGTAGAGGGCAGTCATTTCCAGTTTGTGGCACTGCCTTTCGGTCTAGCCACGGCCCACAGGGTCTTCACAAAGATTCTGGCCCCAGTGTTGGCTTCCCTAAGATCTCAAGGAGTCTCCATAATAGGATATCTTGACGATCTACTTCTAAGGGAATGCTCTCGCCCTATACTAGTTCTAAACATGTCAAGAACAGTACGGGTCTTACAACTCCTAAGTTGGGTACTAAATTTGGACAAGTCAGCTCTTTGTCCGACCCAAGCCTTGGTGTATCTGGGTCTGGTCTTGGACACCGCCCAAGAAAGAGTGTTTCTTCCGCTCTTAAAGGTCACCTCCATAGTGGAACTTGTACAGAAGGTGAAAAAAGAACCAACACCTTCTGTTCGGCTGTGCATGAGGTTATTGGGCAAGATGGTGTCATCTTTCAGCGCAGTGCCATATGCACAGTTCCACTCCAGAGTGTTCCAGAACAGTATCCTGAAAGCCTGGGACAAGTCTGTTCGAACCTTAGATCAACCTATGGTGCTATCTCCAAAGGTTCTATGGAACCTCTCTTGGTGGTTAAGAACCAGCAACTTAAGAAGAGGGAAGTCTTTCCCACCAGTGGCCTGGAAAGTGGTAACCACGGATGTCAGTCTTCTCGGCTGGGGAGCAGTCCTAGAGGAAGCATTTGTTCAGGGAGTGTGGACCCAGACAGAAAGGACTCTGCCCATCAATCTATTGGAGATCCGGGCAGCTCGTCTGGCCCTGCAATTCTGGACTTCCAGATTGCGAGGTTTTCCTGTCAGAGTTCAGTCCGACAACTCCACAGTAGTGGCGTATATCAACCACGAGGGAGGTACCAGGAGTCGGGCAGCCCAAGGAGAGGTAAATCATATATTAACCTGGGCAGAAAAACATGTGCCGTCGGCAGTGTTTATCCCGGGGGTGGACAATTGGCAGGCGGATTTCCTGAGTCACCAGAAATTGTTATCAGGGGAATGGTCCCTGCATCCCGAGGTTTTTCTACAGATCTGCCAATACTGGGGGACCCCAGATGTGGATCTGCTGGCATCCATATTTAATGCCATGGTACGCGGAGATTGTGAAATTGGCAGTAGGGGACCCGTTGGTCCTTCCTTGCTGCCCAGACCTGTTGTCTCAAGGGCCCATATTCCATCCTTCTTTACGGTTGCTGAATTTGATGGCCTGGCTATTAAGACCAGACTATTGAAAGATCGTGGTATTATGGGTTCAGTCTTGTCCACTTTGATAAATGCTAGAAAGTCAGTTTCTAGAGCTATCTATTACAGAGTATGGAAGTCATACATTTCTTGGTGTGAGAAAAGGAAATGGAACCCTCGTAGCTATACGATTGGAAGAGTTCTCGCCTTTCTCCAAACAGGAGTAGACTTGCAGCTCACTTTAGAGACAATTAAGGGACAGATTTTGGCCTTATCGTTTTTTTTCCAGAGACCAATTGCATCCCATTCTCTGGTGCAAACCTTTGTCAAGGGAGTAACGCACCTGAGGCCACCGCTTAAACCACTTTATGTCCTTGGGACCTAAATTTGGTACTTTCAGCCTTACAGAGTCAGCCCTTTGAAGGCTGAATATTAGGCATATTCCTTTTGTCCTATTGACCAGGAAATTAATTTCCCTAGTGGCTATAACATCGGCTAAAAGGGTGTCAGAATTGGCCGCCCTTTCTTGCAAGGAACCTTTTATGGTTCTTCATCAGGACAGAGTGGTCATGCGTCCTCGTCCGGATTTTCCACCGAAGGTAGTTTCCAAATTTCATTTGAATCAGGATATCATTTTACCTTCCTTTTTTCCAAACCCTAAAACTAGAAGAAAGATTGCTTCACTCACTGGATGTGGTTTACTTGGAAATGTCAGCTCCCTTTCGGAAAACTGACTGCTTTTTTGTCTTGCCTAAAGGTTCTAAAAGAGGACATCCGGCAACAAGTTTATCTATATCCAGATGGATTCGCCAGACTATTGTCCAGGCATATGGATTAAAGCGCAGGGTCCCACCCCGGGATTTAAGAGCACATTCCACTAGAGGGGTTAGTGCATTATGGGCAGTACACCAGCAGGTGTCTATGACTCAGGTTTGCAAAGCAGCAGTTTGGTCTTAAGTTCATACGTTCACCAGGTTTTACCAGGTGGATGTGAGATCTCAAAATGAGACTGTTTTTGGCCACAGCGTGTTGCAGGCTGCTTTATAATCTCAGGCCCATTGGGCTTAGGGATAATGTGTCCCCCCCCCCCTCAAATGCATTGCTTTAGGACATCCCACATAGTCATTATTATGGTGCTCTGTGTCAGATGATGTACGATAAAGAAAAACGGATTTTTAAAACAGCTTACCTGTAAAATCCTTTTCTTGGAGTACATCCCGGCACACAGATGTCCCTCCCCTCTTTCTGGGATCGTCCTTGCTTGCTACAAAACTGAGGCACTTCCTGTATAGGAGGGGTTATATGGGAGGAACCGTCTTGCTATTGGTTGCCAGTGTCCAATCACCTAAAGGTAAGCGTATAACCCACATAGTCATTATTATGGTGCTCTGTGTCCCATGATGTACTCCAAGAAAAGGATTTTACAGGTAAGCTGTTTTAAAAATCCGTTTTTTTTGTACAGTATATATAATTGTTAAATTCTGTGTTTTAGTGCTTTGTGCCTGTTGAAGAATCCTCCTCCCCCCTCCCCATATCATAGTCCATTATGACTTGATAAAAAAAAATGTTCTTTAGCAAGGAACATACATTCCACATTAATATTTCTGCTACCAAAATTAGTGTGTGCTGTAAATTGCCTCAAGCATTGTTCCTGTTTCTACTAGCTGGAAGCTGCCATTTTGCTGACACCCAGAGCCACTGAGCAGCAGTAAATCTTGAGGCTGTCAGCAGATCGGCCTCTACATTTTCGGCACAGTGGCAAAAAATTTGAGAGCAACTGAGCATTTAGTGGAACAGTGTATTGCTAGATTGTACACAATATAGGCATGCATTCTTAATGTTTTACACGCTGTAGCTATACCTGCAAAGGGGGCCAGCCTGAAGTGATCTAGCAGGACTTCATTTTCTCTTTAATTAATTAGGTTTGGGATTATAAGTAAATTGGTGGTGTGATGAACTAGGAGCGCAGAGAGTGTCACATACCTGAGAGGAGACTGAAATGACGAGGTCGACCTCTCTTGTATCTCAAGCCCAGGCCCCACTAAGAGTGAAACAGGGGGCACAGAAGGAAAGGAGGAACACGAGTGTCTGTAGATGTAGATCGAGGGACTTGCAGCAGGGGATGTGGTTCCAAGGAAACAGGAGAACCATCAGGTCAGGGATGGTAGCTGTACACAATAGTTCAGTTGAGGTTAAGGAAGCACTCCACTTGCACTGCTGGGCCAGGATGTGTGGCTGGTCAGAGCTCTCAGCAGACTTGCAGCAGGAACAAACAGCGGGTCACAGAACTGCAACAGCAGACATCTAGGCAGACACTCAAATGAGTCAGGAAGCCAGGATAAAAGACAGAAGCGTGGTAACAAGATTAGCCAGGGTCATCAACAGGCAGGTAGCGAGGTACCAAATCAGGAGCAGAGCCGAGTCAGGAACTAGCGACAAGACAGAAGAAGGATCAAAGATGAGATCAGGAGTATGCCGGGTCAGCAACCAAGGGAACACACTGGAAGTACACAGGACACAGGAAACAGCTGAAGACCAGTCAGCATTAGAGCACAGGCAGACGTATCCTTAAATAGTCCATCTGGCACCAACATGCACGTTGACGCATGCACATTTCTATTAGCCAAACGTCTCACAGGAATTCCCTGACGGAGAGACAGCACACAAAAGCAAATTACACAGAATCCAAAGTGTAGGCATTTATTGGGGACCTTGGGTACACAGGAGGGGTAGCAATAAGGAACAGCACAGAGAAATGGTCCACAGGGCAGCAGTAGGGCACAGCAAGGGTACCCCATCCACAGAGTAGCAATATGGCACAGCAAAGTGGAAATAATCTACAAGGCAGTAATATGACACAGCAGGGCTTAACAGTCCATGGAGTATGGCAATATGGCACAGCAAGGTGGGATAGTCCACAGAGCAGCAACATGGCACAAATAGGGAAAATGACCCTCAGGGCAGTTATTTGGCACAACAAGGGGCAATAGCCCACAACATGGCAATATGGCACAGCAAAGGGAGATATTGCACAGGGCAGCAACATGGAACAGGAAAAGGGGGAATGATCCTCAGGACAGAAATATGACACAGCAATATTTAACAGTCCATGGAGTGGCAATATGGCACAGCAAAGGGCAATACAGAAAGGTTCATGCGCTCAGGCAAAAGACACCTGACAGTCCCAGGCAGCCTGTGAGGTGGTCTGGGTGATAGAAGACTAGTCCAGGATAGTCCATGAAGGCATGTGAGAGAAAGAGAAGCAGAATGTTCAGGCAGAGAGGCAGCTGTAAAAGGAGAGGCACAGAGGCTCCTGGAGGTTCTCACAGGCACAGGTAGCCTTCAGGGGGACTGCCAATAACTGTCTGACTACTGGTTATCCTCCCTCAGGTACATATACCTGAGTCAGGGCATGATCCCACGATCCAGGCAACCCAATGCTTTGCATCAGATTGCTGTGACAACAGGCACGGCCCCCTTCCCACACAACCACATTAGGAGCACAGCTGGAGCCAAGCACTTTGTCTCCAGCAGTGCACACCACACGAAGGGCATGCTGTGTAAGATAGGCCCTGGAACCTAGGTGAAGGTAGTCTGCATCCAGCATGGGGGAGTCCACACACCGGCTGCAGCATGGGTTCTGATAGCATTGCTGGAGCATTTATTCTGCTGTAATGCCGGGTCATGCTAGTGCACTTCCTTCATTTCAGTGACAATACCCAGTGCCCTCCCCAAGATCATCCAAACTATTACAAATTATACAAAATTTGCTCACTACTTAATTTTTTTCGACAGAGAATTGCTGAACTTTAGGTTCCTGACCAAAACATATGTGTGCATGGGGGGCATGTTGCGCTAAGAGATGGTTGCTCACTGAGTGCGCTCTGCTCTTCGGCTGAGCAGCACACCTGACATGGGCTGACTGCAGCTTCCATCACCACCAGAAACCCCACAATCCCCCTCCACAGAAGCTGGACGTATTCATCCCAATGCTGCCACAGAGGCTACAACAAAATGGCGGTGGCTGCTATCATTTACAGCCTGCCGGCCACAACTCAGGGACGCATGCAGCTACATTGCTGGAGCAGGGAGAAGCAGCTCCCTTTCATCCAGAGGAATCCTCAGGGGCTGGAGCCTTCACACTATGCACCAGAAGCCTGGTCATGTCCAGGCCCTACATGAAAGCTGTTGGTGGGCCTTCTCTGCCAGACATGGAGGTAGGCAATACACAGACAGGGCTCATACCTCCCCCAGAGTGCCCTAATCCCATTGCTTCTTTCCCTACTATGAGCCAGCCTGTATGTGATTCTACCCTTAAGGATATGCTCCTGTCACTACGGGCCTCCAAACAGTCAAATATGCTATCCTACATACATGGCTTCAAGCAGATCCCAAAGTTGTAGGCGAGCAGGTCGGTCAGATTGAGAACAGGATGGAGGGGTATGCTTCTTCATTTAACTCACTAGTGGATGCGCATGAAGCACACAGAGACAAATTGCACTGGCTCGAGGCAAAAGTGTCAGGCCCGGAAGACAGGTCCAACCACAACAATATTAAAATCTGAGGCATCCCTGAAACAATCTCACACGCCCAATTGGCTCATTATGCACATGATCTGTTCAAGTGTGGTGTGCCCTCCTTGACGCTCTCACCATGTATAGGATCTATCGGATCCCTACAACAGCTCATCTTCCCCAGTCAATCCCTGGGATGTATTGCTGTGGATCCGCTTTTACCAGGCCGAGGAGAAGATCCTCTCAACCTTCAGGTGCATGAATCCACTGCTGAGCCAATACTCCGAATTGCAGCTTCTACCTGACCTGTCCCAGTTCACCTTGCTGAGATGCAAGAATCTCTCAACAGTGAGTGACTAAAGCCCTCAGGAACCACAAGATTATTTGTCATTGGCACTGACCTTGCTCCCTCATAGTGACCCACAATGGAGTAATTTTGATGGGGACAACTCTGGATCAGGAGCTCCAACTTCTCAAACAATGGAACATCATTCCAGAATCTCCATCATCTCCAGCTGATTCTACTGACCCTAACATCTCCTGACAGGTTTGGCAAGAGGCCTCTCACAAGTGATCCTCCAAGCAACATCACGTTGGTGGGTCCTAAATGACCAAGTTAAAGCTCATGCCTACGCTGTGTCCAGCCAGGAGTATGCTAACTAATGTTTGTTTTTTCCCCCATTTGACCTGAACGTGGTTTGTTCCCAAACCCTTCTCTATGTTTCTCACAGTTTCTACATTAGTCTCATCAGCCCTGGCACAGCATTCCATTATGAGGAAAGATTGCGAGCACTGAACTTATTCTCTCTGGAGAAGAGACGCTTGAGAGGGAATATGATTTCAATATGCAAATACCATACTGGTGACCCTACAATAGAAATAAAACTTTTTTGCAGAAGAGAGTTTAACAAGACTCGCGGCCACTCTTTAAAATTAGAAGAAAAGAGGTTTAACCTTAAACTACGTAGAAGGTTCTTTACTGTAAGAGCTGCAAGGATGTGGAATTCCCTTCCACAGGTGGTGATCTCAGCGGGGAGTATCGATAGCTTCAAGAAACTATTAGATAAGCACCTGAATGACCGCAACATGCAGGGATATACAATGTAATACTGACACATAATCACACACATAGGTTGGACTTGATGGACTTGTGTCTTTTTTCAACCCTACCTACTATGTAACTATGTACTTTATACCTATCTCCAGCTGAAGCTTCTTCTACTGTGGGTCACCAGTCTTCCTGCACCTGCTATCAGCCACTGCCCATTGCTGCCTGCTGTCTACCAGTCCAGGGTCTGCTTTTCCTGCTAACCTCTGCTGTTCCAGCTATACAACCAGCTCTGGTGGCTCACCTGCTATGCATCACCACTACCAGCAGAAGACTACAGAGGGACTCATACCTCAGCACACTCTTGCGGCCACTGTCACAGGGCTGTACAAGAGGCCTCCCTCTGCACGCCAGTCTCAGCCACAAGGTGCGTGACAATGTTCCTCCTCCTTTCTCAAACTTAGACTGGAATTGAAGTCTATTTGAACAATTTGACAAATCTGCAAGGGTGCTTGAAATGAAGCATTACGCCAGCAGTAATAGAGCAGGTAAATTGTTAGCCCATCAGGCTAAAACCAAAATTTCCCACCTCATCCATCCTGACACCAACCACAATATAAATAATCGATAGGATATTGCTAACACCTTCGCCAATTTCTACAGCTCCTTGTGTAATCTGACGGATGATCCTCATACTCTACAACCCACCCTTAAGGCTATAGACAGTTTCTTAGCTCAGCTACAGCTCCCTAACCTGTATGATGTCCACCTCTCTCTAAACTCAATGGCCCATTTACTGAGGATGAAATTATCAAAACTATTAATTCACTACCAGGTGGGAAGGCCCCAGGCCCTGACAGCTTCACAAATGACTATTACAAGATATTTAAAAATGTATTGGCACCTCACCTACAAAATATCTTTCAGTTAGCTGTCACACAGGCTTCTTTCCCCCCTGAGATGTTGAAGGTATATGTGGCTACTATACCTAAACCAGGCAAAGAACCAACATCCCCCGCAAATTTTAGGCTGATAGCTCTGCTTAATTCTGATGTCAAGATTTACACACAAAAAAAAGAATTTTAAAGGGAACAGATTTACACAAAACTTTTGGTGGGGCGTTTATTTGACATTTTCCCAGAATTGATCAAATCTGACCAGTTTACTAAAGGGAGACAGGCCTTCAATGCTATTTGGATTATTGCCCATCTCCTTCATCATGCTGCGTCCAGTCGAACACCTTCTTTGTTCCTTTCTTTGGATGCGGAAAAAGGCGTTTGACAGGATACATTAGGGCTATATGGAGTCATTGGTGAAGTTCTGTTTTTGGGGAACCATTCTCTCTGCCATTTGGGACCTCTACTCCTGCCCTTCAACACAAGTTTCCAACCTCCTGTCCAAAACCTTTAACATTACAAATGGTACCCATCAGGGTTGCCCCCTCTCACCCTCTGTAAATAATCTCCTAATCAAAACCTTAGCTGAAGCTGTTCATTCCCACCCTCACCATGGCCAGTCCACTCACACAAATAATTTATTTGCGGATGACATAATTCTTCTGCTTACATTTCCAACTACCTCACTGTACCATGCTCACCAGTTTCTCTCACAGTTCAGTGCTATCTCCTATTACAAGGTGAACTGCTCTAAATCCCTAATATTAGGCTTGATCATTCCTAAGGAGCAAAAACACTCCTTGCAAAGTTCATTTCCATACCTCTGGAGTTCTCAAGGTGTCCCATATCTAGGGATCACGCGTACAGCCCAATTAGCTGCTGGGAACTTTGACTCCCGGCATGAAAAGCTAACCCAAGCTCAGATACACTCCCTTTTCAGAACCTTAGCAGTCCCACATTCAGAAAAACGGCTACTTATATTTACCATCTCAAGATATTTGTCTGTTAAGCTATGTTAATTTTGGCAGCAAATTTTGATTTAGTTTTAGTCTTAGTCTTTTGACTAAAATGCCATTTTAGTTATATTCCCATTTTAGTCGTTTGCAATTGTTTTAGTTTTAGTCATATTTATTAGACTTAAACCTCCAGTACATTTTAGCCGACTAAAATGGCCTACATTTTAGTCCACTAAAATCTCCAGTGCATTTTAGTCCACTAAAATCAAATGGTTTTTGTTAAATTGTAATGCATTATTTAAACATTACAATTTCCAAACTAACTTCATACTCCTGGAAACAAATAGAATATAATAGAATAACATAGAAAGAATATAACCATCTTCTGAAATTTGAATTTCAAATAGAATAAATTAGAATTTGAATGCATAATAGAAAAAAAAGAAGAATAGAATAGACTATAATAGAATAGAAAAGAAAAGAATTAAAAAAAAACACACAATAGAATAGAAAGGATATAACCATTTCCCAAAATTCTAATATAATCAATTTGAATTTGAATGGAAAATAACAGAATAGTAAAGAAAAAAAATCAGAATAGAATAGTATAGAAAAAATCTAACCATCTTCCGAAATTCGAATTTCGAATAGAATACATTTGAATTAAAAAGAATAGAATATAAAATATTTGAATATAAAATAATAGAATAGACTAAACAAATAGAAAAAGAATACAATTAAAAAAACACTAGAATAGAATAGGATATAACCATTTCCCAAAATTCAAATTGAATCAATTTGAATACGAAAATAATAGATTAGAATAGGAAGATGGTTATATTCATTCTATTCTGTTCTATTCTAGTCTGTTGTTTGTTTTCTATACTATTTTGTTATTTTTTATTCTATTTTGCTCTATTCTTTTCTATTCTATTCAAATTCAGATTGATTCTATTTGAATTTTGGAAAATGGTTATATTATTTCTATTTTATTGTTTGAATTCCATTCTTTTATATTCTATTAAAATTTCAGAAGATGGTTATAATGTTTCTATTTAATTCTATTCATGTTTTAGTCTATTCTATTCCTTTTATTTCCATTCTATTCTGTTCTTTTATTTTCTATACTATTTTGTTCTGTTTTGCTCTATTATATTCTTCTTTATTCTATTCCTTTCATTTCTATTCTATTTTATTCTCTTTGGAAATCGGAAAACTATTCAAATTTAAAAACTATTTATTATTTATTATACTATGAAGAAACATAACATAAAGGAAACTAAGAAGAGGATCCAATGGAAGATCCATGAGCAGATTGGACTGCTGAGAGAAGCAGAGGGGGAAGAGGGAGGTGAACATCACATTCCCTTAGCCGGGGGGAACAAGAACGTGTTAAAGTGGGGGTTCACCTACACCGCCAAAAAAAAAAATATTAAAAGCCAGCAGCTACAAATACTGCAGCTGCTGACTTTTAATACATGGCCACTTACCTGTCCCAGGGTCCAGCGATGTTGGCAGGGGACGCAGAGAACCCGCTCGGTTCTCGGCAGCTGCCGCCGCCATCCTAGGTGAGGGAATCAGGAAGTGAAGCGTTGCGGCTTCACTTCCCGGTTCCCTACTGCGCATGCGCAAGTCGCGCTGCGCGCCCCAAGTGGTCCCCGCTCTCTCCTGGGAGCTGTGTGTTCCCAGTAGACAGCGCGGTGGGGACGGGAAGAGGCGTAGACTCCCATGGGAGTCTATGCCGGAAGTGGGTGCAAATACCTGTCTTAGACAGGTATCTGCACCCCCCTCCCCCTGAAAGGTGCCAAATGTGACACCGGAGGGGGGGAGGGTTCCGAAAAGCGGAAGTTCCATTTTTGTGTGGAACTCCGCTTTAAGTAATTTGTGAAGATGGCCCCCTCCATTAGTGTATTTCTTAGGAAATCACTTATGTGATTCTACGTGCCACTCAGTTTCCATTGCTGACAGTTGAGGGACTGGTGGAGCAGGATTGGCCATATCTGGTAGTATACCCCAGAGGCGGAAAGCCATTGGTGTGGTGGTGGTGTTTGCCATTATGAGTAATGGAAAGTGTAGCAGGGTGTTTCCATTTGTGTGTAATTTTATGGTTTTTCTGAGGCTTTGCTATGGTCAGCAGATTCCACCGACATTGCAGCATATGCCTGGACAGGTCGGGGAGCAATTGGAGTGAGGTATATTGAGGTAAATATTGACCCTATGTACCCTGTCCAAGGGTATGGATGTACTGTGCCAATTGTGGGCCCAATACAGACACAGGAATGCACCTGACTTAGGAAATCACTTATGTGATTCTACTTGCCACTCAGTTTCCATTGCTGACAGTTGAGGGACTGGTGGAGCAGGATTGGCCATATCTGGTAGTATACCCCAGAGGCAGAAAGCCATTGGTGTGGTGGTGGTGTTTGCCATTATGAGTAATGGAAAGTGTAGCAGGGTGTTTCCATTTGTGTGTAATTTTATGGTTTCTCTGAGGCTTTGCTATGGTCAGCAGATTCCACCGACATTGCAGCATATGCCTGGACAGGTCTGGGAGCAATTGGAGTGACGTATATTGAGGTAAATATTGACCCTATGTACCCTGTCCAAGGGTATGGATGTACTGTGCCAATTGTGGGCCCAATACAGACACAGGAATGCACCTGACTTTTATATTATTTTTTCTGGACCTAACTTCAAGGTCAGCTATTTTATCTTTCAACCATATGATGTCTTTTTGATCATTGTGTGCATCAACCAGGGTACTAAAAGAGGATGAGTAGTCACCCATGCTGTTCTCAATGTGGTCTATTCTTTTCCCTAAGGCCTGGAACTCTGCCTGACACTGGATGATTCCAGACACTATGTCTGCATGTATGGAGGCTTTCAGTGAAAGGAGCACGTCCTTTAACATGGTGTCAGAGATGGGTTGTCCTGATGTGGGGAAGGCAGCAATGATGTGGGGAAGGCAGCAATGGGGTCAGTAGCAACAGGTGGATTCACTTCTGTAGTGGATTGAGGGCCACTCACCTCCGTGTTAGGATCTGCTTGGGGCCTTGATTTTGCTGGGCTCCTGGTGGAGGGGCTAGATGTACCAGAAGAGGTCCCGCTGCTGTTACCTGGTTGTCCACCTATGCATTGCACAAGCTGGCTCCTTGTGAGGCAACCGCGGCCTTGCCGCCCAGCCATATAGGGCAGGCGTCCCTACCATTTTGGCGTGAACCCCAGGACACTGCCGGGAAGAAGTCAGACAGCTTGTGAGGCTGCGGAAGTTCTTTCTTAGCTGCGGCATGGCGGAAGGTTTCCTGGGGCCATGTATGGTGGGAACTGAATGGTAGCAGTGATGAAGGAGCCGTTGGTGGTGGATTCCCAGCTGAACTGAGCTCCTAAGTTAGGCTGCCATATAGGAGCTTGGTCGCCATGCCCCCTAGAAGTCTTCTCTTGATTGTAGACTTTGACAATGATACACCCACCTCCTGGAGAATGTTCTTAACTTGTCTGGATGATGTGAATGGGGTTTTCTTTACCATAGAGAGAATCCTGTGATCATCCACCACTGTTGGCTTCCATGGAAGTCCAGGCCTTTTTAAGTTGCTGAGCTCACCAGTGCATTCTTCTTTCCTCAGAATGTACCAAAACTGTTGATTTGGCCACTCCTAATGTTGCTGCTATCTCGCTGATGGATTTGTTTTGTTTTTTAAACCTTACAATGGCCTGTTTCACTTGCATTGACAGCTCCCTTGAATGCATGATGTAGGTTCACAGCAATAGATTCCAAATGCAAATACCACACTTATAATTACCTCCAGACATTTTACCTGCTTAAAAAAATTGTACAATTACTTTTGGTCCATTAAAAAAGGGGGGTTGGCTATTCTTAAGAGCTGTAATTTCTAAATACGTCCTCCAATTTGGATCTACATACCCTCAAATTAAACCTGAGAGTGTGTACTTTCAGCTCATATCCAATATATAACTATAGCTTGAATATGTTTTCGTAAATACCTGAAAAAAACGAAATGTGTGCCTGTGTCCAAATATATATATGGACCTAAGTACGTCAATCAATGCCCAATAGTGATGCCTGCCAGTGCCTTGTGATCAGTGCTTCCTAACAGTGCCATCTATCAGTGCTGTCCATCAGTGACTATCAGTGCCCATCAGTGCCATCTATAGGTGCCCATCAGTGCCACCTATGAGTGCCCATCAGTGCTACCTATTAGTACCCATCAGTGCTGCATATCAGTGCCACCTATCAGTGCTATCAGTACTGCTTATCAGTGCCACCTATTAGTGCCCATCAGTGCCACCTATCAGTACCCATCGGTGTTACATATCAGTGCCACCTATCAGTACCCATCAGTGCTGCATTTCAGTGCCACCTATCAGTGCCCATCAGTGCTGCATATAAGTGCCTCATCATCAGTACTGCCTCATCAGTGCCCATCAGTGAAGTGGAAAAATTACTTACTTACAACATTTTGTAACAGAAACAAAGAAAAACTTTTTAATATTTTATATTTTTATATTTGTAGCGCAAAAATAAAAACCCCAGTGGTGATTAAATACCACCAAAAGAAAACTCTATTTGCGGGGGGAAAAATGATCTAAATATCGTTTGGGTCCAGTGTTGCATGACCGCACAATTGTCATTCAGAATGCGACAGCGCTGAAAGCTGAAATTTGGTGTGGGCAGGAAGGAGGGGAAAGTGCCCGGTATTGAAGTGGTTAATGATATTGTATGTAGATGTATCCGGCAATATTAATAAATACATTTTGTTGGTGTATTCCAAAATCATTTTTAATATTAGTTAATGTTGATGAGAGCATGTTCTCAGTAAGTTCACATTTTAGGTGATAACTTGACTTCATTTAAAAGGAGATTTTCTTTATAGGACCTAATAAAAAATGTTTCTCTTTGTATAAATTTCTTTAAAAAACTGCTGCCATACACTGCTGCAGATACAACACTCCTACCCCACACCTTGCCAGATCCTGATATGAAAACTTCCAAAGCTAAAAACATAATTTACAATATTTTGTTGAGCTAGGGGAAGACAGCTATGGATAGGGGTGAGCAATATACAAAGGGATAGTAAGTTATATAAAAAATTAAGAATAGCTAATTAAAAGATAGCAATTATATAACAGTCATGTGTGAGTTACAATGTATTTAAATGATAAAAAATAATAATAGAAAATAAAAAATGATAAATAATGGTAAAAAGAGTCCAGGGATGGTGCTGGGTTGATGAACAATAGTCGAGGCATAAAAACTGGGATGAAATGAGTGGAGAGGGGAAATGCACAGTATAGGTCTATGACCTCAGGGGGAGAGATGCAGATACAAACACAGGAGGCAGCATGCTTGAAAGGCAGAATTCACCTTTGGAGGAAGATAAAAAGGAAGAAAAGCAGCGCCGACCTAAGTGCAGTACTGAAGCATAAACATTTTATTACAGGTTAAAATGCACTCACTCAGAGTAAGGTAGATACAGGCACATCAGGTAAAAAATCCGTCCGGGAGGCTGTGTGGTGGGCAGCAGGGCTCCACAGGGGGCAATCCTAAATGCTGGAGTGTGTTACACTTGTCTCTTTGTCCCGTCTGACGGCGCCGGTGGTAACCAGTGTCAAAGGCTGGGTTGAGACAGGCACAGCGTGGATGCCTGATGAAGGAGCACGCATGCTCCGAACGCGTGCACGCCCCAAGCGTCACTGATACCCGGGAAATACAACTAGGAACAGACGATCCACGCTGTGCCTGTCTCAATCCAGCCTGTGACACTGGTTACGACCGGCGCCGTCAGACGGGACAAAGAGACAAGTGTAACACACTCCCGCATTTAGGATCGCCCCCTGTGGAGCCCTGCTGCCCACCACACAGCCTCCCGAACAGATTTTTTACCTGATGTGCCTGTATGTACCTTACTCTGAGTGAGTGCATTTTAACCTGTAATAAAATGTTTATGCTTCAGTACTGCACTTAGGTCGGCGCTGCTTTTCTTCCTTTTTATCAAAGCTAAAAACAGAAGCTCATTGATCAATCACAGGTTTTATTCTGAAGAAGACATTAAACATTAGAATTATGTTAGCTTAATAGGTTTTGAAAGGGCCCCATAATAGGGTATTTCTGCCATCTCCAAGATCTTCTAGTCAGATGTGTCAAAGAAAAAGCTAAAAATATTTAGAAGTAACATCCCCCCCCCCCCCCCCCCCGATCCCTTCCTATAAGTATTTAAATCATACATACTAAAAACAATACCGCGTATAAATAATATATATATATATATATATATATATATATATATATATATATATATATAAACCCCCAAAATATTCAAAATTATTATTCAATATTCCTCATATAACTATAATCAATCTTACAAAAAACATCATATTAAATGTGCGAATAATAAAGTGCCAAACAGTGTAAGATGAATGCATATATCTACATTGATTTAACATTCAAAAACTCTTCCCACAATAAAAGTGCCAAAGAATGTGCAAAATTATTAAATTCCCTTAAATCATGTACAACATGTGAAGATCGAGTCCCCCCCAATACTAAGTGCAATAAATCCCCTCCCCAGTGACACGGAAGCTAGCTAGCTATCTATCTATCTTCTTATTTTTTTTAATTATTTTTACTGTTTCCTTGATCGGGTTCTTACCCCGATCAAGAAAACCATGACAGAGAAGACAAGGCTACAACTAAATGCTTTTAGGTGATCATATTTTTGGATTAGTGGGTGTCAAGGATGTACCATTGACTGGAGATGACCAGTAGGCACTTGAGGTACTAGACTGTCCTTCTGCACATGTCATGTAAGGGAAAATACCTCAATTAATAGAAAAACTGCAGATAATGTGATGACAATTGAATAGTAAGCTATCAGTCAGTTGTTGGTCCTTAAAATGATTTTTGGTTGTACAGATCTGTGCACACAGGCAGGACACATAAGAAAATGTACCCCATCACTGCAATCCAAAGAACTCAAGTATGTTGATGTAAACTAGGCATGTGCAATTCGTTTCGTACCGAATTCGTTTTTTAACGAATTTCGACAAATTCGTTAATTCGGGAATATCCGAATTAACGAAAACCCGTTTAACGATTTTTTTCTGAATATTCGTAAATTCGATAAAATTGGACATTCGTACATTAGTAAATTAGTGAATTCGTAAATTTGTAAATTTAAAAATTCGGAAATCTGAAATAATAGTTAACTAATAATAACTTAACTATTAGTAATTACTAGTAACTTTTAACCACTTGAGCCCCGGACCATTATGCTGCCTAAGGACCAGAGGTCTTTTTCCAATTTGGCACTGAGTTGCTTTAACTGCTAATTGCGCGGTCATGCAATGCTGTACCAAAACAAAATTTGCGTTCTTTTCTTCCCACAAATAGAGCTTTCTTTTGATGGTATTTGATCACCTCTGCGGTTTTTATTTTTTGCGCTATAAACGGAAAAAGACCAAAAATTTTGAAAAAAAATGATATTTTCTACTTTTTGTTATAAAAAAATCCAATAAACTCAATTTTAGTCATACATTTAGGCCAAAATGTATTCGGCCACATGTCTTTGGTAAAAAAAATGTCAATAAGCGTATATTTATTGGTTTGCGCAAAAGTTATAGCGTCTACAAACTAGGGTACATTTTCTAGAATTTACACAGCTTTTAGTTTATGACTGCCTATGTCATTTCTTGAGGTGCTAAAATGGCAGGGCAGTACAAACCCCCCCCCAAATGACCCCATTTTGGAAAGTAGACACCCCAAGGAAATTGCTGAGAGCCATATTGAACCCATTGAATATTTTTTTTTTGTCACAAGTGATTGAATAATGACAAAAAAAAAAATATTTACAAAAAGTTGTCACTAAATGATATATTGCTCACACAAGCCATGGGCCTATGTGGAATTGCACCCCAAAATACATTCAGCTGCTTCTCCTGAGAATGGGGATACCACATGTGTGGGACTTTTTGGGAGCCTAGCCACGTACGGGGCCCCGAAAACCAATCACCGCCTTCAGGATTTCTAAGGGTGTAAATTTTTGATTTCACTCTTCACTGCCTATCACAGTTTCGGAGGCCATGGAATGCCCAGGTGGCACAAACCCCCCCAAATGACCCCATTTTGGAAAGTAGACACCCCAAGCTATTTGCTGAGAGGCATGTTGAGTCCATGGAATATTTTATATTTTGACACAAGTTGCGGGAAAGTGACATATATTTTTTTTTTTGCACAAAGTTGTCACTAAATGATATATTGCTCACACAGGCCATGGGCATATGTGGAAATGCACCCCAAAATAAATTTAGCTGCTTCTCCTGAGTATGGGGATACCACATGTGTGGGACTTTTTGGGAGCCTAGCCGCGTACGGGGCCCCGAAAACCAATCATCGCCTTCAGGATTTCTAAGGGTGTAAATTTTTGATTTCACTCTTCACTGCCTATCACAGTTTCGGAGGCCATGGAATGCCCAGGTGGCACAAACCCCCCCCCAAATGACCCCATTTTGAAAAGTAGACACCCCAAGCTATTTGCTGAGAGGCATGGTGAGTATTTTGCAGCTCTCATTTGTTTTTGAAAATTAAGAAAGACAAGAAAAAACTTTTTTTTTTTCTTTTTTCAATTTTCAAAACTTTGTGACAAAAAGTGAGGTCTGCAAAATACTCACTATACCTCTCAGCAAATAGCTTTGGGTGTCTACTTTCCAAAATGGGGTCATTTGGGGGGGTTTTGTGCCACCTGGGCATTCCATGGCCTCCGAAACTGTGATAGGCAGTGAAGAGTGAAATCAAAAATTCACGCCCTTAGAAAGCCTGAAGGCGGTGCTTGGTTTTCGGGGTCCCGTACGCGGCTAGGCTCCCAAAAAGTCTCACACATGTGGTATCCCCATACTCAAGAGAAGCAGCAGAATGTATTTTGGGGTGTAATTTTACATATTCCCATGGCATGTTTGAGCAATATATCATTTAGTGACAACTTTGTGCAAAAAAAAAAAAAAAAATTGTCTCTTTCCCGCAACTTGTGTCACAATATAAAATATTTCATGGACTCGACATGACTCTCAGCAAATAGCTTGGGGTGTTTACTTTCCAAAATGGAGTCATTTGGGGGGGTTTTGAACTGTCCTGGCATTTTATGCACAACATTTAGAAGTTTATGTCACACATCACCCACTCTTCTAACCACTTCTGACACTTTTTGTTTACATGAAAAAGTTTTTTTTTTGCAAGAAAATTACTTAATTATTTTTTTAAAGCAAATGCCCTACAGATTAAAATGGTTGGTGTTTCATTTTTTTTTTTTCACACAGTATTTGCGCAGCGATTTTTCAAACGCATTTTTTGGGGAAAAAACACACTTTTTTAAATTTTAATGCACTAAAACACACTATATTGCCCAAATGTTTGATGACATAAAAAAGATGATCTTAGGCCGAGTACATGGATACCAAACATGACATGCTTTACAATTGCGCACAAACGTGCAGTGGCAACAAAATGAATACATTTTTAAAAGCCTTTAAAAGCCTTTACAGGTTACCACTTTAGATTTACAGAGGAGGTCTACTGCAAAAATTACTGCCCTCGATCTGACCTTCGTGGTGATACCTCACATGCATGGTGCAATTGCTGTTTTTTTTTTCTTTATTATTTTTTTGCTTTTTTATCTTATTTTTAAACTGTTCCTTTTATTTTTTTTTTAATCATTTTTATTGTTATCTCGGGGAATGTAAATATCCCCTATGATAGCAATAGGTAGTGACAGGTACTCTTTTTTGAAAAAATTGGGGTCTATTAGACCCTAGATCTCTCCTCTGCCCTCAAAGCATCTGACCACACCAAGATCGGTGTGATAAAATGCTTTCCCAATTGCCCAATGGCGCTGTTTACATCCGGCGAAATCTAAGTCATGAAATGCTCGTAGCTTCCGGTTTCTTAGGCCATAGAGATGTTTGGAGCCACTCTGGTCTCTGATCAGCTCTATGGTCAGCTGGCTGAATCACCGGCTGCATTCTCAGGTTCCCTGTTGAGACAGGAGAGCCAGAGAAAAACACGGAAGACGGTGGGGGGGGGCATTCCCTCCCACGGCTTGTAAAAGCAGTCTAGAGGCTAATTAGCCACTAGGATTGCTTTTACATGAAAGCCGACCGCTGGCTGAAAAGAATGATACCAAGATGATACCTAAACCTGCAGGCATCATTCTGGTATAACCACTCAAAGTCGTGAATGGCGTACCTGAAGACAAAAAAATGGTTAACAATAAAGCACAGTAAACGGTAAAGTATAAAAAATTGCATACCTGAAAAACAAACATGATAAAACATAATAACAATAAAACATTGCAGAATAGAATACAGTAAAAAAGAGCAGAACAATAGAGAGAGAATAGAGAGAGAGAAAACAATAAAACGACAACTATTTTTTTTTATTTTATATATATATATATATATATATATATTTTTTACACTTTTTTTGTAACTAACTTTTAAAACTGTAACAGGTTCCAGGTTCGGGTCTCTCAAAATGCGATGGCATCTTGGGAGACCCTGTGAAAGTGTGCCTAGTCTGTGCAATGCTGTACCCTACGCTAATACTCAACTAGTGAATGGTAGTGTTCAAAACATTCACCAATGCAAAGACCAGGATTGTCAGGACAGGAGGGACAATAATAGCGGGTGTCACGCCTATATCCGCACTAGCTGCAGACACAACATCTTTTTTGGGGGGTTCGTTGGGTAGGGGTACTCGGGAGGATATAAAGAAAATGCCTCTCATGCAGCCGACTGCATTTGGTTGGGGATGTGAATGGGGGAAGTACGGGCGCTGCAGAAGCGGTGGGTTCCCAATTAGGATTGGCGAATGCAGCAGGAAGGGCACTATGGGCACGATGGGCCTGTGTTTGTCTTTTTGGTGGCAGCGGGACACTACTTGTGCTTGCCACCTCACCAACTTGAACTGCACTTATGGGACTCGCCATGTCACCAAGTGTTACTGCAGTGCGGGTTTGACTACGACCGGGGTGTACTACGCCGCTGGTGCTTGCCAGTTCAATAAAAAGCTACCAAAAAACTGTTAGCGATCGCAGGGATCAGGCCTGACTCTGCGAACGCTGCAGTTATGCATTTAGTGTTTTGTAAGTGACAGTGATCGATCGATACTGCACTTGGGTGGGCTGGGCTTCGCCGGGCGGAGGGGCAAAACGCAGGTGCTAGCAGGTATCTGGGCTGATCCCGCTAACACTGCGTTTTTGGGAACCCTAAACTGCTGGGGACGCTAGTATAGATCTGATCGGATCAGATATTAATCCGTTCAGATACTATACCACTAAGGGAGGTGTACGGTGCGTGCGTGGGTGTTAGCGGTACTGGCGCTAACCTGACACTGCCTGGGGCTGGTGCTTGCCAGTTCACCAAAATGTTACCAAAAAAACTGTTAGTGATCGCAGGGATCAGGCCTGACTCTGCGACCGCTGCAGTTATGCGTTTAGTGTTCTGTAAGTGACAGTGATCGATCGATACTGCACTTGGGTGGGCTGGGCTGGGCCGGGCGGAGGGGCAAAACGCAGGTGCTAGCAGGTATCTGGGCTAATCCTGCTAACACTGCGTTTTTGGGAACCCTAATCTGCTGGGGACGCTAGTATAGATCTGATCGGATCAGATATTGATCCGTACAGATACTATACCACTATGCTGCGTGCGTGGGTGTTAGCGGTACTGGTGCTAATCTGACGCTGCCTGGGGCGACGCATATCACCGCCGGGCGATCAGGGGGCTAAACCTTTATTCGGTAATAAACGGCGGGTTCCCTGACACTATAAAAAATAAACGAACTAACCAGGGTCACCCATAACACTAATACGGTGATCAGTGGTGAAAGGGTTAACTAGGGGGTAATCAAGGGGTTAAAACATTTATTAGGTAGTATATGGGGGTCCCTGACGCTATAAAACACTGACGGCGAACCTAAATATTTACGTCCCTAACTAGCGTCACCAGCGACACTAATACAGCGATCAGAAAAATGATCGCTTAGTGACACTGGTGACGGGGGGTGATCAAGGGGTTAAAACTTTATTAGGGGGGTTAGGGGGGTACCCTAGACCTAAAGGAGGCTAACCCTAACTGACCTAACACAGTAACTGTCACAAACTGACACCATGCACTCATCAGAAAAAAAAAAACCTGCTTGGTGTCAGTTTGTGACGGGGGGGTGATTGGGGGGTGATTGGGGGGTGATCGGGGGGCGATCGGGGGGGGGATCGGGGAGTTTTGTGTGCCTGGCATGTTTTACTGTGTGTGTAGTGTTTGTGCACTCACATTGATGTCTTCTCTCCTCGGCGCCGGAACGGAAAATACCGAGCCGAGGAGAGATGACATAATTTCCTTTGCTGCTGTTTAGCATACAGCAGCAAAGGAATGTTCCCATTGGCCGGCGGCGATCGCAAGGGGGGGGCCACGAACGGATGGCCTCCCCCTCACCTCCGATCTCCGGGGGACAAAAGAGGACCGCCTCGGGCACCGGGGGGGGTCCGATCAGACCCCCCACCCGCGGGAGGCAGATCATGTGTATGTACGTGATTTTGCCTGCCCGTTCCACTTTGCCGACGTAGCGTGAGGCGGTCCTTAAGTGGTTAAATTATAGGTATTGTAAATTCCTTTCAAATTTGGCTGTTAGTGAACGTAACACATACAAATTTATCCGAAGTTATGAATGATCCGAAAAAACGGAATGGAACGTAATGAATTAATAATAATAAATAACAATAATAATAATAATAACAACGTTTTATTATTATTATTTATTATTAATTTGTTCTGTTCCATTTGTTTAGATGCAGCATTCGTTTTGGATAATTCGTAACTTCGGATAAATTCGTATTTGTTACGTTCACTGACAGTCAAATTTGAAAGGAAATTACAATACCTATAATTTAATAGTTACTATTTCAGATTTTTGAATTTTCGGGTTTTTGGATTTTCAAACTTCGAATTTACAAATTTCCGATTTTTCTAATTTACAAATGTACGATTTTACAAATTTACGAATGTACGAATTTACAAATGAAAAAAAGGTACGAATGTACGAATGTACGAATGTAAGAAAGAACGCATTTACGAATGAACAAATTTACGAATCGGGATCATAAGGAATGACCCAAAAAACGAAAAAATAATAAACTAATGAAACGAAAACGAAAATGAACAAATTTTTTGGCTGTGCACATGTCTAATGTAAACTCAAACACTTACATCTCATATAAACCTAAACTTGATAACATTACTTATAAAGCCTATTTTTAACCACTTGCCGACCGCCTACCGCATATATACTGCGGCAGAATGGCACGGGCATGCAGAATCACGTACCCGTACGTGATCTGCCTCCCACGGGCGGGGGGTCCGATCGGACCCCCCCCGGTGCCAGCGGCGGTCGGCATTTGACTGGGAGCGTCGGGAGGCGAGGGGGAGACCATCCGATCGTGGCCCCCCCCTCGCGATCGCTCCCAGCCAATGGGAATCCTCCTCTGCCTGTGTGTAGTTTCACACAGGCAGAGGATGTGATGTCATCTCTCCTCGGTCTGGCAGTTTCCGTTCCAGCGACGAGGAGAGAAGACAAGTGAGTGCACAACACACACACACACAGTAGAACATGCCAGGCATACTTTACACCCCCGATCCCCTCCCCGATCCCCCCCCAATCACCCCCCCCCTGTCACAAACTGACATTAGCAGTATTTTTATTTTCTTTTTCTGATTACTGCATAGTGTCAGTTTGTGACAGTTACAGTGTTAGGGCAGTGAGTATTACCCCCCTGTAGGTCTAGGGTACCCCCCTAACCCCCCCTAATAAAGTTTTAACCCCTTGATCACCCCCCCTCACCAGTGTCACTAAGCGATCATTTTTCTGATCGCTGTATTAGTGTCGCTGGTTACGCTAGTTAGGGACGTAAATATTTAGGTTCGCCGTCAGCGTTTTATAGCGACAGGGACCCCCATATACTACCTAATAAATGTTTTAACCCCTTGATTGCCCCCTAGTTAACCCTTTCACCACTGATCACCGTATAACTGTTACGGGTGACGCTGGTTAGTTCGTTTATTTTTTATAGTGTCAGGGCACCCGCCGTTTATTACCGAATAAAGGTTTAGCCCCCTGATCGCCCGGCGGTGATATGCGTCGCCCCAGGCAGCGTCAGATTAGCGCCAGTACCGCTAACACCCACGCATGCAGCATACGCCTCCCTTAGTGGTATAGTATCTGTACGGATCAATATCTGATCCGATCAGATCTATACTAGCGTCCCCAGCAGTTTAGGGTTCCCAAAAACGCAGTGTTAGCGGGATCAGCCCAGATACCTGCTAGCACCTGCGTTTTGCCCCTCCGCCCGGCCCAGCCCAGACCACCCAAGTGCAGTATCGATCGATCACTGTCACTTACAGAACACTAAACGCATAACTGCAGCGTTCACAGAGTCAGGCCTGATCCCTGCGATCGCTAACAGTTTTCTTGGTAGCGTTTTGGTGAACTGGCAAGCACCAGCGGCGTAGTACACCCCGGTCGTAGTCAAACCAGCACTGCAGTAACACTTGGTGACGTGGCGAGTCCCATAAGTGCAGTACAAGCTGGTGAGGTGGCAAGCACAAGTAGTGTCCCGCTGCCACCAAAAAGACAAACACAGGCCCGTCGTGCCCATAGTGCCCTTCCTGCTGCATTCGCCAATCCTAATTGGGAACCCACCGCTTCTGCAGCGCCCGTACTTCCCCCATTCACATCCCCAACCAAATGCAGTCGGCTTTATGTCCTCCCGAGTACCCCTACCCAGCGAACCCCCCCAAAAAAGATGTTGTGTCTGCAGCAAGTGCGGATATAGGCGTGACACCCACTATTATTGTCCCTCCTGTCCTGACAATCCTGGTCTTTGCATTGGTGAATGTTTTGAACGCTACCATTCACTAGTTGACTATTAGCGTAGGGTACAGCATTGCACATACTAGGCACACTTTCACAGGGTCTCCCAAGATGCCAGCGCATTTTGAGAGACCCGAACTTGGAACCGGTTACAGTTATAAAAGTTACAGTTACAAAAAAAGGGTAAGAAAAAAAAAAAAAAACACATACAAAAATATAAAAAAAAAAAAAAAATAGTTGTCGTTTTATTGTTCTCTCTCTCTATTCTCTCTATTGTTCTGCTCTTTTTTACTGTATTCTATTCTGCAATGTTTTATTGTTATTATGTTTTATCATGTTTGCTTTTCAGGTATGCAATTTTTTATACCTTACCGTTTAGTGTGCTTTATTGTTAACCATTTTTTTGTCTTCAGGTACGCCATTCACGACTTTGAGTGGTTATACCAGAATGATGCCTGCAGGTTTAGGTATCATCTTGGTATCATTCTTTTCAGCCAGCGGTCGGCTTTCATGTAAAAGCAATCCTAGTGGCTAATTAGCCTCTAGACTGCTTTTACAAGCAGTGGGAGGGAATGCCCCCCCCCCAACACGTCTTCCTGTTTTTCTCTGGCTCTCCTGTCTCAACAGGGAACCTGAAAATGCAGCCGGTGATTCAGCCAGCTGACCATAGAGCTGATCAGAGACCAGAGTAGCTCCAAACATCTCTATGACCTAAGAAACCGGAAGCTACGAGCATTTTATGACTTAGATTTCGCCGGATGTAAACAGCGCCATTGGGAAATTGGGAAAGCATTTTATCACACCGATCTTGGTGTGGTCAGATGCTTTGAGGGCAGAGGAGAAATCTAGGGTCTAATAGACCCCAATTTTTGCAAAAAAGAGTACCTGTCACTACCTATTGCTATCATAGGGGATATTTACATTCCCTGAGATAACAATAAAAATGATTTAAAAAAAAAAAAAATGAAAGGAACAGTTTAAAAATAAGATAAAAAAATAATAATAATGAAGAAAAAAAAAAAAAAAAAAAAGCACCCCTGTCCCCCCTGCTCTCGCGCTAAGGCGAACGCAAGCATCGGTCTGGCGTCAAATGTAAACAGCAATTGCACCATGCATGTGAGGTATCGCCGCGAAGGTCAGATCGAGGGCAGTAAGTTTAGCAGTAGACCTTCTCTGTAAATCTAAAGTGGTAACCTGTAAAGGCTTTTAAAGGCTTTTAAAAATGTATTTAGTTTGTCGCCACTGCACGTTTGTGCGCAATTTTAAAGCATGTCATGTTTGGTATCCATGTACTCGGCCTAAGATCATCTTTTTTATTTCATCAAACATTTGGGCAATATAGCGTGTTTTAGTGCATTAAAATGTAAAAAAGTGTGTTTTTTCCCCAAAAAATGCGTTTGAAAAATCGCTGCGCAAATACTGTGTGAAAAAAAAAAAATGAAACACCCACCATTTTAATCTGTAGGGCATTTGCTTTAAAAAAAATATATAATGTTTGGGGGTTCAAATAATTTTCTTGCAAAAAAAAATTATTTTTTTATGTAAACAATAAGTGTCAGAAAGGGCTTTGTCTTCAAGTGGTTAGAAGAGTGGGTGATGTGTGACATAAGCTTCTAGATGTTGTGCATAAAATTCCAGGACAGTTCAAAACCCCCCCAAATGACCCCATTTTGGAAAGTAGACACCCCAAGCTATTTGCTGAGAGTCATGTTGAGTCCATGGAATAATTTATATTGTGACACAAGTTGCGGGAAAGAGACAATTTTTTATTTTTTTTATTTTTTTTGCGCAAAGTTGTCACTAAATGATATATTGCTCAAACATGCCATGGGAATATGTGGAATTACACCCCAAAATACATTCTGTTGCTTCTCCTGAGTACGGAGATACCACATGTGTGAGACTTTTTGGGAGCCTAGCTGCGTACGGGACCCCGAAAACCAAGCACCGCCTTCAGGCTTTCTAAGGCCGTAAATTTTTGATTTCACTCTTCATTGCCTATCACAGTTTCGGAGGCCATGGAATGCCCAGGTGGCACAAAACCCCCCCAAATGACCCCATTTTGGAAAGTAGACACCCCAAGCTATTTGATGAGAGGTATAGTGAGTATTTTGCAGACCTCACTTTTTGTCACAAAGTTTTGAAAATTGAAAAAAGAAAAAAAAAAAAATTTTCTCGTCTTTCTTTATTTTCAAAAACAAATGAGAGCTGCAAAATACTCACCATGCCTCTCAGCAAATAGCTTGGGGTGTCTACTTTCCAAAATGGGGTCATTTGGGGGGGGGTTTGTGCCACCTGGGCATTCCATGGCCTCCGAAACTGTGATAGGCAGTGAGGAGTAAAATCAAAAATGTACGCCCTTAGAAATCCTGAAGGCGGTGCTTGGTTTTTGGGGCCCCGTACGTGGCTAGGCTCCCAAAAAGTCCCACACATGTGGTATCCCTGTACTCAGGAGAAATTTTTTTCTCGTCTTTCTTTATTTTCAAAAACAAATGAGAGCTGCAAAATACTCACCATGCCTCTCAGCAAATAGCTTGGGGTGTCTACTTTCCAAAATGGGGTCATTTGGGGGGGTTTTATGTCATCTTGGCATTTTATGGCCTTCAAAACTGTGATAGGTAGTGAGAAGTAAAATCAAAAATGTACGCCCTTAGAAATCCTGAAGGCAGTGCTTGGTTTTCGGGGCCCCGTACGCGGCTAGGCTCCCAAAAAGTCCCACACATGTGGTATCCCCATACTCAGGAGAAGCAGCTAAATGTATTTTGGGGTGCAATTCCACATATGCCCATGGCCTGTGTGAGCAATATATCATTTAGTGACAACTTTTTGCAATTTTTTTTTTTTTTGTCATTATTCAATCACTTGGGACAAAAAAAATGAATATTCAATGGGCTCAACATGCCTCTCAGCAAATTCCTTGGGGTGTCTACTTTCCAAAATGGGGTCATTTGTGGGGGTTTTGTACTGCCCTGCCATTTTAGCACCTCAAGAAACGACATAGGCAGTCATAAATTAAAGGCTGTGTAAATTCCAGAAAATGTACCCTAGTTTGTAGACGCTATAACTTTTGCGCAAACCAATAAATATACACTTATTGACATTTTTTTTACCAAAGACATGTGGCCGAATACATTTTGGCCTAAATGTATGACTAAAATTGAGTTTATTGGATTTTTTTAGAACAAAAAGTAGAAAATATCTTTTTTTTTCAAAATTTTCGGTCTTTTTCCGTGTATAGCGCAAAAAATAAAAACGGCAGAGGTGATCAAATACCATCAAAAGAAAGCTCTATTTGTGGGAAGAAAAGGACGCAAATTTCGTTTGGGTACAGTATTGCATGACCGCGCAATTAGCAGTTAAAGCGACGCAGTGCCGAATTGTAAAAAGTGCTCTGGTCAGGAAGGGGGTAAAACCTTCCGGGGCTGAAGTGGTTAATGTAATCACTGGTTTTCATGAAAATAGTAGCTGGCCATACTGATATAAAGTCCTTGTTTGGACACTTTGAATTATGGGGTGACAATGTTCACAATTCCTGCCTGCCTATCACCCTGTTACATGCTTTCCCAAATAATCTTTGCTGATGCACATTGTCCAGGCATCTTCTACTGTTGTGTTTTAAAATGGACCTTCACCCTAAAGCCACATCACCTGCATAGGAGGTTTAAAAATAAATGAGTTGCTAAAAAACAAAGAAAAATACTCACCCGAGCCCTGACTTCTAATGCTTTAAAGAGGAGTGGGTGACATCACCGTGTCTTACTTCTGCCCCCTGGGATATCTGGACCCCTGAAATCCGGTGAGAATATCCCCTACAATGTGGTTCTCGCTTCCACCCCATAATCCTCTATGTTGTAAGCTTACACAGATAGAGCTCTCTCTATATGACATGTATATACTGTTCAGGGCCGGAGTTACAGCTGTGCTCATAATTCTACACACCCCTGGTAGAATTTGTAAGATGTGGACCATTTTTTTTTAAAAAACATCATTTTATTTATTTTTAGTGTGAATCAAATGAAACAATCATAAATCCTAGAATAGCACAATCCTAATTAGTACAGGAATTGTCAGACAAAATTTTTTGTAATCATAATGCATTTCCTGACCTTTGAACTCAGGTCATCTGGCTTACAAGGCAGATAAAGAAGGTTTTGAATGAGCCCCCCCTCCCCCTCTATAATAGGGTGAGGTCACAGCATCCATAGTGACGTGCTTTATCTGTGATAGGGAAGATATAAGGAGTGCTGCATATAAAGTACACAGGAAGAGATTAGTGTAGGGATTGTAGAGATTATCGGGTCTGTTTAAGTAGATGTAAACCCTTACTGAATGTCATAGAGGTATTAAAAAAGAATTTATGAAATTATAACTTAATTAATTGTATCTTTGCCTATTATAATATGTCTATGTAATGTAAGGCTGACGTGTCATTAGGAAAACCTTTTACCCAACTCTATGTCATTTCATGTCTTTTCAGATAAAGTTGTAATCTGATTGAACTTTGTAATATCTGTCATGTTTGCCAGTGGAAACTGTTATCATATCAATGTGACCTTTGTCATGTGACCATGTATTACCTATTCTGGAAATCGCCATCTTCATGTTGTGATAATTCATTGACTCAAGGTACACCTATAATGATTAGAACATAAAAAGAGGTTTCATTCACTAAAATAGTACAGAATGGGATTTCTTGTGAAGTCTGTACTCTGTGACATCACATAACCTTACACCACCTGACCATTTTCTTATCAGTACTTGGCGAGCGAGCAGCCAGGAGAGACAAGAGGATGTCTTGGAAACTGACAATTATACAGACAACAGGTATGTATAGTATGAGTGAGAGCATGAGAGTATAAGAACAGAAGGTTCAATTTCATGTGATTGTGTGGCTGGTGATGATTCTGGGCATGTTGTTGTTATTTGCAGAAACCGTTCCAATAACTTTGAGAAACCTACTGAAGCTGCTAATACATGTTAGATATCGTTATTTTTATATCTATATTGTTGGGGAGAAAAAGGAAGGTACCTTTTGCCCCAGTTGTAGAATTATGTTGCAGTATTTGAGAATAAAAGAAGATACGGTGAATGGCCAGTCCAAAAGATGGGGACTGCATCCTATTGGCCCCAGTAGGATGCAGATAACCACAGCTGTATATATGGAAGCATGGCATGGTTCTGTGTGTTGCAAACCTCTCTCTAAATGAGTACCATGGAATAAGCAAGAGACTAACCCTATAAGAACAGAGGGATCTTTCGATATTCAACAGTGGGAGCAGTTTCTTCAACATTATAGGCCACAGCTGGTTAGTGATGGAAGTTGGCAGCAATCACAGACCTAGCTCAGAGAGAGGAAATAGATGGGTAGGAATCGACTAACTAAAATGTTTAATCCAACTACATCAACTATATTCCATAATTGTCCCGATGAGAGTGTAACACCTGATGATGATTATCCTCCTCTTTATGGGGTCTCTTTAATGAAAAAAGTCTCAAAACGGCCTACATTGATGGATAAATAGCAAAGAAATTCATTAGAAGGATTGAGGGATAGGGCTCATTATAGTAACAGGTATACAAACCATATTTCCAATACAATGTACAGTACAAGTATGGAGATAGAGAGCCTGTGTGTCCCGGGATAAAGAGAGAGCACAGCTTGGTAAAAAATCATGATATCCCCCTCTCCTTTCTGTACACTGGCTAATATAAGGCTCTCTTATTGGTCACTTCACCTAGCAAATGTATATTGGGTTTGGTTGGTGAAATTACATGGGGTGGTGCCACCAGCTGACGTTGCCAGGTGCCCCCGACCTATACCTAAGAACTGTCAGAGCAGGGAGATGGCAGTTAGCGTTTGTCGCAGGTGGAGCTTTTTTTTTCTTTTTTCGTGTGCAGAGGATGACGTGATTGATGATGGATCTACATGGGGGACATTTTTTTTTTATTTTTGTAATAAAAGAATTGTCAAAAACTGCCTCCTGTCTTTATTTATTTTTGGCATTTTTTTAGTGAATGAGTAGGGGTACAATGTACCCCTACTCATTCACATATTGGGGATCTGAGGGCCCCCTTATTAAAGGGGGCTTCCAGATTCTGTTAATCTCTTGCCCTCAGACCCCCACAACCAACGCCCAGGGTTGTATGGAAGAGGCCCTTGTCCATCCGTGCCCATCTATGCTCCATCCATGCTTCATCAATCCATGCAGGCTCCATCCATGCTCCATCCATGCTTCATCCATCCATCCATCCATCCATCCATCCATCCATCCATGCTCCATCCATCCATGCTCCATCCATCCATGCTCCATCCATGCTTCATTCATGCATGCTCCATCCATGCTTCATCCATCCATCCATCCATCCATGCTTCATCTATGCTTCATCCATCCATCCATCCATCCATGCTCCATCCATGCTCCATCCTTGCTTCATCCATACATCCATCCATCAATCCATGCATGCTTCATCTATGCTTCATCCATGCTCCATCAATTCTTCATCCATCCATCCATGCATGCCCCATCCATGCTCCATCCATGCCCATCCATGCTCCATCCATGTTCTATTCATTCATCCATGCTCCATCCGTGCCCATCCATCCATCCATGCTCCATGCATGCCCATCCATGCTTCATCCATCCATGCTCCATCAATGCCCATCCATGCTCCATCCATGTTCCATCCATCCATCCATGCTCCAGCCGTGCCCATCCATCTATTCATGCTCCATGCATGCCCATCGATGCTTCATCTATACATCCATGCCAATCCATCTATCCATGCTCCATCCGTGCCCATCCATGCTTCATCCATACATCTGGGCTCCATCCATCCATCCATGCTCCACCCGTGCCCATCTATACTCCATCAATGTTCCATCCATCCATCCATGCTCCATCTGTAATCATCCATCCATCCATGCTCCATGCATGCCCATCCATGCTTCATCCATCCATCCATGCTCCATCCATCCATGCTCCATCCATGGCCATCCATCCATCCATCCATCCTCAATCCATGCTCCATGCATGCTCCATCCATGGTCAACCATCCATCCATGCTCCATCCATGCTCCATGCATGCTCCATCCATGGTTCATCCATCCATCCATGCTCCATCTGTGCTCCATCCATTGCTCATTCATCCCCATCCATGGCTCATTTATGCCATATCAGTTCTCATCCATGCCAAATCCATGCCACATCCATGAGACTACGGTGCCCATCAGTGTCTCACAAAAGTGTAATAGGTAGTCAAATTAGATTTGAAATTGATGTTCTTGCATGTTGGAAGGAACCTGGTGTGCTGGTTAACATGCCATGCTAGTAATTTTTCCTGAAAAAGTTATGATTATTAAGCAGTCCTCTGTCACTGCCATTATTGGGAGTTTTTGGTTTAGTCAGAGAGCAGCTAGAGGTTTTTCAGGCTTTAAATTTAAAATCGTCTTTATATTTAAAATATGAAGTCAAAGATGTATTGACTGCACTGAGAATTTATCCTTATTTTTAAATATTTATTTAGGAGGACAGGTTTAATGTATTAAAAGGTTGAGATTATGTGACCTGCACTGTGGCACTTAATTGGTTCAGTTCACTAAGCTGTATGAGATCTATTAACTGCATTCATAGTGTTAATTATGGTGATTTTCTCTTTAGAAAATTCATTACTCATACATAAAGGTGTGGGGTTTCCACAAAGTAGTTATTTATCCATGAAAAGCTTTTTCTCATGAATCTGTATTGTTTTTTTTCCACCTCGCAATACTTTTTCTGCAGTCCTCATTAAGCAATTTACAGGACACCATAATTATTATTATCATTACAATTATCACCAGAATATGCTTGTGGTGTAAAAAAAACAAAAACTTTAAAGTGCTTCTAAAGCCTCAAGGTTTTTTTTAACCTTAAAGAGGAAGTAAACTCCTAACTATAATAAGGCTTACCTGTAGGTACTGTAAATATCTCCTAAACGTGCACCCTTTTACTAGATATTTACTATACATAAACATCTAGTGTAGCACTAAAAATGAAAAACAGCAAAAAACTGTGATAATCAATATGTGTAACATTTGAACAAAATAAGTGAACTAACAAAGAGTCAAATGTTCACTAAATGTGAACAAAAAATTTATGAAAATTCAAAAAATCGTGTCCATCTCATGCACAATGGCGAATCCTCAATTGAACAAAAAAAAGAAACAAAATCCCCTTGTGGTGGACTTTTAAGCCACAAAAAAAAATTAATCTAGTTTGAAAAATGTTTATTCAATATAAGTACAAAATATAAAAAACGCCTAAAAAAGATGCAATAGAACAAATTTACAGTGCTGTCATCACAACATAGTACAAGTAGTAAACCAGTAATTCTTGCACCCAACGTGTTTCGGAGCACATATGTGCATCTCCTTCCTCAAGGGTATAATTAAGTGAGAATACTAAGTGTTATATATATTGAGATGACAACCCTTTCAGACCATGCAGATTAAAAACATATGAATGCAAAAAGATGTTGAAGATCCCTCCGCTGATCCCCGCTAAGCAGGCGATGACAGGTCTGTGTCCGCTCTGCTATGCTAAGCAGACAAAGACACGGCCCAAGGTTGTCTATGGGGCGGTGAGATGGAAAGGGACTGCATGTCTGTTTCCATCCGATTGTAACCTGATCCATTTAACAGATGGCAAACGTATTCTCATATGTCTGTTTTTAGTGGACCAAATCGGATGGGGTGACAGCAGACACATGTCTGCAGACATCTGCTGCCCCATATAGAACAATGAGTGGTCAGATCGGGTCCGCCTGAAAAACAAACAGACAGACCCGATCGGTCCTCTGGTGTGAAAGGGGCCTAAGGTAAAAAAACCTTCTGTGTCACAGACTTGGCCCCTTTCACACATGCAGACTGTTTGATTCATTAGTTCAGTCACGCTTTTTTTTAAAAAATCATCATCTGTTTTTACATCAGTTTTTTACTTCCACCAGCTAGAGTCCTTGACCACTTGAGTCCTAGAGCCATTGTTTCATAAAAAAAAAATGTCCGTTTACATCCCTTTTTCATCTGATCCATTTTTTTAACAGTAGAAAAATAGAGCTTTGATCTGTTCCAAAAAACAGATGTTGATGTAAATGGATGAGAATCCACCTTCAGGAGCTCCCTGAAAACTCATTTATTCAGGGAAGCCTACCCCACACCCACCTAACTGTCCTTGAGCCACCTCCATCAAATCATCCCTAGCATCTATTACCTTTTGTACCACCACCCTCTCCCTTTAGAATGTAAGCTCCACAAGCAGGGCCCTCCTGTCCCTTATGTATTGAACTGTACTGTAATTGTGCTATCCCCCCTCTACATTGTAAAGCGATGCGTAAATTGTTGGCGCTATATAAATTGTGTAGAACAACAATGTTGGGCCTCTGTATGTGGCCAGGCTGTGTAAAAGTCTCACACATGTGGTATTGCCATACTCAGGAGGAGTAGCAGAATATATTTTTGGGTGTAATTTTTGCTATGTACATGCTCCACACTTTCCACATTTTCCAAAAACTTGTGGAAAAAAATGGCATGTTCAAAAGACTCATAATGCCCCATAGAAAATATGTTGGGGTGTTTACTTTCCAAAATTGGGTCATTTTTTGGGCGTTTCCATTGTCCTGGTGCTCCAGGGCCTTCAAAAGTGTAAGAGGTAGTCTAGAAATTAGATGTGTAATTTATACTAGAATGTCTGACGGTGCTCCCTACATGTTGGACCTCTGTATGTGGCCAGGCTGTGTAAAAGTCTCACACATATGGTATCGGCACACTCAGAAGGAGTTTCAAAAAAAGAAGGAATCATTAGGAAAAAATACAACTTAAAAACACTCACCATGCCTATTACTAAATACCTTGAAATGTCTACTTTCCAAAAAGAGGTCATTTGGGGGGTATTTGTGCTGTCCTGGCTTGTTAGTGTCTTAAGAAATGATATTGTCAGTACATCGGGTAGTCATGTCCATGATGAAAAAAATTGTTTTGTTTTGCTTCATTTTGATTCGTTAATCTAGTTATTTAGTTTAGTTAAATTCGGTTGAATCGTTCAGTTCATTTTCGGAATTTGGTTTCGGAATTTGTATTCGAAATTTTCGAATTTTCTTCGAATTTGCCGATTCTTTCAATTCGAAACAATCAAATTGATAAATTTTGGAATCGGTCGAAACGAAAATGTTATATTGTTTTCAATTCAAACGCAGCAAAGTGAACAAACAAAAGAAAAATCTTCTTCAAATGATTACAATGTCTCTTCAAAATCACTTTTGGCTTAACAAAAACAGCATTTTTTCAAAATGGTACTTCAATAACACACAGCAATATGTGTAGTGAGAATTTGACTGGAGTTCAATGTAAAATACAATTCGCATTTCAGTCAGAATTCCTGAAATCTGAACAAATTTTTTACGTTATTCAGAGCATTCTGTAAAATTTGCAATGATTGGCACCATAGCTTGTAGACACTATAACTTTCACAAAGACCAAATAATTTACACTAATTTGGGTTGTTTTTAAAATATGTAGCAGTATAAAATTTTGCCCAAAATTTATGAAGAAAAATTACTAATTTGCTAAATTTTATAACAGAAACTAAGAAAAATGCAATTTAAAAAAAAAAATTCTGTCTTTTTTGACAAAGCAACGTATTCACACCTTGATTATTTCCCGCCTCGACTACTGCAACTCTGTCCTTAATGGTCTACCCTTAAGCAGGCTATCCCCCCTTCAGTCTATTATGAATGCTGCTGCTAGACTAATACACCTCACTAATCGATCCGTGACTGCTGCCCCTCTCTGCCAATCCCTTCACTGGCTTCCCCTACCCCACCGTATAAAATTCAAAATGCTAACCATAACATACAAGGCCATTCACAACATCGCCCCCATCTACACCACCAACCTCATCTGCAGATATCGTCCAAATTGTCCCCTCCGTTCCTCACAGGACCTTCTGCTTTCTAGCTCCCTTGTTACCTCCTCTCATGCTCGCCTTCAGGACTTCTCCAGAACCTCTCGCATCCTCCGGAACTCCCTGCCCCAGTATGTCCTATCAGCCCCTACCCTGTCCACCTTTAGGAGATCCCTGAAAACTCATTTATTCTGGGAAGCCTATCCCACACCCACATAAATGTCCCCGAGCCACCCCCATCAAATCTTTCTCTGCAGCTATTACCTTTTGTACCACCACCCCCTCCCTTTAGAATGTAAGCTCTATGAGCAGGGCCTCCTGTACCTTTTGTATTGAACTGTACTGTAATTGTGTTGTCCCCCTCTACATTGTAAAGCACTGCGTAAACTGTTGGCACTATATAAATTGCGTATAATAATAATAATAATAGCGCAGAAAATAAAAAACCCAGAGGCGATCAAAGACCACCAAAAGAAAGCTCTATTTGTGTGAAAAAAGGACATTTTCATATGGGTACAGTGTTGCATGACTGAGTAATTGTCATTCAAAATGTGAGAGCATCAAAAGCTAAACATTGGTCTGGTTAGGAAGGGGGTTTAAGTGCCCAGTGGGCAAGTGTTTAAAGTAGCATCGCACCAAATAGCAAAAAATAACCTAATCCTGAAGGGGGTAAAACTTTCCAGAGCTGAAGTGATTAAAAGTTAGGCTTTTACATAACAATAACAGGTATGACCTTGAGGCTGTGTAAAATTCAGATACATATTTTAACCGCTTCCCGACTGGCGCACGCCGATGTACGTCGGCAGAGCGGCATGGCTGGGCAAATGGACGTACCTGTACGTCCATTTGAATTTCCCGCCGTGCCAGTGCGTGCGCGCGCCGGCCGGGAGCTCCGTGAGTCGGGTCGCGGGTCGCGGGTCCCGGGTCCCGCGGATTAGATCGCCGCGGGGATACCCGCGATCGCCTCACGGAGCTAATGAACAGGGAGATGCCGTTGTAAACAGCATTTCCCCGTTCTGCCTAGTGACAAGTGTCACTCGATCTCTGCTCCCTGTCATCGGAGCAGAGATCAGTGACGTCACCCACACAGCCCATCCCCCTTCAGTTAGTAATCACTCCCTAGAACACACTTAACCCCTCCCCGCCCCCTAGTGGTTAACCCCTTCACTGGGAGTGTCATTTACACAGTAATCCGTGCATTTTTAACCGCACTGATCGCTGTATAAATGACAATGGTCCCAAAAATGTGTCAAAAATGTCCGACATGTCCGCCATAATGTCGCAGTCACAATAAAAATTGCTGATTGCCGCCATTACTAGTAAAAAAAAAAATATTAATAAAAATGCCATAAAACTATCCCCTATTTAGTAAACGCTATAACGTTTGCGCAAACCAATTAATAAACGCTTATTGCGATTTTTTTTACCAAAAATATGTAGAAGAATACGATCGGCCTAAACTGAAGAAAAAAAATGTTTTTTTTTTATATATTTTTGGGGGATATTTATTATAGCAAAATGTAAAAAATAATGCGTTTTTTTCAAAATTGTCGCTCTTATTTTGTTTATAGCGCAAAAAATAAAAATCGCAGAGGTGATCAAATACCACCAAAAGAAAGCTCTATTTGTGGGAAAAAAAGGACGTCAATTTTGTTTGGGAGCCACGTCGCACGACCGCGCAATTGTCAGTTAAAACGATGCAGTGCCGAATCGCAAAAAACGCTCTGGTCAGGAAGGGGGTAAATCCTTCCGGGGCTGAAGTGGTTAACCGGTTCCCGATTGGCTCACGCAGATATACTGTGGCAGAATGGCTCTCCTGGGTGAAATCCCCTATATATATATATATATGGCATTGCCCAGGAGAGCCACCAGAGGGCACGTGAGTGCCGCCGGAGGCACGCGTGCACGCCCGCTGCACAGTGGGGGGGACCCGATGCGTGTGTCCGGCGGGCATGATCACGAGAGCCAGCATGGGGACACAAATCCCTGTGGAGGAAAGAAGTCAGATCGTGTGTTTTTACAAAGTAGGGACAGCGATCTGTCATCTCTCCTAGTTGGTCCCATCCTCCTACAGTTAGAACACACTGAGGGAACACAGTTAACCCCTTGATCGCCCCCTAGTGTTATCCCCTTCCCTGCCAGTGAAATTTATACAGTAATTAGTGCACTTTTATAGCACTGATCGCTCTATAAATGCCAATGGTCCCAAAAATGTGTCAAAAGTCTCCGATCTGTATGTCACAATGCCGCAAAATCGCTAAAAATCACAGATCACCTCTATTACTAGTAAAAAAAATAACGAAATAAAAACGCCATAAAAATGCCATAAATCTTTCCCATAGTTTGTAGACGCTATAACTTTTGCGCAAACCAATCAATATATACGCTTATTGTGATTTTTTTTACCAAAAATATGTAGAAGAATACATATTGACCTAAACTGATGAAGAAATGTGTTTTTTTTTTTTTTTAATTGAGGGATATTTATTATAGCAAAAAGCAAAGTTGTCACTCTTTTTTTGTTTATAGCGCAAAAAATAAAAACCGCAGAGGTGATCAAATACCACCAAAAGAAAGCTCTATTTGTGGGAAAGAAAGGACACAAAATGTGTTTGGGTACAACGTCACACTACCGCGCAATTGTCAGTTAAAGTGATGCAGTGCCGAATTGTAAAAAGTGCTCTGGTCAGGAAGGAGGTAAAATCTTCCGGGGCTGACATTGGTCTCGTCTCCTATCTATGTGATATAAAATCACGTACTCCCAGCAGCCATATTGTCAGTGTGCATTAGTGCTCTTAGGGGAAACTGACAATTATGTTTAGGGAGAGATACTGGTATTGATTTACTAAAGGCAAACAGGGCTGTTCACTTTGCAAGCAAAATTGTACTTTGCAAGGGAATTTTCCCCAGAGGTTAGTGAATGAGATGAACCTCTGCTACCTTCCATCATCCAATCATGTGCAAGTAAAAATGTGCAAATAAAAATGCAGTTTTTTTCCCACATTCACAAAAATCCCCTTGCAAAATGGAACTTCCTTTTCAAAGTAAATAGCCTATTTGCATTATTTCATTTCCCCAGTGGCAGCTCCTGATTTCCCATGCCTTTTGTTTGACAACAGCCTGCGAGCTTAAGCCCAGGTTCACACTGACAGCGGGAATGAAATTGTGCGAGTTCAGCTGAACTCACACAATTTCACTCCCGCATGTCAAGTCCCAACTTCGGGGGCGATTTCAGAGACATCTGTGCAGGTTGCTGCACAGATGTCAATGGAAATCACACCCTGAATTCACCGAAAGTAGTACAGAAACTACTTTTGGGAATCGGTGTGGCGCCGCAAATGTGACGTCACACAGATTCGAACAGGGGCCATTGCCGGCAGTTGCCACCGATTTGGTATGCGATTTGATATGTCAAATAACATGCCAAATCGCACCAATGTGAACCAGGGCTTAAACTTTGAACAACATTGGCGAACCAAACCCACACAAGTTTCTTCCACTGAATTTAAACTCTCATTCATGACATGAGGGCCTGGGGAAACTTCCCATAAATGGGCAGGGACAGGTAAAAGGGGGGAGAGATGAGAGGCTTCATCCCTACAGACACAAAATACAGAGACATATGTGGAACATACAATAGGTATGTGCACTTAGGCAATTGTGTCACTAAAGGTCATGTTGTCAGCAAATTGGATGTTGTTCTGCTAACTGCTGTATTCCTCTATATGGAAGCGTTATACATACACTATTTCTTTAACTGTTTGCCCTCCATACACATTTTAAAACACAGCCTGGCATTTAAGAGGTTAAAACAAACTAATGGCTGCAGCTGAATCTGTGAACATGGTATAATATTTTATAATTAAAAAAAAAAATTCATTAAAAGTGATCTGAGTGGCTGTAGAGCCATGTGTTCACTTCTACTGCACTTGGAAGAGCCCCGCCTCCTTGGTGACCTCCCGCCATTGGCTTCCGGGCTCTACTGTTCTTCCAGGGAGCCTGAAATCCTGGAACTTTTAGGATGAAGATCAGGAGGAGCTCAGGGAATATCTGTTTCCCAATCTCTTTCCTGACTAATGAACCCAGAAGGGATAAGCATTTCATCACCACAGGATTCAGAGCTGTCATTCCCCAGCTTCTGTAGCCAATCAAGAACCTACTCAAGCACGATTTGTGCTTTATTAGCTGCTGTGGAGGGCAGGGGAGATATTAAGGTTCAAATAGACCCCTGATGTCTCCATGAAGGGAGAACCTGTCACATGTTCTTACTATCACACAGGGAATTGTTAGCCCCCTTGTGCAGCAGTGGTAAAAGGCAAAGTGCTAACAAATTATAAGACAATAAAATAAACTGAAAGTAATTGAAAATCAACCCGTCTCCCTGTGCACACATGTGAATGTAAATGTGCCCACAGAGCAAGCATGTGTATGTAAATGTCAGGGCTGGGCTGAGCCCTTCCTACTCTGAGCTGGGTGCTCAGCTGTCAGCCAATTGCCAGCTTCCATCTCTCTCTACAGTTACTCAGCTGTTGATAACCCTGCTCATCAGTACTGCCTACTTAAGCCGTCCAGTCCAGAGGAGCTCTGCCTTCGCCTTAATCACATCACAAGAAAATATCTTCTGCATTCCTGTTTAAAGGCTGGCTTTGCTGACATCCCTTCTGGCTCTAGATCCTGCTTGCTGTTCCACTACATTGATCCCTGACTTCTGACTTGGCTGACTATCCATTCCAGTTACTGAACTTTGGCTGTTTTAACTACATTTGTTCTTTTTACTTTTATTATTAAACAAGTGTGATTTAATTGTACTTCTGTCTTGGTCTAATTTCATGGTTTCTGACAGTAAAGAGCAATTGCACCACATATATGAGGTGTTGAATGAGAGTAATAATTCTAGGCCCATCATTAATGATTAATGCTAAACTGTCGCCTAAAGTGTCACCTATGGACAGTTTGGGGTACCATGGTTCTTCAACAAATCACAGGGATCGGGGAATACCCTGAAGAAGTCACATGACTGTGATAAAATTTATTGGGTGGAGCTTGGTGATGTCATCATGAACATATGAGGAAGTAGTTGGAAGTACAAGTTGATGTAGTGGTACTTGCTGTATATTGAGCGTAGGTGGTTTTCATTGATGCGATTTACCTATGTGCACTGAGGAATAGTGCACTTATAATGGTGAGTGATATAAATGTCACTTTTTAAATGGAAAGCCCTTTGTAGTTCATTTTTGCTTGCCTTCAGTAACTAAGAGGAACGGGACATTGGAGGAGATCTCTGGAGCCCAAGAGCGGGAAAACGGCTGTATAGGACCTCTATAATGTGCAGGTCATAGATTTAAGGTGAGAGCACACTTGGAGGGGATCGTTGGTGGTGGAGGAGGGGTGAAGTGAAACACAGGAGAGGATATTACACAGAGTTATGATAAGAAGATTTACATATTTTCCAGCAGGTTGGACTAATATTTTTGTTTATTGATTTTGCACAATATGTTGGGTGTGATTACACAAAGGACTATGTCTGATGTTCACAAAAATGAATGTATGAATATGGTCACAAGACATATCTTTGTTTTATGCACTCTTATAGGGCGTGCACACGGTCGGACTTTGTTCGGACATTCCGACAACAAAATCCTAGGATTTTTTCCGACGGATGTTGGCTCAAACTTGTTTTGTGTACACACGGTCGCACAAAGTTGTCGGAAAATCCGATCATTCTGAACGCGGTGACGTAAAACACGTACGTCGGGACTATAAACGGGGCAGTAGCCAATAGCTTTCATCTCTTTATTTATTCTGAGCATGCGTGGCACTTTGTCCGTCGGATTTGTGTACACACGATCTGAATTTCCGACAACGGATTTTGTTGTCGGAAAATTTTATCTCCTGCTCTCCAACTTTGTGTGTCGGAAAATCCGAGGGAAAATGTCCGATGGAGCCCACATACGGTCGGAATTTCCTACAACACACTCCGATCGGACATTTTCCATCAGAAAATCCGACCGTGTGTGTACGGGGCATTATTGGTACTTAAATAATAGCTGTCAATTTACAAATACATTCATATCAGTCCCTACCCTCAAGAAGCTTACAATCTAAGCTCCCTAACCCACATTCATATACTAGGGCCATTTTGTTTAGACAGAAGCCAATTAAACTACCAGCATGGAGAGTGGGAGGAAACTGGTGTACCCGGAGAAAACCCACACAGGCACAGGGAGAAGGTGCAAACTCCAGGCAGGTAGTGTCTTGGTTGGGATTCGAACCAGCGGCCCTTGTTACTGCTAGACAAGATTGCTACCCACTACACCACTCTGCCATTGGTATATAGTCATGTTGGGTTTGTGTGCATTAAAATTAATTTTAAGGGTAACCTCACACCATTTTTTTAAAAAGGCAGTATACAAGTTTTGTAAACAATGTTTTTTTAAGAAAAAATAGATAATGGACCAGTTTGGATTTTGACACTGTTGTTTTAAACATTACAAAGCCAATTAGGACCAGCACCAGTAGTTTATTGTTTGTCTTTTTCATTTTTTCATCATACTGCCTCATACTGGTGAACAAATGTACATGCAACTTTAATTCATCCCACAAGCATGTTTTTAAAGGTTTTTTTTTTTTTAATCTCTCTATTTAAGCTTCAATAAATGACCCACTCCTGGCTGATTTTTTTTTTTTTTTTAATTGGTACATGCCCTGATTCTACAACCAGTCTGCACCATATATTATATGAAATAAATGTGTAGTGCTAGTGGTATGTATTACACACCGACACAAGTCCCAGATATGAATCTAAAGGATGTATATACTGTGAATGCAATCACATATCACCTAAGCAAAAGTGAGTATAAAGAAAAAGTGAATGAAAAAATGTGATAAAACCTATGTTAAACCTATATAAAGGTAATGAGATTAAAAAAATGGCACAAAGTTAATGGGTTTTTTATGCGATATCACTTAAACAAAAGTGAATATGAAGAAAAAGTGAATGAAAGAATGTGATCAAACCTATGTGAAATTTATGTAAAGGTAATGCGATTAAAATATCGCACAAAGTTAATGGGTTTTTTTATGCGATTCCAGAGCCACACAAAATTGCACAGATTGGTGAGTATAATGAATCACAAGAAAATAAGATAAAAATTCTAATGTTTAGCAAATATGAACTTTAAAAACAATGTAAATATCCCAAAAAGTGAAAAAAACAAATAATGTGTTCAAATGGTCAAAGTGAATATATATCCCATGAATATATGCTGAAATTGCAGATGGTAATCAAGAATATAACGCTGAAGATGTCTGAAGTGAAGTGACTCAAAATCCACAAATTCTTGATGTGACTGGGGAGAATCACACCAAATCGCATAAAGAAAAAAAAAGGAGCGCAGTGATTAAAAAGCCGCACAGGGATATAAACAAATGAGCCACAAACTGTGAAGCGAGTGTACTAGAATAAGTAAATATATACACTGTGTGACTGGGAAAAACAAAGAAAGATTAAACACAAAGTGTATAAACTGAAAAAAAACCCACCATAAATACTATCTCAAATATGTTGTATAGAGTATAAATATGGTAAGTACCAATATTTCAGGTATGTAAGTACAAAAAGTTAAACAATAGCTTAAATAAATCACATATTAATAAAAGCAATTGATAGAGTCCATGATTTTAAGATGTTGTGGTCTACAGGCAAGGAGGAATAGGACCAGCCAATATTTCCTCAAATCTTCTGTGTAGATTACGCACAATCATTAATTGTAAAAAACACCCGGGGTAGTGCCTGCACCTTCTGAGGGTAAGGGGGGGATGGGGTACTCTTACCCTAAATGGTGGACCCACTCGCCAGCAGCGGTGGATCAATCAGGCATGGACCAGAATACGTTAAGTCTGGATGGATGCCAGGGAAGGGATGTTCAATCTTCTCCCCTGCTGATCTGCTGCAAATCCCAGACTCAGCTCACCATAAAGACACAGCGAACAGGGCTTAGGCTCAGAAAGCAGGGTAACCAATCTTTTCCACTATTAATCAGATGGGTGATTCAATGGCACCGCATAGACGTCAGGAACCTCCGGATGATAGTGGTGATTTTAAAATATAAAAGAGAGAAAAAAACACCTCCACATAGTGTAAATCCGATAATCTTGGAGTTTATTGTAAAAAAAAAAAAAACAGTCCAATATTTTCACATGGATGCGAGTAAGTAAAAAAGGTTCATTTGAACAAATATATAAAATGTGCAGTAAAAATGTGGCTAGGCAAGCGTAATTACTGGCGTCTATGTGGTGCCTTTGAAGAGTGGCAAGAAGAAAGCCATTGTTGAAGGAAAGCCATAAGAAGTCCCATTTGCAGTTTGCGAGAAGCCATGTTGGGGACGCAGCAAACATGTGGAAGAAGGTGCTCTTGTCAGATGAGACCAAAATTGAACTTTTTGGCCTAAGAGCAAAACGATTTGTGTGGCAGAAAACTAACACTGCACATCACCCTGAACACACCATCCCCACCGAGAACCATGGTGGTGGCAGAATCATGTTGTGGGGATGTTATTCTTCAGCGGGGACTGGGAAGCTGGTCAGAGTTAATGGGAAGATGGATGGAGCCAAATACAGGGCAATCTTAGAAGAAAACCTGTTATGCCCCGTACACACGGTCGGATTTTCCGACGGAAAATGTTCGATGGGAGATTTTTGTCGGAAATTCCGACCATGTGTAGGCTCAATCAGACATTTTCCATCAGAATTTCGTCGCATAAAATTTGAGATCTGGATCTCAAATTTTCTAACAGAAAAAAATATCCCTTGAAATTTTCCACATTTTGTTATGTTACAACCAACAATGTAAATGTATTTTATTGGGATTGTATGTGATAGACCAACACAAAGTGGCACATAATTGTGCAGTGGAAGGAAAATGATAAATGGTTTTCAAACTTTTTTTACAAATTAATATCTGAAAACCGTGGCGTACATTTGTATTCAGCCCCCTTTACGCCGATACCCCCAGCTAAAATCTAGTGGAACCAATAGCCTTCAGAAGTCACCTTATTAGTAAATAGAGTCCACCTGTGTGTAATTTAATCTCAGTAGAACTACAGCTGTTCTGTAAAGCCCTCAGAGGTTTATTAGAAAATCTTAGTGAACAAACAGCATCATGAAGGGCAAGGAACACACCAGACAGGTCAGGGATAAAGTTGTGGAGAAGTTTAAAGCAGGATCAGGTTATAAAACAAAACCCCTAGCTTTGAACATCTCATGGAGCACTGTTTAATCCATCATCCGAGTATGGCACAACTGCAAACCTACCAAGACATGGCCATCCACGTAAACTGACAGGTCGGACAAGGAGAGCATTCATCAGAGAAGCAGCCAAAAGGCCCATGGTAACTCTGGAGGAGCTGCAGAAATCCAAAGCTCAGGTGGGAGAATCTGTCCACAGGACAACTATTAGTCGTTGCACTTCACAAATCTGGCCTTTATGAAAGAGTGGCAAGAAGAAAGTTATTGTTGAAAAAAATCCATAAGACGTCCCACACGCTGTTTGCGAGAAGTCATGTTGGGGACACAGCAAACCTGTGGCAGAAGGTGCTCTGGTGAGATAAGACCAAAATTAAATTTTTTCACCTAAAAGCAAAAAAAATGCATAAAACATCAATAATCATCCCCTAGTACACTCAGACAAACAAACAACCATCTTCTGCCTTAGCATCTATAAATGGGTCAAAGGGTGTAATTCAAGAATATTCACATATTCCCTTCCAAAAAATAAAAATAAAAAAGATCTACTTCAATAAAAAAAAATTCCAAAATGCAACACAAAATTAACAAAATGTTGTGTATTTCCTATGCAATCCCTAGCAAAGTGTGTGTGTGTATATATGTGTACGTGTGTGTATGTGTAATAAATACCGTATTTATCGGCGTATAACACGCACTTTTTTCCCCTTAAAATCAGGGGAAAATCGCGGGTGCGTGTTATACGCCGATCCCCTGCGATCCTGAGCTTCAAAATCACCAACCGTGATTTAAAAATGGCGCCGCCGGCGCCGAGATACACAGAGCCGGTCCTCGGCTCTTCTCGGCCACTTTCGGCTTCACTCGAGCGCTGCCCGAACCTAGCCGAGTGTACTCGGCTAGGTTCGGATAGCTCCGCTCACAGTCATGCCCATCCCGGGCGGGACTACGAGTGGAGCCGAAAGGGAACGAGAGCCGCTGAGAAGAGCCGAGGACCGGCTCTGTGTATTTTGGCACCGGCAGCGCCATTTTCAAATCGCAGACGGCGATTTTGAAGCTCAGGATCGCAGGGGATCACAGGATCGCAGGGGAGCGGCGCCATTTTCAAACTGCGAGCTGCAAGGCTGCACTGGGATAAGGCTGCAATGGACACTGGGGAAGACTGCACTGACAAGGCTGCACTGACAAGGCTGCACTGGGGCAAGGCTACACTGAGAAGGCTGCAATGATGGGCATTTAAATGTAAGTTTTTTTCCCTTAAACTTCCCTCCTAAAAGTTTTTTTTCCTTAAAATTCCCTCCTAAACTTGGGGTGCGTGTTATACGCCGGTGCGTGTTATACGCCGATAAATACGGTATATATATATATATATATATATATATATATATATATATTGTATTACTATTGTTTCTCTAATTACTTATAAAGCCAGTGCTTAACAATAAAACTGAATCTGCAACCAAGTATTGGGTATTATTTGTAGCAAAATTCCCAACAATATAGTGGATTTTTGTCAATCCCATATCCAAAGAGAGGCTCCTATGTCATCCCATGACCTCTCAAAGAATGATTGTTTATCAATAACTATACTGGATATTTTTTCATGAATCATTATACAGGATATTTTATTAATCGAAAACCCCAATGTGTCTGAGGTATACCATGTCTTTAAATGTAAAGAAAAAAGAAAAAAGGGGAGAGGGAACTCAGCTCCTCCTCAAAAAAATCCGGTGTTCTCAGGTGAATAATTATCGGCCATATAGCAGCCTCACCCGCTAGAGATTCACCAGGTTCCACCGTCGATTTGGGGTGTCCTAATATATATATTGGTTTTGGAGACCCCTAAATGTGGTTGTCCTCTGAATTAGACACATTACCATAAGAAAATTGTGAAAAGGCCACACAGCAATTCATCAGATAGGACAAACCGGTGGAAAAAACTATTAGTCATTTATTAATTATCCAGTAGAAAAATTTACAAAAATTATTTTAACAAAAATGAATAGAAAATATATGTTAAGGTACTACTATCCCCAACACATATTAAAAAGACCTAGTGTCTAAATAGGACATCGATGGCCACCATTTCCTCAATTGCACCATACATATCCCTTACATCCACACATACACATCCAGACCAGAATCGATCCACAGATCGGTTGGAATTGCTGGTATAAATGTCCATGAGCGCTGGAAAATGACAATGATTGTATCTAAGCTCTCTTCCTGTGTGATATATTGCTGTTCATGGCTGTCCCCCCTCGGAACATGAGAAAATTATAGAAAACTGGAAGGTGCTAGTGCTGCGTGAAAGTTCCTCGGTATACCCGATATGTTTACCTTTGTTGCAAAGAAACTTCCTTGTTTTAACAAATGCACATTTATACTCAGAGATTACTGGCTGGGTGACACTGACTGACTTAAAAACGGACGGACTTGGCCACACACGCTCACTGCAAAAGGCCGCTGGTTTGGAACGCGGTGACGTATAGCACGTACGACGGGACTAGAAAAAGGAAGTTCAAGCCCCACTACGGCACCCTTTGGGCTCCTTCTGCTAATCTCGTGTTTATCTCGTGTTAGTAGAAGTTTGGTTAGAGACGATTTGCGCTTTTCACACTTCAGCTTATTTTGTTCGTTTTCTGCGGTTCAGTTTGTGCTTGTGAGGTTTGTATCTACTTTTCAGTGCGTGTTGGTCAGTTCGTAACCTGCCTTGCAGGCCGTTCTGTGCGTTTGTTATAAGTTTGTTTGTTTGAGCAGCCGACCATTTTGAAGCCATGTCGCGTGGACGTTCTCATTCTCCAGTTCGTGCTGCGTGGGGACTTGGTGTTGGGGTTAATACTTTGACCCGAGTCCAGTCCATGAACAGGGCGAGGAGGAGTTCATGGATGAAGAATTGGTTGCGCCAGCGTGACCAGTTCTCTCATATGCCTTTGCTCCGTGAGCTCCGTGAGAATAATCCTGAGGATTTCAGGAATTTTCTCAGGATGACGGACCCCGTCTTTGAGCGTCTGCTGGCTATGCTGACCCCCTATATCAGCAGGCAGGATACCTGCATGAGGCAAGCCATCAGTGCGGAGCAGAGGCTAGTTGCCACATTATGTTACTTGGCGACAGGGAGAAGTCTTCAGGACTTGAAGTTCTCAACAGGCATCTCCCCCCAGGCTCTGGGGATCATAATCCCAGAGACCTGTTCTGCTATTATTTAGGTCCTGCAGAAGGAATATATGAAGGTAAGTTTTATCCTTTAACATTACATGATATGTATTAAATGTTTTTTGATGTATTGTATAACTGTCCTCCTTACCTAATTGCCATGCTTTCAATATGCTGTGAATGTCCCCTTTATCTTCATGCATGCCTGTTTTAATCATTTATTGCCCTACATGCATATTTTCTTTCGTTAACCTCCCCACCATGCAATCCTGGGTCCATTTATATCTCTAGCCTATAGTCCCTTGAACAATGTATATTGTCTGCTCCATTGTCTTGTTTGACCCTCCCCCACCCCTCAAATGTTTCAACCAGTAAGGTGTGTTTGTTAACCTAATTTGAACCCCTCCCCCACCCCACAAATGTTTCAACCAGTCAGGTGTGTTTGTTAACCTAATTAGAACCCCTCCCCCACCCCACAAATGTTTCAACCAGTCAGGTGTGTTTGTTAACCTAATTAGAACCCCTCCCCCACCCCTCAAATGTTTCAACCAGTCAGGTGTGTTTGTTAACCTAATTAGAACCCCTCCCCCACCCCTCAAATGTTCCAACCAGTCAGGTGTGTTTGTTAACCTAATTAGAACCCCTCCCCCACCCCACAAATGTTTCAACCAGTCAGGTGTGTTTGTTAACCTAATTAGAACCCCTCCCCCACCCCTCAAATGTTTCAACCAGTCAGGTGTGTTTGTTAACCTAATTAGAATCCCTCCCCCACCCCTCAAATGTTCCAACCAGTCAGGTGTGTTTGTTAACCTAATTAGAACCCCTCCCCCACCCCACAAATGTTTCAACCAGTCAGGTGTGTTTGTTAACCTAATTAGAACCCCTCCCCCACCCCTCAAATGTTTCAACCAGTCAGGATTGTTTGTTAACCTAATTAGAACCCCTCCCCCACCCCTCAAATGTTTCAACCAGTCAGGTGTGTTTCGGGCCCTAATTAGAACCCCTCCCCCCACATTCAAATGTATCAATGGGCCATCAGAGGGGGTGATTAATCTTATAAGTGTGCCTTATGTTTTTCAACATTTCAATTACAAACACACATATTAATAATGTTTGACTGCTGTTGTTTACTAATGTTTTGGTGTAGTCTGATATACAATTTATGTTTTAAAGTCCTTATCTTATTTTTTTTGCACTCCACAGTTTCCTTCAAGTACACAGGAATGGCAGACTGTGGCCTCCCAGTTCGCTGACCGTTGGGACTTTCCCAACTGTGTAGGGGCGATTGACGGGAAGCATGTCCGGATTGTGCCACCACCGCATTCGGGTCTTATTTCTATAACTACAAGGGGTTCCATAGTGTAGTTTTGATGGCGGTGGTCTCGGCACATTTGGACTTTATGTTTGTGGATGTGGGGAAGAACGGCCGGATGTCTGATGGAGGAGTCTTTGCACAGACCGAGCTGTGCCATCGTCTCCAGACCGGTGGCCTGGAATTGCCACCTGATGACGAGAATGTGGATGGACTCCCCTCAGTTTTTATTGCTGATGAAGCATTTGCTCTCGGTGAGAACTTGATGAGGCCGTTCCCCCAAAGGACACTCACCCCTGAGAGGAGGGTATTTAATTATCGGCTGGCCAGAGCAAGAAGAGTTGTGGAGAATGCCTTTGGGATTCTGGCCAGCCGGTTCCGTTTATTCCTTTCTTCAATTAATTTGGCGGACTATAAACTAAACTACGTCATCCTTGCTTGCTGCATCTTGCATAACTTTTTAAGGAGACATTCAGCAACATATATATCCTCTGTTGGGCCTGAGGACAGACTGGAACAGGATAGCACTTTGACAGGCCTAGAAATTGGCCGTATTGGCTTGGCACCCCGAACCGCACGTCAAGTGCGTGACCGTTATGTCAATTATTTTAATGGTCAGGGGGCCATTGCTATTCAGCAACAGCTGTAATTTTCTTCCAAAAATTAAAAATAAAAAATTTTTCTCTAAATATCTTGTTTTTATTGTTGTTTACATTTAGTTATGTCTGTCTCCTAGTGCACTTGTAGTAGTGTCAAGTGCATTTAGCTTTAGTTAATCAGGCCCACAAAAACAAACCACAAAATTTGACTTCAAGAATCAGCCACACACATTGTATTCCGTAAAAAAATATTTACTTTGTGCACATTGAAAGGTGCATTTTTGATAATTTTTTTTTTTTTTTTTTTAATTATTTTACGTTGTGTAAATAATTTTTTTTTAATAAATTATTCAAGGCATATTTTCACAAATATATAGACCTTTCTATAAAAAGATTTACATACACAACAGTGTTTTTATAAACCAACAAAAAAAATAAAGAACTTACAAAGTTCAACATTTAGAGAACGGTGCATGTGATGTCACCCTTGGAAATTGTTCATTTTGAATATGCTCAAAATTGAGCTTTACAAAAGGGTCAAGTCAGCATGTGCTATCTCCTATCATGGGTGAGCAATGTACGTGTTTTGTGTGTGCAATCCCTTTTTTGGTTCCTCTCACCACCAAAGAATTTTCAGGATGAAGGGGTTGCAAACACAAAACAAGTACATTGCTAACCCATGATGGAAGATAGCACATGATGACACACCGTGTGCATCAGAATGTAAATTTGGGTATACCCCAAAAATTAAAATAACAATTTTTGAAAAAAAAAACTTCCCAAGGAAATGAAGAACATGATTGATGTTTTTAGGCCAAACGTGATTATATTCGCCCCAAAACATCAATCATGTTCTTCATTTCCTGTTGCATGGAGTCCAGGCGAAGTTGCATGCTGTGAATTTGGTCACGCATTTTATCGATGTGGCCATTCCACAGCATTATCTGGCCAATCAGTCTTTGCGCACTGTCTGTGGTGAAGGGCTCTGCTGCTTGGCCTTCCACAACCAGAAACTCACCTAAAATGAGTGAATAAAAACAAGGTTTACAATATGCACGCCAAAATACAGTAACTCAAGCTGGGGTGTCAGTCACTCACTTGGTGGGCTTGAAACCTCGCACACTTCCTCCACCTCTCCTTCCTCAAGGTCGTCAGGTGGGAGTGGTCTTGGGCTGGGGCTTGGGGTATCTTCTGCCTCAGGCTGGTGACTTGGGGGGGTCCTGAGATCCTTGGACTGTTGTCTGAGTCTTTTCTCCCCTATGAGAATTGAACAAAAGGTATAGTTAACCACTTGCCGACCGCCGCACGACGATGTACGTCGACAGAGCGGCACGGGCAGGCAAAAGGGCTTACCTGTACGTCCCTGCCTGCCCGCGGGTGGGGGGTCCAATCGGACCCCCCCGTGCCTGCGGCGGTCGGATCGAGGTCAGGGTGGATCAAAGGTGAGGGGGAGGCCACTCATTCGTGGCCCCCACCTCGCGATCGCTCCTGGCCAATGACAAGCTTCCTCGGCTTCTGTGAATGTAAACAGAAGCAGAGGAAGTGATGTCATCTCTCCTTGAGCCGGTCTTTTTGTCCGGCGCCGAGGAGAGAAGACATCCAAGTAAGTGCACCAACACTACACATACAGTAGAACACGCAGGCACACTTGTCACCCCCCTGTCAACCCCCGATCACCCCCTGATCACCCCCCTGTACCCCCTGTCACTCTGACACCAATAGCAGGTTTTTTTTTTTCTGATTTATTGCATTGGTGTCAGTTTGTGACAGTAACAAGTGTTAGGGCAGTTAGGTTAGGCCCCTTTAGGTCAGGGGTACCCCCCTTTAGGTCCAGGGTACCCCCCTAACCCCCCTAATAAAGTTTTAACCCCGTGATCACCCCCCGTCGCCAGTGTCACTAAGCGATCATTTTTCTGATCGCTGTATTAGTGACACAGGTGACGCTAGTTAGGGAGGTAAGTATATAGGTTCGCTGTCAGTGTTTTATAGCGACAGGGACCCCCATATACTACCTACTAAAGGTTTTAACCCCTTGATTGCCCCCTAGTTAACCCTTTCACCAGCGATCACCATATAATTGTTACAGGTGACGCTGGTTAGTTGGTTTGTTTTTTGTAGTTTATTGTAGTTTATTACAGTTTTAGGGCACCCGCCGTTTATTACCCTATAAAGGTTTAACCCCCTAATTGCCCGGCGGTGATAGAAGTTAAGTTTTTAGGATCAGATAAGGTCTGCGTCGCCCCAGGCAGCGTCAGGTTAGCGCTAGTACCGCTAAAACCCACGCACGCAGCATACACCTCCCTTAGGGCTATAGTATCTGAACGGATCGATATCTGATCCGATCAGATCTATACTCCCCAGCAGTTTAGGGTCCCCCAAAAAAACGCAGTGTTAGCGGGATCAGCCCAGATACCTGCTAGCACCTGCGTTTTTCTCCTCGGCCCAGCCCAGTCCAGCCCACCCAAGTGCAGTATCGATCGATAACTGTCACAAAACACTAAGCACACATAACTGCAGCATTCGCAGAGTCAGGCCTGATCCCTGCGATCGCTAACAGTTTTTTGGTAGCGCTTTGAATCAGTCGCTGACAGTCAGGAGCTTTTTTGACTGTGAGTCTCACTAGTGTACCCCTAAATTTAGAGCCCAAAATGGCAAATAGAAGGTACACTAGTGAAGAGGCCTACAGGATTCTGAGCATGACTAGTAGTGAAGAGGAAGTCACTCATCTGTCAAGTTTAAGCTCAGAATACGAACCTGTAGAGGACAGCGGCTCCATGACAGATAGCTCTGACGATGGAGTTGTGGTCCCTGCTAGGGTCAGGCGTACCAGACCCCGATCTTCTTCTTCTGTCCTTGACGTGCAAGAACTGCAGGGCTCTCGTAGGGAGCAGAGAGGTACTAGTGCCGCTATTCCTTCTGGTGAACTGGCAAGCACCAGCGGCCTAGTACACCCTGGTCGTACATCCAGCACTGCAGTATCACGTGGTGACGTGGCGAGTCCCATAAGTGCAGTTCAAGCTGGCGAGGTGGCAAGCACAACTAGTGTCCCGCTGCCACCAATAAGACAAAGCCAGGCCCGTCGTGCCCATAGTGCCCTTCCTGCTGCATTCGCCAATCCGAATTGGGTACCCACCACTTCTGCAGCACCCGTACTTCCACCTTTCACTGGCCAACCCGGAATTCAGGTGGAAACAGTTGACTTTATGCCACTGGATTTTTATTCACTGTTTTTCACCGAAGATCTCTATAGATCTATTGTGGACCAAAGCAATTTATATGCTGGTCAATACATCGCCACTATGCCCCAGTCCACCCTTGCCAGAGATTGGAGACCAATTACGGTCTCCGAATTTAAGATCTTTCTGGGCCTTTCCCTCAACATGGGCATAACCAAAAAGAGTGAGTTGCGGTCATATTGGTCCACTGACCCAATTCACCATATGCCCGTGTTCTCTGCTTCAATGGCCAGGGCACGATACGAGCAGATTTTGCGGTTCATGCACTTCAACGACAATGAACTCTGTCGTCCTCGTGGAGACCCTGCATACGATCGGCTCTACAAAATTCGGCCCCTCGTAAACCACTTCAACCAACGTTTTGCAGACTTGTTTACCCCCCATCAAGTTGTCTGCGTTGATGAGTCCCTGATTAAGTTTTCTGGCCGCTTGTCCTTCAAACAGTACCTTCCCAGCAAGCGTGCCAGATACGGGGTCAAGATGTATAAGCTCTGTGACAGGGCCACAGGCTATACATGTAGATTTATGGTTTACGAGGGCAAAGATAGTCACGTAGAGCCGATAAACTGCCCTGACTACATAGGAAGCGCTGGCAAGATAGTGTGGGACTTGGTGTCACCCTTATTCGGAAAGGGGTACCACTTGTACGTGGACAATTATTATACGAGCGTGCCACTTTTTATTCACTTGTTTGATCAGCAGATTGGAGCATGTGGCACCGTGTGACCTAATCGCCGGGGCTTTCCCCAGCGGCTTGTAGAGTCCCGTCTTAGGCTGGGGGAGAGAGCCTGCTTGCAGTATAATAATTTGCTCGCTATGAAGTGGAGGGATAAGAAGAATGTTTTCGTTCTCACCTCCCTTCATGCAGACACGACGACCCAAATTACTACGGCGACTGGTGTTGTGGAGAAACCCCTCTGTGTCCACGAATACAACCTTAATATGGGAGGGGTGGACCTCAACGACCAGTTGTTGGCGCCGTACCTAGTTGCCCGTAAGGCCAGACGCTGGTACAAAAAAGTGTCTGTTTATTTATTTCAATTGGCTTTGCTGAACGCTCATGTGCTATACAGAGCTTCAGGACGGACTGGATCCTTCCTTAAATTCCAGGAAGAGATCGTCAGAGCCCTTCTGTTTCCAGACGGTGCTCCACCTCACCTTCCCAATCCAAATGCAGTAGGCCGGCTGCATGAGAGGCATTTTCCTTATGTCCTCCAGAGTACCCCTACCCAACGAGCCCCCCAAAGAAAATGTCGTGTCTGCAGAAAGCGTGGATTTAGGCGTGACACCCGGTATTATTGTCCCTCCTGTCCTGGCAATCCTGGTCTTTGCATTGGTGAATGTTTTGAACGCTACCATACACTAGTTGAGTATTAGCGTAGGGTACAGCACTGCACAGACTAGGACACACTTCCACAGGGTCTCCCAAGATGCCATCGCATTTTGAGAGACCCAAACCTGGAACCGTTACAGTTTTAAAAGTTACAGTTATAAAAAAAAAAAAAAGTAAAAAAAAAAAAAAATACACAAAAAAAATATAAAATAAAAAACCCAAAAATAGTTGTCGTTTTATTGTTCTCTCTCTCTCTATTTTCTCTCTATTGTTCTGCTCTTTTTTACTGTATTCTATTCTGCATTGTTTTATTGTTATGTTTTATCATGTCTGCTTTTCAGTTATGTAATTTTTTTATAGTTTACTGTTTTTTAAACATTTTTTTGTTTTCAGGTACGCCATTCAGCTGCAGCGCGGATTTATTTATCTTGACAGCAACAGCGTTTGCTCCCACGATACATAAAGCCGTGACTCCAGCGCTGTCGGAGGTGATTTCACCACCACAGTTACATACTTCAGCATATATGCCGAAGCGTGTGGGCAGAAGTGGGTGGAGGAGCGATTTGCTCCTGCCTTTTGCGGGAGGATGCCCCCATGCTTCGGCATATATATATTTTAGGTAGGCACAGGTTGCGTTAAATGTTTTATTTTTTACTATGGTTTTTTTTTGTATTTGCTTTGCAGGTATGGTAAGTATTACTGTTATACTGTAATGTTACTTTGTTTTTTGTTAACCATCATTTGCTTAGCAGGTACGCCATTCAGTTGCAGCGCGGATTTATTTATCTTGACAGCAACAGCGTTTGCTCCCACGATACATAAAGCCGTGACTCCAACGCTGTCGGAGGTGATTTCACCACCACAGTTACATACTTCAGCATATATGCCGAAGCGTGGGGGCAGTGGGTGGAGGAGCAATTTGCTCCTGCCTTTTGCGGGAGGATGCCCCCATGCTTCGACATATATAAATGGTGCATGTATGCCCATCATTAGAAGTGGGTGGATGAAGGGAGGTATTCTAATGGTGGGCATACCCACCGATCAATATCTTTTTTTCGTTCAGCCCACAGGCTGCATGAAAAAAAAGTTTACAATATATGCCCAACAAGGACCAGCAACGTACTGGTATGTTGCTGGACTTTGAGTGGTTATACCAGAATGATGCCTGCAGGTTTAGGTATCATCTTGGTATCATTCTTTTCAGCCAGCGGTCGACTTTCATGTAAAAGCAATCCTAGCGGCTAATTAGCCTCTAGACTGCTTTTACAAGCAGTGGGAGGAAATGCCCCCCCCCCACCGTCTTCCATGTTTTTCTCTGGCTCTCCTGTCCCAACAGGGAACCTGAGAATGCAGCCAGTGATTCGGCCAGCTGACCATAGAGCTGATCGGAGACCAGAATGGCTCCAAACATCTCTATGGCCTAAGAATCCGGAAGCTACGAGCATTTCAAGACTTAGATTTCGCCGGATGTAAACAGCGCCATTGGGAAATTGGGAAAGCATTTTATCACACCGATCTTGGTGTGGTCAGATGCTTTGAGGGCAGAGGAGAGATCTAGGGTCTAATAGACCCCAATTTTTTCAAAAAAGAGTACCTGTCACTACCTATTGCTATCATAGGGGATATTTACATTCCCTGAGATAACAATAAAAATGATTTAAAAAAAATAAAAATGAAAGGAACAGTTTAAAAATAAGATAAAAAATCAAAAAAATAATTAAAAAAAAAAAAAAAAAAAAGCACCCCCGTCCCCCCCTGCTCTCGCGCAAAGGCGAACGCAAGCGTTGGTCTGGCGTCAAATGTAAACAGCAATTGCACCATGCATGTGAGGTATCACCGCGAAGGTCAGATCGAGGGCAGTAATTTTAGCAGTAGACCTCCTCTGTAAATCTAAAGTGGTAACCTGTAAAGGCTTTTAAAGGCTTTTAAAAATGTATTTAGTTTGTCGCCACTGCACGTTTGTGCGCAATTTTAAAACATGTCATGTTTGGTATCCATGTACTCGGCCTAAGATCATCTTTTTTATTTCATCAAACATTTGGGCAATATAGTGTGTTTTAGTGCATTAAAATTTTAAAAAGTGTGTTTTTTCCCCAAAAAATGCGTTTGAAAAATCGCTGCGCAAATACTGTGTGAAAAAAAAAAAATCAAACACCCACCATTTTAATCTGTAGGGCATTTGCTTTAAAAAAATATATAATGTTTGGGGGTTCAAAGTAATTTTCTTGCAAAAAAAAATAATTTTTTCATGTAAACAAAAAGTGTCAGAAAGGGCTTTGTCTTCCAGTGGTTAGAAGAGTGGGTGATGTGTGACATAAGCTTCTAAATGTTGTGCATAAAATGCCAGGACAGTTCAAAACCCCCCCAAATGACCCCATTTTGGAAAGTAGACACCCCAAGCTATTTGCTGAGAGGCATGTCGAGTCCATGGAATATTTTATATTGTGACACAAGTTGCGGGAAAAAGACAAATTATTTATTTATTTTTTTTTTTTTTGCACAAAGTTGTCACTAAATGATATATTGCTCAAACATGCCATGGGAATATGTGAAATTACACCCCAAAATACATTCTGTTGCCTCTCCTGAGTACGGGGATACCACATGTGTGAGACTTTTTGGGAGCCTAACCGCATAGGGGACCCCGAAAACCAAGCACCGCCTTCAGGCTTTCTAAGGGCGTAAATTTTTGATTTCACTCTTCACTGCCTATCACAGTTTCGGAGGCCATGTAATGCCCAGATGGCACAAACCCCCCCCAAATGACCCCATTTTGGACTTTTTTTTTTGTCATTATTCAATCACTTGGGACAAAAAAAAAAATATTCAATGGGTTCAACATGCCTCTCAGCAATTTCCTTGGGGTGTCTACTTTCCAAAATGGGGTCATTTGGGGGGGTTTTGTACTGCCCTGCCATTTTAGCACCTCATGAAATGACATGGACAGTCATAAACTAAAAGCTGTGTAAATTCCAGAAAATGTACCCTAGTTTGTAGGCGCTATAACTTTTGCGCAAACCAATAAATATACGCTTATTGACATTTTTTTTACCAAAGACATGTGGCCGAATACTGTGTCCTGTCCCTACATTACACTGAATCATTTTTGAAGAAGCATTATATTTTCAAACACATCTACACCACATCAACTAATTGTGGGAATTTGACAAATTAGCAAGACATAAATGTATGTCCAACCCTGTCCCATCGTATTTGGCGAAAAAATAACGTCACTTTCTAAAGTATCATATATATTCTAAAGAACGGTCTTTATGAACGATGCTGAATAAAGTCCAAAAATAAGGATCAGCATGCAAGTTAAGGATCTCAATAGTAAAACACAAGTACTTACTTTTTTTAAGCAGCTTCTTTATGCGCCAATATTGTTCTGGCTCCCGACTTTTGATGTCAGACCACCGCTTCCTCAATTGTTCTTTCGAACGTTTTGTACCAAATTTTTCTTCAAGAGCGGTGACAACTGAGGACATTATTTTGTCCTTCCTCATATTCGGTCGCGTGTACGGTCCTTTTTTGCCATCGTAGTCCTCCCTTCTCAATATGGGCACCATCTCCACCATCTCTTCAAAAGCCATGTTGGTGGCCTTATATCTCCTCCGGGATGTGGATGTTTGGGGCTCCGGGCTTTCCTCCGCGCTACTTCCACTGATTCTCTCAGCCATCTTTTGCTATCTACTCCCACTGCGCAACGAAGAGTGAAGGGGCGGGGCCAAATCGTACTTACGAACGTCAGGGGTGGGCGACGCAGGCGGAGCATGACACATACGCAGTGTATAAAGAGCTATTACGATGGCCTACGTATGTCCGTGCGGAAGTAGCGAGCGTCACAAACAAAGGTAAGATTAAAGTGTGTGTGTGTGTGTGTGTGTATGTGTCCCCTAGATTACAACCAAAACTAATCCTGTGATTTGTGACTGACATTTAAGTTTGGATCTTGTGTCTTGTCTTGCAAAAAAAATGAATCCCTTTAAAGAGGAAGAATTTTTGTGCCAATTTATTGAGCTCTATGAGGACAAGAAAAACCTGTGGGAGGTCAAACACCCCCTATATTATAATAGGGATGTTAGGAAGGCAACACTGGGCACACTTTTAGAGTTTGTGAAGACTCGACTCCCCCAGGTAGACCTCAAGTTTGTGGACAAGAAGATTGGTATCTTGCGAAACATGTATAAGCGGGAACACAAAAAAATCCAGGAGTCGCTCAGATCCGGGGCAGCAGCTGACCAAGTATATGTACCCAAGTTGTGGTACTACAACAAAATGCGATTCCTGGATGACCAGACCAAAGCCAGGCAATCACTTTCCACCCTTCCCTCCAGCCTTCCTTCCACTCTTCCCTCCAGCCTTCCATCCACCTCCACCCCAGCTGAGGAGTCCCAGGATGAACTGGGCCTTTTCAGCATTGATGAAGTTGATGCGCCCAGCTTCAGCCCGGAACCTTTTTTTTTTAAATTTGGGATTGTGTAAATGTTATTAATGATGTTAACGTGTTAATTTTGAAAGTGCTTCATAAAAAATGACTTCTGCACAAAGATTAATATGTAGACATATCACTAGACAGTAGTGGCCAAAAATATACTTCACTTCAGATCTTGTTGATCATCTAAAATAATGGTGGTGTCAAATAGATAGCCTTTACTATTTTGTGTAATTATATTTGAAAGTCATGAGCTGAAAATTGTGTGTGATTGCATAACACAAAATTACAACTATGTCCCTTTTTTTTACACAGCATGACCTCAGCCAGGAGGAGGCCTTGCCCAGTGGGAGAGAGGAGGAGGCCTTGCCCAGTGGGAGAGAGGAGGAGGCTGTGGCTGGGCCAAGTCGAAGCCGCACAGAGTGTCAGGTGCCCCCCCTCCGCATTCTCCACAAAAGGCCCAGGAGAATGACACCAACTGAGCAGGAATCCCTAGCCCTCATACGGGAAGCAAGCCTCATCCTGAGCAAACCACCCAATGCAGAGGAGGCGTATGGCACCTATATAGCCAGCAGATTGCTGGAGTTGGAAAAGGGCCAAGCCTCCTCTGTGAGGGTCTGATTTTTGAGGCTTACCAGAAGGGCTTGAGAGGGGAGCTTACTGCTACCACATATCTGGCAGATGAAGCCACTCCTCCTCCTCCTCCTCCTCCTCCTGCCCCAAGTACACCACCAGAGGCACAACCTCCAAGGAAGGCTGCAGAGAAGGGTGGAGGGAAGGCTGCAGAGAAGCGTGGAGGGAAGGCTGCAGAGAAGCGTGGAGGGAAGGCTCCACAGAAGAGTCGAAAGTGATTGCCTGGCTTCTGTCTGGTCTGACTGTGCTCCCTGTGCTCCCTATAGTCGCAAGATACCAATTTTCTTGTCCTCAAACTTGATGTGTGTCTTGGGGGACGAAAGGCTTCCCAGATTCTAAAAGTGTCTCCAGTGTTGCCTTCCTAATTTTTTTTCGAAAAAAATAAATATATTTTTGGTTACCTTACATTCTTGCCTATGTGTTTTGATTAAAAAACACCATTTTCTTTGGGAGTAGGCAGGTACAGGTCCAAAAGACTATGGGGTTGATTTGAGAAAAGCAAATAGTCTGTGCACTTTGCAGAGGGCAGTTGCCCGTGACGTCGGCGATGACGTCACGGGCGCCACTTTTAAAAGCTGTGGAAAGCTTTCAGAGCCCTGGGAATGATCGTGGGGGATACAGCGACTTCCCGGGGCTACTATCTTGGCGGTTCAAGGTAAGACAATCTCTATTGTCTGGGGGTGGAGGTCTGTTGTCAGTCAGCTGATCCTGTGAATCTGTCTCTGCAGCTTCCTATTGTATTGACATTATGGACTCCTCACTGCCCCCTAGTGGCCAGCCCGCTTGTAGCAGGTATGTTTGCAGTTTTGCCTTTCTGCCTGTACAAGGATTGAGAGTAGGATTTTTAGGACACCAGCTGATTTTCTTTCTCTATCTTCTCTGTGTTTCTTTCCTCACAGCCCTACTAGGTCTGATCCACACCGTAGTTCCCATAAAGGAAGTGGATCATCAAAATCACACCACCGGCAATCTTCCTCCAGGTCTAACCATCATAGATCTCCTTCCAGATCTTCATCTCACTCTAAAGAGAGTTCAGGAAAATCATGCTGGGGATGTAGGATGCCTGTTCCAACAGACAAATCTCTCTGTGATCACTGCTTCTCTAAAGCCGCAGATGAGAGGGATGGTGCAGACCAGCGTTTGGAATCTATGGTTAGGCGGGTTGTGAAAGAATCTCTACAGGAGAGAGAAGCCCAGCAGCCCCGTGATTCCCCATCAGACCCATTATGCCCTCCAGTGGGTGAAGGTTCTGTGCATGAGACATGGGATTCTTCCCAACCAAGTCACCCTTCTGCTCCTGTTTCAGACAGCGAATCGGATCTGGAAGATCCTGGCATGGGGTTTGAGTTCGCTTTAGTTCCTTCACTGGTGAAGGCAGTAAAAGAGACCCTGAAGTGGGAAGATCCAGTTACTTCCCCCCCAAAACAGAGGAAGTTTTTTAAGCAGCTCAATAAGGAGCGACAATATTTTCCTTTTCTCTCTGAGCTGGGTGAGGTCATTTCTGAGGAATGGAGCAAAATGGACAAGAAAAGTTCCATGCAGTCAAAGGTCTTGAAACTATATCCTTTCAAGGAAGAAGAAGTAAAGCACCTTGAATCAGCCCCATTAGTGGATGCAGCTTTAATGAGACTAGCAAGATATGTAACGCTTCCCTTGGAAGACACTGTATCTTTCAAAGATCCTTTGGAAAGGCGAATTGATTCGGATTTAAAGAAGATCTACCTGACGTCAGGAATGGCATGTAAGCCAGTACTTGCAATAGCTGCAGTTTCCAAAGCTTTGGAATCTTGGTCTGATAATGTGGATGAGTTCTTAAGAGGTATCTCTACTGAAACAGCTAAGGATTCTCCTATCCAAGAGATCAGGCTGGCATCAGCCTCTCTTGGGAAGGCATCTATTGATGTCATCCGCCTGATGTCCCGGGTTATGTTGGCAGCTGTTTCAGCTCGTCGTGCCCTATGGCTCCGTCCGTGGTTGGCGGACCCAGCTTCCAAGCAAGCTTGGTGCCGAATTCCGTTTGAAGGTTCTTCATTATTTGGCAATAAACTCGATAGTGCCATAACCCGGGCCACAGGTGGGAAGTCTGGTTTCCTCCCTCAAGACAGACGCCTACAAAATCAGAAACGCAGTTTTCCTAGAAGACAAAACTCTGATCGCGCTAGGGATGCGCGCAGCTACAGACCTGGTCGGGAGTTCTCTAGATCCTGGAAATCCAGGCAGTCTTCTTTCAAGAAACCCGCAAAAGGGGGTTCCTCTGGCAACCAGGACTCCACAAAGTCCTTTTGAGATTGGGCCCGCTCAGGCATGCCAGGTGGGGGCTCGTCTTCGCCACTTTGGGCATGTATGGGCGGCCTCAATCCGAGATTACTGGACCGTCAAGACGGTCTCCTCCGGTCACAAGTGGGTTTTCAGCAATACCCCAAGACTCAGATTTGTTCCCACAGCTCTTCCAGGTTCAGAAGAGAAAAAGCAGGTCCTATTAACCTACGTGAGCTGTTTATTGGATCAAGGCGCAGCCGTCCCTGTTCCAGAAGACGAACAAGGCAAAGGCATGTATTCTCCTCTGTTCATGATACAGAAGAAAAACGGTACATGGAGGCCAGTAATAGATTTAACACATCTCAATTCTTTTATCCGAAAAGAAAAGTTCAAAATGGAATCTTTAATTACGATCCAACATTCAATATATCTGGGAGATTGGATGATTTCAATAGATCTGAAAGATGCATACTTTCACGTGCCAGTGGCAACAGAGTTCCAACAATTCCTCCGCTTTGCGGTAGGCAATCAGCATCTGCAGTTCACATGTCTACCCTTCGGCCTAACAACGTCACCTCGGGTCTTCTCAAAGGTCCTGTTGTCGGTTGTGGCTCTACTCCGTATCAAGGGGGTTCGTCTCCACCACTATTTAGACGACCTACTTCTCCTAGCTCAGAACAAAGATCAACTGTTAGAGCACAGGAGCTTAGTCATCTCCACCCTGCAGGAATTCGGGTGGCTTCTGAATCTAGAAAAGAGCCATTTAGAGCCAACACAATCTCTGGTGTTTCTAGGGGCTCACTTCAACACATTGGAAGGCACTATCTCCCTTCCAGAGGAGAAGATTGGAGTGATTCGAGACAGAATACACGCGGCCCTTGCGTCGTCTCACCTCTCAGCTCTCCAATGCCTGAAAGTAATTGGCACAATGACAGCTACCATTCCTATGGTGAAGTGGGCCCAATGGCATACACGACCCTTCCAAAAAGGGTTCCTTCAACAATGGGATTCTTCCAGCCAAGTCCAGCGCATACACCTTACGTCATCCATGAGGACGTCTCTTCTTTGGTGGCTTCAAGGGAAGAATCTGCGCAATCACCATTCAATCATGCCCATTTCATGGGTCACGTTAACCTCGGATGCCAGCAATCGAGGTTGGGGCGCTCACTGCCTTTCAGAAGTAGCGCAAGGCCGATGGGATTTCCCTGCTCGGGGGATTGTCTCCAACATTCTGGAGCTGAAGGCCGCCTTTCAGGCACTCCTGTCATTTTGCCATCTAATAGAAGGTTCATCTGTGATGCTAAGGTTGGACAATACAACCGCGGTGGCTTACATAAAGAAGCAAGGTGGAACTCGCAGCTGGTCTCTGCTACAAGAAGTGGAGCCAATAATGAGCTGGGCTCAGAAATATTTGTCCAACATCTCGGCAGTTTACATTCCGGGGATTCAGAATGTACAGGCGGACTTCCTCTCGAGAGTGCAATTGGACAACAACGAGTGGTCTCTCCACAGAGGGGTGTTCGAGTGGCTTCTGACCCTGGGAGTACTTCCAGAGGTCGATCTTTTTGCTTCTCCATGCAACCACAAGATGCCCAGATATTATTCGAGGTTCAGAGACCCTCAGGCTTACGGGATAGATGCTCTCTCAGAGCATTGGAAGTTTCAGATGGCTTATGCCTTCCCTCCGGTACCGGTGATTCTGCAATTCCTCCGGAGGCTCAGAACAGAGAAGGTGGAGATCATTGCAGTGATTCCTTTCTGGCCCAACAGGCCGTGGTTTCCTCTGTTATCACTCCTGAGTTTTCAAGACCCAGTTCCCCTTCCTCTCAGGCCGGATCTACTGTCGCAAGGCTCGACGTTACACCCATGCCCATCTTGCCTACACCTCAGGGTGTGGTTCTTGAGAGGGAAAGGCTTGAATCCCTAGGCTGTCCGGAAGAAGCTATTCCAACTCTGCTTAGTGCCCGGAGGGGAAGTACGAACAGAGTATACGAACGGATATGGTCTAAATTCTCTGATCACATGTCTTCCCGGTCAAATCCGTGTAAGTCTCTAGCAGTAGAAGACATTCTAAGTTTTCTCCAATCAGGGCTGGACCTATCTTTAGCAGTCAGCTCACTAAGAGTGCAAGTTTCAGCCATCTCGGCCTTCACAGGAGTATCTTGGGCTAATCACACGTTAGTCCGTCAATTCTTTAAAGGAGCTATCAGGCTTAAACCTCAAAGAAGACCTAGGTTCCCCAAATGGGACCTTCCTATTGTCTTGGATTTTCTCTCCAATCTGGGATCAGATCCTGACAAACCTCTTTCCATGAGAGATCTCACGCTCAAGACCACCTTCTTAGTAGCCGTGACGTCGGCTAAAAGAGTGTCAGAGATGTAGTCAGTAGTGTTGATTCCCATGCTTGGGTCAAACCCTAAAGTGACCTCAGTCTTTCATGAAAATCAGGAGATTGTACTTCCTACTTTCAGAACAACGGACGATCAGGATGTTCATCCACTTGACGTAGGCCACACTCTAAAGCAATATCTGGAGGTCACAAGTCCATTCAGACAAACGGAATTCCTTTTCGTTCTTCTCCATGGTAAAAACAAAGGAAAGCGAGCTTCGGTCAGATCAATTTCTTCTTGGATTGTGCAGACCATTCAGAGGGCATACAAGGCAAAGGGCTTGGCTCCTCCAGAGGCAGTGACGGCTCATTCGACCAGGAGTATCTCGACCTCGTGGGCAGCTTCCCGGCATGTCGCGCCTGAAATCATTTGTAGAGCGGCTTCCTGGTCTTCTATTAACACATTTGTTTCTCATTATTGTGTTGAGCCTGCGGCTCTGTCATCTATTAATTTTGGTTTACAAGTATTGTCGGTTGACAATGTAAAATAAATTTGGTTTCTTTGCTCAAACATTTTTGCCCGCCCGTGTGTATTTTTGGGCGAGTTATTTCCCACACGTATGCTGCCATGGAGCCTGTCAGGAAAACGGAAAATTTATATCAAATACTTACCGTAATTTTCCTTTCCTGATAGGCTCCATGGCAGCAGGAGTCCCTCCCAAAATGTCTGGAGTAGGCTAGTTACGGAACATGGATAGCAGCCTAGAGCAAAGATTTATGGGAGAGGGGGTCCTATTGGGTAGTTATGGAGGCGGAGCCTACCCACACGTATGTTGCCATGGAGCCTATCAGGAAAGGAAAATTACGGTAAGTATTTGATATAAATTTTCCGTTTTTGCCTTTGTTAAATACACCCCCCTATGTCTAATGAACAAGGGACAACAACCTCATTAAGGTTCATTAAAACAACACAAAATATGAATGTTAATTGTGGTAACTTGAAAATACACACAAAAAATGTGGTTATCATTTAACACACATTGTAAAATAGATAAGTGTTGAAATAAAAAAAAAAAAAAATGAGTCCAAAATCGATTTTAATTTTTATAATTTATGGAGATCTGGCTTTCACAAAATATTATATTAGTCATGGCAGGAGGATAAATCATGAAGAAAGTAGTTTGTGAGAACTCTGCGTGAATATAAAGCAGAAAAACAACTTCATTCCTCTCGCATTATCAATCCTAAAAAAAGGCTGTATTAAAAGACCACAGAAGAGGAAAGTGCTAGCTTCAAGACGAAGGCTAGTTTTACCAGACTGAGCGCTTCCGTCTTGTAATTGCTTCAGAGCATGCGTCAGTTTGAGTTCGTCGGACTAGCACACAGACGATCGGTTTGTCCGCTAGAAAGAAAAGTCCGTCGGATAAATTTTAAACAAGTTTCAAATCTAAGTCCGTCCAACTTTTGAGCAAACAAAGTCCGCTGGAGCCCACACACGATCGAATTGTCCGACTAAATCCAGTCCGCCGGGCAAAGTCCGCCGTAAAGTCCACTCGTGTGTACGCGGCATTAGTGTCAGAACTGAATGTTACATAGATACTTTGCTTATATAGTATGTAATAGTTCCTGATAACAATAGTTAGGAGATAATACAGCTCACCACGTCTTCGGGTAAGAAGCTACCCGCAGCCTCCGGCATCTAGACGAGATTACGGTGATCAATCTGTTACCGTCACAGCCGCTGCATGGAGATACAGGTGAAGAGTGGCAGAGCAGTCTCCTCTGTTTATTTGTAGATATAGTAATCCATGTCAAGGAGTAAAAAGGGGAGATGAATCATCCAGTTGTTTAAGGGATCATTCCCGAAGGTGTACTGCATTAGTGTCACCCGTAGTGGTTGTATCAATAGCCAGTCTCTGGTGCTAGTTATTAGTCCGAGGAAAATTGGAGGGGGGATCGGGTGAATAGGTGGCGATCTCGATGTCCTCATCACGGATACCATGTTGTAATCATGCTTATATGTTTCACTTTATTCAAAGCTTCTTCAGAGCATGAGTATACCATGCCTTTGCAATTGCTATCTTGGCAGCTAGAAAAAAGTATACAGTATACATTTCTGAGAGGATGTTGGGATATCTGGAATAGGTTTATTTGGTAGGGCAGTCCAAGCTGTTTTCAGTACATTTATACCTATGATATGATGCTGAAAATGTGGGTCCAAAATGATTTTACCTTTGGGCATTGCCACCATACATGTAGCATATCCCCTTTGGCCATATTGTAAGGTGCAATTGAGGGAGCAGTTGGATAATATTTTCCTGAGTTTAGTTGGTACCAGATATCGTCTAGAAAAAAACATTATAGTTTGCTTCCACCAGAGACAGTTTAAAAAAAATTTCCTCAACTCACTTGGACAGGTCCTCTTGTTCCACAACAGTAACAAAGTCATGTTCCAAGGCTAAAAGTTGTGATAGCATATTTGGAGATTTGGTGCCAGCAAAACAATTCTGCCTGAGCCATGTCCAATTTATTTTATTTCAATAGTTTTTTATTCAAAAGTTTCTGATTTTCATAGGTTACATGTTATGCATCATAACGTACATGGGTATACAGTTGTAAGTGCAATGACATACTGTACGGATGATAGCAAGAGCTGGGTGACCAATCATGTAACTGTAGATATTGAGAGAGTATAGTTCAAGGTAACTAATGTTAACTAACAGCATGTAACAAAGGTATTCTGATCAAATTCTAAAGGTGATAACCTGTGGGGGAGGGATGGGAGTGGGAATGGGGAGAGAGGGAGGGGAAGGAGGGGGGGGGGAGAGGGGTATAGGTGGAGTAAGGGGGGAGGGGGAGGGAAGGGGGGGAAGAGAGCAGTATTGGTGAAGCATCTATCAAGGTAAGACTGTTACCGGTTGTTGTTTTGCAGTGTGCCATTTGTACCAAGGATTCCAGAGGTCTAGTGTTTTAGAGTGGTGTTGTGACCCTCTTGATAGAAGTGTTTCATATGTGTAGTGTGTATGGACTAATTTAACTACTTCCGCAATTGGGGGAATGGTGTGTGATTTCCAGTTTCTTGTTAGAAGGAGTTTAGTTGCTAGGTGGATGTGTACAGTCACCTGTCTGAGCTGTGTAGGTAGCTCATCAATGTTCAGGTTGAGGATCGCTAACTGTGGAGTGAGAGTGATGGGAAGATGGAGAACTTCTTGTAATATGTTTTGTACCTCAAGCCATAACTGTTGTAAGTGAGGGCATGTCCAGAGGATATGTAGGAGAGTGCCAGTTTGACCGCAGTCATGCCAGCAATCATGTGAAGCGTGGATATTAAATTTGGCAAGTCTATGAGGGGTTAGGTACCATCTCATTAATGTTTTTTGTGTCAATTCCCATAGAGATGTACAGGAAGTTGCCTTATACACTGAGTTGATTGCTATTAGCCATTGGTGATCAGTGAATTGTAGGTTTAGGTCTTTCTCCCAGTCTAGGAGTGGTTTGGATTTGAAAAATGTGTTTTTTTCCTGCAGAAGTAAATAAATGAGGGAGACTCCCTTGTGCTTGGCGTTGTCAGAGAAGAAGAATTCCCATAGTTTCATGGGGAGTGCTCCTTCTAGGGATGGGTAGGTTGTGAGGCATTTTTTTAGTCTATAGTATGTTAAGAAGTCTTTAGTGGGTGCATTGTATTCTTTTTGGACCTGTGGGTAGGATTTAGTGGACGTGATGTTGCGGAGGTCTTGTGTGTATTTAATCTTATCAGAGATCCATTGTGGGAAGGCTAAATCTGGGGTCAGATGTTTTAAGGTGTTGATAGGAATTAGAAGGGGTTTGGTCGGGAGGAGTGACAATCTGGTATGGTGTAGGGTTCTCCAGGCTTTGATGGTAGCTTGGATAGGAGGGGAGTACTGTAATAAGGAGTGGTTGTTCACGTGGGTACTGAATAGCCAATCGGTGAGGTTGGGGCCTGGTGTTTCGTTGTTTTCTATGGCGCTCCACAGGGTGGTTGGTGTAGGTTGAAACCAATCTCTGAGTTGAGATAATATAGTGGCTAGATAATAATCTTTTATATCAATGTGTCCCATACCACCTTTAGATCTGTGTTTTATGAGTTTAGAGTGGCTACATCTAGCCTTCTTTCCTTGCCAAATAAATTGGTTCAGGATAGATTGGAGGGAGTTGAGGTATGATGTTGAGAGTGGGATAGGTAGTGTGCGAAAAATGTATAGGAGTTTAGGGAGGGCCATCATTTTGAATGCTGCTAGGCGTCCTGACCAAGTGAGTTCGAATTTAGAAATTTTTGTTGTTTCCTTAATGAGCATTTGCCTAGCTTCTACATAGTTATGAGTAAATAGGCCTTTCGTGGATTTCGTCAGAGTTATTCCTAGATATGTTATTCCTTGATCGGCCCATGGGTAAGGATATTCAGACATCAGGATGTTACTGGCTACCGCATCTAAACCTAGCTCTAGTATGAAGGATTTGTGTTTGTTAACCTTATAATACGAAATATCGCTAAATTTTTTCAACAGCGTTTGTACCGAAGCCAGGGAGGAGCGAGGGTTTGTGATCATTAATATCACGTCATCACGTCATCAGTTGATTTTGTGTTCCGTATCCCCTATCTTAAAACCTGTTATCTTGCAAGATTGTCTGACATGTTCTGCTAAGGTTTCCATTATTAAGTTGAAAATGATTGGTGAGAGTGGGCAGCCTTGACGGGTGCCGTTTGTGATGGAAAATGGTTTGGAAAGCATTTCTGATGTATACACCCGAGCAGATGGTGCAGAGTAGAGTGCCATTATGGCAGTTAATATAGGACCCCGAAATCCAAATTTGCTCAAAGTAGCCTGTAGATACTTCCAATGTACTCTATCGAACGCCTTCGCTGCGTCCAGAGAAAGGAGCAGAGAAGGCGTTCGAGTCAACTCGGCACTATGAATGATGTTGACAATCCTGCGAGTTGCATCGGATGTCTGTCTGCCCTTAGTGAAGCCTGATTGATCTTTATGGATCAGTAGTGGCATTAAGTTGAATAATCCAGTGTTTCTCAACTCCAATCCTCAAGGCGCACCAACAGGTCATGTTTTCAGGATTTCCCTCAGATGAAACGGCTGTGGTAATTACTAAGGCAATGAAACTAATCAAATCACCTGTGCAAAATAGTGGAAATCCTGAAAACATGACCTGTTGGTGCGCCTTGAGGACAGGAGTTGAGAAACCCTGGAATAATCTATTGGCTATTAGTTTAGCATAAATTTTTGTGTCTAGGTTAAGAAGAGAGATGGGTCTAAAATTTTGTGCGTGGGTGGGTTCCTTACCTGGCTTTGGTATAGTGACGATTAGAGCATTGAGCATTTCAGGAGGGAGAGAGGAGGATGAGGCAGCGTCATTGAATACTAAAGACATATATGGTGCTAGAATAGTACTGAATTTTTTGTAGTATTCGCCTGTAAGGCCGTCAGGTCCCGGTGATTTGTTAGGGGGTAAGGTTGTAATTATGGTGCAAATTTCTGTGTCTGTAAATGGGGTGTTCAGTGCGGATAGTTGGTCTGCGGTCAGTTTGGGAACTTTGATTTCTTGTAGAAATGATTCTATGTCTTGTAGGGAAGGTTGTTTGACTGAGATATCGTCTTTCAGATTGTATAGTGTGTTATAATAGTGGCTGAATGCGTCCGCAATGGATTGTGGGTCAGTCAGTTTTTGTTTGGTAGCAGGATGGAATAAATGCGTTATTTTAGTTTTTGAGTAGTGTCCTTTTAGTCTATTAGCCATAGTTTTTCCGGCCTTATTGCCAGTGGAGTAGTGTTTCGCTTTAAAGTATGTATGTGCTTTCTCAAAGGTTTGTAATAGGTGGGATCGTAATTCTTGTCTAAGTGTGTCTAACTGTTTTTTGAGTGTTGGGTCAGGTGAAGATTGGTTTTGGGTTTCTAGAGTTTTGATGTTAGAAGTCAGTGAATTTAGACGCTGTGATCTCATCCTCCTTTCTCTGGCTCCAATTTGTATAAGAATCCCTCTTATGAATGCTTTATGGGCATTCCAGAGTATGGAGTTGTCTTGTACAGAGCCTGAGTTGGAGTTGAAGTATTCTTCTAGGCAGGTCCTGATGTGGGTCACGTGGGTAGGCGAATTAAGGATTGCGGCATTCGCTCTCCAGAGCCGAGTTCGGGAGGTTGTTGGGGATTCTTCTAGGGTGATAGAGACTGGCGCGTGGTCAGACCACGTGATGGTGTCTATAGCTGTTGAGGAGATTTTGGGTAGTGTCCATTTGTCTACTAGGAAGTAGTCTATTCTTGAGTAAGAATTATGCCGGGGTGAGAAATAAGAGTAGTCCCTTTCTGTGGTGTGGTGACATCTCCATACGTCATATAGGTAATTGGATCTGATGAGTGATCCCATCGGGGAGGGTAATCTGTGCAAGTCAGTGGAGGAGTCTACGGAGTTGTCTGGTACTACGTTGAAGTCTCCGCATATTATTAGGTGACCTTGTTTGAAGCGGTGAATTTTTTTCATCAGTTTGGTGAGAAAATGGATTTGTTTCCGATTAGGGGCATAGATTGTGACGATGGTGTATCTGGTGGTGTCCAGAGTGCAATCTAAAGCTAGATATCTGCCTTCCGTGTCTATAAGACTGTTGTGGAGAGTGAAGGAGCAAGAGTTCTTGATGGCTATCATGACCCCTCTCTTTTTTTCTGGACCGGATGCTTTGAATATGTGTGTAAAATTTTTGTTGGTACAGAGGGGTTCCGCAGAAGATTTAAAGTGAGTTTCTTGAACACAGAGTACTTCACAGTGGGCATCTTGGGCGGTGCGCCACAGAGAAGCTCTTTTGGATGGGTGGTTTAGTCCCTTCACATTAAGTGACAAGAATTTGGGCATTATGGTATTGATGTGGAGGAAGTGTATGTTCCGTCAGTACTTACAGTTCCTTGTGTTGTCAGCGTAGTAGCTGTGAGATCCTTGGTACTTGTTGATGAAGTCGATCAGACTGGATGGTGGGTTGAAGATGCTCGAATTCTGGGGAACTGAGGCTCTCCGGGAGGGAACGGGTATCAGACAAAAAAGGAGATAAGAAAAACAGTTAGTAAGGTCTTGGTAGGGTGAAGGAGGAAGGGTCGGCAGTAATCTGGAGGACTGCCGGTCAGTGTGAGGGTCAAGTTTGTGAACTATCTGCAACGAGCAGGCACCGGATCGGAGTGCGAATGATGATTTAAGAACATCAATACCTGGTGTTCAGGTGTTGAAGTTAGCATGCGTTCCTTTAGTGTGGGCTTGGGGGTTTCCTGGATGGGACGGCTGGGTTGGCTGGTCTACTTCAGGGATGATGCCCCAGATCCGGAGCAGCTTTATGCCTTCTTCCACTGTGTGGATGTTGTGCCGTGCCCCATTTTTGGTGACTACTAGCTTGGTTGGAAATCCCCATTGAAACGGAATTTTGTGGTTGTGGAGCAGTTTTGTAATGGTCTGCAGCTGTCGGCGTTGTTGGCGGGTAAATTGGGAGACATCAGAAAAGAGTTGTAGCTTGGAGTACGGGGCTGGTAGTTGTCCCAGACGTCTGGATTGTGCCAGCAGCATATCTTTGGCATGGAAGAAGTGTATTCTCATCAAGGTGTCTCTGGGGACTTCTGAGGGTAGGTGTGGCGGCTTTGTCAATCGATGGATTCGATCGATTATGGTTTCTATCGGTGGTAGGTCAGGCAGGAGAGTGGACATGAGTTTCCTCGCATATGTATTCAGGTCAGCTGGGAGGATGTTTTCAGGGATGCCCCTAATCTTAACATTGTTGCGTCTCGAACGGTCTTCGAGATCCGCCATTTTGGCTCTGACCCAGTGTTGTTCTTCACGGGTATGATCGTGGGCATCCACTAAATCGTTAACCGTTTCGGTCTTGATAGACATCTGCTTTTCAATTTGGCCTATCTTTTTGCCTGCGTGTACCATTTCTGATTTAAAGGCAGTGAACATGGAGGATATGTCATTGTGGAGGGAGCTATGAAGTGAGATCAGCATCTCCTTCAGCATTGTGTCAATTACAGGCTGATTAGATGTGGGGAAGGCCGCTATAGGGGAGGATAGGGGTGTCTGGGTGAGTAGCTGATCTAGTGCAGGCCTTACCTCCTGAGCCTGTGCAGCTGTATTCAGACGCATCCTCGATTTGGCTGGGCTGTTTGAGGTGGAAGATGATCCTGATGGCGGATGGGAGCTTGATGAGAGTTCCTGAGGTAGGATTGAGGGGTCATCTTCTTCAGGCAGATCTGTGTAAGAATCTGCAGTATACTGTGTCTCTGAGGGCTGTGAGACGCCGCGGGCGCCATCTTGGATTCGTTCAGCCTGAGTGACGGTGTAGAAATCTGTTAATTTCCTAGGTTGTCTGTATTCTTTTCGCTTCCTGGATGCTCCGGTCTGGTTCCCCGCTATGTGGGGGTTAGAGGAATGCATTTTTGTGATCCTGTGGAGTGATTTTAGAGGCTGTTGTCTCCGATCGGTGTAGGAGCTGTGAAGTCAGGCGTCCATACTGCTCGGTGGTTAGCCACGCCCCCTATGTCCAATTTATTTGATAGGTAAGTAGGATCCACTAGCCTAATCTCCTTTATTAAATTGTGTACCCTGTACAGTACCTTGTTTAACCACCACGTGAAGGTGGATTGTTTTGTCAAGACCCTGTTCCAGCAGGGCAGGGAATCTAACTTAAATAACAGGGACTCCTGAATATTCAGTCTGTGGTGGTTGTATAAAAGAGGAGACCGGCAAGGGAGATCCAGGGGCAGTAATCTGATTACCTGCAGCATCTCCTGGATCTCTATTGCTTTGTGTAGAGGGAGATCTAGATGAAGGGACAAACCAATATTCCTCATTGCTGTGAAAAGGAAATAGGGAGATCCCAGTTTATCGCTGCCCCCTTCCCCTTCCTCCTCACCCCCCCCCCCACCATCCTGCCACCATGAGCTTCTCTTCACCATACATTGATCCGGAGGCAGCTGTAGGATATAATAAGCTCTGTCTACCACACCATGGGTCCCTGTGCATTGTCTCTGCCAGGCTTTGTGCCTGGAATGTAGCAGAGATATGGGGGTCACACATCTGCCAAGCTCCTTGCCATGTATGCACCTCTTTATGTTAGGTTTTCATTTTTACTGAATCTCAGTTTAATTCCTGTCTTGGTGATAATGTTAACTGGGAAATAAAGAGAAAAGTAATCTCTCCTACAGGGACATAGACAGCTTTTTACAGTATACACAATAGTTCAATGTTATAGTGCTTTGTCCTTGTTGGAGAGTCCAGAACCCCCCCCCCATCCTATTCTAAAAGAGACTGCAGAAATGATCTTCCAATCCTGTACAATGGGGTGCTGCAGGGTTCAATAATTCTGTACAAATACTTAATCAGCATGTCCCCCAAACTCTCTCAACACCATAGGAACTCATTTTACTGATTTACCTATTTTTGTTTGTAGATTTTTGCTAGCAGGGTGAATTTGGGGTCCAAAAAAACCCCATATTGGACATTCACATTCCATCCTGTGGTGTAAAAATTTCATTTTACTATAAATAGTTTTTTTGAGAAGTATACTGTGTCTTCAAAATGAATAGATATATCTAACTACTGAAAGTGTACTGAATAAGAAATATGAGAATAAACCAACTATATTAAATCAGTTACACTGCCTGATATAGATGTTATATTTTCAGACTGATGTTACTATTATTCTGTTCTTTGTTCTGTAGTGTAAATCTGTGTCAGTCGATGTGTATAAAGCTCTGGTGATTGTGTCTCCTCCTGAGCAGAACTGCCGGTGACTGAGAGGATCTGCTGTGTGACATGAAATGTTCTCCTCTGTTCTGTGTCTGTTATCTGCTGATACTCGTCCTTTTCATCACATACTATGGAGTTGTATTGACCCAGAGTTCAGCACCTCAATGTAGACTTACTATGGGAATGCCAAGGTTTGAGTATGAATATTACCAGGAGGGAGACGTCATCATCGGAGGATTAATCTCTGCTCACACGAACAGCCAAAATAGCATAAGTCTTGGTTTTGAAAGAGACCCTTTTGCTAGTTTACCAGGCTTACAAATGTGTGACACGTAGGTCTCTTTTTCTCATCTTTGCTCTCTCTGTATAACTAAACAAATAGAAAATTACATTTTTCATTTTCACTGTAATAGTTTATGAACATTTACAGATGTTTCTAATGATGTTTTATATATTTTCTCGCAATTTGATTACAGTCTGTGTTGCACCAATATACAATGATTACATTTGGTTTCCATCATATTTTGTCTTCAGACCATGCTGGGATATCTGATAAATAATCATGTCATGTATGTAGTTATGGATCCTGCAGACTGAAGATGGTTCCATCATTGCCAGGAGAGAGGGAGGGATGTGTGCTGTCATGTAATAGCTTGTGTGTATGATTTTCTACTTATCAGGGCATATCACATTAAAGGTTATTCACAGCATAGCAATTAGTCAGCCTGATGAAAACTTAGGGATATATATAAAAAGCAGTGAATTTGACATTCAACAAATATCCACTGCATGTGAATATTCACTGCACTAAATGTGTTTTAAATGACAATGATTGATTAACCAACAGTGAATGTTTGTGAAATTCACATGCACTGCTTTATAAATATGATTCTTAGGGTTTCCTCATTTTCACCATTTACTGTCACTAGGGATGAGACAAAATTTAGGTTTGAATTAAACTTTCAGCCTCCTGCTGGACTGGAGCCAAGCATCATATATAGAAGTTGTATTTGCACCACTTCTATATTTGATAGCTTCCTGCTTCCAATTCCTAAGAAAACAAAGGATGCTGGCACCTGACACATCCCTAGCAACTGTTGGCATCAATGAACATTTCTTTACATGCCCATGACCACATTTGTTGAATGATGAAACCACTCTCCTCGATCATTTCCTTCTATACCTAAAGGAAGCTCAGGGAGCTGTCATTCGGTGAGGAGTAGTGGCAGGATCCATGTTCTGTGCCAGTTCCATTGGGTTTTCTTTTAAATTAGTTAGCTGGCATCTTGATTAATAATGGATTTACAACAAGGGACATTTCGGGGAGATTTTTATTTTTTTTAAAAGTACTTTCTATTATATTTCTAGGTTACATCTTCCTTTTTTTATGTGAATGAATAGGGGTACTATTTACCCCATAATCACTCATGGGGAGGGCAGTCTCTGGGGGTCGCAGTGTGAGACTCCATAGCTTGCCTTATGATCTTCTGGTCATCACAGAAAGATTGTTGAATGGTGGTCTGAGCCTAGGCTAGTTTCATTAGTGCTTGAGCTATTGCATCTGCTCCAACCGAGGCTTAGCTTCAGAGTTAACACAAGGTAAGTAGGAGCCATTAGCTTGTTCCCTTTAATCATTTCAGGCCTTAGTCACAATCAGCGCTTCCTCCTCCTGAACAGTCTTTAACACATTGGAGTATGTTACTAAACTGTTTTGGGTCTCTAACCCAAAGCTTAGGCACAATGGGGTTGAGAAGTTGAGCCTCTTTCTGCACTTGCACCCAAAAAGCTTTACTGATGTACTCTGCTTTCATGCATACTTGCACTATCACCTGGTGAAGGATCTTGTCCAATCCCCCTAACATAGTTGGGCAGCTTTTCCCTCTCTTGTTGGTAAGTGTGCTCTAACAGGTATGTCAGTTCGGTGCAATTCTTAACTCTCATTTAAAAGTCACCTGATCACTGTAATGACCTCTGATTGGCCATCATAGTGATTAGCCATGTCCATGTGTTTTTTTTCTCCTTTGAATGAAGAGAAAGATGCATTGGGGAAGATTCACCAAAACTGGTGCACACAGGTACTACTTCAGGTGCTACTATGTACTACTTCAGGTGTTACTTAACCCTCTTGGGCATGGAGTTCACCAGAATCACATCTGTGATTTCATGCACAGATGTCTATACAAGTCCTACCCGAACTTGTAAAAAGTAGTGCAAGAACTACTTTCAAAATCTGTGCGACTCCGATGAAGTCGGAGCCACCCTAATTTGACCGCTTCTATTGCAGACAATAGGGTGCAACATGTCATGTGATTTGGCACCGGTGCGAATGGGGGCTAAAGCCTGGAAGCTGATTGGTTACTATGCACAGCGACGCCTAATTCTGTGTGTACCCGTTTTAGTAAATCTCCCTCAGTCATTGTATCTTTCTCTCCTTGAAGGGGAAAAATGTCAACAAACAAAAGCATGTAAAAAAATATGAAAGAATAAAATATATAAAGAAAGAAAACGCTAGATCAAGGTTTGATCAAGGTCAGTGCCAAGGTAATGCCCTGTATACACGGTCGGATTTTCCGATGGAAAAAGTGCGATCGGAGTGTGTTGTCAGAAATTCCGATAGTGTGTGGGCTCCATTGGACTTTTTCCATCAGGAATTTCCAACACACAAAGTTTGAGAGCAGGATATAAAATTTTCCGACAACAAAATCCGATCGTTTAAATTCCGATCGTGTGTACACAAATCTGAAGCACAAAGTGCCAAGCATGCTCAGAATAAATTAAGAGACGAAAGCTAATGGCTACTGCCCGTTTATAGACCCGATGTACGTGTTTTACGTCACCGCGTTCAGAACAATCGGATTTTCCGACAATTTTGTGCGGCAGTGTGTATGCTAGACAAGTTTGGCCCAAAATCCATCGGAAAAAATCAGATGAATTTTGTCGTCGGAATGTCCGATCAATGTCCGATCGTGTGTACAGGGCATTAGTGTTAGGGTCAAGGTAAGAGTCAAAGTCCAATGTAAGGAACAAAGGTCAGGGTCAGAGGTCTGGGTAAATATGTTTTGGATAGGATTTAAAAAAAAAAATAACATTTTTGGGTACAAACAACAAATAATATACACATGTTGTATGTGGTATCAATGCAATCATCAAGGCAGGAAAATTTACTTTGGGTTGTTCTTTGGTGGGGAGTTATGATAATAGCAAGGAATATACAGCTAATTTTTCTTTACTATTTTGGACCAGTATTCCTTTATTAATAAAAATAAAATAATCAGGAGATATTAGTTACCATGTATCTACAAAAGAAAACCAAATTAGTCTTGAAAAAAACGCAGTATAATCCACCTGGATACATTAAGTAGTTGCGATGATATGTATAGAATTAATAACGCATGTCAAACTTGCAAAATTGTGTTAAGGTGTTAACATTTGTTTTACCATTTGTCACAAAAGAGTTACATTGTGAGCAAGTGACATTGCCAGATTCTTTTTAAAATTAAAACAGCACACAGGTCTATGTGGGTTTGTGCGTTTTTTTATGGAAGCTGGCAGTGAAATGTCATTTCCCAGCAATTTTGAACAATTTTTTTTCCTTTGTAAATGTCAGTGTTGCCGTAGCACTTTCTGTGTAATATCAGAGATGCACCTCTTCACATGCAGGATTGGGGCACCCCTAGGAATGTTATTTTAAGAAATTCTGCATTTTTATTTTTTACAATCACTGGTCCTGGCTGAATTTACTTTTTTTTTACAGTGCCCGCTTCCAAATGCTTTTTGTTACACCCCTTTGCCTATTAGTTCTTATTGTTATATTGATCTTTTACTAGAAGATATTTGAGTGGTTTTAGATTCCCAAGTCTGTGTTCCTAGAAAAGTGGAGCACAAAGTTTTCTTCAGGTACTCAACTGGCTCCTTCGCTGAGTCCCCCTGATGTTTCTTGCTGGCTTTGGGAAGAATAATTGCTTCAAAACTTGTACTACCTCAGTGGTGAGGTCAGCAGCCATACTTACATGTGGATACTGACCTCAGAAATGCCCATTGATAGCATCATCTGCTTGAACTTGGAATAGGTTCTCCTTTTTTGTGATGTTAGAACTGACACTGTTTGTCTCATCTTAGTCATAGACATCTGCATTGTAGCATGACCCTTAATGACTTGCCCTATGGTCTTTTGGACCTCATAGAAAGATTGTTAAATGGTGGCCTGAGCCTGGGCTATTTGTGTTAGGGCCTGAGCTATGGCATCCGCTGGAACTGAGGCTGTAGCTTCAGAGCATCCTTCATCATCAGATGTTCTCTGTGCAAGGTGAGTAGGATCAATCAGATTTTTCCCTTTAAGCTTTTTTCTGCCTTAGCCGCAATCTGACTTTCCTCCTCCTGAATGTTCTTTAACAGTTTGGAGTATGTTACTGTGTCATTTGGGTCTCTAACCCAAAGCTTCAGCACAATGAGGTTGAGCCCCTTTCTGCACTTGTGCCCAAAGAGCTTTACTAGCATCCTCTGCTTTCCTGCCTCCTCGCACTATCACCTGGTGAAGGATCTTGTCCAATTTCCTAACATAGTCGGACAGCTTTTCGCTCTCTAGTTGGTAAGTACGTTCAAACAGGTACCTCAGATCTGTGCAATTCTCAACTTTGCCAAACACCTCTCGCAATGCTTCTAAACATTCATAAACAGTGCATCCAGTTTGTCTTGTTTGAAGTTCCAAACAATGTCTGAAGTCAGGGTTTGCAAGCTCTCCAGCCGGTGTTCGCAAGCTCCATTCAGTTAACTATATAACTGAATAATATTCAGTTACATATAGTTATCCAATCTTAAATACTAATATGGAGGAGAGGCTTTAAAGGAGTTGTAAAGGCAGAAGTTTTTTTATCTTAATGCATTCTATGCATCAAGATAAAAAAAAAGAAACCTTCTGTGTGTAGCAGCCTTCCCAGCACCCCTTAATTACTAACCTGAGCTCCATCTCTCTCCAGCGATGTCTACGAGTGTCTAAGCTGTCCGGGACTCTCCTCTTGATTGGCTGAGACACAGCAGTGGTACAGTTGACTTCTGTGTCTGTCAATTAAAGTCAGTTAGCCAATCAGGAGAGACAGGGGGTGGGGCCGGGTCAGGGTTTCTTGTCTGAATGGACACACAGAGCTGAGGCTCGGCTCCAGTGCCCCCATAGGAAGCTGCTGGCTGTGGGGGCACTCAATAGGAGGGAGGGGCTAGGAGCAGCAAAGGGGGACTCAAAAAGAGGAGGATCCTGGCTGCTCTGTGCAAAACCAACTGCACAGAGGAGGTAAGTATAATATGTTTGTTATTAAAAAAAAACAAAAAAAACAAGACTTTACAATCACTAATCGTGTGACTTTATGCAGAATGTGCCCCTTATTGGGGTACATATACTTATGAACATTTTGATTTGCACAGTTTTGTTCCCCCTTTTTGGTGGGGGGGGTGATCATATAATTCCATGCAGCTGCTATTGTTGGGCTTTAATAATTGGCCAATTGTGATTTTATTAGTTAGATAGTGTTTTTTTTATGTTCTAGGTTATAGGTACAGTATATACTGTAAGTTATTTTTATTTAATTTTTACATGTGTCAGGCTACTTTGATGGGTCTCTTACATATACACATCCATCTAGGGATACAGTAAACATTTATATATTGAGGTTGAGCTTCAGTATGGTTTTTATGATTTTTTTTCTTTCATATATGTATGCACCAGCAGTTCCCTCAAAACACACATATACACTCACCAGCCACTTTCTCTTTCAATAGGTTTTTATTCAATTTTTATGCATAGAAAGAACAACAGTATAATAACATACATAGCAAATAACATACATCATACGATATCAAGTAATTCAAAGGTATCATTAACAGGTCTAAGACTGAGAGTACATACTGTATGTACCACCGGAGCGATAAGGATATAGTACAAAAATGAAACACTCAGCAACATCCTCGACTAATATAATCAAATATTAACATAATTTTCAAAAAAATTGGACCATGAATCCCATGAATGTTGTTCACGGAGGTATTGGGCTTTACTAGTTGTGACTAGAAGTTCCTACATGTGGTGAGTTTGGGTTGTTGTGATAACATCTATCAGTGCTGGCGAAGTAAAAGCTAGGACTGGGAGAGGCAATCAGGACTTTCATGGTACCACTTGTACAGGTAATACACTCATAAATTAAAATGTAATATATTTTAATAATACAAAAATGAAACAGAAGGTATATATTGAAAATGGAAGCATTTCTATATACACACCCATATACAGTTTCAAAAACATCAAACAGGACTCCTAAAGAACTAAATCATTGAAATAAATGGTACCCCTCTAAAAAAAAGGGGGCAATCAAGGTTACACCAGTCTTTCTCTTTGTTTTGCGGTGTAACCGCTTCTTCAAGCATTAAAGAAGGAGTAAAGATCTAGAAATAAACAAAATTCTTGATAATGCACAAATAATATACAAAATTAGAGCATAAATGAGGCTACAAGCAAACACATACATATGCGTATGTATGCGCATGAGTCGTACATGCTCATAGCAGTATATAGTTTCACATTAAACAACATATACAGCTTGACCTAATGCAATTTATCAAGCACCTCCCAAAAGGAGATACAAAGGTAGAGATAGATGTAGCCCCGAATCTCACCTAGCCCGCACCCACGGAGGGGCAAAGATGCCAACAAGAAAGGTCGCCCCGGCGGATGTAGAGGTCATGTAGTAACTAAAGATGAAACCTAATGTAATGATAAGAATATATAAACAATAGCTAGAAGATAAGTAGGTATCTTACCGGAGAGTGTGTACATAGAATACGTAATACGCATACACACCTCATATAAAAACATGTAATCCAAGAGCCTGGTGGTGTATGCAGGTGGACCAAGACAGAGAAAAGATGATGGGTACTTTCAAACACAAGTTGTTGATACCTAGGTGAGGAATGATCTAATTAGCATGTATATATATATATATATATATATATATATATATATATATATATATATATATATATATATATATATATATGTATATTTGAATATGCCATTAAAAATAAAGGGCCACCTAACTTGCTCACATCTCCAGTTGAGCTAAGGGTGGATACACCATGCTTCGCCTAGGCATCAAAAGGAGTTTAGGCAATACAGCCATTTTGAATGCTGCTAGGTGGTCTGCCCATGAAAACTCCAATTTGGATAGGGATTGGATATCTTGTGCAAATTGGTGTTTGAAAGGTGAGACATTGGTGTGAAACAGCTGTATGGTAGATTTTGTCAAGGTTATACCCAGGTAGGCTATTCCAGAGTCTTGCCAATAGTATAGGAAATTTATGAATATTAAATTTCTAGTAGTCCCATCTACTCCCAAGTCAAGAATATGGGATTTTAAGAGACTGCTCCAAAATCTGCCAGGATTTTTTGAAATCTCTGTAAGGAGGTAGTGGGGTCAGTGATCATGAATATTTCATCATCTGCAAATAAACGTATGCGATGGTCAGAATTCCCAACTTTAATACCTGAGATAAGTGGGTCTGAGCAAATTTGTTCTGCTAGGGGCTCTAAGAAAAGATTGAAAATTAAAGGGGATAGGAGGCACCCTGGGCAGAAGGCTGGGAATAGAGGGCAGAGATGGCGGATAAGATCATGCCTGTGAAACCAAATTTACCTAGAACTGCTTTAAGATAGCCCCAATGCACTCTATCGAAAGACTTCTCTGCATCCAAGGAAAGAAGCATAGAAGGTGTTCTAGTACGTTCTGCTAGTCATCTAGTTGCATCAGCTGATTGTCTGCCTTTGGTGAACCCCACTTTGTCTTTGTGGATAAGAGAGGGCATGTACCGGCTTTGTTACTTGTGGCATAGTGACGTGCTTTGAGTTTTCTATGGTTTTTCTCAAATGAGTCAAGTAGAAGGGCTCTAAATTCCTGTCTTAAATACAGCAGCTTAGTTTTCATGGTTTGGGAAGGATGTGATTGGTTCTGGGATACTGCCAGTTTAATGTCATTAATGAGCTGGTCAATTTGCTGTGTCCTTCATTTCCTGAGTAGCCAATTGAATGAGCACTCCCCTGCTGAATGCTTTGTGCACATTCCAAAGAGTTGCAGAGTCTGACACTGAACCTATATTTTGTTGGAAAAATTATGTTATAGGTGTTTTTAGAATATGAGTATTAGCTCTCCATAGTTTCTGTAATGGAAAGGATGCTGTGTTGGAAATTATATTACTCATAGGTGCATGATCTGCCCACGTTATAGGTGCAATATTAGAGGCCCCCATCTTTTGCAACAACCATTTGTCAGTTAAAAAGTAGTCGATGGGTGTATAAGTATTATGTACAGGTGAGTAATAGGTATATTCCCGTTGTGTAGGATGGATCATAGAAATAAGTGGTTCTAATGAATTTCCTAATGGCCAACTGATGTTTAGGGCTAGGGTTTGAGGTGAGTATCTTGTCTGGAGCTTTGTTAAAAACCTCACATAGGATCAGGGACCCTTATTGCACACAGCAACTTTTCTTCAGTACCTTATTGTGGAAGTGTATTTGGTGGCTATTAGAGAAATACATCACCAGGGTAATAGCTGAGTTGTCTTTGGTGCAGACCAGTATGAGGAACCAACCGCTATGGTTTAAAATTCTCTCATGAAGTTGAAAGTTTACTGACCAGTGAATCAGAATTAGGACTCCTCTCTTCTTTTGAGGGGGACTCCTCTCTTCTTCTGACGGCCAGAAGCTTTAAAGTGGGAAAGTCCTTATGCGTACATGTAGGAGCTGCATCTTATTGAAAGTATGTCTCTTGTGCACATAAGATTTGGCAGGAGTGGGAGTTGTTTTTTCCCCATAGAGAACCGAGTGGTTCAAGCCATTGGTATTTAAAGTTAGGTTCTTAATAATCAAAAATGTAATATTTGTGGATTATCTTAGGTTGTACTCAGTGTCACTGGGTGCTGGCAGATGGTGGTTGGCAATGTAATTATTCTGGAGAAGATATTGTCGTCTACAGCTCTTCTTTTGGTGGTGCAATATCATGAGCAGGTGGGATAGATGGATCTGAGTATGGAAGAGAAATCTGGAACACAACACAGCCAGAACTAGGAAACAGGTACCAATAAATAAAACAAGAACAAAACAAACATGAATTGCAGAGTTATTTAGCAGATTCATACTGCAACCTTAATTGAGGGGATAGAGTCTTGAGGGGATAGAGTCTCAAGGCAAACAGTGTGAGACCGGAGCACAATATGGGTAATGAAGAGAAGAGAGCAAGTGAAGGCTCTTCTACCTTATTACTGGGAGCCTTGTCGGTTGGACTTGAGGATTCTTTGTCGCTGATGAGTATTTTTACCAGGTGGTCTCTTTTGCTCCTGAAGGTGGTGCTGGTTCAGAGATAATGCCTCAGGAATGGAGCAGGGTCACTCCTTTCTCCACTGATGTAATAGTACAAAAGGTGCCATTCCTTTCAACTGATAACTTGGAAGAGTGCTTCCATTTATATGCCAATTTGTGTTTCGGAGGGCTTTATTGATTGTGGATAGTTGCCTCCTGGGATCTAAGGTGGGTTTGGACAGGTCTGCGTATATTTGGATAGAGCAATATGGACTCTACAGTTGAGGCAGGGATCTGGATTCAGTTAGGATTTATTCCTTAGTAAAAATTCACTCTCAGTAGTACATTATGTGGTATTGCATGCGGAAGAAAGGAGGGTTTTGGTATCCATTACTGGTTGGTTACAAGTAGGAAAGGAGGCTATGGGAGAAAGCACAGATGGGCTGTGATGTGAAGGTGCTGTATTCTGGCTTACCTCCAGGTCTTGTGCAGAGTTATCCAGCCCCATGCAAGATTTAACTGGGCTGCAGCACGAAGGACAAGCTGGAGAGGTCCTGGAGGGGAAGAGAGAGCCCTGAGATCCCCATTGCCGCAGATGGGTCATCTGTAAAGTCTTTGTAGTGGCCGCGTGTGTGTGCTGAGGCAACAGGGGGCGGGCCGCTGGACTCATCTTGGCTGCTACTTCGAGGTGGCGGGGGGAAGAAAGCAGTCAATTTGTGAGGTCACTTCTCATCCTTCCATTTCCTGGAAATGACTGTGGGTGTAGAAGGTGAGCAACCGGTATCTGGGTAGGAATTTGGCGGTATGCAGTGGTTAGTGTTGCTAGGATCCCCTGCAATGCTCCAGAGCTCCACACTAGGCTTCCATCATGGTCATGCGCTGGCCACGCCCCCTCCCTCTCACCGGCCACTTTATTAGGTACACCTTGCTACTACCTGGTTGGACCTTGTTACATTCCTACGTACCTGACTGATGAGCCAATGCAGAGGAAGGCCTCCCTTATGTATCTGACTCGCGGCCCCTGGTAGAGCAGACAGGTGGTACGGGAGTGCAGAATGGTATGAATGCCTGGCAGGTCAGCTGTTACATAGTTACATAGTTACATAGTAGGTGAGGTTGAAAAAAGACACAAGTCCATCAAGTCCAACCTATGTGTGTGATTAAGTGTCAGTATTACATTACATATCCCTGTATGTTGCGGTCATTCAGGTGATTATCTAATAGTTTCTTGAAGTTATCAATGCTCCCCGCTGAGACCACCGCCTGTGGAAGGGAATTCCACATGCTTGCCGCTCTTACAGTAAAGAACCCTCTACGTAGTTTAAGGTTAAACCTCTTTTCTTCTAATTGTAATGAGTGGCCACGAGTCTTATTAAACTCTCTTCTGCGAAAAAGTTTTATCCCTATTGTACGGTCACCAGTACAGTATTTAAATTGAAATCATATCCCCTCTCAAGCGTCTCTTCTCCAGAGAGAATAAGTTCAGAGCTCCAACCTTTCCTCATAACTAAGATCCTCCAGACTCTTTATTAGCTTTGTTGCCCTTCTTTGTACTCGCTCCATTTCCAGTACACCCCTGCTGAGGACTGGTGCCCAGAACTGGACAGCATACTCCAGGTGCGGCCGGACCAGAGTCTCGTAGAGCGGGAGAATTATCGTTTTATCTCTGGAGTTGATCCCCCTTTTAATGCATGCTAATATTCTGTTTGCTTTATTAGCAGCAGCTTGGCATTGCATGCCATTGCCGAGCCTATCATCTACTAGGACCCCCAGGTCCTTTTCCATCCTAGATTCCCCCAGAGGTTCTCCCCCCAGTCTATATATTGCATTCATATTTTTGCCACCCATATGCATTATTTTACATTTTTCTACATTGAACCTCATTTGCCATGTAGTCGCCCACCCCATTAATTTGTTCAGGTCTTTTTGCAAGATTTCCACATCCTGCGGAGAAGTTATTGCCCTGCTTAGCTTGGTATCGTCTGCAAACACAGAGATTGAACTGTTTATCCCATCCTCCAGATCGTTTATGAACAAATTAAATAGGATTGGTCCCAGCACAGAACCCTGGGGAACCCCACTTCCCACCCCTGACCATTCTGAGTACTCCCCATTTATCACCACCCTCTGAACACGCCCTTGTAGCCAGTTTTCCTTGTCAAAAGAAGTTTATTGAGTATACAATGTTATAAAGATACATAAAGTAAGTTTACAAGGATCTATAAAGTAAGCTCATTGTTTTACAGTAGGGTTTATATAGGTAAATATCATGAAATTTCAAATATTAAACATTGGGTTCACGTAAACCTAAATTAAAGATATATATCATTTCCTTAGTTACTTTTGTAGGTATTTAAATGATTTATACCTACTATACATATTGTTTACAAGTAGAGTGTATATAGGTCAAATAAATTCTGATAATGAGCTTTAATCGTAAGGTGGAGAAAAGGAAAGAGAAAGAAGAAAAAGGGTTGAAAGGTAGAGGTATGGTCCACAAGGTTGTCCTGCTCGTCAGTTTATTATTCTTTTTAGTTCTCTTTGAAGCCTTAGAATGGGTGTCTCTGTAAGTCATTTAACCTGTTACCATGGCAACAGGACAGAGTCATTGAAATTTGACAGGAACTGTTGTTTTATCCAAGGTTGCCAAAGTTTTTCAAATTTTGGAATTTGATTTTGATCGATGGCTACCATCTTAGCATGGGACATTGTATTATTCATTCTGTGAATTGTTTCTGCTAGTACCAATGTAGGAGATTTCCATGCCTTGGCCACTGTTTGTTTTGCAGCCGTTATTAGTTGGATCATAAGTTTGAATTGAGAGAGTGTTAACCATTCCGGTTTTAGATTAAGTAAAGTTAAATATGGATCTGGTTGTATTATTTTTTTAAATATTTTAGATGCAATCACGAGACTTCACAAGACTTCCTTCCAGAAGGTTTGGATTACTGAGCACGTCGTCCAAATATGTGTAAATGTGTGCCTATTTCTGGGCATCCTCGAAAACAAAGAGCTGAGGTATTAGGTGAATATTTTGCCACTCTAGCGGGTACAAGGTACCAGCGAGTTAGGACTTTATAATTTGTCTCCAGTGCTAAGATGTTGGGTGAAGATGACTTAGATGTGAGCCATATGTTAGACCAGTCCGTGTCTTCTAAAGTTCGTCCCAGGTCCTCCTCCCACCTCTGAACGTAAGAGGGTCTATTAAGATTTGCTACTCCATATAATTGATTATAAAGTGATGAAATTGTACCTTTAGCAAATGGATCTTTTGTACAGATTGATTCAAAAATGGATAATTGGGATAATGGTGTATCCCCCTTTAGGAATGGTGTATAGAAATTTTTGATTTGGAGATATCTAAATATCTCAGAGTTTGGTAGATCATATTTTTCTCTAAGCGATGGGAATGAAAGGAATGATTTAGATGCTATGAAGTCATTTAGTGTCTGAATGCCTGATGTTGTCCAAGCTTTAAAAGAATTTGGGTAAATCCATGCCGGATAAAAGGCCGGATTTCTGATAAAAGAAAGGAGAGGATTGTGTGGAGATTGTAACTGATATTTGGTTTTTAGTTTAACCCAGAGAGATAAGAAGTGTTTAGTTATGGGATTATGAATTTTACAGCGGTCTTTAGGATCAAGCCATAATAAATTTGATATTAATAGAGGGTCATTTTCTGAAGCCTCTATAAATACCCATAATGGGATTTCCTGTTTTGCATGGTATTTGGACAGACTGGCCAAATGTACTGCTCTGTAGTAGTTAGTAAAATTAGGGTATCCCCGGCCTCCTTTATTTTTGGGAAGATGTAGTGTGTGTATAGGTATACGTGGTTTAGAAGAGCCCCATATAAACGAAGTTGCTCTTTTTTGTACTATTCTCAAAAAATAGGAAGGAATTGGAATAGGGAGGACTCTGAATAGATAAAGCAATTTGGGTAGAATAGTCATTTTGATTGCATTAATCTTCCCTATCCAGGATAAAGGAAGTTGCGACCATTGTTTTATTAGATTTGTGATCTGTCTTAATACAGGAGGATAATTGGTTGAGAATAAGTCAGAATGAGATGCTGTTAAATGAATTCCAAGATATGGGATTGATTTTTCTGCCCATGTGAATGGGAGTGCAGCCCTAGCCGGGATCAATTCCATGTTTGTGAGTGAAATATTAAGCACTAGGCATTTCTTAGGATTAATCATAAGGCCGGATAGGGCTGCAAATACATCAAGAGCTGGTATTAAGTTAGGACCAGAGACCTGTGGTGATGATAGAAAAAGTAATATATCGTCTGCAAATATACATAATTTGTGTGTAATACCTCCTACTTCAATGCCAGTTATAGTTTGGTTTGTTCTGATGTATTGGGCCATGGGTTCGAGTATAAGGGCAAATAATAAGGGAGATAATGGGCAACCCTGTCGGGTACCTCTTTCGATATTAAAGGCTTCAGATTTGTATCCAGCATATTTTATATAGGCTTTGGGTTTATTATATAATGCTTTGATCCATGTTAAAAAGTGGGGTCCAAAACCCCATTTTTGTAATGAATATTGCATATATTGCCAGGATACTGTGTCAAATGCCCTCTTAATATCGAGAGATAGAAAACATAAAGGGATTTTCTGTTTTTTAGCAATATGTGCCAATAACACTGCCCTGCGTATATTATCGCCTGCCTGTCTATTTGGCATGAAGCCTACTTGATCTCTATGTATTAATTTTCCTATAATGCTATTGAGGCGTTTTGCTATTATTTTTGCTAATAATTTAATATCGAGGTTTAACAGAGAGATAGGCCGATAATTCACACAGGAAGTATCATCAGAAAGGGGTTTTGGGATCATATAAACAATTGCCATTAGTGTTTCTTGCCGAAAAGAATGTCTAGAAGTTTGTTAAAAGTTTCAGTGAGAATGGGAGAGAGTATTTCTGAGAATGTTTTATAGTATAAAGCCGAGTAGCCGTCTGGGCCTGGTCTTTTGTTAAGTTTTAGGTCGTTTATGGCGTTAGCAACTTCATCTATAGTTATAGGCTCATCCAAATTGCTTTTTTGATTCTGAGATAACTCAGGTAAGTTTATTTTTGAGAAGAAGGATTCAGCCTCTGTAGGATTAAATTCATTGTTTGTCTTGTATAAAGTTGCGAGATGTGAGTGAAATTTATGGACTATTTTAACTGGATTACAAGTGTAAACATTTTTTGATCATTTCAAACGTATTGGTTTGAAAGATTTGTTAAAAAAAATTGAGTTCTAGTTTTTTTGCTAGATTTTTGCGTTCCCGTTTAAATAGTGCCATTTGTCTTTGTATTGTACTACGCAAGACAGGCTTATGAGCTTCCCACAGTGTTATTGGGGAGATGTCTGTTGTATTATTAATTGATATGTATTCCTTTAAAGCTTGTTCAATGGCCATCTGATATAGTGGGTGTTTGAGCATTATGTCCGGTAAGTACCACGTTGGGTCATGCGCTTTTGGTATGGTTGAGGCTATAGTAGTGTATACTGCATTATGGTCAGACCACGAAATCGGAATTATATCTGATGCAATAATTTCTGGTATCATTCCTATTGTTAGAAAAATATGATCTATTCTGGTGAAGGTTTGATGAGGGTGCGAGAAATAAGTGAATTTCTTTTTCATTGGGTTACTTTCTCTCCATGAATCTACCAGATTGTATTTGGAAAGAAGTTGAGGAAAAGGTAATCTAGAGGTTATTTTGGATGGTGTAAAAGGTGATTTATCTAGAAATGGGAGGAGGACCTGGTTTGAATCCCCACACATTATCACTGTTCCTATTTTGTGTGTATTAATCACTTGTAGTATATGTGAGAGGAATGGTGTAGGTTGTTTGTTAGGAGCGTAGTAGGAAATCACTGTGATTGCTGTATCCATTATATAACCCATGAGTATCAGATATCTACCTTCTGGGTCTTTAATTTCTGATGATAAGGTGAATGGTGTGGATCGGTGAAATGCAATTAGAGTTCCCCTTTGCTTGGTACAGGCAGAAGCCGTGTAAATTTGTTGATAAAAAGGAGAAATATATTTTGGAGTAGAATCTTTGGTGAAGTGTGTTTCTTGGAGGCATACTATGTGAGCCTTCTTGTTATGGAAAGTACGGAAGGCTTTGGTCCTTTTTTGAGGGACATTTATTCCCTGAACATTCAGGGAAAGTATATTCAGTGGTGCCATGGCAGCAGATCAAATAGTTTTGACTTACTTTTTGTTGTGCAGAGCTGACTGCGCAGATCAACCTGTGTGGACTGAAGAGATGAATAGATAGAAAAGAAACCAGTGAATTCTGGAGTAAAGAGTAAACAAAAAACATATGAGATTAAATGATACATTGTATAAATTATTTTTTGCAAGTAATCACAATTTACCCGTGAAAGAGAATAAATATCTCTCTCAGGGGAATAAGTGCTATGTCAAAAGACATCAAAATGATGTTTCATTAATTGGAGTGCAGAATATAATTTTTGTTGAAATTATTTATTCCAGGGTGGTTGTATATGGTTAGTCTTGCCCTAGGCTAAATAATTCAGTTAGAAAGGTACTGTTAATAACTTTGGTATTGATGAAGATAGTTTGAATTATTTTGGGATTTTAACCCTTTTAGAGTAAACAATTACATATTTTATTCATATGTAACTGTTTAGATATGTTAACTCATAAAATTGAGGTTGTATTGCTTCAGATTAGAATAAACAAAAACATAATTCTAGGAACTAGTTAGGTAATAATATATTTGTTTTAAGAAAAGAAAGAAAAAGCTTCCATTACTTCTGGATTATTGAACATATTTGTCCTAAAAAGTAATAAATCTATTGTTATTACCTGATAATATATAACTGAACAAGAATTTCCTTATTTCACTTATATATTCTAAGGCTATATGAATCAGAAGTAATAAGAAATATAACTGGAATGTAACATGATCCCACACACTGTGTGACTATCAGAATGCAGTTACATTCAGTTATAAATACAGGTTTTTTATAGAGAACCATCTCTTAGTATAATAAATGAAGAGATATCAGGAATTAGGATGTCAGTCCATTGAATCTTCTTGGTCCATGGATGATGTGGCATAACGGCCTCTTTTGTGAGAATGATGATTCCCATTTTGTTCTGAAATTTTCTGAGTGCTGCCTGAAGGTGAAGATGATGCCATTCTTCTGCGTGTGGAAGAGTTGCTGCTTGTGGGTTCTGTCAGATTTAATTTTAAAAGGGTTTGTTGTAGTTCATCTGCTGATCTGCTTCTGTAAATTGTACCTTGGTAGTTAAATCTGACTGAAAAGGGGAAGCCCCATTGATACATAATGTTGTGGCGTTGCAGTTCCATTAGTTGGGGTTTCATGGATCGTCTTTTAGTAATAGTAAGTTGGGATAGGTCAGCAAAAATTTGATAATTGTGTCCTTGAAAATTAAGTTCCTTTTTTTCTCTTGCAGCAATTAGTATTTGTTCTTTCGTTCTGTAATAATGAAATTTTGTGATTATATCACGTGGGGGTCCATCTTTCTTTTTGGCTGTGAGGGCTCTGTGTACTCTGTCCAGTTCTAAACGTTCAATAGGGATATCTGGCTTTAGTTCTTGTAATAGAGCAGTAATAGTAGATTGCAGGTCTGTCACAGTTTCAGGTATTCCCCTTATGCGCAAGTTTGAACGTCTGGCTCTATTTTCGTAATCTTCGAGCTTAGTTTGAAGTATTAAATTCTCTTTTTTTAATTGTTCCAATTCTGTTATATTTTCTTGGGTTATTTTTATTTCTAAGGCTGCGGTGCGGTTTCCCAGCTCTCTTATTTCTTTGGTTAGGCTGTTTGTTATTTGGTCTGAGGTTTGTTTTAAAGCCTTATGAAGCATCTTTTCAAATTGTAATAATATTACTGGGGATACTGAGGAGGCTTGTGGAGAAGTTTGTGAGAGGATTTGTTCTGTATCTGACTCAAATGAAGAGTCTTGCTGTGACATTTTCTGTCTGTGAGAGCGCCCTGATGCTGTATCTTGTGAGGTGACTGGAGCTGCTTCAGCTGCAGTGAGTGCCTGTGAGCTCTTTGTGAGGTGATTTTTATTTCTGCCACGGTTTCCTCCCAGTACCATATTTCCTGCCCAAACTTTCACAGTTTGTTCCCTGGGGCAAAAAGGTTCAAATGGATACCTTTTGAGCCTGCAGGCTCCGCTTTGTCCTTCTCTTCTCTCCTCAGCGGTGTGGAGCTCTAACAATGCATGTCTGCTCCGCTAGGCTCCGCCTCCTGCCCCCTGTAGCCAGTTTTCAATCCATGTACTCACCCTATGGTCCATGCCAAGGCACCTTATTTTGTACAGTAAACGTTTATGGGGAACTGTGTCAAATGCTTTTGCAAAATCCAGATACACCACGTCTATGGGCCTTCCTTTATCTAGATGGCAACTCACTTCCTCATAGAAGGTTAATAGATTGGTTTAGCAAGAACGATTCTTCATGAATCCATGCTGATTACTGCTAATGATATCATTCTTATTACTAAAATCTTGTATATAGTCCCTTATCATCCCCTCCAAGAGTTTACATACTATTGATGTTAGGCTAACTGGTCTGTAATTCCCAGGGATGTTTTTTGGGCCCTTTTTAAATATTGGTGCTACATTGGCTTTTCTCCAATCAGCTGGTACCATTCCTGTCAATAGACTGTCTGTAAAAATTAGGAACAACGGTCTGGCAATCACCTGACTGAGTTCCCTAAGTACCCTCGGATGCAAGCCATCTGGTCCCGGTGATTTATTAATGTTAAGTTTCTCAAGTCTAATTTTAATTCCGTCCCCTGTTAACCATGTAGGTGCTTCCTGTGTTGTGTCATGAGGATAAACACTGCAGTTTTGGTTACTGAAGCCCCCCGATTCACTCGTGAATACTGAGGAGAAGAATAAATTCAATACCTTTGCCATCTCCCCATCCTTTGTAACCAGATGTCCTTCCTCATTCTTTATGGGGCCAATATGGTCTGTCCTCCCTTTTTTACTGTTTACATACTTAAAGAATTTCTTGGGATTTTTTTTGCTCTCCTCCGCTATGTGTCTTTCATGTTCTATCTTAGCCATCCTAATTGCACCCTTACATTTCTTATTGCATTCTTTATAAAGTCTGAATGCTGAGGATGATCCCTCAACCTTGTATTTTTTTGAAGGCCTTCTCCTTTGCTTTTATATGCATTTTTACATTGGAGTTAAGCCATCCAGGATTTTTGTTCGCTCTTTTAAATTTATTACCCAATGGGATACATTGTCTAATGCCCTTATTTAATATGCTCTTAAAGCAAACCCATCTCTCCTCCGTATTCTTTGTTCCTAATATTTTATCCCAATTTATGCCTTTTAGCAAGGTTTGTAGTTTAGGGAATTTGGCTCTTTTGAAATTCAGTGTCTTTGTGTTCCCTTCATGTTTCCTATTTGTGTGATTTATACTGAAACTAATTGACCTGTGATCGCTGTTACCTAAATTGCCCCGTATTTCCACATCTGTGATCAGGTCTGTATTGTTGGTAATCAGTAGATCCAGTAATGTTTTATTTCTAGTTGGTGCGTCTACCATCTGACCCATAAAATTGTCCTGCAAGACATTAAAGAACTGGCGAGCCTTAAATGAATGCGCGGTTCACTCCGCCCAGTCTATGTCTGGATAATTAAAATCCCCCATTATGATAACACTTCCCATCCTTGCTGCTAATCCAATTTGTGATAGGAGATCCGTCTTCCTCCCTCAGGTTAGGGGGCCTATAGCATACTCCCAGTATCATTTTCCCCTTAGCTTCATCCCTTTGGAGCTCTACCCATAAGGATTCCACCTCCTCCCTAGCTCCCTTAGTGATGTCATCTCTCACATTCACTTGTACATTATTCTTGATATATAGGCATACCCCTCCCCCTTTTTTACCCTCTCTATCCTTGCGGTATAGGGTATACCCTTGAATGTTTGCCAGCCAATCATGAAAGCTGTTGAACCAGGTCTCTGAAATTCCCACAAAATCCAAATCCTTCTTGTACAACAGTATCTCTAGTTCACCCATCTTGTCCGCCATGCTCCTGGCATTGGTGAACATGCCACATAGTTAAGACCGGTCGCATATTGTCCTCGTATTGGGTGTTTCAAGATTGCAACTAGGACTTGCTATTAGTTGACGCATCTGTATCAGGCGAGGCCCTCCCTTGATCTGCGCAGCAGAGCTGACTGCGCAGATCAACCTGTGTGGACTGAAGAGATGAATAGATAGAAAAGAAACCAGTGAATTCTGGAGTAAAGAGTAAACAAAAAACATATGAGATTAAATGATACATTGTATAAATTATTTTTTGCAAGTAATCACAATTTACCCGTGAAAGAGAATAAATATCTCTCTCAGGGGAATAAGTGCCTTCGTCACACTCCCACATAATATGGTTGGGAGAATGAGGAGGGCTAATGGGGGTACACGGATCTTCCGCTTACAGGAGAGAAGTGCTATGTCAAAAGACATCAAAATGATGTTTCATTAATTGGAGTGCAGAATATAATTTTTGTTGAAATTATTTATTCCAGGGTGGTTGTATATGGTTAGTCTTGCCCTAGGCTAAATAATTCAGTTAGAAAGGTACTGTTAATAACTTTGGTATTGATGAAGATAGTTTGAATTATTTTGGGATTTTAACCCTTTTAGAGTAAACAATTACATATTTTATTCATATGTAACTGTTTAGATATGTTAACTCATAAAATTGAGGTTGTATTGCTTCAGATTAGAATAAACAAAAACATAATTCTAGGAACTAGTTAGGTAATAATATATTTGTTTTAAGAAAAGAAAGAAAAAGCTTCCATTACTTCTGGATTATTGAACATATTTGTCCTAAAAAGTAATAAATCTATTGTTATTACCTGATAATATATAACTGAACAAGAATTTCCTTATTTCACTTATATATTCTAAGGCTATATGAATCAGAAGTAATAAGAAATATAACTGGAATGTAACATGATCCCACACACTGTGTGACTATCAGAATGCAGTTACATTCAGTTATAAATACAGGTTTTTTATAGAGAACCATCTCTTAGTATAATAAATGAAGAGATATCAGGAATTAGGATGTCAGTCCATTGAATCTTCTTGGTCCATGGATGATGTGGCATAACGGCCTCTTTTGTGAGAATGATGATTCCCATTTTGTTCTGAAATTTTCTGAGTGCTGCCTGAAGGTGAAGATGATGCCATTCTTCTGCGTGTGGAAGAGTTGCTGCTTGTGGGTTCTGTCAGATTTAATTTTAAAAGGGTTTGTTGTAGTTCATCTGCTGATCTGCTTCTGTAAATTGTACCTTGGTAGTTAAATCTGACTGAAAAGGGGAAGCCCCATTGATACATAATGTTGTGGCGTTGCAGTTCCATTAGTTGGGGTTTCATGGATCGTCTTTTAGTAATAGTAAGTTGGGATAGGTCAGCAAAAATTTGATAATTGTGTCCTTGAAAATTAAGTTCCTTTTTTTCTCTTGCAGCAATTAGTATTTGTTCTTTCGTTCTGTAATAATGAAATTTTGTGATTATATCACGTGGGGGTCCATCTTTCTTTTTGGCTGTGAGGGCTCTGTGTACTCTGTCCAGTTCTAAACGTTCAATAGGGATATCTGGCTTTAGTTCTTGTAATAGAGCAGTAATAGTAGATTGCAGGTCTGTCACAGTTTCAGGTATTCCCCTTATGCGCAAGTTTGAACGTCTGGCTCTATTTTCGTAATCTTCGAGCTTAGTTTGAAGTATTAAATTCTCTTTTTTTAATTGTTCCAATTCTGTTATATTTTCTTGGGTTATTTTTATTTCTAAGGCTGCGGTGCGGTTTCCCAGCTCTCTTATTTCTTTGGTTAGGCTGTTTGTTATTTGGTCTGAGGTTTGTTTTAAAGCCTTATGAAGCATCTTTTCAAATTGTAATAATATTACTGGGGATACTGAGGAGGCTTGTGGAGAAGTTTGTGAGAGGATTTGTTCTGTATCTGACTCAAATGAAGAGTCTTGCTGTGACATTTTCTGTCTGTGAGAGCGCCCTGATGCTGTATCTTGTGAGGTGACTGGAGCTGCTTCAGCTGCAGTGAGTGCCTGTGAGCTCTTTGTAAGGTGATTTTTATTTCTGCCACGGTTTCCTCCCAGTACCATATTTCCTGCCCAAACTTTCACAGTTTGTTCCCTGGGGCAAAAAGGTTCAAATGGATACCTTTTGAGCCTGCAGGCTCCGCTTTGTCCTTCTCTTCTCTCCTCAGCGGTGTGGAGCTCTAACAATGCATGTCTGCTCCGCTAGGCTCCACCTCCTGCCCCCTGTAGCCAGTTTTCAATCCATGTACTCACCCTATGGTCCATGCCAAGGCACCTTATTTTGTACAGTAAACGTTTATGGGGAACTGTGTCAAATGCTTTTGCAAAATCCAGATACACCACGTCTATGGGCCTTCCTTTATCTAGATGGCAACTCACTTCCTCATAGAAGGTTAATAGATTGGTTTAGCAAGAACGATTCTTCATGAATCCATGCTGATTACTGCTAATGATATCATTCTTATTACTAAAATCTTGTATATAGTCCCTTATCATCCCCTCCAAGAGTTTACATACTATTGATGTTAGGCTAACTGGTCTGTAATATCCAGGGATGTTTTTTGGGCCCTTTTTAAATATTGGTGCTACATTGGCTTTTCTCCAATCAGCTGGTACCATTCCTGTCAATAGACTGTCTGTAAAAATTAGGAACAACGGTCTGGCAATCACCTGACTGAGTTCCCTAAGTACCCTCGGATGCAAGCCATCTGGTCCCGGTGATTTATTAATGTTAAGTTTCTCAAGTCTAATTTTAATTCCGTCCCCTGTTAACCATGTAGGTGCTTCCTGTGTTGTGTCATGAGGATAAACACTGCAGTTTTGGTTACTGAAGCCCCCCGATTTACTCGTGAATACTGAGGAGAAGAATAAATTCAATACCTTTGCCATCTCCCCATCCTTTGTAACCAGATGTCCTTCCTCATTCTTTATGGGGCCAATATGGTCTGTCCTCCCTTTTTTACTGTTTACATACTTAAAGAATTTCTTGGGATTTTTTTTGCTCTCCTCCGCTATGTGTCTTTCATGTTCTATCTTAGCCATCCTAATTGCACCCTTACATTTCTTATTGCATTCTTTATAAAGTCTGAATGCTGAGGATGATCCCTCAACCTTGTATTTTTTTGAAGGCCTTCTCCTTTGCTTTTATATGCATTTTTACATTGGAGTTAAGCCATCCAGGATTTTTGTTCGCTCTTTTAAATTTATTACCCAATGGGATACATTGTCTAATGCCCTTATTTAATATGCTCTTAAAGCAAACCCATCTCTCCTCCGTATTCTTTGTTCCTAATATTTTATCCCAATTTATGCCTTTTAGCAAGGTTTGTAGTTTAGGGAATTTGGCTCTTTTGAAATTCAGTGTCTTTGTGTTCCCTTCATGTTTCCTATTTGTGTGATTTATACTGAAACTAATTGACCTGTGATCGCTGTTACCTAAATTGCCCCGTATTTCCACATCTGTGATCAGGTCTGTATTGTTGGTAATCAGTAGATCCAGTAATGTTTTATTTCTAGTTGGTGCGTCTACCATCTGACCCATAAAATTGTCCTGCAAGACATTAAAGAACTGGCGAGCCTTAAATGAATGCGCGGTTCACTCCGCCCAGTCTATGTCTGGATAATTAAAATCCCCCATTATGATAACACTTCCCATCCTTGCTGCTAATCCAATTTGTGATAGGAGATCCGTCTTCCTCCCTTAGGTTAGGGGGCCTATAGCATACTCCCAGTATCATTTTCCCCTTAGCTTCATCCCTTTGGAGCTCTACCCATAAGGATTCCACCTCCTCCCTAGCTCCCTTAGTGATGTCATCTCTCACATTCACTTGTACATTATTCTTGATATATAGGCATACCCCTCCCCCTTTTTTACCCTCTCTATCCTTGCGGTATAGGGTATACCCTTGAATGTTTGCCAGCCAATCATGAAAGCTGTTGAACCAGGTCTCTGAAATTCCCACAAAATCCAAATCCTTCTTGTACAACAGTATCTCTAGTTCACCCATCTTGTCCGCCATGCTCCTGGCATTGGTGAACATGCCACATAGTTAAGACCGGTCGCATATTGTCCTCGTATTGGGTGTTTCAAGATTGCAACTAGGACTTGCTATTAGTTGACGCATCTGTATCAGGCGAGGCCCTCCCTGAAATTTCTGTGTTTAAGTCTGGTCAACCGGACCATATGAGCTATGTTTTGTTTGATTCAGCAAGGCGGATGTTCTTTCATTGCAATGTGGAAGGAGCCCCTTTCTTGCCCTTCAGGTCTAGAATACATACTCATTTGTCTGGGAAATGAGTGCCAAACATCTGCACGACCTGTCCCTCAGTCTAAGTTCCACCTGACAGTCTGGACATCCGTTCTCTTCCAAACCTCATTTAAAGGGGTCGTAAACCCATGTGGTTTTTCACTTTAATGCATTCAATGCATTAAGGTGAAAAACCTTCTGTGCTGCAGCAGCCCCCCAGACCCCACTTTTTCTTACCTGAGCTTGATCGTTCCAGCAATGGGGACTATCATAGCAGCTCCAGCCGCTGTCTTGGTTCCTCATTGGCTAGATTGATAGCAGCAGGAGCCTGTGGGGAACTCAACTGGAGCAGGCCCTGGATTTTGGGGGAACGGTGCTCTTTGTGAGGTGTATGCCTGGGGACCATTGAGGGGGTGTTACTTTGGATTCAGGCCCATGTCCCCCCAAGACACACAGACTCTGAGAACCCTGTATGTGCCATATTAGAAATAGTGACTGATTCATACTGTTGGGACACTTATGCCATGTACACACAGTCGGAATTTCCGACAACAAATGTTCGATGTGAGCTTGTTGTCGGAAAATCCGACCGTGTGTAGGCTCCATCGGACATTTGCTGTCGGAATTTCTGACAACAAATGTTTGAGAGCTGGTTCTCAAATTTTCCGACAACAAAATTTGTTGTCGGAAATTCCGAGCGTGTGTACACAATTCTGACCCACAAAATTCCATGCATGCTCGGAATCAAGCAGAAGAGCCGCACTGGCTATTGAACTTCATTTTTCTCGGCTCATCGTACATCTTGTACGTCACCGCGTTCTTGACGTTCGGAATTTATGACAACATTTGTGTGACCGTGTGTATGCAAGACAAGTTTGAGCCAACATCCGTCGAAAAAAATCCACGGTTTTGTTGTCGGAATGTCCAATCGTGTGTACACGGCAATACTGTTAGAAGTTGCTCATGTCATCAACTCCAGCCACCTGTCTGTCTGTTGTCTGCTATAATGTAAATACGTCTAGTATGGCTTCTAAGAGTCTTTCACTCATTGTTGTTTTTGCTAACTAACACTGCTTTTGTGTGAAGGAGTTCTGTGTTGATATTTATGATAATGTGTATTATATAATCGGTGAGCTAGGAGACGTCAAGGCTGCCCTGAAAGGTCATATCTGAGTCACCTGTCTAGTTAAAGGATTAGTTAATTAGCTCATTTTAATTAGGTTTCTGATTACAGTTTGTATTGTCATCCTGGTGTATATATTTGTGTGAGATCTCAAATAAAGCAGGCTATTTCTGATGTACTCCAACACTGTTGTCTGGTTCTTGGGGGTTACTATAGCCAGATCCATTGATCTAGTGTTCCAGGACTTAGGAAGCAATATACTGACAGATCCACTCAAGCGGAGTGTGGGATGTTCTTGCTGTTGTCAATTAAATCCAGGGACACAGGAGCTGGAGGGTGGGGCCAAGTCCTGCTGTCTGTGTCAATGGACAAAAACAAATCTTTACAATTACTTTAATGACAGCAGTAGGTTCCATTCTCTCACTTGTGACTCATGGGCTTGCTGAACAGAGATATCTCTGGCAAGCCCCCACATGTAGGGCTACCCCCCACTGGAGCCGCAAGTGTATTTGGGTCCTCTGTTCATCACTAGGCCCTATACAGAGCTTCACCCCTGCCAACACCACCAAATTAACTTAAGTTATTAAGTTGTATTGATATTAATCAAGTATACAGTCGACAGTTAACAAGAATTAATAATAAACAATATGTTTCAGCACAGGAACAATGCATTACAGTACAATACCCCTTTAAGGCATGTCACCATCCTGCAAGACTGAGAATATAGACAATAGCTTTCAGGAAAGGGCTCATCTGCTGGTGGCACTGTGGCTCCCAGATCCATAGGCTGCAGTGGGTGTCTCTCAGCAGCCAGAAACTCATATCATCAGTCATCACCTGATGCTCATTGCAATTAGTTTCATTACAAATTTGTTTATTCGGACGAAATTCAGCATATTCGTTCATTTGGAAGCATCGGAGTGAATGAAAGACTCTTTTGAGGAATGCATATGAATTTTCAGAAAGAATGAAAATCTGAAAGAGCGAAAACTTGAAAGAACGAAAATCCGAAAGAACGAAAAACGATTCAACCTACAAGTTTAATAAATCAATTACATTTGGATAATTATATTTTTCGTCGTTTTGTATTATGATTGCATTAACTATTATAGTTTTTTTTATTATTATTATTATTGTTATTATTTATTATTTTAACCACTTGGCCACTGGGCACTTAAACCCCCTTAATAACCAGACCAATTTTCAGCTTTTGGTGCTCTCACATTTTGAATGACAATTACTCAGTAATGCAACACTGTATCTATATGAAATTTTTGTTCTTTTTTTTTCACACAAATATAGCTTTCTTTTGGCGGTATTTAATCACCGTTGGGTTCTTTATTTTTTGCGCTATAAAAGAAAAAAGACCGAAAAATCTGTAAAAAAATAAATTTTTCTTCGTTTCTGTTATAAAATTTTGAAAATTAGTAATTTTTCTTCATATATTTTGGCCAAAATTTATACCGTTACATATCTTTGGTAAAAATAACGCAAATCAGTGTATATTATTTGGTCTTTGTGAAAGTTATAGCGTCCACAAGCTATGGTGCCAATATCTGAAAATTGATCACACCTGAAGTACTGATGGTCTATCTCATTTCTTGAGACCCTAACATGCCAGAAAAGTACAAATACCCCTCAAATGACCCCTTTTTGGAAAGAAGACATTCCAAGGTATTTAGAAAGATGCATGATGAGTTTTTTGAAGTTGTTACTTTTTCCCATAATTCTTTGCAAAATCAATTTTTTTTTCTTTTTTTTTTTCACAAAATTGTCATATTAGCAGGTTATTTCTCACACACAGCATATGCATACCACAAATTACACCCCAAAACACATTCTGCTATTACTCCTGAGTATGGCGATACCACATGTGTGAGACTTTTACACAGCGTGGCCACATACAGAGGCCCATGATGCAGGGGAGCACCTTCAGGCGTTCTGGAGCACCCAGGCCAATTCTGACATTTCTCTCCTACATGTAAAAATCATCATTTATTTGCTAGAAAATTACATAGAACCCCAAAACATTATATATGTTTTTTTAGCAAAGACCCTAGAGAATACAATAGCGGTCATTGCAACTTTTTATCTCGCACGATATTTGCGCAGCAATTTTTCGAACGCGTATTTTTGGAAAAAAAAAACAGTTTTTTGCTTTTAAAAAAAACAAAACAGTAAGGTTAGCCCAATGTTTTTGCACAATATGAAAGATGACGTTACGCCGAGTAAATAGATACCTAACATGTCACCTTTCAAAATTGCACACGCTTGTGGAATGGCACCAAACTTCGCCACTTAAAAATCCCCATAGGCAACGCTTTAAAATTTTTTACTGGTTACAAATTTTGAGTTACAGAGGAGGTCTAGGGCCAAAATTATTGCTCTCGCTCTACCGATCGCAGCGATACCTCACATGTGTGGTTTGAACACCGTTTTCATATGTGGGCGGGACTTAAGTATGCGTTCGCTTCTGCATGCGAGCACACGGACAGAGGCGCTTTAAAAAAAATATATTTTTTTTATTTTTCATGTTACTTTATTTATTTTAGTTTGACACTTTTTTCCCCAAAAAATTTTTTTTGATCACTTTTATTCCTATTACAAGGAATGTAAACATCCCTTGTAATAGGAATATGGCATGACAGGTCCTCTTTACAGTGAGATATGGGGTCAATAAGACCCCACATCTCACCTCTAGGCTGTGCCTGAAATAAAAAAAAAAAAAAAAAAAAGATCCTGGCTTCGATCGTAGCGGTGAGTCGGTAGAAGCACCGGAGGGCGGCGGGAGGGGGAGACGTCTCCTCTCGCCTCCCGTAAGAACGATCAAGCAGTGTAACAGCCGCTATGATCATTCCTATGGTGTAAGGAATCGCCGGCTGAAAAAGCTGATATCGGAATGATGCCTGTAGCTGCACCCATCATTCAGATATCCCCGCACAAAGTCAAGGACGTCGTATGACGGAAGGCGGGAAGTGGTTAAAACACTTTTTTTTTTTAACACAAAGTTGTCAATTTATACAATATTTCCAACACATAGCATGTACATACCAAAAATGACACCCCAAAATAGATTCTCCTACTCCTCCTGAGTACGGCGATACCACATGTGTGAGAGTTCCACAGCCTGGCCACATACAGAGGCTGGGTATGGCTGAGCATGGCTGGGTATGGCTGAGCATGGCTGGTTATGGCTGAGCATGGCTGGGTATGGCTGGGTATGGCTGAGAATGGCTGGGTATAGAAGAGTATCGCAGAGTATGACTGGGTATGGCAGAGTATGACTGGGTATCACCGAGTATTGCAGAGTATGGCTGGGTATCACCGAGTATTGGAGAGTATGGCTGGGTATCACCTTGTATTGCAGAGTATGGCTGGGTATGGCAGAGTATTGCGGGTTATGGCAGAGTATTGCAGATTTTTGCGGGGTATTGCAGAGCATGGCTGGGTATGGCAGAGTATGGCAGAGTATGGCTGGGTATCACCGAGTATTGCGGGGTATTGCAGAGTATTGCGGGATATTTTGGGGTATTGCAAGGTATGGCAGAGTATTGCAGGGTATTTCAGGGTATTGCAGGGTATGGCAGAGTGTTGCGGGGTATTGTGGGGCATAGCAGAGGGCATTGCAGAGTAATGCACAGCATTGCAGGGCATGCAGAGTAGTGGGGATGGCTGAGCATGGATGGATGGATGGCTGGATGTCTCTGTGCAGCGCTGTGGGCACTACAGATGCAGCCCACAAAGCTGCTACCATCCATCCATCCCCCTCTCCGCTCACAGTGTACCGATCGGTACACAGGAGGGGAGGAGAGGACCGGCGTCATCAGATGACGCCGGTTTGTTTACATGTGATCGCTCCGTCATTTGACGGAGCGATCACATGGTAAACAGCCGCGATTAGCGGCCATTTACCGAGATCCGTGATGCGCCGGGTCCTCTGGACTTGGCGGTCACGGATGCTCTCGAGTGCGCGCCCTAGGGGGCACGCGAGAGCAGAATTCTGGGAGGACGTCCCTGGACGCCCTCCCAGAGTTAAGCAACCGCCCTGTAGCCGTCATTTGGCTATGGGCCGGTTGTTAAGTGGTTAAACTATTTAATTATAGGTATTTGAATTTCCATTCAAATTTGGCTAAAGTAACTGTTAGTGAACGTAATGAAAACATATGCATCCGAAATTACGAATTATCCGAAGTAACAAATGCCACATCTAAACTAATGAAACAAAATGAATATAAATACATCCGAAATTATGAATAATCCCAAGTAACGAATGCCGATCATAACAAATGATCCAATAAGCGAGAAAGAAACAAACAATAAAACGAAAAAGAAAATAAACAAATGTGTCGGCAGTGCACATGTCTACTTCCTGTACATGCTTGGTTTGGGTAGTTGTTCATTTTTTTGTTTGGTTATTTGTTTTGTTTTTTTGCACAGTTTGGTATATTGGTACATTTATGTTGTTCACTTATTTTTAAATAAATTATATTATTTTACACTGTATTTGTGCCTGATATTCTCTGTTGCAGTCCACACTTCTGCTCACACCTGTTCCTGACAATAGCCCCAGACTGGGAGATACGCCCCAAGTGAGATGAAGAGGAATAACAAGAAACTAAGGCTAACTCACTTGTAGGCCCTCATTTAGAAGGGTCTAGGTTTACACACAAGGGAGTTTGTCAAATCTCCTACGTACAAAGTGTTGGTTCTTCTGCCGGCTTAGTTGGGGCTCTTAAGTTGGCACACAGTGAAAGGTGCCAAGATGCTTTAAGATGTGAAGAAACAAGATGATTCCCTTTTTGGAGACAAATTAATTTACAGAGTTCTTCTTAATATGTGGTGAATACAGGATAGAGGTTCACTTTAAGGTATGAGATTTAAAGCAAAAGTCACTTTAAGGGTGGGGGGGTGTAGAATGTATTTTCCTTTTAAATAATGAAGTTAAACTTGGGCGGCAAACTACTTCCTTAGATGGCCTGAACTTAGGCTAATAGTAGCTACAAAATTCTGCCTAGCAGGGGTTAAGTCAGTCAGGTACCCTGCAGGCAGTATTCGTGGAAGCAATTTAGTACGGCAGACTGCAGCACTCAAAGGGCTTTGGCACATGTGCTGCTTGCAAATGCCAATGCTGAACAGTGTCCTTGAACCTGAAATAACTTGAATGACAATAAGATCCCTTTCACACTGAAGCGGCGCTTTTAAGGTACTAGTGGGTCGCTTTTTTTAAGGTCACGTGACAACCTGACCTTAAGAAAGCGCTGCCTATTCATTTCAATGGGCAGGGGCATTTTTGGAGCACTTTTTTACAGAGCTCCAAACACACCCCAAAGATGCTGCTTGCAGAACTTTTTCTACTGCCTCGCAAGCCCCCAGTGTGAAAGCACCCATTCAAATGAATGGGAGGCAGTTTCAGGTGCTTTCAGGCACTTTTTTTGTGTTAAAATGCATGAAAACTGCCTAAATGTGATATGTTTACAACAAGAATAGCATTAGATGGGAACCCCTTTCACCCTCATCCTTGTGTAATGTAGGGTGAAATGATGAGTGTCCGACTGGGGGGCCCCCTTGTTCTTTTGAGATGCGGATGTGACGATGATGATAACTTTTGTGGCCCTGCAGAGAACAGGTCTCCACCAGTCTGTCACAGGATACCTTTCTTCTCAGTATCAGTTGTGGCTTCCTGGCCTAATTCGGTATGATCTAGGCCTACATGGCTCCGCATTGCTCTCACACACACCTCCTTACACCAGCAAAGTCTCTCCAACTCCCCTTTATATTACCAGGTGTTTGCTTTTATCTGCTCCCACCCCTGGTAATTGCCTCTGGACTTTATAGTTTAGTTTCAGCTTCTATGTGAGGAAAAATTCTGCTTTCAGCATACAAATCCCAGCAGTCTCTATTCTCCTGTATTGGGACTATGATGAGCAGAGATACTAAACACTGCCATCTTGTGGTTAAATATAAATTTGCATTACAGTAACAGTGCACAGTGTTACAGAGTGAGGATACAGACGGTGGCAGGAGTGCAAGGAGCAAGATATTGGCTAGAGAGGAGCACAATAATCTGGCAAACAGGAAGTGCAGAGACATGGCTTAAATAGGAAGTTCACTGGAGTAGCAAGGAGTTCAAGGTTAAACAGAAACAAGATATAAAGTTAGACTGTCCAAGGGATCAGGCAAGGAACATTCCAGCATTTCAGATAAAAGTAAAAAGATCTACTGCCAGACACAATAGAGGTCCTGGATTCAGATCTGGATCCCGACACCCAGGAAAGAAAAATCAATCCAATATATAAAAAAGTTAAAACTGTTATTATTATTATTATTATTATTATTATACAGGCTGTAGATAGCACCGACAGTTTGTGCAGTGCTTTACAAAGTGGAGGGAGAAAATACAGTTATAATACAATTCAATACAAGAAGGATCAGAGGGTGCTGCTCTTTAGAGCCTACAATCTAAGATTGTAATCTAAGCTTACAATCATCACTCACAACTCAGTTTAATATATGAGCAGTGTTGTTTATTTGTCAATTTTTTTTATATACTTTCATTAGACAAAATCAAAACAATAAAGAGTGCACAATCACCCCAGTGTAAGAATGTTTATTGACTGAATTATTAAAGCCAGAATCCAATGCACTCACATTTACTTGGCTAGTACAGGCAGATTAATGCTGTCCTTGCCGCCTTCGTGAAGTGATCACACTTGGCAGTCTGAGGGGCGGGGGTGCCCCAATCTAGATGGTAACAATGGCTGCTGGAACACAGTCTCAGACCCACATCCACTGCCATAAAAGCCATCACCACACAGTATAGCATGCAGGAGCAAGTGTGCCATAAACACCAGCTCAACATCTTACAGAGACACACTAAAGGAGCTGTCTGCAATGCAGGAATAGAATGTGTGTGGTAGCTATAATGATGCAATTTGGAGTTGTGGCCTCCTTTCTCAAATCCCAAGTGCCCAAGGGCATGCCAAGGTACATGTGTGATGCAATATATATATATATATATATATATGTGTGTTGCTGAGTCTGCCCTTGCCGCCCACCCACATTGAAACTACGGTGGGCTGTCTTAAAGTGGACTGAAAGTTTTTACTCACCATTAAAGTCTTAAAACCTGTGAAATATCTTCAGTCATGACCTAAGTGTTTAATTCTATAGATGTTGCCCATCCTCCGCAGATCAATCTTCTTGTGGTACACATTTTCATTATCCCTAAACCTGGGAAGGACCCTGCCATGTGGTAATTATAGACCAATTTCACTCCTAAATGCTGATTACAAGGTATATGCAGTGAACCAAATATCTAATCTCCTACCTAATTTTATACACAGGGGTGGGACTGCTGTTGGAAATCCCCTAACACCTCACCTGAATCCATATTGATCGCTTACTGTGTCCAATTCAGAAAAAGAAGGGACCAGTAAATTACATATTTACCGTCCCTTTCCCAAACTCTCCATCAGTTTGTACACCTGAGCAAGTGGGAGAGGGTAGCCGGCAGTGCTGCGGGGGATGAAGGGGGTCCGGGCACACAGGGGGAATCAGATGTGGGCAGCACAGGGAGGTGGAATGGTGTGGCGGGACAGGAGGACAATTACAGAACAATGCACTGTGTCTCTCCCTCTATTAGCTGAAAGCTGGCAGGAGGGAGAGGGGAAAAACTACCTTTCAGCTGCTGGAGGGAGAGGCACAGTGCATCATTCTGTAATTGTCGTCCCGTCCCGGCACACCAATCAACCTGCTGTCTGGGTCCCCCGTGTGCCCGGGCCCCCTACAGGAGGAGGCCCTGCACTGGAATCGGGTGGGCTTTGTTCCTGACTTTAGGCCATCACCTAATATTTAAAATTATGTCATTCTACTCCTTTCCCTCGGCCTTGGTTCTGGTCAACAGCACAACCTCTAACCATTTTAATATCTCCAATAGTACAAGGCAAGGTTGTCATTTGTCTCCACTGTTTTGTCATCATCATTGAACATTTAGCTCAGGCCATCAGAAACAATAATTGTATTAAAGGGATCCCCACTACCTCTTCCTATCATAAACTATCTCTATATGCAAATGGCCTTTTATTATGATGTTGTACACAGATACAACATCATAATAATTGACACCGATACATGTGACACATTTTTCACCCAATAGATGGTGTGTATTCTTTACTCTTCTTTGGATGCTTTGAGAAGAAAGGAGAACAAAACAGATGGACTTTGTAGGCACCAATCATAAAAATCAATGTAAACTTTTATTTATACACAAATCTAAAAAGAATCACATAGACGTAAACATTTTTTTAAAAACACAGTACATTGCAGAAATTGGTATTATATGTCACTACATAAATGTATGAGAACGGATCGGGGAATAGCCCCTATACCAGAGGGAGGGATAAACCCCTTCCGTTCCCACGGTGGCCAGGCATTAACGAAGTACAATCCTATAAATCCTTTCTTGGATAAAAATTTAAGGTTGACCTATATGACAACCAGCTAAGGCCGAATTAGGTAACACGCAGTTTACCATAGTCTATAGTCCCTAGAAATTTGCACTATCAATCCACTGGCCCCTCCCTCTTCAGGACAGAAGATCCCCCTGTCCACTGCTCCGCCCATCATGGGCACTTCTGCAGCTAAACACAGTCTGTTATACCCCTTGCTAGTGCTGTGTATGGATATTAGTGGTTTTACTGAGTTTAAGTATTGTTTAATCGCAGGAAATCGCAAACTTGTAATCACACTGTTATTTGCAAAATGTATATGCGTACTGTATTTCTTCTATCAGCATTAACTATTAGTATGCATTTGTAAGTTGTACCACCATGATTGGATTCATTCCCTTCATGGTAACGAACATTTTAATCATGTATACTGGCCTTGCGTCTCAGGCCAGTTAAAAGTACTGAGGTAAGCTGACCCCGGTCCCTATCATCTTGCTCGTGTCTGGATCACATGTGCGGCCGGTAAGCCGCATTCTGCCCTCCCCTTGCTCTTTGGGGGATGGTGTCTGCGGCGTTTGGTGTGGATCTACCTCTCTCCCCCTGGATTTACAATGCACACTCCATGATGTGTGCGTTGATATCTCCAGACTTTCCATCTGTTGGTCCCAGCCTTTACAGCGCTTTACACGCTGTATCTAGGAGGAACCACTAGGGGGAGCTCATAGATCTATTATCTATAGGACTGCTCTCCCTCCTCACATCGTTTTCCATGACAGAGGCCTGTCTGACCACTGAGCATGTGCGATGGGATGTGAGTGCGTGTGCAGCTCCTTTTGGCCGAATCAGGTGATGCATGTCTTACACACCTGATTGGGACGTGTACTTAAGGCTGTCAGCAACAGCCTTATACCATGCCACTACCCTCCATGGCGCTCTGATGCCTGGGTGTTACCTGTTGAACAACACAAGCTGTCTGGTAAGAGTATGCTGGATTTATACAAATCTAAACTAAATGCTCTGTAGCTGTACTCTGTTTGTGCAACTAGATGAAACCTGATGTTTCTCTCACTCCCTAATATAGATGGCGGTCCTGGGAGCTTATTAGATAGCTCCTTGCTGGGATAGGATCAGAGCTTTATTGTAAGCCATGTCAGTCAAGATCTATTTTGTGACAGGTTTACAAGCAAGTAGCTGATTTATGCTGTTTACAAGACCTGCTCACCTGTATTACCCTACAAGGTAGGAGCAGTCCTTCATGTGCAATTATTTAACCCTATAGGCATACCTGTACTTAGCATGTATATGAGGATCTGTTTATGCCATTTGATTTATTGGTATAACGGCACACTATAAGGAGCTGGTCTCAATACTGGCTAATTAGATATTATCTACATCTTCAGATTACAGTCTCTGGATTCCCTTATGCACCTTGGTCATTGTCTCTTTGTCTCTGAATGCATGGCTTTTCAATTATCCATAACCTCTACCTCATCTGAAGACGGATCCATTTACTCTGGCTGGTACATTACTTGCTATATCCCAGTTCCTCTGTCTATTCCCCCCTTTTGGTTTCTCCTTTCTCTCTCCCTTCCCCCCTTCCCTTTCCCCCCCCTCTCCTTGCCTCTCCCTCTTTCTTTCCCTCCCTGACCCCCATCTAGTTGTGCCTTATGCTCTCTTCTACATATGAATGTTCCGGTTTTACCACAGATGTACATTGGTTATTATTACCCCCCTTTTTTGGGATTCTCTAGCTCACTACCCCCCTTGAGTCTACTGGTGATATAAATCTCTTTACCAGACATGTCCCCGCCTGTTATCACAGGTCACCATATGCGTGTTGAATCTTGGGCCTTTGGGATCGCTTCCTCACGGTACTCAGTGGTTCTGATTGGGACGCACTGTTGAAAAGTCTTTATGCAAAAATAATATTAATATGCTACTGTATTTTTGTTTTTTTAGTGTATGTCCTTTCTCTATTTCCCATTACAGGTAACCCAAACAAGCTCCTGAAGAAGCATTCAAATTTGCGAAACATGTAGAGCCATACCGAGCTATATCAGTTTGAGGTTATTTAATGGGAACGGAAGGGGTTTATCCCTCCCTCTGGTATAGGGGCTATTCCCCGATCCGTTCTCATACATTTATGTAGTGACATATAATACTAATTTCCGCAATGTGCTGCGTTTTTTAAAAAATTTTTACGTCTATGTGATTCTTTTTAAATTTGTGTATAAATAAAAGTTTACATTGATTTTTATGATTGGTGCCTACAAAGTCCATCTGTTTCTTTCTCCTGGGTATTTTTACCCCCCCTTCCCTTTTTTCTAAGACTTAAAATAGGACGTTGGCACTGCTCTACATATGAGACCTCCACAGTCCATCCTGTGATGAGATCTAATAACCCTCCAATCTTTCAGCTTTGAGAAGAAAGCTTTAAACTGATCTCTTTTCCTACACATTTTCGTCTGAACTTACAGTTGAGTATTTGGTTTCCTTAGCCATGTGACATCCCCATTAGTACTAGTTCTCACATTACTGTATCTATTGGCACCTCATTATGGGATTTCCAGGACGTCTATATTTTAGTGACACTATCAATTTTATATCTTTTTTTTTTTTTTTTTTTTTCTTCAATAATTTTATTGAATGTTTCAGAAAATTAACATTCAGTTAGATACACACAATATGCATTGGTATATTACGATATGTCTCAGCATGTGACTGTATAAGTATAACAGTAGTGGTAGGTAAAACAGTAGGATGAAGTAAAACATGTTAGTTGACAGAGTATTATAAATCTTTATATGGTTTGGTCCATATCTTCCAGTTACTATCTAATTTCTTACATGTTAGAGAGTTAATTGCCAGAAGGCATTCAAAGGTTTGGTTCCAGTTGACTAGTTTTATCACGTCAGATGGATTGATAGATATTGTATCTTTCCAGTTGCGGAGTATTAGTGTACGGGTTGCCAGAAAGATGTGGGTGATGACTGATCGATATTCGGGAGGGAATTTTTCTATTCCTATATGAAGGATTGCTAGTGCTGGGTTGGGGGGTGTTAAGATTCCTGTGATTGATGGTATCATCTGGAACGTTTTGTTCCAAAGGCTTGTTATGCTAAGGCATTCCCATATTGTGTGTAGTAGATTTCCAAGTTGTCCACATTTCCTCCAGCATAATGGAGATTTGTCTGGGAAAAATGTGGCAAGTCTATATGGAGTGTAGTGCCATCTATTGGTTATCCTAACCAGTTGCCGCCCGCCCACCATCATATGATGGGGCGGTGCAGCTCTTGTTATGGGCTGCCGTCATATGATGGTGGCACAGAACAGCCGCTCTCACGTGCCTGTGGCGATTGTGGTCGCACCGTGTTGCTAGGACACGGTGCGACACCGATCTGTGTAGAGAGCCGCATCTACGGCTCTTTAACCATGTGATTGGCTGTGTCCAATCACAGCCGGTCACATGTAAACACGGAGATGCCAGTAATCGGCTCTCCTCGCCTCACACTGACAGAGTGCGAGGAGAGGAGAGCCGATCAGCGGCATCTCCTCACAGGGGGACAGCTAGGGAAGTAATCAGGGCACTGATCATCAGTGCCCTGATTACAAGATATAAAGAAAAAAAACATGCCCACCAATGCCAGCATACAGTGCCCACCAATGCCAGTGATCAGAGCTCACCAGTGGCAGCAATCAGTGCCCACACTGCCCACAAGTGCCACAAATCAGTGCCCATTAGCCATGCCAGTTAGTGGTGCCTATCCGTGCCCGCCACTGCTGCCTATCAGTGTCCACCAGTGCTGCCTATTAGTGCCGCCTATCAGTGCCCATAAGTGTGGCATATTAGTGCCTCCTCATCAGTGCCCATAGTACCACCTCATCAATGCCCACCGGTTCAGCCTATCAGTGCCGCCTCATCAGTGCACATCAGTGAAGGCGAAAAATTACTTAGTTACAAAATTTACTGACAGGAAAAAAAGTAAAAAAACAATTTTTTATTTTTTGTAAAAAATAAAAAACCCACCAGTGATTACATACCAGCAAAAGAAAGCTCTATTTGTGTGAAGAAAATGATGAAAAATTTGGGTACAGTGTAGTATGACCGCGCAATTGTCATTCAAAGTGCGACAGCGCTGAAAGCTGAAAAATGGCTTGGGCAGGAAAGGGGTGTTCGTGCCTGGTAGGCAAGTGGTTAAGCATCATTTCCCAGTGATTTATACAATGGGAGGCTTTGTGAATTTTGCTGAATGTGTTGCCACTGCTCATCTGAGAATTTGATAGCTAGATCAATCTCCCATTTCCTAATAGCAGCTATCTTACTGAAAGTCTGTTTGTTGTAGAATAGTGATATTCCTTTAGTGATAGGCGTTGGGATTGAGTAGAAGTGCCATGCTCTGGTTGGTATTTTTATTTTTGGCATGGGGTGTGATTTTAGGAAATGGGAGATGCGTACACAGGAGAAAAGCATATTGTATGGCAATCTGTATTCGGTCATTTTTTGTTCTGCAGTTTTTGGTTTGTGTTCTCCGATTAGGTCTTGTATGTGCCTTATGCCGTTCATGCAGAGTTGTGTGATCGATAGCATAGGAATTTTTGCTTCTAGGAGGCCGATAGGGAATTTGTATTCTACCTCATGTGTGTCAATTTGGTTATGCCCTAGGAGGAATCGTCACGCCTGTATGTATACTTGAATGGGAGGGGGTAAACCCCCAGGGTTCCCTTATGTCACCCAGAAGAATATTGTTGAGTCGTTTGTCGGGATTAGTGTTTTTTCTATTTCGTCTTTGGGTCATCTTTGCTGTGAAACCAGTGTTTAAGATGGTCCAATCTAGTTGTCATAGATAGTCTTGGATGTCTGGTAGTCCAGCACCCCATACTCTTTTATGTGGGAGAAGATTGTTTCGTGGACATCTAGCTTTTTTCCTCCCCATATGAATTTCCATATGGTGGAATGGTATTGGGGGGGGTATGAGAATTGGTAAGGAGTGGAAGATGTAAAGAATTTGTGGTAGGATGGACATTTTGAATGCCGCTATTTTGCCTAACCAGGATAGTTCCCTTCTTGAGATATATATTTTAGTTGGTGTTCCAGTTTGGCCATGAATGGTTCAAGATTGGCATCTGCTAGAGATGAGGTTGTGTTAGTCAGGGTGTTCCTAGGTACGAGAACCTTTTTACTCCATGTGTAAGGGAGAATGTGGTTTGTGGGTCTCCCATGTCTAGGATTAGGGATTTGGTGAAATCATTATTTTATGGGCTTGTACGAGGGAAGTTAGTGGGTTTGTTAGAAGGAGGATTACATCATCCACAAATACATTTATGACGTGCTTATCGGAGCCGAACTGGAAACCCGTGATTGGGGCGTGTGCTCTGATAGTTTATGCTAGGGGTTCTAATATTAGATTGAATATTGTAGGGGAGAGGGGACATCCTTGGCGAGTTCCGTTGAGGTATATACTTGTGCTGATGGCTAGGAATATAGAGCCAATATCGCAGTGAGTATAGGACCCTTGAAGCCAAACTTGGCTAGTACCATTTCCATGTATAACCAGTGGACCCTGTCTAACGCCTTCTCTGCATCTATAGAGTAGCAGAGAAGGCGTTTGGATTTTAACCGCATGGTGAATAACTTTAATGATTCTTCTGGTAGCATCTGCAGTTTGTCTCCCCTTCACAAATCCCATCTGGTCACGCTGGATGATAGAGGGAATGATATCTGTTAATCGTTTGGCCAGTAATTTTGCATATATTTTGATATTTGAGTTCAGAAGGGATATTGGCCTAAAGTTGGCTGGGGTAGTTGGGTCTTTCCCAGGTTTGGGTAAAGTGACTATGTGGGCTCTCAGCATCTCTTGGGGGAAGGTAGATGATTCTGCTGCTTTTGTGAAGATCGATTGCATGTATGGAGTGAGGATGTTTTTGAATGTTTTGTAGTATTCATTTGCGAAAACCATCCGGTCCTGGTGATTTACCATTCAGTATTGTTTTTGTGATTGTTTCAATTTCTTGGGTGGTGAATGGGGAATACAGTTCTCTAAGTTGATCTTCAGTCACTGATGGGAGTTTGATTCTCTGTAGGAATCGTTGTATGTTATCTGTGGTTGGTTGTGGGGTTGAGGTGTCTGTGTGTAGGTTATACAGTGCTATGTAGTATTCAGCAAACTGGTTCGCTATATCTTGTGGGTTAGTGATTTTGTGGTGTAGTGTGGGATGTATTAGATATGCTATTCTAGTTTTTGTGCGTGTTGCCTTGATTGCCTTGTTCTATTGGCTAGGTTTTTACCTGCTCTTTTGGCATTGACATAAGATCCTAATTGTAGGCGTCTAATGCCGCGTACACACGACCGGTCTTTCAGTCTGACAGTCTTTCTGACAGAGTTCCACTAAAACAGACTTGCCTACACACGATCACACCAAAGTTCGTTAGTTTAGAATGTGATGATGTACAACGGGACTAGAAAAAGGATGTTCAATAGCCAGTAGCCAATAGCTGCCCTTGCGTCCTTCTTGGTCCGTCGGACTAGCATACAGACGAGCGGTTTTCCCGATAGGAACTGAGTCCATTGGAAAGATTTGAAACATGTTCTCTTTCTAGATCTGTCAGATTTTTCAAAATAGGTCTGATGAAGCCCACACACGATCGGAATGTCCGACGGAATCGTTCCGTCTGACCTTTTCTGCCGGAAAGTCTGCTCGTGTGTATGTGGCATAAGATGCTTGTCAGATTGTTATGTTAGAAGCTCTCTTGTTTTCTCTGAGTTTAGAAAGTCTATTCGCTAGGGTAGTTGTTAGAGGTGCTTTGTTTTGGGTTTCTAGTGTATGTATATCTGATAGTAGATTGGTAAGTTTTATGGTGTAGCGTTTTTTTCTCTCTGACCCCTCACTGTATTAGTATACCAGTCATGTAAGCTTTGAGCATTCCATAGAGGGAATGGGTCTATCACAGATGTGGTGTTTAGGAAAAAGTCCTGGAGATGCTGAGAGATCACAGGGAGTGTTTGTGGTTCTTGTAGTAACCGAACATTGCAGCGCCAGATGGGGGATGAGGGAGAGACACCCTGTTCGTTAATAGATCTTGTGATTGCAGCGTGGTCAGACCATGTGATATCATGTATTAGTGTGGCATGAACACGTTGTAATAGCCACTTGTCTGTTAGAAACATATCTATACTTGAGTACGAACAGTGTCTAGGAGAGAAAAAAGTGTAGTTCCTCTCATTGGCATGAAGGCATCTCCGTGCATCGAACACATCCTCTGTATGTGGCAGAGTGTGGAGGGATGCAGTTCCATTTGGTTTGCTCGGTTTAGGGTCTGTGACCAGGTTAAAGTCTCCTCCTATGACGAGGTTTCCATGCTGCATAGATTTGGCTTTTTGAGCACTTTCTTCAAGAAATGGATTTGGTGAGTGTTCGGTGCATACAGTGTTACAAGCGTGTAGGGTTTGGAGTTTATGTTTCCTGTTATGATATATCTGCCCCACTCATCTATGAATTAATTTTTTAAGTTGGAAAGTGAGTTCCTTAAGGCTAGCAGTACCCCTTCTTTCTTGTAGCCAGGTGTACATGCCATAAATATACTGTATGGGGGTATTCTCTGTGTGAACAATTTGGGGTTTTGTTCTTCTGGAAGTGGGTTTCCTGTATACAAAGGATGTCTGCCTTGTGTTTGCAGGTCTCTTTCCATATGGAATTTTTTTTTTTTTTTTTTTGCTGAGTGGTTTAGGCCTCGGGCATTGATTGACAGGCATGTGATAGTCATTTATGGTGTTGTATGGTTTGACGGGTGGTAACGTGGTGTAAGTACTCACTGTGACCATGGGGTCTGTTTGTGGGAGCTTCCGTATGCTGTTGTAAGGTTAGGTGGGACTTGTCTTCCTCAGTAGGTAAATGTTCCATGCATTGAGTATTGCTGTGTGTATTAAACAAATAAAACAAAAGGTATAGAAAGTTAACTGTAGAATCATAAAAAAAATTAAAAAGGGATCTTACAACGGAACTGTGTGCAGATGTATCTGCTGTATGTGGTAAAGGGGGGGGGGGGGGGGAGGAGGCTAAACTGAAGACTCATATATCCGGAGAGAATTGTAGGTAACATTGTGTTTCAGTTAAGAGCCACCTGTATGTTTTTTGTTATTGCCATTCATTTTGGATTGGTTGTGGTTGAGATGCAGAGGTGGAATGTAAGCCCTGGTTGGGAAGTATCCCCCCCATTAACATAGGGCTCTGATTCCTTCTTCCATTGTTTCGATAGACTTTGTGGTCCAATTTTGTGTAATAGAGAGCGTTGCAGGGTATCTCCATTTGTGTGGGATTTTGTGGTTTCTTAAGGCCTTAGTAATGGTCGCCAGTGTGTGCCTGGAGAGGTCTGGAAGTAGTTATACTTCAGTATGCTGCGGAGGGACGTTGTCAGGTCTGTGTGATGCCTGCAGAATCTGTTCCTTCACCTTCAAAATAATCCCCAAGTTTTGTGATATCTTACCTGTTTACTGCATTACTATGTCCTTACTTTATTGTGCCACTTGTACTACAATGTTCCTGGAATATAAATTTTGTATTATGCCTTGTAAACTTTGTATTCTGTCTTAAAAAAAAAACTGTCAATATACTGTATATTCTACACTAAATTTAAATCATTATTGTTTTCTGTGAAATAATTTTGTGTTAGTTTTGGGGGATGTGGTAAACTGTAATCTCATAAGTAACCATTTTGTTTTCATTTTAAACCCTCTCAATATTATACAGAGTGAACCATGAAGAGTACAGAAGCATCTTGGTGATAATCTCAGTTGTCAATAGGATTAACAAGGACCCCAATCTTCTGCCAAATATTACTCTGGGATATCGTATATTTGATACTTGTTCTGATCCAAAGAATATTTTGGGATATGCCACAAAGATATTGTCTGGAGTAAAGGAAGCTCATAACTATTACTGTAAGGGACATGGAGAAGTGGCTGGTTTTATTGGTAACAGTGATTTCCATTCAAATCTTGCGCTGACTCAGTTACTTAGTCTGCATCAGTATACACAGGTAAGTGATCACTGCAATATATTATGTATGTAATATGTATATATGTGTACAATAGATGGCTCAGTGCAGTCTAAGTGGAATTATTTCAGCCTTAATTTTATACGAGTGCAGTTCAGAATTAACAGAAATTTGAATAATTCAGATGCACAAATCATTGTAACTTGGGGAAATTATTCAGTGATCATAATCTTCAGTCCACCCAGTCCCACCACTTTAACTAATGGTTTAAATTTATCTTTAAGTAGTTGCTTTTAAACTGGTCAGAACTCTATGTATCTGGACATCTGCCAACATTACTGTATTGTATGTGATTGGTCTGTACAGGAAATCATTTACCTCAGTAGAGTAGTCAGTGACTTCCTTCACAATTAAGCATCCTCACCAGGTGCCACCATTGCTTCCAATTTGGAATCTCACCATCCATAGATGGCAGCTTTAAACAAAGTCCATCCCACGCTGTAATTCCCTTGCAGCCTACATATAGGGAAGGGGAGCAGAAGCAAGGGGATCACAGATCCAAGAAGATAATGCAAAAGCCAGCACATCAATGTACTTGTGTAAAAATCTTAGTTTCCTGAGGCATAGCACCAATGACATTTTGTGGCAGCACGGGGACCCATACATTGAGGTGAGAAGTAATGCGCAAATAGAACAAGAAGTAAGTATAGCACAAATTAAACAATCAAGTGACAGCATTAGTGCTTGTGAGTAATACATGTTGCTGCTGAGAATCCCCACTTATGAGTAAAAGTCAGGAGGAAATCAATAAATGCTCACACTGGGTGTAGTGTCTAGGGAGCAGAAATTCTCATTCACACCACCTGTTGATAGGTAATTGCAAGTGAGCATCTGGTGTCATTATATGGGGCTTATACAGGGCAGGGGAAGGGTGAACCTATTACCCCCCCCCCTTCCAGAATCACATGTCATTACAATAAAAAGGAATAAAACCATAAGATCGTCATTGGGATGATAAGGAAGAAAAAGAAACACAAAAATGAGGCATGAGGTGACACACATGACGTTTCAGAAAATTGAAAAATCAAACAAAAATCAACAAGATTGAACAGGTAGGAAAATACACTATATTGTCAAAAGTATTGGGATACCTGCCTTTACACGCACATTAAAAAACGTAATTAAGTTTTTGTCTGTAGGGTTCAATATTAAGTTGGCCCTAGAAATATGCAATTTGTTTAGTTCTGAATTTTGACAAATTCGTTAATTTCGAAATTTCTGAATTTCCGAATTTTTCAATTTCCGAAATTTCAAATTTTCAAATTTCCGAATTTTGATTTTCCGAATTTTTGGGAATTTCGGAGATTCTAAATTTCTGAAATTAGAAATATGGAATTTCTGAAATTCGAAATTCGGAAGTTGGAAAATTCAGAAATTCCAAATTTGAAATGTCAGAAATTTGAAAAATTAAAAAATTTGAAAATCCAAAAATAAGAATGAAAATGCAAAAGAACGAAAATCCAAAAATTTGAAAGTCTGAATTAAAAACTAACTAATAATAACTATTAAATTATAGGTATTGGAATTTCCTTTCAAATTTGGCTGTTAGTGAACGTAACGAGTGTGAATTTATCCGAAGTTACGAATTATCTGAAATAACGAATGCCGTATCTAAATGAATGGAACGTAACGATCTAATAAGAATTAATAATAATAATAATAATAAAACCGTCTTACTATTATTAATTTTGTTCCATTTGTTTAGATGCAGCATTAGTTATTTCGGATAATTCGTAACTTCAGTAACGAATACAGTTTGTATTCGTTACGTTCACAAGCGGCAAATTTGAAAGGAAATTCCAATACCTATGATTTAATAGTTAGTTATTAGTTAGTTATTTCAAATTTATTTTTATTTTTTTTATAATTGACAATTTTTATTAAGTTTCAGTGTAAACAATACAAATGTTTTAAACAACATTGTATAAGAAAAAAAGGTAATGAAAAGTAGTATTTATAACAAGCAGCTCTGGAAAGAGCATAGTGGTCCACAAAAAACTAGATTGACATTTTAAAATTGCTTGGCCTGTTCTTCCAGAGGGGGGGGGGAAAGAAAAGAGAGAGAAGTGGGGAATATGTAGAAAGGACCCAAATATTAGGGTGCGTCTCTCCTGGGCTCCGGGTGTTGACAGTGTACAAGATGGGGGGGGGGGGGGTCCAATCGCCTGTGCCACGGCTCCCATGTCGCTGTGTGTCTGTCTACTCGATCTGTTAGTCTGGCTGTCATGGATTCCATAATCTCTACATCTTTAATTCTGGTGTACAGATCAGATAATAATGGGGGGTTTCGATATTTCCAATGGAGGGATACTAGACACCTGGCTGCCGTTAGTATTTGTGTTGCTGGCTTTTTGGCTAGTCCGGAGAGTGTGGTGGGAGGGAGGCCCAGTAAGAAGAACTTAGGGGAGAGAGGGATATCTACCTCCAAATAGCTGGTGGAGGAGGTCCCGGACCATGCGCCAGTAGGGCTGGAGGGACATCTCCAATAGGTGTGGTATAGCGTGCCCCGGTCTTGGAGACACCTCCAGTAGCGATCCGAGGCCGATGGGTATATGGCATGTAGATGTGATAGAGTAAGGTACCAGTGAAAGAGCACCTTATATGAATTATCTTTGTAAAATGTGCATATAGAGCTCCTGATCACCCATCTCGTGGCCCATTGTTCGGGTATTAGTTCCTCTCCGCGGTTTTCCTCCCATCTATGCATGTATCTATGTTTCCCCCTAATGAGCATGTCGTATGAGTTTAGGAGTTTATATATGTCTGAGGTCAGACCTTTCTACGTGGGGCCCGAAAGGACTAAACATTCAAATGGGGATGGCTTGGAGAATTGGAGGGTAGGGGTGATGGTGAGTGCATAATGCCGTATCTGGAGGTAGCCAAAGGAGGCACTAAGGGGAAGCTCGTGTTTGGCTCTGAGTTTGTCAAAGGGTAGCAAGATCCTAGACACTGGGTCCACCAGGTGTCCGTAGTGAAAGTTTCCTTTGCAGCCATGGGGAGATCATCTGAGAGGTTAAGCTATCGGGTAGTTTAGGGTTATAAAGGAAGGCTGTTACCAGGGAGGCCTCAGACTGCAGGGGGATGCTGCGGTTTAGCTGCCTCCAGATAGTGCGTAGGAGGTGCATGGTATGTAGTAGGGCGGGGGAAGGGGTATTGGCATTGGCTTACCACAGTAGATTGTTCGAATGGATGGGAGCCAGCCATATTTTGTCTATTTGAGTCCAGCGGTTATAGGCCGGAAGGGTGACACAGGAACCTATAGCTCCCAGTTGTGCAGCATAGTAATAGCATTGAAAGTGTGGAAAGGCCAAACCTCCGTCGCTTCTGGAGGCAAACCTTACAGAGCGGGCTATTCGATGTTTGTAGTTCCATGTAAAATTTAGAAGGTCATTCTGGAGTTTTGTGAGGTGGGCCGTCGGGATGGGCACTGGGAGAGTCATAAAGCAGTACAGGAGTTAGGTAGTATGTTCATCTTAATCGAGGTGATGCGACCAAACCAAGACATTGGGTAATGTCTCCATTCGGTCAAGTGGGATTGGATGGATGCAAATAGAGGTCCAAAGTTTGCGTTGTATAGGGATTCATATCGAGGTGTTTAATGGCAGGCGGTGTGCTTCCGCGGGAGGTAGGTTGAGCGGGAGAGCTTCTGATTTAGCTTGGTTAACCTTGTAGCCTGACAGGGATCCATATTCCTCGAAGAGGTTAGTGAGAGTAATGTGCGGCCGTGTCAGGGTCAGGAGGACATCGTCCGCAAACAATGAAATTTTAAACTCGCAAACTCTAACCATTACGCCGCTAACATTCGGGTCTCGCTGGATCTGGGCCGCCAGGGGTTCGATGCACAGGGAGAAGAGCAGTGGGGAGAGCGGGCATCCTTGCCTAGTTCCGTCTAAAATAGGGAAGGAGGTGGATGCCGCAAAAGGTGTTTTGATGGAGGCGGTTGGAGTTGCATATAGGTGCATAATCGCCCTGAGGAACGGCCCCCGAAAAGCCCAGATGTTCAAGGATGGAGAACATAAAAGGCCAACTAAGCTTTCTCAGCATCTAAGCTGAGCAGGAGCGCTTTGTTTCTTTGTCTGTTAATGATATCTATTAAATTGATGGCTCTTCTAGTGTTGTCCTCTGCTTGGCATCCTGGGACGAAGCCCACCTGATCCTTGTGGATCAGGGAGGGGAGGACCTCATTTACTCGAAGGGACAATATTTTTGTAAAAATTTTCAGATCTGAATTTAATAGGGCTATGGGCCTGTAATTCCCGCACAGTGTGTGGTCCTTATCAAGTTTGGGTATGAGCATGAGATGTGATGCCTGCATATCTCTTGGGATTTCCTCCTTGCCCATGAATTCGTTAAATAAACAAACCATGTGCTGGAGCAGGATAGGTAAGAACGACTTGTAATATTCGCATGGAGGGCCATCAGGACCCGGAGCCTTATTATTTGGAAGGTGTTTCAGAGTATCAGAAATTTCCTTGTCGGTTATTGGAGAATTAAGGGAGTGTAGGGCCTCTGCTGGTAAAATGGCCACTCCGCTGGTGGCAAGGTAGGCCCGTACGCTGTCCTTAAAAGTTTCCTGGACAGGTAAGTTCGGTATGAAAGGGTTTTTGTAGAGGTCTGAGTAGTAGTCTCGGAGTAATTGGGCAATGCAGTCGGGGTGGGAGTGAAGGGTACCATTTGGGTCCCGTAGGGCTTGGGGAGCCGATGTGTAGGTGTTTTCCCGGAGTTTATGTGCTAGTAGGGTGTGGGCTTTGTTGCCTTTATCCTAGTATAGCTGAGGCAGCCTCCGAAGGGCTTTTTCTACTCTGCCTATGTCTATACTTTGAAGAACTGCCCTTAGTTGTAAAATTTCCCTCAAAGGACAGATTGAGGATGAGGTTGTGAGTTTGGATTCTAAATCCTGTAATCGTTGTACTGTCTGTTGTCTCAGTAGCCTGGTATTTTTCTTCCAGGCCGTGGAGATTGCTATGCATTGTCCCCTTATGACCGTCTTGTGTGCTTCCCAGAGGGTTCCCAGAGATCTCCGGGGTATTGTTTTCTACAAAGTACAGTTTTTTAAGGTGTTCTCCAATTCCAACCTATGTGCGAGATCCTTCAAGAGGAAGTCATTCAGCTGCCAGTGGCAGTGTTTGACCTTTTAGAAGGGTGCATTTTAAGTTTCAAGAGGCTTGCGAGTGACCTGACGGAATTGCTGGGATTCTCTGGAGAGGCGCGGAGAGGGGATTTTTTTTTTTGGTGAGGGATGTTCTGTCTAGAGTAGGGGAGAACAGAGGGTTGAAATCTCCTCCCACGACTAAAAAGGAATGGCTGGTTCTGAAAAGGTGGTTGTACACCTTAGTCACAAAGGGCATCTGGTTCACATTTGGTGCATAAATATTGCAGAAAGTTACATCAGAGTGTTGCCATTTGCTACTGAGGATCAAAAAAATGGACATGAGGATCAGAGTAAGAGGAAGTGGGAGTGAATGGAGATCCTTTTTAATCAGGATGGCCAACCCTGCTTTCTTTTTAGTGCTAGAGGCTAGGTACCCCGTGGGGAATAGTCGCGACGCAAACGTCAGGGTGCCTGTTTTGTTAAAGTGTTTCTAGTGTGAATATGGCCTCTGCTCCAGAGTCCCTGAAACTTCGTAGTGCTAATTGGCATTTCAAATTTGAGTTAAGGCTGTTGACATTATGTGAGTAAACCCATACCATGTAGTGATTGATATGTGAGCGGGAGAAGATTAAGAAGTGTGTGTGTTGAGGTGCGGTATACTTATCCAGCCTAGGAGTCCAGGGAGATGAGCCTTGAGACCAGAGATGGCATCCTCTACCTATAGGATAATACAGGAGCCCAGGAGAGAAGAGCCAGGAGAGAAGAAACAGGAGAGACAAAAAGATGTAAACAAAATAAACTGAGTGTGCAATAGTCAACACAAGAAATAAGGGTCTATCTTTAGACCAAGAGTTCCATGTTACCCCCATCGTCTTACAGGGGTGAGGGGGGTAAGTAGTAATTAGAGAGGAACTTTTAAATCACTAAACAGGTGAGGGGGGTAGTGTCGTAAAAAATTCCAATCAGTACCCGTGATCTAGGACCTGCTGAGAAACAAAGTGGTTAAATACTTAAACAAAAGCTGGAGGACAATACTAGTCATTGTAAGGAATATTTTGAACCTGTGGGCAGAAACAAGCAGGCTATCTTAGGGTCGTTCTTGTCAGGGCCAGATGCCAGGGAGGCCAGGACCTCGACCAGGCGGCCCAGAACCCGGAGGACAGAGCATCCAGGAGGAACAGCGGTCATCTCCCTTTGAGGGGGATTGACCACCTAGGGCAGGAAACCAAATCAATGCTGCCATCCCTCATACAAAGACCAACTGTGGTAAACTGTGCATAGTCAATGTGTCCCTCCTGGTAAGGGCCCGTCAACTGTGGAAAAAAAAAAAAAAAAGAATGGATCAAAAAGGGCAATAAATGGCCCTGGTGGTGTTTAGGGCTCATACGGGGGGGGGGGGGGGTCTGGGGGCTGTCTACTCCTTTTTTGCAGGGACTTTTTGCCAGCCGGTCGATGGGGGGAGGGGGGGGATAATGTCCCAGCCTGGGAGGTCTGGGATGGGGACGTTAAGAGTCTCACAGAAGAAACGAACGTCCTCAGGTACTCATGTGTAGCCTGAGGACGTTCGTTTCTTCATGTGTAGCAAGGTCCGGCATGTGTAGCCGTCAGGTGATGGTGTTGTCTTGTAGAGAGTGAAGGAGTGGTTGAAGCAGCCTGCGTTTCTGCAGGGTAATCCAGGAGAGATCAGGGAAGAGTTGGATCAGAGTGCCGTCCACAAGGATAGGTTTAATCACCCGAGCCTTGCGCATGATGTCCTCTTTTAACGCAAATGAGTGCACTCTACAAATTATGTCTCTAGGTTTGGACGCTTGATCTTTAGGCTTCAAGGCACTGTGGGCTCTTTCCATTTCAATATGCGGCAGGGATCGTGAGCGGCCCAGATGGGAGGTAGGGGACAATCCCAGTGCTGGAAGGCTGGAGCGGTTTCCGGCAGGGAGAGAGTCTGGCTCAGGACCGCGGCCATCAGAGGGCGAGGGGATCAGAGGGGGACTCACCCGTGGAGCTGTTGGTGGAGTCCTGCCATGTAGGCCCAAAGATGGTTTTGGTATCTCTCAGTGGTGAGGTGCAGGAGGGCCGTGTAGTGTTGGTGGAGCCGAGGCTCAGTGAGGCATCTTTGGGAGCCTCCGCAGCCACCCAATGTACTCCCTGAGCCTCCAGGTAAAGGAGAGGAGGTGGCTGTGTGGCGTGCTGCTGCGCCATGCTGTCCGCCTCCCACATGGCTGAATCCGGTAAAGCAGGTCTGGATCGGGGGAATCCTGTGAGTTTAGGCATCTGGAGATACCCCCTTGTTTTGGTGTCTTGCCTTTCCTGTTTCTGTCCATCAGAGTGGAGCTGTGTCCCTGTGAAGAGTGGTCTCAGAGCAGGTCCGTAAGGAGCAGGGAGATCACATGTCCATCCTGGTCAGCGTCCAGCCACGCCCCCTATTTCAAATTTTACTGATTTTTTTTTTATTATTTTTCGGATTTTCAAATTTCAAGTTTCCGAATTTTCAAATTTAGAATTTTTGAAGTCCGAATTTTAGAATTTTCGAAATTTGAACTATTCTCCGAACAACCGAATTATAGGGTAGTTTGACAATTTTTTTTTTCGGCCCACCGAATGACCTCAATGCACTGCGCTGCCGCACAGTGCATTGAAAGTCTTGATTGGCTGAAGCAATGAAAGCTTCGCCCAATCAGGGCACAGAACACTGTCAGAGCCATGATTGGATGCTGTCATGATGACTGTATCCAATGATGGCTCATTGCTCTTAATCCTGCCCACACTATAAAAGTATTCTTTCCATAGCGACCATTTGTAGTGTAATAGCGGCGTGTAGAGAGAGATAGAACAGGGTTCTGTTCAGTGCTATTAGACAGTTAGTGTGCTATACTGATTTACAGTTTAGTTCTCAGATTGTCATTGTAGAATATCAGCTTAGTGTGCATCTAGGGATAGTTTAATGTGAGTTTAGTGTGACCATTCATCTTTACACTAATGTGAATGTAGGGATAGTTCAGTCAGTATGAGTGTAGTGACCGTTTAACACAGTATATATTGCGTTACTGCAAGTTTAAAGTGATACTAAAGGTTTGTTTTTTTTATCTTCTAATTATGTTCCTGTAAGATAGTGTACTGTGTGTTCACTTAACTTTTCCTTCATTTTCCTTTTGAATCTAACTTCCTGTTCCTCTTCTAGAAGGTTGCCCCCTCATCCGAGCCATTCTGCCTGGAGTTTACCAGATGTGCGGCCCACTCCCTTGGGGCTACATCCCTGCGGAGAGACGCTGTCTACATCCACAGGCACGGGAGGCAGGGGACCGTGGGCGTGTCTAAGATGCTGTAACTCCACCTCCCATGTAATGTTATTGAACTGAGAATGAAGATCTCAGCAGCACAGCCCCACCTTTTACTCTCCCACCCCCCCCCTTTTTTTCCTGAAGTGAAATTGTCTCAGGTCTCAACTTCGTCAGCTGTAGACTTTCATACAAGGCCAGCAGCAATAATTGTTTAAAAGATCTAAAAGTAATTAAAATTATTTATAATTTCAGTTGCATAGTAACTACTGTTTATTCAGACTATGGGCGTGATGGGGAGGTGGGAATGGCCGTGGCTGCTGGGAGGTGTCTGCTCCCCGAAGGCTGTAACAGACTGGAGAACAAGGCTCGTTCTCGTTCTTTCACACAGTGATAACAGCGGCAATGCCGCTAAGCATTAAGGGAATTGTAGTTAAAATGAAGAAATGACGTTGCGGCAGGGAGCGCACTCTAAAAACCAGACGCTAAGGACATCACACAGACAGAAAAGGAGGAAGTGCAGAAAAGGACTATCTAGATAACAGATCAAAGATTTCGGCATAAATAAAATCTACAATATAGATGAGATATTGCAAAAAAAAAAGTAGCTTTACAACCTCTTTAATGCTGTATAGTTCTGTGCATTTCTGCAAGTTTAATGCTGTATATTTCATTGCGTTGCTGCAAGTTTAACACCATATAGTTCTGTGCGTTACTGCCAGTTTAACGTATATTTAATTGCGTTACTGCAAGTTTAACGCAGTATATTTAATAGTGTTACCGCAAGTTTATCACCATATATTTCTGTGCATTACTGCAAGTTTAATGCCATATACTTCTGTGCTTTACTGCTAGTTTAACACCTTATATTTCTGTGCATTGCTGCAAGTTTAACGCTATATATTTCTGTGCGTTATTGCAAGGTTAACGTCATATAGTTCTGTGCATTACTGCAAGTTTAACGCCATATATTTCATTGACTTATTGCAAGTTTAACGCCATATATTTCATTGACTTATTGCAAGTTTAACGCCATATATTTCAGTGCGTTACCTTCCGTTTTAACGCAGTATAGTTCAGTGTGTTACTGCAAGCTTAAAGCAGTGTATTTCAGGGCTTAAGTGCACGCTTAACGTATTATATCTCTGTGTTTTACTGCGTATTTGACGCAGTATATTGTCGTATATTATAGAGTATCGGTGGACCATGTCTGTGTAGTGAGTACTCAAATTAAATTGCACCAAACACCACTTTCCATTGCTTAAAGTGCATCCACGTACACATTTCCAAATCTTTATTACATTTTGTTAATAAGCACCGCCCCCCATCATGTCTGGGAGGACAACAAGGAGAGGCAGAAGTTCCCATGGCACTGTAAAGGTCCAGCAGTGTATGTGTCCACATGCAAAGTTGGACGTGGTCAGTCCTCAGGCAGGGCATCATTTCCACTGTTTAGTGATCTTGCCTGTGTTATCCAGCCATAGCATGCAGAGGATTTGGTGGACTGGCTTACTAAACCATCCTCTTACTCCTCATCCTTCATCACTCAAGCAGAGGCTAGTGTGCAGTCCCCTGCATCTGCCAGAGTGGAAAAACCTGCCTCCTTGTCCACAGCTATTCTTACCATAGCCCCAGCATCAGGCATAGAGTAGTCAGTGGAGTTATTTGAACACAGCTTCAGCCACTTGCTCCTTGATGATGCACAGCCATTACTCAATTTAGATGTTGGTTCTGAGGTTGAGGAAGGCAGGAATATGAGCCCACAGAGAGGGGAGAACATTAGTACACAAACTGGCATTCATGTTCCCCCAACCGCACTGTCTTGCCAAGCTGTCTACAGTGGTAATGAGGATGGAGGAGATGATTATGATGTCCCTGACTCGACTTGGGTGCCAGATATAGCAGAGGAGGAAAGTTAGGGTGAGGCACAGCCCCAATGAGGCAGCCATCATGGAAGAGTAGAGAGCAGCCTCCCTATTCCATCACATTGTGGAGCTGTTGTCTCCTGGCCCACTTCCAACAGCTCAGCTGTCTGGGCCTTTTTTAGTACATGTGCAACCGATTGCACTGTTGCTATTTGCAAACTTTGTCTCAAGCACATCAAGAGTGGCAAAAACACCAACTATTTAGGTACTACATGCTTGACAAGACATTTAACCTCCCATCACTCAGCCTGTTGGCAAGAGCCACAGAAAAAGGGCACAAATCTGTCCCTCCTCCTTACTCACCTCAGTCTGTCCCTGCTATAACTCATGACCTCTCAGCAGCCTCCACTGACAGGGATGATGGTATAGTGCAGGGTGTCTCAGGTCCTTGCAGCACATCTGCCAGCAGCACACCACCAGCGATAGACTATAGCCGGCAAATTTCTCTGCCCCATCTGCTGCAGTGGAAAAAAAAATACAGTCCCTGTCAAACAGGTGCAGAAAAATTGTTCTTTGGGTATTAATTATGCCTATGAAACGTTCTTACAGATGAAGGCAACGTCCACACCACTAGACAGCCTAGAAGTCCTGCAGAGATTCCACATCCCAAAAACACTTAATCAGCGACATTGACATCAGGGGCTTCATAGCTGCTGGTAATCCAGGACTGATTTTTTTTGATAAAAGTTAGATGGTCCACAGCGTCTGTAGACAGATGCGCTCTATGATCATTAACAAAACCTCCAGCAGCACTGAATGCCTGTTCGGAAAGCACGCTGGATACAGGGCAGCTCAGCAACTCAATAGCATACTGGATAAGTTCTGGCCAGTGGTCTATTCTCATGACCCTGTAAGCCAGTGGATCGTCGACTGGAAAGCTCTCCATATCTATTTTCATCCCTAGATAATCATCCACAATGAGATGCAGACACTGCCATGGGATGTGGAAGCTGACAGCCCTGGGTGGCAAGGACTAAAAAAATTAAAAAATGCATCACTTAGGCGGCTGCCTTCTCCACCGCTCCTCTCTTGACCAACAGAAGCCTCAAAACTATGTTTTCCACGACACTGCAACCTACCAGAGCCGGGAAATGCGTTCAATAAACTTTTCTTTAAGGTGTCCTCAAGAGATTTCATCTTCTGCACACTCTGTGGGGGCGGGATGAGTTCTGAGACTTTTCCCTTATAACAGTGGTCAAGGAGGGTTGCCAATCAATATTGATTCTTTTGCTTTACGCCACATATTCTTGAGTCCTTTCACAGGCTTTGAAGCATGAGTGAGCCCATGCACCGCAAATTTGCGGAGGCATGAGAATCAGACTCCCCGGGTCACTGAGGATTATAGTATCTGGGACTGCCTCCTCCCAGCCAGGTACTACTCCCAAGGGTTCTGGAAAACCATTTCTGCCAGAATCCTCCTCCTTCTCCTCTCTCTCCTCTTGTGTTTTCTGTGGCATAGGAACAATGGTGTCTGCATAAAGTGGGCCTTGAGAGGAAAGGAAGTCCTCCTCTTCATCCCACTGCTCTGTCCAAAATGCCACGCAGAGTCTGCTCCAGCAGGAACACAACAGGGATTGAGTCACTGATGCATGCATTGCCATGGCTCACCATCCTTGTGGTCTCCTCAAATGGTAACAGTACAGTGCATGCATCCTTTATGAGCAGTCATTGGTATGGGGGAAAAAAAGCAGAGCCGCCCTGAGTCATTGTGCTATACTCACACAGGTACTCGTTGACGGCCCTCTTCTGCATGTGCAGCCCCTGCAGCCTTGCCAAAGTCAAGTTCCCCCTGGTGGGCATGTAACAAATCAGGTGGTTTACGGGCAGGTGCAATTCCCACTGAATTTCAGCCAACTGAGCACTGGCTGTGTATGACCGCCTAAAATTTCTACAGACTCTTCAGGCCTGCTTTAGTAGATCTTAAAACCCTGGGTACCTAATTTAGGAAATGCTGCACCACCAAATTGAGGACATGTGCTAGGCATGGAACATTTGTCAACTTTCCCTGTCTAAGGGCAAACAGGAGGTTTGTGCCATTATCACACACCACCATTCCTGGCTACAGCTGGCATGGCGTGAACCACCTCTGGGTCTATCCCTGCAGAGCTGCAAGAATCTCTTCTCTGGTGTGGATCCTGTCCCCTAGACACACCAGCTGAAGCACTGCATGGCACCTTTTAGTCTGACTCATTGAATAACCCTTTGAACGCTTAGGGGGTACATGAGGTTCATAGGACAATTCAGAAGAGGAGGGCATGGAGGAGGTGGAGGTTGAGAAGGGGGTAAAGCTGGCAAATCTTGCATCATCACCAGCTGTATGGGGATGTGGGGACACAACAAGCTGCAGCATTGAGCCCTGTCCTGCATCCTTCCGAGTTACAAGCAGAGTTACCCAGTGTGCTGTGAACAAAATATATCGTCCCTGACCATGCTTGCTGGACCAGATGTCAGCAGTAACGTGGACTTTGAGGCTGACTGCTTTGCCCAATGATGCCACAACATTGCCTTCCACATGATGGTAGAAAGCTGGAATGGCCTTACATGAAAAGAAATAGTGACTGGGAATCTGCCATTGTGGTACAGCACATTTTGCAAATTCACAGAAGGGGCAGAATCCACCAGGCAGAAAGGCATAAGTTGTAGAGCCAGCAGCTTTGACAAGCTTACATTTAGATGCTGGGCATGTGCTGTCAAACTATTTTTTACGTCCCTGTTTTATAGGTGCATATCATTGCACTTTTTGACAGGAAGGCCAATTCTTTCTTTCATCAAGAGTACCTCTATAGGGTTATGGTGTGAAGGCGCCACCAACACCCAAAGAACAATTTTTCCGCACCCGTTACAGACGTAGAAATCGAAAGTCTGTGGTAGAGAAACCAGAATTTATCCAAAAAAATCTGTAATTTTGTTCCCAGTACACTACATTGTGGCCTCATCATACAGACTGGCTCCACAAGCCATTGCTTACAAAAAAAAGAAAGCAGGGAAAATTTTATTTTTTTTCGGCTTTATAAATGAAATTATTGCTGCAGAAGCTTCTATACACAGTACAGATGTGCCACTTTACAGGTGGACCAAGGGGACCCCCCAGGCACTATGTTAAAAGGAATTTTTCATTTTTATACTTTCACTTTAAGCATCAATAAATCACAGTTCATTTAAAAATGATGTTTTTTACAAACTTTTTTTCGTTGATAAATGTTCCCCAGGGCAGTACCTGGACCCCCATAACCATTGTATGCCCAATTACTTGCATATAAGCCTTCAAAATGGGCACTTTTAATTTTGCACGTTCAGGTCCCATAGACGTCAATAGGGTTTGTTATTCGGTTCCGAACTTTTGCGACATTCGAAAGTTCTGGTGCGATCCGAACAGGGGGTTGTTTGGCCTATCCCTACTTGACATTGTTCTGTTACTGCATTTGAACTTGCTTGTATATTTTGTTAAATCTCAATAAATAAATTTGACAAGAATCAGTAACTGTATTTGAAAAAAGACCTTCACTAAATTGATTTATTATGTTACTTCAACATTTCATAATCCTAATATGTACATGTTGTACCATGTCCATGTGTTAAAATGTATCCTCTTATCTTTGTATTGCTTCCTTTGTGCAAAATATTTTCATATTGCAAAAATAACATGCTAGGCATTAGAGAACATCCATTCCAGTGTGGTCAGTTTTCTGGTTGCCTGTCATCCAATGGCCAAGACTTGTGCTGACTGTTTTGCCCACTGGGCTTCTATTCAGTTTACTTGTGTTCATGTTGCTTAACCACTTTAGCCCAAGCCTCTTTTTGAGACATAAAATCATTTTTTTTTGCTAGAAAATGACATAGATCCCCAAACATTATTTTTTTTTTTTTTCAGACACCCTGGAGAATAAAATGGCGGTCATTGCAATACTTTGTCACACCGTACATGCGGGTGCGACTTACATATGCACCCGCTTTACTTTTTTTTTTTTTATTTGTTATTTTACTTTTCATTTTTACACTGTCCATTAAAAAAATAAAAATTGGGTCACTTTTATTCATATTACAAGGAATGTAAACATCCCATGAAATAGAAAAAAAGCATGGCAGGACCTTTTTTAAATGTGAGGTCAAGAAGACCTCTTGGGTGGAAGTGACGTTTGACGTCGCTTCCGCCATCTAATGTTATGGAGCTGAGTGGGGGCCATCTTTCCCTCACTCGGCATCCAGACTCAGAGGGGAAAGGACATGATAGTCACCGCCGATACCCATGGCTTCGGTAAGCGGTGGAGATGACCGGAGCGCGGCAGGTGGGGCCCTCTGCCGCCCCGGAAAAATGTGATCTTGCGGCAAAACCCACACAGATACCACTTTTATCCTGCATGCCGTTTCTTAAAATACAGGGTTATGGCAGCTAATTGATGCCATCACAATGGTATTTAGCGTGAAAGTACCGACGTACAGGTATGGCGATTTGCGTGAAGTGGTTAAAATAACATGTTGGGTTTTCTTGATTTACACCAGCTAGTTATATGCAGAGCGCAGGTGCCACATACTGTTCCATTTCTGGTACTGCTTTAGTGGTTTTGTAGTAGTTACATATTGTAATCTCTTACAAAGTGTTAATAAAGTTGTTAGGAACCAGTGGATTCTGGGAGAATTCTATAGAGGAAGTGAGTTTTTAAGAATCTACAGCAAGGCATGTTTCTTCAATATCTCGCCATCACCCCTTAGCGAGCTTAACCACTTGACGACCGCCTCACGCCGATGTACGTCGGCAAGGTGGCACGGACAGGCAAAATCACGTACATGTACGTGATTTGCCTTCCGCGGGTGGGGGGTCCGATCGGACCCCCCCCCCCCGGTGCCCGAGGCGGTCGTTTTTTGTTCCCCGGCGATCGGAGGTGAGGGGGAGGCCATCCGTTCGTGGCCCCCCCCCTCGCGATTGCCGCCGGCCAATGGGAACATTCCTTTGCTGCTGTATGCTAAACAGCAGCAAAGGAAATGATGTCATCTCTCCTCGGCTCGGTAGGAGAGAAGACTGAACTGTAAGTGAAAACACACACACACACACACACACACACACACACACACACACACACAGTAGAACATGCCAGGCACACAAAACACCCCGATTTCCCCCCCCCCCCCTCCCCGTCACAAACTGACACCAAGCAGGTTTTTTTTTTTTTTTTTTTCTGATTACTGTATTGGTGTCAGTTTGTGACGGTTACAGTGTTAAAACAGTTACTGTTAGCCCCCTTTTTAGGTCTAGGGTACCCCCCTAACACCCCTAATAAAGTTTTAACCCCTTAATCACCCCCCCTCACCAGCGTCGCTAAGCGATCATTTTTCTGATAGCTGTATTAGTGTCGCTGGTGACGCTAGTTAGGGATGTAAATATTTAGGTTTGCCGTCAGCGTTTTATAGCGTCAGGGACCCTCATATACTACCTAATGTTTTAACCCCTTGATTGCCCCCTAATTAACCCTTTCACCACTGATCACCGTATAACTGTTACGGTTGACGCTGGTTAGTTCGTTTATTTTTTATAGTGTCAGGGCACCCGCCGTTTATTACTGAATAAAGGTTTAGCCCCCTGATCACCCGGCGGTGATATGCGTCGCCCCAGGCAGCGTCAGATTAGCGCCAGTACCGCTAACACCCACGCACGCAGCATACGCCTCCCTTAGTGGTATAGTATCTGATCAATATCTGATCCGATCAGATCTATACTAGCGTCACCAGCAGTATTAGGGTTCCTAAAAACGCAGTGTTAGCGGGATCAGCCCAGATACCTGCTAGCCCCTGTGTTTTGCCCCTCCGCCCAGCCCACCCAAGTGCAGTATCGATCGATCACTGACACTTACAAAACACTAAATGCATAACTGCAGCATTCGCAGAGTCAGGCCTGATCCCTGCGATCGCTAACAGTTTTTTTTTTTTTTTTTTTTGTAGCTTTTTATTGAACTGGCAAGCGCCAGTGGCCTAGTACATCCCGGTCGTAGTCAAACCAGCACTGCAGTAACACTTGGTGACATGGCGAGTCCCATAAGTGCAGTTCAAGCTGGTGAGGTGGCAAGCACAAGTAGTGTCCCACTGCCACCAAGAAGACAAACACAGGCTCGTCGTGCCCTTCCCGCTGCATTCGCCAATCCTAATTGGGAACCCACCACCAAATGCAGTCGGCTGCATGAGAGGCATTTTCTATATGTCCTCCCGAGTACCCCCACCCAGCGAATCCCCCCCCAAAAAAGATGTTGTATCTGCAGCAAGCGCGGATATAGACGTGACACCCACTATTATTGTCCCTCCTGTCCTGACAATCCTGGTCTTTGCATTGGTGAATGTTTTTTTTTTTTGAACGCTACCATGCACTAGTTGAGTATTAGCGTAGGGTACAGCATTGCACATACTAGGCACACTTTCACAGGGTCTCCCAAGATGCCATCGCATTTTGAGAGACCCGAACCTGGAACCGGTTACCGTTCTAAAAGTTAGTTACAAAAAAAGTGTAAAAATTTCTCTTTCTCTTTTTCTCTCTCTTTTTCTCTTTCTCTTTCTCTCTTTCTCTTTCTCTTTCTCTTTCTCTTTCTCTTTCTCTTTCTCTTTCTCTTTCTCTTTCTCTTTCTCTTTCTCTTTCTCTTTCTCTTTCTCTTTCTCTTTCTCTTTCTCTTTCTCTTTCTCTTTCTCTTTCTCTTTCTCTTTCTCTTTCTCTTTCTCTTTCTCTTTCTCTTTCTCTTTCTCTTTCTCTTTCTCTTTCTCTTTCTCTTTCTCTTTCTCTTTCTCTTTCTCTTTCTCTTTCTCTTTCTCTTTCTCGAGAATGCAGCCGGTGATTCAGCCAGCTGACCATAGAGCTGATCAGAGACCAGAGTGGCTCCAAACATCTCTATGGCCTAAGAAACCGGAAGCTATGAGCATTTTATGACTTAGATTTCGCCGGATGTAAATGGCGCCATTGGGGAAGCATTTTATCACACCGATCTTGGTGTGGTCAGATGCTTTGAGGGCAGAGGAGAGATCTAGGGTCTAATAGACCCCAATTTTTTCAAAAAAGAGTACCTGTCACTACCTATTGCTATCATAGGGGATATTTACATTCCCCGAGATAACAATAAAAATGATTTTAAAAAAAAATGAAAGGAACAGTTTAAAAATAAGATAATAAAGGGGGAAAAAAAAAGCACCCCTGTCGCCCCCTGCTCTCGCGCTAAGGCGAACGCAAGCGGCGGTCTGTCGTCAAACGTAAACAGCAATTGCACCATGCATGTGAGGTATCACCGAGAAGGTCAGATCGAGGGCAGTAATTTTAGCAGTAGACCTCCTCTGTAAATCTAAAGTGGTAACCTGTAAAGGCTTTTAAAAATGTATTTATTTTGTTGCCACTGCACGTTTGTGCGCAATTTTAAAGCATGTCATGTTTGGTATCCATGTACTTGGCCTAAGATCATCCTTTTTTTTATTTCATCAAACATTTGGGCAATATAGTGTGTTTTAGTGCATTAAAATTTAAAAAAGTGTGTTTTTTTTTTTCCCCAAAAAATGCGTTTGAAAAATCGCTGCGCAAATACTGTGTGAAGAAAAAAAAAAATGAAACGCCCACCATTTTAATCTGTAGGGCATTTGCTTTAAAAAAATATATAATGCGTGGGGGTTCAAAGAATTTTTTTTTTTTTTAAAAATAACTTTTTCATGTAAACAATAAGTGTCAGAAAGGGCTTTGTCTTCAAGTGTGGGTGATGTGTGACATAAGCTTCTAAATGTTGTGCATAAAATGCCAGGACAGTTCAAAACCCCCCCAAATGACCCCATTTTGGAAAGTAGACACCTGAAGCTATTTGCTGAGAGGCATGTCGAGTCCATGGAATATTTTATATTGCGACACAAGTTGCGGGAAAGAGACAATTTTTTTTTTTTTTTTTTTGCACAAAGTTGTCACTAAAATGATATATTGCTCAAACATGCCATGGGAATATGTGAAATTACACCCCAAAATAAATTCTGCTGCTTCTCCTGAGTACGGGGATACCACATGTGTGAGACTTTTTGGGAGCCTAGCCGCGTACGGGACCCCAAAAACCAAGCCCCGCCTTCAGGCTTTCTAAGGGCGTAAATTTTTGATTTCACTCTTCACTGCCTATCACAGTTTCGGAGGCCATGGAATGCCCAGATGGCACAACCCCCCCCCAAATGACCCCATTTTGGAAAATAGACACCCAAAGCTATTTGCTGAGAGGTATAGTGAGTATTTTGCAGACCTCACTTTTTGTCACAAAGTTTTGAAAATTGAAAAAAGAAAAAAAAATGTTTTTCTTGTCTGTCTTCATTTTCAAAAACAAATGAGAGCTGCAAAATACTCACCATGCCTCTCAGCAAATAGCTTGGGGTGTCTACTTTCCAAAATGGGGTCATTTGGGGGGGGGGGGTTGTGCCACCTGGGCATTCCATGGCTTCTGAAACTGTTATAGGCAGTGAAGAGTGAAATAAAAAATTTACACCCTTAGAAATCCTGAAGGCGGTGATTGGTTTTCGGGGCCCCGTACGCGGCTAGGCTCCCAAAAAGTCCCACACGTGGTATCCCCATACTCAGGAAAAGCAGCTGAATGTATTTTGGGGTGCAATTCCACATAGGCCCATGGCCTGTGTGAGAAATATATCATTTAGTGACAACTTTTTGTAAATTTTTTTTTTTTTTTTGGTCATTATTCAATCACTTGGGACAAAAAAATAAACATTCAATGGGTTCAACATGCCTCTCAGCAATTTCTGTGGGGTGTCTACTTTCCAAAATGGGGTCATTTGGGGGGGGGGGGTTGTACTGCCTTGCCATTTTAGCACCTCAAATGACATAGGCAGTCATAAACTAAAAGCTGTGTAAATTCCAGAAAATGTACCCTAGTTTGTAGACGCTATAACTTTTGCGCAAACCAATAAATATACGCTTATTGACTTTTTTTTTACCAAAGACTTGTGGCCGAATACATTTTGGCCTAAATGTATGACTAAAATTTAGTTTATTGGATTTTTTTTTAGAACAAAAAGTAGAAAATCTTTTTTTTTTTTTTCAAAATTTTCGGTCTTTTTCCGTTTATAGCGCAAAAAATAACCGCAGAGGTGATCAAATACCATCAAAAGAAAGCTCAATTTGTGGGAAGAAAAGGACGCAAATTTCGTTTGGGTACAGCATTGCACGACCGCGCAATTAGCAGTTAAAGCGACGCAGTGCCAAATTGGAAAAAGACCTCTGGTCCTTAGGCAGCATAATGGTCCGGGGCTCAAGTGGTTAAATAGTGAGTTCTTGTTATCCCATTCTGTGTTATAGAGCATTGTTTCTTTTTTTATATGCAAAGTTGTACTGATTGATGTTTATTTTATCAATTTGTAGTTTCACCTGGCTTGTTCCAATAAATTTAAGATCAAAATAAATATGGAATCTGAAGTTTATTAAGCCGGAGGTTTAGCTCTGTGTCCTAGAGACAGAACAGTGACACCCCACCCACACTTAATAGGTAGGGTTCCCATATACTTCAAGGGTTGGATGTGAGTGTGGAGAAGATAAGTAGGCAATGCGTGCTGTCATTTATGATATAAATTCTGACAAATATTTATTTTTTCTGTCCTAATAAAATAAGTATGATCAAAAGATCTTTGTGTATCATTTCTATATTACATTTCTCGTATTTCATTGTTTGAATAATAACATCCCATTGAAATATTTCCCAACATATCATTCAGATCTCTTATCGAATCACCGACCCTCCCCTCACTGGTGGAAAAATGTATCCAACTTTATTCCATGTGACACCAGATGATCGGGTCCGTTTTGAAGCTATAAATAAATGTTTGCAGCATTTTGGATGGAACTGGGTTGGAATAATAACATCAAATGATCGCAGCGGTGATGAGGAGTCCCAACAACTAAGTAAGATGCTGAGCCAACATGGGATCTGCACAGATTATATCATTTCAATTTATTATGATAAGCTTCATGATATTCAGACTCAGATAGTTATTAGGACATCGACAGTGAAGATTATCATAGTGTGTGGAACATCCATACAAAACTTTAGTTTTTTTGCTTTTTTTTTAACCATTGGTGTAAATAATGTCACATTTATTTTCCCACCATCATGGATTGGGATTTATAATTATGTGTGTTGGGAAATAATTAACCATAGCTTCATATTTGTGTGGCCACAAGAAAAAAACCTAAGCATTGATGTTTATTCCGATGGTGTCAACTTCAGCTCCTTAAATGACCCCATACTGGAAGAAATTGGGGTTTATACATTTCACTGCTTTACCCCAAACCCAGAAAAAAATCTCTATTTAGAAACACATTTTATTATTTGTGCAAATTATTGCACAGATGTGAAAGATGTTTTATCCGCGTTGTCTTCTTATACAACTCTGCACTCCTATGTATACAAGGCTGTATATGTTCTGGCCCATGCTCTACATGAAATGTACATGAAGAAAAATACATCTGGATTCAAGCACAGAGTAAGTTGGATAATAAATATTTATATTACTATGATCCCATCCTATATTATGTTATTATGTGAATCGACAGCTGTCTCAAACCTCCCTCTCACTGCCTAGGCAATCAGAAAAATTGCAGTCACTCAAATTTTTGGTTCTCTTGTTTATATTAAGTTGGGGGGGGGGGTGTGATTGTTGTATTTCAGGAATATGCAATTAGTGGACCTTCAGCTGTTGCAGAACTAAAAGTCCCATGAGGCATAGCAAGACAGCCACAAGCATGTCACCCAGAGGCAGAAGCATGATGGGACTTATAGTTTTGCAACAGCTGGAGGTCCGCTAATTGCATATCACTGTTGTATGTTATTGATTTACTAATTGATTTCTATATACTAGATTCACTAAATCTAGTGTGTGTGTGTGTGTGTGTGTGTATAATATAAATATATATACACACTAATTTGATTTCTCTATACAGTTTTTAAACATAATAAAATGTGTTTTTTTTTTTATTGTATATGCCATGTTAATATTATATACAGTATAATTATATGCTTTTATATTCTATATATTTATTTATGATATTTTCTGGTTAACTTTGTTCTACAAAAATCAAAGAGCAAAAGATCAAAGTGTTTATCCAGAGTCTGTCTCTTTCACCAGTTCAGCCCCGGAAGGATTTTTCTCCTTAATCACCAGGCCATTTTTTGCGATCCGGCACTGTCGCTTTAACTGACAATTGCGCAGTTATGCGACGCTGTACCCAAACAAAATGTATGTCCTTTTTTTCCCTTAAATAGAGCTTTCTTTTGGTGGTATTTGATAACCTCTGCCGTTTTTATTTTTTGCACTACAAACAAGAGACCTACAATTTTGAAAAAAAGACCAATATTTTTTACTTTTTGCTATAATAAAAATCCTAAATTAAAAAAAAAAACAAAAAAAAAAACAAACAAACAAATGTCTTAAATCAGCTTAGGCCAATATGTATTCTTCTACATATTTTTGGTAAAAAAAATCTCAAGCGATTATTAACTGGTTTGAACAAAAGTTATCACGTCTACAAGATAGGGAATAGATTTATGGCATTTTTATTATAATTTTTTTTTTACTAGTAATGGTCAGCCGTTTTTAGCAGGACTGTGACATTGCGGCGACAGACCGGACACACTTGACATTCTTTTGGGACCAGTGACATTTATACATTTATACAGTGATCAGAGCTAAAAATATCCACTGATTACTGTATAGATGTCACTGGCAGGAAAGGGGAGGGAAGGGGTTAACTGTGTTCTCTTGGTGTGTTCTAACTGTAGGGGGGGGGGGGGGATGGGCTACATAGGACCTGACAGAGATCGCTGTTCCTGATGACTGGGAACAGAAGATCTCTGACCTATCACTAGGCAGAATGGGGAATTGCCTTGTTTACATATCGCGGGTCGCCAGTGGACATGGAGTCCGCTGGACATGTGGGCATGCTCCCGCGCCATTGGCGGAATGCGCGCCTGTTAGCCTCCCTGCACAGACTGACTTACACTAACGGCGGTTTGTGCAGGAGAGCCGACCTGCCACAGTATAATGACAGCGGCTGGTCGGCAAGAGGTTAAAGATTTTGTTAAGCTTGATTATGTCTTGTATAGAAGAATCCTTCTCCCTATCACCTTTGTCTCTAAGGCTAAGGGTGAAACCTGTCAGAGAGGGATGGTCTTCAAGTGTGTCTTTGGTTAGCCCAGTTAAGTTTTACCATGAAAGTGATGTCACCATTGGCAGTCATTTGTGTTCTTTGCGGCAGTACATCCTGGTATTTGCGAACACGGCCACCACTATTACAGAAATCCAGAAATGTTGGATAAAAGCATAACTCTGCCCATCACCCTGTGCTCTACAGTGATAACATAGCTGTGTTTGTCAATAAAGTGGCCACAGATGTCATTTTATGGAAGACCACATCAGAGTTTTCACTACAGAGCAGAACTTCACTTCCTTTCCTGGCATCTCACCTGAACTCCGGGCAATTCACCTTCCATACAGGCAGTGTCACGCTTACCCCTAACACAGGTGGTCAGACACTATATCTGGCTTCTGTGTTCTTTACCTACAGCAGCCCCTTTCCCATAAGGCAAGCTGGCCTACCAGTACTTGGTTGCCCTTAGGACTTGTACACAATGCTATAAGGCTTGGCTACCATGCCAGGACATGCACAAACTAAGCTAAGCAAACAGGTATTTGCAGTTGGCAGACAGGCCAGGTTTAGAATAGTCAGGGTGAAAAACCAAAGTCAAAAGGCAGGCAGAGTTTAGAGAGTAGTTGATATCTGATCCAAGGTTATTAATGAGGGAATACAATCTAGCAGAGCAAGGAAGACAAACAGAGAGCTTGGAACACATGTAACAAACGCTATCACAAACATGAGACTGCAGGCTTGGCTGGCTTAAATCAGGTTTGGTCTCCACCCAGAGACTGCCAAATTCAATCGCCTTGCAGATGGACAGACATAAACGAATGTATCATAGCCAAAACAAGGATGTTTGAATGAGAGCAGCAACTATCAAAGAACAGGAGCATTTATACGCTCTTGACAGGCAGTTAAATTCCCCTCCAAGTTTCCTTCTGACTCCTCAACCCTGATAGTAACATTAGCTTTGAATTTTGCCCATTGCTACCTACCTTCCATCTTATCCTACACACCCCTCCCTGCACATAACACTTGCATTGAAATAAAGTTCTCTCTGGTACATACTGCCCACTGCCATACCTTCTGCATTCCTCTCCTGTACATACTGCCCACTGCCATACCCTCCACACTCCTCTCCTGTACATACTGCCCACTGCCATACCTTCTGCATTTCTCTCCTGTACATACTGCCCTCTGTCATACCCTCCACACTCCTCTCCTGTACCTACTGCCTTCTGTCATACGCTCCACTCTCCTCTCCTGTACATACTGCCCACTGTAATATGCTCCACACTCCTCTCCTGTACACACTGCACACTCCTCCTGTACATACTGCCCTGTCATACCCTCCCCACTCCTCTCCTGTACATACTGCCCTCTGTCATACCCCCCACTCCTCTCCTGTACATACTACCCTCTGTCATACCCTCCACACTCCTCTGCTGTACATACTGCCCTGTCATACCCTCCACAGTCCTCTCCTGTACCTACTGCCCTGTCATACCCTCCACACTCCTCTCCTGTACATACTGCCCACTGTCATACGCTCCACACTCCTCTCCTGTACATACTGCCCACTGTCATACACTCCTCTCCTGTACATACTGCCCACTGCCATACCCTTTACACTCGTCCTACTGTACTTTTTTTGATAACTATACGTCAAGATAATGAGACTGTTTTGAGTAGATTCTTTAGCATGGGGTGGATGAGAGTTGTGTATGATTGGCTGTGGTGGCCACCTGTGTCCCATTTAGACCTTTGTCTTCATTTTAACTATATGTGTTGGAGGTGGGTATATATAACAATTTTTCTAAATTTATAATGTGGATATTCAATAAAGAAATTTAGTTTGACCCAGTTTATCCTCTTTGAAGAATATCTTTTGGGAATCTTTCCCGGTTTTTTTTTTTTTTTTTTTTTTTTTTTTTTTCTGCAAATTGTGTATTTATTAACATTTTTAACATGGGTATAAAGAAAATACAATCAATAATAGAGTACACATCACATAGAATTAACATAAGAAGTAAAGGGGGGGGGTACAATGCGGCTTATAACTGCAGCTGCATGTTATTGTAGCCTGTCTAGCCAGGAGGGGGGAGTGGGGAAGGGGTAGGGGACAGAGAGAGCAGGCAGCATTAACAAAGTATGGTATTTCACACAAGGAGGGTATGGTGCTCTTCAGGTAAAAAATTGGTAGGACCACCTGGGTGCCCAAAGGAAAAGAGAGGACAATGCACAGGAGACCCATCGAGGGTGTGGATAGGAAACACCATGGTTACATAGAATGAGGAAGGTCAAGGGGAATCGGGAGAGGTTTGGGTCAAAGTTTAGTCTAAGGAATCAAAACGGGGTCTGCAGAGTGAAGCGCTATGGCTCCAAGGTTGAGCTCCGCAGGGTCCCATGTGTCCCATATTTTGGAGAACTGAGGGAGGGTTTTGTGTATCATTGCAGTGAGATGCTCCATTCTCTGAATCTGCTCCAGTATCTGTAAAACTTGTGGGAGTGAGTGAGGTAGAAAGCCATCTCAGGGGTAAAGCTCTTTTTGCTGCTAGGAGAACAAAGGCAGCCAATCTCTGGGTGTGCTTGGAGATGCCGGGAAAGGCCCAATAGGTAAAGGATCAGGTCTGGGGGGAGGGATATTTCCATTTTTTTTTTTCTTATGTCTGTATATTCAGAGGTTTACCACCCCGGGGGGATTAAACTGATTGTGTTAAATAGCTTTTGGCTGATGGTGCAAACAGATTGTTATATCGAGAAGGTGTCTTTTCAAGCCATTATTTTTATTCCCATTCAATCTGGACTAAATTGGATGAGCCTTAGTGTCCCCCCCTTTTTTTTGTTTTTGGTCTCCTGTACATTCTGCCCACTGTCATACGCTCCACACTCCTCTCCTGTACATACTGCCCTCTGTTACACCCTCCACACTCCTCTCCTGTACATACTGACCTGTCATACCCTCCACACTCCTCTCCTGTACATACTGCCCACTGTCATACCCTCCACACTCCTCTCCTGTACATAATGGCCTCTGTCATACCCTCCACACTCCTCTCCTGTACATACTGCCCACTGTCATACCCTCCACACTCCTCTCCTGTGCATAATGGCCTCTGTCATACCCTCCACACTCCTCTCCTGTACATACTGCCCACTGTCATACCCCACACACTCCTCCTTTACTGCCCTCTGTCATACCCTCCACACTCCTCTCCTGTACTTACTGCCCTATTTCATACCCTTTTCCACAATGCTCCTTCATATACTTCTCACCACAATACACTCTGCACTCCTCTCTCGCTAATGTCGTGTCCTCTCCATAACTCAATTTCACAGTATTACTATATATCTTTCCCCAGTGAGATTCCACCTAGCGTACCCACTTTGTTTTTCCTACACAGTTAGATTTGACCTCAAACTCACAGATTAATCTTCCCCGATGAGATCCCACCTCCAGCACACAATGATTGTGTTTCCCATAATGTGATTTCACCCCCCCTCCAGTTCTCCCCTATATCTTTACCACAGCATACAATATTTATTTCCCCCTCCAGAATCCCCTCACTGTGTACCCACAATCCAGCACGAATATTGCACATTGAAGTGTCTATGACTTCCCTACAAAGTACAGAGCTCACAGATCCTGTACACAAAGTCTAGGGTTCCATTAGCAGTGCCCCCCTCCCCTTCTCTGTAGAAGGACAGATTCCTTTTCCCAGGATGGCTTTTCTGTCCTCTGGTCAATCTCACTCTAACCTTTCAGCTATAGTAAAGAAAACTAATTACATGTTTTACTAATAGTTAAATGACAAAATGAAATGCTAATATTAGTATAATGACAGGTTCACTTGCTACAATAGCTTTGAAGAAGACCTTGTTGGAACAATGTCCTCAGAATGTGTGGTTAGAATGTCCTTGGAAGGTCTTGTAGTACAGACAATCCATCCCCTAGGATTGTACAGAGAAGCATTTCAAACCAATAAGAAGTTCTATAACAAAATGTTTCTTACATTTTTCTTTCTTACATTATTAATGAGTAATATGTAAAATGATACTTTTTAGGGAGTTCCTGTGTGATGATTGTTTCTGGAAGGATGAAGGTTTTCATACACTAACTATGCCAGACCTCCACACCGTACTCATTTCTTTCCTACTATTTATTTTCATTTATATAACCACTTGCTTACTGGGCACATAAACCCCTTTCCTGCCCAGACCAGTTTTCAGCTCTCTTACACTTTGACAATTGCGCGGTCATGCAACGCTGTACCCAAATGAAATTTTTTATCATTTTTTTTCCACACAAATAAAGCTTTCTTTTGGTTGTATTTAATCGCCACTGGGTTTTATTATTTTTTGCTAAAAAAAGACAGAAAATTTGGAAAAAAACCCCACAAAAACAGTTTCACAGTTTTGTTATACAATTTTGAAAACAGGTAATTTTTCTCCTTCATTGATGTGTGTTGATGGGCACTGATAGGCTGCAATGATAAGGCAGCACTCATAGGTGGCAGTGATAGGTGGCTCTTATGGACACTAAGAGGTGTCACTGATGGTTGGCACTAATGGGTGGCACTGAAGGGCACTGCAAGGTGGCACTGAAGGGCACTAATAGGTGGCACTGATAGGCGGCACTGATAGACACTGGTAGGTGACACTGATAGGAAGCACTGATCTGTGGCACTGATGATGAGGCACTCATGGGCATTGATTGACAGTACTGGTGGGCATTCATAGGTGGCACTGTTGGGTAAAGGTAGGTGGCACTGTGGGCACTGGTAGGTGGCACTAGTGAGTACTGATAGATGGCATTGGCAGGTGGCACTGGTGGGCACAGATGAAGCTGCCACATCTCTTTGTGAGGGACCAATGTCCCTCTGACAGGAGTCGGTGATAAGATTTACCGAACTTCTGTTTTACATCACATGATCAGCTTCTCCTTTTCTCAGTACAGACCCCCCTCCATCAGTATAGACACCCCCGTCAGTGCAGACCCCCCCACCAGTATAGACACCCCCATCAGTGCAGACCCCTGCCCGTCAGTATAGACACCCCCTCAGTGCAGACCCCCCTATCAGTATAGACACCCCCCTCAGTGCAGATCCTTCATAGTATAGACCCCCTTAGTGAAGACCCCCCCCCCCTCAGAATAGACCACCTTAGTGCAAATTCCTTACATTACTATAGACACCCTCATCTCAGTGCAGACCCCCTCCATCAGTATAGAACCCCCCAGTGCAGACCCACCATCAGTATAAACAACCCCCTCTATGCAGACCCCCTCCATCAGTATAGACACCCCCATCAGTATAGACACCCCCCCTCAGTGCAGACCCCCCATCAGTATGAACACTCCCCTCAATGCAGACCCCCATCAGTATAAACACCCCCAATGCAGACCCCTCATCAGCATAGACACCCCCCCTGCCCTCCCATAGTGCCCCCCCCCTGCACATGTCCATCTAGATTACACATAGTAAAGTGTACAGTCCTCAGAACAGCGTGGATTGATACACACATCGGTGTGTCTCGGTCTCCTCCTCCTCCTGTGCTGATGTGGGAGGAAGAGGCGGCTTTGGTCCGCTTTGCTGAGGGACACAGCCGCAATATCTGAGAGGCGCAGATTAGTGTAGGTCAGCGGGCGGTGTTAGCGGTGCCGCTACCCATGGGTGTCAACCCTCCGGTGGGTGTAACCCGGGTGCAGAACGCATCCCCCCCCCCCCAGTGACGCCACTGGCTTGCAGGCAGCTCATGCACGGGAGGACATCATATGACAGCCTCCCGGAAATTAAGGCCCGCACTGTAGCCATCATTCGGCTATAGCGCAGGCGGGAGGTTAAAACGTTACTTTTATCATGAGCATCGTTTTCATCGTGAGCAGAGATTGTTTATCCTGATCAGATTATCCTACCTTCTTCTTCTTCTTTTACAGAAGCCACTGCTTCCATACACAGCATTAATGATGACCAATAAGCCTTAGCTGTACAGTTTGGAATGTATGGCCTTATAATAGGCTGTATCCGTGCTGTAAAGCAATGGTTTTGGATGGGGCCAAAGCACCTTTAAAAATGGAGATTTGCACGTCTCTGCCAACTATCCTAAATGCAGTATTGTCTCCTTTTTTCTGAGGCTTTTGATAGCATGAGACATGGAAATACCTTCTGTTACAAAAAGGCTCTGCTGTGCTTTCCACATGTTCAGTGGGGCTATTTGTTCTTGATCCACCTCACCCTCACCCTAGAAGCCATAGCTTGCAGGCATAATACTCATGCTGGTCCTCAAGCCCTCCACCATAGAATACATTGTTTCATATATAGCACTCATGTAGTTTGGACCAAATGGCTCTAAAACATTAGGCTGTATTGGTCCTATACACCAGTTGTTCTGGGTGTACGCTTCACCAAGGAGCATATAAGGGATGATTTAAATAAAATTACGAAATATAAGAACATTTTCTGCTTTAATTTCAAGCTCATTCAATGGCCACAAAAGAGATGGCTTAGGTTGAATGTATTGTTTTTTTATGTGTGTCCAGGAGGTTAAACGTGTTGTATTTCGGCCTTATGACAGGAGATATTGACTGGGGAGCCTGGTATAAAGAGGGATCTGATGGATTTACCTCCAGGAAGATGGGAACATGCATTGAAATACCACAATAGGCAGATGAGGTATATACCCCTCAGCTACCCCTCATTGAGTGGATCCCCTACATCGCCCTAGAAAGGGCTGAGGTATAGAACTTAAGGGGCCATCCAGTGTTCACCATATCACCCCTCAACAAGTGATGGATTTTGCATATGACTCTCAGGTTGTGACCTTGAGATACATCCAGATTGTCCATAGATCACAGCTGGTAGAAATAAAGTGAGATACAGAATCCCAAGCTAAGTCAGTCATAGACCATAGGCAGATAAGGAAAAGTTTAGAGGTTAGAACATTGGTTGAAAACAAAGCATCAAAAGCCATAGGTATGTGCAGCCTATTGCATTAGGGTGTACACCCCAAAGCTCAAACACACATGACTTTCTGTGCAGCTTCAGCTGCACTGGACAGTGAATAAATGGGGAGTGCTCTGTGCTGAGCAGATTCCTGTTCATTCACAAACAAGCATAGTACACACAGTTTATTATGCTTCAGTTGAGATTGAACACAGTGAGTTAGCGTGTTCACTGTATTAATTTAGAAAAGGAAGGGGCTGGTAAATTAAATATTGATTAGCCCCTTCCCCAACTCTCCCTCATTAAAAACATTCACCGCAGCAGCCGGGGGGAAGAGGAGGGAAGCCCGTAGCACTGTTGGGGGGGGGGGGGTCTGGCACACCCTCTGCGCACACCCTCTGAGCACACCCTGTGAACACCTATGTCAGAAGCAAAGGTTGAGACAGGCAGCAAAAATCTTGGTCAAAGATATTACAAGTAACCAACATGGATAAAAACTGAATCAAGAGATCAAGAACAAAATCACAAAACAAAAGCATAGACGTGCACTGGGGATGTGGCAGGTGTGCCTGGGCACACCCTAATCACTCCGTGATTCTCATATTGCCCCCCTCCCACCGCAGTCACAGTACTGCTGGCTTCCTTCCATTCCTCTCCAGGGGGGGGGAAGGCCAATCAATATGTGATTTCCTTTTCTAAATGAACACAGGGAACTCACTCACTGTGTTCAATCATAACTGAAACATGAAGTTCGTGCACAGGAAGATTCTCAGCACAAAGCCCTTCCAATTCATTCACTATCCAGTGAGGCTGAGGCTGCAGAGAAAGGCATTTGTTTGAGCTTTGGGGTATACACCCTAATGAGATAGGCTGCACACACCTATGAGCAAAAGTGCAGATTTTCACTTCTCCTATACCAGCTGGTGGTATCAGCCCCTTCCTCTAGTTCCTGCCCTGTGCTACCTCAATGTGTCAAGTACCCATCTTCCATTATTTTTCCCAAAAGACCATCCCTACCCTCCCCCTTCACTTTGCGCAGTATGTGCTATCAATGGACCAAGCTGTTATAGAAAGGGTACACATGAGTTCAGCGCTTATAACAAACTTATATACATCTCTGTGAAGTTAAAAACGCCAATATTGTTACGGTTACTTACATTCCACATTCCAGCACAAGTGCCTCCTAATACCCTGTAATAGCTGTTTCTCCCTAAGCTACTCCCTCCCAGGAATATGAGGCCCAGCTTCCTCGTAGAATGTTAGCAGATTGGTCTGGTAGGAACGTCCTCTCATAAACCCATGATGATTACCACTAATCTTCTTCTTTTTTTTTTTTCACAATCAAAGGTTTATTAAAGCTTGTGATGTTACAATTTAACTGCATACAATACAATTTAGAAAGTAAAACAATTATCTATACTTAAAGGAATTACATTTAGTATCTATTGCTTGCGTGTGAAATTTCGTCATGTAGCTGAGTAAGTGACTTTGGAGTTTATGAATATATTTATAAACTTTTTTTTTTTTTTTCAGGGAAGGAGATAATGATCTCACTTTAGTGAAAGACGGCATTTGAAAATTGTTACAGTTAAGTACATAAGATGGTAAAATTATTAACCAACATTAAAGGAAGGCTTAAGTAGTGTTAGATCATAATGTGGCAAAGAGCAATCTTATAATGGAGCAGCAGTCTGTTCCTTAAAAGGTATTAATTAGTGAGGGAATTAAAAACTGAAGAGTGGACAAATAATAACCATGGTTGCCAGGTATGATTGAAATTCGTGCTATTTTCTTTCTTCATAGTGGCGATCTCCTCCATCTTGTATATATAATTTATTCTTTCTAACCAATCTTTAATATTTGGGATGTGTGTGGTCTTCCAATGGAGGGGTATAAGTGTTTTAGCAGCTAGTAGTAGATGCCTAGAAAGGGACTTTTTGTATCTGCTTATGGAGAGTTCATTTACGTTTATTAGGCAAGTGGCAGCATTAAATTCCATTTTAGAATCTGTTATGAGTTTAGTTCATTTTATTACTGTTTCCCAGAAAACATATAGTGGTGGGCATTCCCACCATATGTGTAGAAAGTTACCAACATCTGCCCCGCAACGCCAACAGGTCTCTGAGGTTGTAGGGGACCACTTCCTGGCTTTATGTGGTGTGATATACCACTGGGTGAGTATTTTGTAAGAGATCTCCTGATATTTTGTGCTTAAAGAGCATTTATGAGTCATTATACAGGCATTCTCCCATTGTTTAGAGGAAATCTTAGTTTTTAGATCTTTTTCCCACTTTTCTTTATGTTTTAAGTCATCTGTGTGCTGTTTTTGATTTAACAAGCAGTAAGCTAGAGAAGTGGTATTAGTTACTGGTGATCTTTTAAAGCATAGTTCTTCTAGAGGGAGTAATGGTAAGCTGTAAAATGCCCTGTGTTTGCTATTTAACAGGAAGCTTTTGAGTTGCATATAAAGCCATAAGCCAGGAGGTGATCCTTCCCACTCTGTTTTGAGTATGTCTAGGGGTTTGATCTTAGAGTTTACCAGGCATTGGGAGGCTGTGCGGGTCGGCATGTTCCTCAGGTGTAGACCTGGAATAAAGTCAGGGTTATTAGTAACAGCAGTCAGTGGACCAGGGATTGAGGCTAAGTTATGAGTACGAGCTACTTTATGCCAAACTTCAAGTGTGTTTGCGATTAGGGGATGTTTTATAGTCTTATCCGTTTTAGAATGTATGGACCATGGATAAAAGGTTAGGTTGAAGGGGCTTAGAGCTTGTTCTAGTTGGATCCAGTCTTTATTTAAGCTATGGCAGTGCCAGTCAATGATTCTCGTGATGTGGGATGCTTGATGGTATTTTTTAAAATTTGGGAGTCCTTTTCCCCCTCTATGCTTGGGTAGTGATAGTAAATTGAGATTTATTCTGGGTTTTCTATCAGCCCAAAGAAAGCGTCTTTGTGTTCTGAGAAGGTTGGTAAAGAAGGTTTCGGGGATTTTGATGGGGAGTGTATTGAAAAGATAAAGTAATCTCGGTAAAATTGTCATTTTTAGAATTGAAGCTCTGCCGAACCAAGAGAAAGATTTGGTTGACCATTTTTGAAGGTCTCTATTCAATGTGATGAGAAGGGGTTTGTAATTATAAGAATATAGCGAGTCTATATTGCTGGTTAGATTTATCCCTAGATATTTCAAGGTATTTTGTTCCCATTTATAATTATGATTGTCTTTCATTAATTTGAGTTGGTCTATTGGTAAATTAATGTTCAGTGCCTCAGACTTGGATTTGTTAATTTTGAAGTTGGAGATAAAGCCGAAGATTTTGAAGTGTTTCTCAAGGTTTGGAATAGAGATATGTGGTTGTGTCAAGAAAAATAAGAGATCATCCGCATAGGCGGCAATTTTATATTCTTTGTCTCCTACTCTGAAACCTTTGATGTCCGCAGATAATTTGATTGTTCTTATTAGGGGTTCTAAAGAAATGATAAATAGGAGTGAAAGAGGGCAGCCTTGACGAGTCCCGTTTCGTATTTTAATTGGGTCTGAGAGAATATTGTTGACTTTGATTCTAGCTTGGGGATTTCGATAGAGTGCTGAGATCCAAGATAGCATACTTTCGTTTAGTCCAATATGGGAGCAAGTAGACATCATATAGTCCCATGAGGGTCTATCGAAAGCCTTCTCGGCGTCTGTAGAGAGAAGGAGTCCTTTTATCTTAGAGTTGTGAGCATGGTGAATTAAGTTAAGTGCTTTGGTTGTATTGTCACATGCCTCTCTGCCTGGCATGAAACCTACTTGTTCTGGGCCTATGATCTTTGAGAGGAGGGGTTTCAGTCTATTTGCTAGTATTTTGGCTAAGATTTTTAAATCTATATTTAGTGAAGATATAGGTCTGTAGTTGGCACAGTCTGTATGGTCTTTGTCAGGTTTGGGGATTACTGCGATATGGGCCATGAGGAACAAATCGTGGTCATGATTGTGTTTTGCCAGGTAATTGAAAGCTGAGATAAGTGGTTTAGTTAAAGCTTGAGTGTATGTTTTGTAATATTGTGAGGTAAAGCCGTCTGGGCCTGGGCTTTTCCCTGTCTTAAGATCTTTAATAGCTTCAAGTAATTCATTTGTGGAGATAGGTTCCTCTAGTTTGTTTGTCATCTTGGGGAAGTAAGGGTATTTTGCTGTTTTTCAAAAATTGATGTATCATTTCTTGTTTCGTCATGGTTAGATGTGGGGGTTTATGTGTTTCAGGGAGGTTTCATAAATTTTACTCAAAATTATACAATAGGTCTGCAATATCAGTAGGTTTATGTCTAAGTATTCCATCTTTGTCTCGTATGGCATGTACTTTTCCGGCTTGTGTCAAATCTTTGAGAGCTTTGGCTAATAGTTTCCCACTTTTGTCCCCATATTCAAAAAATATGCTTTTTTTTGAAGAAAAGTGCTTTTTTGGTCTTCAGGTCTAGTAATGATTTTAGGGAGTTCCTACAACAGGTCAATTCCTCCTCTGTTGAGATTAAGAGGGATTGTTTGTGAAGAGTTTCTAATTTTGCTATTTGTGAGGTCAGTTTGGAAATTTCCTTTTTTCTTTCTCTCTTTTTAATCTAGAACCCCATTTCATTAGATGACCTCTTATAACGCTTTTGTGAGCTTCCCAGTTAGTCAAAGGGTTGGTATCTGTATCTAGGTTATTCCTAAAGTAATCAGTCAAAGTGTCCTGTATTTCGTCTTTCACTCTTTGGTCGGTTGGAAGTGATGCATTGAGTCTCCAATTAAAGGTCGTTTGTTGGGGTGAGTCAAGTCGCATTGATATAGCCGTGGGGGCATTATCTGAGAGAGCGACTATGCCTATCTCTGCTGCTTCTAGTTTGTTTAGATTTCTCTGTGAAATGAAAAGTAAGTCAATACGGGAGTATCGTTTGTGTGGGTTTGAGAAAAAGGTGTAGCCTCTTTCATTCGTGTGGGTGAGTCTCCAAGTGTCTACTAGTGATAAGGAGTTTAAGAGTAATTTAAGGCGTCTGAGGATTCTGTATGTTAGGATGGTGTGGCCTTTTGATGTGTCTTTTTGGGGGGAGAGGGGAACATTGAAGTCTCCACCCAAGATTATACATCCCTCAGCGAACCATTTTAGTTTGTCTATGATTTTACGACAAAATGGGATGTGGGTAGAGTTTGGGAAATATACGTTAGCTAATGTGACGGGTGATCCTGCCCAACCTCCTTTAAGGAAAAGATGGCGTCCTTCTGGATCTACAAGTTTTTGTTGGATTTTGAAGGGGGAGTTTTTGTTAATGAGGATTGATACTCCTTTTGTTTTGGCTAAAGGGTTAGTGGCGTGGTACATTTCTGTGAATATGTTGTCTGTAAATTTGGGTATATGTTTGCTTTTAAAATGTGTTTCTTGTAAAAACACTATTGACGGCATAGTTTTTTTCAATTCTTTGAGCATTTTTGTTCTTTTTTCAGGTATGTTCAGGCCGTTGACATTGTGGGAAATTAAAGTTGGTGCTTTTCCCAGGAATTTATATGCCATAATGTAAGTTATTAGAAAATTCAAGTGTATATATTGAGTCAAGTGGTTTTTGTCTAATAGTTATTTATTTTATGAGATGTTCTGGTCTCTTTTGGTGTACTCCAGGGGAGAAGAAGAGGGGGGGGCAAGGGCGGTAGGATAAGTTGGGGTGGATTGAAAAAGGGGTGGTTGAGTGTGTGCTCTAATCTCACCTAGAAAGTGAGGAGCTAGTTAGTGACCTAGATATAATAATAGGTACTACTATGTACTCTGGGGGGAAAGTGGGAGGCACGTTAGTGTCGTTATACGTTGTTTGTTATGTTTGTGAGTTTGGTAACTGGGTCTGTCTCGCAGGATACTGCAAGACCCGGGTATGTTAAAAAGATAGTGTGAGAGGTGAGTTTTAGGCCGCTTATTATCATGTAGAAATATCGCCGACCGCATTCCGGTCAGCCACTAAGGGCGACAACCTGCTTAACCACTTGACAACTGGGCACTTAAACCCCCTTCCTAACCAGACCAATTTTCAGCTTTTGGTGCTCTCACTTTTTGAATGACAATTACTCAGCCATGCAACACTGTATCTATATGAAATTTTTGTCCTTTTTTTCACACAAATGGAGCTTTCTTTTGGTGGTATTTAATCACCGCTGGGTTCTTTATTTTTTGCGCCGTAAAAGAAAAAAGACCGAAAAATCTGTAAAAAAATGCATTTTTCTTAATTTCTGTTATAATATTTTGCAAATTAGTAATTTTTCTTCATATATTTTGGCCAAAATTTATACCGCTACATATCTTTGGTAAAATTAACCCAAATCGGTGGATATTATTTGGTCTTTGTGAAAGTTATAGAGTCCAAAAGCTATGGTGCGAATATTTGAAAATTGATCACACCTGAAGTACTGACGGCCTATCTAATTTCTTGAGACCCTAACATTCCAGAAAAGTACAAATACCCCCCAAATGATACCTTTTTGGAAAGAAGACATTCCAAGGTATTTAGAAAGATGCATGGTGAGTTTTTTGAAGTTGTCATTTTGTCCCACAATTCTTTGCAAAATCAAGGTTTTTTTTTTACTTTTTTTTTTTTTCCCCACAAAATTGTCATATTAGCAGGTTATTTCTCACACACCACATATGCATACCACAAATTACACCCCAAAACACATTCTGCTATTACTCCCGAGTACGGCGATACCACATGTGTGAGACTTTTACACAGCGTGGCCACATACAGAGGCCCAACATGCAGGGGAGCACCTTCAGGTGTTCTGGAGCACCCAGGCCAATTCTGACATTTCTCTCCTACATGTAAAAATCATCATTTATTTGCTAGAAAATTACATAGAACCCCAAAACATTATATATGTTTTTTTTAGCAAAGACCCTAGAGAATACAATGGCGGTCGTTGCAACTTTTTATCTCGCACGGTATTTGCGCAGCAATTTTTTTAACGCGTTTTTTTGGGGAAAAAAACTGTTTTGTGCTTTACAAAAACCAAAACAGTAAAGTTAGCCTAATGTTTTTGCATAATGTGAAAGATGAAGTTACGCCAAGTAAATAGATACCCAACATGTCACCTTTCAAAATTGCACACGCTTGTGGAATGGCGCCAAACTTTGCTACTCAAAAATCCCCATAGGCGACGCTTTAAAATTTTTTACTGGTTACATGTTTTGAGTTACAGAGGAGGTCTAGGGCCAAAATTATTACTCTCGCTCTACCGATCGCAGCGATACCTCACATGTGTGGTTTGAACACGGTTTTCATATGTGGGCGGGACTTACGTATGCGTTCGCTTCTGCATGCGAGCACGCAGGGACAGGGGCACTTTAAATTTTTTTTTTTTTTTATTGTTCATTTTACTTTATTTTAGTTTGATGCTTTTTTCCCCCCAAAAAAATTTTTGACCACTTTTATTCCTATTACAAGGAATATAAACATCCTTGTAATAGGAATATGGCATGACAGGTCCTCTTTACAGTGAGATATGGGGTCAATAAGACCCCACATCTCACCTCTAGGCTGGGAAGCCTGAAATAAAAAAAAAAAAAAAAAAAAAAAAACGATCCTGGCTTCGATCGTAGCGGTGAGTCGGTAGAAGCGCGGGAGGGGGGGACATCCCCTCTTGCCTCCCGTAAGAACGATCAAGCAGTGGAACAGCTGCTATGATCGTTCTCATGGTGTAGGGAATCGCTGGCTGAAAAAGCTGATATCTGAATGATGCCTGTAGCTGCACCCATCATTCAGATATCTCCGCACAAAGTCAAGGACGTTGTATGACGGCCGGTGGGCGTGAAGTGGTTAAAACGCATTTTTTTTTTAACACAAAGTTGTCCATTTATACAATATTTCTACCACATAACATGTACATACCAAAAATGACACCCCAAAGTAGATTCCCCTGCTCCTCCTGAGTACGGCGATGCCACATGTGTGAGACTTCCACAGCCTGGCCACATACAGAGGCCGAGCACAGCCGAGCATGGCTCAGCATGGCAGGGTATGGCGGGGGCATTGCGGGGTATGGCGGGGGCATTGCGGGGTATGGCGGGGGCATTGCGGGGTATGGCGGGGGCATTGCAGAGTATGGCGGGGGCATTGCAGAGTATGGCGGGGGCATTGCAGAGTATGGCGGGGGCATTGCAGAGTATGGCGGGGGCATTGCAAAGTATTGCACAGCATTGCAGAGTATTGTGGGGGCATTGCAGAGTATTGCACAGCATTGCAGAGTATTGCACAGCATTGCAGAGTATTGTGGGGGTATTGCAGAGTATTGCACAGCATTGCAGTGTAGTGGGGATGGCTGAGCATGGATGGATGGATGCCTGGATGTCTCTGTGCAGTGCTGTGGGCACTACACATACAGCCCACAGCGCTGCAGACATCCATCCATCCCCCTCCCCGCTCACTGTGTACCGATCGGTACACAGGAGGGGAGGAGAGGAACCGGCGTCATCAGATGACGCCGGTCTGTTTACATGTGATCGCGCCGTCATTTGACGGCGCGATCACATGGTAAACGGCCGCGATCAGCGGCCATTTACCGGGATCCGTGATGCGGTCACGGATGTGTTCGGGTGCGCGCCCCAGGGGGCGCGCGAGAGGGGAATTCTGGGAGGACGTCATAGTACGCCCTCCCAGAGTTATCCAACCACCCTGCAGCCGTCATTCGGCTATGGGCCGGTTGGTAAGTGGTTAAATATTAAAGAAGAGGATATAAGACAGATACCTGTATATATGGAAAAAACATAACGTCCATCCCGTCTGTTACATACATTTAGTGATGTTCTGCATAGGATGGAAAGGGCGGTTAACATGTAAAACATTTGAAAAAGAAAAGAATAAAAAGAGAGAAATCAAAACCTTTCAAACCAATTAACAGTTAACATCGTGATACCTTAACCCTGAGTTTAGCAGGGTAATCTCTGTTCTAGTCTAGTGTAATCTAATAACTTGAAGTGAGTTAGATGATCTAATCTATTCTTATGTTTTAAGTATGTCTCAGGATCAGAAACTCAAAGTACTGTATAAAGATTAGAACTTCTATATTAGTATTCTATGGTTCAAGTTCAAACAAGCTATATGTAGTTATGTCTGATTCTGCGACCTGATGTAAAATGAAGGATCTGTAAGCAGGTTCACTTGGAAGCTTCCTCTCTGACGCTTAAGAAAAGGTAAGTCCAAGCATGCGAGGTCTCATATTATCCGAAGTCCTTTCAATCTGGTGGTATTTGAAGATCCTACAGTGAAAGGGTAGGGTGTTGCAAATTGGCAAACATGCAGCTGTATATCTGTGTATTCACTGCATGGCTAGAAATGTCACAGGTGGGCCGAATACTTAAACTTCTAGCTATGGTTTATAGTCTCATGGTAGATGTTGAGTGTATGTCGCCCTTGTTTCTGGATAAAGAGGTAAACCCGCATGAAGAAGCCTGTTCAGTTGGTAACAGTTTTGTGGTTTTAAGAATTTATTTCTTGTAGGCATTTATAGCTCCTGTGAAAGAAAAGTTATTAAGTGTGGATTAATATTGAGAGTCTGGTTGTCATCCAGGTAGATTCCCATATTGGATGTATTCTTCAGTAGAAGCGGATGTGGGAGGGATTCAATGCTAGAATCTGCTTCCAGATCTGCATGTATAAGTTCTCACATGATGGGTATATACAATATGTGTCTCTTATCCCTTGATTCCCTCTTCATCTATGTAGAACCTGTGTTTTTTAATAAGTGCAGGTAGCAGGGAATATTTCCAGTAGGTATTGAGCTTTGTGTATTCCCAGGGAGGGATCTTTAGAAGTTAGAGTAGGATGTTAACTGTTGTGTAGGATTGCCCTCTAGTGGATTATCAGAGAAGGGATCCTGCAGAAGTTTTAGTGCTTTCGGCTTTGGACAACATATTAGTGAGGATTTGAGGCAGAAGTATTGAAAAAAATTATTTTCTTTTCTTCCTTCCCTCTCTTCTCCAAGGGATAAAATAGAGACCAAAAATTGGTATTTGTGGTGAAAGGGGATGAGCGGGAGATCAATAGACTGTCTTAGGTATAATCCAGGTAAATGTCGCAATGGTTGGATTGTGAGTGTTCGGTAAGTCAGGTTTATTTTAATCTTTGACTTTTGGCGCTTTTGGAGGAAGAAGGAGAGTCGTAACTGTTTCTGTTGGCGTTTCTGCAGTTTTTCCCCTGCTGGGAGGGTGTATGGAACATATCTGATCCACCGAAGGCTGGAGGGTTGGTAATCTCAGGGGGAAGCAAAAATTCTGAGTACCAGTCAGGCAATGCCACTGGCGTAATTTGAAGGTTTTCACAGAATCTGTTCAGTTCATTGGGGGTTCTGAGTGTGTATTGTTTGCCCATGTATGAAGATTGGAGAGCAAAAGGGAATTTCCATCTATAATTTATGTTCCTTTCTTTTAGAACCTCCAGGAGGGGTTTCAGTACCCTTCTGTTTTTCAGTGTTATGGGTGATAGGTCTTGAAATAGTTGTATTATGTTATCATTAAACAAGATCTGGTCATTGGACCTTGCTTTTTGTAATACTTCTTCCTTTAAACTGAAATTGGGAAGGCAACATATGACGTCCCTGGGAGGATTGTCATCTGGAGCTTTAGGTCTGAGAGCTCTGTGGGCTCTATCAAAATCTATGGGAGAGTGTTCAGGCCTATTTAAAAGGCCGTTGAATATGGAGGTCAGTGCAGGCTTGATTTGGTCTGGGTTAACAGCTTCTGGAATTCCACGTACTCTTATGTTGTGCCTTCTTTCTCGGTTGTCTAAATCTTCTAAGTGTCTGTTCATGTCGATTAGATGTTGGTTATGTGCATTGGTAATGTTGTCTAATCTGGACAGTGCTTTATCTCTCCTCCTCCCAGCGCGCTCAGCCACAGCCATTTGTTCAGAAAGTTTCAATAGCTCCGTTTTTTAATATCTGTTATAGCTGAGGTAAACTATCTTTTGATATCTGCAGCTATATCGGTCATAGTAGCGTAGGTCAGAGGTTTGTCCTTATCAAAATTACCTGCAGAGTCTTCAGATGCTGGCAGGGACACCTCGTCATCTTCTATGTCATCTTCCATGTTGTGTCTGTGTGTCAGCGCCATCTTGGTAGATTTCCCACCTCCGCTGTATCTAAACTTGCTGAGATTTCCTGGGGAGGTTTTCTTTTTAGGGGTAATCAGAGAGCGGAGAGTGTGTCCGTGTGTCGCCCTCTTTAGCCGAGCGGACATAATCGTTTTCAGAGCGGCGGTAATTGGGACCCGGGCCTCACAGACTCCCGGAGCTCAGTCACATTGCGCGCCAAGCCACGCCCCTTTTTTCTAATGTTAAAATGAGAAAAGAAAAAAAAAATAATCGTCCGCAAATTTTTTTTTTTTTTAAACTAAATAATAATCTTCATATTAGCCACTATTTCTTCAATGAGTGTAGCAGTAGTGACCCCTGTAGTTGCAGTGTATGTCGGGTTGATAGTTGTATAGATGTGGCAGATCTTATTATGGAGGGGGATATACACTAGGCCCAGAGAGATGGGGTGTACTGGGAGCAGCAAGATGGCCGCCGACTACCGAGGGTAGGCCGAAGCCGCGGACTTTCCCAGGGCTGGCGGCTGACCTAGCAAACACCGCTCTGTAAATGTCAAGATCCTCCGGCCGGATCAGGGAGCGGAACCCCACCACTGCGCAGTCACCTTCAGGGGGACATTTAAATGGCCAGCAGGCCCGTTACTCACTGCGTCAGAGGGATGTGAGAAGTGAGGGGCCGGAGCAGCAGGCCGCAAAATGGCATCAGGCCGTGGAAGCCGGAGCTCAGATCTGGGTATCCCAGGGCTTCAATCCTCCTCTAGACGGCTGCCCGACGCTCTCTAGTGTAGCGGCAGCTGTAAGTCAGTGGCTCCCGGGCTCACGGGAGAGGAGAGCAGAGGGATCCGAGCGATCCGCCGATTCCAAGATGGTGATAGGTCTCTACAGTGTGGGCCTAGCTACAGGCCTAAAAGGATCTGGTGGGGCCGGTCAGTTTCTGCTAATAGTCGGCCAAAACTAAAGTTGGGGGAGTCTGGATGGTAATCCTAGAGAGCTGAGGTTTCTCCAGGCTGGATTGGGCAAGGATGGCTGTGGATTTACAGCTGAATGTGTGGAGCTCAGCATCCACACGTCCTCCTTGCTGGATGTCCGGACACGCCCCCGATATTCTTCTTCTTAGTAAAACTTTGGATATAGTCCCTAATCATCCCCTTCAATAATTTACCCACTATTGATGTTAGGCTGACTGGCCTATAAGTCCCAGGAATATGTCTCTGCCTTTTTTGAATAATGGTACCACGTTGGCTTTTCTCTAAACAGCTGGTACCAATCCTGTCAGTATGCTGTCCGCAAAGATTAAGAACAATGGCCTGGCTATAACTTGACTGAGTTCTCTGAGGACTCGCGGGTGTACGCCATCTGGTCCTGGTGATTTATTGTGTTAACTTTATTAAGTCTTTCATTGACTCCAGCCTCTGCTAGCCACATGGGTATGTCACGTGTTGTGTCACTAACACTACAGTCGCTGTCGCTAAACTTTTCTTTTTCCTGCGTAAAAACTGTGGAGAAGAAGGCATTTAGTACAGTTGCCTTATTTGTGTCATCTGTAACTATCCTCCCATCCTCATCTTTTAAGTGTGCAATGTGCTCTGATTTTGTATTTTTACTGTTAATATATCTAAAAAAATAACAATTCTGTTATTTTTACTTTCTTCCACTATGTGTCTCTCGTAATCTTTTTTCCCATTTACGTCTTTCAGGACAGCACCATAGAGAGAGACCTTGGCTCCTCCCCTTCTGAGGAAACACCGCCTTCAACTTTTAGATTTAAACCTCACCGCTCCCCCCGGCCCCTCAGTTCTGGTGTTTCCTCCGGTGGGGAGACATCGCAAGGAACCAGGGCTAAACAGCCAGGGAGGCTGGGGCTAATTGCAGGCTGAGCAGAGGGGGGTGGATATCTCTCTCTCTCCCCTCTCCCTCTCCCTCTCCCTCTCTCTCTCTCTCTCTCTCTCTCTCTCTCTCTCTCTCTCTCTCTCTCTCTCTCTCTCTCTCTCTCTCCCTCTCCCTCTCCCTCTCCCTCTCCCTCTCCCTCTCCCTCTCCCTCTCCCTCTCCCTCTCCCTCTCCCTCTCCCTCTCCCTCTCCCTCTCCCTCTCCCTCTCCCTCTCCCTCTCCCTCTCCCTCTCCCTCTCCCTCTCTCTCCTCTCTCTCCTCTCTCTCTCCCCCTCTCTCCCCCTCTCTCCCCCTCTCTCCCCCTCTCCTCCCTCTCTCTCTCTCTCTCCCCCTCTCTCCCCCCTCTCCTCCCTCTCTCTCTCTCTCCCCCTCTCTCTCTCTCTCCCCCTCTCTCTCTCTCTCCCCCTCTCTCTCTCTCTCCCCCTCTCTCTCTCTCTCCCCCTCTCTCTCCCCTCTCTCCTTAAAAGACTGCAGTCTAAGGGGCTAGTGTGGCTGGGTACCTTTTAGAATCCTGCACATCATGCTCCTCCAGCTTCTCTTAGTGAAGCTGGAGGGGTCCGTTTTCTTTTTGCCTAGCAGTGACATAGGCGGAGGCACAGGAGACCGCCCTGCACTAGCAGCCAGCGTGGGAGCTCTGAGCGCTGGGTCGGAGGGCGGGTGACGTCATTTCCAGCGGAGGTCAGTGCTTCCGTCTGACCCGGTCGCAGTGATGAAAACGGACCTGCTGTGGGGACAGCACACAGGGGCTTGGAACACCACTGCACTCTAAGGAGATGTCGGAAGCAGAGGCTTCAAGAACCGCTCCAGGAGAATCCTGCACCAGCCACTCCAAGGTAAGAGGAACCCTGGGGTGGTGTTCCCTTACCTCTTCCTGTAAGCTCCACAGGTGTAGAACTCCCCTTGGTGGTGGGGGGGAAAGGGTTGTGACTGGGTCCCTGGTGGTGGTCGGTCCTGGGAAGTGCACCCCTGGTGGCCCTCCATGGTAGTGCTGGTGGATAAGTTTGCTGATTGCTCCCTCTTTTTAATTTATTTCACAGGGCAAAGCTACAGAGAAAAGCAAGTCGCCCCACAATACCAAGAAAAAATGCTTTCTAATACTGTGCAAACTTTTAAGACACTTTTTTCCAGTCTTCAGTTGCCACAGCCTCAGGTTATTTCTCCACCAGCACAGCAGAGTGTTCCTCAGTCCTTAATGGATGCTCCCTCGGGAAGTTAAGAGAATCCAGGAGGTGCCAGACTCGAGGTTGAGGAGGAGCCTGATAGCGGGTCTTCAGATCCCCAGGGGGAATCGGAGGGAGAGGAGGTGGAAGGGGAATCCACAAGATCCTCTCGCTACAAGCTTTCCCTGGAAGAGGTGGAGGAGCTCCTAGGAGCCATTCATACCACCCTAGGAATCCAGGAGGAAAGGAAGAAGCTATCACTCCATGACCAGATGTATAGGGGACTAGGGGAACATAAAAGGAGGGTGTTCCCGGTCCATGAGGTCTTGGTCTACGCCATCAAAAAAGAGTGGCAAGACCCCGAAAGGAAACCTTTCCTTTCAAGAGCACTTAAGCGTAGGTTTCCCTTTGCAGAAGAGGAGGCGCTGGTGTGGAACAAATCCCCTAAACTAGACGCAGGCTTTTCTCAGGTCTCCAGACACACTGACTTGGCCTTTGAGGACATGGGGGCACTCCCAGATCCCATGGACAAGAGGATAAATTCCCTCTTGAAAAAATCCTGGGACTCTTCCCTAGGGAACCTCAAACCCGCCATGGCATCCACAGTGGTGGCACGACGCAAATTAAAGCACACATAGAGGCAGGAACGCCTAAGGAAACAATCCTGTCTTTTCCCATGCTCCTTAAGGGAATAGCTTATCTGGCAGATGCTTCGGCTGAATCGGTGCGTATGTCCGCAAGATCAGCCGCATTGTCCAATTCAGCAAGAAGAGCCTTATGGCTTAAGACGTGGCAGGGGGATACCGCATCCAAGGTTAAACTTTGCGGCATCCCTCTCACGGGGGGACTTGCTTTTTGGACCAGGTCTGGAAGCCGTGTTAGATCGGACGGCCGACAGGAAAAAGGCATTCCCTTTTAAAAGGAAACCGGCAGAGACTAAAAGAAAGTCTCGGCCCTGGAAGAAATTGGACCCCCCAAAATCTGATCAACAGAAAAAGGGGTGTGGACAAAAAGGGAAAGGGCGTGGGGGGGCTATTTTTTGCCCTCCTGACCAGCCCAAAAAGACAAAGTGACAGAATAACGGTGGGAGGAAGATTGGGGGCCTTCCTTCCACAGTGGGAGATGATCACCTCCAACCATTTTAATTTGGAAGTCATAAGAAGAGGGTACAGGTTAGAGTTTGCAGTACCTCCACCATGCAGACTCCTGGTAACCACGCTACCGAAATGCGCAGAGAGGTCAGCGGCTCTCCTTTCCTCCCTCCAGGAGTTGGAGGAACAGGAGGTGGTAGTTCGAGTTCCAGAAGGAGAGACGGGCAGAGGCTTTTACTCCCACATTTTTGTGGTGCGCAAACCCTCGGGGAAGTTCAGGCTCATCCTGAACCTGAAGCCTCTGAACGTCTCGCTCACCTACAGGAGGTTCCGAATGGACTCGATCTATTCGGTAAAAACGCTCCTTCCTCCGAACTGCTTCATGGTGTCGGTAGACTTGAGGGATGCCTACCTGCACATTCCAATTGCAGAACGGTGTCACAAGTTCCTCAGGCTGGCGGTAAATACCAGAGAAGGGACGTTTCATTGGCAGTTCAGGGCCCTTCCCTTCGGGCTATCCTCTTCCCCCCGCATCTTCACCAAAGTCATGGTAGAAGTCTTAGCTTTACTACGGATCAAGGGCATCTCAGTGATCGCATATTTAGACGATCTACTACTTTTTGCCTCTTCCCCGGAACAACTGTCGTGGGACCTGCAGTTTACAAGGAACATTCTAGAGGGTCTAGGTTGGCTCTTAAACCTGGAAAAGTCCAATTTGACTCCATCGCAAAAGGTAATCTTTCTAGGTTACCTGTTGGATTCAACAAAACAGAAAGTCTTCCTGCCAATGGAGAAAATCTAGAAGGTAGACAAGGCAATGTTGTTACTCCAGGGCAGCCAACAAATATCAGTAAGAAAGGCTATGTCAGCCTTGGGGTTACTGACGGCAGCACTTCCAGCAGTTCAATGGGCAGGGTTACACTTTCGCCCTTTACAACTCTTCATCCTGAGGATCTGGGACCACAGTCAGGGGTCTTTGGACTCCCTGATAACTATACCAGGCCAGGTCAAGAGATCCCTATGGTGGTGGCGAAGAGGGGCCAATCTCTCACAGGGTCTGGAGTGGGTTCTACCAGTGTCCAGGTGCGTCACGACCGATGCGAGTGGCACAGGTTGGGGGGCGCATATGGAGGACCGGATGGCTCAGGGCGTCTGGCTGAGGGAGGACACAAGAAGATCCTCCAACTGGAAGGAGCTGAGAGCAGTAGCCTTGGCACTCAGAGCCTTTCAAAAGGAGCTTCAGGGACAGCATGTAAGAGTCCGGTCGGACAACTCCTCAGCTGTAGCCTACATAAACAGGCAGGGGGGTACAGTAGGTGACCGCAAGATTGTGTCAATCTCGCCGCATTTCTCGGCGAGATTTGACACCTGCAAGCCCCGTCGCAGGAGCCAGCGCCGAGATGGTTCACTCATCGCGAAAGGAAAACTTTGTTTTCCTTCCGCGATGAGTGACAGGCAGCGCTGACAGCTGTCTGGTATGAATCCTGAGGCGGGAACACCGCACCAAATTTTAAATGAAAAAACCGGCGTGGGTTCCCCCCCTGGGGGCATACCAGGCCCTTAGGTCTGGTATGGATTGTAAGGGGAACCCCCTACGCCGAAAAATTGGCGTGGGGGTCCCCCCCAATCCATACCAGACCCTTATCCGAGCACGCAGCCCGGCCGGCCAGGAAAGGGGGTGGGGACGAGCGAGCGCCCCCCCCTCCTGAGCCGTACCAGGACGCATGCCCTCAACATGGGGGGGTGGGTGCCTTGGGGGAGGGGGCGCCCTGCGGGGCCCCCCCCACCCCAAAGCACCTTGTCCCCATGTTGATGAGGACAAGGGCCTCTCACACAGCATTCGAGCCGGAGAGAGCGTCGTGTCAACATCGGGGAAGAAGAGAAGAGACGACAACGGCAGCAGACCGGGCCCCTCCCCCTCGCTGGCAATAGAGCTGGAAGAAGATAGCGGCGGGGCCCGGAGAAGAGGCCGAACACCGGGAGAAGAGGCCGAACACCGGGAGAAGTCGGAAAGAGACCCCCCGAAGTTGGAAGAAGACCCCGGAGCTGACTAATGAATTACTCTTAAAACCTGTGTACTGTGTTTTTTTTATATTGACACTTTTCCCTAGGTGAATGGGTAGGGGTACCATGTACCCCAAACTCATTCACACAGGGTGGGGGGCCAGGATCTGGGGGCCCCCTTATTAAAGGGGGCTCCCGGATTCCAATAAGCCCCCCGCCCGCAGACCCCGACAACCAACGGCCAGGGTTGTCGGGAAGAGGCCCTTGTCCTCATCAACATGGGGACAAGGTGCTTTGGGGTGGGGGGCCCCGCAGGGCGCCCCCCTCCCCCAAGGCACCCACCCCCCATGTTGAGGGCATGCGGCCTGGTACGGCTCAGGAGGGGGGGGCGCTCGCTCGTCCCAACCCCCCTTCCTGGCCGGCCGGGCTGCGTGCTCGGATAAGGGTCTGGTATGGATTTTGGGGGGACCCCCACGCCAATTTTTCGGCGTAGGGGGTTCCCCTTGCAATCCATGCCAGACCTAAGGGCCTGGTATGCCCCTGGGGGGGAACCCACGCCGTTTTTTTTCATTTAAAATTTGGCGCGGTGTTCCCGCCTCAGGATTCATACTAGACAGCTGTCAGTGCTGCCTGTCACTCATTGCGGAAGGAAAACAAAGTTTTCCTTTCCCGATGAGTGAGCCAGCGTGACATGCACAGTACCCTGTCGCCGAGAACCAGCGCGATGGTATCGCGCTGGAAACACAATCTCGCGGTCAGGTACTGTACCAAAAGCAGACCCTTGTGGACCCTGGTAGAAAGCATTCTCAAATGGGCCGAAGTAAACGTTCTATCCCTCTCGGCAGTGCATCTGAAGGGGGAACAAAATCTGGTGGCAGATTTCCTCAGCAGGAAATGGCTGAGAGAAGGCGACTGGGTTCTGAACCAGGGGGTTTTCGAGGCAATATCCCAGAAATGGGGAAGCCCATGCATAGACCTCTTTGCCTCGAGAGAAAACAGGAAGGTGCAGCTCTTCTTCTCCTTAAACAGGTGGGATGGAGCTCTAGGGGTAGACGCACTGGCTCAGAGTTGGACTTTCGACAGGTGTTATGCCTCCCCCCACCTGTACTGATCCCAGCCGTTCTAAGAAAGTTCCAGCTGGAAAGCACAACCCTCATTCTTATTGCGCCACATTGGCCCAGGAGGCCTTGGTTCTCCATCCTGAGAAGTCTGGCAGCAGAACCCCCCTGGCTTTTGCCAGTTCAGGAGAATCTTCTTTCCCAGGGGCCAATCTGTTGTCCCCAGGTGGAGAGATGGAACCTCGCGGCTTGGCTACTGAGGAGGAATTGCTGAAGAGCAGGGGTTTCTCAGATAGCTTAGTGAAGACCATCCTAAATTGCAGGAAAAAAGAAACCCAGGTTATCTACCAAAAAACGTGGAAGCGTTTTAATAGCTGGTGCACAGGAACTTCCTTTGATGTTCACAGCTCTATAGCGGTCTTAGAGTTCCTGCAAGCAGGGGCGGACAAGGGGTTAGCCCTTGGCACCCTGAAAGGACAGGTTTCCGCTTTGAGTGTGTTTCTGGAGAAACAACTAGCTTCCTATCCTTGGATCGTTAGATTTTTTAAAGCATTGAGTAGGCAGAGACCTTTGAGGGTCTCCCCCTTCCCAATGTGGGATCTTTCTTTGGTCTTACAAGCACTTACAGGGGAACCTTTTGAGCCATTGGAGACGTGTACGCTAAAATGGATTAGCCTCAAAACTGTGTTTTTGGTGGCAATCACTACGGCAAGAAGAGTGAGTGAACTCGAGGCCCTCTCCATTAGGGCACCCTTTTTTCAGATATTTCCGGACCGGGTAATTTTTAAAACCGATCCGGCCTTTTTGCCAAAGGTGGCCTCGGTTTTTCATAGAGGCCAGAAAATTGTTTTGCCCACCTTCTGTTTGAATCCTGTGAGGGAACAGGAACATAGGTTTCATAAACTAGATGTAAGAAGGTGTGTCCTGCAGTACTTGGAGGATACAAAACCATTTAGAAAATCTGATTCCTTTTTTGTGTTATTTTCAGGAACCAGGAAGGGAGGCAGAGCCTCTAGGCGCACACTATAGCTAGGTGGTTAAGGTTAGCCATCAGCCAGGCTTATATAGTTAGCGGGTTGGAAGCCCCTAATGGTATCAGGGCACAGTCCACTAGGGCAGTGGCGACCTCTCAGGCTGAGTGGGCTGGTGCGTCTCCGGAGCAGATCTGTAGAGCGGCAACGTGGTCCAGATTCGACACGTTCGTGAGACACTACAGATTGGACCTTCTGTCAGCAAAAGACCAGGCTTTTGGGCGTAAGGTTCTGCAGGCAGTAGTCCCACCCTAAGGTAAGGTGCTCGCTCATCCTCTCTATGGTGCTGTCCTGAAAGACGTAAATGGGAAAATCGGAGTTACTTACCGGTAACGTCCTTTTCCAGGAGTCTTTCAGGACAGCACAGTTACCCACCCTACTTCAGGGACATTCGTGAAGAGTTCATCGCAGAAGAACGTCAGGTAAGATCAGAGTTATTATGACGTGTTCTTGTGTCTCCCCAGCTAACCGGAGGTCCTCTTGAAGAACTGAGGGGCCGGGGGGAGCGGTGAGGTTTAAATCTAAAAGTTGAAGGCGGTGTTTCCTCAGAAGGGGAGGAGCCAAGGTCTCTCTATGGTGCTGTCCTGAAAGACTCCTGGAAAAGGACGTTACCGGTAAGTAACTCCGATTTTTTTTTTTTTTGCCGCCCTGATTGTGATTTTACATTTCTTATTACATTCCTTGTAGTGCAGTAATGACCCATTCCCTTTATATTTTTTAAAGGCCATACTTTTTTCCTTGATGAGGCTACTCACATTAGTTTAACCACCCAGGTTTAATTTTCGCTCTACTATATTTATTGCGCATTGGAATCTACTGTTTGATACCTTTTTTTTAATATGTCCCTAAAGCATTCCCATTTCTTTTCTGTGTTCAAAGATTCCAGAATTTGCTCCCAATTAATGTCATGTAGCAATGACCATAGCTCAGGAAAATGGACTTGTTTGAAATTTAGTGTTTTTGTACTATCCATATGCCTCCTTTTCCTATGATTTATGGTAAACGCTAGATCCTAAGTTATTGTGTATCTCCACATCTGAGATCATGTTATACCAATGGTTTTGTACAGAGCAACCCCAATTCTCCTATTCTGGTGTCCACCACCAGCACTCCTGGTTCCTCGCTGAGTGTCCACCATAGCAAGCCACTTTCTATGGGGGTACTCGTGTTGCCTTACTCCTGTGCCTACTCTGTGTCCATTGAACACATAGCAAGGAACGATCCCGCCTACCTGCTCCCTCCTCAATGGCTGTGGTTGACAGCAGCAGGAGCCAATGGTTCCTGCTTCTGTCTCTGAGTCTGTGAGGAGGGAGAGAGCTGAGAGAGCCGCTACTTTTGTGCACATCGCTGGATCGAGATCAGGCTCGGGTGAGTATAAGGAGGGGGCTGAGGGAAGAGCTGCACACGGAAGATTTTTTTTCCTTAGATGCAGAGAATGCATTAAGGTAAGAAACCTTCTGCCTTTAGAACCACTTTACCATCTTCTAAAAGACATTATCAAATCTATAAACATACTTCTGTTCCCATTTGATGTTTAACTGCTCTCATAACAGTATTTATATAACTTTAATTTGACTTATTCTATCATAAGCAGTTATGTTGGTGTGGCAGAGGGGACATGAACACATCACAACATGTTTCTTAGGCTTGGTAAACGATGGGGGAAACGAAGACCCTCGCAAAGTAGAGAAACCACTCCATGTATCCTATGGGGAGGCAAGGGGTATTAACCAATTCATTCACCCTATAGCAGATCTACTGCTACAGGGTGGCAGCTGTGTGCTGGATCACATATATATGCCCCCAACCTCTTCCAGGTAGGGGGCACACATGTTGGCACTCAATGTCCGCCGGCACCTGCTGATCGTCAGGCAGAACTGTGAGCTGTCTATGTAAACAAGGAAGATCTCCATTCTGACAGGGGGAAGGGATGAAGTTTGTGCCTATGCAAAGCAGGGAATAAATTCCATCTCTTCCCCTAGTAAAAGCAAGGAATAAATTCCATCTCTTCCCCTAGTAAAAGCACCTCGCACAGTATAGTAAAACACTGCCTAGGCACACAGTTAACCCTTTGATTGCCCCCAATGTTAACCCCTGCCCAGCCAGTGTCATTAGTACAGTGACAGTGCATATTTTTAGCACTGATCATTGTATTAGTGTCACTGGTTCCCAAAAAGTGTCAGACTGACCGCCGCAATATTGCAGCCCCACTATAAGTTTCAGGCATTACTAGTAAAATATAAATAAATAAATAATATATAAATAAATATCACATCGTTTATAGACGCTATAAATTTTGCGCAAACCAATCAATATGCACTTATTGGGATTTTTTATGCAAAAATATATGGCCTCCACTTGTAAAACCATTTCTGCTTTGGAGGTCGTCTTATTGTAGCCCATCTATTGCACCTGTTGTTACATAGTTACATAGTAGGTGAGGTTGAAAAACAGTCCATCAAGTCCAACCTATGTGTGTGATTATATGTCAGTATTACATTGTATATCCCTGTATGTTGTGGTCGTTCAGGTGCTTATTTAATCGTTTTTTTAAACTATTGATGCCCCCAGCTGAGATCACCACCTGTGGAAGGGAATTCCACATCCTAACCGCTCTTGCAGTAAAAAACCATCTACGTAGTTTAAGGTTAAACCTTAGATGGCCGCAGGCATCTAAAGCTCCACTCCACCACGGCCCTTATTTGACCATCGGAGCGTGCAGATCATCCCACAGCACACAATTCTGGGACCAACAGATGTGGGAGACTCCCGGGAACCCTCCGATGGCGGCGGTTCAAGCCTCACAAGCCATATGTCCTCCGCAAATGTCCCAGTCAGTTATGCCAAAATGGCGGCTGTGCCTTGTACCGCTCATACCACAGCAGTGTACGGACAAATCCATTGCAGACCAGGATCTAATACAGCCGCACTCTCCAGGTACTGCCTTCCCTCCACTGCCCCTGCTTGCATCCCCTGCTTCCACGGCATCCCTGCTGGATAGAATGGATGCTGGTATCCCATCTACTCCCATGACTGATCCGCACACAGGCCTACTCCTGTCAGTGAGTGAGGCAAATGCTGCAGCACCCCTCCTGACTGACTTCCCTTCTATGATGGAGGCCATCTCACAATTATTATAAAAAAGTCTAGCTCTTAATGCGGCCCAAATTACATCCTTGATCTATGCTGACCTACAACACCTGGGGATGAGGATTGACATGATCGAAAAGAAAGCCGATTAATCGGTAGCTAGGATTAATCAGAACTCAGCTAGGATCCAAGATCTACAGGAACAACTGGAAACAGCATGTGCAAAAGTCGATGATCTTGAAAATAGATCGAGACGTTATAACTTTAGAATAAGAGGGCTCCCTGAATCTGAGCAAGATGTTTCTGCGGCAGTAAAAACTTTGATCAAAAGCCTCATCCCAGATATTGCTGATCATCGTCTGGAGCTAGACAGGGCTCACAGGGCTCTGCAGCCCCCCCCCCCCCGTTCGGATGGTCTCCCTAGGGACATCATTGTGAAGCCCCATTACTACACTGTGAACGAAGAAGTGATGAAGAAATCCAGATTCTCGAAAAATCTCTTTCGCCTTATACTGTTCAGAAGAGACGCTCCCTCAAACCGCTACTTCAACTCCTGATGGAAAAAGAAATTTCCTACAGATGGTCATTCCCCCTCCATCTCAACCCCTCCTACAGAAATAAGCACTTTTTCCTCATTTCCAGAAGGTGAACGCCTGATGCTACACTTGGGCCTGATCACCCAGTATCCTTCTCCTTCTTCCTCACTGACCAGCAGGGGCACGCCCTCGTCCTCGAAGAGACCCCCTCCAGCGAGTCTACTTAAACCATCCTGGCTGACACAGAACTCTAAACGCTCTAAAGACAATCTCCCGACTTGATAAAATTTGCACGAGGATCAGGGCTCTGATCCGATTCCTTCCCCCGTTTCACATTTGCCCCCTGGGGTGTTCCGTCCCCCTCTCCACAGATTCCCCCCTTTTAAAACCTAAACCCCTCACTGGGATCTCCCAGGATACAGAACTGATCCACACCTTGATGATACAAGGTTGTGCATCTAACTGTATGTTATGTAGGGAGGGGGATGGGCTTGCAGTTGTACCCTTAGGGGACCACTCTCGGGGAGGGCGGTACGGCTGGGTTGTTTTTTTTTTGTTTTTGTTTTTTTGTTTTCTTTTCTCATGTTATATATCCTATGGTTTCTTTTCAGTTTACTAAGGGATTTCATTGCCTCCATTGGAGGGTGGCCTATTGATATCACTAAGCAGATGCTGATTGTATAAAGAAACTTCCCCAGTGGGGGTACCCTTGTGCAGTTGGCACAGCGTTCAGGGCTGGCTTTGCATGGGGGTTGCCTTCCGCTGGCAGGGTGTTCTCTCTAGGCCCAGTTCTAACACTTTTTGGTTTCTCTCCGGTCAGGGCTGGCCCACCCTCCAGGTCTCCCAGCCCTTACGGCAGGAGGTCTGGGGGAGGGGATGGTTACTGGCAGGAGAACTCAGTATTACCACTAGTTTCAAGTGATAGTTTTACAGTTGGACGTTTTGCTCTTTTATTATCATTGGCTCCATTTCAACCTTTAGTGAAGTTGTACTTAAGGTGGACGGGGCTGTGGTGGATCCAGTGCATCTCCAACAAGCTCTGGGAGTACAGACAGTGCTCTTGGTTGCTTAGCCAGTTGCCCTGTACTTGGGGCGTCCCAGACCTATTAGATCTAGGGGTGAGAAATGGCTAGTCCATTCCGCCCCGGGGACGGGCGGGGGTCAGGGGGCCTCCAAGTATCACAATATTTTTATTTGCTATTGTCTCTTTATGCATTACCTCAGGTTATGGTAACATTTCTTCATTTCTTCATTTCTTCTTCCCTTCCTTTCTTTTTTTCACCACTTTTCTCCCACTCTGTTCTAATGCTAGCTTTAGCCTCTCCAGGTCCTATGTTTGCCCGTGTTCTCCCATTCCAGGCTCCGATATTTTGGCTTTCGCACCATTCATGATCCTCTGGCTGCTATTCTCACAAGGAACAGTTAAGACACACACCTTAATACTAGTCTCCCCTCCTCTGGCACATGGCTAAGACCCAAGCCTCTGGACCTTCTCTGAAAATTATCTCTCACAACACTCAGGGACTCAACTCCCCTCTCAAACGAAGGAAATTGTTTCAACATTATCATTCTATGCATGCAGATATTCTTTTACTACAGGAAATTCACTTTCCTTCATCTTACAAACCTACCTTTCTCCACCAACGCTTTCCTCAATTTTTTATCTTTATAGTATCCTCAGCAGCCAACAAAACAAAAGGGGTAGCCATATGCCTGGCTAGACATGTTAACCTCTCCCAACCGGAGAGGGTGTTAGACTCCCTGGGACGTTATGTTTTGGTTTCTGGGACAATTAATGGGGAATTGTATACTTTTGTCTCCTTTTATGCCCCTAATAAAGGCCAGAGATCTTTCTTTGACTCCTTACTTCACAAACTAAGACCATATCTCAAAGGCACAGTTTTTGTTGGTGGGGGCTCGAACATTACCTTCGACTCCTCTCTTGACAAATCAGGTGGGGGGAGATGAAATCCAGGCACCCTTCCAAGCAGAGTGTTAAGATAGCGCAGCTACTCTATGACGTGGGATTAATAGCTATCTGGAGAGAGACTAACCCTCATGCTAAAGATTATACCCATTTCTCAGCACCTCACAACTCCTTTGCCAGGATAGACCACATCTTTACGCGTTTCACTTCGATTCATTAAGTTCCAAGATTGTGGACACTCCCTTATTGGATCATTCGATGGTCACATTGATCACACAGACACCCAGGGGGCATGACTCACCTACTCATTGGCGACTACAGGAATTCCTTTTAAGCAATCCCGTACTATGTACATTGATAGAAGAGGCCATTAAGGATTACTTCAGTATTAACGCGACGAGTGACATCTCTCCTATGACTCTGTGGGCAGCCCATAAGTTAGTTCTGAGGGGGAAAATTATCCAACTGACAGCTAAACTCAAGGCAGAACAGAAGGCAGACACATTGAAACTAACTAAGGAATTCAGATCTCTAGCTAGAGCACACAAACGACACACTACATCAGACTCTATAGTTAAATTAGATAAATTGCGAACCCTCCTGAATCTTCACTTGACAACGGCAGCTGAGAGACACCTTAGGTCGACAGGGGCTAAATTCTATGCCCAAAAGGATAGAGTGGATTCCAAACTAGCAGTTAAGCTTTGCCCTAAACCCCGTTCTCTAGCTTTCCCTAAAATTAGACTCCCCTCAGGTGACTTAACGCAGAAACCTAACAAGATCATGGAGGCCTTTCTCCAGTTCTACACAGATCTATATAAACAGAACCCCCCACCCTCTACACTGACACAGAACTAATTTCTAGAAGGCCTTCCACTCCCCTCATTGACTACAGACCATAAAGATCAATTAAATGAATAAAGAAAGCCCCTTTACACAAGAGGAGGTAACACTATTAGTTACATAGTTACATAGTAGGTGAGGTTGAAAAAAGATACAAGTCCAACCTATGTGTGTGATTATGTGTCAGTATTACATTACATATCCCTGTATGTTGCGGTCATTCAGGTGATTATCTAATAGTTTCTTGAAGCTATCAATGCTCCCCGCTGAGACCACCGCCTGTGGAGGGGAATTCCACATCCTTGCCACTCTTACAGTAAAGAACCCTCTACGTACTTTAAGGTTAAACCTCTTTTCTTCTAATTGTAATGAGTGGCCACGAGTCTTATTAAACTCTCTTCTGTGAAAAAGTTTTATCCCTATTGTGGTGTCACCAGTATAGTATTTGTAAATTGAAATCATATCCCCTCTCAAGCGTCTCTTCTCCAGAGAGAATAAGTTCAGTGATCGCAACCTTTCCTCATAACTAAGATCCTCCAGACCCTTTATTAGCTTTGTTGCCCTTCTTTGTACTCGCTCCATTTCCAGTACATCCTTCCTGAGGACTGGTGCCCAGAACTGGACAGCATACTCCAGGTGCGGCCGGACCAGAGCATTGTAGAGTGGGAGAATTATCGTTTTATCAATTGCGTTGATCCCCCTTTTAATGCATGCCAATATTCTGTTTGCTTTATTAGCAGCAGCTTGGCATTGCATGCCATTGCTGAGCCTATCATCTACTAGGCCCCCCAGGTCCTTTTCCATCCTAGATTCCCCCAAAGGTTCTCCCCCCAGTCTATAGATTGCATTTATATTTTTGACACCCAAATGCATAATTTTACATTTTTCTACATTAAACCTCATTTGCCATGTAGTCGCCCACCCCATTAATTTGTTCAGGTCTTTTTGCAAGGTTTCCACATCCTGCGGAGAAGTTATTGCCCTGCTTAGCTTAGTATCGTCTGCAAATACAGAGATTGAACTGTTTATCCCATCCTCCAAGTCGTTTATAAACAAATAGGATTGGTCCCAGCACAGAACCCTGGGGAACCCCACTATCCACCCCTGACCATTCTGAGTACTCCCCATTTATCACCACCCTCTGAACTCGCACCTGTAGCCAGATTTCAATCCATGTACTCACCCTATGGTCCATGCCAACAGACCTTATTTTGTACAGTAAACGTTTATGGGGAACTGTGTCAAATGCTTTTGCAAAATCCAGATACACCACGTCTACAGGCCTTCCTTTATCTAGATGGCAACTCACCTCCTCATAGAAGGTTAATAGATTGGTTTGGCAAGAACGATTCTTCATGAATCCATGCTGATTATTGCTAATGATATCGTTCTTATTACTAAAATCTTGTATATAGTCCCTTATCATCCCCTCCAAGAGTTTACATACTATTGATGTTAGGCTAACTGGTCTGTAATTCCCAGGGATGTATTTTGGGCCCTTTTTAAATATTGGTGCTACATTGGCTTTTCTCTAATCAGCTGGTACCATTCCAGTCAATAGACTGTCTGTAAAAATTAGGAACAACAGTCTGGCAATCACTTGACTGAGTTCCCTAAGTACCCTCGGATGCAAGCCATCTGGTCCCGGTGATTTATTAATGTTAAGTTTCTCAAGTCTAATTTTAATTCTATCCTCTGTTAACCATGGAGGTGCTTCCTGTGTTGTGTCATGAGGATAAACACTGCAGTTTTGGTTACTGAAGCCCCCCCGATTCACTCGTGAAGACTGAGGAGAAGAATAAATTCAATACCTTCGCCATCTCCCCATCCTTTGTAACCAGATGTCCTTCCTCATTCATTATGGGGCCAATATGGTCTTTCCTCCCTTTTTTACTGTTTACATACTTAAAGAATTTCTTGGGATTTTTTTTGCTCTCTTCCGCTATGTGTCGTTCATGTTCTATCTTAGCCATCCTAATTGCACCCTTACATTTCTTATTGCATTCTTTATAAAGTCTGAATGCTGAGGATGATCCCTCAACCTTGTATTTTTTTGAAGGCCTTCTCCTTTGCTTTTATATGCATTTTTATATTGGAGTTAAGCCATCCAGGATTTGTGTTCGCTCTTTTAAATTTATTTATTAACTCTCTGAAATCGGGCTCTTCACCGAGACCAGATGGTTTTTCCACTGGTTATTATAAAAAATTTGGACCCTCTCTGGCCCCTCATTTAACAATTTTTTAACTCCCTTAGGGAGGGTACCCCTCTGAATGCTGACCTGAATTTGGCATATATAACAGTTATACCCAAGCCGGGTAAAGATTCCAGCAAGGTGGGCAATTACCACCCAATATAAACATGGATATAAAAATTATGACAAAGATCCTGGCTAATAGAGTGGCAAGCTTTATCCCTTCATACATCCATAGAGACCAGGTGGCCTTTGTCCCTGGAAGATCCAGACCAGATTAGAAGAACTATAGATGTAATTTCTCTCCTCAAATCCCAATGGGATGGGAGCCCTGCACAGGATGGATTCCTCCTCTCGATAGATTTACACAAAGCCTTCGATTCTGTAAACTGGAGTTATCTGTCTGATACCCTCCGGAGATGGGGCTTTGGCCCATACTTTCTCAATAGGGATGAGCTTCGTGTTCGAGTTGAACCCATGTTCGACTCGAACATTGGCTGTTCAGTCGTTCGCCGAATTCCGAACGTTATGGGCCGTTCGCGCCAAATTTGTGTGGCGCGTCACGGCCCATAATTCACTGCGGCATCACAGTGCATTGCTGGCTGATGATTGGCCAAGCATGCACTATAGGTAGAGAGAGCTGTAATTGGCCAATGCCAGGGTGGCTTTGGCCAATTATGGCTCAGGGGGTTTAGAACACGCCCCACACTAAATAAGGCCGCCTGCACAGCGGCCCTGTGTAGTGTGTGTTCCGGCATTGAAAGAGAGATAGACAGAGAGACAGTGTCATTTTATTTGAGTTAGATAGATTAGGCAGGACAATCAGTGAGTTAGCTGCACTTACAGTGTATTGTGTGTGTGTATATATATATGCATCCCAGGTGTTGCGCATATATATACTTTATTCATTTTAGCTAGATCCATTCCTGTTATCATCTTACTGACAGGCAGGCTTGTCTTGTTACAGTATTTACAGCTACCTGAATAAAATTGCTGGTGTTCTTTTGATCCTATTAGTACCACAGTCAGGCAGCTAGACTATTTACAGTTAGTGCAGTGCGTCCTGCTCACAGTGTTCAGCTAAACCTACAAGTTATTTTTTTGCAAGCTCTGCACAGTGTTTATCTAAAGCTACAAGTTAGTGCAGTGCGTCCTGCTCAGTTTTCAGCTAAAACTACAAGTTAGTGTAGTGAGACATCTGCAGAGTGTTCATCTAAAGCTACAAGTTAGTGCAGTGCGACCTGCTCACAGTGTTCAGCTAAAACTACAAGTTAGTGTGGTGCGTCCTCACAGTGTTCAGCTAAAACCACAAGTTAGTATAGTGAGACCTCTGCACAGTGTTCATCTAAAGCTACAAGTCATTTTTTTGGGAGCTCTGCACAGTGTTCAGCTAAAGCTACCTGTAGAAGGTTGGTAATGTTCTCATACTACAGGCAGGCAGTTGATTTTGCTAGCTGCAGTATCAATATATATAGGAAGGCCAAGAAGGAGAGGCAGACAGTCACAAGCCAATAAGAGAGGGCAAGCAGGCTCTGTGTCTAGTGCTGGTCATGGAGACGGTGCATCCTCATCAGCACGTGGCCGTGGGACACGCTTGGCCTTTTTTTTCGGCAGCTGGCCATGTTGAGCCGCAACATGCGGAAGACTTGGTCGAGGGGATGACAAAGCCGTCCTCATCCTCCTCATCCTCTCTCACCCATGCTCAGATTACTTTGTCTGGCAAAGCAGCGGCCTCTTCCCTCGGCTCAATGTCATCAGTGACTCCTTCCCTAGCCCCACCATGACCTCCTGAGGAGTCCCTCGAACTGTTTGACCACAGTGTTGGGTACATGCTCCAGGAGGATGCCCAGCGTTTGGAAGGCTCTGATGATGATACTGAGCTCGATGAAGGCAGTAACATGAGCACCTACAGAGGGGGTGCCCAAGAAGGACAGCAATCTGGCAGTCATGCTCCCCCTGCTGCAGCATACTGCCAGGTTTGCTCCAGTGATGAGAGGAGGGAGGGGATGATGAGGTCACTGACTCAACGTGGGTGCCTGATAGGAGAGAGGAGGAGGAGGCGGCACATCACCAACGAGGCAGGATGCCCTCCAGGGGCCAGCCTAAGGGCAGCACATTGACTGCATCACACCCCAAAGCTCCACATGTGCAGGGCGCTGCAGTCTCTGCGCGTTATTCAAAAAGTTCTTTGGTGTGGGCCTTTTTTGAGACGAGTGCATCAGATCGCACCACTGCTATTTGCAACGTATGTCTCAAGCGTATCTCGCGTGGCCAAAACATCTCCCACTTGGGTACCACATGCTTGACCAGACATATGTTGACCTGCCATGCAGTACGTTGGCAAGCGTATCTAAAAGACCCACACCAAAGAACACAGAGGACCTCTCCTTGCTCCTCATCAGCTGAGATCTCTAACCCCACTATACCTTCAGTCCTCTCTGAGACCTGCACTGAGAGGAATGAAGGTGTAGAATTAGGTGTGTCACAGCCAAGTACTTGTGGGCAATCTGCTTTTGGTACACCGACGTCAGATTGTACCAGGCAAATTTCCCTGCCCCAGCTGCTGCACCGCCGAAAGAAGTTTGCTCCCAGCCATCCACATACCCAGCGGTTGAATGCTAGCTTGGCAAAATTGCTAGCACTTCAACTGCTGCCTTTTCAGTTGGTAGACTCTGCCTTCTTCCGTGAGTTTGTGGAATGTGCGGTTCCTCAGTGGCAGGTACCCAAACGACACTTTTTCTCACGGAAGGCGATTCTGGCTCTCTACCGGCATGTGGAAGGCAATGTCCATGCCTCGCTGGACAGGGCGGTCAGCGGTAAGGTGCATATTACCGCTGACTCATGGTCCAGCAGGCATGGACAGGGACGTTACCTAAGTTTCACGGCGCATTGGGTGACTCTGCTGGCAGCTGGGAAGTATGCAGGACAAGGTGCAGTAGTGTTGGAGGTTGTTCCGCCACCACGCCTCCAAAATGCCACTACTAATGATTGTGACACACCTCTCCTCCACCCCCTCCTCTTCTTCCTCCATGGCCTCTTCCTGTGCTTTGTCCTCGGAACCAGCGGTGCTCCGTAGCTGTTCAAGGGGCTACGCAAGTACGCAGGCCAAAAGATGCCATGCGGTGCTTGAGCTGATGTGCTTGGGGGACAGGAGCCACACTGGGGCAGAGGTTCTGTCAGCTCTGCAGGGGCAGGTTCAGAGGTGGTTGACGCCATGCCAACTTAAGGCAGGAATGGTGGTTTGCGACAATGGCACCAACCTCCTCTCTGCCCTCCGACAGGGACAAATGACCCATGTGCCCTGTTTGGCTCACATCCTTAACTTGGTGGTGCAGCGGTTCTTGGGCAGGCACCCGGGCTTACAGGATGTCCTGAGGCAGGCCAGGAAAGTCTGTGTGCACTTCCGCCGGTCATATAATGCCAGTGCTCGGCTGGCGGACCTCCAAAAGGAGTTTAACCTGCCCAAGAACCGCCTAATCTGTGACATGCCCACCAGGTGGAACTCAACGTTGGCCATGCTGCAGCGGCTGCACACGCAGCGGACGGAGGAGGAGGACGGAGGAGGAGGACGGAGGAGGAGGACGGAGGAGGAGGACGGAGGAGGAGGACGGAGGAGTCCCAAAAAACACATGGACTTGTACATGGCTGGGAGGAGGTGGCTGCGGACCATGTCGTTCTTAGTGACCCAGAGGACTCCGGACCGAATGCCTCAGCAAACCTACGCTGCATGGCCTCCCTGATCCTGCAAAGCCTGCATAAGGATCCTCGTATTCGTGGTATCAAGGAGAAGGACCAATCCTTGCTGGCAACCCTCCTTGATCCACATTACAAGGGTAAGGTTACGGACCTTATCTTGCCATTGCAGAGGGAGCAGAGGATGAAACTTCTTCAGGAGGCCTTGCAGAAAGATCTGTGCAACGCGTTCCCAGAGACTGGGAGGTGACAAACTCCTGTTTCTGGACAATGTGTTGCTGAGGCTTCGGTCAGTCAAAGAAAGAGCGGTTGAGAAGTTGGCCGTCTGACCGATGCGTTCAGACAATTTTTTGGTCCGCAGCCCCAAGGTATGATCGGTTCCAGCAACCATCACCAGCGTCTGTTTTACATGGTGCAGGAATACCTAGGGGCAAGATCTGACTTGGACACCTTTCCTACCGAAAATCCTCTGGGTTACTGGGTCTTGAGGATGGATCACTGGCCAGAGCTTGCACAGTATGCAATTGAGCTACTGGCCTGTCCTGCATCCAGCGTTCTTTCGGAACACACATTCAGTGCTGCTGGAGGCTTTGTAACCGATCACAGGGTGCGTCTGTCCACCAACTCGGTCGATCGACTGACATTCATAAAAATGAATCAGTCTTGGATCACCACCAGCTACCAAGCACCTAATGCTGATGTAACTGAATATTTTTTTTTTTTTTTAAATCTCAGATCCCTTCAAAGACTGCCTATGCTGATGCTGAGTGACTATCCCTGAGTATTTATCCTCTTCCTCCTCAATGATCACGCTGATAGCTTGTAAGAACATTTTTGGTTCTGGGCGCCACCACCAGTGCCTAAGGCCCAATTTTTCAGCCCCTGTTTAACAGGGGCGTGTAATTACATTTTTTGATGCAATACTTTGCAGCAGGGCTCGTTCCTGCGTTCCAACTAGGGTGTCTGTGAGGACTTACAGTGTTTGTGGCACCAGCACCAAAGGCCCAATTTTTCTGCCCTTGTTCAACAGGGGCATGTAATTTCAATTCTTGATCTAATATTTCACAGCAGGGCCCTGTGAGGGCTTAGTGTTGTGGCCACAACAACACCTAAGGCCCAAATTTCTGCTGAGTATATACTTTCAAACATCTAATTTACAAACGACTCCTACTTGCAAACGGAAGGAGACAACAGGAAGTGAGATGAAATCTACCCCTAGGAAGGGAAATTCTCTCCTGTAAGAGTTAATATGGGAAAAACATTTCTCCTTTCCACTGATGCTTTCCAATCCGTGTTCCACAAAAAAACATTTGTCATTGGGACAAAAATTGAGGTGAAATCCTCTGAAGAGGAACACAGACAGCAAAACAAATGTCACAGGGCTGATAACCCTTCCCTATGTTTTCCAAAAAGCTTAAAGATTTTTTGGCTGGAGCTAAACACGTTAAAAATTTACCTGTTCAAAATTACAAACAGATTCTACTTAACAACAAACCTACAGTCCCTGTCTTGTTTGCACCACCTGTATACTGCTGTTCAGAGTATATAGGGCCTGGTGGCCCCACACCTTTCCTTATTTTAATTTGGGTGTGGGGTTCCCCTTAATATCCATACAAGACCCAAAGGGCCTGGTAATGGACTGGGGGGTACCCATGCCGTTTGTCTCACTGATTTTCATCCATATTGCCAGGACCCGACATTACATTAAACCCGCAAGCAGTTTTAAATGAGATTTTTTCCTTTTAAAAATAACATTTTGTGCAGGGACTGTTCTAAACACGAGAAACATGCGCCACTTTACAGGCATACTATAGATACCCCCCAGGTATGATATTTAAAGGAATATTTCACTTTTTTTTTTTACTTTAAGCATCATTAATCTCACTGCTCCCGAAAAAACGTCTGTTTTTAAAAGTTTTTTTTGCATTGATACATGTCCCGTGGGGCAGGACCTGGGTCCCCAAACTGTTTTTAGGACAATACCATGCAAATTAGCCTTTGTGAATGAATGAATGAATGAATGATTTGTAAAGCGCGGCAAATGCGAACTGCGAACTGAATCGCCTCAAGGCTTTAAAATGAGCACTTTTGATTTCGAACGTTCGAGTCCCATAGATGTCAATGGGGTTCTAACGTTCGTGCAAATTTTCAGTCCGTTCGCAGGTTCTGGTGCGAACCGAACCGGGGGGTGTTCGGCTCATCCCTATTTCTCTTGTTAAATAGGTTTATTGAGTTTTTCATAGATAACATAGTAAATAAATAAGTAAATAAAAAAAAAAGTAGTACATAAAATAAATAAATAAATAAGGAGATGAAGTAGACATATAAATATGAAGCATGAGCATTTCATATACAATTAGTATAAGATAAATAGTATCATAATGAAAATAAAAACTCGTATTACTTTAAGAATGATACAATCAATAGGGATATATCAAAGTGATCATGTCATAGAAATTTAATAAATAAATAAACAAATAGTCGATGTTTCTTTTTCTGCTCATGAATATATGTCTTATAAGGAATAAGAGTATATATAATAAAAAAATAATATAGAAAACAAGAGGAAGAAAAGAGAGGGGAGTATAGGTGGTGGTGGCCTGGCTCCTGAATTACACAATTTATTAATATATTGTATGTTCTATATACAATCTAATGAGGTAATAACAAAGATTGGTCAAAGTCATTAGGGTAATAGTGTTTAACCCATGCTTGCCATATCTTTCGAAATTTATTGATCTTGTTATCAGCTATAGCTGTCATTTTATCAAAAACAAGTGCTCTATTGATTCTATGTTTTGTTTCAGCCAGAATTAGAGATTTAGACTTCCAAGCTTTGGCAATTGTTTGTTTGGCTGAAGTAGTAATTTGAATGAGGAATTGAGTATGAGAGAGTGAATTGGGTTTGAGGTTTAAAAGTGCTGTAGCAGGATCAGGAAGAATAGAGATTTCAAGAGCTTTAGAAGCCACGGAAAATATGTTTTTCCAGAATTCCTGGACTATCGGGCATTGCCACCAGATGTGAAAGTGAGTTCCAAGTGAATCGCAACCTCTGAAGCAATTAGGTGGGTATGTAGGAATGAATTTTGCTATTCTAGCTGGTACTAGGTACCACCGTGCAAGGACTTTATAGTTTTGTTTCTATGGCATTACTATTAGGAGAAGAAGATTTAGTGGCTAACCATATGTTCGACTAATCTTTGTTATTCAAGGTCCGATTCATGTCAAGTGCCCAGTTGGCAGTATATGAGGGTAAGTTTTCATCAGATTTACTTATAAGTTGTTGGTATAACAAAGAAATCAGTCCTCTGATGTGTGGGTCACTTATACATATCCGTTCAAATTGAGTCATTTGATTAAGAGAAGAACCTGTAATAAGGAGTGGGTCATAAAAATTTTTAATTTGTAGATAACGAAAGATTTTACTTCTCGGATTATTAAAGGTTTCACATAAATCAGGAAAGGAATATATAGTATTTGCAGATGACAATCTGTATAAACGATTCAGGTTCATAGAGGACCATATGGAAAAAGATCTAGGAAATTTCCATGCAGGGTAGAAAACTGGATTCCCAAGGAATGAAAGTAAAGGATTATGCAAAGATTGGAGATTATGTAAGTTTTTTTTGAACTTATCCCAAATGGCTAAGGTGTGTTTAGTTATGGGATTGGAAATGTTTTTTCTGTCGATCTGGCGAAGCCATAACATATTGGCTTACAAAAGTTATCCCCGCACTAGTTTAGGTCTCACCAGGTGTAACGCTGATCTTGCTCTCCAGAGATGAGAGGTTCCAGGTGCTGGCTCATGCTATTAGAGACTATATGCAAACGAGAAGATCTGGACAGCCACACTCCAGGAAGTAATAATCCAAGTTTCTTTATTTTAAAATCAGGAACACATCAGATACAGGACATCATAGACAGAATGTACAGATCATAGGCTAACGCGTTTCCCACTTGTCCAAGTGCTTACTCATAGCTCGAGCTATGAGTAAGCACTTGGACAAGTGTGAAACGCGTTAGCCTATGATCTGTACATTCTGTCTATGATGTCCTGTATCTGATGTGTTCCTGATTTTAAAATAAAGAAACTTGGATTATTACTTCCTGGAGTGTGGCTGTCCAGATCTTCTCGTTTGCATAACATATTGGCTACTGATATTGGGTCAGTATCTACTGCTTTGATCGCTACCCAAAGGGGTGTTTCGATAGTAGCATGGTATTTAGGTAGAAGAGCCATTTGGGCAGCATAATAATAAGATAAGAAATTGGGTAGTCCTAAACCACCTTTTAATTTATTAAGGTAAAGTGTAGATTTGGGTATACGAGGCTTAGTGGAACCCCAGATAAATGATAGGACTCTTCGTTGAGTAAGTCTAGTAAAATAAGATGGTAAAGTTATAGGTAACACTCTAAATAAATATAAAAATTTTGGCAATATTTACATCTTAATAGCATTGATTTTACCTAACCAGGAAAGTGAAAGAGAGGCCCATTGCTTCATACATCCATACATCATACATTCGCTTTAGAAGGGTTAATATGTAGTCCAGAAATGTGAGCAAATTTATGCAGTAACTTAAGAAGATTTGGGGTAGATATATGAGGATGGGACAGGAAAACATGGATATCATCAGCAAAAAGGCTTATCTTATGATGGTAACCACCTAATTCAATCCCTTTGATATCTATTTGTTCTAATTAGTTGTGCTAAGGGTTCTATTAATAGGGCAAAAAGTAATGGTGAAAGGGGACAACCTTGTCTTGTACCTCCTATTTATGTCAAACATAGTGTATTTATTTATAACCAGAGTATTTAATATATGCTCTTGGTTTATTATATAGTGATGAGACCCAGGTAAGGAAGTGGTTACCAAAACCCCATTTCTGTAGTATATTATCCATATATGGCCAAGTGACCGAGTCAAATGCCTTTTTTATATACAATGAAACCAGACATGCTGGTATATGTCTTGTTTTAGCTGCATGTATGAGTAAAAGTGCTCGTCTTATATTGTCGCCTGACGTTTCGGAATAAAACCTGTTTGGTCTTTATGGATTAAGTTTCCAATAATACTATTCATTCTGGTAGCAAGGATTTTAGCTAATAGTTTAATATCTAAATTAAGAAGTGATATGGGGCGATAATTAGACCAAGAAGATGAGTCAGATTGTGGTTTGGGAATCATAGTGATAATAGATGTGAGTGTCTCTGTTCTAAATGAATGTCCTTCAAGAATTGAGTTAAAGGCCCTAGTTAAGATTGGTGTAAAGATATGCAAAAACTGCCTGTAGTATACTGCCGGGAACCCATCAGGGCCCGGTCTCTTGTTAAGTTTTAGAAGTTTGATAGTATTCAAAACCTCTGTAGTCGTAATAGGACTTTCAAGAAGATCTCATTGTTTTTGGTCGAGATACGGGAGTTTAATACTAGAGAATAAAATATCAGCTTTTGACTTATCAAATGTTGGGGCTGGGGAATATAGTTTAGTAAGATTGGTACGAAAAATCTCAAGAATTTTAATCGGATTGCTAGTGTACGCTTCTTTAGAGATTTTCAAACGGAAAGGTTTCTTTTCATGTTGTATAGTTTTCAAACTTCTGGCCAAGGGTGTATCCGGTTTATTAGCCTTCAGGTAAAAAGTATGTTTGTTTCTCATTTTGTTTATTTGGAGGAATCTTTTTGTCTTGTTTTATACACTTTGTCGTTTTCTATTGTGTAGATAATATGTATAACATATATCCATTGCTAGAAAGTATTTTCCATGTTTGTGTTGCCAAGTGCTACACCTCACCTTCTGTTTTGTATATCTCTTTTTTTTTCAGAAAAGGTTTTATTGAGTTTTATGGTTGAACAGCAAGAGTACAACATGCATTCCACTAACATGGTTACAGATGGGCAATATGCAATTACAGTGTAACAGTATAGGTTTTCCGCCCACTGGGGAGGTAATGATCACCTTGAGTCCGGCGGAGCAACCTAAAAAAGCTTTTGAATATTGAAACATGCAATAAACCTGTGGCATTTGCAATGTAGGTGCGATAACCAGTGGCTATTGGATAGCCTATGGAAAGTGTAAAGAGGCCTAATTGTAATGTCAACTGATATACAAAATATTCATCATTTTCTGCTGAAATATGCAATAAGTAATGCGTAGACCGGGATATTCCTATGGGAAGTGTAGTGTACACACCACCAGATGATACTCCCGGCATCAGTCACCCCCAAAGGGAACTACGCTGTGAATGGACCGGGAGGTTCGAGAAGCAAGTAGGTATAGCTAAAATCGGTGGTGTGGTTGAGGGTTGTGTAAGGTCCCTATAGGAATTCCGGAGGATGGAATTGCAATGTGATCTGGAGTGTACATAGCAGTACAGGCATGTACCTTTACCTCTAAGGTAAAGAAGAAAAGGGACATTTCATTATTAGCAGTATAAAGCTTATCTAGATGGAAAACAGTGTGGGGATAGCACTGCCTATAAGAGCTCGGGTGGGAAAGGTGGGTGAGGAGTGGCGGCGGTATAATGTATGTGACGTAAATGGAGGTGGACTGATGAACTTCAAGAAGATCCCGGAAGAATTTGAGGCGGTGATGTCCGTGTTTGGGTTTGTCTATAGTGTAGCCAACTTGCCCAGGTGACATAAAATTTGGTAGGGTGGTCTGTGGATTGTGATATGAGATTTTCCATGTCAGCTATTCGGTCTACCCTACGGATCCAATCTTGGACTGTAGGGGGGGTAGTGATCCTCCAAAGGGCAGGGATGCATAGGTTGGCTGCGTTGATGAGGTGTAAAGTGAGGGATTTTTTGTAGGAACGCAAGGAGGCAGGAGTATGATGGAGCAAGTAGAGTGCTGGGGAGGGTGTCATTTGGAACGTAGTGATTTGTGTAATCAGCTGGTTTATTTCTTGCCAAAATGGTTGGATCAGGCTGCATTCCCACCATATGTGCAGTAGAGTGCCCCTGGCCGCACCACATCTCCAGCAGGTTGGGGGAATAGTGGGGTGGAAGTGGTGAACCTTCTCAGGCGTCCTGTACCATCTGGAGAATAGTTTGTATCTATTTTCCTGTGTGGATACATTAATGGAACCTTTGTGCATGAGGGTGAAAATTTGATCCCATTCATTGGGTGAGAGATCTATGGATAGTTCATTTTCCCACTGGAGTACCAGCTTGTCCTGTTTAATCTGGTGGCCTGAGAAAAGTAGGGAGTAAAGCGTGGAGATTAAGTGGCTCTGGGGTTCAGTGCTTAGACAGGGGAGTTCAAAATGGTGTGTGGTCTCTATGCCAATGGGACATGTGTCGTGTGGCCTGTAGAAAATGTCTGAGTTGTAGGTATTTGTAGAATGGTATCTCATGGTTGGGTAGGTTTGCAGCGAGTAGTGGTTGGGAAAGGAGAGATCCATTCCTAAAAAATTGGTTTGCCCTAGCCTGCGTGGTATGTGCAGCAAGCGTCTTGTCTTTCAATGTCAGGCCAGGGGGGAAGCTGGGGTTGTTGTCGAGTGGCGTCATAGGGCCAGGGGAGGGCGAGGTTTTCAGCAGTTTGCAGGCCATATTGAAAATGGATAGTGTGGCATCAATGAGGGGGTGTGATGAGAAGTCGCGAGGGATGAGTCTGTGAGTAATCCAGAGAGAGTTGGCAATTGGGATGCTGGTCAGGGAGTCTTCCAGCGCTATCCAGTCTTTAGAGGGGCGGTGGATGTGCCAATCAACCACTCTGGTTAAATGGCAGGCCCAATGATACTTTTGAATGTCCGGGAGGCCCAAGCCTCCAAGTTGTTTGGGGAGAGTTAGTCTGACCCAGCTAAGTCGTGGGGCTTTGGTTGCCCATATGAAGTTCCTACAAATACGTTTGTAGGAAAGGAAAAAGGACGTTGGGAGTTTAATCGGTATGGCTTGGAGGAGGTAGAGTATTCTGGGCAGGATGTTCATTTTTAGTATAGCGATCCTGCCTAACCAAGAAAAGGAGCCCAGGTGCCACTTCCGAAGATCCGATTGGATGGACAGGATCAAAGGTAAAAAGTTTTTTGCATAGAGGTCAGATAGGTTTGTGGTAAGTTTAATACCAAGGTAAGAGATGTCTGAATTTTCCCAACTAAATGGGAAGTTATGTTTGCACATGGCCACTGTAGCGATTGGTAGGGTGATATTAAGGGCCTTCGATTTTTCAAAGTTGATTTGAAGGTTGGATAGGTTTTTGAAGAGTGTAAAGTCAGCTAATAAGTTTGGTATGGTCGTTATGGGGTCTGTCAGGAAAAGTAAAATGTCATCAGCATAGGCTGCTAGTTTATACTGATTATGTAGAACGTCCACCCCTTTAATGGCAGGATTGTCCCTCAGTCTGCGGAGCATGGGTTCCATGGTTAGTATGAATATAAGTGGCGATAAGGGGCAGCCCTGTCTAGTACCATTTGACACAGAGAAGGCGTCCGACAACTCCCCGTTAACCCTGATCCTGGCCCTCGGGGAAGAGTATAGAGCCAGGACCATCTGCAGCAGGCGGGGTGGGAGGCCTATAATTCTCAGAGTGGCCTCCATATAGTCCCATGCGACTCTGTCGAACGCCTTCTCTGCATCCAATGAAAGAAAAAAGCCAGGCGTAGACGTTTTGCGGAGCCAGTGATGTATGTTCAGTGCTTTGGTGGTGTTGTCCCGGGCCTCACGGCTGGGGACAAAGCCCACTTGGTCTAGTGAGATCAGGTTAGGGATGAAGGGCAGAATGCGGTTGGCCAGTGCTTTGGCAAATAGTTTCAGGTCTACATTCAGAAGGGAAATGGGACGATAATTTGGTTACCAGGGTGGGGTCTTTACCCGTTTTGGGAAGGAGTGTAATGTGGGCTTCGAGTAGGTCCTTGTTGGCTATAGAGTCAGGGGTAAGATTGTTAAGGGCTTTGGTTAGATGTGGGAGGAGTATGTTCTCAAAGGATGTGTAGTAACAGACCGAAAGACCATCCGGCCCAGGGCTTTTGCCCGTCTTCATCTGTTTTAGTGCCGCTTGCAATTTGGATACAGAGAGAGGAAGGTCTAGAGATTGTAGGTCTTCAGGAGATAAGGGGGTTGGGCCATATTGTGCTAAAAATTCTTTGATGGCTGATGGGAGCGTCAGTGGTGGAGGTGGATGGAGGAAGGTTGTACAGTTTAGAGAAGTATTGGATGAATTGTGCTGCTATGTCTTCATTAGTCACTAAAGCCTCCCCAGCAGGACTGTTAATTTTGTGGATAGTGTTTGAGGCCTTTCTCGCTTGAAGAGCTCTAGCCAGGAATTTCCCAGCCTTGTTGCCAAATTCATAATAGAGCTTTTGCGTTAGTGCAAATTTGCGTTTCAGTGTCACGTTCAGTGTTTCTAACAGCTCTTCTCTTGCCTGGGTAAGTTCATTTAGCGCAGTAGCTGCTAGGGAAGCCTTGTGTGTTTGTTCAAGTCTGCGTCTGCGTATGCGTATGGTAAGATTGTTAATGCGTGCAAATCTGAGTTTATTACGTTGAGCCGCTATGGACATCAGTTCCCCGCGAATAACGCATTTGTGGGCCGCCCATGTAGTCGCTGGAGTGACATCAATTGAGGTATTGGTAGAGAAAAAGTTAGAAAGGCAAGTAGATAGTCTGAGGACGTCGACCTCGTCAGTCAGTAAGGAGCTATCCAGTCGCCAAATACGTGTCCGTTGACGTAGTGCAGAGAATTGTAAAGTCATGGTAATGGGACTGTGGTATGATAGTAAAGAAGGTTCAATGGTCGCCTTGGTAAGAAATGTCAGTTCTTTTTGGGAGAGGAAGAAATGGTCCAGTCTAGAGTACTTGTTATGTGGGGGTGAAAAGAAAGTGAAATCTTTTTCTTTGGGGTGAAGAGTACGCCAGGTGTCATGGAGTAGGAGGTTGCTCAGTTGTTTGATGGAACGTAGGGCTCTATATGTGAGTGAGGAAGTCCCATTTGGAGGTGTCAATGGATGGGATGAGAGGGACATTAAAATCACCTCCAACTATGAGGGTTCCCGAGCAAAAGCCGGAAAGTAGTTGTAGTGTGTTATAAAAGAAGGTGACTTGGCCAGAATTGGGTGCATATATATTGGCAATTGTGAAGGGTTTCCGGTGTATGTTCCCTTTTATGAAGAGGAATCTGCCGAGCGGGTCCCTTTGGACGTCTGTCACCTGGAGGGGACAATGTTTTGAGATGAGGATGGATACCCCTTTCGATTTTGCCTCAGAGTTGGAGGCATGAAATGTCGTGGGGAAGTGACCGTTGTGTAGTTTGGGGATGGAGTCCGTTCGAAAGTGCGTTTCTTGTATCAGCGCAATATGAGTTTTAGCTTGTTTAAGGGAATGAAGGAGTTGGGATCGTTTTTCAGGTGTGTTTAGACCTCTAATGTTAATAGAGAGTAATTTGAGGGCATGTGGCTGAGAATGTTGCAGTCCGCCTTGTGTGGGGGTGGCTGATGTAGCCGCCATTAGGAGGGAGTAGGGGAGAGGAGAGAGGATAAGAGGGAAGTGTTGTGTTCTGTTTTAACTGAGTGTGTGCACTAGCGAGGTGCTTATGTAATCGGGGGGGAACCAAAGAGGCGTGGGGTTAAACTCCAACGGGCCCCTAATGAGGGAGATCAGGTGTGGTACAGAGCGCGCTCGAGGCACAGTGTCCTGCAAGGGTCACTGAACACCGAAACGGGCCTGTGTGGGGGTTGCGGTACTTGCTCTCCTTCAATGGACTCTGGAAGACCTCTGATTCGCAAGTTGTGCCTTCTACCTCGGTTGTCGAGGTCTTCCAGATGTCGTTGCATGTCACGCATTTGTAGGGTATGTGAATCAATGCGGGTGGTGACCGTGTGAAGAGATTCCTCTTGTCGTTCTGTGGTGCATTCAACGGCATGTACCCTGTCATTGAGCTCCCTCATGTCCAGCCTAAGTTCTGAAATGGCTGCATACAGGGTCTCCTTAATGTCATCCGCAACTGAGCGGAGGTCCTGCAGATTAATTGGTGGTGGAGGTAGGAGCTCAATTCCCGTTCCCCGCCATGGGGATGTGGGGGTTGTTGAAGTGAGGCGTTGTGGCCCGATGGCGGTGCCAATTGCTGAGGAGAGTTAGGGGGCCCGAGGCGGGAAGATGCCATGTTGTTTCTGCCGCCCCTGAACATCTCCGGTATGTTCTGGCCTTGTGAACCCGCTAAATCTCTGGGGGAGCGAGAGCGGGAGGCAGATGTGTTTCGGGAAGCCGTTCCCATAGTTAAGGGGTGAAGTGGCAAGAGAATACCTCTGTAATCTTGAAGTTTACTCCTGTGGCGGACGGAGCTCCGGACTCAAACGTCTTTCTCCATGCCAGGTCAGGCCACGCCCAGGTAAAAAGTATGTTGTCGTTTGCATAAAGATTTATCAGCGGAATCAGTCAAAAAAAAAGATCTAAATCTAGGCGGGCTTTTTCAAGATTATTAATAGTCGTTGGGCAAGATTGAAAGGTCTGATGACAGTTATTAAAGTTAGATTCCAATTTTGAGAACATTATTTTGCGTTCTCTTTTGAATTTAGTTGCTAGTTGTATCATTCCACCTCTAATAACTGGTTTATGAGCCTCCCACAGTGTGAGGGCTGAGATATCATTTGTGTCGTTAGCTTTAAAATAGTCAGATATTGATTTCTCAATTTCTTTATTAAGAGATGGATGGGGGGGCGTGGTTTGCCTTGAGAGAAGATGGCTGCTTGATCCCTCAGCTCCTGCTCACCACAGCCTTTTCATCAGCAAATACTGGAGACATCCGACATTTCCTGACTACCCACTATGGGAACTTCCTCCCGCGGAAGCTCGCAGTCACGTTCCCGCTCCCCGAGAGAAATTACCGGCCGCACGAATCACACTATACCGGAGATATTCCGCACCCAGAGGCCTAATATGGCGGCTCCTCTTCCCGCCTCAAATCCTTCCCAGGAACTGACTGGAATTCTTCTCACCCCAACAATACCTCACAACTCACAAATGGAGAATGACAGCACTTCTCTCCGTCAACCGAGTCTACGAGATCTCCAAGCTGTGGCAGCTGACATTAAGGACACTCTCTTCTCTGCCATTTCAGACCTACGCCACGAATTACAAGCTATTTCAGGGAGAGTGCAGCGTGTCGAAGACGATGTGGCACTACAGGGCTCAGCAACAAACGTGATTTAATACAAAGTGAACTCCCACACCATGCAACTTAGGGATCTTCAACGACATGTTGAAGATCTCGACAATCGGGGCAGAAGACATAACCTTAGGGTGAGAGGCCTACCCGAATCTGTGGACCAAGACCGACTCCTCCAAGTTGTCACAGGCCTCTTCAACAAACTCCTCGATAGGCCTCATCACATTCCAGTGGCTATGGAACGAATACACAGGGCGCTCCGTCCCAGAGGCAGAGAAGCAGACCCCCCCCGGGATGTCATCTGCTTTGTAAACGATTACACAATCAAGGAAGAAATCCTCAAGAATACAAGGGAAAAACCGCAGCTGGAATATGAGGAACACCATATACAGATCTATCAAGATCTTTCAGCGATCACACTGCGACATCGCAAAGACCTCCGACCCTTACTAGATGTCCTGCGGAACAACGGAATCCGCTACCGATGGAAGTTCCCGTTCGGCCTCTCTGCCTCCCACCAAGGCCGCTCTGCCTTACTGAGAGTCCCAGAGGACCTCGATGGATTCTGCCGCACCTTAGACATTCCGCTGGTGTCGGTCCCACACTGGTATGAGGAATTCAATATCTTACCTCACACCCGCCACTCTCCAGCAGAAGAACCGATGGATGCCCACAACACCAGCTTCCGAAGACGCAGATCGCCCTCACCGATCAGACCAAACCCTTCAGGAGGACCCCGGCACCCGCCTCCCAGCCCCATGACAGCGCCTCTGCCTCGCAGAGCCCGCCGTAATAGTTAACATAGCCCCAGGCCCTTGAAATACACTACCCTTCCCAGACGCTACCGCGGACAGCCATCACTACACCTCTACCACCTTCTCCTTTTTGCAGCTTCCCGACCCTGTATCGACTACCTCTCCTGCATTTACCGACACTCCGCAACGGAATGACCGCTTCACCTGAACGCTATGCAGTATCATCCGAGACCCGACCTTCCTCCCCGCAAGGATCCTTCCCAAATACGCACTGCCTGCCTCTGTTGAGGCCTACAAAAGAAAACGGTCAAATGACTAACATTGAACAGAGACGCCTTACCTCGTCCCTCATTGTTGCTCATCATCCTTGTGGGATCGCCGGACCGGGGCGACCGCGGACTGTATGCGGCAGACTCCGCTCCTCACTGCAGCCCGTCCAAGCCCCGTGATACATACCTCCTGTACTCATTAAACGATACTCGTATGCACTGCTATTCCGCTTCGACGCCGGGACCTACGAAACGTGCTCTGCAGAACTTAACGGGTACAGATCTTCTGTACAATGTGCAAAATCCGAAGGGTAACATGTTAAATGTTATAGTTTAATGTTAAAGGTTTTAAGTTTTAAGTGGTCACTAACTCCTGTTTCAGGAAGACATTACTACACTGCACCACATACTGACACCATATCAAACACACATCTCATGTACAACCATTATCCTAACTTCTTCTCTGCACTGCATAGCTCCTTAACCCACAACACACTCTCTGCAGTTTCGCTCTCTGCTACCATCTACTGGCCTTAAGGCCAGAATGCCTGTACTCCGTTAAACCCTATACCCCACTACACCCGATATGTAACCACAGACTAGATCAATAATGACTATAGCATACACATCTAACCCTTACCAGCATATTGAGTGCAACAAGATACGATATTTTTCACTATAACTGTCATAACCTATTTCTCTCTTCTGTAATTGCACTCACATAACAGCAGGGAATTGATCCCCCCTCACTATGCTGCCTATACCTGAAGTTGCCACATACACATACACTCTTGACACTAGTACATGAGAACACACACTGATAACACAGGAGATGATGAGGATTTCTTACGCAATCCTGGTACCAAACTCACTCTTCTCAAACTGACGACACCTCAACAATTGGGCTCTTTACGGCCACCTACTGGCTTTGAATACACCTTTTCCATAATTGTGTGCCCTCATTTACTACTGTATACCGAAACAAACAAGATTAACAATACCATCACCATGCTCCATAACATTTGTCTTTACACTACAATACACCGGAGGAATACACTTACTATTGTACTCAGCAAACCCCGTCCACCCCTTACGGATCTACACACACAAACAATTTAAAGATTAAAATAGTTCTGAAATATTGTTTTTACCTGGGCTTGCTACTTCTGCCTATACACACGCATCACACAGGTTAAGATAGCCATGTTGTCATTTAATAACCACTCTATTCAAACATAGATATATTAATATACGGGAGTGTCACCACGTATGTTATGTTACCTTGCTTATTCAGCCTTAGGCTAGACTAATATATTGATCAGATATCTAGTAATAGGTGTTTATTTACTAATATAGCAATGTTTATTACGGTTATCCTTCTTTGTTCCTTTTCCCCCTCTCCGATACGACTGTACCCATAAACACCCTCCAAAAGTTTGTTCGCCCCCACTCAATCTAAGGTATACATAAACACTAATATTAGAAATTATCTGAATATCTCGCCAACAATAATTATCGATCACCCTATCATCCAAGTGACCTCATTCCGCCTAGTTTCCCAACATGTATACCACATACTTGTCTCCCCTCTTCCACCACATATATAAAATAAGGCTGATGGTGGGCTGGACCTCACTGACAGATTTTCCCACCTACAGTAGACATCTCTTGATAGATAAACCAACTCCCACACAGTGGTCAAGCGAATCTTAAACAGCACCTCATATATACAAACCTACACACACCACTGACCTTATCCGGTTAGTAAATTATTGTGTCCCTAGTCACTGACTTTGGTGATTGGGGTCACACTTATTACCGGTATTGTTCACCCTCCCGTGCCCCTATCCCCTGACCTGCCCTACCCACACGCACACATCTCTCAACCCATCCTATCACTTCCTCCATTGCAGCAAGTACTATCCTTCTAAATACATTCACACACCCCTACAATGATGAATCTGTCCAGAAACACCCATAGCACCAAACTCAAACTTATATCACTAAACGTAAAAGGCCTCAACATACCAGAGATACGCTCCAAACTACTCCTCACCATGCACCGCAATAAAGCTGATATTGTTTTCCTTCAAGAAACCCACTTTAGATCCGACTCTACTCCAAAATTACAAAACCACCGATATACCATGGTGTACCACGCTACCAACCCGTTACACAAAACAAAAGGAGTCTCAATACTCATTGCTAAATCCTGCCCCATTCAAATCACGGACTCTCTAACAGACGAGGACGGCAGATACCTCTTTCTTAAAGGTTCCCTCCTCAATAGGAAGTTCACTTTAGCGAACATATACGCTCCCAATTGCGGTCAGGTACCTTTCTTTCGGAAAATCACGGATACACTCACGACCTTCCAAGAAGGCACCCTCATCCTGGGGGGAGACTTCAATGTTCCGCTCAACCCGATCCAAGACACATCCACCGGCTCCTCCTCACTCCCATATTCGGCCCTTGAGACGATTAAATCGTTACTCAATCAACTATTACTGCATGACTCCTGGCGTACCCTGAACCCAAACGATAAAGACTTCACATTTTATTCCGCCCCCCACGACAGATATTCAAGAATTGACTACATCTTTCTAACACAAAAAGACTTATCTCTAATCCACCACGCCTCAATTGACCCAATGCTTCTCTCCGACCATCACCCCACTTCTCTTACACTTAAAATCCCAAACACGACACCCCGCTCACAAACATGGAAACTAGACCCATCACTACTGAATGACCCTTCCATCATGGCTGAGGTCGAATCCAACCTCAAGCATTTCTTTCAAGAGAATGTTTCGACGGACATGTCCCCACTTACTATATGGGAAACACACAAATGTGTAATCAGGGGAATCTTAATCGCAGCGGCGGCTAAACGCAATCGAATACGTAGAAAACAATACTCAGACCTCCTCAACAAAATCCATCGACTAGAAAATGCTCATAAACAAACCCAAGCCCTCTCCACTATGACAGAACTAATTCAAACCAGAAAGGATCTACTGGACATACTAGACACCCAAATCCGACGTAAATATATCCTCTCCAAAAAAACGTTTTATGAATATGGCAACAAAGCCAGTAAAATGTTAGCTCGGGCCTTACAAGTGACAAAAGCTCACACGACGATTCACTCCATCACTGACCCCGCAGGAGGCAAACTTACCAAAATCCCAGACATTGCACAACAGTTTGTCCACTACTATAGTAAACTCTATAATCTTCACCCATGTAACTCTTCCGCAGATAAAAACAAACGAACGGAATTGATAGTCGATTTTTTGCGACAGTATGGCCCCACCCCTATCTCGGATTCCGCGGCCCAAGATCTGGCATCCCCCCTCACCAGAGAAGAAATAGACCTAGCTTTGAAACAACTAAACTCAGGTAAAAGCCCTGGCCCCGATGGCTTGACAGTCGGCTACTACAAAACGTATGCAGAAACACTCACCCCCTTCTTCCTAAAAGCCTTTAACTCCTTCGCAACCCCTACGACACCACCTCGAGACCTTCTCACTGCCCATATAGCTGTAATCCCAAAACCAAACAAAGACCCTTCCCTAGTTACCAACTACAGGCCTATCTCGCTTCTCAATGTGGACTTAAAATGGTATGCAAAGACCTTAGCTAACCGTATCTTACCACTATTGCCCCAACGTATTGGTCTAGACCAGGTCGGCTTCGTTCCCGGAAGAGAAGCAAGAGATAATACTCTAAAAGCTCTTAATATCCACCACTGGCTCACGTCCAGCCGCTCTAGAGGATTTATGCTTTCTCTCGACGCGGAGAAGGCGTTTGACAGGGTGGCCTGGGACTATATGTCAGAAACCCTACGGATGATCGGTCTTCCCCCAATGATGCTTAATTTCATTTCGGCCCTCTACTCAAACCCTACGCCTTCTCCGTGTCGAATGGAACCCGTCAAGGTTGCCCACTCTCCCCCTTAATTTTTATCTTATCCCTGGAACCCTTCCTGCGACGTCTGAGAGCCAATCAAGACATTAAGGGAATTACCATCAAAAAACGCACATACAAAGTAGCTGCCTTCGCAGACGACATACTCTTCTTTCTCACCGACCCCCTCACGACAATACCCAACCTCCTCAAAGACTTTAATACTTTTCATACCCTCTCCAACCTTCAAATATATTACTCAAAATCGACAGCCCTGAATATTACCATCGCCCCTAAAATATGTCGCCAATGCCAACTCAACTACCCGTTCTCGTGGAATGCTAGAGCAATTCAATATCTAGGTATTCTATTACCGACTTCCTTGAACGACCTATACACCCTAAACCATGCAGCAATTTTACAAAAAATACAATTAGACTTAAAAAAATGGTCCTCGGGACTGTTTCCTGGTTCGGCAGGGCCGCAATAGTCAAAATGAATATCCTGCCCCGACTTCTATATATTTTGCAAACTATTCCCATTAAGCTTCCGAAGACATTCTTCTCCACCTATCAAAAAGCCTGTACGTCATTTGTATGGGCCAAACTACGACCGAGACTAAGCTTCCTGAGACTGACCGCCCCCAAAATTGTAGGAGGCATTGGCCTTCTCGATCTACGCAAATACCAGCAAGCGTGCCATCTTACAAGAATAATTGATTGGAACATACACTCTACACATAAAGACTGGATTCACATAGAGCAATCATTCTCAGATCTCCCACTATCTCATCTCCCCTGGATCACCAACTCCAAGATCTCTCCTGAATCCAAACGTCACCCATTAATTAACCCCACACTGGCCACCTTCCACACAACTTGTAAACTCCACAAAATTTCCTCACCTAAGGGCCCAATGACTCCATTACGGATGAACCCAGACTTTTTGCCGGGAATGCATCCCACCTTCTTAGCAGATCAATGGCCCCACTCTACTGTAAAAGCTGAGCATTTTTTCGACGGGAATCAATTCTTGTCCCAAACAGCGCTAGCGTCAAAAATGAACTTGAATTCTTTCCCGTTCTGGACATACGTCCAACTGAGACACTTCTTTAACAAACCTAAACCCAGACTGGACTGGTCCAGGCAAACCACCACATTTGAAAACTTATGCGCAAGTGAAGACCCACAAAAACACCTGATATCCCGGACATATGCACTCCTATTCACAACCAGTACACCATCGAAACACTGGACCACCAGACAATGGGAACAAGACCTCTCAATAACCCTCACTGACGCAGAATGGGAAAAAATATATACCTTGGCCCACAAAGGATCAATTAATGTGCAAGTACAGGAAAACGCCTTTAAAATATTATCAAGATGGTACAGATCACCACTGACACTGCATCATATTGACCCGTCAATTACCCAAACATGTTGGAGATGCAAAACTGAGATTGGATCGTTCTTACATGTCTGGTGGTCCTGCACGAAAATTCAACCCTTCTGGTCAGAAGTACACAAACTAATCAGCAAGATAACGACTTACACGCTAGACTTCAACCCTGCAGCACTTCTGCTCCATCACTCCAAATTGCCACTGTCAACCTACCTCCGATCTCTAGCCATGCACATGGTGAATGCTGCTAAGCTATGTATCCCCCTCAAATGGCGCTCAACAGACCAACCATCCATCACAGACTGGTTCACACGCATACAAAAAACGATGGTCATGGAAGACCTCATAAATCAGGCCAAAGAAACACAACCTAAGTTCATCAAAACATGGACATGCTGGATTCACTTCACCACCACTGACGAATACAAACAATATTTTACGTAATAACAACACGATCACTGTGATAATGACTAATATAACGCTTATTTCCTTACCCTGGATAAATATTGTCCCTTTCATTTTCCCCTCCATTATTGAGGAATCCCCATACCCCCAAACTCAAGTCGACACTCACAAGAGTCTTACTCCCTGCTGACAATAATCACGACAACACGCACACTACTACTCTCCCATCTCGCCCCCTACAAATCCCTTTTGCGAACTTCTATCTACGCCTACAATATCCATTGTATAGACTCTCCCAAGCTTCAAGGAATTTTCCCCCTAACTGTATGATCTAATAATACAATTTATATATAATGATTTACCTTTCTCGCTCAAGAGATCAGCGGCTGCGTCCGCAAAAGCATACAGAAATGTATTTAACTTAACCTTGTGCGATTCTCTCCCCTCTCTGTACTTGTTCTTGTTACTTTTGTGTAAAAACCAATAAAAATATTTAACAAAAAAAAAAAAAGAGATGGATGAGTCAGCATGAAATCTTTCATACACAAAGTTGTGTCATGAGATCGAGGTAGCGTAGAAGCTATATTAATGGAAACTGCACAATGGTCAGTACATGGGAATGGTATAATTTTAGCTGAGATAATTTCTGGTAGCATGCTAGAAAGGATAAGAATATGATCAATCCGAGAAAAATATTTATGTGGGTAGGAGTAGTAAGTAAATCGTCTATCAGTAGGATTAATTTTTTTTTTTTTTTTTTTTTTTTTTTCTTTCATTTAAAGATTTTTATTGATTTTAGAGTGTTGAACAAAAAGGTTAGAATAAGAATACACAAATGATAATAAGGGAAAAATAGGATAAAATAATAATAAGCATAAAGAAGCATAAAAGAAGCACATATCCAGAGCAGTCGTATATTGTATCTTCAGGTTATGCATACAGTTGTTTAGGTATAATGATATTTGTCAGTCCATGTTTTCCATAATTCATCAAATTTTTCACATCTAAGCGAGTTAAGTGCTATAAGTCGTTCAAAAATATAGTTTTGTTGGACCTTCCTAGTCACATCCGTGACGTTAAGTGTTGGAGCGTTTTTCCAGTTACTGAGTATTAGGGACCTAGCAACCAATAATATGTGTGTTACTACATGTCTCACAGAGTAGGGGAATCTTTCTAGTCCAATTAGTAATATAGCTAGTTTAGGGTCTGGGGGTGTTATAATGCCTGTAATTTCCCCTAAAAGTTTAAAGATGTTGTTCCAGAAGCTGGTGACGTTAGGGCATTCCCAGAACATATGGAGAAGACGGCCTTTATGTCCACATTCTCTCCAACATAAAGGTGAGGTGTTGTGAAACATTTTTGAGAGTCTAGAAGGGGTGTATTGCCAGCGGTGTATTATCTTGAGGGATGTTTCCCAGTGTGTGGTGCAGTGTGATACAGTTTGTATGGTCTTAAACGCGAATTGCCATTATCGGTTATTGAAGTTTTCATGTCCATATCCCACCTAAAGTGTGTTTTTGATTTTTGGAACTTTGTTTTCCCCTGAAGCAAATTGTAGTATAGAGATATTCCTTTATTGTGGAGTGATCCTGGGGTTGGCAGGTGGATATTGTTCCACGGGTGTTTGTGTTAGGTGAGCTACACGTAATCAGGTGAAGAGCATATTATGTGACATGTTGTGGTCCTTCATTAAGCAGGCTGCAGATTTTGGTCTGTTGTTGTGGTATAAGTCTTGTACACTGTTAATCTTTTTAGAAGGGAAGTTTTTCAGGGATATCATTGGTATATTGGCTTTAACCACACTTAAAGGGAGTTTGTAGTCTATTTCTCTATTATCAGTGCCATGACGAGATAAAAGGAATCCCCAGGCTTTGAGTGATATGCTGATAGTGGGGGGCACATTCTTGAGGTTCCAGGGTATCCAACTATCACTTATTAGGATCGATGGTAGGTCTGATATAGGGGCTAAGGTTTTTTCAATCTCCACCCACAGTGGTACTTCATTGGGAGAAAACCAGTATTTGAGTTGGTCTAATCTAGTTGCCCACATATAATCATGAACATCTACTAGTCCCGCCCCTCCTACTCGTTTCTGAGGAGTTAGAGTGGCTTGTGAGCATCTTGCTTTCTTAGTGCCCCACAGGAGTTTCCATTGGAGACTAGAAAGGGATTTGAGATAGTGTTCGGGATGGTGATCGGTAGTACCCTAAAGGTGTACAGGATTTGGGGGAGGATTAGCATTTTGAATGCTGCTAACCTACCTAACCAAGATATTTCGGGTTTGGCTATGTTGTTGATTTGAGTCGTTAATTTGGTTATAAGGGGTTTCAAATTAGCATCAATTAAATTGAGAAATTGAAAACCAGTTACACATGCATGTGATCTAATGGCCTCCGCCAAGGGTTCAATCATGAGATTAAAAATTGTCGGGGATAAAGGACAGCCCTGGCGAGTTCCGTTTGTTATTTGGAAAGGAGTGGAAAGCATACTGGACGTGTATACCCGGGCCGAGGGACAGGAATACAAGGCCAGAATCGCATTCTGTATATGGCCGCTAAAACCATATTTAGATAAAGTCATTGACATATATTTCCAGTTCACTCTATCAAACGCCTTCTCTGCGTCTATGAAGAGCAGCAGAGAAGGCGTTTTTGTTATTTCGGCATGATGGATGATGTTAATTATTCTCCTCGTAGCATCTGAGGTTTGTCTCCCCCTCACGAAGCCCATCTGATCTTTTTGGATTAATGATGAAATATAAGTAGTTATTCTTTTGGTTATTATTTTGGCATAGATTTTAATATCGGAATTTAAAAGAGATTGGGCGGAAATTGGATGGCGTAGTAGGGTCTTTACCTGCTTTGGGTATGGTAACTATATACGCTTGTAGCATCTCTGGGGGAAATGTCGCTGTAGTTGCTGCTTTTGTAAAGACTGTTTGTAGGTGCGGTGTGAGATGTGGTTTGAATCTTTTGAAGTATTTGTTGGAAAACCCATCAGGTCCGGGTGATTTACCATTTGGCAGTGTTTCTATAGCAGCGGCTATTTCAGTTGTAGTGAATGGGGAATTTAAAGTAAGGAGTTTGGATTCCGATAACGTTGGTAATTTTAAATTTTGGAGGAAGTTTTGGATGTTGTCGTGGGTGGGTTGGCATGTGGAAGGGTCGTCTTTAATGTTGTATAGGTTGCTGTAGTGGTAAGCGAACTGATTAGCTATGTCTTGCGGGTTTGTAATTTTATGTTTGAGGGTAGGGTGTAGCAGATGGGCTATTCTCGTTTTGGTTTTTACTGCTTTCAGTCTATTGGCTAAGTATTTGCCTGCTCTATTGGCATTGGCATAGGACTGTAGTTTCAGACGTCTAAGGTGATAGCCTATCTCAACAATATGACTATTTCTGAGGTCATCTCTGAGAGCTGATAGTTTTTGGGTAAGATTTACATTAGGTTTTTGTTTATTTTGTTCTGCTAAGGTGTGGATATTTTTTAAGATTGGATCAATATGGGCATTATGCCTTTTTTTTTTTCCCCTGCTCCTATTTGTATGAGTATGCCTCTCATGTACGCCTTATGGGCGTTCCATAAGGTGAAGGGGTTTTCAACAGAGTCTACATTATTTAGAAAGAATTCTCTGATATGTTGGGAGATCTTTGTAGAAGTTCAGGGATCTTGTAATGATCTTACATTGCTACGCAAGATGGGTGAGGAGGAGGAGACAACCTGGTCATTGATGGTGATAGTAATAGCAGCATGGTCAGACCATGTTATGTCATGTATCTTCGCACATGAGGTATTCTGTAACAGCCACTTGTCTGTCAAGAATAGGTCAATGTGAGAGTATGAGCAATGCCTGTGGGAGAAAAAGGTATAGTCTCTTGCGTTCGCGTTCAAACATCTCCATTCATTGTATAGTTCCGCTTGGTGTATTGTTTTGCTCAGGTAGGAGGAGCTGTGTGGTTTTGGAGCAGACTTATCCATTTTGGGATCTACTATAAGGTTAAAGTCACCACAGACAATAAGATTGCCGTATATATGGTTCTGCAGTTTCTTGAAAAGTCTGTTGATGAAGCGGGTTTGATGTGAGTTCGGGACGTATAGGGAAACTAATGTATACGGTTTTGAGTTGATGTCTCCTGTCAGGATGATGTATCGGCCATTGGGATCAAGGATAATGTCCTTTTGTTGAAATGAGACAGTGTTCCTTTGTGCTATTAATACTCCTGCTTTTTTCTTCTTTGGTGTACATGCCATGAATACATGTGGGTAGTCTTTGTGTGAGCAGTTAGGAGCTTTTGTGTCTTGGAAGTGGGTCTCCTGTACACATAAGACGTCTGCTTTGTGTGTTGTGGCTTCCTTCCACATGGAGAGTCTCTTTGCGGGGTGATTGAGACCCCTAGCATTTATGGATAAGCAGTTAATGGGCATTTGAGGGTATTTGTGGTGTCTGCTGTATTATGAAGAGTAGGTACTCACTGTGGCTGTAGTAGAAGATCAGGTAGAAGATGAGTGTGCTGTCTTCTTCTGGATTTGGATGGATGTGCGCTGCTGGATGGCGTTCTTCAAACATATAGTAAAAAAATAAAAGCGGTGAGAAAAAAAAAACAATGTTAATAAACTGAGTTTGAATTCAATAAGAAAGGGATCCATAAACTGATCCAAAGGCAGATGTATCTGCTGCAAAGAATAACTGGAGGTAAACAGGGTGATCAATCATGTGACCCCTGTTGTCCGGAGAGATTTGAGTTTTGCATAACGTTTTCTTTAGCCACTTCCACCAGTAGCTTTCCTTGAGGAGCGTTTGCGGGAGACCACTTGCCAGTCCTCTTGTATTGGGCTGGGTGTAGGGTTTTAGGAAGGCGAGTTGTCTGGGTCAGTTAAGATACCCCACTTGCGTAGTGCTGCTACACCTTCTTCCAGTGTGGATACCATAACTGATACTCCATTGTGGGTAATTGAGAGCTTGGCGGGGTATTTCCACTTATGTAGTATGTGGTGGTTCCTCAAGGCCTTAGTTATGGTCGCGAGGTTGCGATGCTATTGGAGCGTATGTCTGGACAGGTCCGGGAGAATTTGTATTTCTGCATACTGTGGGTGCCTATCATCAGTTTTTTGGGATGTTGTGAGAATTTCTTTGATATGGTAGTAATGCACCTGGAGCAACACATCCCTAGGAGTGTTTTCAGGAAGGAATGCAGGTTTGGGTAAACGGTGTATGCGATCCACTATTAGATTTTGTGCTGATAAGGATGGTAGCAGAGTTGAGAATAGTGCCTGCGTGTATGGCAGTAGCTGTGCAGCAGGTATGGTTTCTGGGATCCCCCTGATTTTTAGGTTGTTCCGTCTGGAACGGTCTTCCAAATCTGCAACCTTATTTTTTAGCCATGTGATTTCTTCATCATGGTTACCATGGGCATCTACCATTGTGTTGAATGAGGAAGTGAATTCTCCCATTCGCTGTTCTATATGGTCCACTCTACTGCCTAAGGCCTGAACTTCTCTCTGACAGTGGTTAATGCCAGCAGTCATATCAGCATGCAGGGATGCTTTTAGGGAGAGCAGCATCTCTTTAAGGACTGTGTCTGACACTGGCCTGTCAGAGGTAGGGAATGCTGCTATGGGGTCCTGTGAGACATGCACCGCTGTGTCTGCAGCATTTTGAGGTCTGCTTACCTCCATCTCAGGGTCCGCCAGCGGCCGATCCGGGGATGATATCCGCTGCTTTTGTTTGGTGTGTAGCTGAGAGCTTTGATGTGGTTTTGATGAACCGGAGCGGCCGTTGTTAGTCACGGCCTGCGGCTCCGTTCGTCTGCCTGAGGCGCCGGCGCCATTTTGTTAAGGCTCGCGCCCTTTGAAAAAGTCCTGCATTTTTTGTAGGTTTTGTGGGTTTTTCCTGTGCCTGGGCATCTCGCCGTGCACAGCGGATCTCGGTGGGTCCGTGGACGCTTTTTGCAGTTCGGATGGGGTCGGTGGAAGTGGATGAGTGTGGATTCTCTCCGGCGGCCGAGTGGAGCTCTCTAGTTAGGCTTCCATGCTGGAGCTCGGTTGCCACGCCCCCTAGTAGGATTAATTTCACGCCAGGTGTCGACCAAGCTATGAGAGGTGAGTAAACGTTGAAAAGTTAGATTTGTTGTACCTGTTGTAGGCCCAGGGGGAGATTTGTCTAGAAATGGGAAGATTGTTGCATTAGAATCGCCACATATAACAACTGTTCCAAAGAGACTCTATGACTTGAAAGAGGTGTGACAAGAACGCCGTTGGGCGTTTATTGGGAGCATAATAAGATACAATAGTGTTAGGGTTGTCAGAAATATAACCTGTTAAAATTAAATATCGACCTTCCGGATCTATCACTTGCATTTTAAGGTTAAACGGAGTGGTACGATGCAAACTAATTAGCGTACCCCTTTGTTTAACTGCAGCAGAGGCAGTATAAAATTGTGGGTATGAGGGTGAGAGAAATCTAGGTTGAGCTTTTTCTGTAAAGTGTGTTTCCTGTAAGCATATAATATGGGCTTTTTTGGATGAAAAGGATCTTAGAGCTTTAGTGTGTTTATGTGGGATGTTAAATCCCTGTACATTTAACCACTTAAGGACCGCCTCACGCCGATGTACGTCGGCAAGGCGGCACGGCCAGGCAAAATCACGTACATGTACGTGATTTGCCTCCCGCGGGTGGGGGGTCCGATCGGACCCCCCCCCGCCGCCCGAGGCGGTCCCGTTCTGTCCCCCGGCGATCAGAGACGAGGGGGAGGCCATCCGTTCGTGGCTCCCCCCTCGCGATCGCCGCCGGCCAATGGGAACACTCCTTTGCTGCTGTATGCTAAACAGCAGCAAAGGAAGTGATGTCATCTCCCCTCGGGTCGGTAGTTTCCGTTCCGGCCCGAGGAGAGACGACATGTGAGTGAGTGCACCAACACACACACACACAGTAGAACATGCCAGGCATACAAAACACCCCGATCCCCCCCCCGATCCCCCCCCAATCACCCCCCCCCCCCCCTGTCACAAACTGACACCAGCAGTTTTTTTTTTTTTTTTTCTGATTACTGCTGTGTCAGTTTGTGACAGTTACTGTGTTAGCACAGTTACTGTTACCCCCCTGTAGGTCTAGGATACCCCCCTAACCCCCCCTAATAAAGTTTTAACCCCTTGATCACCCCCCGTCACCAGTGTCGCTAAGCGATCATTTTTCTGATCGCTGTATTAGTGTCGCTGGTGACGCTAGTTAGTGAGGTAAATATTTAGGTTCGCCGTCAGCGTTTTATAGCGTCAGGGACCCCCATATACTACCTAATAAATGTTTTAACCCCTTGATTGCCCCCTAGTTAACCCTTTCACCACTGATCACCGTATAACCGTTACGGTTGACGCTGGTTAGTTCGTTTATTTTTTATAGTGTCAGGGCACCCGCCGTTTATTACCGAATAAAGGTTTAGCCCCCCGATCGCCCGGCGGTGATATGCGTCGCCCCAGGCAGCGTCAGATTAGCGCCAGTACCGCTAACACCCATGCACGCAGCATGCGCCTCCCTTAGTGGTATAGTATCTGATCGGATCAATATCTGATCCGATCAGATCTATACTAGCGTCCCCAGCAGTTTAGGGTTCCCAAAAACGCAGTGTTAGCGTGATCAGCCCAGATACCCGCTAGCACCTGCGTTTTGCCCCTCCGCCCGGCCCAGCCCAGCCCACCCAAGTGCAGTATCGATCGATCACTGTCACTTACAAAACACTAAACGCATAACTGCAGCGTTCGCAGAGTCAGGCCTGATCCCTGCAAATGCTAACAGTTTTTTTGGTAGCATTTTGGTGAACTGGCAAGCACCAGCCCCAGGCAGCGTCAGATTAGCGCCAGTACCGCTAACACCCACGCACGCACCGTACACCTCCCTTAGTGGTATAGTATCTGAACGGATCAATATCTGATCCGATCAGATCTATACTAGCGTCACCAGCAGTTTAGGGTTCCCAAAAACGCAGTGTTAGCGGGATCAGCCCAGATACCTGCTAGCACCTGCGTTTTGCCCCTCCGCCCGGCCCAGCCCAGCCCACCCAAGTGCAGTATCGATCGATCAGTGACACTTACAAAACACTAAACGCATAACTGCAGCGTTCGCAGAGTCAGGCCTGATCCCTGCGATTGCTAACAGTTTTTTTTGTAGCGTTTTGGTGAACTGGCAAGCACCAGCCCCAGGCAGCGTCAGGTTAGCGCCAGTACCGCTAACACCCACGCACGCACCGTACACCTCCCTTAGTGGTATAGTATCTGATCGCATCAATATCTGATCGATCAGATCTATACTAGCGTCACCAGCAGTTTAGGGTTCCCAAAAACGCAGTGTTAGCGGGATCAGCCCAGATACCTGCTAGCACCTGCGTTTTGCCCCTCCGCCCGGCCCAGCCCACCCAAGTGCAGTATCGATCGATCACTGTCACTTACAAAAGACTAAAACGCATAACTGCAGCGTTCGCAGAGTCAGGCCTGATCCCTGCGATCGCTAACAGTTTTTTGGTAGCGTTTTGGTGAACTGGCAAGCACCAGCGGCCTAGTACACCCCGGTCGTAGTCAAACCAGCACTGCAGTAACACGTGGTGACGTGGCGAGTCCCATAAGTGCAGTTCAAGCTGGCGAGATGGCAAGCACAAGTAGTGTCCCGCTGCCACCAAAAAGACAAACACAGGCCCGTCGTGCCCATAATGCCCTTCCTGCTGCATTCGCCAATCCTAATTGGGAACCCACCACTTCTGCAGCGCCCGTACTTCCCCCATTCACATCCCCAACCAAATGCAGTCGGCTGCATGAGAGGCATTTTTATGTCCTCCCGAGTACCCCTACCCAACAAACCCCCCCAAAAAAGATGTCGTGTCTGCAGCAAGCGCGGATATAGGCGTGACACCCGCCATTATTGTCCCTCCTGTCCTGACAATCCTGGTCTTTGCATTGGTGAATGTTTTGAACGCTACCATGCACTAGTTGACTATTAGCGTAGGGTACAGCATTGCACAGACTAGGCACACTTTCACAGGGTCTCCCAAGATGCCATCGCATTTTGAGAGACCCGAACCTGGAACCGGTTACCGTTATAAAAGTTAGTTACAAAAAAAGTGTAAAAAAGTGTAAAAAAAAAAATGAAATAAAAAAAAATAGTTGTTGTTTTATTGTTCTCTCTCTCTCTATTCTCTCTCTCTATTGTTCTGCTCTTTTTTACTGTATTCTATTCTGCAATGTTTTATTGTTATTGTTATTGTTATTGTTATTATGTTTTATCATGTTTGTTTTTCAGGTGTGTAATTATTTACACTTTACTGTTTACTGTGCTTTATTGTTAACCATTGTTAACCATTTTTTTGTCTTCAGGTACGCCATTCACGACTTTGAGTGGTTATACCAGAATGATGCCTGCAGGTTTAGGTATCATCTTGGTATCATTCTTTTCAGCCAGCGGTCGGCTTTCATGTAAAAGCAATCCTAGCGGCTAATTAGCCTCTAGACTGCTTTTACAAGCCGTGGGAGGGAATGCCCCCCCCCCCACCGTCTTCCGTGTTTTTCTCTGGCTCTCCTGTCTCAACAGGGAACCGGAGAATGCAGCCGGTGATTCAGCCAGCTGACCATAGAGCTGATCAGAGACCAGAGTGGCTCCAAACATCTCTATGGCCTAAGAAACCGGAAGCTACGAGTATTTCATGACTTAGATTTCGCCGGATGTAAATAGCGCCATTGGGAAATTGGGGAAGCATTTTATCACACCGATCTTGGTGTGGTCAGATGCTTTGAGGGCAGAGGAGAGATCTAGGGTCTAATAGACCACAATTTTTTCAAAAAAGAGTACCTGTCACTACCTATTGCTATCATAGGGGATATTTACATTCCCCGAGATAACAATAAAAATGATTAAAAAAAAAAATATGAAAGGAACAGTTTAAAAGTAAGATTAAAAAAGCAAAAAAATAATAAAGAAAAAAACAAAACAAAAAAAAACCACCCCTGTCGCCCCCTGCTCTCGCGCTAAGGCGAACGCAAGCGGCGGTCTGTCGTCAAACGTAAACAGCAATTGCACCATGCATGTGAGGTATCGCCGCGAAGGCCAGATCGAGTGCAGTAATTTTTCCAGTAGACCTCCTCTGTAAATCTAAAGTGGTAACCTGTAAAGGCTTTTGAAGGCTTTTAAACATGTATTTATTTTGTTGCCACCGCACGTTTGTGCGCAATTTTAAAGCATGTCATGTTTGGTATCCATGTACTCGGCCTAAGATCATCTTTTTTATTTCATCAAACATTTGGGCAATATAGCGTGTTTTAGTGTATTAAAATTTAAAAAAGTGTGTTTTTTCCCCAAAAAATGCGTTTGAAAAATCGCTGCGCAATTACTGTGTGAAAAAAAAAAATGAAACACCCACCATTTTAATCTGTAGGGCATTTGCTTTAAAAAAAATATATAATGTTTGGGGGTTCAAAGTAATTTTTTTGCAAGAAAAAAAACTTTTTCATGTAAACAATAAGTGTCAGAAAGGGCTTTGTCTTCAAGTGGTTAGAAGAGTGGGTGATGTGTGACATAAGCTTCTAAATGTTGTGCATAAAATGCCAGGACAGTTCAAAACCCCCCCAAATGACCCCATTTTGGAAAGTAGACACCCCAAGCTATTTGCTGAGAGGCATGTCGAGTCCATGGAATATTTTATATTGCGACACAAGTTGCGGGAAAGAGACAAATTTTTTTTTTTTTCTGCACAAAGTTGTCACTAAATGATATATTGCTCAAACATGCCATGGGAATATGTGAAATTACACCCCAAAATAAATTCTGCTGCTTCTCCTGAGCACGGGGATACCACATGTGTGAGACTTTTTGGGAGCCTAGCCGCGTACGGGACCCCGAAAACCAAGCACCGCCTTCAGGCTTTCTAAGGGCGTAAATTTTTGATTTCACTCTTCACTGCCTATCACAGTTTCGGAGGCCATGGAATGCCCAGGTGGCACAAACCCCCCCCAAATGACCCCATTTTGGAAAGTAGACACCCCAAGCTATTTGCTGAGAGGTATAGTGAGTATTTTGCAGACCTCACTTTTTGTCACAAAGTTTTAAAAATTGAAAAAAGAAAAAAAAAAATGTTTTTTCTTGTCTTTCTTCATTTTCAAAAACAAATGAGAGCTGCAAAATACTCACCATGCCTTTCAGCAAATAGCTTGGGGTGTCTACTTTCCAAAATGGGGTCATTTGGGGGGGGTTTGTGCCACCTGGGCATTCCATGGCCTCCGAAACTGTGATAGGCAGTAAAGAGTGAAATCAAAAATTTTCACCCTTAGAAATCCTGAAGGCAGTGATTGGTTTTCGGGGTCCCGTACGCGGCTAGGCTCCCAAAAAGTCCCACATATGTGGTATCCCCATACTCAGGAGAAGCAGCTAAATGTATTTTGGGGTGCAATTCCACATATACCCATGGCCTGTGTGAGCAATATATCATTTAGTGACAACTTTATGAAAAAAAAAAAAAAAAAAAAGTGTCACTTTCCTGCAACTTGTGTCAAAATATAAAATATTCCATGGACTCAATATGCCTCTCAGCAAATAGCTTGGGGTGTCTACTTTCCAAAATGGGGTCATTTTGGGGGGTTTTGTGCCACCTGGGCATTCCATGGCCTCCGAAACTGTGATAGGCAGTGAAGAGTGAAAGCAAAAATTTACACCCTTAGAAATCCTGAAGGCGGTGATTGGTTTTCGGGGCCCCGTACGTGGCTAGGCTCCCAAAAAGTGCCACACATGTGGTATCCCCATACTCAGGAGAAGCAGCTAAATGTATTTTGGGGTGCAATTCCACATAGGCCCATGGCCTGTGTGAGCAATATATCATTTAGTGACAACTTTTTGTAAATTTTTTTTTTTTTTTTTGTCATTTTTCAATCACTTGGGACAAAAAAAATAAATATTCAATGGGTTCAACATGCCTCTCAGCAATTTCCTTGGGGTGTCTACTTTCCAAAATGGGGTCATTTGGGGGGGTTTTGTACTGCCCTGCCATTTTAGCACCTCAAGAAATGACATAGGCAGTCATAAACTAAAAGCTGTGTAAATTCCAGAAAATGTACCCTAGTTTGTAGACGCTATAACTTTTGCGCAAACCAATAAATATACGCTTATTGACATTTTTTTTACCAAAGACATGTGGCCGAATACATTTTGGCCTAAATGTATGACTAAAATTTAGTTTATTGGATTTTTTTTATAACAAAAAGTAGAAAATATCATTTTTTTTCAAAATTTTCGGTCTTTTTCCGTTTATAGCGCAAAAAATAAAAACCGCAGAGGTGATCAAATACCATCAAAAGAAAGCTCTATTTGTGGGAAGAAAAGGACGCAAATTTCGTTTGGGTACAGCATTGCATGACCGCGCAATTAGCAGTTAAAGCGACGCAGTGCCAAATTGGAAAAAGACCTCTGGTCCTTAGGCAGCATAATGGTCCGGGGCTCAAGTGGTTAAAGATAATATATTTATCGGAGCCATAGATTAACCAATGTAACTGATCTATCATAGCATAAAAAATATATACTTTGAGCCAGATCCACCACTCTGAGAAACATGAAGAAATCGGGGTTCAAGAAAAAAGAAGAAAAAAATATATAAATAACGAAAAAAAGAGGTAAATAGAACAATCGTATTAACCTGTAACATAGATAGTGCTGCTTAATTAGAAAACAAAATAATAGGGTTAGGGAGCATCTCAAGAAAGTTTCCAAAACTTCCTGAAAGGATCCAAGTCCATCAGCAGAGTCCTCCATAAAAAAAGCAGGAGTCTGCAAATGGAAAAATCAAAGGGGCAGCAAGAAATTCCTATAGGAAGAGCGGCCCCGGAGAACCACAGGTACTAAAAAATAGAAAAAAAAAAAGGAGTATAAGAAACCCAGCAAGAGATGTGTGATGCTTTGCTTAAAAATTATATTATATATAAAAAAAAAAGACTGAAGAGAAAAAAGTCGAATAGACTATCCCACTAGTGCATAACCCCCGTGTCTAGGCATATCTTATGCCTAGTGAAAAAAAAAGAAAAAGGAGAAAAATAAAGAACAGGTGGTTATGCTAAAAAAAAAACAAAACCAGTTTCGGTAATAAAACCTGTAGTGAGCAAAAATTGTTAGTAGTAGGTTTCTTCTTATCAGTCCATTGAATCATCATTTTTTGGCGGTGAGTGTTCATATCGGCCACGTTTTGTGGAGATTTTGGTATGAAGATGAAAAAGAGTTGGAGACTGAACTTTTCTTTTGCTGAGGAAAACGAGCTGTTGAACGTCTGCGAGGCTGATCTTTAGGTAAGGCTGTTTCTACTAAGCCTAATTCCAATAAAGCCGATTGTAAGTCCTCTGAAGAGCGACAGACATATCTAGTTTCCAGGTGTGTAAAGCGAAGGCAAAAAGGAAACCCCCAGTGATAGGTAATATGGTTATTCTGAAGTACCTGTAAATGGGGTTTGAGGGCCCGTCTTTTTGCAACTGTAAGAGGAGACAAGTCTGTGAATAACTGATAAGAATGACCCTGGAAGCTGAGAGATTCTTTTCTTCTAGCAGCTGATAACAATTGTTCTTTAGTTTTGTAGTAATGAAATTAGTTATTATGTCTCTTGGGGGGCCGTTGGTTTTGCGTGGTGCTAAAGCTCTGTGCACTCTGTCCATTTCTAATCTCTCAATAGTAATTTCAGGGAGTAATTCTTGAAAAAGTGTGGTAATGGTTGCCTGCAGGTCTAGGATGGATTCAGGTATACCTCTTATCCTTAGATTAGATTGTCTATCTCTGTTTTCTTGTTCCTCCAAACGTGACTGTAATAGGGTATTTTCCTCTTTAAGGGCTGTCAGTTCAGAAGTGCAATATTGTGTTTGACAGTCAATATCATCTACCCTCAATTCCAGTTCAGCTGTTCTCTGACCAATTTCTTTAATTTCCTTTGTCAATTTATCTGTGGTATGGTCAGAAGTCTGTTTCAATGCTTTCTGTAACATCGCTTCATTAATTAATAACAATGTCAAGTTTTGTTTTGTCAGCCTGTGTTTTTGTCTGGGAGGCTGTGTTTTCCTAGCCTGTGAAGCGCTGTGCTGTGAGGAGATAGATGACGCCGCCATCTTAGCTGCCAGTCTGAGAGCCGCCTCAGTTCTGTAATTGGCTTTTATTTAGTTTTTTGGTCCTTTTCAGGACCATAATATATGTTTAGAAAGGCGCTGGGGAGGTTTACCTACAATTTTGTTGTTTTTTGTAAGCCGCTGGGACCTGTAGTTCTCCGGTCCGAATTCCTGTGGAGTGGAGCTCTAAGGAGGCATTACCGTTCCCTCAGGCATCCGTGCATGCGCCATCCCTATTTCTCAATATAATCGTCTCGCTGTACCTGAACCCTTCTGCTCAGGTACGTCTTCTGGGCAGATACTCGGCCCCGTGTTCCATTGGCAAGGGCACCAGACAGGGATGTTCACTCTCCCCCCTCCTTTTTGCGATAGCTATTGAGACTCTGGCCATAGCAATAAGATCCAACCCTGATATTAAGGGGGTGTTATGCAGAGACACAGAACACAAGTGTGCATTATACGCGGATGTAAAATAGATTCCGCACTTAGGATAGTATGGGTTGCTGCCCACCCTTTTTGGGTTCCCAAGGGAACTTACAGAGGTATGTATAGAAAATGGGGTGATTGGCGCTACCCTATATGGTGCTAGGTGGTTTGTCAGGAAGCAGTATAAGTATTATACTGAACTCCTAACACCAGATCAGCAATAAGCGTGCTCCCACAGGGGGGTATGGTATGTGAATAGTGGAACAAATGTCAGTCCTTAGAAAGCGTATATATCACCAATCTAAAGAGTGAGTGCGTATTAAAGGATTAAATACATGCTAACTCCAATTAGTTGTGATTGAATATTAGAAATGAACATAGAAAAATATAAAACTATATATAAATAAATAATAGCATATAGGACTATATACCATGAACGTGCAAAGGTGTCCAGGGGTATCCACACCCTATCATACAAACGCTAAGCGTGTGAGCATACCCCACTAATACAGTGCAATAAGTCCACAATTGGGTATGAATATGTTAAGTGTCCAATTTGATAGCCCAAAACTTGATCAAAATCAAAAAAGGATACATGTGAAAAATAAGTAAATAAATAGTCCCAAAATGTTCAGTGTTCCATATATAAAGTGACTTCCGTGCTTGGCAGGTAATGTGACTGTAGTAATCCCCCAAAGGGTCTCCACTCACCGGACGTAGTTACCCCTGCAGGGGTGATAGGCATAGAGTGGATGGCTTTCCTCCTTAGTAGCTGTGCCGGCCAGTCTGTTCCTCCATCAAGCTAGTGTCCCTGTTCGGTCAGGATCCGGGTGTGTGCTATTCAGGGCTTCCCAGGGCGTTCTCCATCAAACGGCAGAGTCCTCACAGATAAAACAAGGGGCTCCTATTTGGTTATATTTCATCTCCAGGTGAATGGTCACTGGTAGACAAAAAACGCGGATGACCTTCTCTATATTACCTCCCCTTTAATTTCCAAGCCTGTGATTTACAAAGTCTTGAAAGGTTTCGGTGAAATTTCTGGGCTAAGAGTGAACATGCAGAAATCTTTGGCACTTAATATAACTATCCCTCCTGACCGGCTTACCCAAATCTCTAACAACTTCGACTTCTCCTGGGCTCCTTCAGCTATCCCTTATCTAGGGATCAAACTAACCTCCGACATCAATAACCTCTTTAAAGCAAACTATCCCCCGATGCTTCTCAAGTGTAGAGGGGAACTGGGGCAGTGGTCTAGATGTGGTCTATCCTGGCTGGGCAGGGTACATGCTGTCAAAATGACTCTCCTTCCCCGTCTTTTATATTTATTTCGGTCTCTCCCCATTCCAATTAACAAACAGTTTCTCTGCAAATTTTAATTGGAGGTTGTGCGCTTTGTGTGGGGAAGAAGGGGGTATAGCTGCCCATCAAGAACCCTTTTTCATTTAAAGTCCCAGGGGGGCTAGGTCTACCTGACCTCTGGAGTTATTACGGGGCTGCACAATTGGCACACATTTCACAGATCTTCTCCAGAGACCGGAAACCAGAATGGCTCTCCATGGAAAGGAAAGCAGTCCCCCTTAATACTATACATTTTCTTCTCTGGTGTGACCCTAAGGTAAGACAAGCCATAATGTCCCCGACCCTCTCTCACTTGATTGCACTTTGCTCTAAACTTTACACTCAACACACTCCGATTTCCCCCCTGAAACCACTAGCTCACTTGTTTCATAACACAAGCTTTCCCCCAGGCCTTAATATTCAGGTGTTCAGATGGTGGACTGATAAAGGCATCTATCGCATGGGCCACTTTCTCTCTCAGGCAGGTCCTCTATCCTTGACCCACTACAGGGAAAAACTGGACATGCCTGACACAGAAATTTTCAGATTTTCCCAGACATCCCATTACCTAAAGTCCATCTGGAACAATAGGACGGGTCCTCTCTCAATTACCCCTTACGAACACTGGTGCTCCAATTCTACCGATCAGTAGGGATGAGCCAAACACCACCCGGTTCGGTTTGCACCAGAACCTGCGAACGGACCGAAAATTCCCACGAACGTTAGAACCCCATTGAAGTCTATGGGACTCGAATGTTCAAAATCAAAAGTGCTAATTTTAAAGGCTAATTTGCATGGTATTGTCCTAAAAACGGTTTGGGGACCCGGGTCCTGCCCCAGGGAACATGTATCAATGCAAAAGAAAGTTTTAAAAACGGCTGTTTTTGCGGGAGCAGTGATTTTAATAATGCTTAAAGTGAAAAAAAAAGTGAAATATACTTTTTAAATATCGTACCTGGAGGGTGTCTATAGTATGCCTGTAAAGTAAATTTTTAAAGTGTAGCTCCAGGAAAAAAATCTATTTTTAAGCTTTTTGGAAAACATAGGGAAGAGTTATCACCCCTGCGACATTTTTTTTGCTGTCTCTGCACCTCTTCAGAAGATTTTACCTCACTTTCTATCCCAATGACAAATGTTTTTTGACAATTTGGGGTTTTTAGTGAAACAAGGATTGGTGATAAAGCATCAGTGGAGAGGAGACACGTTTTCCCCATATTAACTCTTACAGGAGAGAATTTCCCTTCCTAGGGGTAGATTTCATCTCACTTCCTGTTGTCTCCTTCCGTTTGCAAGTAGGAGTCGATTGTAAGTTGGATGTTTGAAAGTAGGGGCCTGCCCTATATACTCTGCAGAAATTGTGGCCTTAGGTGTTGGTGTTGCCACAACACTGTAAGCCCTCACAGTTACTCTTGGTGGGCGCAGAAACGGGCCCTGCTGTGAAATATTAGATCAAGAATTGTAATTACATGTCCCTGTTGAACAGGGGCAGAAAAATTGGGCCTTAGGCACTGGTGCCACAACATTGCAACCCCTCACAGATACTCTAGGAATGATCCCTCCTGTAAAATATTGCATCAAAAATTGTAATTACACGCCCCTGTTAAGCAGGGGCTGAAAAATTTGGCCTTAGCCACTGGTGGCGGCGCCCAGAACCAAAAATATTCTTACAAGCTATCAGCATGATCATTGAGGAAGAGGCACTGGTGCTGGTGCCACAACACTGCAACCCATCACAGATACTCTAGTTGGAGCGCAGGAACGAGACCTGCTGCAAAGTATTGCATCAAAAATTGTAATTACACGCCCCTGTTAAACAGGGGCTGAAAAAGTGGGCCTTAGGCACTGGAGCTGGTGCCACAACACTGCAATCCCTCTCAAATACTCTAGTTGAGTGCAGCAACGAACACTCCTTGCAACATATTGCATCAAAAATTGTAATTACACGCCCCTGTTAAACAGGGGTTGAAAAATTGGGCCTTAGCCACTGGTGGCGGCGCCCAGCACCAAAAATATTCTTACAAGCTATCAGCATGATCATTGAGGAGGAAGAGGATAGTCACTCAGAATCAGCATAGGCAGTCTTGAAGGGATCTGACTTTTCAAAAAAAAATATTCGGTTACATCAGCATCAGGTGCTTGGTAGCTGGTGGTGATCCAAGACTGATTCATTTTTATGAAGGTCAGTCGATCGACCGAGTCGGTGGACAGGCGCACCCTGTTATCGGTTACAAAACCTCCAGCAGCACTGAATGTGCGTTCCGAAAGAACGCTGGATGCAGGACAGGCCAGTAGCTCAATTGCATACTGTGCAAGCTCTGGCCAGTGATCCATCCTCAAGACCCAGTAACCCAGAGGTTTTTCGGTGGGAGGTGTCCAAGTCAGATCTTGCCCCTAGGTATTCCTGCACCATGTAAAACAGATGCTGGCGATGGTTGCTGTAACGGATTATACCTTTGGGCTGCAGACTAAAAAATTGTCTGAACGCATCGGTCAGACAGCCACCTTCTCCACCGCTCCTTCTTTGACTGACTGAAGCCTCAGCAACATGTTGTCCAGGAACAGGAGTTTGTAACCTCCCAGTCTCTGGGAACACGTTGCACAGACCTTTCTGCAAGGCCTCCCGATGATGTTTCATCCTCTGCTCCCTCTGCGACAGCAAGATAAGGTCTGCAACCTTACCCTTGTAATGTGGATCAAGAAGGGTTGCCAGCCAGTATCGATCCCTCTCCTTGATACCACAAATACGAGGATCAGGGAGGCCATGCAGTGTAGATTTGCTGAGGCATTCGGTCCGGAGTCCTCTGAGTCACTGTTAGGGAAATTAGGCTGTACGCAGAGCACACAGCCAAATCTCCTGTTTCTAATCATAATAACAATTTTGTCTACAATCAAATCAAGTCTAATGATATAAATGCATCTCACCTTTTGATCATATATCTCTCCTTCTGATGTAGACCCTCCTCTGGTGTGTGTGCCTCATGCTCACATATAGAATCACAACCTCACGCTTCCAGTTCCAAGATCACACTGACCCCTCAGCCGTGTGCTCACTCTTTATTAGCATAACAGGAAGTCCCCAAGCTCGAGGGCTCGGCCTCCAACAGCCAATAACACCTCTTACAAAGCTTGTGACCTCACAGGATATGACCTCACAGGATATCAAAGACCATATAAGGATTTAACACAGGAAAATGCAACAACCAATGGACAATGACTACAGGAATCTTATGGGTGTGTCTGAGAAGAGACTGGGTGCATGTATGTTTTTAGAAGCCACTTGGCTTTCAAACATTAACCCTGTCTCCAACCAGAACCCAAAAGACTCCCGTATTTCCATTGATAGAAATCCCTATTATACATTGTTCCAGAGAACAATGTATACCTGGATTATTCTACTGTCTTTGTGGACGAGAGATTATCGGCAGGTGTACACTCATTGGGCCACAAATGTGTTGATCAGGCACACAGGGGCAACATGAGAGCATGTCTTTGCAGAGCGAACACACCCCCACCAGAAGATCGTTCTGTGCATCGCACAGGGGCCCTTAGCTGGCGGACACATCCCCACTACGCAAACATTTCTCTACATCCCCAAAGAGCTTTTCACTACCAAACGGATCTCAATTAGCATCAGTCTACCCCAGTCAGCTCTTTAGAGCGGGCTACGATTGAACAGACTCTGGGAGACTTATGACAATACATTAATATAAAATTTTCCACAACAGTCACTGAGGACGACTTGATCCGCAGCCACCTCCTCCCAGTCACATACAAGTCCATGGGTTTCTTGGGACTGTAAAAGATCCCTTAAAGACTGCTGCTGATGCTGAGTGCCAGGCTCCACCTCCATGCTGACACAATCCTCCTCCTCCTTCTCCTCTTCGTCCTCTTCCTGTGTGATTGGCGGGCACGCAGGAAGACTGTCTGGATAAAGGGGGCCTTGAGAGCTAAAGAAGTCCTTCTCTTCCCGCCTCTGTTCTGCCTCAAGTGCCCTGTCCATTATTCAACGCATCGTGTGCTCCAACAGGTGGTCAAGTGGGACAGTGTCACTGATGCATGCACTGTCACTGCTCACCATCCTCGTGGCCTCCTCAAATGGTGACAGGACAGTGCATGCATCCCTGATCATGGCCTAATGGTGTGGGGAAAAAAAACAAGCTCCCCTGACCCTGTCCTGGTGCCATAGTCGTAAATAGTAAACAAATGCAGCGCTAAATATAGTGAATGACAGGAAGGTGTGTTCACATCCTATATGGAAATCACATCCTATATCATATAGTGAGTGACAGGATGGTGTGTTCACATCCTATATAAAATTCATATAGTGACCGTTACAAGTGATATTTGTGGACTGAGAATAAACTAAAATCAGTAAACATTCACAAATAACTAGAAATTAAAAAAGTCCATGGTGGTTAAGAGTTCATGAACATATACGGTATAGCGTTCTTAAAGTGGGGTAAGAACTGGAACCAAGTGCAGATAATGATTTCAATTCAAACAAAAATCTTCATATATTCAGAATCAAAGTGTAAGTGGCAGAAGTGAATACCCTTACCAGAGGAGATGGATACAGTGACCGTACGGTGGAGTGTCATACAAGCTTTTAGGGGTCAAACGATCCCAGGGATATTGTGCTGGAAAATCCTGGTGGTGGGTTCCATCTGGGATAACCGTGGTTGTAAGGTGATATGTGGATCCACAGCGGATAGAGGGATGATTCTCTGAAGAAGCAGGCTGTTGGAGAAGGCGACTTCCACCCCATGAGTGTTCAGTTCACAAGGAAAGGAAAAAATCTCCACATAGGGCATGAATCCAATATAAAAAGTAGTTATATTTAAAAGATGCTGGAAAAATCTTTAACACGCACTAAGTCGAGTAAATAAAAAGTGATCACAAAGTAGTAATAAAATCGCATGGTAGCAGAACATCAGAAGCTTTAGCGACCCAACATGTTTCGGATGATGGTCCTTCAACTGGGGCATATAGCTAGATGTCTGTACCACGCTAACATAAATACACAATGAAATTGATGAGATAGCAAACAGCTGTGTATGCCGCCGCTAGGCGGACATGACAGCCAATCAATAGCAAGCTCTGTGTAGTGGACTACATTGCTGACACTCCGGGAACACAGGGAAAATTGTCCTCCAATTGCAGCCCCTGAAGCGGGGTCATGTGACGGTGTCACTGCGCGTGACATCATCGCGCACTGGCCGCCGCGCGACTGTGCGACTGGTGCCATAGTTGCACAGGTACTCATTAATGGCCCTCTGATGCATGTGCAGCCGCTGCAGCATGGCCAACGTTGAGTTCCACCTGGTGGGCATGTCACAGATTAGGCGGTTCTTGGGCAGGTTAAATTCCTTATGGAGGTCCGCCAGCCGAGCGCTGGCATTATATGACCAGCGGAAATGCACACAGACTTTCCTGGCCTGCCTCAGGACATCCTGTAAGCCCGGGTACCTGCCTAAGAACCACTGCACCACCAAGTTAAGAACGTGAGCCAAACAGGGCACATGGGTCAGTTGTCCCTGTCGGAGGGTGGGAGGAGGTTGGTGCCATTGTCGCAAACCACCATACCTGCCTTAAGCTGGCATGGTGTCAACCACCTCTGAACCTGCCCCTGCAGAGCTGACAGAATCTCTGTCCCAGTGTGGCTTCTGTCCCCCAAGCACACCAGCTCATGCAACGCATGGCATCTTTTGGCCTGTGTGCTTGTGTAGCCCCTTGAATGTTTACGGAGCACCGCTGGTTCCGAAGTCAAATCACAGGAAGAGGCCATGGAGGAAGAAGAAGAGGAGGGGGTGGAGGCGAGAGGTGTGGCAGAATACCCACTAGTAGTATTTTGGAGGCGTGGTGGCAAAACAACCTCCAACACTACTGCACCTTGTCCTGCATCCTTCCCAGCTGCCAGAAGAGTCACCCAGTGTGCGGTGAAAGATAGGCAACGTCCCTGTCCATGCCTGCTGGACCATGAGTCAGCGGTAATATGCACCTTACCGCTGACCGCCCAGTCCAGCGAGGCCAAGACATTGCCTTCCACATGCCGGTAGAGAGCCGGAATCGCCTTCCGTGAGAAAAAGTGGAATTTGGGAACCTGCCACTGAGGAACCGCACATTTCACAAACTCACGGAAGGGGGCAGAGTCTACCAACTGAAAAGGCAGCAGTTGAAGTGCTAGCAATTTAGCCAAGCTAGCATTCAACCGCTGGGCATGTGGATGGCTGGGAGCAAACTTCTTTCGGTGGTGCAGCAGCTGGGGCAGGGAAATTTGCCTGGTACAATCTGACATCGGTGTACCGATAGCAGATTGCCCCCAAGTACTTGGCTGTGACACACCTAATTCTACACCTTCATTCCTCTCAGTGCAGGTCTCAGAGAGGACTGAAGGTATAGTGGGGTTGAAGATCCCAGCTGATGAGGAGCAAGGAGAGGTCCTCTTTGTTCTTTGGTGTGGGTCTTTTAGGTACGCTTACCAATGAACTGCATGGCAGGTCAACATTTGTCTAGTCAAGCATGTGGTGCCCAAGCGGGAAATGTTTTGGCCATGAGAGATACGCTTGAGACATATGTTGCGAATAGCAGCGGTGGGATCTGATGCACTTGTCTCAAAAAAGGCCCACACCAAAGAACTTTTGAAATAACGCGCAGAGACAGCAGCGCCCTGCACATGCGGAGCTCTGCGGTGTGATGCAGTCGGTGTGCTGCCCTTAAGCTGACCCCTGGAGGGCATTCTGCCTCATTGGTGATGTGCCTCCTCCTCCTCCTCCTCTCTCCTATCAGGCACCCATGTGGAGTCAGTGACCTCATCATCCCCTCCCTCCTCATCACTGGAGCAAAGCTGGCAGTATGCTGCAGCTGGGGGAACATGACTGCCAGATTGTTGTCCTTCTTGGGCACCCCCTCTCTCTGGGCTCACGTTACTGCCTTCCTCTAGCTGGGTACCATCATCGGACCCTTCAAAACGCTGGGCATCCTCCTGGAGCATGTACCCAACACATGTAAAAACACCTGCCTTCCTGAATACAGTGTGTGTATGTATGTGTATGTGTGTATATATAATATATATATACACACATACATACAACACCTAGGATGTGTGTGTGTGTGTGTGTGTATATATATATATATATATATATATATATATATATATATATATATATATTTAAATATATACACTGTAAGTGCAGCTAACTGATTCGCCTGCCTACTCTATCTAACTTAAATCAAATGACACTGTCTCTCTGTTTATCTATCTCTCTCTCAACGCCGGATCACACTACACAGGGCCGCCGTGGAGGCAGTCTTATATAGTGTGGGGCGTGTACTAAACCCCTGAGTCATAATTGGCCAAAGCCACCCTGGCTTTGGCCAATTACGGCTCTGTACAGACGTCGCTGTGATTGGCCAAGCATGCGGGTCATAGTGCATGCTTGGCCAATCATCAGCCAGCAATGCACTGCGATGCCGCAGTGAATTATGAGCCATGACGCGCCACTCAAATTTGGCACGAACGGCCCATATTGTTCGGAATTCGGCAAACGATCGAACAGGCAATCTTCGAGTCGAACATGCGTTTGATTCGAATACGAAGCTCATCCCTACAGATCAGCAAGGAGGTATCTCTTTGATTTATACTGCTCTTCTGACAAATCTGGAAAAGCCAACTTATGCTCGAGCATGGGAGGAGGACACGGATAAAACATGGGCCACTTCAGAATGGTTTTGGGCATCTTCATGATCCTCCAAAGGTAATATCTGTAATATATCTCTGATAGAAGCTAGTGTAAAGGTTTTAGTAAGGTGGTATTATATTCCCGCTAGACTGGCTTTAATGTATCCTGGAACCTCACCCTTATGCTTCAGGGGAAGGGCTCTGGAGGGCTCAATGTTTCACATATGGTGGACTTGTCCCCGTATCAGATCCTTTTGCCAGAAAACCTTTCGCACCATCAGCTCCTTAATAAACAAAACAGTTACTCCAGACCCTAACATAGCTTTACTCAATCAATACATCCCTAAAATTACTAAGCACCAACAGGACCTTGCTTTTTTTATCTTTCTGGGAGCTAAACTCACGCTAGCAAAAGCATGGAAGAAGCTTACAGTCTCATTTCAATGCTGTAAGAGAAAAGTCTCTTGGATTATGTACCAGGAGCAACTGGTAGCAAAATTAAATGATAAGAATGAGAGATTTCACATTACATGGGAACCCTGGGCATCGTTTTGTAACATACCTTTATTACCTGGAACAGATGCCAGATCTGGGATCAACCCCCCCACCTCCTCTCTGATCCTTTCCTTACTCTCCTCCTTTCCTTTCACACGTTTCTATCACTCTTCTCTCTGGATGCTCTGGCCCCCCCCTTACTATCTGGGCAGTAAAACCTGGTATCGCCTGCTCTGAGGTTACATTAGTGGAGCAGGGTCGATATGTGCGGGGTTTCAGTCTCCATTATTATTCAACTGATTTCTTTTATTGACCTGTTTTTTTATCCTGCATCAGGGGGCTGGGATTGTATAACTTCCCATCCAGCATGAGGCGACCCCGGTGGGTGTCTTGGGCGTGGGCTCCACGGGGTCTCTGAGCGTATTCACAGACAGTTCCCAATGGGGTGGTGAGCTTGGAGCTTCCCGGGCGGGCGTGCGGATACCCTCTGGGGTTAATTGTCACTCTTATGGTCGCAAAATTTTTCTCAGACCCAACCGCAAAACTTTAGGGCTCATTATTACGTGGTTATCCACTGTGTTTCTCAGGTATTCATTACCATCTATGACTAGGTACTGTCATTTATCCTTAACCATTTGTATTTTTGTATTAATATATGCACTGCTATACTGTAAACAGTTACGTTACTATATTCGTTATTCTGTATACATGCTTATAATCAATAAAATTCTTTAAAGTAAGGTTAAACCTTAAAATTATATATATATACAGGGAGTGGCGCTGTGCATGAGGGGATGATTGGCATATATATTTATCTATTGATTATAAATCATATTATGGAAAACTACACAAAAATGTGAAGAAATATGTATCCCACATGGGGGTTGGTAAGTGTCAAGAAGAAAGTGTAAATGCAGATAGATGTTCAATATAGCCTGGATCCCTTACCCAGTAACCGCTATTAGTCTCTGATGGTGTTATATGATGTGCAAATAAGTGCCAAAGTGTCAGGTGCAATCCAATATAGTGTTCCAGCCCCTGCTGGAATAAACTCCAAGTGACTCAAAAGAAAGGGGGGTATCCGTAACCCTCTAAAATGCAGTGTAAAAATTAAATTAATATATAAACGGATTTAATTAATATGCAGAAAATTTTTTTTAAAAAGTGTTGTAAATCTATATACATATAACTGAGAAAGTGGTAATTGAATACTAAATAAGTGCCAAAGTGTCAAGTGCAATCCAATATTAAATACTAAATAAGTGCCAAAGTGTCAAGTGCAATCCAATGTGGTGTTCCAGCCCCTGCTGGAATAAACTCCAAGTGATGCAAAAGAAAGGGGGGTATCCGTAACCCTCTAAAATGCAGTGTAGAAATTAAATTAATATGTAAACGGATTTATAAATTAAATTAATATGCAGACAAATTTTAAAAGGTTTGTAAATCTATATATATAACTGAGAAAGTGATAATTAAATACTAAATAGGATTAGAGTAGTGATTAATAATAGCACGATTCAATAGCAGCATAAGATCACATATAAAAATGCAGAAAAAGGAAGAAAAAATCCAGCAAATCGTAAAAAAGTTCGTGTAATATCTTCCACCCGACAACTTCCAGATTCTCTAAAGGTACAATCCCCCTGTTGTATTTCCACTCACCGGAACGTTATACCCCTGCAGGGGTATAAGCATAAGATGTTTCCACTCCAGCCGATCAGATCCGGATGTCGATCGAATCTTTATGGTCTCTCGTCTCTGCTTTCCTAGTCCCGATCAGCCTCTCCAGAGCAGGGGGAAGAGGGGATGGATAATCCCCTAGTATGGTCCTATCTCCAGCCGGACATCCGCTCCAAGGAATTTATATGTAATAGAAAAGTTTTGTCCACATAGCGTAACTCTTTTTAAAAAAGTTTATTGGGTGATAAAATTACAATCCAATAAAGTGGAGTTACTTCAAGGGATAAAATGAAAAAGGATGGAGGAGCATACAAGCTCACTGGCTCCCCTCGCTGTCCCGGGACGCAGCGTTGTTCACGACTAGCGCTTGCGTTCCACCGGTCAGCTCGCAGGAACCACAGCGGCAGGAAGTGACGTTTGTGCGTACCAAGATAGTCCCGCCTTACGCGTTTCGTCACACGGACGTCATCGGAGGCGCTGCCATCTTGGTCCTCTCAACGTCTTATATCTGGGTGCAGTACTTGTCATGGCCAATTATACATCAAGTGTCGTTTGACGGACAGGATGTGAGGCCAATTGAGAAAACCGCTTAAATTACGGAGATGAGAATAAAACCTTATTCTTTTTCAACCTTATTTAGTGAAGGAAAACAGTGTATCAACTGGTAACATCTCCTTAAGCGCCATCTAGTGGAATCATTGTATATATATTATTGAATGGCGGCCATGGGAAAAATATTATGCAAGCCAGATATTAGCCGGTAAAACTATTTTACAGCACATTGCGTCACTTTTAAATAAAACAGAGGTAAAATAAATTCTCATTTCCTCGAAAGATATGTGTAGGAATAAGATTTGAGAAGGAAAATATTTTGTACATATAATTTAAAATTAATAATAAATAATAAAAATAAAAATAAAAATAAAAATAAAATAAAATTACATAGATAGTTAAAAATGTGCTGGTAGGGCTGGAAGTGTGATTAGACCCTATTCAATAAAAATTTATCAGTATGTGAGATATGTAAAAATAGATCAGTTTTAAAAGGTGTAATTAGTAGGATTGAAAGTGGAATAGGACCTATTGCACAAAAAGTAATTTATTAATACTTTATCCATACTCGTTATACATCCCAAACGTGAACATTATGTGTTCAAGGTGAGTATGAACTAAAAGGGGTTATTCAGCCCATGAGTAAGAAACAAAACCCCCTTAACTTAGTGCATAATGTGATCGACCCACCTAAAACGGTTAAATTGTTCCCCGAAATGAAAGGTTTCTATAGGTGCCAGAGGTGTCTACCTTGCAGAGTGAGTAAAAAACAACCAAAGAGAAAACTATCCTTCAAGTCAAGAGGAGGAAAAGAGTATCCAATCAGGGAATTGATCAGTTGTGAAAGTACCCACGTCACATACGTGATTGAATGTCCCTGTCGGCTACAGTATGTGGGAAGAACCACTAGGCCCCTCCGCGTTAGGATTAGAGAGCATATTAACAATATCAGAAAAGGCTTTCCAAAACATAATCTGTCTAGGCACTTTGATGAAGTCCATAATAGGAACCCCACTGGATTAATTTTTTACGGTATAGATTTGATTAAAGACCATTGGAGAGGAGGCAATAAAAGAATAAAAGTTTCTCAGAACGAAACTAAATGGATATACCGTTTGGGTAGTTTGGTCCCTAGAGGATTGAATGTGGACATCGATCTGAATTGTTTTTTATCCAATTTTTAGACAGGTGCCCACATTCCACTTTCTCTTATAATTGGTTTATCCCACTCCTAAAATCACTATTTTAATATATACATAATGTTTAAGATTTCTCTACCTTATCTTATAAATCACTGGTAATAGGTATCCTATTTAAATTTGAATAAAGTTTTTAATGCGCTCTCGACTCATCTTCGAGTCCCCTACATTACCAATCTTCTCTAGGCCTTGGTAACAATACACATAGATTAATTGTAGTTAAGGGGGTTTTGTTTCTTACTCATGGGCTGAATAACCCCTTTTAGTTCATACTCACCTTGAACACATAATGTTCACGTTTGGGATGTATAACGAGTATGGATAAAGTATTAATAAATTACTTTTTGTGCAATAGGTCCTATTCCACTTTCAATCCTACTAATTACACCTTTTAAAACTGATCTATTTTTACATATCTCACATACTGATAAATTTTTATTGAATAGGGTCTAATCACACTTCCAGCCCTACCAGCACATTTTTAACTATCTATGTAATTTTATTTTATTTTTATTTTTATTTTTATTTTTATTATTTATTATTAATTTTAAATTATATGTACAAAATATTTTCCTTCTCAAATCTTATTCCTACACATATCTTTCGAGGAAATGAGAATTTATTTTACCTCTGTTTTATTTAAAAGTGACGCAATGTGCTGTAAAATAGTTTTACCGGCTAATATCTGGCTTGCATAATATTTTTCCCATGGCCGCCATTCAATTATATATATACAATGATTCCACTAGATGGCGCTTAAGGAGATGTTACCAGTTGATACACTGTTTTCCTTCACTAAATAAGGTTGAAAAAGAATAAGGTTTTATTCTCATCTCCGTAATTTAAGCGGTTTTCTCAATTGGCCTCACATCCTGTCCGTCAAACGACACTTGATGTATAATTGGCCATGACAAGTACTGCACCCAGATATAAGACGTTGAGAGGACCAAGATGGCAGCGCCTCCGATGACGTCCGTGTGACGAAACGCGTAAAGCGGGACTATCTTGGTACGCACAAACGTCACTTCCTGCCGCTGTGGTTCCTGCGAGCTGACCGGTGGAACGCAAGCGCTAGTCGTGAACAACGCTGCGTCCCGGGACAGCGAGGGGAGCCAGTGAGCTTGTATGCTCCTCCATCCTTTTTTCATTTTATCCCTTGAAGTAACTCCACTTTATTGGATTGTAATTTTATCACCCAATAAACTTTTTTAAAAAGAGTTACGCTATGTGGACAAAACTTTTCTATTACATATAAATTCCTTGGAGCGGATGTCCGGCTGGAGATAGGACCATACTAGGGGATTATCCATCCCCTCTTCCCCCTGCTCTGGAGAGGCTGATCGGGACTAGGAAAGCAGAGACGAGAGACCACAAAGATTCGATCGACATCCGGATCTGATCGGCTGGAGTGGAAACATCTTATGCTTATACCCCTGCAGGGGTATAACGTTCCGGTGAGTGGAAATACAACAGGGGGATTGTACCTTTAGAGAATCTGGAAGTTGTCGGGTGGAAGATATTACACGAACTTTTTTACGATTTGCTGGATTTTTTCTTCCTTTTTCTGCATTTTTATATGTGATCTTATGCTGCTATTGAATCGTGCTATTATTAATCACTACTCTAATCCTATTTAGTATTTAATTATCACTTTCTCAGTTATATATATAGATTTACAAACCTTTTAAAATTTGTCTGCATATTAATTTAATTTATAAATCCGTTTACATATTAATTTAATTTCTACACTGCATTTTAGAGGGTTACGGATACCCCCCTTTCTTTTGCATCACTTGGAGTTTATTCCAGCAGGGGCTGGAACACCACATTGGATTGCACTTGACACTTTGGCACTTATTTAGTATTTAATATTGGATTGCACTTGACACTTTGGCACTTATTTAGTATTCAATTACCACTTTCTCAGTTATATGTATATAGATTTACAACACTTTTTAAAAAAAAATTTCTGCATATTAATTAAATCCGTTTATATATTAATTTAATTTTTACACTGCATTTTAGAGGGTTACGGATACCCCCCTTTCTTTTGAGTCACTTGGAGTTTATTCCAGCAGGGGCTGGAACACTATATTGGATTGCACCTGACACTTTGGCACTTATTTGCACATCATATAACACCATCAGAGACTAATAGCGGTTACTGGGTAAGGGATCCAGGCTATATTGAACATCTATCTGCATTTACACTTTCTTCTTGACACTTACCAACCCCCATGTGGGATACATATTTCTTCACATTTTTGTGTAGTTTTCCATAATATGATTTATAATCAATAGATAAATATATATGCCAATCATCCCCTCATGCACAGCGCCACTCCCTGTATATATATATAATTTTTAGACTATTTTTTGAGGGTACACTTTGGTGCCCTCTGCCTACATAGGGGGGCTGCAGTTGCAAGTATAACCTGTAGCGCTGATCTACTGTCTATTATATTAAGGTTAAACCTTAGATCACATTTTCTTCTAATTTTAATGAGTGGCCACGTGTCTTGTTAAACTCACTTCCGCAAAAAAGTTTTATCCCCATTGTGGGGTCACCAGTACGGTATTTGTGAATTGAAATCATATCCCCTCTCAAGCGTCTCTTCCCCAGAGAAAATAAGTTCAGTGCTCGCAACCGTTCTTCATAACTAATATCCTCCAGACAATTTTATTAGCTTTGTTGCCCTTCTTTGTACTCACTCCATTTCCAGTACATCCTTCCTGAGGACTGGTGCCCAGAACTGGACAGCATACTCCAGGTGTGGCCGGACCAGAACCTTGTAGCATGGTAGAATTATCGCTTTATCCCTGGAGCTAATCCCTTTTTTAATGCAGGCCAATATTGTGTTTGCTTTGTTAGCAGCAGCTTGGCATTGCATGCCATTGCTGAGCCTATCATCTACTAGGACCCCCAGGTCCTTTTCCATCCTAGATTCCCTCAGAGGTTCCCCCCATAAAATGCATTCATATTTTTGCCACCCAAATGCATTATTTTACATTTTTCTACATTAAACCTCATTTGCCATGAAGTTGTCCACCCCATTAATTTGTTCAGGTCTTTTTGCAAGGTTTCCACATCCTGCAGAGAAGATATTGCCCTGCTTAGTTTAGTATCGTCCGCAAATACAGAGATTAAACTGTTTACCCCATCCTCCCAAATTAAACAGGATTGGTCCCAGGACAGAACTCTGGGGGACCCCACTACCCATCCCTGACCATTCCCCATTTATCACCACCCTCTGAACTCGCCCTTGTGGCCAGTTTTCAGTCCATGTACTCACCCTATGGTCCATGCCAGTGGACCTTATTTTGTACAGTAAACGTTCATGGCAAATTGTGTCAAATGCTTTTGCAAAATCCAGATACACCACTTCTATGGGCCTTCCTTTATCTAGATGGCAACTCACCTCCTTATAGAAGGTTAATAGATTGGTTTGGCAAGAACGATTCTTCATGAATCCATGCTAATTACTTCTAATGCTACCGTTTTCATTACTAAAATCTTGTATATAGTCTATTATCATCCCCTCCAAGAGCTTGCATACTATTGATGTTGGGCTAACTGGTCTGAAATTCCCAGGGATGTATTTTGGGCCCTTTTTAAATATTGGTGCTACATTGGATTTTCTCGAATCCACTGGAACCATTCCAGTCAATAGACTGTCCGTAAAAATTAAGAACAATGGTCTGGCAATTACTTGACTGAAGTACCCTCAGGTGCAAGACTGGTAATTTATTAATGTTAAGTTTCCCAGGTCTAATTCTGTCCTCTGTTAACCATGGTGGTGCTTCCTGTGATGTGTCACGAGGATAAACACTGCAGTTTTGGTTACTGAAGCCCCCTGATTCCCTCCCGAAGAGTGAGGAGAACAATAAATTCAATACCTTTGCCATCTCCCCATCCTTTGTAACCAGATGTCCTTCCTCATTCTTTATAGGGCCAATATGGTCTGTTCTCTTTTTTTTTTTTTACTGTTTAAATACTTAAATAATTTCTTGGGATTTTTTGGGCTTTCCTCCACTATGTGTCTTTCGTGTTCTATCTTAGACACCCTAATTGCACCCTCACATTTCTTGTTGCATTCTTTATAAAGTCTGAATGCTGATGATGATCCCTCAACCTTGTATTTTTTGAAGGCCTTCTCTTTTGCTTTTATATGCATTTTTACATTGGAGTTAAGCCATCCAGGACTTTTGTTTGCTCTTTTAAATTTATTACCCAATGGAATGCACTGGCTAATGCCCTTATTTAATATGCTCTTAAAGCGACCCCATCTCTCCTCCGTGTTCTTTGTTCCTAAGATTTTATCCCAATTTATGCCTTCTATCAAGGTTTGTAGTTTAGGGAAGTTGGCTCTTTTGAGATTCAGTGTCTTTGTATTTCCCTTATGATTCCTTTTTGTGTGATTTATACTGAAGCCAATTCACCTGTGATCGCTGTTTCCTAAATTGCCCCATATTTCCACATCTGCGATCAGGTCTGTATTGTTGGTAATCAGTAGATCTAGTAATGCTTTATTTCTAGTTGGTCCATCTACCATCTGACCCATGAAATTGTCCTACAAGACATTTAGGAACTGGCAGCCAATGCATGGTTCCCTCGGACCAGTCTATGTCTGCATAATTAAAATCCCCATTATGATAACACTTCCCATCTACGCTGCTAATCAAAAATTGTGATAGGAGGTCCGTCTCTCCCTCCTCCCTCAGGTTAGGAGGCCTATAGCATACTCTCAGTATTATTTTCCCCTTAGCTTTTTTCCTTTGGAGCTCTTCCCATAAGGATTTCACCTCTTCCCTAGCTCCCTTAGTGATGTCATCTCTCACATTCACTTGTGCATTATTCTTGATATATAGACATACCTCACCCCCTTTTTTCCCCTCTCTATCACTGCGATAAAAAGTATCCCCTAAATGGTTGCCAGCCAATCATGAGAGCTGTTGAACCAGGTCTCTGAAATTCCCACAAAATCGTAATCCACCTTGTACAACAGTATCCCTAGTTCACCCATCTTGTCCTCCAGGCTTCTGGCATTGGTGAACATTCCACGTAGATTAGACTGGTCACATACTATCCTCTTATTGGATGTTCCGAGATTGCAACTAGGACTTGTTACTATACTTACCTTGGAAAAGAATATATAAAACACAAAGCGCTGTGATGCTAAATAGCTGATAATTACACATAAAACCAAGTGAGGCTGCTATCAAAAGAGTGTTTTCAGAGTCACTTAAAAAGAATAAATAATGATATGTGAAGCGCTTCACAATGTGCATAAAAATGAATATATAAGAATAAAAGGAGCCAAGGATGCTCTGTGCAGATCAGCAGTATCACACAGTGTACTGCAGTGAATCTGCTCCTGTCTAAGGCGGCTGACTGCTATAGTAAAACCTGCATATGCCTTATCATTATAAGGCACACGTGAGTGGATTGAAGTTTGCCTGTGTACCTTGGTATCCTAACTATTGCACAATGATTGTTTTTTTTTCTCTTATCTGCCTGTCTAATGAGACCTGTTTATGATTCTCACATTGGTTGTGAACAGAAGCAAAAGACACATTGTTACTATAAAGGTCGATGAGCACCTTAATTAAGCAAGTGTTTTTAAACAGCTTTGCTAGTGATCAAAGCTCTATACCAATCGGATTCTACACTTGTATAATTGAACCTTCTGAATACATCCCTATATATTTATTTTTATGTGGATTTTTTATGTGAATTTTTTTACACATTTGGTGTCACAAATTTTTTATAATTTTACACTATTTTGATTGCTGGATTTTTTAGGAATTTTTACTCACCGCTGGATTTGAGTATTTATATTTATTCTTATATATTCATTTTTATGCACATTGTGAAGTGCTTCAAATATCATTATTTATACTTACCTTGGGTTTATGTGCTTTAGTCAACCTACCACTAATGCCCCCAATACTACCCTCTGGACTGTGTTCTGCGTTAACTATCTCTACCTCTGGACCCATCCCCCCATTGCCTAAAAACCCCTCTAACGTTTTGTCCATCTTTACTCCCAGCAGATCTGCACCCTCCTCATTTAGGTGCAGTCCGTCCCTTCTATAGTACTGTTGACTGACTGAGAAGTCGGTCCAGTCCTCCAGGAACCCAAACCCCTCCATAATACACCAGCTCCTCAGCCACTTGTTTACTTCCCTAATATCCCTCTGCCTTTCTGGTGTGGCTCGAGGTACCGGTAGTATTCCTAAGAATTGTGTTCATAGGTGGAAAATCTGGACAGCCGCACACGGGGATGAGCAGATAAAATCTTTATTCAAAACTTTTCTTAAGTTAGTACATGACTATGCTGGAGCAACACAGCTTAGCCGCTAACGCGTTTCACGCTCTTACAGAGCGCTTACTCATAGCTCATTAAACTCATAGCACTCATAGTATTCCTAAGAATACTTCCTTGGAGGTCCTTTTCCTAAAATTAGCTACCGAGTTCCTAAAATCGTTCTTTAGGACACTCCATCTGCCTCTGACTTTGTTCTTGGTGCCAACATGCACCATGGGTCTTCCTCAGCCCCTCCCAGCAATCTGTCTACCAGATCTGTGATGTGCCGAACCCGAGCGCCCGGTAGACAGCATACAGTTCAGCGCTTCAGGTCTTTTTCACAGATTGCCCCCTATGTCCTTCTAAGAATTGAGTCCCCTACCACCAGAATCTGTCTATCCTTTCCCTTCGCTTCCCCCCCCCCACTCTCACTTGAGGAGTTCTTCCCCTGGCAGCTAGGAGAGTCCCTCAGCTCCAGCTGTTGCTGATCCCTGACTGGTTTCACTCAATGGAGCGTACTTAATGGGATGCTCCGGCCCTGGATCGGCCTCCCTGGCACTTCCCCCTCTATCCTTCCTGTCACCCATCTACTCTTTTCTGGTAAAATAAAATAGTGTAGCGCTGTAAACCCTGAATACAACCTTTGAGTTGATACGGTGATAAAACCAGTGTTAAATCCCAATGACAAGGGATATAGAGTAAAAAAACAAAGTGTCAAACAAATAAATATATATACAATATGATATAATCAATGAATAAAAGTACATACCAATAAATTGCATAGACATTGATATCAAGTGTAAATCTCCATGTGTTCATCTCTCATAGAGAGAGGGCCACTAGGTTGTAACTACCGGCTTAGAGCCACCTACTGGAGTGTTACCCTTATGCTGGTGTCTGAGATCGTTGGTGCCGAGCTGCTGTCCTGATTTAGGATCCATGAATGTGGCCTAAAGAGATGTACCTCTCCAGTTCTCTGGTGTAAAAAGCCTTTGCGACTTGGGTGGTATATGCCTCTCCAAGTCACCAACATCTGGTAAGCCTCCTTGAGATCTTCGGTGGGGGCTCTCTCACTATTCCAGTTCCTATTGTTGATGTCCAAAGGTTATTGGTCTCGGTGTTAAAAATATCCTTCATATTTTTGGACTTTCCCATACATCTTTTCTAACGTATGTCCGTACTGCTGCCTCTAATTTTTGGTTGCACATTGTTTTAACTTACACTGGTTATATTTTTTTCTAATTTTAATTTTTCTCTTTCCATTTATATTTATGTCACGTTGTGTATACAAGCACACATGTACTGCAATTTAACTGTACCCATTGTCACATTTATTTACACTTGATATCAATGTTAATGCAATTTATTGGTATGTACTTTTATTTATTGATCATATCATATTGCATATATTTATTCGTTTGACACTTTTTTTTCTTTTACTCTATATCCCTTGTCATTGGGATTTAACACTGGTTTTATCACCGTATCAACTCAAAGGTTGTATTCAGGGTTTACAGCGCTACACTTTTTTATTTTGTCATTTTATGCTTTGGTCTATAGCTGTGTTGGCTGCTGTTTACACTTATTATTTACACAGCGCTGTTTTTTCCTTATTATATATATTATACATACTCTTTTCTGGTGCCTGCTCCTCTTTGTCTCCACCCGCCTCTGTGCTGGCTCCTGCCGGCACCTGCTGGGTACGTTCCTGGCTCTCCTTTAGTATGGAGGGTTTTGCTGACAATTGCTTCCCTAGATTCAGAACATGGACTTCCAGGGAAACAATGTGCTTACATTTTGCACAGCAGTATTCACCCTCGATCGGGTGATCAAGGAACGCATACATGCCGCAAGATGTACACTGAGTCGCATCTCCACACCTGCCGGGCATCGTACGTGTGACGGGAGGGCCCGTGGAACTCAGAATACATCTTATGTCTAAGTCACCCTGTGCTATCCTGGCACAGGGTGAGTGAGAAAATATATCTTGGACTACTTAAAATGGGACAGTAATATTTGTCCACAATATCTCCCAGGATGTATGTAGAGACTATTATTGGTTTGTTTGATTCTGAAATCAACCTGTTAACCTCCCTGGCGGTTTTCCTGAGTGTGGCTCGGGGTTGAAAATCAGGTCCATTAGCGGTAACCCCGAGCCACACTCGGGATTACATCTCAGGATCCTGGTGTGGCATTACTTACCTTGTCCCCAGGATCCTGCGATGTCCCCCGCAGTGTCCGTGGGCTCCGTCCTCTGCCCAAAGCCTCTCCTTGCCAGGCTCCGGAGCCTGGCGGCAAATTAAAAAAAATGTCAATCATAACACATACAGTACTGTAATCTTACAGATTACAGTACTGTATGAAATAATTTCACATCCCTTTTGTCCCCAGTGCTTTGGCCCATGCCCTGCATGCAGTTTTATGTTATATATACTGTTCTTTCTGCCTGGAAACTGGAGATTGTCCATAGCAACCAAAAAGTGTCCCTTTACGTCAAAAATGGCTTTAGACCAGCTAGAAAACAGCGATAGTAAATTAGAACACTTGCAGAATTGAGCGATAGTGAATCGTGGGGAAATTAATTTTATTACTATTTATTTTTATTTTTTTTAATTATTTATTTTTATTTATTATATTATAATTTATGTTTTTGTGTTTCAAACTTTATCATACCCGGGATATCTACTAGACTCTTGTTTGGACAGATTTAAGTGTGTTATTGTTAAGAATTACAGACCTACAATATAAAACGCCAAATTTCCATGCAAAATAATGGTACCGCTTTCAGCACCTAAAATCCGAAATAATCATACCGCCAGGGAGGTTAATTGAGTGAGTTGATCACATTAGCCTCCAGGACTGGCTAGGAAATGAACTGTTGATAAATAGGCTGAGGAGGGGGGAAATTGTTGTTTGTATTGTTAATTGTAATTAGCGCCTGTTATTGTGTTTATACTACTGTGTGAAGCTCGGTGCCCACAAGTCTGTCATCTGGTCTGGGTAAATGTTTAGTAAATTAGCTCATGTTAATTAGGTTAGCTTTGAGTCAGTCTGCTGTATAAATGTCAGAGATCTCAAATAAAGGGTTAGTTCTGATGTACTCCAAGACTGGTGTTGTCTAGTTCTTGTGGGTTCCTATAGCCAGATCCATTGGACTTGTGTTCCAGAACTTAGGAAGCGGTATACTGACGGAAGCACTCAAGCGGAGTGAGGGACGTTCCGTGACATTGGTGGCAAGCAGCGGGAAAGCTTCCTGCAGTCTGGGACATCCAAACCTCCACCTGGATCCAAGATCAGCATAGCAGACTTCAGTCACCCCAGCGGAGATATGGACCTGGCATCAGAATTCCCGGGGCTGCTGCGGATCATCCTTTCAACATACACCAGGACTGTGTCTGAGGATGAATACCTGGAGCTTAGGCAGCAAATTCGGGTGGAGCTCTGGATTGCAGCCCTCAGTCTCGCTGGTATAAAACGGGGCAAGTGCTTTCCAACCCAAGAGCAAAGGGCCAGTGACCAACGGGCATTGCGGATGGCATTCCTGGGAGAGCAGCCCCAGGAGCAATGGGTGACTGAGTTGGACAGGTTGGTCCAGCAGGGGATAGAGCTGAACAATCGTTATTGGGCTCTGCAATCGCACGCAGAGGAGGGATATTTAGGGGAGACAACAGAATGCTCTCCGGAGGGGTATGACTTTGGCGGCCCTGGATTGCTGTGGGAGAGCCTTATAGATCTTTTTATGTTTGGCGATGAAGGGGAACCTGACCTTGAGGAACTGAGAGAATATAGAGAGTCTATGCTCAGTCTTGCAGGGGTCTCAGAGCTCAAACCTGATCTGGACCATTTGCCTAGGAAGGAACAGCATCTGGAAAGGGCATACAGGAAACTGCTAGAACAAGTTCAGCAGAATGCCAGAGAATCGGCAGTGGAAAATCCGGAGATTGCCGTCCCCAAACCTGAAGTGCTGACAACAGGGCAGAGCTCTGCTAACCTCTGCCCAGAAATGATAGCATCTACTGGTTTCCATGGACAGGAGATGGTGAACCTCTATCCCCAGACATCAGTTGCAGAGACATGGGATTTGATAGACTTTTCTGCTGAGGAAGAACAACCTGATGAGCCTCCAGCAGAAGAGCTGCTATCAGGGCAAAAGTTCACTGTGTTCTGCCCAGCACCAACAGTGGCTTCGGCCTTCTTGAGAGAAGAGGTAGTCGGCCTTTCTCCCACAACACTGACAGCGACATGGGATTTTCTGCCAGCAGCATCTATGGAGTTAAAACAAACTTCTCCAGCTGAAGATCTGGTAACTGAACAGAGGGTCCAAGACCTCTGTCCCACACTTTTACCAATTCCAGAGACCGGGGATTTAATAGACGTTTCTGTAGAGGAGGAACCACCTGGCAAACCCCCAGCAGAAGTGCTAGCAACCGGACAGAGGGTCCAAGACCTCTGCCCCACACCTGTGGCAGTTTCGGAGGCCCAGGGTGAGGAAGGTGGCAATCACTTCCCAGCAGCAGATACAGAGGGAGAAGGGAGAGGAGGTGTGTGTTGTCCCTCCCCAACAGTTGGCCAGGGTCGAGGAAGCAGACTTTCCTCCCCAGCAAAGGTCAGTGCACCTGGGAGACAGTACCAGAGATATGTCGTCCCAGCAACCAGATGAGGGAATGGAAAAGGAAGCAGCCGGCTCACCTCCCCAATGGCAGCTACACAGTTTGGGAGTGGAGGAAGCCAGCCTCCTGCCCCAACAGTTAGCTGGAACAGATGGTGTGGGGTTTCCAGCAGAAGGGCTGGCAACAGGGCCGAGGACTGCTGGACTCTGCCCTCAACTAACAGAGGATGGATTTCCTGTGAAGGTGGATGGGACTTCAGTCTCCACCTGTATACCCCAGGGATGCGGGGCAGTGGGCCCAGATCCCCAACAGCATGACAGAGTGAGCCCAGTCACCCTGTCTTCTCTCCAGCGGCAGAAAGGACTCCAGGGAGAAGGGCCAGTCCACGCCTCTCCCCAGCGGCAGATATGTTCTCTGTGAGAGGCAGAGGTTGGCTGGGTGAGTAATGCTTTGTTTGGAACAATTTATTTGGGATACTGTGTGGGTACCGGCATTAGAGGACTGGAGCTACTTACTAACTTCGGAGCTTCGGAGTCAACCCATCTGGGGTCTCCTCCTGTGTTAGTCTTCTGCCTAAAGGGGAGAGATGTGACGGGAGGGCCCGTGGAACTCAGAATACATCTTATGTCTAAGTCACCCTGTGCTATCCTGGCACAGGGTGAGTGAGAAAATATATCTTGGACTACTTAAAATGGGACAGTAATATTTGTCCACAATATCTCCCAGGATGTGTGTAGAGACTATTATTGGTTTGGTTGATTCTGAACTCAACCTGTTAATTGAGTGAGCTGATCACATTAGCCTCCAGGACTGGCTAGGAAACAAACTGTTGATAAATAGGCTGAGGAGGGGGGAGATTGTTGTTTGTATTGTTAATTGTAATTAGCTCCTGTTATTGTGTTTATTCTACTGTGTGAACCTCGGTGCCCACAAGTCTGTCATCTGGTCTGGGTAAATGTTTTAGTAAATTAGCTCATGTTAATTAGGTTAGCTTTGAGTCAGTCTGCTGTATAAATGTGTGTGAGATCTCAAATAAAGGATTAGTTCGGATGTACTCCAAGACTGGTGTTATCTAGTTCTTGGGGGTTCCTATAGCCAGATCCATTGGACTTGTGTTCCAGAACTTAGGAAGCGGTATACTGACGGAAGCACTCAAGCAGAGTGAGGGACGTTCCGTGACAGTACCTATTAATTTAATAAGGATTGGGGATACTACCTTGTCCAAATTACCTAACAACTAGCTTCCTGACACTAATACTCAACAATACAATACACAGGTACTCAAGACAAATGGGAGAAGGAATAATACTGTGGAAATATCAACTAAATGTGACAGCTGCTACAAAAAATGTGACAAAATTATTCAAACGAAAAGTGTAAAAAATGTAGCTCTAACATAATATGAGCTCTGAGTTACAGTGCAAAGAAAAAAAAAAGGGGAACAAATAAACCTCAAAAACATGAAAAATGAACCTAAAAATCATGACAGTCAATCCCCAGGTGAAAAGTCCAAAATGAAGTGAATAAAACCAACAAAGTCCAAAGGAAAAGCGTGGCAATGAAGTGTCAATCTTCTATCGTGCGAAGGACCTTACAGGACTGGAACAGTGGTGAATCCGAAGGATGAAAAAGATGAGGTACTCTTACCGGATAAGGTGGACCCAAATGTCAGCGACATAGGGTCAAGAAGGCTTAGATGATCGAATCTGTGGCTCCCTTTGATGGAGATGGAAATCCAGGATCCCAACGGATCTCATCAAACGACCTCATAAAGCTCTGCAGGACTGGAGGTACAATGTATCCAAGGAAACACACCACAGCAACTCTGCTCAGACAAGGTCTCAGGTGTTAATGGGGAGCAGATGTGTTAAATTTGGTGTTATCGCTCTCACTCTCTCATACTGGTCACTGGAAGTTAAACATGGCACCTCATGGCAAATAACTCTGAGGATCTTAAAAAAAGAATTTTTCCTCTACATAAAGATGGCCTAGGCCAGTGATGGCGAACCTTGGCATACCAGATGTTTTGGAACTACATTTCCCATGACGCTCATGAACTCTGCAGTGTAGAACATCATGGGAAATGTAGTTCCAAAACATCTGGGGTGCCAAGGTTCGCCATCACTGGCCTAGGCTATAAGAAGATTGCCAAGACCCTGAAACTGAGCTGCAGCATGGTGGCCAAGACCATACAGCGGTTTAACAGGACAGGTTCCACTCAGAACAGGCCTCACCATGATCGACCAAAGAAGTTGAGTGCATGTGCTCAACATCATGTTCAGAGGTTGTCTTTGGGAAATAGATGTATGAGTGCTGCCAGCATTGCTGCAGAGGTTGAAGGGGTGGGGGTTCAGCCTGTCAGTGTTCAGACCATACACCGCACACTGCATCAAATTGGTCTGCATGGCTGTCATCCCAGAAGATGACTAAAGATGATGCACAAGAAAGCCTGCAAACAGTTTGTTGAAGACAAGCAGATTAAGGACATTGATTACTGGAACCATGTCCTATGGTCTGATGAGACCAAGATAAACTTATTTGGTTCAGATAGTGTCAAGCATGCGTGGCGGCAACCAGGTGAGGAGTACAAAGACCAGTGTGTCTTGCCTACAGTCAAGCATGGTGGTGGGAGTGTCATGGCCTGGGGCTGCATGAGTGCTGCCAGAACTGGGGAGCTACAGTTCATTGAGGGAACCATGAATGCCAACATGTACTATGACATACTGAAGCAGAACATGATCCTCTCCCTTTGGAGACTGGGCCGCAGGGCAGTATTCTAACATGATAAAGACCCCAAACACACCTCCAAGATTACCTCCACTACTTTGCTAAAGAAGATGAGGGTAAAGGTGATGGACTAGCCAAGCATGTCTCCAGACCTAAACCCTATTGAGCATCTGTGGGGCATCCTCAAACAGAAGGTGGAGGAGCGCAAGGTTTCTAACATCCACCAGCTCCATGATGTCATCATGGAGAAGTGGAAGAGGACTCCCGAGGCAACCAGTAAAGGTCTGGTGAACGCCATGCCAAAGAGGCTTAACCTCCCTGGCGGTATGATTATTTCAGATTTTAGGTGCTGAAAGCGGTACCATTATTTTGCACAGAAATTTGGCGTTTTATATTGTAGGCCTGTAAGTCTTAGGGATAGTTCACTTAAATCTGTCCAAACAAGAGTCTAGTAGACATCCCGGGTATGATAAAGTTTGAAAAACTAAATAAAAAATTATAATATAATAAATAACTATAAATGATTATAACAAATAATATAATAATAATAAAAATTATTCAATAATGTAATCAAATCTAAAACACTGAAATTTGCTCAGTTGCAGAATTGTAGCTTTTGTTACTTTTAGTGTTTGATGACGATCTCCTCACAAATCACTATCGCTCAATTCTGCAAGTGATTATAATTTATTATCACTTTTTTCTAGCTGGTCTAAAACCACTTTTGATGTAAAGAGACAGTTTTGGTTGCTATGGACAATCTCCAGTTTCCAGGCAGAAAGAACAGTTTTTATATATATAAAACTGCATGCAGGACACTGTACAGACCACTAGGGACAAAGGGGATGTGTAATTATTTGATACAGTATACTGTACCTGTACTGTGTGTTTCACTTTTTGAATCTGCCACCGAACTCCGTCCCCATGCGTCGCAACGCTCGCAGGGAACGGAGCTCGGCACTGTGAATCGAGCGAGACACAGCGGCTCGCCGATCACAGCGGGGAGACATCGCAGGATCCAGGGGACAAGGTAAGTAAACTCTTCCTGGATCCTGCGATGCGATCCTGAGTCTGGCTCAGGGATACCGCTTTTGGTATGAAAAATCCACCCCGAGCCAGACTCGGGAATACCGCCAGGGGGGTTAAGGCAGTGCTGGAAAATAATGGTGGCCACACAAAATATTGACACTTTGGGCCCAATTTGGACATTTTCACTTAGGGGTGTACTCACTTTTGTTGCCAGCGGTTTAGACATTAATGGCTGTGTGTTGAGTTATTTTGAGGGGACAGCAAATTTACACTGTTGTACAAGCTCTACATTCACTACTTTACCTTGTAGCAAAGGACTTGATTTACTAAAGGCAAATAGACTGCACTTTGCAAAGTTCAGTTGTACTCTGCAAGAGCAGATGCTCCAGAGCTTAGTAAATGAGCAGGAGCTCTGCTAACTTCCATCATCCAATCATGTGCAAGCAAAAATGCTGTTTTTTTTATTTTCCTTACATGTGATTGGGTATTCTTTTCAAAGGTATTCTTTACCTCATTTACTAAGCTCTGGAGCAACTCTGGAGCAGTCTCTGGAGCAAGAGTGCAATTGCACTTTGCAAAGTGCACAGTCTATTTGCTTTTAGTAAATCAACCCCAAAGTGTAATTTCTTCAGTGTTGTCACATCATATCTTGTCAAAAGATATAATAAAATATTTACAAAAATGTGAGGGGTGTACTCACTTTTGTGAGATACTGTGTGTGTGTATGTATATATGTGTATGTATATATATATGTATGTATATATATGTATATATATATATATATATGTATGTATGTATGTACACAGTATCGCACATAATAGAATATATATCTATATCTATGTCATATATTCTATTATGTGCGATACTGTGTGTGTGTGTGTATATATATATATATATATATATATATATATATATATATATATATATATATATATATATATATATATATATATATATATATATATATATATATATATATATATATATATATATATACTTACACATTCACACACTCATGCATATGTATATATTATGCATATTATACTGTACATGCATTTTATACTTTGATACATATTTTTGGCAAAAGGCACATTACACATTTTAAAAATTATATACAAAAAATAAATAAAATATAAATATATATTTTGCAAAAAAAAAAAAAAAAAAGATCATTATTTGCAAAAAAAGGATAAATTATTTGAATACAAGCTGAAGGATTTCTGGCAGCTTATGAGTAAATATTCAACCCCCAGCACCTTCAGACCAGGATCATTGAGGCTCTGCACTTATCAAGCCACATGAAGGAAACTTTAATGTAAACAAATCACGGAGCTTGGTTACATTGTAACAAATGATGGTCAATGATCAGTAGTGCTGATACTCACACTGAAATAGAGAACACATCCCTTTATTTACTGAATATGCAGAATCCACTCAGTCTGACTGCTTGCATTCCATCTATATAGTACATAAAGTGATGTCTTCTCCAGCTGTGTGTGAGTATCTGCCTATTGTAGACCATCATTTGGTACAATAGACTAGCTCTCTGTGATTTATTTACAAGTTACCATTTGCCAACATCCATGCTCCCTTGTTTCTTTCAACTGGTGGGAATAACAGAACTGATAGCTTAGTATCAAGTTATATTTGAAGGCTTCTGAAGTAAATGGCTGGCTTTATTATCTTCATGGGTAAATAAAGGTTCCTGACATGAGCCTCACCCTCCCTTCTTCTAATTGTCAATATAGAAAAAAAAAACTCCAGGTTCTCTCTTACTCAAGTGACTGGTTAACGTTCACCTGAAAAAAAAAAGTTGTGCTACCCATGTAGGAGACTCAACAATTTTGCCCATGTATTCCTCAAAAAGATTTGCCTTGTAGCCAGGCACACAATCTCAGTCACACTTTCCTTTAATGACCAGTCTGGGGATGTTGTTTTTATTGATTTTATTTTTGTGGAACTTTGATAGGGTTGAGGGAATTAGGGGGGATGCTCCAAAAATAGAAACTGTGTACAAATTGAGGACAATTAATTATTTTCTGAAAAGCCGTAGTAGAAGTCCTTGCTGAATCAAACAGTGGACTTAGATCTCAGAAGTGACAGCAGACCAAAAGACTCTAATGCCGCGTACACACAAGCAGAATGTCCGTCAGAAAAAGTCAGATGGGAGCTTTTCATTGTATAATCCGACCGTGTGTATGCCCCATCGGACTTTTTCTGTCAAATTCAGACGGACTTAGATAGAGAGCATGTTCTAAATTTTTCCCTCGGAACTAATTACTATCGGGAAACCCGCTTGTCTGTATGCTGTTCCAACATACCAAAAATGACGCATGCTCTGAAGCCAGAATGAGACGGAAGCTATTGGCTACTGGCTATTGAACTTCCTTTTTCTAGTCCCGTCGTACGTGTTGTACGTCATCTCGTTCTGGACGGTGGGACTTTGGTGTGACCATGTGTATGCAAGACAGCTTGAGCGCAATTCCGTCAGAACTCTGTCAGAAAAACCTTCAGAGTTTATTCCGATGGCAAAACCGGTCGTGTGTACAGGGCATTAGATCTCTCAGAACCATCTGTACTTACACAAGTCCAAGGACAGCTGGTTCCCTTCTCCCAACTTCCAAGCATCACCTATCCCCAGTGATACCAGACCAGATCTTCAGTAGACAGATCTTCAGTGAGCTTTTCATAGTCTCAGCATCCAGGCCCTCAGTTTGTCCACCTGAGGCCTTGCAGACAGCAGACACATGGCAACATTGCCTTGGGGGGCAGCAAGCCCTCCAAGCTTGACTGATACTCTCCAGAAAAAGGCCAGGAGCCCAGTGTGCTCAGAAAATATACATTACACAGTCTCCCAGCTTGCCTTCAAGGCCCAGCTCCCTGGGATTGGCCAGGGCTGTATAAATATTTATGCTGCCATCTGCATAGCTCCACAGCTATGATCCCAAATGTTCTCACGGATTTTCTAGAAATCAGAGGGAGTAAACAGACTATCACCAGCTGAGAACACTAAGCAGGCTAACTAGTCAAAAGCAGCTGCACTTAATACAGTGAGCAACTAACTTTACCTAACACAGCAGTTGCAGCCACACTAACTACAGCGTGATAAGCTAAGTTTACCTATCAAAACGCAGCTCCACAAAACACAGTGAGTCAACACTAAATCTATCTATTTAATCCTAGCACCTATTTAAGAGGGTGCTACAAAAATAAATGCACATCTTTTTGCAAGTAAAAAAATGTGCATTTATTAGTAAAGCATTGCAGCCATGATCAGCAGATTGCTGGTGCAATGCCAGACTCCTGCAGGCTGTCAGTGTAGCTGTATGCCCATACCTCCTATAGGCAGGCAGTTACCGAATGGCAGGAAGAACCATTGAACAGCTAGAGTGTTCACCAGGACCCTGGTATTTTATTGAGAACTACAAGCCATCAGCCACAATGGCTGATGGTAGTTGTATTTCTTTCATTCACAGAACTCTGTGAATAAATGATGTGGGCGGAGCCCCACACAACACATTTAAAAAAAATTGTGACAGAAGATCCCCAGGCCGCTGTCACAACAGGGGTTTGGGGGGGAGCTGTTTATTTAGTAACATGTTATGAAAGGTACATTTTATCCTCCTATCCCACTATATCCTCCCTTCCCCACTTCCTGGTGTTATCCTTAGGGTCCATATCCATTGCTATTCAGCAAAGGTCTCTTCTTTTCAGGCCTGACCGGAGGATATTTTTGTAATCTCATCTGCTATCCCAGCAATCATTTGCTGTGTGTTTTTTATATGCCTTTATCATCCTTGAGTGTTGTTTTGTACAGACTCTGGATTCTGCCCTACTTCTAATGTAACTCTTTATACAGAGGTTGTTAGCCTTTTTGCCCTTTGCTTTCAGAGGGTCTCGGGAATTATACCCTGAAGTGATTTTCTTTTATAAGGCCTCATGCACATGGACATCTGTAAAAGTCCCTCTGCATGCCAGAACTCTGGGCAGGAAAATGCTGCTTAAAAAACACACTAAAAGCAGTGTATTGATAATGCATTTTGGTGCATTTAGGAGAATCTAGCGTTTGCAAATGAATCACTTCACCCGGGTGGACATGGGATTGCTTAGAGGAAAGATCAGGACATATAGAACACTAAATGTTCGACATTGTCAAAGCACATTAAAAATGGCTGATGAGCCAGAGGAGAAAGCAGAGATACAAAAATTACAAGTCAAGGTGGTGGATCTAGAAGATAGATCCCCCTGCAACAACATTACATTCAGGGGGATCCCTGAGTGTGTCAAATCCAACAGGCTTGTCCCTTATTTGAGACAACTATTCTTTAAATTACTGCCGTACCTCTTACACAGAGAACTTCTTCTTGATCATGCACAATTCCTAAGCCGGTGCACCTGCTGGACACTTTTCCTAAAGATGTGCTGGCCTGTGTCCACCTCTACCACATCAAAGATCAGCTCCTTGGAGCAGCAAGGAATGCCCACATGCTTCCTCCTCCATACGCAGAAATTACCCTGTTTCTGGACATCTCAGCTGCTACTGCTCAAAGGGGAAATAATTTCTCCCAATCCCTAAGGTCCTGCAGGATAACAACCTAATCTATAGATGGGACCACATTGTTGGTTACGCATCAAGGTCAACAAGTAGCCATCCCCTCACCAAAAGAAGGGTTCAAACAAATCCATAATTGGGGTCTTGTGTCCACACCCTCATTGATTGTCTCGTGACAGAACCCGGCTCATAAAACTCATACGCCAAGAGAGAACTCTGAACGTGGCAACCAGAGGTCTTCTCCTCCATAGCTCTACACTTTTGTTTTTAACTTGTCAATTTTATTGAAATATAAAGGTTTACAAGTAACAAAATAGTCATACATATTATGCAATAAGAGTATAACAGGTGAGTTCTTTGTTTCTGTACTTGTTTACATAGAGAAAGCCATATTCTTCGTTATACAGGACTGCAAAGTAGTTGGTATGGATCACTTTGGAAAATATCAAGCCTCTTTAGAGGGGGTTCAAAGTATGCAAAACAAGATTGTGATGAGCTCTGAACATAAACAGTAACACCGGCTATATAACCCAAATGTCAGCAAGAGACATAAGCTGAAGCATGACTATTAAGGTAGTTACAGCTTAGGTAGTATAGTGATGAATAAACATCTAGGTGTTTAACAAGAGGCTTTGTCCATTCCTAGGGCAGGAGATAAGAACCTGAGAGAGGGCCCTATGAAAGGACAACACGGGACAGACAGTATCCTCATAATGTGAGGTGGGCAACTAGTACTATAGAGCATAGGGTTAGTAATTAGCTTTGCTAGGAGTAAGGCCTAGTGGCTTATAGGTGGAAACATATCTAATTTTATGTGAGATCCAACTTACATCTGGGGTCTCGTAACCAAGGGGCCCAATGAGCAAGACATTTTTGTAGGGTATAATGTGCTCTAGCATACATATATTCCACATGTACATTCTGGTTAAGAATGGATATACAGAGATGAGAGGTAGGGGGGTGACTGGATTTCCAATTTCGGGCAAGGGCTAGCCATGCAGCTATCAGAACATGTGTGATCATAGGATGGAGTTGTACATGCCATGCTTGTATCACTAATCCCAGCAAAGCGATTTGAGTGGTTAATGATACATGCGATTCTTGAATTGAGATAATAGGGTATTCATGTTTTTCCAGAATGCAGTGATTACAGGGCAGTTCCACCATACGTGCGGGGATGTGCCCGGAAAACCACAGTTTCTCCAACAGCAGTTTGAGTCTGATGGGTACATATGAGACAACTTGGTTGGTGTGTAGTAGTACCATAGGTGGAAAATTTTTAGGGCTGATTCCCAATGTGTCAGGCATTTGGAAAATTTTAGCGGGTAGATCGTTGCTCAGTGGCAGCTTTTAGGTTCCTCTGGAAAGTGGAGGTAATGTTCCCAGGGATGTTTTTGATGCTTTTTGTTGGATGCTAACATTTTGTAGATAGTGGAGATCCCATTGCAAGAGTGGGAGGGATGTTCGTAAGTTTGAATGAGCTGTTGGGGCACGGTGGAAGTGGACCAGAGAGTGTCGCACAGGGAATGTCTGATGCGTAGATATTTATAGAAGTCTTTGTGACTGATGCTCGACTTGGCCTGTAGTATATGGCAGGGAGATAAGACTTTATTTTCAAATAAGTCTCCAATGGTCTGGATCCCAGCCACAACCCAGGAGTCGATCCCCAGATCCTGACCCAAAGATTCATTGCAGTTAGAGGAAGCAGTCTGAGAAGCGCTTTTGGTATTCCTTTGGATGCTTGCAAAATGGAGTTCCATACTCTTATTGTAGCAGAGTCAAGATAACATTGTGGGGGAGTTATTTGAAGCCATGAGGCTGCTAGTAGTTGCTTAGGTGAACATACAATTACAGCTTTCTCTATTTGTAGCCACAGATGCTGCTGCGACGAGGCTCACCATCTCCTCAATTGATCTATCAGCATAGCTTTGTAGTATCTTTTGAGTTTGTGAGCACTAAAGCCAGCCGTGCTTGTGGAAGCATATAAGGTGGAGCCACTGACTCGAGGGTGTTTACCATTCCAGATAAACAAGCTGAGGATCCTCTGAAGCTTGGATAGTTGATCATGCAGAAAGGTCATGGGGATGGAGCAGAACATGTGAAGGATATGAGGCATGAGAAACATCTTGACTAGGGCAATTTTTCCCAGCCCAGGAGGTTTTTATAGAGCGCAAGATAAGGGATAAATCCTTCAGTTTCTTAACCACTCTATCCAAATTTATCCTTACTAGATTAGCTGAGGGCATTGTCAATTGAATGCCAAGGTATGTTAATGAGAAGGCTGGGGCCCAAAGGAAGGAGGATAGGTCAGAGATTCTTTGTTTTAGTTGGGGGTCCAAGCATATTCCCAACATGCAAGATTTGGAACAGTTAACTTTATAGAGAGAGACTTTGCTGAACTGGGTAAGGAGTTAATTCCAGGACCGGCGTCTTCACTTCCTGAAGATGCAAATACAGCAAAACATATGTCGAATGTGGGATCAGGACCATTCGCCATTCCAGGTCCTGATCTCACATTCCACTTAGGCTTTGCCCTTAGGAGAGATGCTGACTACACACCATCCTTTAAGGACTAGTCGGCTTGCACATTCTGATTACACCTGGTGCCCGGATCGGCACCGTAACATGTGAGCGCAATTGCCATTTGTTGTCAAACTTTTTTACTTATTAAAATTACTACACTTTGAGACTTTCCTCTATGGCTCTTGTGGAGTCATTTTTCCCATCATAGTTTCATCTTGAGGGGCCGGTGGAGTGGAACTGTGCTGTCAGTGTAATCAATTGATATTCCAGAAGTGCTGTTTAACCTTCCTGTAAAAAGGGGTCATCAACTTCTGGTGAGTAGCCACCCATCTATTGAGCACTTATGGTGAAGAACTAGAAATATATTTTGAGCATCACATTTTGGTGTTGGGATTCATCACTTATGGACTTTTAAGCTTGCTATATTTTGAATATTTCTATTTGCATTTTTCTGATTCACTGAACATCACTAGCGCCTCATCCTTTAATATATTTTTTCAACAAATATCAGCTGAACAACCTGAACAGTTTTATAGTTTAAGAATAAAGTATAAACTATGCATTAGATATGCAGTACAACAGTAAACTGAAAAATAACCAGCACGGAGACGTGTGCTTAGCACACTTCATAATCGGGGTGTGAGAAGAAATGTATGGGATGGCCAAGCTTCCAGGGTGAATTAGTGAAAGACAAATTTCCCAATGTGGTAAGCCCGCTAGTATAGATAATAATAGGGGCTATGGTGGAGAAGATCTTTGGTTTCAGGCATCTCTCAAGCAGGTTGCCAGTTATGTGGCATATTATGACGGGTGACATTCGATGAGGGGGTAGGAACAAGTCCCCAGTTGTGGAGCTGTTTATATCCTTCTTTCAGGAAGGTGATAGCCACCTGCTGGCCTTGATGTGTGATAAGTAACTTGGTAGGGAAGCCCCATCTATAGATCAGCTTATTATCTTTCAGGACTTTAGTGACTGAGGCAAATTTCTTCCTTCTTTGTGCGATAGCTGCTGATATATCTTGATAAAGTGTTACCCCTGTGTATGGGGGAGGAAGTATGTGGGCATTTCTAGCAGCCCTAAGGAGCTGATCCTTGACGTGGTAAGGGACTGTATCTGGCAGGTGTGCTGGATTCAGTATTCTATGAGCGCAATCAAGGAGGATATCCCTAGGGGATAGGTCAGGCATTCATTTCAGGAAAAGTTGTTTTAGAAATGGAATGATTTCATGCATTTTGACTGCTTCTGGAATGCCCCTAAATTTAATATTATTATTACCACCTATCTTCTAGGTCAACCACTTTTATTTAAAGCTTCTGGATCGCCTTGGCCTGCACCTCATGAACATCCACAACCTCATTATGTGCTGCCACTATGTCAGATATTTGAAGATCCATATGATGTGATCTTTCCTCCAGGCTATCCACTCTGCTGGATAAATGGTTAATAAATAACCTGAGTTCTTTTTGGAGCCCAGACTAAAGGGAGAGGAACATTGCTTTTAGTGTAGCCTCTGTGGCCGGGACATCTCCTGCAGGGAAGGCAGAGAGAGAATCAATGTTATTCTCCTCATGATCAGGGGTCTGTGCTGACAGTGAAGCCCAGTCCTGTTTTTTGGCTGAAAGCAGCTTAGTGGGTGATGAGGCTGGTGAGACTGCAGCTGTCTTACCTCTGTCAGATGAGGAGGAGAGGGAGACTTCAGCTGTGGACTCCTCCATGTCAGAGTCTGTATCTGTGGCAGGGTCTCTGGGCAGTGGCGGTGGTGAGGAAGGGCAGCCGTTTTCCCCAGTGCCATGTTGGAATGCTGTGTGCGGAGGCTTCATAAAGTAATCAGTGAGGCGGCGGGCACCCGATGCCTGCAGTCGCCACCGGATCATGCTCTGCTGATGTCCTGAGAGCTTCAACTCCCTGGGAGAGGCAGAATTGACGGGCTGGGATGCAGAGAGCCACGTAGTTCACTCTATAAAGCAGAGCAGCAGTATATCACGCAGCCATACTACTCAGCGGCCAGGACACACCCCAGCTCTACACTTTTATGATCTCTCTAAGGGGCCTATCACTATGATATAGTCATACACTGCAATGTCACCCTGGAAGCCTGACCAACTCACATATTCAAAGTGTGTTGTGCACATACTGTATACCTATATAACGTCTCTGTTTAAAGTTCTTGTGGTATCTCAGTTTTTTTTCGTGCTGAAATCATTCAGGTGTTGCTGTGACTGTAATCCCTAATACATTTATATAGTCTGTCTATAGTGATCTTAGTGCTCTCCCTGATCCTGGTTGGCACTGTCAACTTCTCACCTTTATTGTTTCATGTTACCACCATCAATGCCAAAGGGCTAAATAGCCCCTTTAAGCAATACAGACTATGGAAAGAGACAATCTGTCAAAAGGCAAATATCCTTTGCATGCAAAATATGATCTTTGCTTACACTGAAGCCCCTTCCTGACAGTTATCCCAGCACTAATTTTTTGCCAATGTGCCCAAGAAAGCCAGAGATGTCATAATTGCTGTCCACGGCTCCATGGCCTTCCACCTTCATCATCTTGATACTGACACTTTTGGCAGATACCTGTTCTTGTCCACCTCTTTCAATATTCATCCCCTGGTGGTCACAAATATTTATGCCCCCAATATGGGTCACAAAAAATTATTTAGGTCTGTGCTGACCAAACTCCAACCATTCCCCAAAGAACAGAATCATTTGGGTACAGCGTTGCATGACCGCGCAATTGTCATTCAGAGTGCAACAGCCTGGGCAGGAAGGGAGTAAAAGTTCCCAGTATTGAGGTAATTAAAGGGGTTGTAAAGGTCCGCAGGTTATTTTTTTTAAAAAACCAAAGTCATACTTACCTCCACTGTGCAGTTCGTTTTGCACACAGTGGCCCCGATCGTCCTCTTCTGGGGTCCAACGGCGGCTCTCACGGCTCCTCCCTGCAAGAGCTACCCCCCTCTGGGCAGAGCTCTCCCAAGGGGGTTAGCTTGTGGGTGCGCTCCCGTGCAATACAATTGGCGTCCATAGCGACCAATTGTACGACTCTGCCCCGTCCCCAGGCGGCCGTGTCATTGGATGTGACTGACAGCAGCGGGAGCCAATGGCTGCGCTGCTATCAATCATCCAATAAAGAGCCGACAAGAGCTGGGGGAAAGCAACGCGGGATCGTGCCCATGGAGATTCGGGGCTCAGGTAAGGAAAACAAAGAGAAAATTCTCTTAAGAGGACAGAAAACCCTCAGGCACTGTCTGGAAAAAATAAGCCAAAATGTATTGAACAAGTAGAAAAAACACCACACAAAAATATAAGTAACAATCCATGAAAGGGGGAAGGGCTATGGTGAGTGACTAGCATAGTCACCCGGTGAGATTACCACTAATACCCATATATCCATTATACCACGCCTCTGAAGAGTGATCCACTGACCTTATCAATTTTGCTTTACATTATTATTACTATTATCAGTGTATGAGTGGTGAATGGTGTTTGCTTGTGGTATGCTCAGCCATGGCTCCCCTTTGTTTTTAAACGACAACGTTGTCATTTTAATTTCTTTGGGCCTATGCTAGTCACTCACCATAGCCCTTCCCCCTTTCATGGATTGTTACTTATATTTTTGTGTGGTGTTTTTTCTACTTGTTCAATACATTTTGGCTTATTTTTTCCAGACAGTGCCTGAGGGTTTTCTGTCCTCTTAAGAGAATTTTCTCTTTGTTTTCCTTGTATGCTCCAGGACATGGTATCCCGCATTTTTATGCGGTTGATTGCCTGATACACACCTGTTTTTGATAAATATTTAATTCACGGTGGTTGATCCGGGCTAACCTTACCCATTTTTTGTCGGGGCTCAGGTAAGTAAAACGGGGGCTCGGGGGGGGGGGGGGGGGGGCGATGACTGCAAGGTGTTTTTGCACCTTAATGCATAGGATGCATTAAGGTGCAAAAACATGAAGGTGTACAACCCCTTTAAGGATGACCCACATAAGCACAGCTGTGAGAATATGCAAGGATTAATTGCAGAGTCACAGGCTCATTATGTGAAATATATGACAATGCAATCTCTTGTAGGTATTGATGTATTTGATGTGTAGCTGCCAGATATTTCTGTTTCTCTTCTTCTGATTCAGTCATTCCCATTCACATTCATAGAAAGATTGCCTAATTGATATCTAATATTTCGTTTTTTTAAGCAAACTATAATTCCAGAACCTGTATAACTGTATATGGTAATGTGTGTTCTTCTGTCTTCCATGAAAAGCTGCACAAATATGTGAAAAATGTTCATTACACCGACCCAGATGGTGGCGAGATCTACTTTAACGAGAGAAGAGAAATTCCAACCAATCTTATTTTACAAAGCTTGTCTTTTTTTAAGGATATTTTTAACATATCACATCCTTCATATAGAACAATTTCCACTATGCAAAGCCCAGATTATGTGCCGGAACCATTTCCCAATATGAGTGATCCATCCTTCTGGATAGAGGGCAAAGTAAGAAATCACTTTATTTTCAGTTAATTTTGTTTGCTGAGGAGATTCATATTTAGGATTTATAGGGATTTTCTCGTCTTCTTGTATGATAAAGTTCATGAATGGGTTCATTTTTGGAGCCATTGAAGGTTGTTGATTGTAAAAATTGTACATAAAAAAGTTCCTTGTGAGATATTTATTTCTATTTGTGTCTGTATGTGTTTTGGAATAAAGTTGTCAGAAGGGGTAACAGGGGGCTGTAAATCTCTGACATAAATGTCATGGGATATAAACATTACAGGAAATAACAGCACTGAAATCAACAGATTAATAATAAAACATCCAATGGAGGAATCAAGTAGTTTAGGATGTCCTTATAATGTGTTATTTGTACTCCATGAAAAGTGTAAAAGATACAAAGAAAGAAACAAGAGGAATCTATCTGGAAACCTCTTTGTGTTTTCCATGTTATTGCTGAAAATAACTTGCATAATAACCTGCAAAAATACTAGAGGTGTCTCCTGAATAAATGGTGTCTGATCTAATGTGACCATATGGGAACACTTCTACCAGTTGGTGACAGATTATATACAGTGACATGTGTGAGTGTGACAATTGTGAGATATTATTAGGAGTGACAGTTGTGAGATTTTATTAGGAGTGACAGTTTTGATATTATTGGGAGTAACAGTTGTGAGATATTATTAGGTGTGACAGTTGTGGGAAATTAGTAGGTGTGATAGCTGTGGAATATTATTACGTGTTACAGTTGTGAGATATTATTAAGTGTGACCGCTGTGGTTTATTAGGTATGACAGGTATGGGATATTATTAGGTGTGGCAGTTATGGGATATTATTAGGTGTGACAGTTGTGGAATATTATTACGTGATACAGTTGTGAGATATTATTAGGTGTGCAAGTTGAAGGATATTATTAGGTGTGACAGTTGTGGTTTATTATTAGGTATGGCAGTTGTGGTTTATTAGGTATGACCATTGTGGGATATTATTAGGTGTGACAGTTATGGGATATTATTAGGAGCGACAGTTGCGGTTTATTATTAGGTGTGACAGTTGTGAGAGATTATTAGGTGTGACAAATATGGGATATTATTAGGTATGACAGTTGTGGGATATTATTAGGTGTGACAGTTATGGGATATTATTAGGTGTGGCAGTTATGGGATATTATTAGGTGTGGCAGTTGTGGGATATTATTAGGTGTGACAATTGTGGGATATTATTAGGTGTGACAGTTGTGGGATATTAGTAGGTGTGACAGTTGTGGGATATTATTAGGTGTGACAGTTGTGGGCAATTATTAGGTGTGACAGTTGGTAACACATTGTATCAAGTGACATCATTGCATCATATGGCAGTTGGTAGGAGATTCTGAACAGTGACTGATGTCACTGTGTTATAGATTTAGATATAGTGATAAAGACACTGGTAAGACCCGACCTGTCATGAATCCAGTGTCACCAGCAGTGGGAGACCTCAAGACAGTCATGTGCAGAATATGGAGCTAAAGGAAGATAAGACAGAACAGCTGCAGAGGAGCTCAAGCTGGGCAAGGCCTGAGAGGAGAACTGTACATTTGCTACCCTCCTTTCTTGGTCACCCAGGTGGAACGCTGAGATGTTTACACAAAAATGTGTACTGTGCTATAGAAAAAAACAGTATGCCCCCCCCCTTAAAATCCACACCATAACCTTATCTAGCCATGCAGTCTAGGTGGCCAGGGAAATGGAAGCAACAGGCATGCAGCCTACCTCCTGAACCATACCAGACGACATATGTCCCCTTACAAGGCACCAAAGGGAGACAATGGGCGTTTTTTATGAAAGGCAAATCCACTTTGCAATGCAAGTGCACTTGGAAGTGCAGTCACTGTAAATCTGAGGGGGACATGCAAGGAAAATAAAAAACAGAATTTTAGCTTGCACATGATTGGATGATAAAATCAGCAGAGCTTCCCCTCATTTCAGATCTTCCCCTCAGATTTACAGCGACTGCACTTCCAAGTGCACTTGTAGTGCAAAGTGAATTCGCCTTTCGTAAATAACCCCCAATGCCTCATACGAGGGACAAGGACCTCATCCCCACATCCATTGCCCTAAAAAAGAATGTGTACCCTGACCATGTAAAAAAAAAAGAATATATTGAATTGAAGCAGTTTATGATTGGCCATAATCACTCTAGAAGGCTGAAGGGTAAATATGATAGTGAAGATTGGTTAGATGAACATGATACATCCATTAAATGCTTTAAAAAACACAACCATTCCAAGTTTTATAATAAGGCAGTATGCTCTTGTTAAAGGGTGCCTTTCTCCTCAACATATTATGTGTGTAGTCAATGGAATTCTAAAAAGACATTGCAAGCTGAAGCTGAAGATTCTGCTCAATATTATTCAACATTGTTTCCAGATGATCAACTACCATTGTTAAATTGGAAGGATTTTTTAATTTGCCCCAGTTGAGCTGTCAATATTTGGATATGCTCAATGTGGAAATTTCTCAACAATTCAAATGGGTAATTTCTACATCATCTTATTTAAAGTTGCCAGGCCCCGATGGATTCACTAATTATTTTTTTGAAATGTCTAATACAAGAAGTGAAGTAGCCTTTGCTTTAATTTTATAATCATAAATAAGGTCACTATAAAAGCTCCTCTAAAGAAAGCTACGGATTCCCTATCTTATCTTCATACAAGCCAATCTCTTTAATAAGCCAAGATGTTAAATGTCTATCTAAAATAACAGCTGACCAGCTGTCAAAACTTCTTCCTAAATTGATAGGTCCTGAACAGGTAGGTTTTGTGGTTGGGAGATTTACAATGACTAATGTGAGGACGGTTATTATTGTACTTGAGAACTATAGATGGGATTTTTCTTTAAAGTCAGGAACCATTAATAGGATTCGGTGGAAGTGGCTATTTCAGGCTCTACCTCAGTCTGGTTTCAAAGGACACTTTATAAGTTTTATTTGATCTATGTACTCCTTATCATTTGCTATGCTGTAATTAGAAGGAAAATTTCCCCTGGCAATTCCCCTACAGCGTGGTTCATGCCAATGGTGTCTTCTGTTCCCATTATTGTTTAATTTTCTAGCCAAATCTCTGACAGGGTGTCAGTATTTTAAAGGGATTTAAATTGAGCTTGAGCAGATAAAAAAAATTGCTCTGTTTGCAGATGAAATTTTATTATTTTTCTCCAATCCTAAGGGCCCTGTGATGTGTAGAAGAATTGTCAGCATTAAAGATAAATCACTCTAAAAGTAAAGTTCTATTTCTAAACAAATGTACTTTCCAAGTAGATTCCCAATGGTTGAGTTGAATGTGGCTGAAAAGAATAGATGGCTTTTACTTACTTTGGTATACAATTCTCTAGTGACTCATTAGATTTACAGTGGGGACGGAAAGTATTCAGACCGCCTTAAATTTTTCACTCTTTGTTATATTGCAGCCATTTGCTAAAATCATTTAAGTTAATTTTTTCCTCATTAATGTACACACAGCACCCCATATTGACAGAAAAACACAGAATTGTTGACATTTTTGCAGATTTATTAAAAAAGAAAAACTGAAATATCACATGGTCCTAAGTATTCAGACCCTTTGCTCAGTATTTAGTTGAAGCCCCTTTTGATCTAATACAGCCATGAGTCTTTTTTTGAAAGATGCAACAAGTTTTTCACACCTGTATTTGGGGATCTTCTGCCATTCCTCTTTGCAGATCCTCTCCAGTTCTGTCAGGTTGGATGGTAAACGTTGGTGGACAGCCATTTTTAGGTCTCTCCAGAGATGCTCAATCGGGTTTAAGTCAGGGCTTTGGCTGGGCCATTCAAGAAGAGTCACTGAGTTGTTGTGAAGCCACTCCTTCATTATTTTAACTGTGTGCTTACGGTCATTGTTGGAAGGTAAACCTTCGGCCCAGTCTGAGGTCCTGAACACTCTGGAGAATGTTTTCATCCAGAATATCCCTGTACTTGGACGCATTCATCTTTCCCTCGATTACAACCAGTCATCCTGTCCCTGCAGCTGAAAAACACCCCCACAGCATGATGCTGCCACCACCATGCTTCACTGTTGAGACCACATATACAGCTTAGAATTAAGGCCAAAAATTGTATCTTGGTCTCATCAGACCAGAGAATCTTATTTCTCACCATCTTGGAGTCCTTCAGGTGTTTTTTAGCAAACTCCATGCTTCCGTCAGGTCATGGAGAGGCTTCTGTCAGGCCACTCTGCCATAAAGCCCCGACTGGTGGAGGGCTGCAGTGATGGCTGACTTTCTACAAATTTCTCCCATATGCTGACTGCATCTCTGGAGCTCAGCCACAGTGATCTTTGGGTTCTTCTTTACCTCTCTCACCAAGGCTCTTTTTTCCCGATAGCTCAGTTTGGCCGGATGGCCAGCTCTAGGAAGGGTTCTGGTCGTCCCAAACGTCTTCCATTTAAGGATTATGGAGGCCACTGTGCTCTTAGGAACCTTAAGTGCAGCTGAAATTTTTTGTAACCTTGGCCAGATCTATGCCTTGCCACATTTCTGTCTCTGAGCTCTTCAGGCAGTTCCGTTGACCTCATTATTCTCATTTGCTCTGACATGCACTGTGAGCTGTAAGGTCTTATATAGACAGGTGTGTGGCTTTCCCAATCAAGTCCAATCAGTATAATCAAACACAGCTGGACTCAAATGAAGGTGTAGAACCATCTCAAGGATGATCAGAAGAAATGGACAGCACCTGAGTTAAATATATGAGTGTCACAGCAAAGGGTCTGAATACTTAGGACCATGTGATATTTCAGTTTTTCTTTATATATATATATATATATATATATATATATATATATATATATATATATATATATATATATATATATATATATATATATATATATAGCGCTGGTAGATTTACAATCTACCGCAGGTTAGCTAAATTTAGTAAATTGTGTGATAGGAAGGTTAAAAGTTTGCCTCTGTTCCAGCTTAGCTGACGTTGTGTGTGCTTCCGTGCTGACTGGTGGGTGTCGCTGTTACCACTGGTTAGTGTTGGAAAGGCAATGTGTCGAAGTGTATAGATGCTCCTCAGTCTCGGAGACAAGCTCGGTGGAGGTGGTCCTCCAAGTTGCATTCTGGGAAGAGGGTATTTATGGGACAGATGCCATGTTTTAGGGGTTCGTTTTACAGCCACCTGCTGGCCCTCCTGGCCGACAGGTATGCGTTAAGGAGCTACCTCGTGTTCCTCCGATCGGGAGGCCCACGATGCTGCGGCGCAGGGGTGGGCCCAGAGGCTTGTCTGGGGCTTACCACCGTGGCCGAGGAATGGTCCTGAGCTGTCGGTCCTGTGTGACGAAGCTAGACGACCGGGGAGAGCCCAGCGGAGGACCCGTCTTGGAGGGACCACGCAGCGTGCTGGTCTATAGAGGGGCCTGGTGACTCGATCGAAGGATGTATCCAAAAGAAGTAACCATACAGCATAGTGTTGCCGGCTCAGCTTAAAGGTTCAAGCACTGTGACTGACTTTCACTGCAGAGAAAATCTGATACATCCTGTGGCAGAGGATCGTACGGATTTACCCCCCAAACAAGTCTGTGGCAGAGACTTTTGATTCGTGCTGCATACTGGCTGCTAGACCGGTGAGAGAGGCCTATCCAGACGAGCAAGGAGTGTGTCCCATGAGGGGAGCACATTCCATCTAATTATCTGAATTCTACCTGGACATTAGTTACTAAGATTCTATAAGAAGATATTTGAGTTTCTCCTGAAAGTTTCCTTTTCCGCCCCTTTCCTGCTACTTCCTAAAGTTGTTTGTTCAATAACGCATTGAAAACGTACTCCAGTGTTGGTGCGTGTGTCGTCCAGAGGTAAACTCAACGGAACCCCTAGACCCGGTGCCGGTAAAACCAAGGGAAGCAAGGTGAAGGTAACAGACCTGCTTAAACCAGCAGCTCCACTGTGAGTTAGTGCTATATATATATATATATATATATATATATATATATATATATATATATATATATATATATATATATATACACTGTATCCAGTTTAGCTATATCTGACTGCAGGCCATTCCTGGTGTACTGTTTCTAATATACTTCAGGCGGTGTACACAGTATACAGTGCTGTGCACCCATAGTGCAGTTGCTCATACTTTTCTGGTGGTTAATACACTACGCCCATAGTTGTTATTACACTTCTGTTGGTGTACACAGTACCGTGCACCCCTAGTGCAATTGCTACTACTTTCCTGGTGGTGTACACAATACATTCAGTGTACCTATAGTTTTTATTATACTTCTGTTGGTGTACACAGTACCGTGCACCCCTAGTGCAGTTGCTACTACTTTCCTGGTGGTGTACACAGTACACAATACAGTGTAGTGTTTTTTTTGCTCAACAAAATTTATAGCATGTCCAGAAGGCCACCAAGGAGAGGCAGGCACTCACAGGCCACTAAAAGAGGGCAAGCAGGCTGTGTGTCTACAGTTGACAGTGCTGGTCATGGACACAGTGCATCCTCAGCACGTGGCCGTGAGGCACGCTTGTCCTTTTTTCCTGCAGCTGCAGTGTTATTAGGCCACAACATGCAGAAGAGTTGGTGGAATGGATAACAAAGCCATCCTCATCCTCCTCATCCTCTGTCACCCAGGCTCAGAGTAGTTTGCCTGCTAATGTAGCTGCCAAAGCAGCCTATTCCATTGGCTCCATGTCAACAGTCACTCCTTTTCTAGCCCGACCATCATGCACAAAGGATTCCCCTGAACAATTCAACCACAATTTCGGGTACATGCTGCAATTCAACCACAATTTCGGGTACATGCTGCAGGAAGATGCGCAGCGATTTAAAGGCTCAGATGATGGTACCCAGGTTGAGGAAGGGAGTAACATCAGCCTAGAGAGAGGAGTGCCCAAGAAGGTCAAGAAACTGGCAGTCATGTTCCCCCAGCTGCAGCATACTTCCAAGTTTGCTCCAGTGATGAGGAGGGAGGGTATGATGAGGTCACTGACTCAACATGGGTGCCTGATAGAAGAGAGGAGGAGGAGGAGGCACATCTCCATCTGCCCCCTGGTAGGATGCCCTCCAGGGGGCAGCTTAAGGGCAGCCACCCTATTGCATCACTCCGCAGAGCTAAGCAGGTGCAGGGCACTGCTGACTCCCCACAGATTTTGAAAAGTTCTTTGGTGTGGGCCTTTTTTGACACGTGTGCAGCAGATTGCACCTTTGCTGTTTGCAACATATGTCTGAAGCGTATCAAGCGTGGCCAAAACAGCAGCTGCTTGGGTGCCACATGCTTGACCAGACATATGACAACCTCCCATGCAGTCCGTTGGCAACAGCACTTAAAAGACCCACATCAAAGAACAAGGCGGGCCTCTCCTTGCTCCTCATCAGCTGGGTTCTCCAACCCCACTATACCTCCAGTCCTCTCAGAAACCTGCACTGAGAGGAAAAAAGGTATAGCAATAGGTGTCCCAAGTACTTGCAGCCAATCTGCTATCAGTACACCTCCATCTCATTTTAGCAGGCAAATTTCCCTACCCCAGTTGCTAAACCGTCAAAAGAAATTTGGTCCCAGCCATCCACATGCTCAGTGTCTGAATGCTAGCTTGGCCAAATTGCTAGCACTGCAACTGCTGCCTTTTCAGCTGGTAAACTATGCCCCCTTTTTGTGAATTTGTGGAATGTGCGGTACCTCAGTGGCAGGTTTCCAAACGCCATTTCTTTTCATGGAATACCATTCCGGCTCTCTACCAGCATGTGGAAGGCAATGTCTTGGCCTCATTGAACAGGGCGGTCAGCAGTAAGGTGCATATTACCTCTGACTCATGGTCCAGCAGGCATGGACAGGGGCATTTCCTTTCTTTCACGGCGCACTGGGTAACTCTGCTGGCAGCTGGGAAGGATGCAGGACAGGGTTTAGTATTGTTGGCGCTTATTCCGCCACCACGCCTCCAATAATGCTAGTGGTAATTCTGCCACAGCTCTCTCCTCCACCCCCTCCTCTTCTTCTTACTCTATGGCCTCTTCCCCTGCAGATTTGTCCTCTGAACCAGCGGTGCTCCGTAGGCGTTCAAGGGGCTACGCAAGCACTCAGGCAAAAAGATGCCATGCGGTGCTTCAGTTGGTCTGCTTAGGGGACAGGAGCCATACTGGGGCAGAGATTCTGTCAGCTCTGCAGGTGCAGGCTTAGAGGTGGTTGACGCCATGCCAGCTTCAGCCAGGAATGGTTGTATGTGACAATGGCACCAACCTCCTTTCCGACCTCCAGAGGGAAACTTGACCCATGTTCCCTGTTTGGCTCACATCCTGAATTTGGTGGTGCAACGGTTCTTGAGCAGGTACCCGGGCTTACAGGATCTCCTGAGGCAGGCCAGGAAAGTCTATGGTCATTTCCGCCGGTCATATAATGCCAGTGCTCAGCTGGCTGACATTCAAAGAGAATTCAACCTGTCCAAGAACCGCCTCATTTGTGACATGCCCACCAGGTGGAACTCAATGTTGGCAATGCTGCAGTGGCTGCACACACAGCAAAGGGCCATCAATGAGTACCTGTGCGAGTATGGCACCAGGAAAGGGTCAGGGGATCTTGGCTTTTTTCGCCACGCAAGTGGCTAATGATCAAGGATGCAAGCACTGTCCTGTCACCATTTGAGGAGGCCACGAGGATGGTGAGCAGTGACAGTGCATGCATCAGTGATACTGTCCCTCTTGTCTTGGAATAATGAACAGGGCACTTGAGCCAGAACAGCGGGAGGAAGAGGAGGACTTCCTTACCTTTCAAGGCCCCCTTTATCCAGATACTAGTATTCCTGAAAGCCCACCGATCACACAGGAAGAAGAGGAGGAGGATTGTGTCAGCATGGAGGTGGAGGATAACACTCAGCATCAGCAGCAGTCTTCAAGGGATTGTTTTCAGTCCTCAGAAATCCATGGAGTTGTACATGGCTGGGAGGAGGTGGTTGAGGATCATGTGATCCTTAGTGACCCAGAGGACTCAGGATCGAATGCCTCTGCAAACCTACACTGCATGGCCTCCCTGGTCCTTCAAAGCCTGCGAAAGGACCCTAGGATTCATGGTATCAAGGAGAGCGATCACTACTGGCTGGCAACTCTTTTTGATCTATGTTACAAGGGTAAGGTTGCAGAACTTATCCAGCCTTTGCAGAGGGATCAGAGGATGAAACATCTTCGGGAGGCCTTGCAGAAAGGTTTGTGCAATGCGTTTCCAGAGCCTGGGAGGTTACAATTTCCTGGTGCTGGACAACGTGTTGCTGAGGCTTCGTTCAGTCACAGAAAGAACGGTGGAGAAGGTGGCTGACCAATGCCTTCAGGCAATTCTTCAGTCCTCAATGCCCAGGTCTGATCAGTTCCAGCAACCATCGCCAGCATCTGAATTACATGGTGCAGGAATATCTAGGGGCAAGATCAGACTTGGAGACCTTTTCACCAGAACATCCACTGGGTTACTGGGTCTTGAGGATAGACCACTGGCCAAAGCTTGCTCAATATGAAATTGAGCTACTGGCCTGTCCTGTATCCAGCGTTCTTTCTGAACGCACATTCAGTGCTGCTGGAGGCTTTGTAACTGATCACAGAGTGCGCCTGTCCATAGACTCTGTTGATCGGCTCACATTTATAAAAATGAATAAGTCTGGGATCACCAGCTACCAAGCACCTGATGCTGATGTAACTGATCAATTTTTCTATGGATGTGGGATTCCTTGAAGACTGCATATGCTGCTGAGTAACTATCCTATTCCTCCTCAATTTTTATGATGATAGCTTCTAAGAATATTTTCGGTTCATGGCACGACCACCACTACCTAAGGCCCAATTTTTCTGCCTCTGTTTAACAGGGGCGGGTAACTACAATTTTTGATCAAATATTTAACAGCAGGGCTCGTTCCTGCGCTCAACAAGAGTATCTGTGAGGGGTTGCAGTATTGTGGCACCACCACCACTGCCTAAGGCCCAATTTTTCTGCCCCTGTTTAACAGGGGCACCTAATTACAATTCTTGATCTAATATTTCACAGCAGGGCCTGTTCCTGCGCTCAACAAAAGTATCTGTGAGGCTTTACAGTTTTGTGCCACCACCACCGCCTAAGGCCCAATTTTTCTGCCCCTGTTTAACAGGGGCATGTAATTTCAATTCTTGATATAATATTTCACAGCAGGGCCAGTGCCCACCAAGAGTAACTGTGAGGCCTTACAGTGTTCTGGTACCACCAACACCTAAGAGTGTATAGGGCAGGCCGTATAGCATATATAGGCGGTCCCCTATTTTCAAACATCCGATTTACAAATGACTCCTACTTATAAACGGAGGGAGACAACAGGAAGTGAGAGGAAATCTACCTCTAGGAAGGGAAATTCTCTCCTGTAAGAGTTCATATGGGAAAAAGGTGTCTCCACTGATGCTTTATCACCAATCCTTGTTTTCCTAATAACCCAAAATTCTCAAAATCCAATTGTCATTGGGACAGAAAGTGATGTGAAATCTTCTGAAGAGGGGCACAGACAGCAAAAAAAATGTTACAGGGGTGATAACCCTGCCCTATATTATCCGAAAAGCTTAACAATATATTTTTCTGGGCTGGAGCTACACTTGAAAAATCTACCTGTTCCAAATTACAAACAGATTCAACTTAAGAACAAACCTACAGTCCCTATCTTGTTTGTAACCCGGGGACCGCCTGTATACTGCTGTTCAGAGTATATAGGGCCTGGGGCCCCACACCTTTTTTTTATTTGGGTGCAGGGTTCCCCTTAACATTCATACCAGACCCAAAGGGCCGGGCAATGGGCTGGGGGGGCAACATTACATTATAGCCGCAAGCAGTTTTTAATGACTTTTTTTTTTAGAAATGTAATTTTTTGCAGGGACTCTTCTAAATACGGGAAAATGTGCCACTTTACAGGCATACTAAAGACACCCCCCCAGGAAGGATATTTAAAGGAATATTACACTTTTATTGTTTCACTTTAAGCATTATGAAATTCACTGCTCCCGAAAAAAACGCCATTTTTAAAACTTTTTTTGCATTGATACATGTCTCCTGGGGCAGGACCCAGGTCCCCAAACACTTTTTATGACATTAACTTGCATATTAGCTTTTAAAATGAGCACTTTTGATTTTTCACATTCAAGTCCCATAGACTTTAGCGTGTTCGCACAAATTTTTGGTCTGTTCGCATGTTCTGTCGCAAACCCAACCAGGGAGTGTTCGGCTCATCCCTAGACAGGTGTGAAAGATGTGTCAGATGTGTCACATATGTTGATCACTGGGACAGATGTGGCAGATAATCCTTGACAAATGTGTGCAGATGTGCACTGGGACAGATGTTGCAGATGATCACTGACAGATGTGCGCAAATGTTTACTGGGACAGATGTGGCAGATGTGTAATGGGACAGATGTGGCAAATGTTCACTGGGACAGATGCGGCAGATGTTCACTGGGACAGATGTGCGCAGATGATCACGGACAGATGTGGCAGTTGATCACGGACAGATGTGGCAGATGATCACGGACAGATGTGGCAGATGATCACAGACAGATGTGGCAGATGATCACGGACAGATGTGGCAGATGATCACGGACAGATGTGGCAGATGATCACGGACAGATGTGGCAGATGATCATGGACAGATGTGCGCAAGGTGTTCACTGGGACAAATGCTCACTGGGACAGATGATTTTACTGGGACAGATGTGAGACAGATGTGTGACAGGTGTTTTTTACTGTGTGGGGACACTGTTTTGGGTACACTAGCTGGGTGATCATTGTGTAAAAAATTGTAAAAAAACAGCTCATACACACTGATCCCCGCCTCACAGCACAGATCTGCTCTCCTTCTTCTTACTGACAGGCTCTGTGTGAGGAGAAGGAGAGCCAATCACCTGGAAATGGCTCTCTGTTTACATTACGTGAGGGCTGTGATTGAACACAGCCATCATGTAATCAGGAGGGCCAATCACATAGCTCTCCTTCCGATCAGAGATGCGGCGTGTCCGGGGACACGAGTGCATCGGAATCAAGCGGCTGCATGGGCACGCGATCCTGCTCCTTCTGAGGGATGTTCAGAAACATCCACACAGAAGGACGAAATGCCTACTCGGCCATTTATATGCAGTGGCCGAGTGGGAGGAGGTTAAATAGTAAGGCTAGGCCCAAATTTACTAAGGAGTACAGGTGGGGGCTTTACTAAGAAAAATACAATAGTACAGAGGATACAGCAGTGTACAAATGACCAGCACCAGATCAGTTTTATCAGACAATATAGGTCTAATCTTTTTTTTTATTAATGGTCGGTGCGCTGCTATCCTGGGTGGATGTCAACTGACTTCCTAACAGGATCACACCTTGTGCATTCAACAGACACAGCAGATAACAAATCAGTGTAACGGGCTGCTGCTAGTATCATTTGATTGCTGTGACCAATCACAGCAGACCACATGGCAATTGTACACAATAAATGGCTACTATTCATAGCCATTCGTTGTGTACTATGTGTTGATTTCTGTGGTTGGACATAGTGATCACATGGTACAGACAGGGCCAATCACAATCCATCTATGCCTTGTGATTAGCTATGGCCAGTCATAGCTAATCACAATAGTACACACTGAATGAATGAATGTCATTCATTAAAAATGGTTTCTTATAAGAGTGATTATCACTCTTATAAGAATCATAGGGTATAGAAAAATCTCCCCAGAGTAGTACAGTGTTACTATGGTAACACTAAATTGTTTTGGTCACAATATGTAAAACAAAACAAAAAACTTAAAAAAAAGAATAAAGTTGTAATAAAAAAGAAAACAAATGTTAAAATAAAATACAAAAAGCATTATTATTTTTTTTTTCGTTTCAATAGTTTTTATTGAAAAGTTTCTCAGTTACATAGGTTACAGGTTATGCATCATAAAGTACATGGGTATACAGTTGTAAGTGCAATGACATACTGTACAGATGATAGCAAGAGATGGTTGACCAATCATGTAACTGTAGATATTGAGAGAGTGAAGTTCAAGGTAACTAATGTTAGCTAACAGCATGTAACAAAGGTATTCTTATCAAATTCTAAAGGTGGTAACCTGTGGGGAAGGGATGGGAGGGGGAATGGGGAGAGAGGGAGGGGAAGGAAGGAGGGGGGGATAGGTGGAGTAAGGGGTAAGGGGGAGGGAAGGGGGGGGGAAGAGAGCAGTATTGGTGAAGCATCTATCAAGGTAAGACTGTTATCGGTTGGTGTTTTTCAGTGTACCATTTGTACCAGGGATTCCAGAGGTCTAGTGTTTTAGAGTGGTGTTGTGACCCTCTTGATAGAAGTGTTTCATATGTGTAGTGTGTATGGACTAATTTAACTACTTCCGCTATTGGGGGAATGGAGTGTGATTTCCAGTTTCTTGTTAGAAGGAGTTTAGTTGCCAGGAGGATGTGTACAGTCACCTGTCTGAGCTGTGTAGGTAGCTCATCAATGTTCAGGTTGAGGATCGCTAACTGTGGAGTGAGAGTGATGGGAAGATGGAGAACTTCTTGTAATATGTTTTGTACCTCAAGCCATAGCTGTTGTATGTGAGGGCATGTCCAGAGGATATGTAGGAGAGTGCCAGTTTGACCGCAGCCACGCCAGCAGTCATGTGAAGCGTGGAAGTTAAATTTGGCAAGTCTATGAGGGGTTAGATACCATCTCATTAAAGTTTTTTGTGTCATTTCCCATAGAGATGTACAGGAAGTTGCTTTATATACTGAGTTGATTGCTATTAGCCATTGGTGATCAGTGAATTGTAGGTTTAGGTCTTTCTCCCAGTCTAGGAGTGGTTTGGATTTGAAAAATGTGTTTTTTTCTTGCAGGAGTAAATAGATGAGGGAGACTCCCTTGTGTTTGGCGTTGTCAGAGAAGAAGAATTCCCAAAGTTTCATGGGGAGTGCTCCTTCTAGGGATGGATAGGTTGTGAGGCATTTTTTTAGTCTATAGTATGTTAAGAAGTCTTTAGTGGGTGCATTGTATTCTTTTTGGACCTGAGGGTAGGATTTAGTGGACGTGATGTTGCGGAGGTCTTGTGTGTATTTAATCTTATCAGAGATCCATTGTGGGACGGATAGATCTGGGGTCAGATGTTTTAAGGTGTTGATAGGAATTAGAAGGGGTTTGGTCGGGAGGAGTGACCATCTGGTATGGTGTAGGGTTCTCCAGGCCTTGATGGTAGCTTGGATAGGAGGGGAGTACTGTAATAAGGAGTGGTTGTTCACGGGGGTACTAAATAGCCAATCGGTGAGGTTGGGGCCCCGTGTTTCGTTGTTTTCTATGGCGCTCCACAGGGTGGTTGGTGTAGGTTGAAACCAATCTCTTAGTTGAGATAATATAGTGGCTAGATAATAATCTTTTATATCAATGTGTCCCATACCCCCTTTAGATCTGTGTTTTATGAGTTTAGAGTGGCTACATCTAGCCTTCTTTCCTTGCCAAATAAATTGGTTCAGGATAGATTGGAGGGAGTTGAGGTATGATGTTGAGAGTGGGATAGGTAGTGTGCGAAAAATGTATAGGAGTTTGGGGAGGGCCATCATTTGGAATGCTGCTAGACGTCCTGACCAGGTGAGTTCGAATTTAGAAATTTTTGTTGTTTCCTTAATAAGCATTTGCCTAGCTTCTACATAGTTATGAGTAAATAGGCCTTTCGTGGATTTCGTCAGAGTTATACCTAGATATGTTATTCCATGATCGGCCCATGGGTAAGGATATTCAGACATCAAGATGTTACTGGCTACCGCATCTAAACCTAGGTCTAGTATGAAGGATTTGTGTTCGTTAACCTTATAATATGAAATATCGCTAAATTTTTTCAACAGCGTTTGTACCGAAGCCAGGGAGGAGCGAGGGTTAGTGATCATTAATATCACGTCATCAGCAAATAAGTTGATTTTGTGTTCCGTATCCCCTATCTTAAAACCTGTTATCTTGGAAGACTGTCTGACATGTTCTGCTAAGGGTTCCATTATTAAGTTGAAAATGATTGGTGAGAGCGGGCATCCTTGGCGGGTGCCGTTTGTGATGGAAAATGGTTTGGAAAGCATTTCTGATGTATACACCCGAGCAGATGGTGCAGAGTAAAGTGCCATTATGGCAGTTAATATAGGACCTTGAAATCCAAATTTGCTCAAAGTAGCTTGTAGATACTTCCAATGTACTCTATCGAACGCCTTCTCTGCGTCCAGAGATAGGAGCAGAGAAGGCGTTCGAGTCAACTCGGCACTATGAATGATGTTGACAATCCTGCGAGTTGCATCGGATGTCTGTCTGCCCTTAGTGAAGCCTGACTGGTCATTATGGATCAGTAATGGCATTAAGTTGAATAATCTATTGGCTATTAGTTTAGCGTAAATTTTTGTGTCTAGGTTAAGAAGCGAGATGGGTCTAAAATTTTGTGCGTGGGTGGGTTCCTTACCTGGCTTCGGTATAGTGACGATCAGAGCATTGAGCATTTCAGGAGGGAGAGAGGAGGATGAGGCAGCATCATTGAATACTAAAGACATATATGGTGCTAGAATAGTACTGAATTTTTTGTAGTATTCGCCTGTAAGGCCGTCCGGTCCCGGTGATTTGTTAGGGGGTAAGGTGGTAATTATGGAACAAATTTCTGAGTCCGTAAATGGGGTGTTTAGTGCAAATAGTTGGTCTGCGGTCAGTTTGGGAAGTTTGATTTCTTGTAGAAATGATTCTATGTCTTGTAGGGAAGGTTGTTTGAGTGAGATATCGTCTTTCAGATTGTACAGTGTGTTATAATAGTGGCTGAATGCGTCTGCAATGGATTGTGGGTCAGTCAGTTTTTGTTTGGTATCAGGATGGAATAAATGTGTTATTTTAGTTTTTGAGTAGTGTCCTTTTAGTCTATTAGCCATAGTTTTTCCGGCTTTATTGCCAGTGGAGTAATGTTTCGCTCTGAAATATGTGTGTGCTTTCTCAAAGGTTTGTAATAGGTGGGATCGTAATTCTTGTCTAAGTGTGTCTAACTGTTTTTTGAGTGTTGGGTCAGGAGAAGATTGGTTTTGGGATTCTAGAGATTTGATGCTAGAAGTCAGTGAATTTAGACGCTGTGATCTCATCCTCCTCTCCCTGGCTCCAATTTGTATACGAATCCCTCTTATGAATGCTTTATGGGCATTCCAAAGTATGGAGTTGTCTTGTACAGAGCCTGAGTTGGAGTTGAAGTATTCTTCTAGGCAGGTCCTGATGTGGGTCACGTGGGTAGGTAAGTTAAGGATTGCGGCATTCGCTCTCCAGAGCCGAGTTTGAGAGGTTGTTGGGGAGTCTTGTAGGGTGATAGAGACTGGCGCGTGGTCCGACCACGTGATGGTGTCTATAGCTGATGAGGAGATTTTGGGTAGTGTCCATTTGTCTACTAGGAAGTAGTCTATTCTTGAGTAAGAATTATGCCGGGGTGAGAAATATGAGTAGTCCCTTTCTGTGGTGTGGTGACATCTCCATACGTCATATAGGCCATTGGATCTGATGAGTGATCCCATCTGGGAGGGTAGTCTGTGTGAGGCAGTGGAGGAGTCTACGGAGTTGTCTGGTACTACATTGAAGTCTCCGCATATTATTAGGTGACCTTGTTTGAAGCGGTGAATTTTTTTCATCAGTTTGGTGAGAAAATGGATTTGTTTCCGATTAGGGGCATAGATTGTGACGATGGTGTATCTGTTGGTGTCCAGAGTGCAGTCTAAAGCTAGATATCTGCCTTCCGTGTCTATAAGACTGTTGTGTAGAGTGAAGGAGCAAGAGTTCTTGATGGCTATCATGACCCCTCTCTTTTTTTCTGGACCGGATGCTTTAAATATGTGTGGAAAATTTTTGTTGGTACATAGGGGTTCCGCAGAAGATTTAAAGTGGGTTTCTTGAACACAGAGTACTTCACAGTGGGCATCTCGGGCGGTGCGCCATAGAGAAGCTCTTTTGGATGGGTGGTTTAGTCCCTTCACATTAAGTGACAAGAATTTGGGCATGATGGTATTGGTGTGGAGGAAGTGTATATTCCGTCAGTACTTACAGTTTCTTGTGTTGTCAGCGTAGTAGCTGTGAGATCTTTGGTACTTGTTGATGAAGTCGATCAGACTGGATGGTGGGTTGAAGATGCTCGAATTCTGGGGAACTGAGGCTCTCCGGGAGGGAACGGGTATCAGACAAAAAGGGAGATAAGAAAAACAGTTAGTGAGGACTTGGTAGGGTGAAGGAGGAAGGGTCGGCAGTAATCTAGAGGACTGCCGGTCAGTGTGAGGGTCAAGTTCGTGAACTATCTGCAACGAGCAGGCACCGGATCGGAGTGCGAATGATGATTTAAGAACATCACTACCTGGTGTTCAGGTGTTGAAATTAGCATGCGTTCCTTTAATGTGGGCTTGGGGGTTTCCTGGATGGGATGGCTGGGTTGGCTGGTCTACTTCAGGGATGATGCCCCAGATCCGGAGCAGCTTTATGCCTTCTTCCACTGTGTGGATGTTGTGCCGTGCCCCATTTTTGGTGACTACTAGCTTGGTTGGAAATCCCCATTGGAACGGAATTTTGTGGTTGTGGAGCGGTTTTGTAATGGTCTGCAGCTGTCGACGTTGTTGGCGGGTAAATTGGGAGACATCAGGAAAGAGTTGCAGCTTGGAGTACGGGGCTGGTAGTTGTCCCAGACGTCTGGATTGTGCCAGCAGCATATCTTTGGCATGGAAGAAGTGTATTCTCATCAAGGTGTCTCTGGGGACTTCTGGGGTTAGGTGTGGTGGCTTTGGCAGTCGATGGATTCGATCGATTATGGTTTCTATCGGTGGTAGGTCAGGCAGGAGAGTGGACATGAGTTTCCTCGCATATGTATTTAGGTCAGCTGGGAGGATGTTTTCAGGGATGCCCCTAATCTTAACGTTGTTACGTCTCGAGCGGTCTTCGAGATCCGCCATTTTGGCTCTGACCCAGTGATGTTCCTCACGGGTATGATCGTGGGCATCCACTAAATCGTTAACCGTTTCGGTCATGCTAGACATCTGCTTTTCGATTTGGCCAATCTTTTTGCCTGTGTGTACCATTTCTGATTTAAAGGCAGTGAACATGGAGGATATGTCATTGTGGAGGGAGCTGTGAAGTGAGATCAGCATCTCCTTCAGCATTGTGTCAATTACAGGCTGATTAGATGTGGGGAAGGCCGCTATAGGGGAGGATAGGGGTGTCTGGGTGAGTAGCTGATCTAGTGCAGGCCTTACCTCCTGTGCCTGTGCAGCTGTATCCAGTCGCATCCTCGATTTGGCTGGGCTGTTTGAGGTGGAGGATGATCCTGATGGTGGATGGGAGCTTGATGAGATTTCTTGAGGTAGGATTGAGGGGTCATCTGCATCAGGCAGATCTGTGTAAGAATCTGCAGAATACTGTGTCTCTGAGGGCTGTGAGGCGCCGCGGGCGCCATCTTGGATTCGTTCAGCCTGAGTGACTGTGTAGAAATCTGTCAATTTCTTAGGTTGTCTGTAATCTTTTCACTTCCTGGATGCTCCGGTCTGGTTCCCCGCTATGTGGGGGTTAGAGGAATGCATTTTTGTGGTCCTGTGGAGTGATTTTAGAGGCTGTTGTCTCCGATCGGTGCGGGAGCTGTGAAGTCAGGCTTCCATACTGCTCGGCGGTTAGTCACGCCCCTCTATTATTTTTTTTTTTTACATGCTATCACCAGTCAGTGTCCCTAATCACTGCCCCACAAGTTATGTAATGACACTGTACTGCACTGGTGACATCAAAATTGCAAAAAGAATGCCGGGAACTCGATTGCTTCTTCTTAAACCTTTATTGAGCACAAACAGCAGTGTGACATCAAAACACTAACATATTTTGGCTAAAGCCTTCCTCATAGCATATTGATTTACAATAAAATCAAGTTTATATAGGAAAAGGTGTCCATTCCTCCAAAAAAAGGGGGCGGTACAATCCAATTTAAAATCAATTGACAATTAAAATCATGTGAGGTTGGTAAAGCCAGAGAAAAGGGGGGAGGGGGAAAGAATGGAGACACAGACTGGAAACTCTAGGGCAAACAATTATTAACCCCCTGTGGAATCAAATTATAATATTTCTAAAACAAGTTCACATCCATTCTACTCTTCATTCCACCATTAAATTGAGTATTCAATCTGTGTATCCACCGCACCTCCCGCTGAAGTAGGGTATGGTGTGTATACCCCCTCCCACTAACAGATCTTCTCACCTGTTCCAGACCGCAAAAGAAAAAAAGACTCCAGATTGCCCCCATGAAATTTTCTAAAATGTTTAGATACATTTGAAATATTTTTTGCATTGCTATTTAAAGTGTTATTGTAGTGTTCTGATGTCCCACATACTGTACTTTACAAATACTGCAATCAATAAGGTAGACAATCATCTTTGAGTTACAATTTATAAAACTTTTTTTACTGGATATGTGCTACCTGTTGAAAAAGAAATAACAGACTTGCTTTTCCTGTTTCTTTTACACTGTTTACATGTGTTATAACCACAGGCATAGGAGCCCACTGTCCCTAACCATGAAATGGAAGGGGAAGTGGAACTAAATGGAGAAAGGCGAAAGCATAGTACCCAAAGTAGGAGCTTTCCTACTGGAAAAGCTGCACCCCTGTCTTAAAATATGATGCAAAGTTTTTATCTGCATATAGGACAGGGAGGCAGTGTTTTGATGTATTGTTGTGAGTAAGTGGTCACAATGTGAACACCTCTCCTCCCACTGGACCGTGCCTTCTTGCTGATAGAAAAGAAATTCCTAATCAGATCACCACATTCTTTATTCCTTGTCAAAAGAAGTTTATTGAGTATACAATGTTATAAAAATACATAAAGTAAGTTTACAAGGATCTATAAAGTAAGCTCATTGTTTTACAGTAGGGTTTATATAGGTAAATATCATGAAATTTCAAATATTAAACATTGGGTTCACGTAAACCTAAATTAAAGATATATATCATTTCCTTAGTTACTTTTGTAGGTATTTAAATGATTTATACCTACTATACATATTGTTTACAAGTAGAGTGTATATAGGTCAAATAAATTCTGATAATGAGCTTTAATCGTAAGGTGGAGAAAAGGAAAGAGAAAGAAGAAAAAGGGTTGAAAGGTAGAGGTATGGTCCACAAGGTTGTCCCGCTCGTCAGTTTATTATTCTTTTTAGTTCTCTTTGAAGTCTTAGAATGGGTGTCTCTGTAAGTCATTTAATCTGTTACCATGGCAACAGGACAGAGTCATTGAAGTTTGACAGGAACTGTTGTTTTATCCAAGGATGCCAAAGTTTTTCAAATTTTGGAATTTGATTTTGATCGATGGCTACCATCTTAGCATGGGACATTGTATTATTCATTCTGTGAATTGTTTCTGCTAGTACCAATGTAGGAGATTTCCATGCCTTGGCCACTGTTTGTTTTGCAGCCGTTATTAGTTGGATCATAAGTTTGAATTGAGAGAGTGTTAACCATTCTGGTTTTAGATTAAGTAAAGTTTAATATGGATCTGGTTGTATTATTTTTTTAAATATTTTAGATGCAATCACGAAGACTTCCTTCCAGAAGGTTTGGATTACTGGGCACGTCCACCATATGTGTAAATATGTGCCTATTTCTGGGCATCCTCGAAAACAAAGAGCTGAGGTATTAGGTGAATATTTTGCCACTCTAGCGGGTACAAGGTACCAGCGAGTTAGGACTTTATAATTTGTCTCCAGTGCTAAGATGTTGGGTGAAGATGACTTAGATGTGAGCCATATGTTAGACCAGTCCGTGTCTTCTAAAGTTCGTCCCAGGTCCTCCTCCCACCTCTGAACGTAAGAGGGTCTATTAAGATTTGCTACTCCATATAATTGATTATAAAGTGATGAAATTGTACCTTTAGCAAATGGATCTTTTGTACAGATTGATTCAAAAATGGATAATTGGGATAATGGTGTATCCCCCTTTAGGAATGGTGTATAGAAATTTTTGATTTGGAGATATCTAAATATCTCAGAGTTTGGTAGATCATATTTTTCTCTAAGCGATGGGAATGAAAGGAATGATTTAGATGCTATGAAGTCATTTAGTGTCTGAATGCCTGATGTTGTCCAAGCTTTAAAAGAATTTGGGTAGATCCATGCCGGATAAAAGGCCGGATTTCTGATAAAAGAAAGGAGAGGATTGTGTGGAGATTGTAACTGATATTTGGTTTTTAGTTTATCCCAGAGAGATAAGAAGTGTTTAGTTATGGGATTATGAATTTTAAAGCGGTCTTTAGGATCAAGCCATAATAAATTTGATATTAATAGAGGGTCATTTTCTGAAGCCTCTATAAATACCCATAATGGGATTTCCTGTTTTGCATGGTATTTGGACAGACTGGCCAAATGTGCTGCTCTGTAGTAGTTAGTAAAATTAGGGTATCCCAGGCCTCCTTTATTTTTGGGAAGATGTAGTGTGTGTATAGGTATACGTGGTTTAGAAGAGCCCCATATAAACGAAGTTGCTCTTTTTTGTACTATTCTCAAAAAATAGGAAGGAATTGGAATAGGGAGGACTCTGAATAGATAAAGCAATTTGGGTAGAATAGTCATTTTGATTGCATTAATCTTCCCTATCCAGGATAAAGGAAGTTGCGACCATTGTTTTATTAGATTTGTGATCTGTCTTAATACAGGAGGATAATTGGTTGAGAATAAGTCAGAATGAGATGCTGTTAAATGAATTCCAAGATATGGGATTGATTTTTCTGCCCATGTGAATGGGAGTGCAGCCCTAGCCGGGATCAATTCCATGTTTGTGAGTGAAATATTAAGCACTAGGCATTTCTTGGGATTAATCATAAGGCCGGATAGGGCTGCAAATCCATCAAGAGCTGGTATTAAGTTAGGACCAGAGACCTGCGGTGATGATAGAAAAAGTAATATATCGTCTGCAAATATACATAATTTGTGTGTAATACCGCCTACTTCAATGCCAGTTATAGTTTGGTTTGTACCACATTCTTTATTTTCTGCCAATCTTCTGCCTCTATCTATTAAATGCCTGCTATATCCTTGCTCTCTCAACCTACTGGAAACAATGCTACATTCATTAACAAAATCCTTATCGGAGGAACAATTTCTCCTTGCTCTGATGAACTCACCCGTTGGCAATGCCCGCACTGTATGCACTGGATGACAACTCGATGCCAACAGAAGTGAGTTACCTGCACACTGTTTCCTATAGGTTCTAGTAGAGACTATTCCACTATCCACAAATCCCACCAAAGTCAAATCCAGATAATCAATACTGACCGGATCTGAAGTGTGGGTAAACTCCAAATTCAGGTGATTGGTATTGAGATAAGTCAAACATTAGTCCAATACATTGGCTGGCCCCTTCCATACAAATATCAAATCATCCAAAAAGCGACAATACCAATCAATGAATTTGTCCATATGGGTTACCTTGGGAAAAGAGGAAAGTCTCCTCCCACCAACCCACATATAAGTTTGCAAGAGAAGGGGAACATTTTGAACCCATCGATGCACCACGGCACTGTAAATAATATTTAGAGTCAAACATGAAATAGTTGTATTTTAGCAGGAATTCTATAGCCATGCACAAAAATTCACACAATTCCCGCTTATAACTACTATAACGTGTCAGGTTATATTTAACAGATTGGAGTGCCAAGTGTTGTGGTATGCAGGAGTATAATGTTTTAACATGCACTGTGATCCAACAGCTATTGGCCAACCATTTAATCTCATGTGTATGTGCCAATAAATGTCCTGTAAGATAGCCAGGTAAGCGTTTAACCAAGGGTTGTAAATGCTCATCCACCCATTCACTGAGTCTTTCTAATGACAATCCAAAACCTGCTACTATTGGGTGTCCCTGAACAGGGGATTGTTGCTTGTGTACCTTTGGAAGATGGTGGAATATTGGGGTCACAGGTTTATCTGTAAATATTAAATCAATAATCTTCTGTTCTAAAACACCCATTTCTCCACCATCATCCAAAAGTTGCAACAAGCCCCCTTGAATACTATCAGTAGGATCTGAATCCAGCGGCCTGTAGGTGCTGATGTCATTTAATAGTCTAAGAGCTTCTGACGTATAGTCTTCTATATTAAGAATTACAACTGCTCCACCCTTATCCGCTTTACGGATTGTTATATTAGTTCTAGCCTTAAGTTTTTGCAGAGCCTCATGTTCCCCTTTACTTAAGTTATGTTTAACATGATATGTTTGAGACTTTGTCAGCTCCTTAATTTTGCTGAGCTCCACCTCTGTTACTTGCTGGAATGAGTCTACCACTTCACTCCTAGCCTGAATGGGATAGAAATACCTGTCTCCAGTGGAGACAAGACTAAATTGGAAATCATAATAAGGTGATTGATCAAAAGAGAAAGAAGAAATCATAGTGTTTTCTCAGCAAAAGATTCCTAACAAAACGGTTAATGTCCAGAACGGTGGATAGGACATCAAATTGGCAAACAGAAGCAAAGGATAAGCCTTTTGACAATAAGGAAAGTTCACTGTCAGTCAGTGTAACAGATGATAAATTCAGCACATTTACTGTACCTAATTCTTGGATTTCCCCGTTCTCCTGGGATATTTTCTGCTGCCAGATTTTTCTACTTGTCCTCCCACGTCTTGATCTTTTTTTCTTTTTTCCTTCAAATGTTGATTTTTGCCCTGCATGTTTTTTAACAATACAGCAGGGGAATCCTGTTTGTAAAAACAGAGCTGGCTGAACTGTGGGAGGTGTTTGGCGATCCTGACTCAGGTGCATCTGAAAATTCAGATTGAATATCAGATGTCTCTGGGGAGCTAAAGTTAATCCTTTTCTCTCCTGCAGAGCCAGATCTTTTTTTCTTTAGAATAGAGCGAGGGAATTTGTGATTTTTATGTAGATAGACAAATCCATCCTCATAGTCCTTGAGATCATGCAAGAACTTGGATCTTTTTGTTTCCATAGTTTGTGATTCCAAACTTTGTGTATTCATTAACAGATCCTGTTTCAATGTGTCATAGAGAGAGAGAGAGGAAAATGAATCCTTTAGAGATACAATCTCCTTATTTACTTCCAATAACGCTTCCTTCTCATATGTCATGATGAGATTCATAAGTTGCATGGAGCATCCGGTAAGTATATTGTTCCATTCTGTTTGGAACTGATCTGAATAAACCATTGAAGGTGACTTTTTAATCCTTAAGCCGCTTGGGACCATTTTTTCATCAATATATTTTTGCAGTCCTGTATGATCCCACCATAACCTCATCTCCTTCCACATTTGTGATGTGAGTCTCTCAAAGATGGATTTGCAAGAGGTTTCTGAATTTAAAGCAGTGTCCTCCCTGGTAAAATCCTGTGTAGATTTAAAACACAGATCAAGAATGGTAAGGATTGTGTGTATGGTCTCTGGCCGACCAACCTCAATGTTTGCATCTTTCTGTGTGCTCACATTTGCAAAATATTATATGAAGCTATATCAATACTCAAAGTTCAAATCTCCAAATATTTCTCCGACGAGAGCGGGTGAAAAGGGAAAATGTGGTAATGTAGACAAAAACTCACCCAAGCTCTACCGCATGTTTATAAGATGATGAGCTGAATAACGGTGCTCAGGCCATTGTGTCCCATACATCAAAATTGCAAAAAGAATGCCGGCAACTTGATTTCTTCTTCTTAAATCTTTATTGAGCACAAACAGCAGTGCGACATCAAAACGCTAACATGTTACGGCAAAAGCCTTCCTCATGGCATACAGATTTACAATAAAATCAGGTTTTATTTAGGAAAATGTGTCCATTCCTCCAAAAAAAGGGGGAGGTTCAATCCAATTTAAAATCAATTGACAATTAAAATCATGTGAGGTTGGTAAAGCCAGAGAAAAGGGGGGAGGTGGAAAGAATGGAGACACAGACTGGAAACTCTAGGGCAAACAATTACTAACCCCCTGTGTAATCAAATTACATTATTTTAAAAACAAGTTCACATCCATTATACTGTTCGTTACACTAGGAAATCGAGTATTCAATCTGTGTATCCACCACACCTCCCGCTGATGTAGGGTATGGTGTGTACCTCCCCCCCCAACAGATCTTCTCACCTGTTGCAGACCGCAAAAGGAAAAAGACTCCAGATCGCTGGCTTTCTTAGGGATACAGGACATTTATTGACACATACACATGAGATTAAATGGTCAGCCAATAGCTGTTGGATCACAGTGGATGTTAAGATCAGGGCAACAGCACAAGGGAATACAGAAAATTTTAATAAAATATGGCAGCCGTGGATCATCTTTAAATTTTCTGATTCTTATAACACTTTCACATAGGGATATACCTCTTAACATAAAGAAATGTGAATAATTACATCTCTATTATATTTTATTTACTCTTCTTTCCCTCTCTTTACTTTTCATTTCTGTTACTATATATATTTAGAAGGGTATTTTTAGAGGCCCTTGAATTTATTTTTCTCTTGAATTAAATAATAGATTTTGATACATAAATTCAGAGTATTTCAAATAAACAGTTGATGTAAAGATAGGCTGATTACAAAGCCATCTTGTTGGTTTCGCTAGTAAAATACTCTATCATTAAATTCAATTATATACAGTTATATTTTTATATGATACTCATGTACAAATGTTAGTATGATTGTACAAATGCTATATTTTAACATCAATAAAAGCTTATTGTTTAAAAAAAAAAAAAACAACATTATACTCCTGCATACCACACCACTTGCCACTCCAAGCTGTTAAATATTACCTTACACGTTATAGTTGTTATAAGTGGGAATTGTGCGATTTTTTTGTGCATGGCTATAGAATTCCTGCTAAAATACAACTATTTCATGTTTGACTCTAAATATTATTTACAGTGCCGTAGTGCATCGATGGGTTTAAAATTTTCCCCTTCTCTTGCAAACTTATATATGGGATGGTGGGTGGAGACTTTCCTCTTCTCCCAAGGTAACCCATATGGACAAATTTATTGATTGTTATTGTCGCTTTTTGGATGATTTGATATTTGGTATTGAGATAAGCCAAAAATCAGTCCAATACATTGGCTGGCCCCTTCCATACAATAATCTGAATTTGGAGTTTACCCACACTTCAGATCCGGTCAGTATTGATTATCTGGATTTGACTTTGGTGGGATGTGTGGATAGTGGAATAGTCTCTACCAGAACCTACAGGAAACTCACTTCTGTTGGCCTCGAGTTGTCATCCAGTTGGCATTGCCAACGGGTGCATTCATCAGAGCAAGGAGAAATTGTTCCTCTGATAAGGATTTTGTTAATGGATGTAACATTGTTTCCAGTAGGTTGAGAGAGCGAGGATATAGCAGGCATTTAATAGATAGAGGCAGAAGATTGGCAGAAAATAAAGAACGTGGTGATCTGATTGGGAATTCCTCTTCTATCAGTAAGAAGGCACGGTTCAGTGGGAGGAGAGGTGTTCACTTTGTGACCACTTACTCACAACAATACAATCAGATTGTTTCTATCATAAAACACTGCCTTCCTGTCCTATATGCGGATAAAACTTTGCATCATATTTTAACACAGGGGTGCAGCTTTTCCAGTAGGAAAGCTCCTACTTTGTGTACTATGCTTTCACCTTCTCTATTTCGTTCCACTTCCCCTTCCATTTCATGGTTAGGGACAGTGGGCTCCTTTGCCTGTGGTTATAACACATGTAAACAGTGTAAAAGACACAGGAAAAGCAAGTCTGTTATTTCTTTTTCAACAGGTAGAACATATCCAGTAAAAAAGTTTTATAAATTGTAACTCAAAGATGATTGTCTACCTTATTGATTGCAGTATTTGTAAAGTACAGTATGTGGGATATCAGAACACTACAATGACACTTTAAATAGCAATGCAAAAAATATTTCAAATGTATCTAAACATTTTAGAACAGTTCATGGTGGCAATCTGGAGTCTTTTTCCTTTTGCGGTCTGGAACAGTTGAGAAGATCTGTTAGGGCGAGGGGGGGGATACACACCATACCCTACTTTAGCGTGAGGTGTGGTGGATACACAGATTGAATACTCGATTTCCTAGTGTAACGAACAGTAGAATGGATGTGAACTTGTTTTTAAAATAATATAACTTGATTCCACAGGGGGATAATAATTGTTTTCCCTAGAGCTTCCTGTCTGTGTCTCCATTCTTTCCCCCTCCCCCTTTTCTCTGGCTTCACCAACCTCACATGATTTTAATTGTCAATTGATTTTAAATTGGATTGTACCGCCCCCTTTTTTTGGAGGAATGGACACCTTTTCCTATATAAACTTGATTTTATTGTAAATCTGTATGCTATGAGTAAGGCTTTTGCCGAAACATGTTAGCGTTTTGATGTCGCACTGCTGTTTGTGCTCAATAAAGATTTAAGAAGAAGCAATCAAGTTGCCGGAATTCTTTTTGCAATTTTGATGTATGGGACACAATGGCCTAAGCATTGTGTCGTTTGCAGTACATCTGGCATTTAAAAAAGGGCGCTGCCGTTCTCGGCGGCTCTCTTGGTGGCCTTTGGCCATTCTCGGCGGCTCTCGGCGGTTTTCGGCCGTTCTCGGTGGCTTTCGGACACACTCGGCTTTTGGCGACTCACGCGGGACTGTGAGAGCCGCCAAGAATGGCCGAAAGCCACCGAAAGCCGCCGAGAATGGCTGAGAGCTGCCGAGAATAGCCGAAAGCAGGCGAAAGCCGACGAGAATGGCCGAAAGCCACCCAGAGCGGCCGAGAATGGCCGAAAGCTGCCGTAAACATCTGAAACCCGCCGAGAGCCACCAAAAGGCTCACAATCGGTGGGGGATCAGCGTATAACACACACACAAGATTTTCCCCTGATTTTAAGGGGAAAAAAGTGCGTGTTATACGCCGATAAATATGGTAATCTTCCTTCAGAAATTTAGGTCAAATGTGTTCTACTACATTTTTTGGTAAAAAAAACTGAAATCAGTGTTATTCAGCTCATCATCTTATAAACATTCAGTAGAGCTTGGGTGAGTTTTTGTCTACATTGCACTGGTGACAGTATTAAAAAAAGAATGACAAAAACTATTTTTTTAAATTTTGTAATTTTCCAAAAGATTGTGACAAAAAATACTACTTCAAAAAGTTGCCATACCTCTTACTAAATACCACAGACTGTCTACATTCCAAAAAGGGGGTCATTTGGGGGGTATTTGTATTATCCTGGCATTTTAAAGCCTCAAAAAATGAGATAGGCTGTCAACACATCAGGATTAATACATTTTCAGATATACAGTATATCATAGTTTGTGAACTCTACAACTTTCCTACAGACTAAATAATATACACTGATTTCAGGTTTTTTACCAAAAAATGTAGTAGAACACATTTGGCCTAAATTTCTGAAGGAAGATTACCGTATTTATCGGCATATAACACGCACTTTTTTCCCCTTAAAATCAGGGGAAAATCATGCGTGCGTGTTATACGCTGATCCCCCACTGATTGCCGAAAGCCGAGTGCATCCGAAAGCAGCCGAGAACGGCTGAAAGCCGCGGAGAGCCGCCGAGAATGTCCGAAAGCCACCGAGAGAGCTACCGAGAGCGGCCGAGAATGGCAGCGCCATTTTTAAACGCCAGATGTGCTGCAAACGACACAGGGCAAGGCTGCAATGGGCTGCAAACTACTGATGGACACTGACAAGGCTGCAATGGGGGACAATGCTGCAATGGGAGACAATGCTGCAATGGGGGACAAGGCTGCAGATGGACACTGACAAGGATGCAGATGGACACTGATGAGGCTGCATTTAAATGTCAGTTTTTTTCCTTAAACTTCCCTCCTAAAAGTTTTTTTCCTTAAAAGTGTTATACGCCAATAAATACGGTATTTATTTTCAAAATTTTATAACAGAAACAAAGAAAAAATTTTTTTTTCAAAATTTTGAGGTTTTTTTTTTCTTTTATTTAACAAAAAAAAATTAATACACAATGGGGATTAAACAACACCAAAAGAAAAAAAAATTATAAAAAATTATTTGAGTACAGTGTTGCATGAAAGAGCAATTATCATTCAAAGTGTGAGAGCGCTGAAAGCTGAAAATTGGCCTAAAATAGAGGCCCTATCAACATGCAATATAAATCAATAAACACCCCAAATCAATGAAAACCCAAAATACTGCCCCCTGAATGGATCTCATACCTGAAGAATTCATTGTGAACTCATGGTAGAGGCAAACATGAACCTCATTTGTATTAGTAGCACCTAGTCTGTATAGCCTCATGAGATATGATGGAAAAAGAATAGTAATCATAATAATAATATCTGATTTCAGATTCCGATATCTCGATGCTCAGATTCCTGTTTACCTGGCAGCAGAAAAAAGTTTGGATCTTCAATGCATAAATGCTGCTATGATTGTGTCTCATGTTCAGAAGGAGAGATATCCAACATTTCCGGTAGAGTTTGTATTTGTTAGTAAGTTATTTTTTGACTAGGCAGAGGGTATCATGGAGGTTAAAGTGTATGTCAGGGATTCCTGCATTAGCCAAGCCACTCACTACAAGAAAGAATGTTGGGCCCTACACCAGAGATTGGAAATATCTTTTCAACAGGCCTACGCTACATTACATGATAACCCCACACCCGCACACAGACAAGCCTTGGACAGGGCCAGGTTGGAATTGGATCTTTTTCTAAAAGAATCGATTGGAAAAGCCTTGCGTCAGTCCAGGCATAAATTCTATATGAAAGCAAACAAACCAGATACATTTCTTGCAATATCCCTTTGTAGATTAGACTGAGTGCATAAACCAATTCGTCTGAAGAGCACTAAAGATTCCCATTCCAGTAACCCTGTGAAAGTCTTAGCTGTATTTCAAAAACACATTTCTGACCTTTATTCCGCGAACGGCGGGTTTGATGAAACCCGTGCTTCAACACTATTTTCTAACCCTGTCAGCCTCCCAATGGACAGACCTTGAACAGCCCATCTTTGAATTGGAAGTCCACAAAGCTATTGAAACTTTAAAAGCAAATAAGTGACTGGGCCCCGATGACTTCACAGTTGCATACCACGAACACTTTGTCGATGTACTTGCTTCCCTACTGACCAAAGCCTTCAACTCTATCTTAAAAGGTCACTCTTTTCATACTGTCTCCCTTACGGCCATTATCTCCATGCTGCCAAAACCCCAATGAGACGACTACTCTTGGGCCAATTATCACCCCATTTCTTTGTTGAACATAAACTTATGGCAAAAATGTTTTCTTCCCCTCTGAACCTGATCATAGGGTCTCTCATTCATAAAGACCAAATTAGGTTTATCCTCTTGAGACAAGCTAGAGATAATGTCCGCTGGGCAGTCGTGTTGACCTATGTGGCCTGCTCTCATCATATACCCACATGTTTTTTATCATTAGATATTAAAAAGGCCTTTGATACACTCTCTTGACCCTACCTTCAATTTGTATTGCGCAGATGGGGCTTCAGACCGCATTTCCTCAGATGAGTCTTTTCTCTATGTATCTCCCACTTGGCTTACCTCAAATATGCTGACTAAAAATCCAACCTCTTCCTGGTCTGTCGTGGAACGAGACAGGGCTGCCCCATATCCCCACTTCTTTATTCCCTAGCCATCGGCTCAATTGATATGTTCCAATCCTGAAATCAAAGTACTTGAACTGGGTGGCCATCATCACAAGCTATGTCTGTTTAGAGAAAACATTCTCCTCTTCCTCTCTTCCATCCCCAATCTCCTCTCAATTCTGGACCAGTCTGCGGCAAATTCGGGTTCAGTCGTGAACTCACAGAAATCCAAAGCCCTTAATGTCTCCTTACCCCAGCCCACATTATCACAAGTCCAGCAGGCCCTCCTATTCTCATGGTCACCATAATATATCTCATACCTTGGTATTAACATTACTGCAGACCCTGCTGCCCTGTACTCAGCCAATTACCCACCTGTACTGACCCATTTAACTAGCCTTATGTCCTCTTGGTCTGTCTTGCCCTTGGCATGGTTGGGCCGCCTAACTGTAACTAAAATCGCGATTCTGCCTAAAATTCTATAGCTATTTCAGATCTTACCTTAGCAAGAATGGTCATGGGTTCCCCTAAACTTCAAGATGGTCTCGGACTCCTACACTTATACTACACCAATATACACTTATACACTACACTAATACTATCAGGGGGCCCATCTGGCCCAATTACCAAAATATCACGCTTGTCACGAAATACCTCTCTGGGTGGCATTGGAATCTATAGATTGCAACCCCCTTTCTGTAGCCAACCTACTGTGGCATTGCCCAGGCGAACGTAAGATATAAGGACCAGGGGTCACCTGCCACTATTTATGGTTGTGGGGCAACTTCAGAACCAAATTTAGATTCCAAACCCCCATAATCTACTCCTGTCTTATCTTTGAAATCATGCTTTTTACCCAGCTTGGACCTTCCCCTTCTCCTTTCATAGGTGGTCTTCAGCCAATGTCATTTGAGCCTACGAGTTCACAACCCCCGATACCTTCAAGACATTTCCAACCCTCTGTGAGTTCTATGGAATCTCTCATTCCAAAATTTTCCGATACCTACAAATTAAACATTTCCTTACAACGTGTTTATGCATAGATTCTTCCTTACCCAACCTGACAAATTTTTTACGTATTTGCCCCATGAATGGGGCGTAATTTCTACTTTCTATACACAACTAGGGATGAGCTTCGTGTTCAAATTGAACCCATGTTCGACTCGAACATCGGCTGTTCGGTCGTTCGACGAATTCCGAACATTATGGGCCGTTCACGACAAATTCGTGTAGTGCGTCACGGCCCATAATTCACTGCGGCATCGCACTATGACCCGCATGTTTGGCCAATCACAGCGTCGTCGGTAGAGAGAGCTGTAATTGGCCAAAGCCAGGGTGGCTTTGGCAATTATGGCTCAGGGGGTTTAGAACACGCCCCACACTATATAAGGCTGCCTGCACGGCGGCCCTGTGTAGTGTGTGTTCCGGCGCTGAGATACATAGATAGACAGAGAGACAGTGTCATTTCATTTGAGTTAGCTAGATTAGGCAGGACAGTCAGTGAGTTAGCTGCACTTACAGAGTATTGTGTATATATATGCATCCCAGGTGTTGCATATATATATATATATATATATATATATATATATATATATATATACACATATATATATATATATATATACACTATATTCAGTTTAGCTAGATCCGTTCCTGTTATCTTCCTACTGACAGGCAGGCTTGTCTTGTTACAGTATTTACAGCTACCTTAAGAAAATTGCTGGTGTTCTTTTGATCCTATTAGTACCACAGTCAGGCAGCTAGACTATTTACAGATAGTGTAGTGCGTCCTGCTCACAGTGTTCAGCTAAAACTACAAGTTAGTGTAGTGAGACCTCTGCACCGTGTTCATCTAAAGCTACAAGTTGGTGTAGAGCGGCCTGCTCACAGTGTTTAGCTAAAACTACAAGTTAGTGTAGTGAGACCTGTGCACCGTGTTCATCTAAAGCTACAAGTTAGTGTAGTGCGTCCGGCTCACAGTGTTCAGCTAAAACTACAAGTTAGTGTAGTGAGACCTCTGCACCGTGTTCATCTAAAGCTACAAGTTAGTGTAGTGCGTCCTGCTCACAGTGTTCAGCTAAAAATACAAGTTAGTGTAGTGAGACCTCTGCACAGTGTTCATCTAAAGCTACAAGTTAGTGTAGTGCGTCCTGCTCACAGTGTTCAGCTAAAACTACAAGTTAGTGTAGTGAGACCTCTGCACCGAGTTCATTTAAAGCTACAAGTTAGTGTAGTGCGTCCTGCTCACAGTGCTCAGCTAAAACTACACGTTAGTGTAGTGAGACCTCTGCACCGAGTTCATTTAAAGCTACAAGTTAGTGTAGTGCGTCCTGCTCACAGTGTTCAGCTAAAACTACAAGTTAGTGTAGTGAGACTGTTTTGGACCAAACAGAACCGCTCGGTACTCTTGTTTCTGTCCCCCTGGCCAAGTTAAAGTTCAATGTAAAAGTGTGCACACACTCGACCACAAATCACTGACACGGACACGTTCAGTAAGTTTGGTACTTCTGTCGTTTACTTCCTGGGCTCAAGATGATATACTGAGAGCCGGATATTTCGTTATCAAATCAAATATCAATTAAGACAAATATGTTAAGGGGGACTGTTCCTAGATGTGGTTTAGCCCCACCACACATGTAGCAATTAGTTACATAGTTACATAGTAGGTGAGGTTGAAAAAAGACACAAGTCTATCAAGTCCAACCTATGTGTGTGATTATGTGTCAGTATTACATTATATATCCCTGTATGTTGCTGCCATTCAGGTGATTATCTAATAGTTTCTTGAAGCTATCAATGCTCCCCGCTGGGACCACCGCCTGTGAAAGGGAATTCCACATCCTTGCCGCTCTTACAGTAAAGAACCCTCTACGTAGTTTAAGGTTAAACCTCTTTTCTTCTAATTTTAATGAGTGGTCACGAGTCTTATTAAACTCTCTTCTGCGAAAAAGTTTTATCCCTATTGTGGGGTCACCAGTACAGTATTTGTAAATTGAAATCATATCCCCTCTCAAGCGTCTCTTCTCCAGAGAGAATAAGTTCAATGCTTGCAACCTTTCCTCATAACTAAGATCCTCCAGACCCTTTATTAGCTTTGTTGCCCTTCTTTGTACTCGCTCCATTTCCAGTACATCCTTCCTGAGGACTGGTGCCCAGAACTGGACAGCATACTCTAGGTGCGGCTGGACCAGAGCCTTGTAAAGTGGAATAATTATTGTTTTATCTCTTGCATTGATCCCCCTTTTAATGCATGCCGATATTCTGTTTGCCTTATTAGCAGCAGCTTGGCATTGCATGCCATTGCTGAGCCTATCATCTACTAGGACCCCCAGGTCCTTTTCCATCCTAGATTCCCCCAGAGGTTCTCCCCCCAGTGTATAGATTGCATTCATATTTTTGCCACCCAAATGCATTATTTTACATTTTTCTACATTGAACCTCATTTGCCATGTAGTCGCCCACCCCATTAATTTGTTCAGGTCTTTTTGCAAGGTTTCCATATCCTGCCGAGAAGTTATTGCCCTGCTTAGCATCGTCTGCAAATACAGAGATTGAACTGTTTATCCCATCCTCCAGGTCGTTTATAAACAAATTAAATAGGATTGGTCCCAGCACAGAACCCTGGGGAACCCCACTACCCACCTCTGACCATTCTGAGTACTCCCCATTTATCACCACCCTCTCAACTCGCCCTTGTAGCCAGTTTTCAATCCATGTACTCACCCTATGGTCCATGCCAACGGACCTTATTTTGTACAGTAAACGTTTATGGGGAACTGTGTCAAATGCTTTTGCAAAATCCAGATACACCACGTCTACGGGCCTTCCTTTATCTAGATGGCAACTCACCTCCTCATAGAAGGTTAATAGATTGGTTTGGCAAGAACGATTCTTCATAAATCCATGCTGATTACTGCTAATGATATCGTTCTTATTACTAAAATCTTGTATATAGTCCCTTATCATTCCCTCCAAGAGTTTACATACTATTGATGTTAGGCTAACTGGTCTGTAATTCCCAGGGATGTATTTTGGGCCCTTTTTAAATATTGGTGCTACATTGGCTTTTCTCCAATCAGCTGGTACCATTCCAGTCAATAGACTGTAAAAATTAGGAACAACGGTCTGGCAATCACTTGACTGAGTTCCCTAAGTACCCTCGGATGCAAGCCATCTGGTCCCGGTGATTTATTAATGTTAAGTTTCTCAAGTCTAATTTTAATTCTGTCCTCTGTTAACCATGGAGGTGCTTCCTGTGTTGTGTCATGAGGATAAACACTGCAGTTTTGGTTACTGAAGCCCCCCGATTCACTCGTGAAGACTGAGGAGAAGAATAAATTCAATACCTTCGCCATCTCCCCATCCTTTGTAACCAGATGTCCTTCCTCATTCTTTATGGGGCCAATATGGTCTGTCCTCCCTTTTTTACTGTTTACATACTTAAAGAATTTCTTGGGATTTTTTTTGCTCTCCTCCGCTATGTGTCTTTCATGTCCTATCTTAGCCGTCCTAATTGCACCCTTACATTTCTTGTTGCATTCTTTATAAAGTGATGATCCCTCAACCTTATATTTTTTGAAGGCCTTCTCCTTTGCTTTTATATGCATTTTTACATTGGAGTTAAGCCATCCAGGATTTTTGTTCGCTCTTTTAAATTTATTACCCTAAGGGAAACATTGGCTAATGCCCTTATTTAATATGCTCTTAAAGCAAACCCATCTCTCCTCCCTATTCTTTGTTCCTAATATTTTATCCCAATTTATACCTTTTAGCAAGGTTTGTAGTTTAGGGAAGTTGGCTCTTTTTAAATTCAGTGTCTTTGTGTTCCCTTCATGTTTCCTATTTGTGTTATACTGAAACTAATTGACCTGTGATCGCTGTTACCTAAATTGCCCCGTATTTCCACATCCGTGATCAGGTCTGTATTGTTGGTAATCAGTAGATCCAGTAATGTTTTATTTCTAGTTGGTGCATCTACCATCTGACCCATAAAATTGTCCTGCAAGACATTAAGGAACTGGCGAGCCTTAAATGAATGCGCGGTTCCCTCCGCCCAGTCCATGTCTGGATAATTAAAATACCCCATTATGATAACACTTCCCATCCTTGCTGCTAATCCAATTTGTGATAGGAGATCCATCTCTACTTCCTCCCTCAGGTTAGGGGGCCTATAGTATACTCCCAGTATTATTTTCGCCTTAGCTTCATCCCTTTGGAGCTCTACCCATAAGGATTCCACCTCCTCTCTAGCTCCCTCAGTGATGTCATCTCTCACATTCGCTTGCACATTATTCTTGATATATAGGCATACCCCTCCCCCTTTTTTACCCTCTCTATTCTTGCGGTATAGGGTATACCCTTGAATGTTTGCCAGCCAATCATGAGAGCTGTTGAACCAGATCTCTGAAATTCCCACAAAATCCAAATCCTCCTTGTACAACAGTATCTCTAGTTCACCCATCTTGTCCGCCATGCTCCTGGCATTGGTGAACATGCCACATAGTTTAGACCGGTCGCATAATGTCCTCGTATTGGGTGTTTCGAGATTGCAACTAGGACTTGCTACTATACTCACCTTGTGTTTTTGTGCTTTGGTTAACCTACCACTAATGCCCCCAATACTACCCTCTGGAATATCTTCCGCGCTGGCTATCTCTGTCTCTGGACCCTCCCCCCCATTGCCTAGTTTAAAAACCGCTCTAACTTTTTGGCCATCTTCATTCCCAGCAGATCTGCACCCTCCTCATTTAGGTGCAGTCGGTCCCTTCTATAGTACTGGTTACCGACTGAGAAGTCGGCCCAGTCCTCCAGGAACCCAAACCCCTCCTTACTACACCAGCTCTTCAGCCACTTGTTTATTTCCCTAATCTCCCTCTGCCTTTCTGGTGTGGCTCGATGTACCGGTAGTATTCCTGAGAATACTACCTTGGAGGTCCTTTTCCTCAATTTAGCTCCTAAGTCCCTAAAATCATTCTTTAGGACACTCCATCTGCCTCTGACTTTGTCATTGGTGCCAACATGCACCATGACAGCTGGGTCTTCCCCAGCCCCTCCCAGTAATCTGTCCACAAGATCCGTGATGTGCCGAACCCGAGCGCCCGGTAGACAACATACTGTTCGGCGCTTCAGGTCTTGGTTACAGATTGCCCTCTCTGTCCTTCTAAGAATTGAGTCCCCTACCACCAGAATCTGTCTTTCCTTTCCCTTTGCTGCCCCCCCACTCTCACTGGAGGAGTTCTTCCCCTGGCAGCTAGGAGAGTCCCTCAGCTCCAGCAGTGCTGGTCCCTGACTGGTTCCACCAATGTCACTCAATGGAGTACTTATTGGGATGCTCCAGTCCTGGACCGGCCTCTCTGGCACTTCCCCCTCTACCCCTCCTGACTGTCACCCATCTACTCTTTGCTAGTGCCTGCACTTCTTTGTCTCCACCCGCCTCTGTGCTGGCCCCTGCCGGCACCTGCCGTGTACGTTCCTGGCTCTCCTTTAGTATGGAGGGACTTCTCAGTTCTGACAGTTGCTTCCCCAGATTCAGAACCTGGGCTTCCAGGGAAACAATGTGCTTACATTTTGCACAGCAGGATTGGCCCTCGATCGGATGATCAAGGAATGCATACATGCAGCAAGATGTACAAAGAGTCGCCTCTCCACACCAGCCAGGCATCGTACCTATTACATTTTGTGAGGATTTGGGGATTTTACCCTATCCAAATTACCTAACAGCTAGATTCCTGGCACTAATACTCCAGACAATACACAAGTACACAACAAGACAATACACAGGTACTCACAGACCTACTTGCAATCGCAGAACAGTCGCAGACCTACATGCACTCGCAATACTCAAGTATATAGTACACAATACACAAGTACTAACGATCCACACACATACTCAGAAAACACTCAGGTACTCACACTACACAGTAGTCTTGTTATGTTTCCCTGCATTGTACCTCATCCATTCGAGCCATAAGTTGATATCTGAAAAACCGGTCTCAGCAGCCATGGTGTCCTCAAAGGTAGGGTCTGCTATGGCTACCATGTCTCCTAATGTTTGCATGTGAGGCTTTAGGGGGTTCAAACTGGATGTAGATTGGGGAACTGTACCCATTTGCCCACCACAGACCCAACACATAGGTCCCACTGTCCCCTGGGCTGGGATTCTCAATGGTTAGTCTAAACTCTTTTGTGAAGTATTTCAGGCTTATACCCCCAGTTTGTGCCCCCAGTGTTCCAACCCACTGCTCCCCAGTAATCACAGTTGTCACCCCAGTAGTCGTTGGTAACAAATACATACACAGTCATGGGACCTACTGTTCTTTCATAGGATCGGATTCTGTAATCTGTACCTGGAAGTATCTTACTATAAGGGGATATAAACTTGGCAACATGTGTGTTGGATGAGTTGTACCAGAATTGAGTTATACCATTTTCCTGTTTGATGGCCACCTCTTGGGCCTGAGCAAAGATTATAACAAAAAGGATAAACAGGATCATGGCTTGGTCTCCTCAGCCTCTTCTTCGGGCACAGGACTTGCGGTGAGAGGCGTGTATCCACGAGTTCCTTCCGGCCACTTTTACTGATGTGGTGGTTGTCAGAAGGACTTGGAAAGGATCATCATATCTGGGTTCAAGGGTGTGTTTCCTCAAAAACTTCTTTATCAGGACCCAGTCACCAGGGACCAACTTGTGCGATCCTGTGTCTAGCTCAGGATCTGGAATGGAAGAAAACACTTCCGAATGGATACGGATTAATTCTTGAGATAAAACAGTCACATACATAGTTAATACATCAGATTAGAGCAGCAACTGTTGTGGGAAATAACAACCCAGTCTGGGGGCCGAACCAAACAATATCTCATAGGGTGACAAACCATGATTTCCCCTTGGGGTGTACCTGACACTAAACAAGGCAATGGGTAGGCTGTCTGGCCAACTCATTCCTGTTTCCTGAGACATTTTTAGCATTCTAGACTTTATTGTGCCATTTAGTCTTTCCACTTTCCCACCACTCTGAGGATGGTATGGAGTGTGGAAAGCTAGTGTGACCCCTAAGGCTGTCCATATCTCCTTGGTTACTGAGGCTGTGAAAGCCGGCCCCTGATCACTCTCTATAACCTCTGGGACACCATATCTGCACACTATTTCTGTTAAAAGTCTTTTAGCTGTGGTCTTCGCCGTCATGTTGGTAACGGTATAGGCTTCCGGCCTACGTGGCAGAGGCAGTCTCTTGTTTAATTCAGTGATTCCTTCAACTTCTGTGGCTCCTTCTTTGATCCACACTTCTTTTTCTTCTTTCTTTCTTTCTTTGTCAGCTGTCTCTTGTTGCTCCTTGAGGTGAGTCCTGTTTACAGGAAGGTTTTGTAGAATCATAGTGGTTTGTACAGTCTCTTCAGGGGTGTCTATTGGGTCATCCAGGATAGGTGCATTCACTCTGCTGACCACTTCTCGTGTTCCATCTGCAGCTTGCTTTGCAGCAGTATCTGCCAGATAATTGCCTCGTGCTTCTTGGGAAACCAGTTTGCTGTGTGCTTTCACTTTAAGTATGGCCACCTGCGTTGGGAGCAGTAAGGCATCCATCAGGTTCTTGATAGCTGTGCTGTGTTTTACAGGAGTTCCTGCTGCTGTCAGGAATCCTCTAGTTTTCCAGATGATCCCAAAAATCGCAGGCCACTCCCAGAGAATATCTTGAGTCTGTGTAGATGTTAGCTCTTTTTCCTTCTGCCAACTTGCATGCCATAGTTAGGACCTGCAACTCTGCTTCTTGTGCAGACATGGAGGGGGGTAACGCTGAGGCTTGGAGGACCGTGTCTTCTGTGGTAACTGCATATCCTGTATGGTACCGCCCAGCATCATCTGCATATCTGGAACCATCCACAAAGATTGTCAGGTCAGGATTTTCAAGGGAAGTTTCACTGACTGTTGGCAGGTGTGATGTCTCCATCTTCATCACTTCAAAACAGTCATGGGCGGTGTAGCGCTAATCATCTTCCACAGAGGTTCCCCCCTCGAGAAGGGGAAGTAGAGTGGATGGGTTGAGGGTATCACATCGGAGAATGGTGATGTTGTCAGGGAGAAGTAAGGCACACTGGAGTCTGATGTGTCTTGCTGAGGACAGGTGTTTGGGCTGTACTTGGTTCAGTATGGCAGTTATGTCATGAGGGGCATTGGGCTTTAAGGCAGGAGGGTCCCCCCCTCGAGAAGCCAAAACTCCTGTGGCATCGCCTTGCCTCTCTGAGATAAACAGTTTGAAAGTCTTTTGGTCCCAAAGCAGAGGCTGTTGAGAGGATCTCCTTCAGAGTTTCAAAATCCAAAATTGTCCACAGCTTCTGGAGAAAGCAGGAATGGGTCAGATTTCAGTGCATCATAAAGGGATTGCTTGACCTTGAGGCAAAGGGATGCCCTTGATTGCAGCAACTCTTTCTTCAGTGAGATGTCAGGTGCCTTGGGAGATGCAGAGGCCTGGGAAAATCACCTTCTTTCTGGACTTTTTGCTTTTTAAGGCCTTGCAACCTTGCTCAACCAGTTAGTGGAAGAGGCTTTCAGAGTAGATTGAGGCAATCACAAGCAGGAGGTCATCTACATACTGAAGAAGTACAACGTCTGGGTGTAGTCTCATCCATGTGTCCAGGATGAGAGTCATTGCTTTGGTAAATTGAGTAGGGGAGTTCTGGGCACCTTGTGGCATAACAGTCCAGGTGTAGCTCCGCCCCTCATGGGTGAAAGTGAAAAGGTACTGGCAGCAGGGACTGCCAGGTCCACCACTGTGAAGTATTTTGCTGTGGGTGGTATTCCTGCTAGCAACGTGTGGGGATTGGGGATGATGGGGGTTTCCAGGATGGTAGCTTCATTCACTGCTCTGAGGTCTTGTACCATCCTGTACTTTTCTGGTTCCCCTTTTGCGGTTTGCTTCTTCACTAGGAACAGTGGTGTGTTACAAGGAGATGTACAGGGTACCAAGGCTCCATTTGACAGAAGAGCCTCAACTTGTTTTGAGACGGATGCCGATTGTGCAGGCTTCAAGGGGTATTGTGGTTTTCTGGGTAGGGGAGCCCCAGGCTTCAGGTGTACCATAACTGGCGGCACTTTCAGATGTCCTATGTCCTCCGGCCCTGTTGACCATAGGCATGTGGGGACCCGATCCAAAACTTCTTCAGGGACTTCAGGTTCGTCTTTTGGGTTCAGGGATAACAGGAGTGGGATGGAGCGGAGTGCCGATGCGTCATCGATGGCCAGTGGTGAGGTGATCAGAACACCACCATCAGGTTGGAAGGAGATAGAGGCTTGGAGCCTGGACAAAACATCAGTTCCTAGTAGGTTCAGGGGGCATGTGGATGAGACCACAAATCTCGCTAATAAGTCAGGAAAGTTGCCGACTTGCAGGGGGCGGGTCAACGGGCTCTTTCTGGGCGTTCCATCAACCCCCACACATGCTATGTTGATGGGGAGGGTTTTCTTCGCTAAAGATCCTCCCGAATCTCCCAAAGACATCATGGCACAGGCTTGCCAGAATCCTAGCAGAGAAGGTCCATGTGTTCCGGAGTGGGGTGTGGCGGTTGGTGAGGTGGGTCCTGAGATTCTTGGCGACGAGTGGGATTGCTTCCGTACGGCCCAGTTTGACTGTGGTTGGGGTTTGGGGGACTGTGGGTGAATTTCCATGGGCTTCGGTATTCCCTTCTGGAGTGGCTGGGTCTTTCGCAGTTGTAGCAAGCAGACACATGGAGTTGGTACTGGTGGGCGCAGATAGGGTGTGTCAGAGGCCATCATGAGAGGAGCTACTCTCTACTGTTCTGTGAGGATTCTGGACCTAATAACTACTAATAACAACGTCTCAAGCTCTAAGGTTGTGTGTTCTCTATACTCAGACCCTTTCTTATTGCCTCTTTAAGACCTGAAATAAATGCAGCAGCTAACATGTGTTTATGCGCTCTGTTCAGCACGCTAAAACCCAAATCAGTAAACTTCTTGTACACATATTGACTTCAGGCGTTTTAGAGTAGAGATGTGAACCATCTCCATACAGAATAATTTTTTATAGGGAGCCTCGGTCCAGCCGATCTCCACAACATACACATCCATTCCTCTCTTTAAACATTCCAACTAGATACTGACTCTTTTTTTTTTTTAGAATACAAAACGCTCAGCACATAGATTTAAAGCAAAGAAAGCACTTCCTCTTTTGCTCTTCTGGCATAATGCCTAGAATACATAAACTTCCTCTTTTGCTAATACAACTTAAACACAATTAAAACCAAATATTCAGAAATATTCAATACATCCTATACATAAATTATTTATTTAATTAAAATGCTACATTGGTTGCTACTATGCACCATCACTGGAAACATGTGGGCGGGTTTCGGTGTGGGCGGTTGCATAGGGCGGTGGCATAGGACGTGTTGCCACAGGGGGAGGTGTCACTTAGAACAGAGGGGCGGTAGACAAAGGTCAGTGTCTACTTCCTGGGGACCAGACGCCATTATAGGGCGGTGGCTGACTACTTAGCTTACTCTTTTCTAGTTTTCTTGTACACGATGCAACCATTTTGGTTCCATCCACCCTCTTCTTCATGAATAGCGTTTGCAACCTTAAACCAAGCATCTGCTGCCCATAGCAACCTATAATCTGACAACAGACCTCTTTTTCTCTTCAAGAGAGTGCACCATTCATCTACTTGTAATCTACCACCCAAATGCATATCAATTCCACAAACTTTTGCTAATTTCTTTCCCTTTTTTACCGCATCCTCTCCCTCCTGCTCTAGTACCAAATCACAAGCCAAACTGCCCTCTGTGGGCCTAGTCAACTTATGTCCCATTTCACACAACTCTTGAATTGAATAGAAGGAGAGGAAAGCAAGAAAGGTTGAGGTAAAACAGAAAAGAAATGAAGATATGCAGTGACAGGGTGATGTGGAAGATGAGGAAGTGAAGAGATCTCTGTTAAATCTGCAAAAGGGGAGACATGAAACAAACCAGACAAAACACAGTCAACAGCTGGTATTCAGTAAACCATTTTAAACGTCTTCTACACGTCCCAACTCAAAACCCAAACTCCTCACTCTGGCTTTCTCTGCCCCCTCGTAATCTTCTGGCTGCTGAGGTTGTAGGGGACAACTTTTACTTCCCTGTCCTCTTATCCTTGCCCCAGCCTCAATAACTTCCAATTTCTTACCAACTGAAAATTTCACTAGATAATGTACAGTCAATCTGAATACCATTACTTGGGGGATCTCTGGCACTAGGGGTTTGTAACCGAGAATAGATCTCTTATAACCTGGCTCTACCTTTGTGACCAAGCCCCAGGCCTCCTCGTTAATGCCAAATAACAGTCCACAGACACATCTAGGACATGACATTACCAACAACAATTGATGTGACGACTGGAGTGAATTCTGGACTTAATCAGATCCTCACGGGATCCCCACACCACCGCTAGGCATAATTTGACACCCCCTTTCCTGGTAACCCGTGCTTTACCGCACCCGTGCTTTACAATTATTTGCCCCAGAAGGAGATTACCGCGTCCCGACGCCCTCTCTTGATATCAATCCTCAAGAGAAGTTTAACCACATCAATTCCATCCGTGAACATATAATCAATCCCTCATTCACAACAGCCGTCACACAACACGATCGATCGATAAAACAAAACACAATATACTCCAAATACAGGCGGGTCAGAAACAATTGCAGGTTTGTGCTATATAAATAGGCTTAAGACAAGATATATACCTGTTTTTGTGGACCGCGGGAAGCTGATGCGGAGACAGAAATTAACCAAATACGGATGCGGATCAAACAGCAGACAAATTATTAAAAAGTGTCTTACCATTTTCTCCAGAGTTGATCAGGCTCTGCTCCGCCCGTATTTGGTCTTCTTTCAGTGTCCTCTAAGTACGGCTTCCTTTTGGGCCAATCTCGAGCCCCACATTGGGCGCCAAAATGTTTTGGACCGAACAGAACCGCTCGGTACTCTTGTTTCTGTCCCCCTGGCCAAATTAACCTTCAATGTAAAAGTGTGCACACACTCGACCACAAATCACTGACACGGACACGTTCAGTAAGTTTGGTACTTCTGTCGTTTACTTCCTGGGCTCAAGATGATATACCGAGAGCCGGATATTTTGTTATCAAATCAAATATCAATTAAGACAAACGTGTACAAACCACAAACTATACATATTCCTTATTGTGCCGAAATGTAAGCTTTGCTGGGTTATATCTGTATAAGGAAATAGCAGACTATCATAGCTAATTATGGTGTCTTATTTTCAGTTCCTTTTTCTGTTGAGTGTAGTCTCATAGGCCTGAAAATAGGTGCAATATTCTTCTTAACTTTGTTCTTTGTTCTTTAACTCTTGCAGTTCTGTTTCACATGAAGGGAGAAGCTGGCAGACATCTAATTTGAGCATGATTAAGGCTAATAGCTGGTTATATGAGATAAGCACTTATATTTATGCGATTATATTAGAAATAGGCATTTCAAAATAACACTCATAATCACATTCCATTACAGCTAAAACTACAAGTTAGTGTAGTGAAACCTCTGCACAGTGTTCATCTAAATCTACAAGTTAGTGTAGTGCATCCTGCTCACAGTGTTCAGCTAAAACTACAAGTTAGTGTAGTGAGACCTCTGCACCATGTTCATCTAAAGCTACAAGTTAGTGTAGTGCGTCCTGCTCACAGTGTTCAGCTAAAACTACAAGTTAGTGTAGTGAGACCTCTGCACCGTGTTCATCTAAAGCTACAAGTTAGTGTAGTGCGTCCTGCTCACAGTGTTCAGCTAAAACTACAAGTTAGTGTAGTGAGACCTCTGCACCGTGTTCATCTAAAGCTACAAGTTAGTGTAGTGCGTCCTGCTCACAGTGTTTAGCTAAAACTACAAGTTAGTGTAGTGAGACCTCTGCACCGTGTTCATCTAAAGCTACAAATTAGTGTAGTGCGTCCTGCTCACAGTGTTCAGCTAAAACTACAAGTTAGTGTAGTGAGACCTCTGCACTGTGTTCATCTAAAGCTACAAGTTAGTGTAGTGCGTCCTGCTCACAGTGTTCAGCTAAAACTACAAGTTAGTGTAGTGAGACCTCTGCACAGTGTTCATCTAAAGCTACAAGTTAGTGTAGTGCGCCCTGCTCACAGTGTTCAGCTAAAACTACAAGTTAGTGTAGTGAGACCTCTGCACAGTGTTCATCTAAAGCTACAAGTTAGTGTAGTGTGTCCTCCTCACAGTGTTCAGCTAAAACTACAAGTTATTTTTTTGCGAGCTCTGCACAGTGTTCACCTAAAGCTACCTGTAGAAGGTTGGTGGTGTTTTCCTGATCCTATCACTACCGCAGGCAGCTAAAAAAGCTACAAGTTATTTTTTGCGAGCTCTGCACAGTGTTCAGCTAAAGCTACCTGTAGAAGGTTGGTAGTGTTCTCATACTACAGGCAGGCAGTTGATTTTGCTAGCTGCAGTATCAGTACATACAGGCCATTAGTATGTCTGGAAGGCCAAGAAGGAGAGGCAGACAGTCACAAGCCAATAAAAGAGGGCAAGCAGGCTCTGTGTCTAGTGCTGGTCGTGGAGACGGTGCATCCTCATCAGCACGTGGCCATGGGACACGATTGGCCTTTTTTTCGGCAGCTGACCGTGTTGAGCCGCAACATGCGGAATACTTGGTCGACTGGATGACCAGCCGTCCTCATCCTCCTCATCCTCTCTCACCCATGCTCAGGGTACTTTGTCTGGCAAAGCAGCGGCCTCTTCCCTAGGCTCAATGTCATCAGTGACTCCTTCCCTAGCCCCACCATGTCCTCCTGAGGAGTCCCTCAAACTGTTTGACCACAGTGTTGGGTACATGCTCCAGGAGGATGCCCAGCATTTGTAAGGCTCTGATGATGATACTGAGCTATATGAAGGCAGTAACGTGAGCACGGACAGAGGGGGTGCCCAAGAAGGACAGCAATCTGGCAGTCATGCTCCCCCTGCTGCAGCATACTGCCAGGTTTGCTCCAGTGATGAGGTCATTGACTCAATGTGGGTGCCTGAAAGGAGAGAGGAGGAGGAGGAGGCGGCACATCACCAACGAGGCAGGATGCCCTCCAGGGGCCAGCCTAAGGGCAGCACACTGACTGCATAACACCCCAAAGCTCCACATGTGCAGGGCGCTGCAGTCTCTGCACGTTATTCAAAAAGTTCTTTGGTGTGGGCCTTTTTTGAGACGAGTGCATCAGATCGCACCGCTCCTATATGCAACATATGTCTCAAGCGTATCTCGCATGGCCAAAACATCTCCCGCTTGGGTACCACATGCTTGACCAGACATATGTTGACCTGCCATGCAGTTTGTTGGTATCTAAAAGACCCACACCAAAGAACAAAGAGGACCTCTCCTTGCTCCTCATCAGCTGAGATCTCCAACCCCACTATACCTTCAGTCCTCTCTGAGACCTGCACTGAGAGGAATGAAGGTGTAGAATTAGCTGTGTCACAGCCAAGTACTTGTGGGCAATCTGCTTTCTGTACACCGACGTCAGATTGTACCAGGCAAATTTCCCTGCCCCAGCTGCTGCACCACCAAAAGAAGTTTGCTCCCAGCCATCCACATGCCCAGCGGTTGAATGCTAGCTTGGCAAAATTGCTAGCACTTCAACTGCTGCCTTTTCAGTTGGTAGACTCTGCCCCCTTCCGTGAGTTTGTGGAATGTGCGGTTCCTCAGTGGCAGGTACTCAAACGCCACTTTTTCTCACGGAAGGCAATTCCGGCTCTCTACCAGCATGTGGAAGGCAATGTCCATGCCTCCCTGGACAGGGTGGTCAGCGGTAAGGTGCATATTACCACTGAGTCATAGTCCAGCAAGCATGGACAGAGACGTTACCTAAGTTTCACGGCGCATTGGGTGACTCTGCTAGCAGCTGGGAAGGATGCAGGACAAGGTGCAGTAGTGTTTGAGGTTGTTCCGCCACCACGCCTCCAAAATGCCACTACTAATGATTGTGACACACCTCTCTCCTCCACCCCCTCCTCTTCTTCTTCCTCCATGGCCTCTTCCTGTGCTTTGTCCTCAGAACCAGCGGTGCTCCGTAGGCGTTCAAGGGGCTACTCAAGTATGCAGGCCACAAGATGCCATGCGGTGCTTGTGCTGGTGTGCTTGGGGGACAGGAGCCACACTGGGGCAGAGGTTCTGTCAGCTCTGCAGGAGCAGGTTCAGAGGTGGTTGACGCCATGCCAACTTAAGGAAGGAATGGTGGTTTGCGACAATGGCACCAACCTCCTCTCTGCCCTCCGACAGGGACAAATGACCCATGTGCCCTGTTTGCCTCACGTCCTTAACTTGGTGGTGCAGCGGTTCTTGGGCAGGTACCCGGCTTACAGGATGTCCTGAGGCAGGCCAGGAAAGTCTGTGTGCATTTTTGCCGGTCATATAATGCCAGTGCTCGGCTGGCGGACCTCCAAAAGGAGTTTAACCTGCCCAAGAATCGCCTAATCTGTGACATGCCCACAAGGTGGAACTCAACGTTTGCCATGCTGCAGCGGCTGCACACGCAGCAGAGGGCCATCAATGATTACCTGTGCGACTATGGCACCAGGACAGGGTCAGGAGAGCTTGTTTTTTTTCCCCACGCCAGTGGGCCATGATCAGGGATGCATGCACTGTCCTGTCACCATTTGACGAGGCCACGAGGATGGTGAGCAGTGACAGTGCATGCATTAGTGACACTGTCCCCCTTGTCCACCTGCTGGAGCACACGCTGCGTGGAATAATGGACAGGGCACTTGAGGCAGAACAGAGGCAGAAAGAGGAGGACTTTCTTAGCTCTCAAGGCCCCCTTTATCCAGACAGTGTTCCTGCGTGCCCGCCGATCACACAGGAAGAGGAGGAGGAGGAGGAGGAAGATTGTGTCAGTATGGAGGTGGAGCCTTGCACTCAGCATCAGCAGCAGTCTTTAAGGGATCAGTCCCAAGAAACACATGGACTTGTACTTGGCTGGGAGGAGGGGGCTGCGGACCATGTCGTCCTTAGTGACCCAGAGGACTCCGGACCGAATGCCTCAGCAAACCTACACTGCATGGCTTCCCTGATCCTGCAAAGCCTGCATAAGGATTCTCGTATTCGTGGTATCAAGGAGAAGGACCAATACTGGCTGGCAACCCTCCTTGATCCACGTTACAAGGGTAAGGTTGCGGACCTTATCTTGCCATCGCAGAGGGAGCAGAGGATGAAACATCTTCGGGAGGCCTTGCAGAAAGGTCTGTGCATCGCGTTCCCAGAGACTGGGAGGTTACAAACTCCTGTTTTCTGGACAACGTGTTGCTGAGGCTTTGGTCAGTCAAAGAAGGAGCGGTGGAGAAGGTGGCCGTCTGACCGATGCGTTCAGACAATTTTTTGGCCCGCAGCCCCAAGGTATGATCGGTTCCAGCAACCATCTCCAGCGTCTGTTTTACATGGTGCAGGAATACCTAGGGGCAAGATCTGACTTGGACACCTTTCCCACCGAAAATCCTCTGGGTTACTGGGTCTTGAGGATGGATCACTGGCCAGAGCTTGCACAGTATGCAATTGAGCTACTGGCCTGTCCTGCATCCAGCGTTCTTTCGGAACACACATTCAGTTCTGCTGGAGGCTTTGTAACCGATCACAGGGTGCATCTGTCCACCAACTCGGTCGATCTACTGACCTTCATAAAAATGAATCAGTCTTGGATCACCACCAGCTACCAAGCACCTGATGCTGATGTAACTGAATAATTTTTTTTGAAATGTCAGATCCCTTCAAAGACTGCCTATGCTGATGCTAAGTGACTATCCTGAGTAATTATCCTCTTCCTCCTCAATGATCACGCTGATAGCTTGTAAGAACATTTTTGGTTCTGGGCGCCACCACCAGTGCCTAAGGCCCAATTTTTCAGCCCCTGTTTAACAGGAGCATGTAATTACAATTTTTGATGCAATACTTTGCAGCAGGGCTCATTCCTGCATTCCAACTAGAGTATCTGTGAGGGGTTGCAGTGTTGTGGCACCAGCACCAGTGCCTAAGGCCTAATTTTTCACTCCCTGTTTAACAGGGGCATGTAATTACAATTCTTGATCTACTATTTCACAGCAGGGCCCATTTCTGCACCCACCAAGAGTGAGTGAGGACTTACAGTGTTGTGGCACCAGCACCACCACCAAAGGCCCAATTTTCTGCCCTTGTTCAACAGGTGCATGTAATTACAATTCTTGATCTAATATTTCACAGCAGGGCCCGTTTCTGCGCCCACCAAGAGTGAGTAAGGACTTACAGTGTTGTGGCACCAGCACCACCACCACCACCAAAGGCCCAATTTTTTTGCCCCTGTTCAACAGGGGCATGTAATTACAATTCTTGATCTGATATTTCACAGCAGGGCCCTGTGAGGGCTTACAGTGTTGTGGCCACAACAACACCTAAGGCCCAAATTTCTGCGGAGTATATAGGGCAGGCCCCTACTTTCAAACATCTAACTTACAAACGACTCCTACTTGCAAACGGAAGGAGACAACAGGAAGTGAGATGAAATCTACCCCTAGGAAGGGAAATTCTCTCCTGTAAGAGTTAATATGGGAAAAACATTTCTCCTTTCCATTGATGCTTTCCAATCCTTGTTCCACAAAAAAACCCCAAATTTTCAAAAAACATTTGTCATAGGGACAAAATGTGAGGTGAAATCTTCTGAAGAGGAGCACAGACAGCAAAACAAATGTCACAGGGGTGATAACCCTTCCCTATGTTTTCCAAAAAGCTTTTTTGGCTGGAGCTAAACACGTTAAAAATGTACCCGTTCAAAATTACAAACAGATTCTACTTAACAACAAACCTACAGTCCCTGTCTTGTTTGCACCGCCTGTATACTGCTGTTCAGAGTATATAGGGCCTGGTGGCCCGACACCTTTCCTTTTTTTGAATTTGGGTGCAGGGTTCCCCTTAATATCCATACAAGACCCAAATGGCCCGGTAATGGACTGGGGGGTACCCATGCCGTTTGTCTCACTGATTTTCATCCATATTGCCAGGATCCGACATTACATTAAAGCCGCAAGAAGTTTTAAATGACTTTTATTCCTTTAAAAATGTCATTTTGTGCAGGGACTGTTCTAAGCACGGGAAACAGGCACCACTATACAGGAATACTATAGACACCCCCCAGGTACGATATTTAAAGGAATATTTTCACTTTTTTTTTTTTTTACTTTAAGCATCATTTACTTTAAGCATCATTAAAATCACTGCTCCCGAAAAAACGGACGTTTTTAAAAGTTTTTTTTGCATTGATACATGTCCCCTGGGGTAGGACCCGGGTCCCCAAACCCTTTTTAGGACAATACCATGCAAATTAGCCTTTAAAATGAGCACTTTTGATTTCGAACGTTCTAGTCCCATAGACGTCAATGGGGTTCTAACGTTCATGCAAATTTTCAGTCCGTTCGCAGGTTCTGGTGCGAACCGAATCAGGGGGGTGTTTGGGTCATCCCTATACACAACTGTTAGACCCGCCGTCCCATGCATCCCTCCATTACATTACCAAATAGGAATCTGACCTAGGTCTCTAACTGGATGCCAAATGCTTCCCAGAATGTTGAAACCTCAGAAACAAATTATAAGGTATTAATGTGCTGGTATTTTGTTCCTGTCCTGACAGCTAAATATCTTCTATCCTATCCTCCCACCTGCTTCCAAGGCTGCTCAGACAATGGCACCCACTTCCATATTTGGTGAAGCTATCTACTTGTCCAGTCATTTTGGACTGAAATCTTCTATATACTCTCCAACCTCGTCGTTAGCACTCTAGACTCTGGCCCAGCCATGGCTTTATTCAGTAAAAAACTCTGACGCAACTCAACTCCAATTTCAACTGCTCCTGCAGGTCATGGCTGCTGTGGAGCAAACCATCGCAAAGGCTTGAAAAAACACTCATGACAATGTTAGGAAACTAGGAATAGAGTCACCAGAGCCATGATACACACCAAAAATATTAAAAAAATCCTGAGTTAATCACTACTTCCCCCGACTTCGATAACACATTACTTCTTACCTAAATTGCCTTTTCTCCAGCTCTGATTGTTGATAGGAACCGGTTCCATATCCTCCTCACATTTCACCCCCTTCCCACCATAACTCCCTTCATGCTTTCCACCTCTTTTCCTTGAGCTATCCTTTTTCCTATTGCCTTACTCCCCCCCCCTTCTTTTTTTTTTCCTTTTTCTTCACCATTCTTAAACGTATCCTTCTGTAATAATAGTCTATCATTTTAAATCGGTCTAATTGGTTCGTAGTGCAAAGATCGGACACTTCTCACCTACTGCTTACCTGCCAAGCCCTGATTCTTAGTTGCACTCTGTGATTACCCCACTTTTACCCCCTCTCCCCACTCCAAGGACCCTTAGCACTGTGTTTTCTATCCCATACTGGGGCAGTAGCATCTATAACTCCCTTTAACTAGCCTCCATTTATAGGAACCAAATTTGTAATGACCCCTAGTTATTACCATGTGTCTTTGGATTTGCGCACACCGAGTTGCCACCTAAAGCCTCCATGTGTATTGTTGTTATTTATGTTATGCTAAAATGGGCTGCTTCCCTAACATTGTCACTGTACAATCTACATCTTCCCCCCTCTAGGGGATGACTCCTCTATTCTGTATTTTGTAAGCTTTTTTCTTTTCCCTAATAAAATATTTTGAACAAGAAAAGTATATGTCAGGCAATAAGACATATGAAGTACATCTCTGCAATGTGTGCACATTTCCCCACATTTTATCCTTTTAAAGACCTTGCAGGTACCGAAGTATACCTATTTATCCCATAGAAAAAGAAAGCCTGTGGCTGCCCCAAGCATACCCCTGGCCAGAATTGGAGGATTTTGGACTACATAGTTACATAGTTAGTCAGGTTGAAAAAAGACACAAGTCCATCTAGTTCAACTAAAAAAAAAAATAATAATAATGCAATCCCATATACGCAATCCTTCACCCACAGTTGATCCAGAGGAATGCAAAGCATTCTCCAATTTGTTACAGCGGGGAAACAAATTCCTTCCTGATTCCCTGAGAGGCAATCAGATTTTCCCTGGATTAACTTTACCTATGTATGTGTAGCAATAACTCTCAGAGGAGCTGCTGGTTTAAGCGGGCCTGTCCTCTTATCTCTTTACCCCTCTTAAATTGTTCAATCCCCTTGGCACAGCTGTAGTGTAGTGTTGTAATGATATGAGTATTGACTTTAACCCACAGTATACATTTACATTTATATTTACCTCTACCTGGGTGTCTGTAGCTTCACCTGCAGGAGAAATAACAATACTGCATACAAACTTCAATAATACCCAGAAATAACTTCTTTTTTTGAATAAGTAGTATATTTATATAAAGGGTTATTACAATGACTACACTATCACACCAACGTAGTGTAATAGTATAGTAAATAGTTATAACAATTGGTAACGTACACAAATATACCTAACTGTATATATCTATAACAGGGAGCTCTCCCTGCTCTAAACGGTAAAGTCACTATACTTAGTAAATAAATGCAGAGCCCTGCAATAAAAAGATAGTGTTGACGTCTTCGGTCTTCACTAGCTAAAAACTTGTAATTGTAATCCACAAGGGGGTTCCTCTTGGGTGTTGCGCAGTGTAAGGTAACACACTAAGGCAGTTATAATCCGGCAGACTGACTAAGTGTTCTCATATGAAAAAGACAAACATCTAGCATCCGCTCTTGAATACTGAAGTCTATGCAGATGTACTGTTTTCCAACTTAACTTGTTCTGTGGGACTCAGTCCCAGCAACACTCTGTAACAGTTCTAAGTGTGTGTGTAGTATTAAACAAACTTCCGGGTTTTAACCCTCTCATCACACGGGATCCGGGCAGGTGAATGTCTCCGTTTCAGCAGTTCTCAGTCCGTATGGAGGCACCACCACACGTCACACTGTTCCGTTCACTAACGACCAGGAGTCCTCGGTTACCTCCCCATGGGTCTCCGGAACGATCACTTCTGCTGCTCCAGCACACTGTGATATGACGGCAGGATCCTTGCAGCTGCTCCGCTCCTTCTTAAAGTAGGCCGCAACCCTGTGGGACACACACACCCACAGAGTCCTGCTGGCCACGCGTCCCAGGAACAAGAGACTAAGATGGCCGCTCCCGGTCCTTTTATATCCACCCACAATGCAGTTCAGTTCAACACTTGTCCAGGAGCATTGTGGGTAGGTCACGGCTAAAGTTCCGAAGTAAACAATCAATCACTTCCATGTCACTTCACTTAATCATGAAACGTAAAAGTATTGCACCTTTTCAATTATCCACAAGATGGCACTATAACAACTTATGTACTGCATAACACAAATATGGCTAAAAACAACAATTGTCAGCGCTACATATGTTAGTACCCAGTTATATTCTGTACATTTAGGAAAGAATTCAGGCCTTTTTTAAAGCAATCTACAGAACTTGCCAGAACCCCCTCTAGAGGGAGTCTATTCTGCGTTTTCATAGCTCTTACTGTGAAGAAACCTTTCCGTATTTGGAGATGAAATCTTTTTTCCTCTAGAGGTAAAGAGTGCCCCCTTGTCCTCTGTGATGACCTTCAAGTGAATAACTCAACACCAAGTTCACTATATGGACCACTGATGTATTTGTACATGTTGATCATATCCCCCTTAATCTCCTCTTCTCAAGAGGGAAAGGATTCAGTTGCTCTAATCTATATTATATTTGAGTTCCTCCATGCCTCTTATCAGTTTGGTTGCCCTTCTCTGCACTTTCTCCAGTTCTCCGATATCCTTTTTGTGAACCGGTGCCCAAAACTGAACTGCATATTTCAGATGAGGTCTTACTAATGTAACCTGGGGGACAGGTAGCAGGTACAAAGCTCCCTGGGATGAGCAGTCTTTCAGGCACAGATACCAAATCCATTATTTGTGATATATACAAGTCTATATACAGGTACTGTACAGTGTTCCAAAAAAAAACAATAGGAACAAAAATAGCCAAAACAAAACCTAGCCATGTCTCGGCACTAACTAAACAATATTTACAGATCCTAACTACCAGGCTGAGCAAGCCTACAGCTTGTCAGCTTCCACATTTCCTTGCCATGCTTACCACCCACTTCTACTGGAACAGTCTTACCGGTTGCCTGGGGAGACCGTGGCTTTGGGTGGAAAGTCCGTGCGGCTGTAGGGGTGGTGACCAAGCTCTCTGCAGCAAAGTACCTTTCAAAGAGTTCCACGAGGTTGTCCGCCGAGTTGGGGTCTCCTTGACTCACCCACTTCTGCAAGGGAACTGGTAGTGACCTCAGGAACCGGTCCATGACCACACGCTCCACTATTTGTGGCCCAGATAGGGACTCCGGCTGTAGCCATTTCCTCACCAAGGGAATAAGGTCGAACATCTGCGATCTTGGGGGCCTCTCGTCTTGGAAGAACCAGCTGTGGACCCGCTGTGCTCGAACTGCCAAGGTGACACCAAGTCGCGCCAGGATTTCCCGCTTGACCTTTTCATAGTCTCCTGCTTCTGCTGACTCTAAATCATAGTAGGCCTTATGCGGTTCTCCAGACAGCAAGGGAGTGACCAGTCCTGCCCACTTCCCTCTCAGCGGTCCGTTCAAACGTTAAGAGAAAGGCCTCTGGATCATCATCTGCAGTCATCTTAGAAAGAAAGCGACCCACATGGATGGCTGAGGGCTTGTCTCCAACAACATTAACTTTAGCAGGTGACCACTGTGCTAGCGTCTCCGCAACCGCAGCCAGGGTTTTCCTATCCTCTTTTGCATCAGTGGCTAGCTGTTCAAACAGCCTTTGCGATAGCTCCTGTACAGCACCAATCTGTTGGCACAGCGCCTTGGTTTGCTCCTGTGCGATAGCGTTTGTTTGCTGCAGTGCAGCGTTTGCTTGTTGCTGTGCAGCATTGTATTGTTGCTGTGCAGCGTTGGATATCACCAGGTTGTTTTAGGATTTCCTCCATGTTTAGTCACTCTAGGTACTGGCCTTTTAAATAGTAACTTACTACAGCTGGTCGCAGTCTCCACCATATGTAACCTGGGGGACAGGTAGCAGGTACAAAGCTCCCTGGGATGAGCAGTCTTTCAGGCACAGTTACCAAATCCAGTGAAATAGTGACAAACAGTGCAGTGTTTATTTGTGATATATACAAGTCTACAGCTTGTCAGCTTCCACATACCTTTTTGCTCTCCTACACAGAAGTTGTCTGAGTATCCCAGGCCAAGAGCAAAGGCTGTCTGCTCAGGTGAGCCTAAATTAGCCTGGGGGAGAGGACCAAGACCTAAACTAGACCATGGATCAGAGATCCCTGAACCTGTATAAGAGGAGCCTGGGAGATGTATAAACCCTGAAGAGGACTTTTCCCGGCTCTCTCTGGAACGCTCTGCTACACTAATAATTTGTACAGGGGCAAAATTATATCTCTCTCTCTGGAGTCCTTCCTCTCTTAATACAAGAAAGGACTTTGCTCGCTTTGGAAACCGCAGCTTGGCATTGCATGCCAATAGTATTGCATGCTATTATTGAGCTTATGATCTACCAAAACCCCCAGATCCTTCTCCACCATTGATTCTCCCAGTTGTACTCCCCCTAGTATGTATGATGCATGCATATTCTTAGCCCCCAAGTGCATAACTTTACATTTATCAAAATTAAACCTCATTTGCCACTTATTTGCCCAATAAGACAGTGCATTGAGGTCGGCTTGAAAATTGGAGACATCCTCTAAAGACATTATTCCACTGCATAGCTTAGTGTCTATCTCGGTACCCAAGGATTTAGGCGAATATATACCGGTATATATACCGGTATATTAAATATAAGATTTATTAATTGAGAAGCATAATTAAAAACAATCAAGTGAAAACCATATTCACAATACAATCAATAGTTACAGCCGTGCATAATATTTCAGTAAAGATTGGGAGTTAGGGCGCTCAGGACTTCGTTAATCTGCAAAAAGTCTCTATACAAATAGTCCAAAAAGTACTGATGATGGCAATGATGTGGTGTTGTCTTCAACAATGCAGCTTAACAGACTGAAGCAGGATCTATATAAGCATAAGCAAAACAAAAGGCGCCTCTAAGTGTAGAAGAAAAGCTATTTTTAATGTCCCAACTGGGTTAAAAGCACTTACAGGATGGAAGAAATAATCAGGCACATCATAAACATGGTGAATGGCTGCATTGGAAGGGGTCACGGTGGAGGAAAGCCTTCAGGAGGATGGATGCATGACTAGTTGGATTCGTCACAGCTTACAGCAGGATGGGACACTGGAACGCTGTGGAGCCGGCGTCGTCAGCGAGGAGAGGAGATGGACCCGGAAGTGATGTCATCCACTGAGAGACTTTGTAACCAGCCTGGACCGCAACGCAGAGCCAGAGGGTGGATGTGACGTCAGATGTTACGGAGGTGAATTCTACAAACTTTTGATAACGATTGGATTTGAGGCTGAAATGACAAGTCAGAGTCTAGGATTACACCTAGTACCCTGGTGTGAGGGGAGGGACTGATGGTTGCATTGTTGATTTTGATGGAAAAGTCATGGAGGGGGGCACGGGCAGGGGGGGAATATTAATAGCTCAGTTTTAGAGAGATTTACTTTAAGGAAGTGGTGCGACATCCATGCTGATATGTCAATTAGTAAGTTAGTAATGCGAGAGGAGACTGAAGGAGTGAGGTGAGGAGTAGACGGATAGATTTGGGTGTCATCAGCGTATAAGTGGTATTGGAAGCCATGGGCAGTTATTAAGTGACCAAGGGAGGAGGTGTAGATAGAGAAGAGAAGGGGTCCAAGAACCGAGCCTTGGGGGACCCCCACAGAAAGGGGAAATGGAGAGGTGGAGACAGAGTTGTAGGTGACAATGAAGGAGCGCTGTGATAAATAGGCAAAAAACAAGGATAGAGCAGAATCTCGGAGGCCAAGGGAATGTAGTTTATTGAGAAGGAGCGGGTGGTCAACAGTATCAAAGGCCGCAGAGAGGTAAAGTAGTAGGAGTATGGAGTACTGGCTGTTGGTTTTAGCAGTTAGTAAATCCTTAGTGAGTTTTAGTAAGGCAGTTTCCATGGAGTGCTGCGAGCGAAAGCCAGACTGTAAGGGGTCAAGAAGGTTATTTTAATTGAGGTAGGAGCTAAGACGGTTGTAGACTAAGCGTTCTAGAAGTTTAGAGGTGAATGGGAGCAATGAGATGGATCTTAAGTTTAAGAATGGGAGTGATCTGCACATGTTTTAGAGGGGAGAGGAAGATGCCACTAGAGAAGGAGAGATTGAAGATGTGGGTGAGGGAGCATAGGATAGAAGAAGAGGGTGACCGTAGTAGTTGTGAGGGAACAGGATCCAAGGGACAATTGGTTAGGTGGGCATCTGAGAAATTTTTTGTAACCTCTTCAGTAGTAGCCAATTCTAAAGAGGAGAGTGTTGAATGTGCTGCTAGGCAAGGTATGTTGGGTGGGGAAGACGTACGCACAGTGGAGATGTCCTCACGAATTGCATCGATCTTGTTCTTGAAGTGATTGGCAATCTCTTTGGCAGTGAGTGAGTTAGTGGGTAGAGGGGGTGGTGGACGAAGCAGACAGTTAAAGGTTGAGAAGAGCCGACGGGGACTGGATGACAAGGAATTAATAGGAGAGACAAAGTAGGCTTGTTTGGCAGCATGGAGGCATGAATTTTATTTTAGAAGGGCAGATTTATATAGGGTGAAGTCTTGCAGGCATTTGGTTTTACACTACAGTCGTTCAAGAGCACGGCAATGTCTCCTGAGATTTTTAGTGTTGTCAGTTTGCCAGGGTTGTAACGGTCGGGGCCTGATTCTGCGTGTGGTTAGAGGAGCAAGTGCATCTAGTGATGATGAGAGTGAACTGTTGTAGACAGAGGTGGCCAGGTCAGGACAGGACAGGGGAGAGATTATGTCATATAGGTGATCAGTAGCAGAATAGAGAAGAGAAGGGTTAAAGTGGCGAAGGTTTCTACAAGTAATTGTTTGCTGCTTGGAGGGATGGGTGGGTGGTCAAGGGTATTACCATTAGAGTGAGTGGAAGTATGTGTCCATTGGGTTAGGTTAAAAGATGAAGTTAAGTCGAGAAGTTTAGCTGTAGTTGGGCTGTTAACATTGACAGGAATGTTAAAGTCACCAAGAATAATGGTGGGTATTTCAGAGGAGAGAAAGTAGGGTAGCCAGGCAGCAAAGTCATCAAGAAAGCGTGGTACCTGTCCTGGAGGCCTATAAATTGCTGCAATCCTCAGAGAAACAGGAGAAAACAGACAAATACAGTGCATCTCGAAAGAAGAGAGGGATAGAGAGGGAGGGACAGTAAGGACTTGGAAGGTGCTTTGTGGGGACAGAAGGAAGCCAACTCCACCTCCTTTCTGTCTGTTGGGTCTGGGGGAGTGAGTCCAATGGAGACCACCATGGGAGAGGGCAGCAGGAGAAGCTGAGTCAAAATTTTGAAGCCAGGTTTCTGTTATGGCGAGTATGTTCAAGCCATGATAGATGAAGAGGTTATGTACAGATGTTAGCTTGTTACAGATGGAGCGGGCATTTCAAAGGGCGCATGAGATTGGTGGAGTGCTTTGAGGAAGCAGGGGGATAAAAATTAAACTGAGTGGATTGCGGTGGTTGCCAGAGGGGAGGGGTATTGGATATGTGGCTTGCATTTGGAAAATGGCGGACCAGGATTAGGAGAAATGTCACCTGAGACTAGGAGAAGGAGGAGGGCGAGGAAGGCAAGGTGGGAGTGGTATGTGCATGAGCGCACGTGTCTAGTGGCCCTGGTGTTTATGTCAGCATGTTGGTGCAGCAAATGCAGGAGATGATGGGTGCCATAGTAGGGAGAGGGTAGGAGTGAGGGTGATATGTGCATGCTGCAGGGAAGAGAGGAGGGGTAGAGTAAAGTTAATTTGAGGATAGAAGACACCAATGTGAGAAGGAAGAGAATAAGGAGCATGTTAGTGGATAGAGAGTGGGAAACAAACTTAATATAAAATAAATGTCAAAGCTGGTTTGCTTATCGTCTTGCAGAGTGGAGCAGAGTTCTTGTTGTTGTTCATGCAGCTTTAGTTATCCTGCTTTCGTTAAACTGCGTCGGTGAAACTGCGCATCACTCGTGACAGAGCCACTCAGGAAAGAGCCATGATGTCTGCACCTTGCCCCTGTCTGCGCCACCCCATAAGCTGCCATAAATTTATAGGGAGACTAAGCTGGGATGCATTTTTCAGTTGGTCATTATTGGGTCTGATGTGAGACACCTGAATATGGGGAGGAGACGGCCAGTACCAGACCAGCTACAGACACAGGCTAGGGTTGTAAAGCTAATTACCTCTCTTGAGCACTCAAGCCACATGGAGTTGAGAATCAATCACCAGTAATATTGCTATTGCAGTGTGTTTGTTATAGATCTAGCAGTAAATATGGAAGTTTAAAGATATGGCAGCAGGAGACAATTACCAAAAATATGTTACAGCAAAGTCCGTTCAGTAGTGATGTACAGATGGATAGGAGACAATTACCAAAAATATGTTACAGCAAAGTCCGTTCAGTAGAGATGTACAGATGGATAGGAGACAATTACCTGTAAAAGAGCAGAGAAGACATGATGTCTGCGTCTTGCCCCTGTCTGCGCCACCCCATGTTGATGAACCCAGATGTTGATATGGGGTACCAGATATAATGAATCTTGATGACAGTTCTCTACATGTTTCGCAGCATATGCTGCTTCTTCAGGAGAAGTCAATCATTGTAATCTATAAGGTAAATTATATTCATAATTCCATGTTTAGATGACCATAACAAACAGTCAATCATTACATTTGTATTTTTAATATATAATATAAGAATATTTTACATTTTCTTGGGAAAAAAATTGTGCATTGCTTACCCGGAAGAGCTATGGCTGCCAGACAGTGCAATAGAGGCACCCAAAGGTAGTTCCCCCATGGGGAACTTGATGATGTTAGGAAACAATTTCAAGAAATTACTTGCTAGTGAGAGTTGTAGTATAGATATTTCCATGGAGATTGTCCCAGCCAAATCAGGGCCTCTAGATAGTGTATATATGTATATAAGAGAAGGCATGTATAAGAATGTATATCAGTCTATGACTGCATATATACAGTATCTCACAAAAATGAGTACACCCCTCACATTTTTGTAAATATTTTATTATATCTTTTCATGTGACAACACTGAAGAATTGACACTTTGCTACAATGTAAAGTAGTGAGTGTACAGCTTGTATAACAGTGTACATTTGCTGTCCCCTCAAAATAAATCAACACACAGCCATTAATGTCTAAACCGCTGGCAACAAAAGTGAGTACACCCCTAAGTGAAAATGTCCAAATTGGGCCCAATTAGCCATTTTTCCTCCCCAGTGTCATGTGACTCGTTAGTTTTACTGGGTTTCAGGTGTGAATGGAGAACAGGTGTGTTAACTTTGGTGTTATTGCTCTCACTCTCTCATACTGGCCACTGGAAGTTCAACATGGCACTTCATAGCAAAGAACTTTCTGAGGATCTGAAAAAAGGAATTGTTGCTCTACATAAAGATTGCCTAGGCTATAAAAAGAATGCCAAAACCCTGACACTGAGCTACAGCATGGTGGCCAAGACCATACAGTGGTTTAACAGGACAGGTTCCACCCAGAACAGGCCTCGCCATGGTCGACCAAAGAAGTTAAGTGCACGTGCTCAGCGTCATATCCAAAGGTTGTCTTTGGAAAATAGATGTATGAGTGCTGCCAGCATTGCTGCAGAGGTTGAAGGGGTGGGGGGTCAGCCTTTCAGTGCTCACACCATACGCCACACACTGCATCAAATTGGTCTGCATGGTTGTTGTGCCAGAAGGAAGCCTCTTCTAAAGAAGCATGTGTGGCATGAAGCGTGTGTGGCGGCAAACAGGTGAGGAGTACAAAGACAAGTGTGTCTTGGCTACAATCAAGCATGGTGGTGGGAGTGTCATGGTCTGGGGCTGCATGAGTCCTGCCAACACTGGGGAGCTACAGTTCATTGAGGGAACCATGAATGCCAACATGTACTGTGACATACTGAAGCAGAGCATGATCCCCTCCCTTCAAAGACCACTGCCTTGCTAAAGAAGCTGAAGGTTAAGGTGATGAACTGGCCAATCATGTCTCCAGACCTAAACCCCATTGAGCATCTGTAGGGCATCCTCAAATGGAAGGTGGAAGAGCGCAAGGTCTCTAACATCCACCAGCTCCATGATGTCTTCATGGAGGAGTGGAAGAGGACTCCAGGGGCAACCTGTAAAGCTCTGGTGAACTCCATGCTCAAGATTGTTAAGGCAGTGCTGGAAAATAATTGTGGTGTAAGGTAAACCGGATGTCTACCACCAAAAGGCCAGTGCAGATACATGCTCATGCTTGTGCACATTGCACATGTGCTAATATTTATAAGTGAAAGACCAATGTCCTTTGTGCAGTGCCAGTTCATCGCAGACGTATTTGTGGGCATGCGCGAATCCATGCGTGCACACGAACGCGTGCGGGGACACTTGCACATACCAATTAGCACTTGGCGCCCAGTGGCCTATATAAACTGCTCTATCACTGTGAACAGTCGCTGAATGGTCTTCAGCTTGTTCCTGACTTTCCAAGACCTGATCTGCTGTTCCTGTTTGCTTGTGTATCACCCTGCTTGCCTTTAGATTTTACCTCTGCTTGTGCTCTAGCTCTGTTACCTAGTATCCAGACCTTGGCTTGTTTACTGGATCTGATCTGTCAGCTAACTTTGTACCGCATTGCCCGGCTGCTACCGACCCTGGCCTATCTTCTGGACTTGCTTTGCCTACTGATTCGGTACCTCACTGCTCGGTTTCCGCTGACTGCTGCTCGTCCCCTGGTTCTGCTTCTGTCCCATGCTCTGGTGCCAAGCTGCTCTTGCATCCTGTTCCGAGGACTGTGACTACCAGCTCTACCCACCTACAGAGTGGACATCACCAGCCAGCTGCTACGGCACTCGTGCCACTCCTTGCCTTTACACTCTTTGTCCCCACCTTCAGGAGTGTTGGGTGGATGATGCAACAGAGGTCTTCACAACATTCCAGTCTGCACCAAGTACGTGATAGGTGACCACACAAAATATTGACACTTTGGGCCCAATTTGGACATTTTCACTTAGGGGTATACTCACTATTGTTGCCAGCGGTTTAGACATTAATGGCTGTGTGTTGAGTTATTTTGAGGGGACAGCAAATTTGTACTGTTATACAACCTGTACACTCACTACACCACATTGTAGCAAAGTGTCATTTCTTCAGTGTTTTCACATGAAAAGATAGAATAAAATATTTACAAAAATGTGAGGGGTGTACTCACTTTTGTGAGATACTGTATAGTATAGTGCAAAATTTAGATTTGCAATAGTGTTGCTTTACTCAGTGTAAAGCTGCATCTAGCAGGCCTCATACAAGGTAGCAAATGCTCACACTAAGTATACACGTATATAGCGTCTATGGGGGTATCTGCTGGGATAAAATAATTCACCATTTACTGCCTCAACACTCGTTTGTCCCCTGGGAAGTGGCCACCTGACTGAAAGCTGCTCCATGCATCCTTATGTGCCTCCAATTCAGTATCACGCTCACCAGCTGGCAGGCGCTGGTGGGTGATGTCACCAGATCCAACTCTCCGAACAATGCAGTGTAAAAGAGTTAAAAACAATGCTAAGATTAATATTAGAAGGCAAGGTGGCCATGACGCAATTTGCAATGGTCAGGATCCCAATACAGATGTAAAAGTGATTTTTCAGAAACATAAATGCATATAATTTAAACCGCAATATTGTTACTATACAATAATCATATATATATATATATATATATGTAAATATCATTTTCCCCTTGAGTGTGATCAAGGAGAAAAAAGTGGGAAGTTGAACAGGCGAGCATTATTAGCTCTGTAGCATGTGGATGGGGAAAGGAAGGAGTCTGAAGACAATTAGAAATTAGGAGGCAAGGGAGGGGAAAAAGGGGGGGTTAAAGGGGAGGGAATTTTTTAAAGAAATTATAAAAATGGTTTATATGTATGAACCAGGGGGGGATGTTTGCATTGACTCGTTCTATCTATATGGTTTCCCATTGAAGGATTAAGTGATCTCAATCACCTCCTCGCTTGTCTTCTAGAATTACCTCAAGCACTACAAATTTGGCCACTTCTGGCTCAAATCTGTGGTGCAAGCCTATATGGCGGCCCACTGTGGAAAATTTTCCGTCAGAGGAATAGTATAGATGATCCCCTATTCTCTGTTGGAACTCTCTGATGGTTTTGCCTACATAAAAGGCATTGCCCGTGCATACCATCAGATAGATAACTCCGCTTGTGTTACAGTTGGTATGAAAAGAGGGGACAAATAATTCTCAGTTAGGGAGTATAAATGTTGTACCTTCTTGGACCCAAGGGTCCAGTTCATCTTCTTCTTGGACCCAAGGGTCCATCGTGTGCATTTGCCACAACGGAATATGCCACGCGGGCCCAAAGCATCACGTGACCCTTCCTGATAGTGGCTGCTTTTAAGCCTGTCTCCTAGTGAGGTTGCCCGACAGAATACCAGTTCTAGGGTGGGTCTAACGCATTTCTTAAGGATATGATGATCAGTCAATAGGTGCCAGTGATCTGATAATAGAGTTTGCAATTGATTGTGATGAGCAGAAAATTTGGTGATGACCTTCACTGTTTCTGGTTGTTTAGTCCAGGGGAGACCGTATCAAATTGAAGAAGTTTTGTTATAGGCTTTCTTGAGGTTAGTTCGAGTATAGCCCCTTACCAGTAGCCACTCATGTAAAGCAGAGGCTTGGATGTAAAAATTCTAATCCTCTGTACAGTTACAACGCAACCTAAGGTATTGAGCATAGGGTATGCTACGAACCAGAAGGCGGGGTGTGTGCTAGATGCATGAAGCAGAGTGTTTCTGGCTGTGGGCTTACAATATAAATCTGTTTGGATCTGACCATTGAAACGTTTAATCATTTTCAAGTCAAGGAATGGAATACTGTTATAATCATAACTTAAGGTAAAGCATAAATTGAATTAATTTATATTCAATAAATCCATTAACGCAGTCAGAGACGGCTCTGTTCCTAATCAGATTAGGAATAGGTCATCAATGAATCTGTCCCAGCAGAGAACTTGATTCAAAAAAGTTGAAGTGAGTCATCTGCAAACACTATTCTTTCCCATCCTCCTAAATAGAGGTTGGCATAGGAACGTACACAGGACGTGCCCATTGCCACACCCTGATTTGCAGATAAACCTGATCCATATAAGTAAAATAATTTTTATTCAGAGGCTATGTATTCAGATCTTACTTCATCAGGAAGGTACCAGCCATTTGGACACCCTGCTCGTGGGGGATACTCGAGTATAATACCTCGATATCAATAGCCACGAGCAGCGTGTCCAAAGGGACCTGGACCCCCTCAATGTGTTTGAGCAGATCTGTCGTATCACGGATGTATGAGGGTAGGCTTAGAACATTTTCTGTTAGGGAGCCCATTACAGAAACTATTGGTCTACCTGGTGGTAGTTGAATATGTTTGTAAGTTTTGGGAAGTATATAGAAAGTGGGTATACGTGGGGTCTTTGTATTAATGAAATCTAGGGTATCCTTATCAATTAGACCTTCCCAAAATGCTCCAGTACATAGACTTTAAATTCTCTGATAAATTCCTGTATTAGTGTATCGTTTATGGGTCTGTACGAGGTAGAATTTTGTAGGACATTTAGGCACATTTTTTGATATTGAGAGTGTGTCACCAGTACTATGTTTCCACCCTTGTCTGAGCGTTTAATTATCATATCTGTGCATTTCTGTAGTTTATTTAGAGTCTGAATATGTTTTTAGTCACTGTTGTTTCTTGAGTGTCTTGAGTGATTCATGTAGAAAAGCACATATAGCTGGGCAGGTCATTAGGTCAGGGAATTTGCGTGACTTAAGTTTAAACTTTTTTTGATCTCTTCCACTTTCTAAGGGAGGGAGAGAGAAGGGCATTTGAAAATAAATATATAACAGAATACATTAAGGTGAAAAACGGCGAGGGTTTACAACCCCTTTAATCTATCCATTAGTACATATGTGCTCCAACTTTGGAGACTCTCAAAATGTTTAGAGTTAGTACTGCAGTCCACCAGGGTGCCATGATGTGGCCTCTGCAGCTTATGCATATATTTGCAAAACCACTTGTTTTTTTTAATTGAACTGTTAGACAGGGTCAATGCAGTTTGTTGCAGGTTGGCTGGTAAGTGAGCTGGGAATATTTGTTTGTTGTTTTTTGACATGGGTCGCCCTTCCATGTGCTCCTTGCTGCAAGGGTAAGTTATATGTTGAGGTGGTTGCCATTTATTTAGACAGTCGGGGGCCCTATATTTTATAGTTTTTACATTTCTGTCAGCGCCAGTCCTCAATTTAAAGTGCATGAAACACTATGTTTCTTTAAATAAATGCCCCCAATCACACATTTCCCAGTTTCTAATTAATTTGGGTAATAACCCCCATCATGTCTGGTTGGCCAACATGGAAAGATGTTCCCATGCCACTGTGAGGGGGCCAGCTCATCCACAGGCAAAGATGGATGTGGTCCATCCTCCGGCAGGGCACGTTTGTCCGTGTTTACTAATGTTACCTGTGCTACAGCATGGAGAAGAGGTGGTGGACTCCCTTACTAAACATCCTCATCCTCTATGACCTAAGCTGACACTAGTGCACGGTCCACCGCAGCTGCCTGAGTGGATAATTCTGCCTCCTTGTCCACCATCATGCATGTGGGAGCCAACTGAATTATTTGAACACAGCGTCAGCCACTTGCTTCTTAAGCATTCACAGATATTACTCAATTCTGATGCTGGGTCTGAGGTAGAGGAAGGGAGCTTCACTGGTAGATATTTCATACCTGATGAAATTGGATGGACTGCATATGAATGTTCATGTATTGCTGGCACTTACTATGAGGTGACGGTGCTTTCCATAGGATTATATGTGTGTTGTTTATGCACTGCATTGTGGATTTAAGGTGCAGTATTACCATATACAAGATTTCTGGTGATGATTGGGTCCTTTGATTCATATGGACTATAGGTCCCATTAACAAACAGGTGCTTATATCAGAGGTTCCATCAGCTTTAGGGGGTCCAGTTTATACAGTATTATAGATATGTCCTACCTGTTTCACTAAATATCACATATTACTGCATTTTTTTTTATATTAGGGATAATCATTCATGCATATTTGTTTATTTTTGCTGCATAGCTTCCTAAAATAGCTCACTTTCACAAAATTATTGTGCTTAAAAATGCATTTTTTTTTATGCTGCATAACTCCTTCAATTAGCGCACCATTTTTATTATCATTATTTGTTTTAGAGTGTTCGGGTCACTTGCTAATGGTTGCAGATTTTTCATGTGTTATTTTAGGGTGATATATTATTATTTGGTATTTATTTTGTGTTTCAGTTTTGGTTGGTTGTGAGGTCCATAGCAGTGCACAAGTACTTTATATTTAATATCAGGTTATCATTTCATCAGTGCCCCCTATGACTCAGCACTCAAGATTCAGCAACTGGTGCAAACGTTGCCTTGAGGGTGCCCCATAGGTTCTATATGTTTCCACTTCCTCAACAGAGCTAGGTCCTCTTCCAGGGATAGCTTTATTTATAAACAATTTCACCAGATAAACCAATTTATAGGTTATACTATGATTGCACAAGAATTTTGTGATCGTTCCTAGTATTTTCCTATGAAGCAAAGTGTATTGAGATAGGTCGGGGTAAAACTCGTAAAATGATGGGCATATTGTTGAGGAACTGTTTCTGAATTTCTAGTGTCTCAAAGGAATTTGTCTTTAATGTGACAGAAATGTATTCTCACCACCATATATTTGAATAGTTTGTCTGGAAGGTGTGCCAGTTTCAATCTGCATATCTGGTCTAAAATCAACTCTGTTGGAGAGGCATTGGGAAGAAAGGTGGAAATTAGCTTAATAAAAAAAATTCTCAATTCTGCTAGCTGAATGGTTTCTGGAGTGCCATGGATGTTAACCTTTTTACACCTGGATTGCTCCTTCAGGTCAGCCATTTTAGCCTTGAGCCACTCCACATCCTCCTTTCTTTCAGTTTGAGCATCAGCCAGCTCATTAAATGTGGCAGCAAAGTCCCCCATAACATTTTCAATGTGACTAACACTGTTGCCTATCTCATGCAAAGAGGTGAAATTTGCTTAAATAGAGCTGTGTAAAGACACAAGCATTTCCTTCAATTGGTATCCATAATGGGCTAATTAAGAGTGGGAAATACAGTTATAGAGGAATGAGTGGCACTAGAATCCCCAGAAGTACAGGCAGCTGCAGACTCTAGAGGTGCCATAGGATGCTGGTATGCCCAACCACTGCAGCTGTACCTCTTCTCTCTCCCTGCTGACATGCTGCTGCCAATCCTGAGCCGGCATCATCATGGCTGGAGAAGTGAGAAGTGAGGAGGGGGGAAGAACTCTATAATTTTCCTAGGCTTCCCCTGCTCCTTCCTCTTTCTCAACTTCTCCTTGAGTTGCTGTGACTTGATACCTGCTCCTGTTGTGCAGAGCCAAGTCAGTGGGCGTCCATCTTGCTTGGCTGCCGACCATGCTCCCCATTTGTTATATTTTATTTACCTCTCCCACAATGCACAAATGGAAACCCAACTGCTAGCTGTGAGACAACACAAGACAATTTGTTTTCTCAGAAGCTCTGAAACAGATGCTCATTGTGTTTGTATTTTTCTTCCTGCAGACAGTGAAAACTGCATTAAATGTCCTGATGAAGAATGGCCAAATGAGAAGAAGGATCAGTGTGTTCCAAAGTTGATGGAGTTTCTCTCCTACAAGGATGATACCATTGTTGCAGTATTTTCAGTTGTCTCCATCATCTGTTGTCTTCTGACTGGTTTAATATTGGGGATATTTATACATTACCAGGACACCCCCATTGTTAAAGCTAATAACAGGAACCTGAGCTATCTTCTCCTGGTCTCCATCATGCTGAGTTTACTCTGTGTCTTCTTGTTCCTTGGCCATCCAGTAGATGTAACCTGCATGCTGCGTGTAACCTCTTTTGGTGTAATCTTCTCAGTTGCCGTTTCTTCTCTACTTGCCAAAAGTATCATGGTGTGTATTGCTTTTAAAGCCACCAAACCTGGGAGTCCCTGGAAAAAATGGATGGGAACCAAACTGCCCAATTGTATAATTTGTGTCTTTTCATTGGTTCAAGTCATAATCTGTGTCACTTGGTTGTCTATTTCTCCTCCCTTCCAGGATCGGGACACTCACTCTTATCAGAGAAAGATCATCATTCAGTGTAATGAGGGTTCAATTATCGGCTTCTACTCTGTCCTGGGATATATGGGACTTCTGGCAGCTGTGAGTTTCATTATAGCTTTTTTAGCCAGGACATTACCAGACAGTTTTAATGAGGCCAAATACATCACCTTCAGCATGCTGGTGTTCTGCAGTGTCTGGATTGCCATGATCCCGGCCTTTCTGAGCACAAAAGGGAAATACATGGTGTCTGTGGAGGTTTTTGCTATAATAGCATCAAGTATTGGGCTTCTGGGCTGTATATTTTTCCCAAAATGTTACATAATTCTGTTCAGACCCGACCTGAATACAAAAATGATTATCCGCTAATATGTATGGAGCAATATTGGGTTACCTGTAGTTATAGCATTATCGTTATTATTATTAATTTTAGTATTTTGTTAATGTATTGAGAATGAACATTGTTAAATTTATTTCCTCAATAAAGAGGAACTACAGTGACCAGAGGGGGATAAAGTATCCAAAACATCCTAAACTGTCAGATATCAGAGACATCCATCACTCTTCAAGAGGGGGAAGATTTTACTCACCACCTTCCAGAAAGATAAATATTAACTAGTTGCTGCCCACCCACCCACTGTCAAATGACAGCGGGACGGTGCGGCTTTCGTTCTAGGACACCGTTATATGACGGTGTCCCAGAATGGCCACTCTCGCTTGCCCGTGGAGGCACGCTCATGGCTTCACCATGTTGCTAGGACACGGCACGATCCCGATCTCTGTAAAGAGCCACGCCCGCAGCTCTTTAACCATGTGATTGGCTGTGTCCAATTACAGCTGGTCACATGTAAACATGGAGATGCCGGTAATTGGTGCTCCTCGCCTCACACTAACAGAGTGTGTGGCGAGGAGAGCCGATCAGAGGCATCTCCTCACAGGAGACATCAGCACATGTAATCAGGGCACTGATCATCAGTGCCCTGATTACAATAGTGACACCAGTGCCACAAATCAGTGCCAGCGATGAGTACCCACCAGTGCCAACAATCAGTGCCCACCACTGCCAGCAATCAGTGCCCACCACTGCCCACACATCCCACCAATCAGTGCCCATTAGTGATGCCAGTCGGCGCTAGCTATCAGTCCTGCCTATCAGTGCTGCCCATCAATGCCCATCGCTGCTGTCCATCAATGCCCATCAGTGTCGCCCATCAGTGCCACCCATCAATGCCCATCAGTGCCCATCAGTACCACCTATCCGTGCCACCTATCAGTGCCCACCAGTGCCGCCTATCAGTGCCCATCAGTGCTGCCTATCTGTACCCACCAGTGCCGTCTATTAGTGCCTATCAGTGCCACCTAACAGTGCCCATCAGTGCCGCCTATCAGTGCTCATCAGTGCCACCTATCAGTGCCCATAAGTGCAACATATTAGTGCCTCCTCATTAGTGCCACATAATCAGTGCCCATAAGTGCTGCCTCATCAGTGCCAATAAGTGCCACCTCATCAATGCCCACCAGTTAAGCCTATCAGTGCCCATCAGTGCCGCCTCATCAGCGCACATTAGTGAAGGAGAAAAATTACTTAATTATAAAATTTACTGACAGAAACTAAGTAAAAACATTTTTTTTCTAATTTTTTGGTCTTTTTTTTGTTCTTTAAATAAAAAATCGAGCAGTGATTAAATACCACCAAAAGAAAGCTCTATTTGTGTGAAGAAAATGATAAAAATGTCATCTGGGTACAGTGTAGCATGACCGCGCAATTGTCATTCAAAGTGTGACAGAGCTGAAAGCTGAAATATGGCCTGGGCAGGAAGGGGGTGTAAGTGCCCTGTAGGCAAGTGGTTAAACATGTTCTTCTATAAGCTGATATTAATGTCATTATTTTAGTTTCAGGGATACTTTCATTTTATTGTATGTAGATGACTCTGTCTATATTAATAAATATGTTTTGTTGGTATATTCTTAAAATCGTTTTTAATATTAGTTAAAATTGATGAGAACATGGTCTCAGTAAGTTTGCTTTTTAAGTGATTATTTGACTTCATTTTAAAGGATATTTTCATGATAGGACCTAATAAGAAATCTTTCTCCTTGTATATGTTTCTTTGTAAACTGCTGCCACAAGGGAGTATTCCGCTTCCCCATACAATGCTGCAGAGACAACACTCCTACCCCACACCTTGCCAGATGCTGAAAACTTCCAAAGCTAAAAACTGGTTTCAGGTGCTCATTGAGGTTTTATTCTGAAGAAGACATTAAACATTAGAATTATGATAGCTTAATATGTTATGAAATTAATTTCTTGCTCATAAGAGCCCCATAATAAAATATTTATCTCCAATATCTAATAATCAGACGTGTCAAAGAAAAAGCTAAAAACATTAGGAAGTAGCAATCCCCCCAATCCCTTCCTATAATTATTCAAATAACACACACTAAGAACAATACTGCATAAAAATACCATAATATATAAATAACCCCCCCAAAAAAAATTTCATATTATTAATCAATATTCCTCAGATAAATAAATCACTCTTTCACAAAACATATTACATGTGCAAATAATAAAGTGCCAAACAGTGTAAGATGAATACATAGATCTCCAATGATTTAACATACAAAAACTCACCCCACAATAAAAGTGCCAAACAATCAAATTCCCTTAAATAATGTACAACGTGTGAAAATCAAGTCCCCCACAATACTAAGTGCAATAAATCCCCTCCTTAGTGACATGGAAGAAGCTCCTTTGGGTTCTTCAAACAATCTCTTCATGAACTCCCCAAACCGTCACCCACTCAACTTATAATTCTGACCTCTTCAATGAAGTCGGACATAGAACGCTTGTTGTATATAAGAAATCAGCTGGGTAACTCGGATCCACATAGATAAATGCAGTCAGTCACACATGAAACAAAAATACACTTTTCTATAGAGAAGCCCTGCTGTAAAAAATCAGTTCAGCATAAAAGAGAGGCCCTATTATTGCACAATAATGATCAATATACCCAAAAAGAAATACAAACACCCCCCCCCCCCCCCGAAACAAGAGTCAGAAGAAAGGGAAGCAAGGCAGTAAAAAAATATTGATACATTGCCTGGCAGAGGTGATGGCTACAAGGAATATCACCTAGGTGAGAGCAGAGAGAGGAGTGTCTATGATGGGTTACGGAGCCAAGAGAGGATCAGATTTCCATGGATGAATTGAACAGTGGACCCTCTGTGCTATCTGTACATTGGAGAGGGTGGGAACCCATAAAAGGACTGAGGAACCGAGTCTAAGTACACACCCCAGATCTTCACCAGAGACCCCACAAAAGGCAGAAACTTCACCTTTGATAATAGTGAGAGTCAACCGCTAGTCCAGACCCAGTCATTTTCTCACCCACCATCACTGTTTTGAATTGGTTTTATTTTTCCTTTTCTTCTTTTTTTTAATGTTATTTTTACTTTTTTCCTTGTAAGGCTGTTCTTGCCCTGATCAAGAAAACCATGACAGGGAAAGCAAGGCTACAACTAAATGCTTTTAAGTCATCATATCTATGGATTAGTGGGTGTCAAGGCTTTCCATTGGCTGGAGGTGACCAGTATGCCCTTGAGGTACTAGACTGCCCTGTTGTACATGTCATGTAAGGGAAATTACCTTGATTAATAGATAAACAGTAGATAAGGTGATGACAATTGAAGAGTTAGCTATCAGTCAGTTGTTGCAGACAGATATTGGTCCAATGCTTTTTGGTTGTAAAGATTTGTGCACACAGACAGGACACCTAAGAAAATGTACCCCATCACTGCAATCCAAAGAACTCAAGCTCGTTGATGTAAACCCAATCACCTAAATCTCATATAAGCTTTAACCAGATAGCATTACCAAGCCTATTTTTTTAATCACTAGTTTTTATGATACTGATATAAAGTCCTTGTTTGGACACTTTGAATTATGTGATGATAATGCTCTGCCCACAATTCCTGCCTGTCTATCACTCTGTTACATATTTTCCCAAAGAATCTGTACTGATGCACATTGTCCAGGCATTTTCTACTGTTCATTTAAAGTGAACTTTCACCCTAAAGCCAAATCATCTTCAAAGGAGATTTAAAAAAAATCAGTTGCTGAAAAAAATAAAAATACTTACCTCAGCCCCAGCCTCCAATGTTTCAAAGAGGAGTGGGTGACCTTACCGTGCCTCACTGCTTCCCCCTGGGATAGCTGGACACCAGAAATCCAGTGAGAATATGCCCTACAATGGGCATCTTGTTTCCACTCCATAATCCTCTATGCTGTAAGCTTACACAGACAGAGCTATCTCTATATTACATGTATATACTGTACAGGGCCGGGGTTACAGCTGTGCTCATAATTCTACATACCCCTGGCAGAATTTGTAAGATGTGGATTATTTTTTTAAGAAAACACATTTATTTCATTTTTATGTGATTCCAATTAAACATCTCAAAATAGCATAATCCTAATTAGTGAAGGAATCACCAGACAAAAGTCTTTGTAATCACAATGCACTTCCTGACCTTTGAACTCAGGTCATCTGGCTTACAAGGCCAAGATTTGGATGAGCCCCCCCTCCCATAATAGGATGAGGTCACAGCATCCATAGTAACATGTGCTTTATCTGTGATAGGGAAGGTATAAGGAGTGCTGCTGATAAAGTACACAGGGAGAGATTAGTGTAGGGATTGTAGGGATCGGCAGGTCTGTTAGAGTAGATGTAAACCCTTACTGAATGCCATAGAGGTATTGAGAAAGAATTCATGAAATTATAACTTACGGTAATTATTTGTGTAAAGGAAATTTGTAAGTTCTGTATATAATTGTATTCTATTTTGTATGTATTGCACACTGCTCTCACTGTGCACACGGCACTAATAATGTTTTCATTACATGTTTGCGTTCTTTCGAGTCCTGATTAGAATTAGTCTGCCTATGTTACGCCCCTTGTCACCATACAAGTACAAATGTAATATTAATGTGATACCTACGTAATCATGTGTATAAAAACCTTCAATTGTGTCATAATAAAGCAGAACAGTTATTTGGAAAGATGTGGAGTGTATCTTTTGTGTCTGTTCCCTACTGCAGTAGTTATTATTAATTTGGAACCACTAATCAATATGAGGATAGGAGTTGCCTATCTATAAATGTCCATGTCATTTGTATCTTTGCTTATTATAATATGTCTATGTAATGTAAGGCTGACGTGTCATTAGGAAATAACCCAACTCCATGTCATTTCATGTCTTGTCAGATAAAGTTGTAACCTGATTGAACTTTGTAATATCTGTCATGTTTGTCAGTGGAAACTGTTATCATATCAATGAGACCTTTGTCATGTGACCGTGTTTTACCTATTCTGGAAATCACCATCTCCATGTTATGAGAATTCATTCACTCAAGGTACACCTATAATGATTAGGGTATAAAAAAGAGATTTCATTCAATAAAATAATACATAATGAGATTCCTTATGAAGTCTGTACTCTGTGACATCACATAACTGCACACCACCTGACAATTTCCTGACCAATCATATCACACATCCATAATATATATATTAAATATTCATCATACAAATATGCGCCATTTCTTCTGCAACATTACCTTTAACCATTTTGGTGTCAGAACCATTTTTTCTGCACAAATAATAAAATGCACATTTTAAGCCTGAAGATGGGGTAATATTTGGATTAGCTCCATAAATATAATCAATATCATTAATATCTAGGATGTAAAAAAAAACCCCACGTTTCTTCTGGTATATGTTCTGGGTTTTTTTGCTTGTTTGTTTTTTGCCTAAAAGGGGTACAATGTAATAATATGCCATGTCACCAGGTAACTAATCTACTGCTCTTGCAATATATGGCCTGTGAGATAAATAGTGGATATATGGGACAGCAGTGGGTAACGCCATAGACATGACCTAAACGGCTTTGATGTATAAACTAAGCAGCATCAGCATTAGGGATGAGCCGAACACCCCCCGGTTCGGTTCGCACCAGAACCCGCGAACGGACCGCAAGTTCGCACGAACGTTAGAACCCCATTGACGTCTATGGGACTCGAACGTTCGAAATCAAAAGTGCTCATTTTAAAGGCTAATTTGCATGGTATTGTCCTAAAAAGGGTTTGGGGACCCGGGTCCTACCCCAGGGGACATGTATCAATGCAAAAAAAACTTTTAAAAACGGCCGTTTTTTCGGGAGCAGTGATTTTAATGATGCTTAAAGTAAAAAAAAAAAGTGAAATATTCCTTTAAATATCGTACCTGGGGGGTGTCTATAGTATGCCTGTAAAGTGACGCGTGTTTCCCATGTTTAGAACAGTCCCTGCACCAAATGTCATTTTTAAAGGAAAAAATCTCATTTAAAACTGCTTGCGGGTTTAATGTCATGTCGGGTCATGGCAATATGGATGAAAATCGGTGAGACAAACGGCATGGGTACCCCCCAGTCCATTACCAGGCCCTTTGGGTCTTGTATGGATATTAAGGGGAACCCCGCACCCAAATTAAAATAAGGAAAGGTCCCTATATACTCTGAACAGCAGTATTCAGGCGGTGCAAACAAGACAGGGACTGTAGGTTTGTTGTTAAGTAGAATCTGTTTGTAATTTTGAACATTTTTAATGTGTTTAGCTCCAGCCAAAAAATCTTTTCTAAGCTTTTTGGAAAACATAGGGAAGGGTTATCACCCCTGTGACATTTGTTTTGCGTCTTTCCTCCTCTTCAGAAGATTTCACCTCACTTTTTTGTCCCAATGAAAAATGTTTTTTGAAAATTTGGGTTTTTTTGTGGAACAAGGATTGGAAAGCATCAGTGGAAAGGAGAAATTGTTTTCCCATATTAACTCTTACAGGAGAGAATTTCCCTTCCTTAGGGGTAGATTTCATCTCACTTCCTGTTGTCTCCTTCCGTTTGCAAGTAGGAGTCGTTTGTAAGTTAGATGTTTGAAAGTAGGGTCCTGCCCTATATACTCAGCAGAAATTTGGGCCTTAGGTGTTGCTGTGGCCAAAACACTGTAAGCCCTCACAGGGCCCTGCTGTGAAATATTAGATCAAGAATTGTAATTACATGCCCCTGTTGAACAGGAGCTGAAAAATTAGGCCTTAGGCACTGGTGCTGGTGCCACAACACTGCAACCCCTCACAGACACTCTAGTTGGAACGCAGGAACGAGCCCTGCTGCAAAGTATTGCATCAAAAATTGTAATTACACGCCCCTGTTAGACAGGGGCAGAAAAATTGGGCCTTAGGCACTGGTGCTGGTGCCACAACACTGCAACCCCTCACAGACACTCTAGTTGGAACGCAGGAACGAGCCCTGCTGCAAAGTATTGCATCAAAAATTGTAATTACACGCCCCTGTTAGACAGGGGCAGAAAAATTGGGTCTTAGGCACTGGTGCTGGTGCCACAACACTGCAACCCCTCACAGACACTCTAGTTGAAACGCAGGAACAAGCCCTGCTGCAAAGTATTGCATCAAAAATTGTAATTACATGCCCCTGTTAGACAGGGGCTGAAAAATTGGGTCTTAGGCACTGGTGCTGGTGCCACAACACTGCAACCCCTCACAGACACTCTAGTTGGAACGCAGGAACGAGCCCTGCTGCAAAGTATTGCATCAAAAATTGTAATTACACGCCCCTGTTAGACAGGGGCTGAAAAATTGGGTCTTAGGCACTGGTGCTGGTGCCACAACACTGCAACCCCTCACAGACACTCTAGTTGGAATGCAGGAACGAGCCCTGCTGCAAAGTATTACATCAAAAATTGTAATTACACGCCCCTGTTAAACAGGGGCTGAAAAATTGTGCCTTAGGCACTGGTGGTGGCGCCCAGAACCAAAAATGTTCTTACAAGCTATCAGCGTGATGATTGAGGAGGAAGAGGATAATTACTCAGGGATAGTCACTCAGCATCAGCATAGGCAGTCTTTGAAGGGATCTGAGATTTCAAAAAAAATTATTCGGTTACATCTGCATCAGGTGCTTGGTAGCTGGTGGTGATCCAAGACTGATTCATTTTTATGAAGGTCAGCCGATCGACCGAGTCGGTGGACAGACGCACCCTGTGATCGGTTACCACGCCTCCAGCAGCACTGAATGTGCGTTCCGAAAGAACGCTGGATGCAGGACAGGCCAGTAGCTCAATTGCATACTGTGCAAGCTCTGGCCAGTGATCCATCCTCAAGACCCAGTAACCCAGAGGATTTTCGGTGGGAAAGGTGTCCAAGTCTGATCTTGCCCCTAGGTATTCCTGCACCATGTAAAACAGACGCTGGCGATGGTTGCTGGAACCGATCATACCTTGGGGCTGCGGACCAAAAAATTGTCTGAACGCATCGGTCAGACGGCCACCTTCTCCACCGCTCCTTCTTTGACTGACCGAAGCCTCAGCAACACGTTGTCCAGAAACAGGAGTTTGTAACCTCCCAGTCTCTGGGAACGCGTTGCACAGACCTTTCTGCAAGGCCTCCCGAAGATGTTTCATCCTCTGCTCCCTCTGCGATGGCAAGATAAGGTCCGCAACCTTACCCTTGTAACGTGGATCAAGGAGGGTTGCCAGCCAGTATTGGTCCTTCTCCTTGATACCACGAATACGAGGATCCTTACGCAGGCTTTGCAGGATCAGGGAGGCCATGCAGCGTAGGTTTGCTGAGGCATTCGGTCCGGAGTCCTCTGGGTCACTAAGGACAACAACGTCCGCAGCCACCTCCTCCCAGCCACGTACAAGTCCATGTGTTCCTTGGGACTGATCCCTTAAAGACTGCTGATGCTGAGTGCCAGGCTCCACCTCCATACTGACACAATCTTCCTCCTCCTCCTCCTCCTCGTCCTCTTCCTGTGTGATCGGCGGGCACGCAGGAACACTGTCTGGATAAAGGGGGCCTTGAGAGCTAAGGAAGTCCTCCTCTTCCTGCCTCTGTTCTGCCTCAAGTGCCCTGTCCATTATTCCACGCAGCGTGTGCTCCAACAGGTGGACAAGGGGGACAGTGTCACTGATGCATGCACTGTCAGTGCTCACCATCCTCGTGGCCTCCTCGAATGGTGACAGGACAGTGCATGCATCCCTGATCATGGCCCACTGGCGTGGGGAAAAAAAACCAAGGTCCCCTGACCCTGTCCTGGTGCCATAGTCGCACAGGTACTCATTGATGGCCCTCTGCTGCGTGTGCAGCCGCTGCAGCATGGCCAACGTCGAGTTCCACCTGGTGGGCATGTCACAGATTAGGCGGTTCTTGGGCAGGTTAAACTCCTTTTGGAGGTCCGTCAGCCGAGCACTGGCATTATATGACCGGCGGAAATGCACAGAGACTTTCCTGGCCTGCCTCAGGACATCCTGTAAGCCCGGGTACCTGCCCAAGAACCGCTGCACCACCAAGTTAAGGACGTGAGCCAAACAGGGCACATGGGTCAGTTGTCCCTGTCAGAGGGCAGAGAGGAGGTTGGTGCCATTGTCGCAAACCACCATTCCTGCCTTAAGTTGGCGTGGCGTCAACCACCTCTGAACCTGCCCCTGCAGAGCTGACAGAACCTCTGCCCCAGTGTGGCTCCTGTCCCCCAAGCACACCAGCTCAAGCACCGCATGGCATCTTTTGGCCTGCGTACTTGCGTAGCCCCTTGAACGCCTACGGAGCACCGCTGGTTCCGAGGAAGAGGCCATGGAGGAAGAAGAAGAGGAGGGGGTGGAGGAGAGAGGTGTGTCACAATCAGCATTTTGGAGGCGTGGTGGCGGAACAACCTCCAACACTACTGCACCTTGTCCTGCATCCTTCCCAGCTGCCAGCAGAGTCACCCAATGCGCCGTGAAACTTAAGTAACGTCCCTGTCCATGCCTGCTGGACCATGAGTCAGCGGTAATATGCACCTTACCGCTGACCGCCCTGTCCAGCGAGGCATGGACATTGCCTTCCACATGCCGGTAGAGAGCCGGAATCGCCTTCCGTGAGAAAAAGTGGCGTTTGGGTACCTGCCACTGAGGAACCGCACATTCCACAAACTCACGGAAGGGGGCAGAGTCTACCAACTGAAAAGGCAGCAGTTGAAGTGCTAGCAATTTTGCCAAGCTAGCATTCAACCGCTGGGCATGTGGATGGCTGGGAGCAAACTTCTTTCGGCGGTGCAGCAGCTGGGGCAGGGAAATTTGCCTGGTACAATCTGACGTCGGTGTACCAAAAGCAGATTGCCCACAAGTACTTGGCTGTGACACACCTAATTCTACACCTTCATTCCTCTCACTGCAGGTCTCAGAGAGGACTGAAGGTCTAGTGGGGTTGGAAATCTCAGCTGATGAGGAGCAAGGAGAGATCGTCTTTGTTCTTTGGTGTGGGTCTTTTAGATACGCTTGCCAACGAACTGCATGGCAGGTCAACATATGTCTGGTCAAGCATGTGGTACCCAAGCGGGAGATGTTTTGGCCACGCGAGATACGCTTGAGACATATGTTGCAAATAGCAGCGGTGCGATCTGATGCACTCGTCTCAAAAAAGGCCCACACCAAAGAACTTTTTGAATAACGTGCAGAGACTGCAGCGCCCTGCACATGTGGAGCTTTGGGGTGTGATGCAGTCAATGTGCTGCCCTTAGGCTGGCCCCTGGAGGGCATCCTGCCTAGTTGGTGATGTGCCACCTCCTCCTCCTCCTCCTCCTCCTCCTCTCTCCTATCAGGCACCCACGTTGAGTCAGTGACCTCATCATCCCCTCCCTCCTCATCACTGGAGCAAACCTGGCAGTATGCTGCAGCAGGGGGAGCATGACTGCCAGATTGCTGTCCTTCTTGGGCACCCCCTCTGTCCGTGCTCATGTTACTGCCTTCATTGAACTCAGTATCATCATCAGAGCCTTCCAAACGCTGGGCATCCTCCTGGAGCATGTACCCAACACTGTGGTCAAACAGTTCGAGGGAATCCTCATGAGGACATGGTGGAGCTAGGGAAGGAGTCACTGATGACATTGAGCTGAGGGAAGAGGCCGCTGCTTTGCCAGACAAAGCACCCTGGGCATGGGTGAGAGAGGATGAGGAGGATGAGGACGGCTTGGTCATCCACTCGACCAAGTCTTCCGCATGTTGCGGCTCAACACGGCCAGCTGCCGAAAAAAAGGCCAAGCGTGTCCCATGGCCACGTGCTGATGAGGATGCACCGTCTCCACGACCAGCACTAGACACAGAGCCTGCTTGCCCTCTCTTATTGGCTTGTGACTGTCTGCCTCTCCTTCTTGGCCTTCCAGACATACTAATGGCCTGTAGCTGCACTAAGCTGGGATAGAACACCTGTAATTTTCTTCAGGTAGCTTTATATACTGTAACCAGACAAGCCTGCCTGTCAGTAGGAAGATAACAGGAACGGATCTAGCTGAACACTGTGAGCAGGACGCACTGTACTAAATGTAAATAGTCTAGCTGCCTGACCGTGGTACTAATAGGATCAAAAAGAACACCTGTAATTTTCTTAAGGTAGCTTTATATACTGTAACCAGACAAGCCTGCCTGTCAGTAGGAAGATAACAGGAACGGATCTAGCTGAACACTGTGAGCAGGACACACTGTACTAAATGTAAATAGTCTAGCTGCCTGACCGTGGTACTAATAGGATCAAAAAGAACACCTGTAATTTTCTTAAGGTAGCTTTATATACTGTAACCAGACAAGCCTGCCTGTCAGTAGGAAGATAACAGGAACGGATCTAGCTGAACACTGTGAGCAGGACACACTGTACTAAATGTAAATAGTCTAGCTGCCTGACCGTGGTACTAATAGGATCAAAAAGAACACCTGTAATTTTCTTAAGGTAGCTTTATATACTGTAACCAGACAAGCCTGCCTGTCAGTAGGAAGATAACAGGAACGGATCTAGCTGAACACTGTGAGCAGGACGTACTGCACTAAATGTATATAGCAGGAACGGATCTAGCTGAACACTGTGAGCAGGACGCACTGCACTGAATGTAAATAGCAGGAACGGATCTAGCTGAACACTGTGAGCAGGACGCACTGCACTAAATGTAAATACCAGGAACGGATCTAGCTGAACACTGTGAGCAGGACGCACTGCACTGAATGTAAATAGCAAGAACGGATCTAGCTGAACACTGTGAGCAGGACGCACTGTACTAAATGTAAATAGTCTAGCTGCCTGACCGTGGTACTAATAGGATCAAAAAGAACACCTGTAATTTTCTTAAGGTAGCTTTATATACTGTAACCAGACAAGCCTGCCTGTCAGTAGGAAGATAACAGGAACGGATCTAGCTGAACACTGTGAGCAGGACACTCTGTACTAAATGTAAATAGTCTAGCTGCCTGACCGTGGTACTAATAGGATCAAAAAGAACACCTGTAATTTTCTTCAGGTAGCTTTATATACTGTAACCAGACAAGCCTGCCTGTCAGTAGGAAGATAACAGGAACGGATCTAGCTGAACACTGTGAGCAGGACGCACTGTACTAAATGTAAATAGTCTAGCTGCCTGACCGTGGTACTAATAGGATCAAAAAGAACACCTGTAATTTTCTTAAGGTAGCTTTATATACTGTAACCAGACAAGCCTGCCTGTCAGTAGGAAGATAACAGGAACGGATCTAGCTGAACACTGTGAGCAGGACACACTGTACTAAATGTAAATAGTCTAGCTGCCTGACCGTGGTACTAATAGGATCAAAAAGAACACCTGTAATTTTCTTCAGGTAGCTTTATATACTGTAACCAGACAAGCCTGCCTGTCAGTAGGAAGATAACAGGAACGGATCTAGCTGAACACTGTGAGCAGGACGTACTGCACTAAATGTATATAGCAGGAACGGATCTAGCTGAACACTGTGAGCAGGACGCACTGCACTGAATGTAAATAGCAGGAACGGATCTAGCTGAACACTGTGAGCAGGACGCACTGCACTAAATGTAAATACCAGGAACGGATCTAGCTGAACACTGTGAGCAGGACGCACTGCACTGAATGTAAATAGCAGGAACGGATCTAGCTGAACACTGTGAGCAGGACGCACTGCACTGAATGTAAATAGCAGGAACGGATCTAGCTGAACACTGTGAGCAGGACGCACTGCACTGAATGTAAATAGCAGGAACGGATGTAGCTGAACACTGTGAGCAGGACGCACTGCACTAAATGTAAATACCAGGAACGGATCTAGCTGAACACTGTGAGCAGGACGCACTGCACTGAATGTAAATAGCAGGAACGGATCTAGCTGAACACTGTGAGCAGGACGCACTGCACTGAATGTAAATAGCAGGAACGGATGTAGCTGAACACTGTGAGCAGGACGCACTGCACTAAATGTAAATACCAGGAACGGATCTAGCTGAACACTGTGAGCAGGACGCACTGCACTGAATGTAAATAGCAGGAACGGATCTAGCTGAACACTGTGAGCAGGACGCACTGCACTAAATGTAAATACCAGGAACGGATCTAGCTGAACACTGTGAGCAGGACGCACTGCACTGAATGTAAATAGCAGGAACGGATCTAGCTGAACACTGTGAGCAGGACGCACTGCACTGAATGTAAATAGCAGGAACGGATCTAGCTGAACACTGTGAGCAGGACGCACTGCACTAAATGTAAATACCAGGAACGGATCTAGCTGAACACTGTGAGCAGGACGCACTGCACTGAATGTAAATAGCAGGAACGGATCTAGCTGAACACTGTGAGCAGGACGCACTGCACTAAATGTAAATACCAGGAACGGATCTAGCTGAACACTGTGAGCAGGACGCACTGCACTGAATGTAAATAGCAGGAACGGATCTAGCTGAACACTGTGAGCAGGACACACTGCACTAAATGTAAATAGTCTAGATACAAGATAACAGGAACGGATCTAGCTAAACTGAATACAGTGTATATATATATATGCAACACCTGGGATGCATATATATACACAATACACTGTAAGTGCAGCTAACTGACTGACTGTTCTGCCTAATCTATCTAACTCAAATCAAATGACACTGTCTCTCTCTCTCTCTATCTCTCAGCACACCGGAACACACACTACACAGGGCCGCCGTGCAGGCGGCCTTATATAGTGTGGGGTGTGTACTAAATCCCCTGAGCCATAATTGGCCAAAGCCACCCTGGCTTTGGCCAATTACAGCTCTCTCTACTGACGGCGCTGTGATTGGCCAAGCATGCGGGTCATAGTGCATGCTTGGCCAATCATCAGCCAGCAATGCACTGCGATGCCGCAGTGAATTATGGGCCGTGACGCGCCACACGAATTTGGCGCGAACGGCCCATATCGTTCGCAATTCGGCGAACGACCGAACAGCCGATGTTCGAGTCGAACATGGGTTCGACTCGAACACGAAGCTCATCCCTAATCAGCATACATAAACAATAGGCTATATGCGCATATATAGGGATAGGCGTTGGTACCTATACCCAGATATGCGGGGCTATGTGCAATATTTACGTATATGGGTACTGCTTCCATATATGTATATACCTTTCTACTATTGGTCTTGAAGTTGGTCGTTCCTTTTGTAATCTTCATGCCCTGCATGTAACCTTTTTCCCCGGGATGGTATCATGTACATTATGTCCCATTTTTTAGCACCCCAGTACACATGGAGGGGCCCTCCCCGGAGTCGCAGGTATTATATTGGAGAAGGTTTGCTAAGTAATATCTGGGTTTGCAGGGGTAGAGTGCAATACCGGAATGTACCACTAGGAGGTTTCTGTATGTGGGACATTACCTATGCGAAGATAGTTTTCTGTAGTTGCAAATGCCTATGTAACACTTGTACCCAGGAATATATCGGTCCAGCATAGGGATGTCTATAAACATCCTTCTTACTGACATCCTTCTTACTGACATTCCTTGTATTTACATTTAAGTGGTTATTAGTATGTAACACTTGGATGGTTTTAGAAACACCGGTGTAGAAAAAATTTTCCCTTGTTGTTTGGAGATCTGAAGCTGGTATCTCATAAAGTACAGTAATGGATACATTTAGAACCTTCTTTCTTTATCTTTCTATTTCTATAAGCATATATACCTTTATTGGGACTTCAGTTTTGCATTCAATCTTATTTTACTTTTACAAGATAGTTGCTGGGTTTGCAAGATGGTGAACATGTAGTACCTGAACTCACCACTGAGGATTCTGCCTATGTGATATACTTACCTGGACAATTCAATCTGTATTACATATTAATTAATAGATGTATGATGTTAATGTCACTCTGTGTGAAATATGTCTGCCAATCTGTGAAAGGGTCAGCGGAGATGCACGGGTCCGTGATAATTTTTGCCAATGGACAAAAGTATTTGGTTTGTATTTCTTCTAATAGGGCTGTATCTGGAGGGGGGGCTCTATGATTGAATATCCAATCACATTTCCTATAGCGATGGGAGAAGGGAGGACCCAGCATGTCCGCTTACCATATGACCTGTGAGGTGTAGTAAGATGGCGCCGCCTTTGACAACGTCGATGATGAAACGCGTAAGGCGGGGCTACGCACTTACGTCATTTCCGGGTACGGAGCTAGTGAGCTTGGAACGCAGCTGGACCGCACGCTGCGGGAAAGCTCTTCCTGGTTTCGGCTTCACCCATAGTGTAGTGTTTGCCGTTTTTATTTTTGTTCCCACTCGGGGATCAGTTTATTTTAATAAAGCTTTTTAAATTATACTACACTATGAAGTGACATCTTTTCTTATGAGGATCTTTCTCTGGCGATTCCCCTTCTTGGACGTGGTGGTGTAAGGTGTTATGGATGACTGACCTGGGAACCCTGGGACAGAGGATAACCATATTTCAGCAACCACGGGATACCAACAAAGAGGACGGCATTGGAATCTTATAGTGTCTGTCACCCCTGCAGGGGTATTGGGAGCCGGTGAGTGGGGAGCCAAAAGGGGGAGCACAGAAGTCACGGATATCCTTCTCTGTGGGCACCACAGTCACCAATGCAGTTGGAACTTTGTTCTGATATATATATATTTGAATATATCACTTTTGATTAGACTTTTTGAACTCTTACCCCATTTGAATTTTTTATCTCATTTTTTATTTTTATATTTATTTCTTCTATTGGCTTGCATTTGCCATCTACTTTTGGGACATGTTGGACTAATTACAGAGTTGCACATGCACTATATATATAATTATTAGCACTTAATGGTTAGCACCTGCAACTGAATAATACTTCACACTTGCCCATTACATGCGAATGGGATGTTTTCATCATTTTTTTATTTTTAATTTAAAATTTTTTTTTTTTTTTTTTTTTTCTTGCACATTTTTCAAAAAAATTTTTTAATGGTATTAATCAATATATGAGCACTAAGATGTGTTGCACGAATTTACTCTTTGCGTATGGTATTTAATATTCAATTTAATATCTTTATCAGTATTCACTGTATTTAATTATATACCCTCCATAAGGGAGCGCCACAACCCCTATTTACACTCTGTTCTAATTCCACATATAACCATGGCATGTGTGCGCAATATATCATTAAGTGACAACATTGTGTAAAAAAAAATTTAACTTTCCCGAAACTTGTGGCAAAATATAAAATATTCCATGGACTCAAAATGCCTCTCAGCAAATAGCTTGAAGTGTCTTCTTTCCAAAATGGGGTCATTTTGGGGGGTTGTGCTATCTTGTCATTTCATGGCCTCCGAAACTGTGATAGGTAGTGAGGAAATCAACGTTTTACGTCCTTAGAATGCCTGAAGGCGGTGCTTGGTTTTCGGGGTCCTGTACATGGCTAAGCTCCCAAAAAGTCTTACACATGTGGTATCCCTGTACTCAGGAAAAGCAGCAGAATGTATTTTGGGGTGTAATTTCACATATGCCCATGGCATGTTTGAGCAATAGATCATAGGCCCTCCCACCTATGTGAATGAGTAAGAGGTACACAGTAGCCCTACTCATTCATACAATAAGTGAAAAAATGAACACACCACAGTTTTTGACAAGCCTTTTTTTAGCAGAAAGAAAATAAAAAACCCACAGCATAAATGCATCATCAATCAGTTTGTCCAACATTTCTGATCCAACCCACCAACACGAATGAATGACGGAGCAGATTATGTTGGTGGTTGTCAGTTCCCTAAGAACCAGTCAGAGGGGAAGTGGTCACATTTATCAGCGGTAGTAATACCGATGCCAAATGTATCGCTTTCAGCTGGTGCCAGAGGTTTACCAGGCCACACTTAAAATTAGTTCAGTGGTTTGCCTAACCTCCACACAAGCAAAATTTGGTCCAAACCTGGGTTCAGACCAAACCAAAGCCTCATCGCTAATCATTACCCCGGTCACAAGAGCCAATCATATAAGAAAATCAATAACCCAACTCACTCTAGTATCATTCACTCTGAAAAAAAGGTGGGCTTACATCAGCCATATTCCTAATGTGTGGAGAGCTGAAAATACTGTGTAGTGAGAGACACTTTTTTATTATTATGGTATTGGTACATGCCCCCCTCATCATGGCAGTGGCCAGTTCCCATGCCTTTTTGTTTGACAATAGTTTGCCTATTAGCTCTAGAAATGGACAGAACTAAAAAACAAGATTCACTCCCATAGACTTCAGGGGGTTTGTTGACAGTTCACAAACTTCAGAATTTAAGCAAGATTTGGGAAACTTTTTACAAACTAAACCCAGGAAGGTTGTCTTATCTCTGGCCCTGACTGTCTCATACAGCAGGTCTGCAGGCTCCAACCAGTCCTATAGCAAGTTTGAAGTCTCTGACCCTATCCTCTAGTAAGAGGGCGTACACATGGTCGGACTTTGTTTGGACATTCCAACAACAAAATCCTAGGATTTTTTCCGACGGATGCTGGCTCAAACTTGTTTTGCCTACACACGGTCGCACAAAGTTGTCGGAATTTCCGATCGACAACCACGCGGTCACGTACACCACGTATGACGAGACTAGAAAAGGCCGGTTCAGAACCAAGCGCGGCACCCTTTGGGCTCCTTTTGCTAATCTCGTGTTAGTAAAAGTTTGATGAGAGATGATTTGCGCTTTTTCAGACTCGTGGCTTTCAGATCGTTTTCTGCCGTTCAGTTTGTGCTTGTGGGTTTGTATCTGCTCTTCAGTGCGTGCAGCAAGTTCCGCGTGACTTTAGGTAGTCATTGTATTCTTGTTCGTTCGTTACTGGTTTTCAGGTCGCTCTTCACAGGCCTTGCTGTTCTTCAGTGCGTTCTGTTACGTCGTTCTGAGCAGCCGACCGTTTTCTAGCCATGTTTCGTATGCGTACTCCTCGTGCAGTTCGTGCTGTGCAGGGGCTTGGTGTTGGGGTCCTGACCTTGACACAAGTCCAGTCCATGAACAGGGTGGGGAGGAGTTCATGGACCAAGAATTGGTTGCTTCAGCGTGACCAGTTCTCTCATATGCCTTTGCTCTGTGAGATCCGTGAGAATAATCCTGGTGATTTCAGGAACTTTCTCAGGATGACGGACCCCGTGTTTCACCGTTTGTTGGCTTCGCTGACCCCCTATATCAGCAGGCAGGATACCTGCATGAGGCAAGCCATCACTCCGGAGCAGAGGTTGGTCGCTACCTTGCGGTATTTGGCCACAGGGAGAAGCCTGCAGGACCTCAAGTTCTCGACAGGCATCTCCCCCCAGGCTCTTCTTTGTGGACATTTACTGCTTGTGTTTGTTTGAGCTGACCCTGACAGAAATGTGTGGAGTCCAGAAAATGTCGTGATTGTGTAACCTTATACAAAGCACTGTTGGCTGTTATTTACTAAATGCAAAGACACTTTTCACTACAAGTGCACTTGCAACTGCACTGAAACAGCACTTGTAGTGCAAAGTGGATTTGCCCTTAGGAAATTACCCCCATTTTCTCATAAAACAACAATTACATCACCCCAAACGTGTTGTAGCGTTGAGACAATAATCCACACATTCTTGATGAACAATCTTTTTTTTTTTTTTTGTTTCATAAAGTTTTATTCAAACTTAAAGGGGATATACAAAAAGATAACGATGCCAGTACATTTTAAAAGTGTACAAAGGTACATTAGTAGTTAACAATTTTGAAAAGTACAGAGAAACATCAGATGACTTATATGCTTATTCGTGAATCAATTAAAACATATATTAATAAGTACTGTGAAGTTCAAGTCACCTTGAATATACTTAAGCTAGCATAATAAACATAGAGTTGTCTAAGGACAAAACATAGTAACTGGGGTAGGTGCTTTAAGGGTGCATCTATTGATGGCGTGTGGATCTGGGCAAAACCGCTCCTTTCCCAAACACCCCTAACGGGATCAGACTGTGCGAGGGGGGATGGCAGTATTTACTTAACGTATGGGGTTAGTACTGATGGTCCAGTATGAGTAGCAAAATATTCTTAAAGTCTTGTATGACATTCAGAGTAATTACGTGCTATATTTAGGTTTTAAAGTGGAATGGGAGCTAAGTATACAGGCATCAATAAAAGGTAAGTCATGGGCAAAGTAAGATATGACTAAAGATAGGAAGGTATGGACATGGCGGGTAAGGACATGGCGGGTAAGGACATGGCAGACACTCCAGCCCCCGTCCAGGGCATTCTTCCACTGTGTGGGTTATTTATTTCATAGTATGAGTCTTGATTATTTGTCAAGTATTAATGTCTTAAACTCTGAGGAGTCTCTAAAGTGTATCCAGCAAGCCCAAGTATTTCGATATTTTGTTGGGTTGTCTTTGGCTTGATGTATTAAGTCCTCCATCTCAGCTGTTTTTTCAACCCGTTTCAGCCAATCGGATAACGTGGGTGGGGCAGCACTTCTCCAACGTAACGGGATACATTGTTTAGCCGCGTTTATGAGGTGAAGCATGAGAGATTTTCTATAAGTAGCTTGTGGTAGGGATGTGTGGTGTAGTAGATATTGAGCGGGAGAAAAGTCGAGGGTGTAGGTGGTGATGTGAGAGATCATGTTGTGCACTTTTTCCCAAAATGGTTGTATGTGAGCACATTCCCACCAAATATGGAGAAAAGAGCCCACTGCAGAGTCACATCTCCAGCACAAAGGTGAAATAGTAGGATGAAATATATGAATTAGTGTAGGTGTGCGATACCATCTTGAGTATAGTTTGTAATTGTTCTCCTGTGCTGAAATGTTAATAGAGCCCTTATGCATGTGCTCATATATGTTCTCCCATTCCTCATTGGGGAGGTCTACGTTAAGCTCTCTCTCCCATTTTTGGTTGACCGGGTAGGCCTTAAGGTTAGTCTCACCAAATAGAATAGAATATACCGTTGAGATTAGGTGGTTTTGAGGACCAGATTGGGAGCATAGTGCTTCAAAGAGATTTAGGTCTCTATATCATTGAGATTTGTGGTCGGCGCTGTTGAGGAAGTGTCTAATTTGCAGAAATTTGAAAAATGGTATGGTACCATCTGGGAATCTAGAGGCCATGTCAGTGAATGGGATAATGGAGCCCTTGTGAAAAAATTGATGAGCTCTCAGAGTAGATTCAGTGTTAGCTAAACGTTTATTATCTTCTAGAAGGCTAGGGGGGAAGTCAGGGTTGCTAGTTAGAGGAGTCATTGGACCCGGAGAGGGAGTCAGTTTAAGAGATTGACAAGCATTTCTAAAGTTATTTAACGTAGGACCTGTTAGTGGATGTGTGGAGAGTTCTTTAGGGGTGGCCTTAACGCTAATCCACGGCACGTGTGATAAAGAAATTTGGGTGCATGAGTCTTCTAATGTGATCCAATCTTTGGAGCGAACATGTATGTGCCAATCGATTAGTCTGGTGATGTGGCATGCCGTATGATATTTATGGATATCCGGCAGGCCTAACCCGCCTTTAAGTTTGGGGAGAATTATTCTGTCCCAGCCAATTCTCGGGGGCTTATGAGCCCAAATAAAGTTTCTGCAGAGTCTTTTGTAAGTTTTAAAAAACGTTGGTGGTAATTTGATCGGTATGGTTTGAAAGACGTATAATATACGGGGTAGGACGTTCATTTTTAGAATGGAGATGCGTCCAAACCAGGAGAACTGTCCCGAGGACCATTTAGTGAGATCCTTTTTTATGTTTTGGAGTATGGGAGAGTAATTTCTATCATATAATTCAGTAAGTTTGGAGAGTAATTGAATACCTAGGTATGTGAGGGCGTGTGGTTCCCAACTAAATTGAAAATTAGCTTGGCATTGAGATACTATTGATGAAGGGAGGGTTATGTTGAGGGCCCTGGATTTCGCAAAGTTTATTTTTAAATTAGATAATTTGTGGAATAGGGTAAAATCCTGCAGTAAGTTAGGTATAGAGATTAACGGATTAGAGAGAAAAAGAAGAATGTCGTCTGCGTAAGCCGCTAGTTTGTAATGTCTTTGTCGGATGTCAACTCCCGTTATGTTTGGGTTGGTCCTGAGTTTATGTAAAAGATGTTCCAATGAAAGAACAAAGATGAGGGGGGACAGAGGGCATCCTTGTCGGGTGCCATTTGAGACGGAGAAGGCGTCCGACAGGCGGCCGTTGACCCTTATTCTGGCTGTTGGAGAAGTATATAATGCTAGAATCAATTTGAGGAAGTGTGCTGGGAACCCCATCGTCTGCAGCACTGCCATCATGTAGTCCCATGCCACCCTGTCGAACGCCTTCTCCGCGTCCAGTGACAGAAAAAACCCTTGTTTGGAGGAATTTGAAAGCCAATGGTGGATGTTGATGGCCTTTATAGTGTTATCCCTGGCCTCCCTGCCAGGGATAAAGCCGACCTGATCCAGTGAAATTAGTTTAGGGAGAAAAGGGAGTATCCGATTGGCTAAAATTTTGGCGTAAATTTTCATGTCGACATTAAGGAGGGATATAGGTCTGTAGTTAGAGACTAGCATCTCATCCTTGCCAGGTTTAGGTATGAGTGTAATGTGGGCTTCAAGTAGATCTTTATTGACTTGGGTTGGAGAGGAGAGAGCATTAAATGTCTTAGCAAGGTGAGGGGTAAGTACGTCGTGGAATGTCTTATAGTAACTTACTGTCAGTCCGTCTGGGCCTGGGCTTTTACCTGTTTTTAATTGTTTTAACACCACATTAATTTCTTCTATACTGATAGGAAGGTCAAGACTGGCTGCATCTTCTGGTGCAATAGGAGGGGGGCAATATTGTGTTAAAAATTCTCTAATGACCGTTTGTCTTTCTTGAGTGTTACTCATCTCGTTGGATGAAGGGAGATTGTAAAGATCTGAAAAATAATGTACAAATTGGTTGGCAATATCTTCAGAAGACACAAAAGAAGTTCCTGACGGGTCTTTGATTGTGTGTATGGTATTTGTCGCTTTTCTAGATTGCAGAGCTCTGGCTAATAGTTTACCGGATTTATTTCCGAACTCGTAAAACAATTTTTGTGTTAAGACGTATTTGCGTTTTAGTGACTTGCCTAATTCTTCAAGGAGTTCCTCCCTAGCTTTGATCAATTCAACCAGGGAGTTGGTGGCTAATGTTAGTTTATGCGATTGTTCCGAAATATGTATTTTCTCTGATAGGGCAGCAATGCGATTCCTTTTGAGTTTGTGTCTGTTGGCAGTAAGGGAGATGATTTCTCCACGTATTACGCATTTATGCGCTGCCCATATGCTGGATTGTTTTGAGTCCTCAAGAGTGTTTTCTGTAAAATACTGCAAGAGTCGTGTGTTGAGTTTGTGAGTGATCTCAATGTCTGTAAGGATCGAGTTATCCAGTCGCCAGATCATATTTTTGGATCTATTTGATGGTATGTCTAGTGAAATGGATATGGGGTTATGGTCTGATATGACCATAGGGTCAATGGAAGCTGAAGAAAGGAGAGATAGGTCAGACTGGGATATGAAAAAATGATCAATTCTCATGTATTTGTCGTGTGGCGAAGAGTAGAACGTAAAATCCCTCTCATTCGGGTGTAGTGTACGCCAAGCGTCATGCAAAGTCAATTCTCTTAGGTGTTTTTTGATGGCCCTGAGGGCTTTGTACGGCATAGAGGACGTCCCTGTGGACGAGTCTTGAGAAGGTGAGAGTGCTACGTTGAAGTCTCCGCCAACAATGAGGAGGCCAGAGCAAAACTCAGTCAGCAGTTGGAGAGTTTCACGGGAGAATAGAACTTGTTTTGTATTAGGTGCGTACAAGTTTGCTAACGTGATGGGTTTGTTATGAAGAGTCCCCTTTAGGAAAAGATAGCGACCATTGACGTCTCTTTTAATTTCTAGTACTTGTAAGGGGCAGTTTTTTGCTATCAGAATCGCTACACCCTTTGTTTTAGATTCATCATTGGATGCGTGATAAACCGTAGGGTAGTGTAGGTTGTAGAGTTTTGGAATGTTGTTTTAGCGGAAGTGCGTTTCTTGGATGAATGCTATCTGAGTTCTGCTCTGCCTTAAGGTGTGGAGTAGCTGAGATCTTTTCTCTGGTATGTTAAGCCCACGCATGTTCAAGGAGCAGAATTTCACTTGGGAGGTAGGTGGTGATTTAATGCAATTATCCATGTTCGGGGCAGGAGTGTCCGCCATCACTGGAGGGGAAGAGGTGCTTATTTGGAGCTGTTGATATGTAATTGGTTAAAGATCGGAATTAATGAGAGTTCTTAGTGGATTGTTTGGTCGTGTCAAAGTGGCACAATGGGGGAAAAGGAGAGGGGGGTATTTAAGTACCCTCTGCAAGCAGAGGGAAAATATGTAAGGTGTGTCGTCAGAGGAATCTGGCCTGAACTCAGATCCAAACCAGTCCACTGCACCGTGTGGGGGTTGGCTAGAACCTAGCACAAAAGATGTTTTCCAAAGTGAGCAAGCCCGCCGTTACCAGTCCTATGAGTAAATACGTGGAGGATAGTGATTATCATGATGTATGCGAGAATGCATCAATTATGAGGGGTATATTATAAATCGTTTTAACAGTGGAGGTGGTGATCAAAATTATATGTGGTAAGTATGGAAATTTACAAGGTTATATGACCAGAGAACCGTTGTCTAGGGAAGAGATTATGCTCCCTTTGGTCAACTACCTGATATGGAAGTAAAGAGCAGTGTACTCTTTACGTAAATGTGAGTGGTGAGACGTTGAGCCCATGGGAGGAGTATAATGAAGAGCCGTATGAGTGGCCGTATCTAAAGATACCGAAGCACGTAAAAGATACACCAGAAAGAAGAAACGTAAAATAATTCAACAAAATAAAGCATTAAATGAGCCTTAAACCTTATATTGTATGAAAACATGGCGTAGGTAAGCGGATCTGGAAATAACAGCAAGTTTCAGCTGTTTCTACGCAGTTCTGATGAATGCTGTGAAAATAAAGTTTATCTCACACATGTGAGGAGGGTGAGGAGTTGCTACCCAAGATGGCCGCTCAGTAAACCAGACGGGCAGACACGCTGACATGCTGCTGAGACCGGAGACGCTGTGAGCTGGCGGACTGCGGGGAGCTGACACATAGCTGCAGTCTGTCCCATTAATTACGGACATCATATTAAAACAAAAAGAGGGAGGATCGCGGATTAAAGCCCTACCTGTGGAGTGCCGAGTAAGGGACCGGAGACCGGACTGCGGGAAGGCGCATAGCCATACGGGTGACTGACGGGTCTGCACACGCAGACGGCAGATCCGGCAGTGACGGCTCGTTGGCGGGAGCGCGCAGCGCGGGAAGGTTCCAGGGCTCAAGCCGGCAGTGATCCAGGAGGATTAGGAGATCTCAACATCTTGCCAAGTAAGACAAGGAGAATAGTACCAGACAAGATTATCAGTATGGGGAACTGGTAAGATGAATAAATGAGCCAGATTCGGAGCTGTGTGGATATAGGCGTGGATAAATTATACATGATACTTACAGCTGATATAAAGGAAGTTTGTGGTAACCCTCATAGTTCAAAAGACTGACAATTCTGGTTGGATACTCTGCCTGTAATTATATGATAGCTGATTATATGGACTTGTCTGTGTGGCTTGTGAGAGCTGCGCTCAAACTAATGGCCAAAGGAAGATAAGCAATACATATAATTAAATTACACTATAAATCGTAAGCTGACCTGGAGGAGAAGTGACGAGAAAGAGATACGAGAAGGACAAGTAAACCAAGATAGTGGCAACATCTGAGATCACTCCCTTATAACATATATTAAAGAGCAGAAAAGGGTTTTTTAACCCTTGGACCACATATAAGTTCTGATAGTGTAGGTGGTTGGAAGGTGTAACGCAAAGGGAGGGGGTGTGTAAAAATCTAAAAGATACATAGCTATGGCGCCTAAAAAGGGATATAAAACACCGCAACCCCAGAAGAATAAGAAAGATAAGGAAGAAAATAAAAGTAAAAACCCCACTGGGTCACAAACTACACAAACGGCAGATATCAAGGAGATATTTCAACAATTACAGCTACAATCTCCCCGCGTAATACAAGCCTTACAAACGCCACAGGATATCTCAGACATAGCAGAAATCTCGGGGGGATCCAGATCTTCAGGGGAAATTCAACCCCAGCACCCCAGAAGTAGCTCACTAATAGATACCACAGGCTCGGGTAGTGATCCAAAAGAAGTGGAAAAAGAGAATTGGGACATGAGAAAATATATCCAATCCCTGCCAACTAGGGAAGATATGGACCAATATGTGTTTAGACTGGAGAATTTATATAAAAAGTAGGTGCTTGAGCTTAAGGTGTCTATTAAAAACACACAAGAAAAAACAGCCACGTTAGACACTAAACTTTCGAATGTCGAGCAGGAATCAATGAAACTAAAAGCAAATATACATAAACAATAAAGGCAAATTCATCACCTAATTAACAGCATCGATGAGCAAGAAAATAGAAGTAGGAGATCTAATATTAGAATAAGAGGATTAAAAGAGGAAGTGGGGGCTAAAGAGCTAATAAATACCCTACAAAAGATCTTCCAAGAGTTAATTCCGGGAATAGAAGTAAAGGAACTGATAATCGATCGGGCACATAGAACAGCAGGAATTGGAAGATTGGATCCTAACAAGACACGGGATGTCATTTGCAAGATGCATTATGCGCATATAAAAGACAGGATTATGCATGCTGCACGTTTAAAGAATGTTATTCTATTTGAAGGGGCCCCAATACAATTCTTTCAGGATCTGTCCAAATATACTTTAGATCGTAGAAGGGCGTTAAAACCCCTAGTGGAACATCTAAAGAAGAGTAATCTCCAGTATAGATGGAAATTCCCATTCCAACTACAAGCACAGAAAGAAGGACATATTGCTGTATTTAGAGATCTAGAGGACTTGCCGCAGTTTGTGTCAACCCTCAGTTTGCCAGAAATAGAACTACCGGACTGGCCTATCCCATATATAAAAATGTATAGATAAATCCGGGGGGAGGGTTTTTTTTTTTTTTCTCTTCTTTTTTTTTCTCTTTTTTTTTGGTTGAGGAGGATGGTAGGGGGAGGTTGTGTCCCTAATATTATTTGTTGGGGGGAGCAAAACATTTTTTTTTTTTTTTTTCGTATATATACAGGAGTACAAAGATTTTCACCATATTTGTTTTGGCCACCTGTGGTCTGAATTGAATAGAGATGAAGGGAAAGGGGAAAAAAGGGAAGCATAGGTGTTTTTTTTTTTTCTTTTCTTTTCTTTTTTTTTTTTTTTTTTTTTTTTATAGTCAATGCATTTGCTTAATCACTGTATCAAAGATGATGGGTATGTGTGAGGGTAGGGTGTTTGGGTGTGGGGGGGGGTTGGGTTTTTTTTTTTTTTTTTTTTTACGAATATATATGAGCACAAAGATTTTCACCACATTTGTTTTGGCCACTTGTGGTCCATATTGAATATTTTATTATTAGCTTATGCATTTTCTTCACCACTGTATTAAAGATGATAGGTATGTGTGAGGGTAGGGTGTTTGGGCGATGGGTGGGGTAGGGGGGGGGGGGTTTGTCTCGATTTGTATATAGAAACGCATAGGTTTTGGTTAGAATTTTGAGCACCAACATCCAAAGTAAGATGTAATGGTTTGTTTTTGTACAGGGATAAGCACTGTACTAAATATTACGCGTTAGGGGGAGGTGGAGGTTTCCCCCCCCTCCCCCCCTTTTTTTTTTCTTTCTTTCTCTCTCCCCCCCTTTATTTAGGTATGGCTTATTTAGGCCATTAAGATAGTATGCATATTCTTAAACATGATATAGAGTGACATAGATATGATATCGGTGAAGTTTATTATCCTCTATGAAAGTTTGTTCTCTCCCGTAACCATCGGAACCAACCAGACAAGGGGAAATCTAAGGAATTAAAAAGGCTTATAATACACAAAAAATTCAGCGTGTAGCCACCGACTGGTGGGCGGTAATTCGAGGGTACGCTCCGTTCCCCCTAGTATAGGGAAATTACGTTAAAGTAAGATAGACTGTTTATAGTCAATTAGGTACGATTTGGTGTGTGTGTGGTGGGTGGGGGTGGGTAGGACAGTTCTTGGGGGGGTTAATTTTCAATTTTTTTTTTTCTCCCCTTGTGGGACCAGTTTCCGTAAGCCTTGATTAGTAATGAATATATGTTCCTATAATATTAGGGGTCTCAACTCCACATCAAAAAGATCACAGGTGCTATATTCTCTTCACAAACAGAAGGTGGGGATTATCTTCTTTCAGGAGACGCATTTCCGGTCGGATCATATTCCTAACCTACGAAATAAATATTACACCACTTGGTTCCATGATTCCTATGGGTATTCTAAATCGAGAGGGGTATCTATCGCAATCCATAGAACAATTCCAATTCAAGTGCTAGAGGAATGGCGCAATAGGGATGGTAGAGCAATACTACTTAAGCTTAAAATATATGGCCAAAAATACACCTTGATAAACATATACCTACCTAACCAAAACCAGATCAAAGTAGGCTTACAACTGATTAATCAACTGTTGGATAAAGCAGAAGGTATAATAATAGTCGGGGGTGATTTCAACTTCGTTATGGATGGAGGGATTGACACCACAGCACCAATGATAGTGCAGTGTAGTAAAGACAAGAGGAAATTTAAGGATTTATTGGCTAAACGTCAATTGGTGGATATCTGGCGTTTACTGCACCCAACTGAGAAGAACTTTACATTTTACTCTAAGGTGCATGGATCATATCACCGTATAGATTTTTTCTTAATAAATCAGAGAGGGATAAATGCCATCCTCACGGCAGAAATAGGCAACTCAATATGGTCCGATCACGCACCCGTGTTTCTAAAAGTAGGCTTACATACGGGGGAGAACAGTAGGGGTAACTGGCGCCTTAACGATAATTTACTTTATGACGAGATGTGTGTAGTAGAAATAAGAAAAGCAATAACGGATTTTGCTGCTGATCATATTGGAGATATTACATCACTGCCTACACAATGGGAAGCATTGAAATGTGTGCTACGAGGCTTATTTATAAAACATGGGTCTAGATTGAAAAAACAGAAAAGCTGTAGAATTACTCAATTATTTAAAGAAATAGAGACGGCAGAAACACAACATAAACAAAGCCTAACGAGGGAAACACTATTGATAGTAACAGAATTAAAGGCAGAATTGCAAATATTATTGAATGAAAAGACGCTGTATGTTAGAGATAAAAATCGAGCCCTATTTTATCAGCAGGGCAACAAGCCAGGTAAACTACTGGCAACTAATTTCAAATATTTTTTACAGAGCTGTATAATATTCCTAATGGGAAGATGGATGGCAACCCTGAGATGGCCCAGCAAAAAATACAACAGTACATTAAGGAAACCGCAATCCCGACTTTAACATCCTCAGAGTCAAGCCAGCTTGAGTGTGATTTCTCTATGGAAGAAATACAAAGAGTAATTGACTCATTAGTACCTGGGAAAAGCCCAGGACCGGACGGATTCACCCCTAGGTTCTATAAGACATTCAAAACGGAACTTATGCCTATAATGAAACAGACGTTTAACGCAGTTTCCACGGCAGTACCTTTTGGTTCTCAGAGTATGCAGGCTTATATTACCCTCGTACCAAAAATGGATAAAGACCATACCCTATGTGGGAATTATAGGCCGATATCTCTGACAAACCTTGATCTCAGAATATACTCCAAAATCATTGCCAATAGACTTACCCCTATAATACCTCGTTATATCCATCTGGACCAGGTGGGATTCGTTAAAGGGAGAGAAGCCAGGGACAATACCCTGAAAACGCTTACTCTAATGGAATATGTACAGAGAGGCTCCATCCCATCCTGCTTGTTAGCAATAGACGCTGAAAAAGCTTTTGACAGGGTGGGATAGAGCTTTCTCAAAAAGACCCTTATACAGTGGGGGCTGGGAACTGTAATGATAGACAAGATAATGACCTTGTATCAACATCCAATGGCCAAGATCCGGGCGAATAGTAACTTGTCCGGAGAAATAATAATAGCAAATGGAACCAGACAAGGCTGCCCACTGTCCCCAATACTATATATATTAATTATGGAACACTTATTAAATGCTATTAGGGCGAATAAAGATATACAAGGTATAAGAGTGGGGGATACAGAATACAAGCTGTCTGTCTATGCAGACGACATCTTGATGTATGTCACAAACCCGTTGATAACACTACCAAACCTGATAAGGGAATTTAATCGTTTTGGCATCTTGAGTAATTTTAAAGTCAACTATAATAAATCTGAGGCAATGAATATCAATATGTCTAGAAGTATGGTGGAATTGCTCAAGAAGGACTTCCCCTGTAGATGGCAGGAAAAGGCTATTAAATACCTGGGCACTTATATCCCTACGGATTTAAAGAAATTAGAAGAGTATAACTATGTCCCGATGTTGCAAAAAATAACAAAAACTCTCCAGCAATATAACAGGGGTACCTTCTCATGGTTGGGTAGGGTAAACGTCATAAAAATGGACATACTCCCAAAAATACTGTATATATTACAAACGATCCCTGTGTTTCCTGCATTGGGTTTTTTGAAAAAGGTTTCCAGGATTATTGGACAATTTGTATGGGCAGGTAAGACCCCCAGAATTAGTAGAAAAGTGCTAAATAAGACCAAAGCAAATGGGGGCCTATCCCTCCCTGACATAGCAGTATACCTTAAGGCGGTAATGGTCACTAGGCTAGTTGACTGGTTCCATAATAGGAACAAAAAACAGTGGGTGGGACTGGAGGAAGAGATTACAGGGTTGAAACTGAAATCTCTGCCATGGATCAAAAGGACATATAGCTCACCGTATGGCTATACACCCTTCTTAGTGACCTCAACAATGAAAGCGTGGGACATTCTGATTAAAATGGGGCGTGTCTCCACCTTTAGAGGACCCATGACCCCTCTTTTCGACAACCCAGAATTCCCGCTTTCACTCGGGGTAAAATCATTCCTTAAATGGTACAGTCATGAGGATACAAGGGTAATAGAAACACTGGTGGGAAATAAGGTTCTTCCTCTAGAGTCCATGGGGGAGGAACATAGAAAAGATTGGTTGCAATATGGCTTATTCCAAAAGTATGTTATATCCCTGTTCAAAGAAGCAGAAATAACCAGACCTCTAACGGCGCTAGAAGAAATCTTTATTTAAGCTGAAAGCCCCCCGCACGTGCTATCGAAAGTATATAAAATCTTAATTGAGGACGGCCAGGAGTTGGAGCTACCATATATTAAGAAGTGGGAAGAGGAACTGGGGATGGAGATCCCCAGGAAGGAATGGGAAAAAGCCTTAGCAGTCACGCACAAACTCTCTGTTTCAACTAAACATCAAGAAAGAAACTATAAGATTTTAGCTAGATGGTATAAGTGCCCCGTAGACCTCTATAAGATAAGCCCTACGAATAAAGAAGTATGTTGGAGGTGTCAGGAAAGACGTGGTACAATGTCCCATATTTGGTACTATTGCTCTAAAATCCTTCCATTCTGGCAGAAAATTTTTGAAATTTATAGGGCCATGACAGCGAGGGGAAATATATCGAGATATACAAATGGCAGTATTATCCATGATCCCTGGATCAATGAAAAGTATAAAGAAAAATATTAAAATATTTCCTAACGGCTGCCCGTACGTGTATAGCCAGAAAATGGAAATGTACAGATGCACCCTCTATGGTGGAGTGGGAGTGTGAGATGACGGAGATGTGGACCCTGGAAGAAAGAAAGGTGAGAGAGGAAGGATCCAATAAGCAGATTAAACGGACAACGGATATTTGGAAGGGGTGGGTAACATATAGCGCCTCGGCAGAATTACTATGTGATCCATAGGAGGCTAGGTACCCTTAGGGATATGGGAATATATGCCCTTTTTTTTTTTTTTTTTTGTTCTGTGGGTTAGGTATGAATGGTATAGTATGATTAATTGGATGGGATCGACTGTTAGGATGTTTGATGTTCGAGCATAGGCGATCAGTGACGGATTAGAGCATAGTAAATAATCATTATCCATGGTGTATATTTGTTCTTAGTATGATTGATTTTATTATTGTAGGTGTTGTAATGTTAAAAATGAAAACTGTTTGATTAAATAAAGATATTGAAAAAAAATAAAAATAAAGTTTATCTTATCCACATTCTGTCTGCTGAACTGTCTCCGTCTCCTGCTATGTGCCTAGTGTGTTAAGTGTATCACTGTACAATCGCATTGCTGTATATATATTATTGGTTCATTTAACTGACAAACATTTGGTGGTGGCTGGATAGAAGAAATTTGTCATATCTTGATATCCAAGCTTTTCATATAATTGCTGAATGCCTAGAGGATATGGTCCTCTCTATCCCTGTTCATATTTAGTTCCAACCAATCGGTGTTCCATTATAGGGTGACATTTGTGGATTAACATCCAGCCAAAAAGTTTCAAACTGTCGTGTGTTCTGCATACTAAACCCCCTAGTATTATCTCCCAGAGCTATGGAGATTTGTGTCAAGCAGTCTGATGTTACAGACGTGAGTTTTCGTAGCTAGCTGCTATCAGATCCAGGTATCACGTATCTCAAAACTGAGTGTGTGGGGTGGGTGTGAGAGAAAATTATCTTCTCCCATACCCTCCCAGCGAGAGGCCAGAGCCTTGGGGTTTGTGCTGTCATGAATCACTGTGTGGTAAGGGCGATAGTGGCATCTAGTGGAAGAAGGTGAGAATTACATGCAAGGTACGTAACGATGAGATATGTCATCTATATCAGCTAAATGGAGAAGCATCTAATCCCCTGCGCTATGATGGAATGATAGTTGCAGGAGACCCATAGTAGAGGGGATCCTTGCACACTGAGATAACTATGCCAGGGTATTATTAAAGTCATAGTAATAGACAGTATGCAAGTAACATGAGACCATGCAATTTAGCTCATTCATTGTTTTAACCTGTCATACATTACCCGTTTTAAAACAATTTCGTTCTGTGGTAATTACTGAAATCAAAGAAGAACAAGTGTGGGTATAGCACAGTTCCGGACGAGGGGCGGACCTTCAATGGAGGCACAGTATTGTTCACATAAGAGAAGCGGGAGACAGACGAGAGTGATAGGTGTATACTGTGGGAACATTGGAGAGACAGTCTGAATCAGTATCTGAACATGTCAGTTTGTCATTAGTCAGAGGCGATGCGGTATCTGTAGAAAGGCAACAGGAGAGGGGTGAGAAGCCAGCTGTAAGGAAAATCATCTCGGTAGTAAATCAGTGCAGCCGTCTAAGGGGAATTTTAGATCGCCGTTCCTCTTGCCAGTGTCAGTGAACGATAACGAACGAGTGAACTTTGGAATGTGCTTTGAACATAACACTGTTGAAAGTAGGGATCACACAGTTTGTGCCAAAACCTGGCAATAAACGATCAAAGGGGGGATCAATATCACTCACAGTTCAATAATCCCGCCTGGCTCTTCGGGACCGAGGAGATTCGGAGTGGTTAGGGCCATGTGATGTATCATGATGCTGGTAGCGTCTCCTGTTGCCTGATGGGGATCGCCTTTCTCTGAACCTGTTGTCTGAAGCCTCCATCAGTTCTTCCCTCGGTGCGTGTTTCCTGACCGCCTGATGGCGGAATTCCACGTACCAGTTTGGTACATCTACCAGGGGGATATCCAGTGTGTCACAAAATGGACGCAGATCCTCTGGAATTTTTAGCAGGGCAGTGCGACCCTGATGAGTAGCCGAAAGGCAGAAGGGGAACTTCCACCTATACTGGATCCCTTTTGAGCGTAGGACATCCAGTAATGGTCTGAGATCCCTGCGATGCTGTAATGTTATACTGGATAAGTCCTGGAATAGCTGAATGGACGTTCTTTCATGTTGTAACTTCTGTCTGCTTCTGGCTTGCCTGAGGATTTCTTCTTTTAATTGATAATCCACTAAGCAGCATATGATATCCCTCGGTGGATCCGTTTCCTTTCCTTTGGGGCGTAGGGCTCTGTGGATTCTTTCAATGGATATAGGTGTTTGAGGCGGTCTATTCAATAGATTATTGAACAGGCTAGTCGCAGCAGGGGAGAGATGTTCAGCGGTGATTGCCTCAGGCATACCTCGAATCCGAAGGTTGTGACAGCGCCCCCTATTATCGAGGTCCTCGACATGACGCTGGATTTCTCTCAATTGCATGGTGTGTGTGTCAATCCGTCTAGTCACTTTGCGAAGTACAAGGACGTGTTGAGCTGTGACCTGTTCCACTTCATGGACCCTGTCAGACAGCGTGTGTATATCAATGCGTAGCTCCGCAATGTCTGCTGACAGGGTATCTTTAATGTCAGCCGCTATGGTTCTTAGATTGTGGATGTTTAGGTATGATGGAGCGGGAGTAGTACTGTCATCCATGAGTGGTGGGGCTGATGTTTGAGGCATAGGATGGAGAAGTGGATCTTGCTGCAGTGATTCCGAGTTCTGAGGTAATCTGTGGCGGGAGGACGCCATGTTGCCTCTTTGTGTCCGGAACATCTCAGGGATATTCTGGCTGATTCCTCCGGAATGCTCTCTAGGGGAACGGGATCTAGAAGCTGAGGATTGTCTGGAAGCTGTTCCCTTCTTAAAGAGCAAGGTTGGTCGCAGGAATACCTCCGGTAATTGAGTTAGAAGACTGGTAACGGCAGGAGCTCTCCAGTTACACGTCCATCTTCCTGCTTGGCCAGGCCACGCCCCCAATCTTTTTAATACCTGCACAATCACATGTGCATTTACCAAAGGTTTTTCTGACAAACCAACATGTTTGTTGTATATCAATTTTTGTGGTATTTTTATCCAAAATCAAAATGTGCATTTTATAGAAAACAGGCCTGTGTAAAACCAACAAGAAAGACACAAATCTTGATCTTACAAAGTTCACATTTGGTAGAACTGGAAGGCAATATCAGACATGAGTATTTAGGAACTGTGTTTGATATTGCGTTCAGATGGGGGAAAATCACCGCTGGAAAAGCCAAATTTGGAAGATGCACACAAATTTCACAATGTCAACATGTGCTATCTGCCATCAGGGGGGATCAAGGGACGTGTTTTGGGGGAGAAAGCCCTTACTCACCGCTACTTTATTATTGAGGAAGGGGTTGCACCCCCAAAACGCGTCCATTGATCTCCCGTGACGGCAGATAGCACATGTTGACACACTGTGTGCATCCTCCAAATTTGGCTTTGGGAAAAATCACAAAAACATTTCGCACATTGTAGCACACAAAAGAAGAAAGTGATTTGGAGGGGTTTTAAACTCGCCCCAAAACATCAATGATGTTTTTATATTTTTTAATAACATCAATGTTGTTTTGCTTGATGTTTTCCAATTGTAAATTACACCCCATGATCTCCCCGATCAGGATCTGGGCACTTTCTGATGTGAAAGGATCTTCATCCACAACCTCACGATCACCTAAAAAGAGAGGAACCCCAAAATAAATTAGGTTTCCAAAAAAATGCCGCCATCCATTTCTTATCGGAGCCTGTGGTCGCAGACACTCACCTGTTGTGGTGACTAGTTCCACCACGTCTTCTTCCTCCTGCTCATCTTGTGTTGGGGGGATTTCCCCTTCTTCCAGAGGGGGGGGGGCTCTGGTCTCCTTGGATGAGGGGTGTCCTCCGAGTCTTTTCTCCCCTATGTAAAACAAAAATGGTATAATTAGCACACAGATATTTAATGTCAGAACTATAAAGATGAAACATTGCTTGGAAGTGGGGTACAATTATCTATTTTAGCCGAGTTCCAAGATGTAGCTTTTTTAGTGTCCTTTGTCAAGCTGCAATACTTTACCTGTTTAGTACAAGCTTCACAGATGGAGACCCCCCTATAGTATACACTGGAGCACCTGTGTGCCCCCCCTAATAAAAATGGTGTTCTTGTGTCCCACACTAGTGCTCCAGATGTGAAAACAGCTGCTGAGTGTCCTCTCCTTACACACAATCTAGTTGGCATTTCATTCTAGTAACAAAGCCATCTACACAACCCAATTCTTTGAAGCCAAGTATAGGGCGTCAAAATGGTGGCCAAATGCATATGGGCTAAACAATGGTATTTTATAGTTCGAAATAAAAATGTGTGATCCGAACGAATAATGTGCCCATGAACATGAAAGTTGCCATTTTAAACTGTACAACAGTTCCTAAAAGCACATGGAGCAGCACGAACGTAATAAACATAAAGAATAGGAACACAGCACAACTACTTACTTTTTTGCAGCACTCTCCGGATCTTTCTGTACTGCTCATGTTCTCGTAATTTCAGGTCCGACCACCGCTTCCTGAGCTGATCTTTCGATCGTCGTACCCCGAATTTCCGGTGCAGACTCCTGACCACTTCCGCCATGATCTTGGCCTTTTGGACATTGGGGTTGGGGTAAGGCCCATACTTTCCATCATAGTCGCCCTTCTTCAGGATGTCCACCATCTCCAACATCTCCCCAAAGGACATATTTGAGTCCTTCAATCTCCTTCTGGATCGGGACGTTTCAGGCTCCGGCCTTTCCTCCTCCTCCTCCTCCTCCTCGTTGCTACAATTAGCACAATCCTGCTGTCTATCCGCCATGTGCTCTTCCCCCACTGCGCCGAACGAAAAGGGGCGGGGAATAGACTAGAAAGAACGTCAGGGGCGGGCGGAGTTATACGCATGCGCAGTGTGTATAAATCGTAACACGCGCACGTCTTACGTACGATCTGTGAGCGGAGGAAGGAGCATCGGAGACGCCGATCGTGCTAACGAAGGTAGGATCTAAACTTGGGCCTATACTGCTTCGAAATGGAAGCCTATATTGTAATAAGATTAGGGGAGTTTGGCCTGACATTAGGGTTTGTCTTGTGTTGTGTCTTGCAGAGAAAATGGATGGGTTCAACGACCACAATTTCCTGCCCCTGTTTATTGACAAGTACAGGGAGCTGCCCTGTCTGTGGCAAGTGAGACACCCCCACTATAACCATAAACAAAAGAGGCAGGCAGCGCTGGAGAAACTGCTGGAGTTGGTGAAGCCGGTGGTCCCCACAGCAACCATCCCTTATTTAAAAGCTAAAATTGGTGGCCTGAGGAGCACGTATCTTAGGGAGCGCAAGAAGGTCACAGATTCCCAGAGGTCCGGAGCTGCAGCAGATGACGTTTATGTCCCCAGGCTGTGGTACTATGAGAGACTGCGATTTCTGTCAGACCACACTGAAGTCAGGGAATCCCTCTCCACTCTTCCTTCCACGCTTCCTTCCATACCAGCTGAGGCTTCTGATGTCCAACCTGGGCCTTCCAGCCAGGAAGAAGTGGAGGAGCCCAGCTGGAGTCAGGTATAGCATTCTTCTACAGATTTCTGGGCAATAAATAAATGATGTTTACTAGATGTTATTATTGATCATTAATTGAAAGTGTTTTACATATTAATAGACAGTAGTGGGCACCCAAAATTGGGACAAGAATGAAAACTGCTGGGCTCAGAAGGATAGTCTGTTATATTTGTTAACATTCAATTTGCAGCAATTTGCAGTGAAAATTGTGTGTGATTGATGTAAAAAATACTAAAACTATGTCCCTTTTTCATACACAGGAAGACCTCAGCCAGGAGGAGGCTGTGGAATGTGGCAGCAAGGAGGAGGCGGGGATTAGTGTCAGCCAGGAGGAGGCGGGGATTAGTGTCAGCCAGGAGGAGGCGGGGCTAAGTGTCAGCCAAGAGAAGCCTGGGACAAGTCGCAGCCTGACTGAGTCTCAGGTTCTTCCCCTCCACCTGCCATACAAAAGGGCCAGGAAGGCCACTCCCAGTCCTGTGCAGGATTCAGCATACAGGCTGATCCAGGAGGCTTCTGCATCCTTCAGAGCCTTCCCCAGTCCTGCAGAGGCCTTTGCCTGCATGGCTGCCACCAAATTGCAGGGCATGCAGGAGGGCCAACGCAAGCTCTCTGAGGACCTGATTTATAAAGTCCTACGTAAGGGGGAGAGTGGGGAACTGACACCCAAGACGGATGTCATTGAGATCAACGATCCTCCTCCTCCTCCTGCTGCCACAACTCCACCACCACAGCCAAAGCCTGTAAGGAAGCGTGGAAGGAAGACCAAAGAGTGATGGCCTGGGTTCAGTCTGGTCTGACAAAAGCTGCAGTCTCTCGTATGACCACAGCCTGGGGACACAGATGTCATCTGCTGCTTTCCGGATCTCTGGGACTTCTGGACCAGACTGCCCTCCCTTAGATATGGACTCCTCAGGCCACCAATTTTGCTTTTAAATAATTGATGTCTGCCCTGGGGGTCCAAGGCTTCGCCCATTTCTGCAGTTTCTCCAGCGTTGCCTCCCTCTTTGTTTTTTTATAGTTGTGACCCCTTAATACAAATTTTTTTAGGTAAATTCTACTCTCCTGTGTGTGTTTTCATCCAAAAAGGACAGTTTGTTGGTGACGATTCAGGTACATTTCTAACATAAAATGTGAAATTAACAAGGGACAACAACACCAAACAATCTCCTACAGATTAAATAGAACAACATATCAATGGTGTTGTGGGAACTTGTCACAAAAAACACACAAACATTTTCGGGAGTACAAATCAAAATCACCAAAAAAAAAAAAAAAAAAGAGAAACACAAAAAAAGATTCTACATTAAAGGCAAAAAAAAAAAATATATATATACAAAAATATGTTGTCAGATGTGAGAAATCAAAATATATTGAGGGAATCCCGATAAATAGTAATGAAAGAAGTTTGTGAGAAGTGTGTGTGAATATGAGCATCAAAACTACTTAATTCTTGTCACATTATAAAGAAGAAGAGAGTGCGCTGTATTAAACCATTTTGAACATTGCAGCGTGACGAAAGTGCTGTATCCATTGCGAACGCTAAGTTTACCAGAACGAGCTGTCCCGTCTCGGAATTTCTTCTGAGCATGCGTGGCACTTTGTGCGTTGGAACAGGCCACACACGGTTGGAGTTGACGCGATCGGATTTTGTTGTCGGAAAATTTTATCTCCTGCTGTCCAACTTTGTGTGTCGGAAAATCCGATGGAAAATGTCCGATGGCGCCCAACAACACGCTCCGATCGGACATCTTCCATCGGAAAATCCGATCGTGTGTACGGGGCATAAGTCTGCATTATCTGACCTTCTTCTGTAGCATTACATATACTGAATATTATGTGCAGCTACTTCGTGATATCAGGGGTCACAGCTGAGGTCCTCTATGCCTCGTAAATAGCCAACCACTGCTATAACTCATATAAGTGCAGGAATAATTTAATTTCATTATATGTTTCATGGAGCAATACACACGGTCACCAATCCTACCTTAGATCTGTAGTTGAAATGTGTTATACTTTTTGTCAAAGAATTTATGATTGAATCCTTGCACTATAGACCAATGCAAAACTATCCATTTTCTGCAGGGTTTACAAGAGAGAATACAGACATCTCTTGGCTTTTATATTTGCAATTGATGAGATAAATCGCAGTCCAGATATTCTGCCAAATGTAACTCTGGGATACCATGTGTATGATTCTTGTAGACATGTGAATAAAGGTATACAAAACGTTCTACAGATATTGTCTGGACATACAAAGGAAGCTCCAAATTATTCCTGTATGGGACGGGGTACCCTGGCTGGTTTCATTGGAGATCTCAATTCTGACACCACTCTCCATATGGCCCAGCTGTTGAATCTATATGGTTACACCCAGGTAAGAAAAGCTGAATTTTCTATATTACCTAAGGTTAGGACAAGGGTACAAATAATCCTTTGTGCAAAGAGCCGTAAAGTATAACATTGTTCTAAAAAAATAAGGCAGCGCTGTGTAGGAACGGGCAAATGTTCAGTCCAGACTGTTATGGCATTTGGACAAATGCCTGATCTTTTGCCCATTCATTCCCCTGATGATCATATATCTAGTATCTAACAAAGGTGAGTACACCCCTCACATTTTTTGTAAATATTTTATTTTCATGTGACAACACTGAAAAAATTACACTTTGCTACAATGTAAAGTAGTAAGTGTCCAGCTTGTATAACAGTGTAAATTTGCTGTCCCCTCAAAATAACTCAACACAAAGTCATTAATGTCTAAACTGCTAGCAACAAAAGTGAGTACACCCCTAATGAAAATGTCTGAATTGGGCCCAAAATGTCAATATTTTGTGTGGCTACTATTATATTACAGCACTGCCCTAATCCTCTTGAGCATGGAGTTCACCAGAGCTTCACAGGTTGCCACTAGAGTCCTCTTCCACTCCTCCGTGATGACATCACAGAGCTGGTGGATGTTAGAGACCTTGCACTCCTCCACCTTCCATTTGAGGATGCCCCACAGATGCTTAATAGAGTTTAGGTCTGGAGACATGCTTGGCCAGCCCATCACCTTTGCCCTCAGCTTCTTTAACAAGGCAGTGGTCATCTTGGAGGTGTGTTTGGGGTCGTTATCATGTTAGAATACTGCCCTGCGACCCAGTCTCTGAAGGGAGGGGATCATGCTCTGCTTCAGTATGTCACAGTACATATTGGCATTCATGGTTCCCTCAATGAACTGTAGCTCCCAAGTGTCAGCAGCACTCATGAAGCCCCAGACCATACACACTCCCACCACTATGCTTGACTGTAGACAAGGCACACTTGTCTTTGTACTCCTCACCTGGTTGCTGCCACACACGCTTGACACCATCTGAACCAAATAAGTTTATCTTGGTCTCATCAGACCATGGGACATGGCTCCAGTAATCCATGTCCTTAGTCTGCTTGTCTTCAGCAAACTGTTTGTGGGCTTTCTTTTGCATCATCTTTAGAAGAGGCTTCTTTCTGGGATGACAGCCATGCAGACCAATTTGATGCAGTGTGCGGTGTGCGGTGTATGGTCTGAACCCCCACCCCTTCAACCTCTGTAGCAATGCTGGCAGCACTCATACATCTATTTCCTAAAGATAACTTCTGGATATGACGCTGACCATCAGTCCATCAGGTCCAACCTATGTGTGTGATTTTGTCAGTATTACATTGTATATCCCTGTATGTTGTGGTCATTCAGGTGCTTATTTAATATATTTTTTTTTAATTATCGAAGCTTCCCACTGAGACTACTGCCTGTGGAAGGCAATTCCACATCCTAACTGCTCTTACAGTAAAGAACCCTCTGAGCAGTTTAAGGTTAAACCACGAGACATGCACAGAGGGGAGGAGCCGGATGTGGGCGTCTAGCTGATCCCGGAGCGTGCTCTGGGATGCCGGGTCTCTCCTCCCTCCTCGTGTCTTGCGGCGGTAGAGCGACGCTCGTAGCGGCGCTCGAGACACAGATGCGGGTTACCTGCTCCTAGCCGCTCGCTCCTGGGACGCCCCGAGGGAGTCAGCTCCCCCCTACGCTCTCGGGCAGGTACGGCCTATGCTCTCCCTTGCCTATCCTTCTCCCCCCCTCTGACCCCCTGAGTCCAGTAAGCGGAAGCACAGAGCATTCACCTGAGAGAACGCTCCTGGTAAACAGCTGATGAGAGGAGGTGAAGTCCCGGAGCTCACGGCTTCTGCCTCCTCCCCACGATACCAGCTTGAGAGAGTTACAATCAGGGAAGGAGTGGAGGACGCTGATGCCAGCATCCCAGAGACACAGAGACCCCGGAGAAGCCCACTTTTTCAACTCACAGATAAGTACTCTGAGATGAATGCAACTGGAGGGGTAAGTGCTCTACATTAAAGCATAAGGATGTAACTCTAAAAATCAACATACAAAGTTAATGCTAAAGATAATGTAGAGCGCAGCTGAATCACCAAACGGAGGAAGTAAGTTTTACAACCCTCCTAGTTCATTATATTAAAGCCCTTTGTTCCTTGATCTCTCTGGACAATCTCCTGAAGAGACAAGCCAATTAGTGAATAAAGAGACAAAGAGAAAAAGGACAATCTAAGCTACATAAATGTATTTCTAAAAGCACAAACCTGGCGATACTGGTATTTGATTATATTAAGACTCATAAACATAAAGGAGAGGAGGTGCCAAACTACTCATAAGAATATCTTGATCCGCTCTCTATTTTTTGTTTTTCCCCTTGAGAATGTGTTCTCCACGGTTACGTTGCATAAAGAGTTGGGACTAGACTATTCTACACGGTGGGGGCAAAGTCTTATCGAGCTCACCCCGAGTTCTCTTTGTGGCTTCGGTGTAGTATTGATGTTAATGGTCCACTGAAATTACATGGAGGGGAGAAGTAGCAGGGGACCTAATTTTTAAGGGCCCTCTACTGTGTTCCCCACAGTGTAGGTACACCCTATGATAGTGGCCTAAAGACGTCTAAACAGCAACATACAGGTAGACCATCCCCATCTGGCAAGAGAATAACACCCCGGACCCTGGATATTGGATAACCTAAGGGAAGAACTCCCTAGTATTGTAATCCTATTAAACAATTATTTACTTCTCTAGCACCAATACTGGGAGCCAATCCAGAAAAGGATCAATCAAAAGGTGAAAAAGGATAGAGAATGAGAGGAAAGACGGGGAGGGGGGCTACATCAAACCCAGCAGGGAATCCCACTAGAACAAGTGCTAGCCCAGGCACAATAAAGAAATATATGGTCCAAGAAAATGTCAATGTAAGCCCGGGAAAGGTATCTGGCTCAAAAACTAAAACCCCTGAATACCCACCTAAAATTACCACAAGAAGACAGGTGGCGGAAGCAGAATCCCTCATTACTCCAGTAATAGCAGAAGAAGCCTTAATGGAGAGCCAACAGGATAGAGTTTTGCCAACAAAGAATGAAATGGCGGAGATGTTTGCAAGACTGGAAACTGCCATTAAAGGAGAAATAGAAGCAATACGGGGTGACATGGGACATATACTACAAAGAGTGGAGGAAGCTGAAACAATAGTAGAAAAACAGGAGACGGAGATAAGGATCCTTAAAAATCAGATGGAGGAGATGCAACGTGAACAAAGGAATTTGAGATATAGACTGGAAGACCAGGAAAACCGAAGCAGAAGGAAAAACTTGAGGATCAGAGGTCTACCAGAGATCCAGGGGGAGAGAGAAAATCTACAGGAAAAGGTTGATTCAAATTTTTGGAGGCCTCATTGACCCAACGGAAAATAATAAGAAAATCAAATTGGACAGAGTACACAGAATCAGGAAACCAGCCGAGATTAGTAGGGAGGCTCCACGAGACGTGATTGTGAGGTTCCATAATTACCAAGACAAAGAGAAAATCAGGGCGAGTCTGAAAAATAATCAACCAGTGAAATATGGAGAATCTAATTTACAAGTATTCCCAGACCTAGCCACCGAGACACGGACAAGGAAAAGAGTTCTCAAACCACTGTTGGCGCAACTTAAAGCTCGAAATGTTCAATATTCCTGGGGTTTCCCAGCATGCCTGATCGGGCGAAAGGATGGACGCTTAGCAACGCTAAGATTCCCCGAGGAGACCCAAAATTTTTGTCAGCGATTAGACATTCCACTCGTAGAAATCCCAGGATGGTGGGAGAAAAAGGGAAATCAGGACATTGCTGAAGACTGCCATAACTGGAAACCAGTATATAATAGGAGAGGAGTGTAACCAAGAGCCAAAATAACTAGAAAGGATATATAGCTAATCTGGTTCCAGGGTTCTCTGGAAAAGATGTGGCCGGGGGTGTGGGTGGGGGGGTAGTGGGCCTTGGGCCTAGATCATCTAGGAGCGGGGGGGAGGTGGGGTCCCGATGGGGCGGGCGGGGGGTGGGGTAGGAGAAATGGAGGGGGGAGGGCCTGGGTAATCCCGGGGTGGGCTGGGGGATTTAAGAATGACAACAACGAGCTCAACCCTCGGGGGGATAACCGTAGGGTCGGGTGGAGAAAGTGGGGCCACGGTTAATGGGGCCACAGGGAGGCCCGATGCCCCCCAAAGAGAGGGAGGGAGAGGGGTTGAGGGGGGGAAGGGAGGGGGAAAGGGAGAAGGGAGAGGGAGGAGGGGGGTAAGGGAGGGGCGAGACCGATACAAGCCTCATCTTCTCTGGCTGACTGGTATAGAAAGGCAGAAAAAATGACCGGATTAAAGCTGGCAACATATAATGTGAGGGGCCTCAATTCGCCCATAAAATGTGCGAACATAATGGGCGAATTGAGATCCATTAAAGCGGAGGTGGTTTTCCTCCAGGAGACGTACCTACACCTGGGGAAGAATCAGAAAATAAATTCCAAGGACTACCCGCTATGGATATATAGTGACTCCCCGATAAGGGGTGCAAAAGGGGTGGCGATCGGTTTTGCAAGGGAAGTACGTTTCCAGTTAGAGGAGAGATTAACTGATCCCGAGGGCCGATTTTTGTTCCTGAGGGGCATATTAAATGGGAAGGAATACACTTTAGCCAATGTCTACTGCCCAAACACTAACCCAGGAAAGTATGCAATAGGAGTCTTATCAAAGTTAGAGGATTTTAGGAGGGGGAGGGTTATTGTGGCAGGAGATTTTAACCTATGCTTCGAACCATGTAGAGATAATACGTCGCATGTTTGGGGGGACTGGAGGTGTATGGTTAAATAAACTCAAGAAAAAACTGCACCAATGTCAGCTAGTTGATGTGTGGAGGATTCAACATCAAAAAACAAGGGATTACACCTTCTACTCCCCCGTGCATGCGACGTACTCGAGGCTTGATTACTTCCTCGTAGATCACAGGTTCTTAGATGAGATAGAATGCACAAATATAGGATCCATAACCTTCTCGGACCACGCCCTGGTGACGCTACAAATAAAACAAAATATACGAAAATCTTTGATAAATAACTGGAGATTGAACGAAGACCTCCTCCATGATGGGAAAATTGATAGGTTAATTAAAGAAGAATTAGAATTTTACTTTAAAACAAATACCTCAAAGGAAACATCAGAATCAATAGTCTGGGAGGCCCATAAGGCATACATCAGAGGGATTTTAATAAAGGCAGGAGTAGAAAAGGAAAGAAAGCAGGCAAAAAACCTTCATGGGCTACAGGAGGAAATTAAAAAACTAGAACAGCAGCACAAGGAATAGGGTGATAGAGGGACTTTGGGAAAACTATATAGAGCTAGAGAGGCTATGAAACAACTGATAGAACTTGAAAATCGAAAGAAGTATAATTTAGTTAAAAAAGAAAGATATATAGCTAGCAATAGACCTGGGCGACTCCTGGCAAGGGCATTAAGTAAAAAGAAAAGTAATAAATACATCGACAAAATAAGAACCAAAACAGGTGAAATAAGACACAAAGACATAGATATAGCAAAGACCTTTCAAGAATTTTATGGGGAACTATACTCAATAAATAATAAGGATACGAGTAATGAGAAAGAACAAAAACAGGAGAAAATTAAAAATTACCTAAAAGAAACCGGAATGCTAAAAATAACCGAAGAGGAGAGAATATCCATAGAGGTCCCCATTACAGAGTCCGAAGTAAGGAAGGCCATTAAAGAGTCTCAAATAGGAAAAAGTCCAGGGCCAGATGGGCTGTCAGCACTATATTACAAAAAATACCAAGATTACTTAGTCCCAAATCTGTGCTCTTACATGAATGAGATAGGAGAGAAAGGGGAAATGAGCAGAGATGCATTAGTAGCTAATATAGTGATCATACACAAAGAAGGAAAAGACGATACACTCTGCTCTACTTTCAGGCCCATATCCTTACTAAATATAGACACAAAATTATTTGCAAGAGTAATAGCAGGTAGAGTAAAGCAAACAATCAAAAGGATCATCCACCAGGACCAGGTTGGGTTTATATCAGGCAGACAGGGAATGGGTAATAGCATCAAAACCCTACTGATAACCCAGGAAATTAAAAAGAGCGGAGTCCCAGGACTACTTCTGTCAATAGACGCTGAAAAAGCGTTTGACAGGGTAGACTGGGACTTCATGATAGAGACACTGAAAGAGGTGGGTTATGGGGAGAAGATCTGTAGCTGGATAGGGGCGCTGTGTTCAAGGCCGTCAGCGAGAGTAAAAGTAAATGGGACCATGTCTGAATCCTTTAATATGTACAATGGAACAAGACAGGGGTGCCCAATCTCCCCAACACTCTTCCTGCTAGCACTAGAACCACTTCTTACGAGGATTAGACAGAACCCGGACGTCAGGGGTGTAATCATAGGTGGAGCAGAGTACAAGCTAGCTGCCTTTGCGGATGATATACTGCTCTATATTACACAACCAAGAATCTCCCTCCCGAACGTTATGGCCACCCTAAAAGAATACGGGAAGTTATCCAACTTTAAAGTTAATCCAGCTAAATCTGAAGTGTTAGAAATAAACCCCAGTAAGACGAGAGATAATTTGTATCAAAAACACTTCCCTTTTGTGTGGGGGAAAGAAGACTTAAATTATTTAGGAGTTAAAATCACAACATCTGTAGAAAAGCTATACCAGGTGAATTTCATGCCGCTGATGAATGAGATAAAAACAGATTTAAATAGAATACAGCAGGGACAACTGTCATGGGCGGGAAGAATAAATATTTTCAAAATGGTCATATTACCAAAAATAACATATAAAATGCAAATGCTTCCAATCACATTACCATCTACATATCTTAAAAGACTACACTCAATGTTACTAAAGTTCATATGGAAAGGGAAAACATCACGTTTAAAATACACTCAATTAATTAACAAGAAAAGTAAAGGGGGTTGGGGAGCACCAGATATGGTTGAATGGGTTAAAAATAAAGATAAACACTGGGTAGAAATCGAGAACAAAATTAATAATATAAAACTGCACGAAATTATATGGAGTCCACCAAAATTTAGAAAATATAATATTGAAGTACACAAAATCACTAGACATGCACTTAAAACTTGGGACACATTGCACAAAAGGGAACATTGGGAATATAATTCACTCTTAATGTCATTAAAAGATATGGACTACTTCCCACCTGGGAAGGAGGAGTGGTTCGGTAAATGGCTTTTGGAGGAGAATATACAACTGAAAGATGTAATGGACCGGGGTAGAATATGCCAGATGCGAGAGCTTATGAATAGAAGAGATAAGTTAATTATTAACCCATGGCGTTACAGTCAACTAAAACATTTCATTGAATCTTTACCCCAACCAATCAGAACAATAAAAAATCTACTCCCGCTAGAGAAATTATGCATAGACACAGATGAAAAAGGTGGTTTTTCCCGGATATATAAAATATTGCTTGAACTGAGAAGGCTAAATACTCCGGCCTTTATAGGAAAATGGGAAAAGGAGTTAGGAAATACCCTTTCAGAGACAGAAGTAGCGACGATGTGGAAGAGATTTTCGGCCACATCGGTTAATAGTAAAGTTTTAGAACTAAATTATAAATATATAACAAGAATGTTTATGACACCGGATAAGATGCATAAAATTGAGGGGGAAAAATCTCGGCTCTGTTGGAGGGGATGCGGTGAAATAGGGACAATGGCCCACGTATGGTGGTCATGCCCGGAAATAGGACTCTTCTGGGGAGAGATTAAAAAATACATTAAGGAGATCACACAGTTTGACCTCCCAAAAGACCCCAAAGTATTCCTTTTCCATCTACATGATATACCCACCAAAACTTACCTCAGAACACTTGTACCCCATTTTATAGATGCAGCTAAAAGCTTAATTTCTAAAAACTGGAAGAGGAAAGAAAGACCACCCATGAGGGAATGGTTCAATAAAATAAATGAGATACAGGAACTAGAGTACTTGAGGTTTAGTGAAGGGACAAAAATGGAGGCCTACATGATAAAGTGGGGAGCCTGGGAAAAATTTAAAAATTCCCCAAGAGCAATTGAGATGTGGTCAACTTGAGTAGAAGAGGGGTAGAGCCTGACAATGTTTCCGACATAGCTCGGGAAAAGAGAGAAGAGAAAAAACAAAAAAACAAAAAAAAAAAAGATGGAAGGAGGGGTGGCCAGGAGGGAGTAAATGGGAAAGCCAGAGGGTGGGGGGATGAGGTTTGGTCTAGGGATGGGGGGGGGGGAGGGGGGGGGGAGAAAGATAGGAAGAAATCAAGGGTAAATAGCTGAACCATATCGTGGGGTGATATTTTCTCTCTTGTGTATTATAATGATTTAATCAATGAAACAGACTTCGAGCCACAATGATGTGATGATAAAAGGGAAGTATTTTTGAATATCATTTATTTGAAAAATCTCATTCCCATGGAAAATCTTCTCGCTGATGTGGCAAAAAAAAAAAAAAAGAAGAAAAAAAAAAATAGGTTAAACCACTTTTCTTCTAATTTTAGTGAATGGCCACGTGTCTTATTAAATGCCCAATCTTTATAGGTAGAGCTCCAAAGGGATGAAGCTAAGGGGAAAATAATACTGGGAGTATGCTATAGGCCCCCTAACCTGAGGGAGGAAGTGGAGACGGATCTCCTATCACAAATTGGATTAGCAGCAAGGATGGGAAGTGTTATCATAATGGGGGATTTTAATTATCCAGACATAGACTGGGCGGAGGGAACCGCACATTCATTTAAGGCTCGCCAGTTCCTTAATGTCTTGCAGGACAATTTTATGGATCAGATGGTAGACGCACCAACTAGAAATAAAACATTACTGGATCTACTGATTACCAACAATACAGACCTGATCACAGATGTGGAAATACGGGGCAATTTAGGTAACAGCGATCACAGGTCAATTAGTTTCAGTATAAATCACACAAATAGGAAACATGAAGGGAACACAAAGACACTGAATTTCAAAAGAGCCAACTTCCCTAAACTACAAACCTTGCTAAAAGGCATAAATTGGGATAAAATATTAGGAACAAAGAATACTGAGGAGAGATGGGTTTGCTTTAAGAGCATATTAAATAAGGGCATTAGCCAATGTATCCCATTGGGTAATAAATTTAAAAGAGCTAACAAAAATCCTGGATGGCTTAACTCCAATGTAAAAATGCATATAAAAGCAAAGGAGAAGGCCTTCAAAAAATACAAGGTTGAGGGATCATCCTCAGCATTCAGACTTTATAAAGAATGCAATAAGAAATGTAAGGGTGCAATTAGGATGGCTAAGATAGAACATGAAAGACACATAGCGGAGAAGAGCAAGAAAAATCCCAAGAAATTCTTTAAGTATGTAAACAGTAAAAAAGGGAGGACAGACCATATTGGCCCCATAAAGAATGAGGAAGGACATCTGGTTACAAAGGATGGGGAGATGGCAAAGGTATTGAATTTATTCTTCTCCTCAGTCTTCAGGAGTGAATCGGGGGGCTTCAGTAACCAAAACTGCAGTGTTTATCCTCATGACACAACACAGGAAGCACCTACATGGTTAACAGAGGACAGAATTAAAATTAGACTTGAGAAACTTAACATTAATAAATCACCGGGACCAGATGGCTTGCATCCGAGGGTACTTAGGGAACTCAGTCAAGTGATTGCCAGCCCGTTGTTCCTAATTTTTACAGACAGTCTATTGACTGGAATGGTATCAGCTGATTGGAGAAAAGCCAATGTAGCACCAATATTTAGAAAGGGCCCAAAAAACATCCCTGGGAATTACAGACCAGTTAGCCTAACATCAATAGTATGTAAACTCTTGGAGGGGATGATAAGGGACTATGTACAAGATTTTAGTAATAAGAATGATATCATTAGCAGTAATCAGCATGGATTCATGAAGAATCGTTCTTGCCAAACCAATCTATTAACCTTCTATGAGGAGGAGAGTTGCCATCCAGATAAAGGAAGGCCCATAGACGTGGTGTATCTGGATTTTGCAAAAGCATTTGACACAGTTCCCCATAAATGTTTACTGTACAAAATAAGGTGCGTTGGCATGGACCATAGGGTGAGTACATGGATTGAAAACTGGCTACAAGGGCGTGTTCAGAGGGTGGTGATAAATGGGGAGTACTCAGAATGGTCAGGAGTGGGTAGTGGGGTCCCCCAGGGTTCTGTGCTGGGACCAATCCTATTTAATTTGTTTATAAACGATCTGGAGGATGGGATAAACAGTTCAATCTCTGTATTTGCAGACGATACTAAGCTAAGCAGGGCAATAACTTCTCTGCAGGATGTGGAAATCTTGCAAAAAGACCTGAACAAATTAATGGGGTGGGCAACTACATGGCAATTGAGGTTCAATGTAGAAAAATGTAAAATAATGCATTTGGGTGGCAAAAATATGAATGCAATCTATACACTGGGGGTAGAACCTCTGGGGGAATCTAGGATGGAAAAGGACCTGGGGGTCCTAGTAGATGATAGGCTCAGCAATGGCATGCAATGCCAAGCTGCTGCTAATAAAGCAAACAGAATATTGGCATGCATTAAAAGGGGGATCAACTCCAGAGATAAAACCATAATTCTCCCGCTCTACAAGACTTTGGTCCGGCCGCACCTGGAGTATGCTGTCCAGTTCTGGGCACCAGTCCTCAGGAGGGATGTACTGGAAATGGAGCGAGTACAAAGAAGGGCAACAAAGCTAATAAAGGGTCTGGAGGATCTTAGTTATGAGGAAAGGTTGCGAGCACTGAACTTATTCTCTCTGAAGAAGAGACGCATGAGAGGGGATATGATTTCAATTTACAAATACTGTACTGGTGATCCCACAATAGGGATAAAACTTTTTCGCAGAAGAGAGTTTAATAAGACTCGTGGCCACTCATTACAATTAGAAGAAAAGAGGTTTAACCTTAAACTACATAGAGGGTTCTTTACTTTAAGAGCGGCAAGGATGTGGAATTCCCTTCCACAGGCGGTGGTCTCAGCGGGGAGCATTGATAGCTTCAAGAAACTATTAGATAATCACCTGAATAACCGCAACATACAGGGATATGTAATGTAATACTGACACATAATCACACACATAGGTTGGACTTGATGGACTTGTGTCTTTTTTCAACCTCACCTACTATGTAACTATGTAAATCATATCCCCTCTCAAGCGTTTCTTCTCCAGAGAGAATAAGTTCTGTGCTCTTAACCTTTCCTTATAACTAAGGTCCTCCAGTCCCTTAATTTGTTTTGTTGTCTTTCTCTGGACTCGCTCCATTTCCAGCACATCCTTCCTGAGGACTGGAGCCCAGAACTGGATGGCATTCTCTAGGTGCCACCGGACCAGGGTCTTATAGAGTGGGAGAATTATTATTTTATCTCTGGAGTTAATTGTCTTTTGCCAATATTCTGTTTGCTTTGTTAGCAGCAGCTTGGCATTGCATGCATTGCTGAGCCTATCATCTACTAGGACCCCCAGGTCCTTTTCCATCCTAGATTCCCCCAGAGGTTCTCCCCCCAGTGTATAGATTGCATTCATATTTTTGCCACCAAAATGCATTATTTTACATGTTTCCACATTAAGCCTAATTTTCCATGTAGTTGCCCACCCCATTAATTTGATCAGATCTTCCTGCAAAGTTTCCACATCCTGCGTATATGTTATTGCCCTGCTTAGCTTAGTATTGTCCGCATGTACAGAGATTGATCTGTTTATCCCATCCTCCAGGTCGTTTATGAATAAATTAAAAAGGATTGGTCTCAGGACAAAACCCTGGGGGACCCCAATTTCTTCTTTGTTCGACCATGGTGAGGCCTGTTCTGAGTGGAACCTGTCCTGTTAAACCGCTGTATGGTCTTGGCCACCATGCTGCAGCTCAGTTTCAGGGTTGTGGCAATCTTCTTATAGCCTAGGCCATCTTTATGTAGAGCAGCAATTTTTTTTCAGATCCTCAGAGTTTGCTATGAGGTGCCATGTTGAACTTCCAGTGAGCAGTATGAAAGAGTGAGAGCAATAACACCAAGTTTAACACACCTGCTCCCCATTCACACCTGAGACCTTGTAACACTAACGAATCACATGACACCGGGGAGAGGAAAAATGGCTAATTGGGTTCAATTTGGACATTTTCGCTAAGGGTTGTACTCACTTCTGTTGCCAGCAGTTTAGACAATAATAACTGTGTGTTGAGTTATTTTGAGGAGGCAGCAAATTCACACTGTTATGCAAGCTGTACACTCACTACTTTACATTGTAGCAAAGTGTAATTTCTTCAGTGTTATCACATGAAAAGATATAATAATATATTTGCAAAAACGTGAGAGATGTATTCACTTTTGTGAGATACTGTAGTAGTATTTCAGGAAGCTAGGAGCCATCAAAGTCACCAATGTCATTGGCTTACATGACGTTAATCCCCAGCCATGGCCATATTTGGTCAATCATGTCATTATTATCCCCGCCCCTTCCCTGTCATGTGCATTGAGTCTGTTGGGTTTTTAGTGTTGGCAGGTGGCATACATCATAAATAATTATGTATTTACGATGAGGGGCTTTTCTTGAGTTATTTTATTAATAAAGGACATGTAAAACATTTGGGTGTCTTTATCTATAGGTTACTTTTTTGTGATTGAGTAGGAGTAATATGTCCCTCTTACTCATTCACATAGGGATGGCCGTTTTCTGGAGTCCTCTATATTTTTAAAAAGGCTTCCAGCTTCCAATAAGCCTACCACCTGCAGACCCTCACAACCACCACTCCAGGGTTGTGGGGAGAAGGACTATCTATCGGTGGATCTTGGATCCCACATATACTTTAAAGAGGACTTTTAACACAAGTTTGTTTTGTTATTGAATTATTGTATTATTTCATATTCCATTGAGCAGTCAGGGAGAATACTGTGCACATGGCGATGGGATGGATTTATTGAAGATGTGGAAGCACTGCATAATTCTACCATGTATACTGTATACTGTATATAGAGTCCAAGACTTGTAGGTCTGAATCCTATATGTACTGTAGTTGCTGTCAAAGTTGTTTTTGGGGATTGATACAATGTGTGCACACAGTGCAAGGAAGGTTTTGAAAAGACTGATCAAAGTAGATAGAAGTATATATATATATATATATATATATATATATATATATATATATATATATATATATACACACGGTATATGCAGTATATTTCTTTGTTAATCTGAAGACATTAGAGTTATGGTTGAATAGACAGGCCATTGTGGAAATGTAAACATTGATCTAGCCCATAAAGGATATACAGGTTCAGGAGCTACTGAGCTGGCAATTGTGTTTATACTCGGTTGTCCAGCTAAAGCCAAAATCAGTCTTGCAGTGGGAATGTCTGCCCAGTAAACTGATGATCAGGAGATCCCTAGGTGGGATTACAGGAGGAAGATCTCTTAAAAACCTAAAAACTGGAGCAGTCAGAATCTGGGGCAGTTATTCACGGCAACCAATCAGATTCTATATTTCATCTTCAAAGTTTAACTAACCAAGCTGAAGATAGAGGCTGAGTGGTTGCTCCAGATTCTGTCTGATCCAGTTTTGATAAATTCCCCATTAATGTCATAATATCAGCTTTCACTGATGGCTGTAATCATTTATGAAATAATACATTTACTCTTGCATATTTATCTGATTGGGCCAGTGAAATAAAAGCATCACTAAAATCTCCTTATAAATCTCTTTGTAGACAGCTCAGATGACATGTTTGTTGCTCTCTAAAAAACATTAAAACAATTTCTAAGGTTCTCTTCTGTCTATTTGGATATTAGGAGTTCCAGACTAATTATACCAACAGTTTTCTTTCTTTCTAGATTAGTTATGGAGCCAGAGATACGTTACTGAGCGATAGAAAGAGGTATCCAAACTTTTTCCTGACAGTTCCGGATGATGAGATGCAATATGTGGCCATAGCAAAGTTACTGGAAAGGTTGAAGTGGAACTGGGTCGGGATCCTTACATCTGATGATGAATACGGAGAGAGGGAGATCCGACAACTCAGCAAACGTTTATCTAATCATGGAATTTGTATTGAATTCAAGATTCTGGTGTCTATAAGGAATTATAATGAAATTGCTCCAGAGCTGCGCACCTCAACTACGGAAGTTCTTATTATTTGTGGCTCAGTTAGTATAATGTATTATAAATTTTTGTATAATAATGTCCCTTATTACATGGAGAAAACATTTGTTATACCAGATTCTTGGTCAATGAGTGAAGTGTTTTTTATTCTCAGTAACTGCAGCTTGGTGTTTACGTACCCCCCTCTCTACTCAAAGGGATTGCTGGAATATTTGTATAATATTTATCCATCCAGCCGCCCAAATGACCCACTGATGGAGGATATTCTCATAACTGAATATGGATGCTTTTCAAAAAACCGAATGAAAAATATAATTTTTCCAATCATGACTGGACATCCTCTTAGGAACTGCAGGTTGGGGACACGTCCACTTGATTTATATTTTTCTAATGAGAAAACATCCTATAAAGTGTTTATCTCAGTCTACATTTTGGCTCAAGCATTACATGACATGGATTTCTCTTTTAAAATAAATAACAAAAAAGCTGAAATAAATCCACACACACTAAAGTATAAGGTGAGAGCCTCCAATGAAAGTTTACTCGTATCTTTTTATACTCGGTCAGTTCAGTACTGGAACACAATGTGCCCAGACAAAAATTACACCAGTTTAGGTTCATGTTTAGTTTAGAGGTGTTTAACCCTTTCACTTCTGCAGCTTTTTTTTTATTTTTGCACCAATGTTAAAAAAATATCATTTTAGGCCTGAAGATTATATAAAACCCCCAAACAGTATACAGTATATTTTCTGAAAGCAGAGACCCTGGAGAAACAATGCTTGCTGTATCATCTTTTTCTGTCACATGATATTCGTGTAATGGTTTACCAAATTTAATCTTTTGTTTTCAGTAAAAGATACACGAAGTTCATTTTATGGCATACAAATGTAATATATTACCCACTTATTTGGTAAAATATAACAGGTGAGGTTGCATTGAATAAATAGATAGCCAGTATGTCAAGTCTTAAAATGACCGGCACCTCTGAAATGGTGAAAAGGAAAAATAAAAATAAAAAATTAAATGACCAAGGCACACCAAACAGAGTAAACCACCAATCTATCTATACCCTCCCTGTAAACAGTTAGGGTATATATAGATAGATTGGTGGGATCCCCTACCGGTATTCCCACCATATCTGTCTTTTAGGGGTGGTTGTGTACTATTTTTTCTGTGTTCAGCTTTGCATAGCTTAATAAACCTTTTTGTAGTTTACTCTGTTTGGTGTGCCTTGCTCATTTAGTTTTTTATTTTTATTTTTCCTTTTCATATATAGTTTTTTGATCACACCCCCTTTAATATATGTGGTGAGTACTACTATATTCCTATCCTGACGGGATTCCCATTCACTCATATTTTTCGGTTACACCTCTGAAATGGTGACAAACTTTAGTACCTTCACTTTTCCATAGGTAATGCTTTTAAGGCTAAGTTCACCTTTTATAACATAATACATGGCACATCAGTATTTAGGGTGCAACATGTTCCAGCACATGTTCCTCCCCCCCATGCCTGTGGGTAAGGGGTTCCTCTCCTCCAAAACCTCAGCCACATTTAAAATCATCTCCGCCCATACAGCCATGTCATTTATTTACAAGAATCTGTGAATGAATAAACTACAAGTCTTGTCATACAGAATTGTAGTATCAATGGACTGTGATTGTGCTGATCAGTGCACTTGTAGTCCATTCACAAGTCCTCCAGCTTTCTAACAAAAAGCCTGTAGAGATGTATGGGCAGAAAGCTGAAGGATTTGTCTGCAGGAGCCTGATATTGCACCCATGATCCACTGATACCAGATAATGGATAACAGGTCTAAAATGATTGTTCTCACTCCAGCATGCGTGTTGATAACATGTGCAGAAAAATTGAAGCTTTAGTGCGCAGGCGCCCCTCCCATCTATGTTTATTTATGTATATGCGTGTATGTGGGGGTGGGGGAGGCTCATACAATATATCATAAAAGTGAGTACACCCCTCACATTTTTGAAAATATTTTATTATATCTTTTCATGTGACAACACTGAAGAAAGTACACTTTGCTACAGTGTAAAGTAGTGAGTGTACAGCTTATATAACAGTGTAAATTTGCTGCCCCCTCAAAATAACTCAACACACAGCAATTATTATCTAAACTGCTGGTAACAAAAGTGAATACACCCCTAAGTGAAAATGTCTAAACTGGGCCCAAAGTGTCAATATTTTGTGTGGTCACCATTCTTTTCCAGCACTGCCTTAACCCTCTTGGGCATGGAGTTCACCAGATCTTCACAGGTTGCCACTGGAGTCCTCTTCCACTCCTCCATGATGACATCACAGGGCTGGTGGATGTTAGAGACCTTGTGCTCCTCCACCTTCCGTTTGAGGATGTCCCACAGAGTAGGGTTTAGGTGTGGAGACATGCTTGGCCAGTCCATCACATTTACCCTCAGCTTCTTTAGCAAGGCAGTGGTTGTCTTGGAGGTGTGTTTGGGGTCGTTATCATGTTGGAATACTGCCCTGCGGTCCAGTCTACGTAGGGAGGGGCTCATGCTCTGCTTCAGTATGTTACAGTACATGTTGGCATTCATGTTTCCCTCAATGAACTGTAGCTCCCCAGTGCTGGCAGCACTCATGCAGCCCCAGACCTTGACACTCCCACCACCATGCTAGACTGTAGGCAAGACACACTTGTGTTTGTACTCCTCACCTGGTTGTTGCCACACACGCTTGACACCATCTGAACCAAATACGTTTATCTTGGTCTAATTAGACCACAGGACATGGTTCTAGTAAACCATGTCCTTAGTCTGCTTGTCTTCAGCAAACTGTTTGCGGGCTTCTGGATATGATGCTGAGAACGTGCACTCAACTTCTTTGGTTGACCATGGCGAGGCCTGTTCTAAGGGGAACCTGTCCTGTTAAACTGCTGTATGGTTTTTATGTAGAGCAACAATTCTTTTTTTCGGATCCTCAGAGAGTTCTTTGCAATGAGATGCCATGTTGAGCGTCCAGTGACCAGTATGAGAGAGCGAGAGTGATAACACCAAATTTAACACACCTGCTCCCCACTCACACCTGAGACATTGTAACACTAATGAGTCAAATGACACCAGGGGAGGGAAAATAGCTAATTGGGCCCAATTTGGACATTTTCACTTAGGAGTGTACTCACTTTTGTTGGCAGCGGTTTAGACATTAATGGCTGTGTGTTGAGTTATTTTGAGGGGACAGCAAATGTACACTGTTATACAAGCTGTACACTCACTACTTTACATTATAGCAAAATGTAATTTCTTCAGTGTTGTCACATGAAAAGATATAATAAAATATTTACAAAAATGTGAGGGGTGTACTCACTTCTGTGAGATACTGTATATATGTATTGTGAGGGGCTAAAGTGCGTGGATTTTACTTTATTTTCTCACACTTTATTTTTTATCACATCAGGACACGAGTCCCCTATGTGATACTTTTTTGGGACAGGTTCGCTTTAATGAGACCCTGATGTCTCCCCTGCCCTCTATTAAACGAATGGAGTGCAGATCACGCTCCATTAGCTTCTTCCCAGTGGCAACAGAGCCCCGAAGTCACATTTTACTGATCACTTCCGGGTTACAAATAGATAGGGGCAATCAACAAACAGACATTCACTGGTCTCTCTAATGGAGGCTGCCATTGGTGAACTCTCCTTGGAGAATGCTAGTTCTGTGGCTGTTCAAATGCTTTCTTATCAGAGTTGTCTGACTCAGTGAATATTTCTGGCACTGATTTACTGAAGTCACACACAGCAAGGCTTTTATATGTTTTTAGGGCTAAACTATAAAAAGTCAAGATATTAATTCTGAGGACATTGGGGGAGTTTGAAGTAATCTTGAGGGATCTGACCAGCAGTGGTGCTCTATTTTGGGTTTATTTTTTTTCTATTAGTTATTCCATTTTTAACACCCTCAAGGATAGGCTGACACACACACACACTTTTTTTGGCCCGGGCCATTTTCAGATTTCAGCACTGTAATACTAAAGGCCCGTACACACGATTGGACTTTTTGACAACAAACATGCAAATTACTGTAACTGTTTTGGAGCAACATCCGACCGTGTGTACGCTCCATCGGACAAACTTTTTCTGTTTCCATCGGTCTGTTGGTTGGCTGTGCGAATGGACAAACTTTCCGGCAACAAAAGTCCGATGGAGCAAAGTCCGATCGTGTGTACACAAAAGCATTGGTCTTTTGTACTACAGTATGCGACCGCGAGAATGTTTCCAGCGCAAACCCATCGCGCTGGTTCTTGGCAACAGGGTACTGTACATCTCGCCCTGGCTGCAATAGGAAAAACACATTTTCCTATTGCGGCGAGCATGAGAGGGCCTGGTATGGATCTTGTGAGGGAAACCCCTACGCCGAAAAAATGGCGTGGGGGTCCCCTCCAAAATCCATACCAGACCCTTATCCGAGCACGCAGCCTGGCCGGTCAGGAAAGGGGGTGGGGACGAGCGAGCGCCCCCCTTTTCTGAGCCGTACCAGGCCGCATGCCCTCAACATGGTGGGTGCTTTGGGGGAGGGGGCGCCCTGCGGCCCCCCCACCCCAAAGAACCTTGTCCCCATGTTGCTGAGGACAAGGGCCTCTGCCCGACAACCCTGGCCGTTGGTTTCGGGGTCTGCGGGTGGGGGGCTTATCGGAATCCGGGAGCCCCCTTTAATAAGGGGGCCCCCAGATCCCAGCCCCCCACCCTTTGTAAATTTGTATGGTACACCTACCCATTCACCTAGGGAAAACAGTGTCAATAAAAAAACACACTACACAGGTTTTAAAAGTAATTTATTAGGCAGCTCCGGGGGTCTTCTTCTGACTTCGGGGGTCTTCTTCTGACTTCAGGGGTCTTCTGCCGACTTTGAGGGTCTCTCAGGCCTCTTCTCCATCTCTCCGGTGTCGTCTCCGCGCTTTCTGGTTCTTCTCCGGTGCCTTCTTCCTTCTGCCAGTCTCCTCCAATATCTTCTGCTCTTTTGCCACTCTTTTGCTAGCGGAGGAGCCCGGACATCTGTATTGTCTTCTTCCCTCTTCTCTTCCAGAGATGTTGACATGACGCTCTCTCCGGCTGTAATTCTGTCTGTGCGCTCTGCTATGACTTATATAGGTGGTGACCCCTCCCTCCAATGACATCACAGTCCTGGGGCATTCTGGGACTGTGAGGTCATAAGGGGGCATGGTCATGTCATCCTATGACCACGCCCCTGAAGTCGGCAGAAGACCCCCAAAGTCGGAAGAAGACCCCCGGTGTTCGAAGAAGACCCCCAGAGCTGACATAAATTACTTTAAAAACCTGTGTACTGTGTTTTTTTCTTGACACTTTTTTCCCTAGGTGAATGGGTAGGGGTACGATGTACCCTATACTCATTAACATAGGGTGGGGGGCTGGGATCTGGGGGCCACCTTATTAAAGGGGGCTCTCGGATTCTGATAAGCCCCTCGCCCGCAGACCTTGACAACCAACGACCAGGGTTGTCGGGAAGAGGCCCTTGTCCTCATCAACATGGGGACAAGGTGCTTTGGGGGAGGGGGGGCTGCAGGGCGCCCCCCTCCCCCAAAGCACCCACCCCCCATTTTGAGGGCATGCGGCCTGGTACGTCTCAGGAGGGGGGAGCTTGCTCATCCCCACCCCCTTTCCTTAATGGCTGGCTGCGTGCTCAGATAGGGGTCTGGTATGGATTTTGGGGGGACCCCACGCTGTTTTTTCAGCATAGGGGTTCCCCTTAAAATCCATACCAGATCTAAGGGCCTTGTATGCCCCTGGAGGGGAACCCATGTCATTTTTTTTATTTAAAATTTGGCGTGGAGTTCCCCCTCAAGATTCATACCAGACACAGTGCCTGGCATTGGGGGGGATCCAACTCGGATACCCGCACCAGTGTGAACCCAGCTCGCAAGGTGTCAATCTCGCCAATAAAAGTGGCGAGATTGACACAATATCAGACAACAATACAGAAGTTGACCAAAGGGTGGTGGTAAAGAGCTGAAAAACCACATGATTTGGTGAAAGTTGGCTGGAAAAGTCCTGTCGTCTGTATGCAGGACAAACTTCTGGCCAATGCCCTTTGTACAAAAATCCAAGGGAAAGTTTGTACAAAGTCCTATCGTGTGTATGCGGCTTTTGAATGATAATTACTCAGTCATACAACAATGTACCCAAATTAAATTTTATCATCTTTTTTTTAAACAGATAGAGATTAATTGTGGTAGGATTTAATCACCATCGTGTTTTTACATTTTTCAATATAAATGAGAAAAATCAATTCTGGTTAAAAATGCTGATTATGAAATTTTGCAAATAAATAATATTTCTTCAACAATTTAGACCAACGTGCATTCTGCTACATTTCTTGAGTAAAAATAACCCAAATCAGTGCATTTTATTTAGTCTGTGGAAATATAGATCTGAAAATTGATCAGTCCTCCTGATGTACTGATGGCCTAATTTCTTGAGGCCCTAAAATGTTAGGACAATACCCCCCCCCCACTGATCCACATTCTGTTCTGGAAAGCCAGGTGATTGCTGGTATTGTGAAGGACCTGGAGTACCCAGAGGGACACAATGGGGTTGATTTACTAAAGGCAAATCAACTTCGCACTGCAGGTACACTTAGCAGTGCAGACGCTGTAGAACTGAGGGGGAGATCTGAAATGAGGGGAAGCTCTGCTGATTTTATGATCCAATTTATGTACAAGCAAAAATGCTGTTTTTTATTTTCCTTGCATGTCCCCCTCAGATCTACAGCAATTGTACTTGCAGTGCAAAGTGGATTTACCTTTAGTAAATAAACCCCAATGATTCGATATACATAACTTTCCACTGCCAACAGTATTTTAAAGAGACAGTGGGGTTGATTTACTAAAATTAGAGAGTGCAAAATCTGGTGCAGCTGTGCAGAGTAGCCAATCAGCTTCTATCTTTAGCTTGTTCAATTAGGCTTTGACAGAAAACCTGGAAGCTGATTGGTTTCTGTGCTAAGGTGCACCAGAATTTGCCCTCTCCAGTTTTAGCAAATCAACCCCATTGTTCAACAGGACCTGAGCCTACTTGCTGTACCTTGTACCCCAAAAATATGTTTTAATTGTTTTGCCACAAACCACAGTCTTATACAGACGCATAAACGTAGGTACATAGTTACATATTTGATAAGGTTGAATGAAGACACTAGTCAATCCAGTTCAACCTCTGCGTGTGTGTTTATGCCACTTCCATAATCTTACATATTGCATTCACTAAGGTGTCCATCTAAAAGTTTTATTAACACTTTCTGACACCACCAACTGTGGAGGGGAGTTCCACATACATCCTTACCAATCTAACAGTAAAGAACCCCTTACAGAGTTTAAGGTTAAACTGCTTCTCATCCAACTTCTTAGAGTGGTTGCATATCTTCTTAAGAAAATTGAGACTGAATAGTTTACTCTCTACAGTGGGGACGGAAAGTATTCAGACCCCCTTAAATTTTTCACTCTTTGTTATAGTGCAGCCATTTGCTAAAATCATTTAAAATCATTTAAGTTCATTTTTTTTCCTCATGAATGTACACACAGCACCCCATATTGACAGAAAAACACAGAATTACTGACATTTTTGCAGATTTATTAAAAAAGAAAAACTGAAATATCACATGGTCCTAAGTATTCAGACCGTTTGCTGTGACACTCATATATTTAACTCAGGTGCTGTGCATTTCTTCTGATCATCCTTGAGATGGTTCTACACCTTCATTTGAGTCCAGCTGTGTTTGATTATACTGATTGGACTTGCTTAGGAAAGCCACACACCTGTCCATATAAGACCTTACAGCTCATAGTGCATGTCAGAGCAAATGAGAATCATGAGGTCAAAGGAACTGCCTGAAGAGCTCAGAGACTGAATAGTGGCAAGGCACAGATCTGGCCAAGGTTACAAAAAATTTCTGCTGCACTTAAGGTTCCTAAGAGCACAGTGGGGGAGAAGAGCCTTGGTGAGATAGGTAGGGAAGAACCCAAAGATCACTATGGATGAGCTCCAGAGATGCAGTCGGGAGATGGGAGAAAGTTGAAGAAAGTCAACCATCACTGCAGCCCTCCACCAGTCAGGGCTTTATGGCAGAGTGGTCCAACGGAAGCCTCTCCTCAGTGCAAGACACATGAAAGCCTGCATGGAGTTTGCTAAAAAACACCTGAAGGACTCCAAGATGGTGAGAAATAAGATTCTCTGGTTTGATGAGACCAAGATAGAATTTTTTGGCCTTAACTCTAAGTGGTATGTGTGGAGAAAACCAGGCACTGCTCATCACCTGTCCACTACAGTCCCAACAGTGAAGCATGGTGGTGGCAGCATCATGCTATGGGGGCGTTTTTCAGCTGCAGGGACAGGACGACTGGTTGCAATCGAGGGAAAGATGAATGCGGCCAAATACAGGGATATCCTGGATGAAAACCTTCTCCAGAGTGCTAAGGACCTCAGACTGGGCCGAAGGTTTACCTTCCAACAAGACAATGACCCTAAGCACACAGCTAAAATAATGAAGGAGTGACTTCACAACAACTCCGTGACTGTTCTTGAATGGCCCAGCCAGAGCCCTGACTTAAACCCATTTGAGCATCTCTGGAGAGACCTAAAAATGGCTGTCCACCAACGTTTACCATCCAACCTGACAGAACTGGAGAGGATCTGCAAGGAGGAATGGCAGAGGATCCCCAAATCCACGTGTGAAAAACTTGTTGCATCTTTCCCAAAAAGACTCATGGCTGTATTAGATCAAATGGGTGCTTCTACTAAATACTGAGCAAAGGGTCTGAATACTTAGGACCATGTGATATTTCAGTTTTTCTTTTTTAATAAATCTGCAAAAATGTCAACAATTCTGTGTTTTTCTGTCAATATGGGGTGCTGTGTGTACATTAATGAGGAAAAAATGAACTTAAATGATTTTAGCAAATGGCTGCAATATAACAAAGAGTAAAACATGTAAGAGGGTCTGAATACTTTCCCTCCCCACTGTAGGTTGGAATCAGCATTTAAAATTGGCATATTGTGATCATATCTACTCATAAGTGCTTTGCCAGGGAGAATAGGTTTAATGTTTGTAGTCATTCTTCATAACTGAGATCCTCCAGCCCCTTATTGGCTTTGTTGCCTTTCTCTGGACTCTCTACAGTCCAGTATATCCTTCCTGAGGACTGGTGACCAGAACTAGACAACATACTTCAGATGTGGCCAAACCAGAGTTTTGTAAAGTGGTAGAATTAAAGTCTTATCTCTTGAGTAGATACCCTTTTTAATGCATGCTCAGAGTCTGTTGGCCTTGATTGCTGCACCTTGGCATTGCATGCTATTGATGAGTCTGTGGTCTATAAAAATCTCCATATCTTTTTCCATTATCACTTCCTCCTGGGATTCTCTCACTAATGAGTAACATGTGTTCATATTTTTTAGCCCCCAAGTGCATTACTTTATATTTTTCAATAATAAACCTCAAGCACAAATGTGTACAAACGTGTAACTATACTTTAGCTTTTTAGATGATAAACTTTTTCCCCCTTATTTTTAAAGGATCTTCAAGAGCCAGATAAGCCCCCAATCACAGATTCCCACAACTACCGGGCCATGATTGTGGGCAAGTGATCCCCCTGGGAAGGTATCCCCATGTTGAGGGCATGTGGCCTGGTATGGTTCACAATGGGGCAGACAACTGCCCAACCTCCCTCACCCTAGCCACCCAGGGTGCATGCTTGGATAAGGGTCTGGTGTTAAATTTTGAGGAGACCGTATCCTTTTATTGTGGGGTTCCACTTAAGATTCATGCCAAGATTAAAGGGCCTGGTATAAATTTTGGGGGGATTCTAAGCAATTTTATTTATCCCTGCTATATATTACTATTCACCTGTCGGTCCGGAATCCCTGGAATCCCTGGAATCCCTGGCTGGCAGCTGAATGCGCCTGAGAAGGGGATGAGTCACTGGTTGTTGGGATGCCAACAGGTATAAGTTCACTAACAACCAGGAGGAAGCTGTCACATTTAGCAGTGATAATAAAAGTGATCTGCTCCTTTTGGGACTAGCACCTGTAGCAGAGGTAGAAGCTGATTAGATTTTACACACAGTACTCTTGGTGCGGTGCTGTCAGAAATAAATGTCCTTGGGTTCTGCTTGAGCATTGTTCGAGTAACAAATTAAAAATGCCAGATTTCTAAAAAAAACGCAAAATTCTTTTAAATAACATGCCGGGGGGGGGGGGGGGGGCAGGGTTATCCTAATCTTGCCTTTAAAGGGGTGCATCTCCATCATGTTCATAAAGTGCTGAAAGTTTCTGTTTTTTTTTTTGCTTTTTTGAGAAGTTGGCAGTGAAATGTCATTTGCTGGCAATTTAAACTTTTTTTCTGATTTTAAGAACTCAACAACACGAAACAAAAAACGTGGGAGGTCTCCCTAAGGATCCATACCAGACCCTTATTCTGAGCATGCAGCCAGGAAGGAGGAGGAATGAGCAGGCACCTCCCCCAGAACTGTACCGGGCCACATGCCTTCAACATGGGGGCAATGTCTTGTTGATACGAACAAGGGCCTCTTCCCCACAACCCTGGTCAATGATTGTGGGGGTCTGTTGGTGGGTTGGCTTATCAGAATTACGGTGGCTATTTTCTTGTGAATGAAAAATGCTTAAATATGGCCAGTGACCCTATTTGGGCAGTGATGTCACTACTATCCCCACCCCTTTTCTTATGTGGCCAGGATTTCCAATGATTTCATTGGTTCCTAGGGATGCCTCAGGTACAAGCATGCGCTGCTTCCTTAGGAATTACTGACAGCAGAAGGTTGTCCTATATAGAAGCTGTAGAAATATTGCTTCTATATGTGATTATCGATTCCAATCCAAAAGAGGGTTGGATGGGCAAAAGTTTGGCCAATTGTCTGAATACCCCAACAGCCAATGTTTTTACCAGACCATTGTCTCATCCTGATTGAAAATCAGGCCATTTTCTCTATTGGTGAATGGTAACTTTCATGGTCAAATGTTCTCATGGCTATTTTTCTCAAATGTTAGAGAATGTTACATTTGTCCGGTGAAAAGCAACAAAGATACCATTACACACATATTACAAACATTATGGTATTATTCATTACCCTTGCACAAATTTTAGGACATAGTTTATATGGTTTAAGAGATTGAAAAAAAGACACAGCTCCATCCATTTCATCCTGTGTGTGTGTATATGTGTGTGATTTTTATTCTGTAAAAGTTCCCATAGCCTCATATCTTCTGCTTTCCGAGGAAGACATCTAAAAGGTTTTAAAGTTGTCATCACTCTCAGCTTGTACCACTTCCTGGGGAAGGGAATTGCACATTTTTACTTCTCTAGCAGTAAAGAACTCTTTCCACAATCTAAGGTTAAGCCTCCTTTCTTCTAACCTCAAATCATGGACACATGTCCTCTTCGGGACCTTACAGTAAGCAGTTTATCATAGTTACTGAAGTAACTCTTAAATATATTTGTACATTGTAATCATGTCTTCTCTTAAATAGTAACTCCACTTTTGTTGAGAAAAAAAAACTTCCCCTCTGGGTGATCTATGTACATTGCATGGATTTTACCAAACTTTGTTGCAGATTCCTATCTTTTGTTACTCTAAATAAATAGCTGTTTGTTTCTTTATGTCCATGTACTGGGTGAATGTGAATGAGCGTGGTTTAATAATTGTAGCTACCTCTAGTGTGCTAGAGTAGGATTTTTGTTGTGTAGCAAAATTGTTCAGGCTTGGCTGGCAGCCTCTCCCTACTTCTAGAAACTTGCAGAAGATTCTAGAATAATGGGGGTAAAGGCATGGGGGTCCACAGGTAGGGGCAAGTGGGGTCAAGTGCCCCCCCTGGAATCAGGGATCAGATCTTAAATTCAGCACAGTTGCGTCGCTATCAGGGTGTGGGCAGCCCGCACCTGGGTGCCATGCGCCAGTGGGGTGACACCATTAAGGTGCTGTGAAGCCCCCATCAGTGTAGTGTGACTTCGGGCTCTTTTCCCTGCTCAGTTCAGCAGAGAGCTCGACGGTGATGTGACAGGAGAAAGGCAGGCTATCAGAGGTTTCCCCCGCTCGCCCCCCCCCCCCTTTCTCCTGTCAGGAAGAAGAAAAGCTGGCTTTCACCAGGTTCCCTGCCTAGCTTCCTGCCCGCTCCGTTCCTTCCCTATTGGCCATAACTGAGGGCCTATCAAAGGAGACTAGGAGAGGAGAGCATCATGGGACATGTAGTCCCAAAGATTGGCGGCCCCATTTTCCACTGGGAGGAGGCTACAGCTCGATCAAGAGAGATTGAGAGACTACAGCCTGAAAAAAAGCTGAGGGAGAGAGTGCTACAGGACAAAGAATGAGGAGTGTGCTGGGCAGAAGCCAGAGAGAAAGCCACATTGCCCAGCGCCACCAGAGAGAGAGCCACACTGCCCAGCGCCACCAGAGAGCCACACTGCCCAGCACCACCAGAGTGAGAAAGACTGAGCTACTGCCAGGGTGCAGACATGCTACACTACAGACCAGAGTTGCTCCCAGGAAACCAAGAGTGAGCGATTGTCCTGCCTGAGGGAACACTGCTGTAGTTTCGCTGGGTCTGGTAAGAGGGCCTGTTGGCCATTATCCATTACTTATCCTAGGGACTGTACTACGTCTGCAGTCTCTGACAATGATAATGTGATAATGACATTGTCGAAAAGGGGCGGTGCATGGGTGACCCTAAAATGATGCCCCCTCTGAAAAAAGTTCTGCGGAAGCCCATGGGTAAAGGTGAGGAGGAGCTGCCTGGAGTATTCATGAGGGCTCTGACCAATCCCCAACAGATGGGTTGGCAGGGGGCAGGTCCCCTCAAATACTCTGGGTGAGCCAAGTTGGGGCAGAGAAGTTCGGGGAAAGCTGGAGATGGAATGTTTGGCTGTCAGTGGCCCTTTAAGGTGCCCCCTAATCTGGGGGATGACCTTGTGCCTGGCTCATGTGTGAAAGGGACTCTCTTCATGACACACAGGGGTGTACTGACCAGAGGCACGGGAGCAAGTGGAGGACAGCAGGGGAACACTGCCAGGAAAATTTCCAGGGAGGAAGACAGCCAGGTGGGCTGGTGAGTGTTATAGTTGGAGAGGACTGAGAGGCATGCCTGAGAGGACTGGGTGAGAGCAGTCTGAGATGGATGTAGAGTCAGTCTGGGAGGACTGTGGACTCTTGGCTAGGAGGGCTGGAGAAAGGGGAAGCTGCAGCCAGGTGGACTGGCAGTGCCTGAAGAGGTGGTGCTGGGATCAGTAGGCACAAGAGGAAGACAGCTAGGCACTAGGACTTTGCTATACAAACAAGGAGCCCATGGTCCCCGCCTGCTGGAGGTAGAGGAGAAGTGTATATACAGATTGTATATAGTTGTGTCTCAGAAGAGTTCTACTGCTTTGATCAAGTGTGCATCCCATAATGTCCCTATTCCAGTTTATTTCCCTCAATTAAATCTAAAAAAAAAGCACTGGACTGTTCTTCAGACTTAAGTATGCAGTGAAGATGCGGTGTGCCTGTCTGTGCACGGTGGGGGATACCTTTACACTTGCGGCTCTTTAGGGGGTGCGCTACATAATTGTCAATAAGCTGCTGCACCTGCAGGGCTTTAATGGGGAAAGTGGGAGGGTCTGCATTCCTTTAGATATGATTTCCCTTTGGGAGTATCTTACCAAAAATGACATTTTTGCTGCAGGGGATGCACAAAATCAGATTTGTATCTTAATTGTGTCTGATTGATTTGTATTTTACTTCTCGAAAATCAGTGAGCCAATCACACAGGCAGGAAATTACATTTCTGAGGGAAGGGTTTTCTGTAAAGAATGCCTCCAGGTGGCCATATTGCATTTTACAGAACATTACAGAGCTGCAGATTGAAAGAAGAGGTCATTTTAAATAACATTCAGTTACAATATTTGAATACGCTATATTATTTTTTTTATTTTCTCTTTTTTTTTTCTCATGAAAGTGGCATTGCCCTTTAAGGTCTCTTCTTCGGATTGAATACCTGTAATCTATCAGTCCTCATAGCTGAGATCCTCTGTCCTCCTTGTTCATTTTTTTGCCCTTTCCTGAACTCTTTCTTAGCTGCGTACACACAGGCTGACTTTTCGACCGGACTGTTCCGACCGACTTTAGACAGACTTTTGACGGACTTTCCGACGGACTTTAGACAGACTTTTGACGGACTTCCAACGGACTTTCGAATGAACGGACTTGCCTACACACGATCACACCAAATTCCGACGGATTCATACGTGTTGATGTATGACTGGACTAAAATAAGGAAGTTGATAGCCAGTAGCCAATAGCTGCCCTAGCGTCGGTTTTTGTCCGTCGGACTAGCATACAGACGGACCAGTCCAGTCAAAAAGTCCACCTGTGTGTACGCGGCATTATTTATCAACATCTTTCCTGAGGATTGGTGACCAAAACTGAAATATATATTCAAGATGAGGCTGAGCCAGTGTATTTTAAAGGGGTAGAATTATTGATTTATCTCTGGAATGTTCGCATTCACAAAGTAAATTGTTTATAAATAGTCCCAATAAAATGTATCTGATTATAAGTGCTCAGCAAACAGGTCATCTCATTCCCATGGTATTCTCTAAATGAGATATAACTAGATAAACAATCTATAATCAATAAATTATTAAACGTTCTATATCCACTTGCTGACCAGCCACCGTCATTATACTGTGGCAGGTCGCCACGATCCCACGAACCGTCATAGCTGTACATGGCCCTTTAAATGCTGGGTCCCCCACTGCATGGGGGGGAGGGGTGTTGCGCGTGACCGGCGGTCACAGGTACAAGAGCCAGAACAGGGACGTGTATGTGTAAACACACAAATCCCTGTTCTGTGAGGAGGGACAGATCGTCTGCTCCTACTATCTAGGAACAACAATATGTCTCCTCCTCTAGACAGTCCCATCCCCCCACAGTTAGAAACACAAACAAGAGAACACATTTAACCCCTTGATCGCCCCCTAGCATTATCCCCTTCCCTGCCAGTGACATTTACACAGTAATCAGTGCATTTTTATAGCACTGATCGCTGTATAAATGTTGTAAAGTTGGGGGTTGTTTTAGCTTAGTGTAGAGCCTACCAGTGAGCGGAGTCCATGCCAGATATGCTGTTTAAGGGCTTGTAGGCCCACTTTTATTAACGAAAGAAAATGTCCATCCAGAATTCCCACGCAAGGGTTTCAACTTCACAGCAGTAATGCAGTAATAAACAAAAAATACCAAGCCACCTGGCTCTCTGGTCAGCTCTGCTGCTCAGGCTTTTCTTCAGCCCTCTTGGCTCTATAACGTGGTTCCTGTATAAACCCGGTACCTCAGCACTCTTTTCCAGCTTCCTTGCTGTTCCAGCCCACAGGTTTGGACCTTCTGTCTCCTCTGACAGACGGAACTGTGCAGACATGCACACTTCTACCTTGCTCACCTGGACTCCTCATGAGGGTGGAGCCCAGATCCATGGTCCTGACTCTACTATCAGGCCCACACACACCTGAACAATCAGTGTGCCAGTGAGTCTCAAACCCGGACCCAGGACTGGGGATTTCATCCCACCCGGATCTCTAAGAAATCCCTGGGCTCCAGGTCCCAAAGTGAACTTTACTAAATAATGAGGAAACTGAAAAGCCAGTTTCCTCCCAAACAAGCAAATACACTGGTGCCCCTCAAATACACTGGTGGGGTACCACACTACTACAATGTCAATGGTCCCAAAAATGTCTCGATAGTGTCCGATCTGTCCGCTGCAACATTGCACTACCGCTAAAAATCGCTGATCACCATCATTACTAAAAAAAAAAAAAAAATAATAAAAATGCCATAAATCTATCCATAGTTTGTAGATACTATAACTTTTGCTCAAACCAATCAATATACGCTTATTGCAATTTTTGTTACCAAAAAATTGTAGAAGAATATATATTGGTCAAATCTGATGAAGAAATTTGATTTTTTTAAAAAAATTCTGGGGATATTTATTACAGCAAAAAGTAAAATATATATATATTTTTTTAATTTTTTAGTGGTTATAGCACAAAAAATAAAAACCACAGAGGTGATCATGTACCACCAAAAGAAAACTCTATTTGTGGGGAAAAAAGGACTTCAATTTTGTTTGTGTACAATGTTGCATGACCATGTAATTGTCAGTTAAAGCAACACAGTTCCGTATCGCAAAAAATGCCCTGGTCATTGAGGTCTGAAAGTGGATATACTTGTTACCTATAATCATTTATGTCATTTTTTAAGCTGTCCCGCTATGTAAAAGAAGTTCAGTACAAGGATCCGAATGGCAAGGTTATGAATTTTAATGATAAAGGAGAACTGCCCAGCTCAATGGACATTGTAAATTGGATTACAAGAATTAAAGATAGAAATAACACTGATTGGATGAATGTGGGCCACTTTGATGGGTCCCTTTCAGAGGGTCAGCAACTTACACTAAAACCAGAGCAAATATCATGGAAAGGAGACAAGGTGAGTTACACTGGGGAAGCTGATCCAGAACTTATACAAGAAACATACTAAAGCCCATCTCCAGACAAATCCGAACCTCCTCCCCCCATCCTGTTCATAGACATCCAACATCTGTCCTGACTCCTTCCATGGTGATTAGATGAAGGTGTCAGTGCTGGTTGTGTGGATATAAATGCCGGAATACAGTATCTCACAAAAGTGAGTACACCCCTCACATTTTTGTAAATATATTATTATATCTTTTCATGTGACAACACTGAAGAAATGACACTTTGCTACAATGTAAAGTAGTGAGTGTACAGCTTGTATAGCAGTGTAAATTTGCTGTCCCCTCAAAATAACTCAACACACAGCCATTAATGTCTAAATTGCTGGCAACAAAAGTGAGTACACCCCTAAGTGAAAATGTCCAAATTTGGTCCAACGTGTCAATATTTTGTGTGGCCACAATTATTTTCCAGCACTGCCTTAACCCTCTTTGGCATGGAGTTCACCAGAGCTTCTCAGGTTGCCACTGGAGTCCTCTTCCACTCCTCCATGAGGACATCTCGGAGCTAGGGGATGTTAGAAACCTTGCGCTCCTCCACCTTCTGTTTGAGAATGCCCCACAGATTCTCAATAGGGTTTAGGTCTGAAGACATGCTTGGTCAATCCATCACCTTTACCCTCAGCTTCTTTAGCGAGGCAGTGGTCATCTTGGAGGTGTGTTTGGGGTCGTTATATGTTGGAATACTGCCCTGTGGCCCAGTCTCCGAAGGGAGGTTATCACGCTCTGCTTCAGTATGTCACAGTACATGTTGGCTTTCATGGTTCCCTCAATGAACTGTAGCTCCCCAGTGCCGGCAGCACCCATGCAGCCCCAGACCGTGACACTCCCACCACCATGCTTGAATGTAAGCAAGACACACTTACCTTTGTACTCCTCACCTGGTCATTGCCACACACGTTTGACACCATCTGAACCAAATAAGTTTATCTTGGTCTCATCAGACCACAGGACATGGTTCCAGTAATCCATGTCCCTAGTCTGCTTGTCTTCAGCAAACTGTTTGCGGGCTTTCTTGTGCATCATCTTTATAAGAGGCTTCCTTCTGGGACAACGGCCATGCAGACCAATTTGATGCAGTGTGCGGCGTATGGTCTAAACACTGACAGGCTGACCCCCCACCCCTTCAACCTCTGCAGCATTGCTGGTAGCACTCATACGTCTATTTCCCAAAGACAACCTCTGGATATGATGCTGAGCATGGGCACTCAACTTCTTTGGTCAATCATGGCGAGGCCTGTTCTGAGTGCAACCTGTCTTATTAAACAGCTGTAAGGTCTTGGCCACCGTGCTGCAGCTCAGTTTCAGGATCTTGGCAATCTTATAGCCTAGGCCATCTTTATGTAGAGCGACAATTATTTTTTTCAGATCCTCAGAGAGTTCTTTGCTATGAGGTGCCATGTTGAACTTCCAGTGACCAGTATGAGAGAGTGAGAGTAATAGCACCAAATTTAACACACCTGCTCCCCATTGACACCTGAGATGTTGTAAAATCAGTGAGTCACATGACACCGGGGAGGGAAAATGGCTAATTGGGGTGTACTCACTTTTGTTGCAAGCAGTTTAGACATTAATGGTTATGTTGAGGTATTTTGAAGGGACAGCAAATTTACACTGTTATACAAGCTGTACACTCACTACTTTATATTATAGCAATGTGTAATTTCTTCAGTGTTGTCACATGAAAAGATTTAATAAAATATTTACAAAAATGTGAGGGGTGTACTCACTTTTGTGAGATACTGTATGTTCCCATCACTCATTATACCTGAAGAAGGGGATAAACAACAAAACATCTTATACATTATAGAACAAGTCCAGCTAAATGTGACTGACTACTACATATACATTTATAGAAGGACCCTGACTTCTGTGTACAGAATGTAGCAAGGTCTCCGGCCTCCTTTGGTCTAGTGAGAACCTCCAGGGCCAGAGATAGTTGACATCCTTCTGTATATGGTGGGTTGTGAGGCATAGTGGGTGCAAAGGTGTTAGATTAATTGGGTGCCAGACACTTGTTGAATGCAAAAGCAATTTTATTTCTCTTAACAGAACTTTGTGAGAGAGGGTTAGGGCCAGAACACCCTTTAGTAGTTGCAAGATCAATTGGCAGACTCAGAGAGAGTCAGGTAGACAGCCATGCAGGGAAAGGCACCCAGCCAGACACCACTTCTGCATGTGTAGGAATGCTGTCTCCTATCTCAACAGTCTTTAACAGTTTCTAATACAAGGTGTAACAGTTCCTTCATGTCCACTACAATCACTTCTTGTAGTTCTTCAGCCCACTGAGCTCCCAGTCTCTCTCTCTAGACTAGATGATTTACTGCCACTGAATCCATTGAGCTCCTCCAATCTTCACGGTAGTATCTTCATTGAGTGTCACCCCCTCCTCTCTGCTGGGTCCCTAGCTTGGCACAAGTTACCTCTCAAGCTTCACCCCACTGGCCTGCTCGGTCCCTGGCTTGACACACAAGGCTGATCTGCAAGCGTCACCTCCTCTGGCTGGGTCCCTGGCTTGACACCCCTTGAAATTTCCTGATTCTTCACCGTCCGTGGGTTGGTGATAATTCTGCCCTGGTACTTGCTTCAGCCACTCACTGTGGTCCCTGGTAGGGATGAGCCAAACACCCCCCGGTTCAGTTCGCAGCAGAACATGCGAACAGGCAAAAAATTTGTTTGAAAAAAATGAACACCATTAAAGTCTATGGGACACGAATATGAATAATCAAAAGTGCTTGGGAGGATATGCTGAGACCACTGTCTTCTTTTATACAAGCGCTTGATTTTACTGCTAAACACATGAGTGTATTTCCTTTGCTTTTCATGTATTAAAATTTTCATGCGGAGTTACGCTATATGCCTTCCTCTTTCTTTTAATGGTGGAACTGACTGCCTATATCTACTGAGTCCATCCATACCTTACACCTGTTCGGAGGTCCATCTGGAGGTCATATCTGGATAGAGAATCTGATCCCCTTGGTATATTATACAACAAAGCTTGATTGACTCACTAGGTGTACACATATTTGAGTTCAATCCTTCTGGTAAGCAGCTCCTGGTGTCTTTGGTGGTGGATCCACTATTAACTGTTATTACATCACACATATTTGAAGTTAAAGACTGTCACTATATCATATCCACATGTGGTTGAGGATTATCATCACACATGATTGAAGTTTGTTACTATTTTTGGACATCACACATCCAAGTTCCTCTATTTATAGACATCACATGTCATGATAGAGGACTGCTTGGAGTATTTTTGAACACATCATTTATTATTCATGTTTTTTGTACTCTTATTATTTGCTATGGTTTATATTATCACATAAGCGCTGCACATTTCACCCAATTTGTAATTTTTGCAACTTTATCCACTGCTGTGCTGGCTGCTTTAGTTTTTTCAATTTTTGTTATTTCTTTTATAAATAGCGCAGTATATATGTGTTTATAACTTATGTGTATTGCCAGGACCGACAATTCATTAATAGTCGCAAGTACTTTTAAATTTTAAATTTAAATCACTTTTATTGTTTCACTTTAAGCATTATTAAAATCACTGCTCCCAAAAAAACTGCAGTTTTTAAAACTTTTTTTGCATTGATACATGTCCCCTGGGGCAGGACCCAGGTCCCCAAACACTTTTTTATGACAATACCATGCAAATTAGCCTTTAAAATTAGCACTTTTGATTTCTCCCATAGACAATTCATTATAGCCGCGAGTACTTTTAAATTACTTTTTTTCCTTTAGAAATGTAATTTTGCTCTCGGACTGTTCTAAACACGGTAAACATGTGCCTCTTTACAGGCATATTATAGACACCCCCCAGGTATGGAATTTAAAGGAATATTTCACTTTTATTGTTTCACTTTAAGCATTATTATTGTGTTGTCCCCCTTATGCCCTGTACACACGGTTGGACTTTGTTCGGACATTCTGACAACAAAATCCTAGGATTTTTTCAGACGGATGTTGGCTCAAACTTGTCTTGCATACACACGGTCACACAAAGTTGTTGGAAAATCTGATCGTTCTAAGCGCGGTGACGTAAAACACGTACGTCGGGACTATAAACGGGGCAGTGGCCAATAGCTTTCATCTCTTTATTTATTCTGAGCATGCGTGGCACTTTGTGCATCGGATTTGTGTACACATGATCGGAATTTCCAACAACGGATTTTGTTGTCGGAAAATTTTATATCCTGCTCTCAAACTTTGTGTGTCAGAAAATCCGATGGAAAATGTGTGATGGAGAATACACACGGTCGGAATTTCCGACAACAAGGTCCTATCACACATTTTCCGTCGGAAAATCTGACCGTGTGTACGGGGCATTATACATTGTAAAGCGCTGCGTAAACTGTTGGCACTATATAAATCTCGTATAATAATAATAACATTATTAAAATCACTGCTCCCGAAAAAACAGCCGTTTATTTACACTTTTTTTTGCATTGATCCATGTCCACTGTGGCAGAACCAGGGTCCCCAAACACATTTTATGACAATAACTTGCATATTAACCTTTAAAATTAACACTTTTAATTTCTCCCAAAGACTTGTAAAGGATATTCCGCGGCTTTCGAATTTGCTGCGAACACCCCAAATTGTTTGCTATTCTGTGAACAGCCAATGTTCGAGTCGAAACTCATGATCGACCCGAACATAAAGCTCATCCCTAGTCCCCAGTAATAATATGGTTGGTCCCTTAGTGGCGACAGCTTCCCCTCTACCTCCAACCACGGTTCTCCAGCCGGCAGAACTGTCACTGCTGGTTAGACTGCAAGCCTCAATCCCAACCCTACGCTGGTCTCATGCTTCTGGACAGGCCCTCAGACAGCCCAGCAGTCAGATGTGTCCGGGATAGGCCCAAACTCCAGTCTAGCAGTGCAGGCAATGCAACACATGTCCACCCAGACAGCCATCTAGGTGGCACGGAACACTGATCACCTGACTCCACCCAAATGTCTCCCAGCAGGTAAAGGGATTTAAGAAAACCCCTGCCCATTGGCTGGGAAACCCCATATACCCATAATCTGACCTTGCATTGCCCTTCTCCTATCTAATGCCACCAGGTACCTGGCCACCTAGCAAAAAAAGAGAGAAGTACAGCAATTATGGACTTAGAGTGAAATCATTTGATCCTATCAATTAGCCAAGGTAGCTATACCTGGCAGGTAAATTTAGGCACAACCCTGCCTAAACACCAGAGCGCTACAAGAAGAAGATAAAAGATTTTGGAGTGGAATAACCACCAGTATTACCAATGGCCCAGATTCTACCCAGGCCTTCTGAATTCATCTGACTGTAAAAAGAAAAAAAAAAGAAAAATAATTTTGAGTAGTAATTTCCCTGATCAGAAATGTGCAGTTACTGTATATACATAAAAAAATAAAAGGGGCGTGGCTTGGGCGAGCTAGAAGATGGCTGCTTGATTGAACATCTCCTGCTGTTACCACCCTTTCATCGACATTACCGGAGGTAATTCATCTATAATTCATCTATATTTCTACAAAAAACGATGGGGACAGCTTCCAGACACTCCTCAGCGTCGAGGTCCCCCTCTCCCCGTGAACTTACAGGGAACACCAGCCAGAATATCCCTGAGATGTTCTGGACGCATTGGGGCAATATGGCCTCGTCCCATCACAGACTCTCACAAACCTCAGCCCCACAACTGACGGGACTAATACCTACGTCCCAAATGTTGCCTCCGATGGTGTCAGGAGAACAAGACAACCATCAACAGCCCTACCTCAACATACACAACCTGCGGACTATTGCCACTGACATAAAGGACACCCTGTCAGCCGCCATTGCTGAACTGAGATTAGACATACACGCACTCAACGACAGGGTTCATGAAGTAGAAAAGTCCGTGGCAGAACACGATAATATCCCCTGCAAGGCCACAAGAAATATTGACACACACACACTGCAGCTGCGGAAGGTACAACTCAGGAACTCAATAATTGCGGTCGCTGCCATAACCTCAGAATTAGAGGCATGCCTGAGGCCAATGACTCCGAACATCTGACTCCAGCAGTGACTGACCTATTCAGTAGCCTGCTCAACAGGCCACCTCAAACCCACAATGAGCTGGAAAGAATCCATAGGGCGTTACTATGCTGCATCGTGGACTATAAGCTAAAAGAAGAAATCCTGAGGCAAGCGAGAGGCAAGTCACAAATACAGCATGACGGAACATATATTCAGATCTTTCAGGATTTGTCCAGCATCACCCTGCAGCATTGTAGGGACCTGAAACTGCTGCTTGAGGTACTACGTGCACACGGGATACAGTACCGATGGAAATTGCCTGTCGGCTACACACCTAGGCCAGATGGCCCTACTAAAAGTCCCGGAAGACTTGTGTCCATTTTGTGACAGCCTGGGCATCCCCCTTGTTGATGTACCTAACTGGTACACTGAGTACCATCAATCCGCTGCACAAAGATACTTACGACAAGAAGAACCGATGGAAGCTCAGGATTCTCGATACTGCAGGAGAAGATCGCCATCGGGCGCCCGACCTCACACCGCCCACCACGGTGCTAATCGCGGATACAGCCCTTCTGCTTTCCCCCCATCTCGGAGAGCCCAAAGAGACTACTGAACATTTCCTACTCAAGCATCTCTACATAGGAATTATGTTGCTACGCTCTGGCCTAGTTAAATAACTTCTACTGTTTATGCTGTTCACATTTGTTTGAACTGGAAAGTTCCTTTTCACCTCTAAGAACAAAATTATCCGTGCTGATACATGTCGTTGTTACACGGGCTTGATGATCTATGCGCCAGCATTGAGGGCCGGTGGAGCTGCATCTCCCCCCCCCCCCCGCTGTGACTGCCTGGCTACGTGTACAGAACATGTCTGCCTTCACAAAGATATTTTCGAAACCCATATGCATAAAGCACACTGACTTCCTCATCTATCCTGGAAGGACATACTCTGAACGCTTCATTAAATAACAGACTCAGCATGCACGTAGACATCACTAGATACAACTGCAGATCCCTGACATGCCGTTGTACTTTGTTTTATCACAGCATACCCCACATAGCATGTACAGTTTGGATTAGGTAGGCACAAACACAAGGATATGTCACCACTGAAGAGCGATTAGCTCAGGGTAACACTTGTTGTAACGTAATAGATCTCCTGTAGATGGCCTCTCCACCCATTTAATTATACAGCTAATGGCCAGAACAGGACAGCTTTGCATATGTCGCCTCCCACTCCCCAAAGCTGCATGATGTCCACTGTTTCCGTATGCAGTACATTGCGCACATTTGGTTTACCCCTTCCCCACCGTGGGCTCATCTTTTAACTATCCCTGTGCTGTTGGTTGGCTAAAATGAATAGGAGGTGGCAAGGAATAGTTCTTACTCAAAACCCTATTACACTAAGTTGGACAATGCTGTCATCTTGTCCCGTCTATGGACACAACTTGGGGGCTTAGATAGATGTTGTGACAGATGCCACACGAGCTCCAACGGTAATCCTACCACAACCGGCATGAATAGGATACTGCTCTCCTGACACTCTTTATATCCTTTGACATGTGACCTTCAAATATTCTTACAATCAAGGGGACACTCAAGGGCTACAGAACAAACATACATTGACACCTTAGCTAGGCGGAAGGAGTGGAGATGGGGAGAGGGACTAGACCACTGACGATAAAGAATAGCTCAGCTGCTTAGCGAACTTTGGGTTATAACTACGTGGTTATAGAGAATTACTGTTTTTCTGGTTAGAAGTACTTCACTATTTTTCATTTGAACTGTTGAATTAGATCTTAAGGTCTTGTTTTGATGTAGTAAATATACCACATGCTTAATTGACATAAAAAGCTTCCCATACCAAGGAATCACGCAACCCGATGTATAACACTGACCACGTATCCCCGCTCTGTCTTTCATGACATTCTTGACATATTAAAAGGGCCCTAATACCCCGATTATATACCCAGAAACATATTTGATTCTCATACCTCCCTGGCAATTAAACACAAAAACAAATACCGCAATATTGAATATTCGGTATGTACAACTAAGTATTCAAACCCCTACAAAAATATCCTCTGCTCATTTTCTCTAATGGATGGTAACGGCAGACCATTCCCCTACTTTAAAGTTTCTTCTGTGTTAGGTTCTTGCCAACCCCCACACAGTGTAGTAAATCGGTCCTATATCTGGGCAGATTCCACTGATAGCTCACTGTACTTACCTAACCTATCTCAGAGTAAAGTAGGTTAGCTAATCAATCCCCTCCGTTTTACCAATTCACGCAGCCCTTCTTATTGAACAGATACGCAAACGGTAATCTACCTCATTTGGGGCCCCCCGCTTCTTTCATACCCACCGCTTCTAACAATCCCCCTATCACTACCATGGCGGATACGGATACAACTACACATAATGTGAATGGATCAATTAAGAAACAGCTTAATTCTGAGATAAAGCTATGCTCGATGAACTTGCGAGGGTTAAACACTCCCAAGAAAAGATCCCAGTTACTCTATGCATTACAGAAAAGTAAAACACAAATAGCATTCATTCAAGAAACTCATTTCCGCTCCAATAATATACCCAAACTTTACAACCATCAATATCCCACGATATACAATGCATCTACTGACACCTCTAAAACTAAAGGGGTTGTCATATTAGTATCAAAAAACTGCCCCTTGCAAATTTCAGAAATTAAACAGGAAATTAAACAGGATACTAATGGTAGGTATCTGTTTCTTAAGGGAAAATTACACAACAAACCCATCACACTAGCAAACTTATATGCCCCTAACAAGCAACAAGTCTCTTTCTTTCGAGAAACCCTACATCTACTTACTGAATTTTACTCTGGCATGCTTGTTGTGGGTGGGGATTTCAACTTCGCGCTCACCCCGACACAAGAGTCTTCTACTGGGACCTCATCCATGCCCTATAGAGCCCTATGCACTATCAAAAAACAACTGCAGGAATTGACCTTGTACAACACATGGCGCACGCTACACCCAAAGGATAGAGATTTTATGTTTTACTCTTCGCCCCACAACAAATACTCTAGAATTGACCACTTTTTTATTTCCCAAACTGACTTACCACTTCTCACAAAAGCGAACATAGACCCTATTTTACTCTCAGACCATAACCCCATATCAATGACACTAACTATACAGATGGCTCGCACAAACAATTCGATATGGTGCCTGGATAACTCCCTACTGACGGACATGAACATCACACAAAAAATACTTTACGGAAAATGTCACTGAAGACTGCAAACCAGCCATTGTCTGGGCTGCACATAAGTATGTAATGAGAGGAAAATTTATATCTATGGCTGCTAACAGAAACAAATTGAAACACAATCTTATTAAGACTTTATCTGCTAAAATTCATACCCTGGAAAGGGTGCATAAATTATTCCTAGCCACTAACTCGCTCGCGGAATTATTACAGGCAAGAGAGGAACTCCAGGAGGAATTGGGTAAAACATTGAAACGCGGGGGCGTGGCCTGACCTCGACGGAGAATGGCAGCTTAACTTGACAGCTCCCGCTGACAGAGAGATTCATCTGACTAAAACGGAGGTTTCTACCTCACCAACACCCCCACACGCTATGGGGACCTCATCCCGAAGCTCCTCTACCTCCTGCTCCAGGTCTCCCCATGATCTAACTGGATGGGTAAGCCAGAACATCCCGGAAATGTTCCGCACACAGGCCAGCAACATGGCGTCTTCCCAAGGCATACCCCACTCCACAGGCCCATTATCTAGCCTCGACTCACAGATCCCTTCGGATAATGCAGGTATAGTCTTCTCACCACAACCGCAACCTAGCCTCCATGATCTCCATTCTGTGGCGACAGACATAAAGAATACCTTCACGGCAGCTCTTACAGCCGCGATCTCAGACCTCAAGATTGACATTCAATCGATCGCCGGCAGAGTACATGAGGTAGAAAAAGTTACGGATACCCACTCCTCCGTACTCCGTTGCTCATGCCAAGTCATAGACACTCACACCATGCAACTGCGCAATCTCAATCGTCACATAGAGGACCTACAAACAGAAGTGACAGGCTTGTTTAATACCCTGCTGGGGAAACCCGCCACTACACCTGGTATGGAACGCATACATCGCGCCCTTTGCCCAAGGGGGAGAGAATCTGATCCTCCCCGAGATGTGATATGTTGTGTAATTGATTATCAACTAAAGGAAGAGATCCTGCGGAATGCCCGTGATAATGCCCCGCTGACACACAACGGCACAGACATCCGTCTCTTCCAGGGTCTTTCAAACATAACATTACAGCGTTGAAGAGAATTGCGCCCTCTACTGGAAGTTCTACGTACCAACAGAATCCCCTATCGTTGGAAGTTCCCCTTCGGCTTGTCAGCCTCAACTCAAGGGCGCTCTGCACTCCTCCGAGTGCCGGAAGATCTACATCGATTCTGTGAGACTCTGGATATTCCCTATACGGAAGTACCCGAATGGTACGCGGAATATCGGCCCCCCGCTAACAAAACTGTCTCTCCTCGCAGCAAGCCCATGGAAACCCAAGCACATCATCTCAGGAGGCAAAGATCACCATCCGAAACCAGGGATCATCACCTAACCCCTGGCCAGAATCACAGATCCAGCCTGTCGAAAGCTCAGCAATCCAGGAGAGCACGCCGCGACCGTTAATTGACAGTATGCAACTCAACACCCTCAGCTAAGTTCTCCCTGGATTCCTCTTTTGTCCCCCCTGCTCCTCCCCACAGCCTGCTTTTTCTCCCCGATGCCACATTGTCCCCCTATACATGTGCTTCTGGATACTCTACCTTTCTAACGAGTTACGTGCAGCTTGCCTAATGTCGGACTCTATGTTCTTTCGTAAGATTTACACTTGTCTCTTGTGTGAATATAATAACCCAGTACCCTATGGACAATCACTACTGAATGCCGAAAGACTTCAAAAGTGTTGCTCCTAAGACCTTCTATTGATGACTACAGCAGAAAACTGATGTGCTGGATGGTAACCCTCACTTCCCACTTAGGAATCCTTATTGTGCTCTGCTTTTTTCTCCAATTCTCTCTTAACTGTTTAGTCCCCCCCCCCTCCTGCCCCCCTTTTTTCTTATTTTTTAATTTTTTTTTTTTTTAATATGTAGTTTTATATTCAAATATGCCTATCCTAGTGTTTACTTATGTAGCCCCTCCGTTGATGATAAATATGTAAATGTCTGTTACCTTTCTAGTCAACCTTAATTATATGAGGTTGGGATGATGATCCGTTCGGCAATTTAAATTTGTCCAACTCTACCTAAATAGATATCCCTCCCCTCCTATAGATCCAAACGGTAATAAGTCCACTTACTCTGATTACCTGATAATTCGCTGGATCACATGGCTACACCACATCATACTAGCCTCATACCATATTTGGTCACCCTCCTTGCCATCAACTCACTCAACATTTTCAATCCAGACTTCCATACGTGGGGAGTATGGCAGAGTGACCGCAATGGATCATCATCTCCCCGCTATTTGAACATTGAGACTAAGGGAATCACGAAACATAACGCTTAATATAAACCTATATTTCCTAACGCTTAGTGTCTTCCACGTAGGTCTAAACTTTATCAATACATTCTCAGTTCCAAGGAGCAATCTAGGTTTCCTAATCCCAGACAAGTTGTGCATGCAATAAGACCTGAGCCTGGTTGGTACCATTCACACATATTTTGAATATACGACAAACCTCGTCCAACGATCACCATAATGCGCTATTTCATTCAAGCACAGGACCTTCCACTCCTATCAGGTCATATGGTACTCTTATAGGAATAGCACAGATCCTGAGGCTGTTGTACTGTCCCTCAAAAAAGAGGCACATATATTACAATCCCAAAACTACACATTTGTACTACATAAAAACACCACATTCTATCGCACTCACAACTTAAAGGGAACACAGTGTACGAACCACTGCACACATGCATGTCTTACACTGTTTCTTATTCAGACAACCTTTCGTGCTCTATGACACGGATAGATCTTTAGCTCGTACACAGACATTGAGTTTTTAGATTATTAATTGCTTGATTCTACAGCCTCTATGGCATACGAATTCCAAAACTAACCTGTCAAGCTGATGTTTTTTTTTTTTTGGACTCTTCACCCCACCTCCTCATTTAACATAAACATTAGACATACCTCAATTTAATTAACATGCACGATCCATAAAAGCTCCGACAAGGCTCCAAGCAAAAATTTCTGGTTCGCTCTCCCCTTAACCCAAGCACACACTGAAGCATTTATAGCAGGCTAAGAAGGCACTTCTCATGTCAATCCTAGGGGATAAAGTTCAGTTTGTTTATACAATGTTTATTTCCTTTGGTCTTTCATAATTGGTACCTCATTTATTATGGGTACATTATGTTATTTATTGTTATACGTTTAAAATGACAATTTGCTCCGTTAGTTTAAACTTTTTAAAGGATCCCATCATAACCCCTACACCTCAAACACATACACTAGAAGAGAACACAGACTACTCCTCCTTTTCCCTATCGACAAATTATCCCTCATGGGGACCGATATACCTTTCCATTTTAACAATCTTTTGTACTATCCTATCCCACCACACGTCCATTCACCCATTTGCCTTAAAAATATTCAATACAGCAATTAGAACTCCTATTTGACCTCCCCTTCCCACATTCCCACACCTCTCTCTCTAATTGGTGGGTAGTAATTACCCCTTGGACCTCTACACTCTCCGTCGTCTCGAGTTCCACCCCACCCAGTGGCTATCTACGTTCATTGGCTCTCCAGAAAGACACTTATTACTTCACCAACCACCACTGACCTACTTCGGTTATACCTGGATACAGACACACAGTATCCTTGGATTAGCAAGCAGGCTCTTGCTAATCTCCGAAAACGACCACCTATAGACAAAATCCCTCCCATCTTTCATTGTTACGGATTTCCCCCCAAGCGAAACACTTACAATATCCCTTCCATAACCATCTCCATTCGTACCCCCCCTTTTTTTCACGTCACTAACACATTCTCCGAAGACATTGCCCATTCGTCTTCCTCTAACACTAATCACCTTCCCTCAAAGTCCCTATCCTCATCCACACCAAGTATCTATACCTGTTCCTTTTTCTTTCCCTGCTAAATTGAGATTGGTACCACCTTCATAAAATGTCACGACCAACAAACAAACCAAACAAATCTAAAACTAAAATTATTTCCCTCAATGCACGTGGACTTAATCTCCCAGAAAAACGCTCTCAAGTTCTACTCTCCCTACACAGAAACAAAGCAGAAAAAAAAACATTGAAACGCAAATACATTTTAACACAAAAACTGTTTTACAAATTTGGTAACAAATCTGGGAAAATGCTAGCCAGAGCTCTGCAACATAAAAAGGCAATAAATACCATACATAAGATTAAAGACCTCTCTGTTAAGACTTTTGTTTCCCCTGAGAACATTGCTACCCAATTTGTTAAATACTTCTCCAAACTCTACAACTTCACCCCCATTAACACGACAAAATATACCCAAGACAGATGAGAGGCAATCAAAGACTTCCTAACACAATACTGTACACCCCCTATCTCCCCAGAAGACTCAACGGCTCTAGACTGCCCCATAGGTATCGAAGAAACTGCAATGGCCCTAAAACAACTCAAACCGGGTAAAAGTCCTGGACCAGATGGGTTGACCGTAAGTTATTGGGAAAACTTTTCACAAGATACTTACCCCCCATTTTACTAAAACATTTAATTCTTTATCTTCATCTCCACACATAAATAAAGAACTATTAGAATCCCATATCACATTGATACCGAAACCTGGCAAAGATGAGACAATAGTATACAACTACAGACCCATCTCCCTCCTAAATGTGGATGTAAAACTCTATGCCAAAATCCTCGCTAACCGCATACTTCCTCTCATCCCCAAACTAATTTCCCTCTACCAGGTAGGATTTATCCCTGGTAGGCAGGCCAGGGATAACACCATAAAAGCTCTCAACATCCATCATTGGCTTTCAAGCTCCTCCAAACAACAGGGTTTCTTTCTGTCTCTCAATGCGGAGAAGGCGTTCGACAGAGTGGCCTGGGAATACATGCTGGCAACATTACATGGCCTTGGGGTTTCCTGCACACTTTCTCCAATTGATATCAGCGCTATACTCCTGCCCCATGGCTAGAATAAGGGTCAAAGGCCGCCTGTCGAATGCCTTCTCAGTCTCGAATGGTACACGTCAAGGATGCCCACTATCACCTCTTATCTTCGTTCTCACCTTAGAACCCATTCTACGCAAGCTCAGGGCAAATCCCGACGTCAAAGGCATTGACATCCACAACAAACATTATAAGATCGCGGCCTATGCGGATGACATCCTCCTCTTTCTATCAAATCCCTTAATCACCATACCCAGTTTACTCAAAGACTTTACCCTTTTCAACAAATTATCCAGCTTGCAAATTAACTTTACAAAATCTAAAGCCCTTAATATTTCCCTCCCACCAACCTTAGTGACACAATGCAAAGCAAATTTCCCTTTCAGCTGGGAACCTCATAGCTGGGAACCTCATGCTCTCACGTATCTAGGCATCCAAATCCCAACTAATCTAGAAGAGCTTTATGAAAGGAACTACTTACCAATACTACAAACTGTGCAAACGAATCTTCATAAATGGACCTCGGGCCAATTTTCTTGGTTTGGGCGCATTGCCATCCTAAAGATGAACATTTTACCCTGTATTTTATATATACTACAGACCATACCGATCAGACTCCCCAAGTCATTTTTCACAATGTACAAAAGACTATGCAGGAATTTTATTTGGGCCTCCAAATCCCCAAGACTAAGTTGGGACAGAATGACTATCCCCAAACTGAAAGGTGGTTTAAGCCTCCCCGACATTAACAAATACCATTCAGCTTGCCACCTTACAAGAATAATTGACTGGCATGTCCATAAAATGCCCATAAACAAGACTGGGTTGATATTGAAGACTCTTTTGCTCAGGTCCCCCTATCCCACCTACCATGGATTGAAGCTAAGGCAACACCTAAAGAATACTCCACTCACCCATTAATGGGACCCACACTTTACACATTTAGAACAACCTGTCACACACTCAAATTGAATCTCTCACCGGGCCCGTTGACCCCAATAGATGGTAACCCTGACTTCCCACCTGACCTATCGTTACTTAATCTGACTCACGCATGAGCAGATCACTCACTTAGAGCCTCACAATTCTTTCAAAGGAACACACTCCTCCCATTTAATACTCTATCATCCCACTTCCCAGACTACATCATCCCGTTCTATAAATTCCTACGAATCAGACATTTTCTGAATAGTGCCAGACCAATCACACAGTGGTTTAGAGACCAAACTCCATTTGAAGCACTTTGCGCTAGCACAACTCCTCAAAGCCATCTTGTTTCTACGATATACTCGCTTCTATTTAGTGTACACAACCCTATAATCAATTCATTCAACCGAAAGTGGGAAAGTGAACTCACGTTGGACCTACCCAAGGAAGAATGAGAAAGCATTTATGAAAATATCCATAAAGGCTCCATTAATATCTTGGCACAAGAAAATGGTTACAAACTATACTCAGGATGGTACCGAACACCTGAAAAAATACACCTATACCACCCATCTGTTTAACCATTGTGCTGGAGATGTAACTCTGACATGGGTTCCCTACTCCATATTTAGTGGGATTGCCCACTTTTAAAATCATTCTGGGAAAAAGTTCACAATGCAATTTCTTACTTCACAACATATACTATAGATTTCACATCAGCTCAATACCTCTTGCATCACACATCGCTACCACAAGCCACCTACAAAAAATCTCTCATGCTCCATCCCATTAATGCAGCTTAACAATGCATACCATTACACCAACCTACCTACGCTAGCTGACTGGTTCAAATGTATAGAGAAAATATCAGAGATGGAGGACCTAATCCATCAAGCCAAAGACAACCCGACGAAATACCGCAATACATGGTCCTGCTGGCTACACTTCAAAGGCTCCTCAAAGTTTCAGGATCTTCTCCGCAACCCTTCACTTCATATTGCAGTGGAAAGGACCTGATGTTCCCCACCTATACTCACTTCATATTGCAGTGGAAAGGACCTGATGTTCCCCACCTATACACACATTTTTAGGGTAAAGTTAAATTTTCCACCATATCCGCCATGTACACACACGCACTTCTTTCGACACCTCACATTGCCATATTCCCCTCCCTCAACCGGAAAAACAACCATCTGAGTACACTTTAAAGGCAAACAGACAATTGATATCCGAATTCTGCCTAACTCTTGTAAATAGGGCCAAATTCACGACTTTCTGCACCTGCTCCCGCCCATACATTTACCATAAAACTTTTGTAGATCTTATTGTACTCTTACAGAAATGGGAATTGTCAACCCACATCCTTGACATGGAGGGAAAGTAGATAAAAGTGTAGATCAACAATGTTGACATAACTAGAGATGAAAGTTCGGCCCTCTCCTTCTCACAGTTTGATCCCATTAGGGGTGTGTGGGATGAGAGCTGGCTAATCTTTATCTACTTGATCGACTATAATAGACCCTCACAGACTTTTTATAAAAATTCCCATAACAGTTTTCATCCTCATACACAACACTGTGTCTCTACTTAATCTGCTACATCTATTCACTGATTGATAGTTAATCTGTGGTTGATGTTCCTAAGGTAAAGGTTGTGTAACAATGTTATTCTGCACCATTAAAATAGGAAGTTGTATGCCCATCTGTACTGACTGTATAAGTTGTATTTTCTGTTATGATTTTCTGTCAATGCCGTATCTATATCAATAAAAATTATTGGAAAAAAAAACAAAAACATGGGGCTACCTGGATTTCTGTATTAGTGACTCCTAAAATGCGGTCAAATAAAAAACAAAAAAAATCTAGGAATAAAATATCACTCACAGCTTTTTACATGGTCATATATACTGTTGATGAACTAGTTGAAGCATTCAAATTCCTTCATAGGAAAACATCCAGTATGTCTGAACCTCTTAGATAGTAATTGAATGCCATTACCCCAATAATTGAGAAGCTGTAGGTGTGGCTTAATGCTGTGCTGCCCAATCAAAAAGACCAATTGATGTCTGGTAGAGTCTACTCTACTAAAGAAGGTTCTATTCATGTGACTCAAGCCATAATCAAAGGACGTAGGAGAGGATTTTGGATGAAGAATTGTAAGGATATGTGAAGACAAAAGGGCCACAAAAGCCTATCTAATGGCCTTGATATTAAAATGAAGATACAGGAAATTTTCTGCAAAGTTCACAGCAAAACACAGGATGTCAGTAAAAGACCTGTAGAGATGTCTAAAGGTAAAACTTTTTTTTAGTTTTGGAGTGGAGAGGGATTGGAATGCTTGCCAGTTTTTATTACTGTCTGTGCCCCGGTTAGGGAGATTCCCCCTCTCTATTTGTCCTGTTTACCATTATCATTGAAAGTGAAAGTAATAGAAAATCCCACATTTTTGGGTTGTCCCCAGAAAAGTAATAGAGGGGGGATTTTCCAATGGGGACACTAGTTCTTATGACCTAGGGTTCTCCAAGTAATTCCTTTAATTTGCAGGGATTTCCTCTCACTTACTGTTAGGCTATGAGACAGGAAGTGAAGGGAAATCTCCACTATGGGACACAGATGGCAAAAAAATATATGATAGGGGTTATAACCCTCCCTTACTCTATCCAAAATGGAAAAAAAAGTTTGGCTTATAGTTCTACTTTACGAGCAACTTAACAACTGTTCCTAAAGTTTTCAAATGGTCGCAATGACAACAGAGCCCTATTCTATTACTGAATGTAATAAAGGACAGTATAATAGAACATTAAATGCTATTTAAAAAAATAAAACGTATCACTACCAAAACTTTTCCCCCTCTGTGATGCATGATGAAGGTAATATCTTGGTTTGGGGCCTCTTTCCGGTCTCTGGACTTGGACAGTATTTTGTCACAGGGAGCCAAAAATGATGATGAAACCATTTGATCAACAACACCAGAATCCCTACCAACTTGTCGACAATTTAAAACAAGCTTTCTCGCGTTTGTCATCTAGTGGTGGTAGTGATACTACCACTAATTATGTGTGTGGTGGTGGGGGGGGATTGTTTCCAGAGATGGTGAGACTGAGCTATTGGAGACAGATCTGACAAGGTCAGGGTAGAATAGGTGTAAGCTTTGGTTATAAAAGGTATTTGGTTGCAGAGTAGATAAGAGAAGGTCTAAAGTGGTGAAGATGTCTATGGGTTTGCTGGTAGTATGGATGGGGGGTGTACAGGACACCAGGAATGTGTCATGGATGGCAGGTATATTCCCCCAGTATTTGAGTTGTGGTCCTTTAAAAGGGACAGTTTGAAGACATTGTTGAGTATTTAGGGGTTCTCATCCATGTTGGGTGAAATGTTCCAGGGTAGTCTGGCTAGAGAGGACTGACTACCAGCACTCTCTGGATTGATAAGTCCTATTTGGGTTATAAAAGTGGTATGTTGCATTGTAGATAAGAGGAGGGCTAAAGTGTAAAGATATGGAGAGCAAGAAACTGATAAGATTATGGCCAGAGAGAGGTAAATGGGTGTTTGGGAAGTTGCATGGAGTGCAGAAGTGTGTGTCTATTGCATTAGTCCAAAGGAAGAGGTCAAGTTGAGGAGTTGGGAAGTAGCTGGGGTATAAACATTATTAGGGATGTTAAAGTCACAGAGAATGATATTGGGCATTTCAAAGAACAGAAAATATGGTAGCCGGGCAGAAAACTCATCAAGGAAGAGTGACACCAGTTGCAGAGGCAGATAAATCACAGTGCAGAGAACCTGGAGAAAATAGAGGAATACAGTGAGCTTTAAACAAGGACACAGTTGAGTACATTTCCTTTTTTTGTTTTTTTTTGCACAACGAAAGTCGAAAAATCACTAAGATGAGAATTGTCACAAAACTATGTGGTAGTGATTTAAAATACTGTGCTCCACATTCAGACCATTACTTTTTCCTCATACAAAATTATTTTTCACAGTTTAAAGGTTTTCATTTCCTGAGAAACTTCCAAGTCTTCCATAAAATGGTCTGGTTGTGGGAAATGATCTTCAAAAGCTGCACAGTAATCCTTTTCTTTATGTTCTTTTATTGTGTCTGTTACAGAGCTAGCCGGGATAGGGCTTTTGGAAAAGACTGGGAGCGAGCCTCTTACCCCCTGGCTATGGTCCCTGGCATTTAAGGTAACACTTCTCTTTGAAAGGTGTATACCTGGGGGATCCGTAGAGTGGTCTTGTTATTTTGGATTCAAGTTCATGTCTCCCCAAGACACACAGACTCTGGGACTCTAGGCTCAGGGTCCATGTTAAGGGCATAGATGCCACATTTTCAACAAGGACTGCTCCACACTATGAGACTCATAGCAGATGTTGATGTCATCAGCAAGCCACCTGTCTGGGGGTTGCCTGCTATAATGTGTTTATTGCAAGTGGGTCTATTGTGCCTCCTAAGGGTCTTTCACCCATTGTTAATTGTGCTAATTAACTAACTTTTTGTCTGTCTGCTAAGCAAAACATTGTGGGTTGTGTTTATAATAATGTGTATTGTCCAGTACACTGCATTTTGTATTGTAAAAGTTGGCAAGTCTGACCTGGGATGAAACCTCTGAGTCATCCAAGTGACTATTTAACGTAATATTTATAGTATATGTCTGTTGTTCTAATATTCTTGTGTACAGTTTGTATTGTTAGGGTAAAAAGATCAGGAGGGTGATGCCTTCCTGTGGTGTATATATCCTGGTTAGTTTGTTAAAATAAACGTGTTCCAGCTTTGTAGCCAAATGAGTCCTGCTTAGTTCTTGGTTGCGATATGCAGCTAGAATATCTGACATCTATCTTCAGACTGGAGGAAGTGGTATATGCTGTAAGCACTCAAGCGAGTGTGGGGGACGATTCCGTTAGATTGGTGGCAAGCAGTGGGATGCTTCCTGCAGTCTGGGACATTCAAACCTCCAACTGGATCCAACAGAAAGTTTCCTCAAAAAACGGGACTTTAAAGGACCATGAACACTCGAGAGAGTATGTTTTGTAAATAAATAGAAATGTATTACAAATAGTTTACATCATATCAAAGGCACTAAAACACATGATAACACTGAGGTATTTCACACATGGGATTGAAACATGAAAAAATGGAATAGGCCCAAACCAACTGTCAGACAGACAGATGAAATACAATAAGTTTCGACATGTGGAATAAGAGGAAGACAGGGGGAAGCACACAGGAGCAAGGACAAGAAGGATATCCAAAACACTCCTAATGTGTCACCTTTAGCCATGGTATATGGAAGTCTTTCAGCCCTTTCTCCTCTGTCCCTGAAGAAGACCCTTATTCCACATGTCAAAACGCGTTGGATTTCATCTGTCTGTCTGACAGTTGGTTTGGGCCTCTGAGGATGTTATGGATCATGAGGCACCTGCCAAAGTGTTGGCACAGGGTCCAAGTGCCACCAACCTGTGTCCCGGATTTTCAGAAATTTCTGACACTAGTGATTTAATCGACTTTTCAGCTGAGGAAGAACAACCGGTTGAGTTTCCAGCAGAAGAGCTGGTATCAGGGCAGGACATCACTGAGCTCTGCCCAGCACCAATAACAGATTCATCCTTCCTGAGAGTAGAGGCAGTCAACCTTTGTCCCACAACACTGACAGGGACATGGGATTTCTTGCCAGCAGCAGTTGTGGAGTTACAAGAAACTTCTCCAGCTGAAGCCCTGGCAACTGGACCGAGGGTCAAAGACCTCTGTCCCACACCTGTGGCAGTTTTGGAGACCCATAGTGAGAAAGAGACAGTCACTTCCCAGCAGCAGATCAGGATCCAGGGGGAGAAGGGAGAGGAGGTTGTCATCCTCCCTTCCCAACAGTCAGACAGAGTGGAGGAAATTGTCTTCACTCCCCAGCCAGGATTTGTGCACCTGGGAGACAGTGACAGAGAAATGTCATCCCAACAGCCAGATGAGGGAACGGAAGAGGAAGCAACCAGGTTATCTCCCCAATGGTGGATACACAGTTTGGGAGCGATGGAGGTCATCCTTCCTCCCCAGCAGCGGATCCACAGTCTGGGAGTGGAGGAAGCCTCCCGCCCCAACGGTTAGCCAAAGCGGATGATGTGGAGTCCCCAGCAGAATGCTGGCAACAGGGCAGAGTGCTACCAACCTCTGCCCAGAACCGGCAACAATGGAGGAGTTCCAGGGAGCTGGGGCAGTTGACCCCTCTCTCCAGCAACAAGCAGATATAGTGAAGCTACTCCCAGCTGAAACACTGGCAACAGGGCAGATCGCTGGCCTCTGCCTAGCACCTACTGTGCCTCCACAGCTTCAGAAAGCTGGGGCAATTGGCCCCTCTCCCCAGCAGCAGACCAAGCCCCAAAATGTTACAAACCACCCAGCTGAAGCGCTAGCGGCCAGACAGAGAGTCAATGACCTCTGCCCCACACTTACTGACGACAACTATTCCTTGCACTATTCTTTGCTGCCCGACTAACACATGTCCAGGCCAGGTGGTGGTCTGGGACCTTGTTAGTAGACTTTTGATGGGGGAGAAGTGTGACAGACCTAGCTGGGACAGGGGGCTTTTGGGGAGGACTGGGAGCGAGCCTCTTACCCACTGACTATGGGCCCTGGCATTTAAGGAAACGCTACTCTTTGGAAGGTGTATGCCTGGGAGATCTGTGGAGTGGTCTTGTTACTTTGTATCCAAGTCCATGTCTCCTCAAGACACATAAACACATAGACTCTGGGACTCTAAGCCCGGGGTCCATGTTAAGGGCCTAGAGGCCACATTTCCAATAAGGACTGCTCTGCACTATGGGACTCATAGCAGATGTTGATGTCATCAGCAAGCCACCTGTCTGGGGGTTGCCTGCTACAATGTGTTTAATACAAGTAGGTCTAGTGTGCTTCCTAAGGGTCTTTCACCCATTGTGAATTGTGCTAATTAAATCACCTTTTGTCTGTCTGCTAAGCAAACCATTGTGTGTTGTGTTTATACTTGAAATAATGTGTATTGTCGATTACCATGTATTCAGTATTGTAGAAGTCGGCAAGTCTGACCTAGAATGAAACATAGTTACATAGTTAAATATAGTTACATAGTAGGTGAGGTTGAAAAAAGACACAAGTCCATCAAGTCCAACCTATGTGTGTAATTATGTGTCAGTATTACATTACATATCCCTGTATATTGCGGTCATTCAGGTGATTATCTAATAGTTTCTCGAAGCTAACAATGCTCCCCGCTGAGACCACCGCCTGTGGAAGGGAATTCCACATCCTTGCCGCTCTTACAGTAAAGAACCCTCTACGTAGTTTAAGGTTAAACCTCTTTTCTTCTAATTGTAATGAGTGGCCACGAGTCTTATTAAACTCTCTTCTGCGAAAAAGTTTTATCCCTATTGTGGGGTCACCAGTACAGTATTTGTAAATTGAAATCATATCCCCTCTCAAGCGTCTCTTCTCCAGAGAGAATAAGTTCAGTGCTCGCAACCTTTCCTCATAACTAAGATCCTCCAGACCCTTTATTAGCTTTGTTGCCCTTCTTTGTACTCGCTCCATTTCCAGTACGTCCCTCCTGAGGACTGGTGCCCAGAACTGGACAGCATACTCCAGGTGCGGGCGGACCAGAGTCTTGTAGAGCGGGAGAATTATCGTTTTATCTCTGGAGTTGATCCCCCTTTTAATGCATGCCAATATTCTGTTTGCTTTATTAGCAGCAGCTTGGCATTGCATGCCATTGCTGAGCCTATCATCCACTAGGACCCCCAGGTCCTTTTCCATCCTAGATTCCCTCAGAGGTTCTCTCCCCAGTGTATAGATTGCATTCATATTTTTGCCACCCAAATGCATTATTTTACATTTTTCTACATTGAACCTCATTTGCCATGTAGTCGCCCACCCCATTAATTTGTTCAGGTCTTTTTGCAAGATTTCCACATCCTGCGGAGAAGTTATTGCCCTGCTTAGCTTAGTATCGTCTGCAAATACAGAGATTGAACTGTTTATCCCATCCTCCAGGTCGTTTATGAACAAATTAAATAGGATTGGTCCCAGCACAGAACCTTGGGGAACCCCACTACCCACCCCTGACCATTCTGAGTACTCCCCATTTATCACCCCCCTCTGAGCACGCCCTTGTAGCCAGTTTTCAATCCATGTACTCACCCTATGGTCCATGCCAACGCACCTTATTTTGTACAGTAAACGTTTATGGGGAACTGTGTCAAATGCTTTTGCAAAATCCAGATACACCACGTCTACGGGCCTTCCTTTATCTAGATGGCAACTCACCTCCTCATAGAAGGTTAATAGATTGGTTTGGCAAGAACGATTCTTCATGAATCCATGCTGATTACTGCTAACGATATCATTCTTATTACTAAAATCTTGTATATAGTCCCTTATCATCCCCTCCAAGAGTTTACATATTATTGATGTTAGGCTAACTGGTCTGTAATTCCCAGGGATGTTTTTTGGGCCCTTTTTAAAAATTGGTGCTACATTGGCTTTTCTCCAATCAGCTGGTACCATTCCAGTCAATAGACTGTCTGTAAACATTAGGAACAACGGTCTGGCAATCACCTGACTGAGTTCCCTAAGTACCCTCGGATGCAAGCCATCTGGTCCCGGTGATTTATTAATGTTAAGTTTCTCAAGTCTAATTTTAATTCTGTCCTCTGTTAACCATGTAGGTGCTTCATGTGTTGTGTCATGAGGATAAACACTGCAGTTTTGGTTACTGAAGCCCCCCGATTCACTCGTGAAGACTGAGGAGAAGAAAAAAATTCAATACCTTTGCCATCTCCCCATCCTTTGTAACCAGATGTCCTTCCTCATTCTTTATGGGGCCAATATGGTCTGTCCTCCCTTTTTTACTGTACATACTTAAAGAATTTCATGGGATTTTTTTTGCTCTCCTCCTTGTGTCTTTCATGTTCTATCTTAGCCATCCTAATTGCACCCTTACATTTCTTATTGCATTCTTTATAAATTCTGAATGCTGTGGATGATCCCTCAACTTTGTATTTTTTGAAGGCCTTCTCCTTTGCTTTTATATGCATTTTTACATTGGAGTTAAGCCATCCAGGATGTTTGTTCGCTCTTTTAAATTTATTACCCAATGGGATACATTGGCTAATGCCCTTATTTAATATGCTCTTAAAGCAAACCCATCTCTCCTCCGTATTCTTTGTTCCTAATATTTTATCCCAATTTATGCCTTTTAGCAAGGTTTGTAGTTCAGGGAAGTTGGCTCTTTTGAAATTCAGTGTCTTTGTGTTCCCTTCATGTTTCCTATTTGTGTGATTTATACTGAAACTAATTGACCTGTGATCGCTGTTACCTAAATTGCCCCGTATTTCCACATCTGTTATCAGGTCTGTATTGTTGGTAATCAGTAGATCTAGTAATGTTTTATTTCTAGTTGGTGCGTCTACCATCTGACCCATAAAATTGTCCTGCAAGACACTAAGGAACTGGCGAGCCTTAAATGAATGCGCGGTTCCCTCCGCCCAGTCTATGTCTGGATAATTAAAATCCCCCATTATGATAACACTTCCCATCCTTGCTGCTAATCCAATTTGTGATAGGAGATCCGTCTCCACTTCCTCCCTCAGGTTAGGGGGCCTATAGCATACTCCCAGTATTATTTTCCCCTTAGCTTCATCCCTTTGGAGCTCTACCCATAAAGATTCCACCTCCTCCCTAGCCCCCTCAGTGATGTCATCTCTCACATTCACTTGTACATTATTCTTGATATATAGGCATACCCCTCCCCCTTTTTTACCCTCTCTATCCTTGCGGTATAGGGTATACCCTTGAATGTTTGCCAGCCAATCATGAGAGCTGTTGAACCAGGTCTCTGAAATTCCCACAAAATCCAAATCCTCCTTGTACAACAGTATCTCTAGTTCACCCATCTTGTCCGCCAGGCTCCTGGCATTGGTGAACATGCCACATAGTTTAGACCGGTCGCATATTGTCCTCGTATTGGGTGTTTCAAGATTGCAACTAGGACTTGCTACTATACTCACCTTGTGTTTTTGTGCTTTGGTTAACCTACCACTAATGCCCCCAATACTACCCTCTGGAATATCTTCCGCGCTGGCTATCACTGTCTCTGGACCCTCCCCCCCATTGCCTAGATTAAAAACCCCTCTAACTTTTTGGCCATCTTCATTCCCAGCAGATCTGCACCCTCCTCATTTAGGTGCAGTCCCTCAGAGGTTCTCTCCCCAGTGTATAGATTGCATTCATATTTTTGCCACCCAAATGCATTATTTTACATTTTTCTACATTGAACCTCATTTGTCATGTAGTCGCCCACCCCATTAATTTGTTCAGGTCTTTTTGCAAGATTTCCACATCCTGCGGAGAAGTTATTGCCCTGCTTAGCTTAGTATCGTCTGCAAATACAGAGATTGAACTGTTTATCCCATCCTCCAGGTCGTTTATGAACAAATTAAATAGGATTGGTCCCAGCACAGAACCTTGGGGAACCCCACTACCCACCCCTGACCATTCTGAGTACTCCCCATTTATCACCACCCTCTGAGCACGCCCTTGTAGCCAGTTTTCAATCCATGTACTCACCCTATGGTCCATGCCAACGCACCTTATTTTGTACAGTAAACGTTTATGGGGAACTGTGTCAAATGCTTTTGCAAAATCCAGATACACCACGTCTACGGGCCTTCCTTTATCTAGATGGCAACTCACCTCCTCATAGAAGGTTAATAGATTGGTTTGGCAAGAACGATTCTTCATGAATCCATGCTGATTACTGCTAACGATATCATTCTTATTACTAAAATCTTGTATATAGTCCCTTATCATCCCCTCCAAGAGTTTACATATTATTGATGTTAGGCTAACTGGTCTGTAATTCCCAGGGATGTTTTTTGGGCCCTTTTTAAAAATTGGTGCTACATTGGCTTTTCTCCAATCAGCTGGTACCATTCCAGTCAATAGACTGTCTGTAAACATTAGGAACAACGGTCTGGCAATCACCTGACTGAGTTCCCTAAGTACCCTCGGATGCAAGCCATCTGGTCCCGGTGATTTATTAATGTTAAGTTTCTCAAGTCTAATTTTAATTCTGTCCTCTGTTAACCATGTAGGTGCTTCATGTGTTGTGTCATGAGGATAAACACTGCAGTTTTGGTTACTGAAGCCCCCCGATTCACTCGTGAAGACTGAGGAGAAGAAAAAAATTCAATACCTTTGCCATCTCCCCATCCTTTGTAACCAGATGTCCTTCCTCATTCTTTATGGGGCCAATATGGTCTGTCCTCCCTTTTTTACTGTACATACTTAAAGAATTTCATGGGATTTTTTTTGCTCTCCTCCTTGTGTCTTTCATGTTCTATCTTAGCCATCCTAATTGCACCCTTACATTTCTTATTGCATTCTTTATAAATTCTGAATGCTGTGGATGATCCCTCAACTTTGTATTTTTTGAAGGCCTTCTCCTTTGCTTTTATATGCATTTTTACATTGGAGTTAAGCCATCCAGGATGTTTGTTCGCTCTTTTAAATTTATTACCCAATGGGATACATTGGCTAATGCCCTTATTTAATATGCTCTTAAAGCAAACCCATCTCTCCTCTGTATTCTTTGTTCCTAATATTTTATCCCAATTTATGCCTTTTAGCAAGGTTTGTAGTTCAGGGAAGTTGGCTCTTTTGAAATTCAGTGTCTTTGTGTTCCCTTCATGTTTCCTATTTGTGTGATTTATACTGAAACTAATTGACCTGTGATCGCTGTTACCTAAATTGCCCCGTATTTCCACATCTGTTATCAGGTCTGTATTGTTGGTAATCAGTAGATCTAGTAATGTTTTATTTCTAGTTGGTGCGTCTACCATCTGACCCATAAAATTGTCCTGCAAGACACTAAGGAACTGGCGAGCCTTAAATGAATGCGCGGTTCCCTCCGCCCAGTCTATGTCTGGATAATTAAAATCCCCCATTATGATAACACTTCCCATCCTTGCTGCTAATCCAATTTGTGATAGGAGATCCGTCTCCACTTCCTCCCTCAGGTTAGGGGGCCTATAGCATACTCCCAGTATTATTTTCCCCTTAGCTTCATCCCTTTGGAGCTCTACCCATAAAGATTCCACCTCCTCCCTAGCCCCCTCAGTGATGTCATCTCTCACATTCACTTGTACATTATTCTTGATATATAGGCATACCCCTCCCCCTTTTTTACCCTCTCTATCCTTGCGGTATAGGGTATACCCTTGAATGTTTGCCAGCCAATCATGAGAGCTGTTGAACCAGGTCTCTGAAATTCCCACAAAATCCAAATCCTCCTTGTACAACAGTATCTCTAGTTCACCCATCTTGTCCGCCAGGCTCCTGGCATTGGTGAACATGCCACATAGTTTAGACCGGTCGCATATTGTCCTCGTATTGGGTGTTTCAAGATTGCAACTAGGACTTGCTACTATACTCACCTTGTGTTTTTGTGCTTTGGTTAACCTACCACTAATGCCCCCAATACTACCCTCTGGAATATCTTCCGCGCTGGCTATCACTGTCTCTGGACCCTCCCCCCCATTGCCTAGTTTAAAAACCCCTCTAACTTTTTGGCCATCTTCATTCCCAGCAGATCTGCACCCTCCTCATTTAGGTGCAGTCCGTCCCTTCTATAGTACCGGTTACCGACTGAGAAGTCGGCCCAGTCCTCCAGGAACCCAAACCCCTCCTTACTACACCAGCTCTTCAGCCACTTGTTTACTTCCCTAATCTCCCTCTGTCTCTCTGGTGTGGCTCAATGTACCGGTAGTATTCCTGAGAACACTACCTTGGAGGTCCTTTTCCTCAATTTAGCTCCTAAGTCCCTAAAATCGTTCTTTAGGACACTCCATCTGCCTCTGACTTTGTCATTGGTGCCAACGTGCACCATGACAGCCGGGTCTTCCCCAGCCCCTCCCAGTAATCTGTCCACAAGATCTGTGATGTGCCGAACCCGAGCGCCCGGTAGACAACATACTGTTCGGCGCTTCAGGTCTTGGTTACAGATTGCCCTCTCTGTCCTTCTAAGAATTGAGTCCCCTACCACCAGAATCTGTCTTTCCTTTCCCTTTGCTGCCCCCCCACTCTCACTGGAGGAGTTCTTCCCCTGGCAGCTAGGAGAGTCCCTCATCTCCAGCAGTGCTGGTCCCTGACTGGTTTCACCAATGTCACTCAATGGAGCGTACTTATTGGGATGTTCCAGTCCTGGATCGGCCTCTCTGGCACTTCCCCCTCTACCCCTCCTGACTGTCACCCATCTACTCTTTGCTAGTGCCTGCACCTCTTTGTCTCCACCTGCCTCTGTGCTGGCCCCTGCCGGCACCTGCCGTGTATGTTCCTGGCTCACCTTTAGTATGGAGGGACTTCTCAGTGCTGACAGTTGCTTCCCCAGATTCAGAACCTGGGCTTCCAGGGAAACAATGTGCTTACATTTTGCACAGCAGTATTCGCCCTTGATTGGATGATCAAGGAACGCATACATGAGTCATCCAGGTGGCTAATTAACATAATGTATATAGTATATGTCTGTTGTTCTAATTATACTCCTGTGTACAGTTTGTATTGTTAGGGTAATATGATCAGGAGGGGGAGGTCCTCCTTTGGGGTATAAATTATGTGTTGGTTTGTTCAAATAAACGTATTCCAGCTTTGCAGCCAAACAAGCCTACCTTGTTCTTGGTTGCAATATGCGGCTATAATATCTGATATCTATCTTCAGACTGGAGGAAGTGGTATATGACGGAAGCACTCAAGCAGAGTGTGGGGGATGATTCCGTTACAGTGTCTATAAACATTCATTCTGTTTTTGTAACTTCTGTCCTGTCTCACCAATGTATGATCCATTCTTGCACTTGCTGCATTGAATGAAGTACATCCCATTACTGGAGGCCAAGCTGTATGATCCTGTGATACTGAAGGTTCCTTTTGTTTGTGTGACAATGTATAATACATTTATGTAGATGCACAGTTTGCAGCATTTATTGTTGCAAGGTTTTGTTCCCTTTTTTTGAGTCCCTGCCCTCAGAATTAAGCTTCCTGCTGATTAATGTATTTTGCCTGAAGGTCAGCACTGGGGGTTGTTGGAATATTTCTTTCAGGGTTCTGTCCCCTGTTATGATGGGTTTCATCTATTTCATTATCTCTCTCATCCCCTCTAGTGCTGGATTGTATGTGGTTAATAGAGGCACACGACTATTTGTTTTCTTCTCTTTGTATTGTACGAGATTTTTTCTTTGGACTTTTAAGGCAGTGTTTATGCTTGTACTGATAGATTTATTGCTGTAACCTTTCTAATGCTATGATTCTGCTAGTACTCCTAGATGTCTATTTCTGTCTTTTGGTTCAGAGCATATTCTGTGAAATCCAGACTAATGAAGGGCCACCTTCTGGAATAGTCTATGTTTTTCCACCAAGGTATGCATTCTACATTATTGTACACACCAGAAGCTTGGCTTACTTACACTATTATATCTGTAGTTTTGCTCTTGAATAGTTCATATTGTGTTATATTATCTTAGGTCCCAAGGGGTCGATGCTCTGAGGAATGTCCTCCAGGGTTCAGAAAATCTGTAAGAGAAGGATATCACCCATGTTGTTATAATTGTGTTCCATGTTCAGAAGGAGAAATATCAAACCATTCTGGTAAGCTCGATTTTTTTTAATAGAAACTCTGATATTGGATTAGAAAATGAAAACTTTTAAAGTCCTTTAACCTCTCTGGTGGTTTTCCCAAGTGTGGCTCGGGGTTAAATTTTACCAATAGCGGTAACCCCGAGCCACACACGGGAATGCATTGCAGGATTCTGTTGCAATGTACTTACCTTGTCCCCAGGATCCTGCAATGACCCCACACTGTGTCTGCAGGCTCTGTCCTCCGAACCGATGTCCTGTGAGCCGGGCTCCGTTCCCTGCGAGCGTCGCGATGCACAGAGGCGGAGCCCGGCAGCAAATTCAAAAAATTGAAAATTCATAACACATACAGTACACTGTAATCTTACAGATTACATTACTGTATGAACTCATTTCACATCCCTTTTGTCTCTAGTACTTTGTCCAGTACCCTGCATGCAGTTTTATATTATATATACTGGTCTTTCTGCCTGGAAACTTAAGATTTTCTAAATGAACTAAAAAGTGTCCCTTTACGTCAAAAGTGGTTTTAGACCAGCTAGAAAACAGCGATAGTAAATTAGAACACTTGCTGAATTGAGCGATAGTGAATCGTGGCAAATTAATTTTATTATTATATTATTGTTTTTTATAATTATTTATTTATTATATTATAATTTATGATTTTGTGTTTCAAACTTTAACATACCCGGGATATCTACTAGACTCTTGTTTGGACAGATTTAAGTGTGTTATTGCTTAGAATTACAGGCCTACAATATAAAAATGTTTATGCAAAACAATTGTACCGCTTTGAGACGCAAAAATCTGACATAATCATACCACCAGGGAGGCTATAGTTTTTATTGTAACCACTTTACACTTTACAGCAAGCAATGAGAACCAGCTGCAGCCGCTGTGCAAAGGTGCTACAACCTTAAAAGTGATAGAAAGTATAAAACAGCGCTGGCAGCCTATATCATACAATATACATCCTAGTGATTAGTGCCATATACATCAATGTGTTTGTGACACACAAATCAAAATACAACAAAATTATATATAATATAATATGCAAAAATCTGTAAAGTGCTTGGTGCTTCTATAAAAGTGCAATGGTGCTCCAAAACTTTGCAAAATGTGAAGTGACTCCCCCTTCGGTGACCCTACTCACAAAAAACAATAGATCATCAGCTTCACAGTCTGGGATCAAAAAAGGCAATGATCTATTGATCTGGGGGTATGTAGGATGGTTCCTCAACAAACTCTTCCAAGAGTGTGCTTCATGACAGAAAATATAAGCCACACTCCATATATGGGAAAATAGAGAAAAAAACTCATAGTGAAATGCCGCTTAACATAAATTATCAAGCGCATTACAAGCACCACTTACAGCATATTTGGCAATCAGTAAAAAACATCCGAGTTCGCCGCTGTATGGCATGCATTCCATGGAAGCAGACATTGAGTCAATGGTTAGCACGAACCGGAAGTACGTTGACGTGTTTCGCCCATCACTTCCAGTTCCATTGCAATACAATACAATTTTATTTTCATTAATTTTTTATTTTTATTAATATTTTTATTTTTTTTAATTTTATTTTCATTTTTATTGTTTGTTCTTCGTACTTTTTTTTTTTTCAAATTGTTCATATTTAAGTAATTCTTTTGCAAATGTCTATCGCATCATGAGATTTATTGTATTATTATAGCCAAATAAGCAAGTTTTGTCAATTTGGCTTCTGTTGTGTTTATATTAAAGTTTTTTTATATATATATTTGGCAACAGGAAATGATGTTAGAGGAGGAAGTTGGTGTTTTTTCACACTGATCGGAATTGGTCTCTTCGTCCTCCCCAGAGGGAGGAGTGATCTTCCCTCGGGTATAAATATATTGCAATGGAATGGGAAAGAATGTCCTTTGATGACGCCCTGAAGGAGGGGTGAAACGCGTCAAGGTACTTCCGGTTCATGCAAACCATTGATGCAGTTTCCACCTCCGTGGAATTCACACCATACAGTGGCGAACTCGGATGTTTTTTACTAATGCCTTTCTTTGCCAAATATCCTGTAAGTAGCGCTTGTAATGCGCTTGATAATTTATGTTAAGCTGTATTTTACTATGAGTTTTTTTCTCTATTTTCCCATCTATGGAGTGTGCCATGTCCTTTCTGTCGTAAAGCACCCTCTAGGAAGAGCTTGTTGAGAAACCATCTGTCAGACTTCTATGTACCTGACCGACGAGTTCGCTTGGGCAGAGGGTGGTCTCCCTTACGTGTCTGACTCACGGCCCCTGGTAGAGAAGACAGGTGGCGCGGGAGTGCGGAGTGGTATGAGAGCCTGGTAATGAGGATCCTGATGCTGGAAGGCAGGGGATCTTCAGACAGCAAGTTGGTCAACAGGAATACAGGCACTGGATGCTGAGTAGAAGCAGAGCGGGCAGGTTCAGATACAGGCCGGGTTCAGCAACGCGTGGGCAGCGAAGTACAGAGGAGTAGGCAGAAGTGAGGTCAAACAGGCAGAGGTCAGATGCAGGCAGAGGTCAACGGAATCTAAGAGGCAAGCCGGGTCGTCAGGAGATCAGGAACACAGATACAGGTACAGGAGCTAGGTCACAGGGAGCTGATCAGGCAGCACCGAGCAGAGTGTGATGCAGACCTAAATAGGCTGATTGGAACCAAACGCCGCACACCAGCACCCATGGGAGTACGCAGACCAATGCCTACAGGTGGACATGAGCTATACGCGCACGCATCCGGGCATCATCACCACCAATGCCCACAGGAATGCGCACACCAGCACGCACAGGAACATGCGCGCCAACGCGCACCGGCGCGCACTAGCACGCAACCAGGTAACCTCTCTGACACCATCCTACATACCCCCATATCAATAGATCACTGCCTTTTTTAATCCCAGACTACGAAGCTGAGGGTCTATTGTTTTTGGTAAATAGGGTCACCGAAGGGGGAGTCACCTCACATTTTGCAAAGTTTTGGAGCACCATTGCACTTTTATAGAAGCACCAAGCACTTTACAGATTTGTGCATATTATATTATATATTATATATAATTTTGTTGTATTTTGATTTGTATGTCACAAACACATTAATGTATATGGCATTAATCACTAGGATGTATATTGTATAATATAGGCTGCCAGCTCTGTTTTATACTTTCTATAGCTTCCTCCAACATTTATCTAAAAGTAATGGTCAGGAAAATGATCACACTGAAGAGGCCAAAACTGTCAAATAGTTGCATTCTCGGTATACTATGCCTAATGTTATTTTCACTTATTTTTACTCTACAGACAGTGAACTCTGCAAGAAGTGTCCTGAAAATGAATGGCCCAACAAAGCTAAAACTATTTGTATTGACAAGGTCATCGAATATTTATCATACAGGGAGGATATTCTAGTTTTATTTTTTTCTATGACTTCAGTCATATTTGCTACAACATCTCTCTTTATACTTGGACTTTTTTTTTGGTTTCGAAGGACTCCCATAGTCAGAGCCAATAACCGTAATCTCAGCTTCATTCTGCTCTTCTCCCTCATACTGAGCTTCCTTTCTGTATTCCTGTTTCTTGGCCGTCCTGTGGATATTACCTGTATGCTGCAACAAGTCACTTTTGGAATTCTCTTCACCATCTCAGCATCTTCTATCCTAGCCAAAACCATCATGGTCTTCATTGCTTTCAAAGCCACCAGACCTGGAAGCTCTTGTAGAAAATGGGTGGGAGTCAAACTACCCAATACAGTTATGTTATTCTGCTCATCCATTCAGGTTATGAATTGCATTCTCAGGTTGTCCATCTCTCCCCCATTTCAGGAGTATAACATGGACTTGTATCCTGGGAAGATCCTCGTTCAGTGTAATCAGGGGTCAGTTATCGGGTTCTACTTTATGTTGGGTTATATGGGGTTTCTGGCAGCTGTGAGTTTTGTTCTGGCTTTCATGGTGAGGACATTACCGGACAGTACATCACCTTCAGCATGCTGGTGTTCTGCAGTGTCTGGATTGCCATGATCCCGGCCTATCTGAGCACCCGAGGGAAATACATGGTGGCTGTGGAGATATTCGCCATACTGACCTCCAGTGCTGGAATATTATTGTGTATGTTTTCTCCAAAACTCTATATTTTGCTTTTCAAACCTGAACTGAATACACAGAAAACAATGCTGGGGAAAAGAATGTTGTAAATGTAACACATTGATTCAATGTATAATACTGTAGACCAGATTAAACAAGTTCAGTCATATTGTTAAACGATCATCATCATCATCATCATCATCATCATTATAAATGACTTTATCATCATCATTATGATTTTTTATGTATATTAACTACCTTCTGTCTGCCTGTTGTATATAAGTGAAATCAAGTTATAAAACGCTGCGCTATCAAAATGATATCATCATCAGGGGATGAAGATACGAAATACCCCTTGTATCTACACGCGTAGGGGAAGGGGACAGGACTGCATGCTACACACACCATCTGTTGGGAACAATTAGTACGCCACCCCATTACCGGCCGTCGTCACCTAATCATTACCGCTGTTTTAGAGTTGCGCACTGTAAGCGCCTTGACATTGTGAGTACCCATTGTGGGTTTTTATTGTGATTTTAAATAAAGGTAATACATACTGCACCATGAAGTTCTCTTTATATTGATATAACGAGGTATAAACTGGACTGCTGTGTGGAATAGAGGCACAAGTGTAACCTATCCGGGATCCAGCATACAATACCAAACCCATAGAGGTTCTAAGGGGCATTTTGACCAAGCTTAATGGCAAGGTCACACGCCCTAAGGTGAGGGGCTATCACCTGGGGGGGAGCACTTATATGAGCACACAGCACTTTAGTTTGTGTTCACTGAAACACATGGATGGATTTTGGAATGTTTATGGACTGTTAATTTGATCATAGCACTAAGCTACACAGCACCGAATCGCACAGATGCAACACTGAATTACATGGATGCAGCACTGAATCGCACGGATGATATTTCTTTGGAATGTTTTATCGAATATTGTTTGAACATTGCACTATCACTGAATTACAGAGATACAGCACTGCATTGCATGGATGCAACACTGAATCGCATGGATGATTTTTTTCTTGAAATATTTATTTATTATTTGTTTGAATATTGCACAAATATTTTGGAATATTTATATATATTTTTCACAGGCTTATTGAAGCACTCTTATTAATTCATTTATTTATTGAAGTTTATTGCACATTAATGTATAGTATTTTGGACATTTTATACATGTCACGAGAGAGCACAATACCACTTTATTAATTATATATTTATATTTATCATTATGATAGCGCAGCATTTTATAACTTGATTTGATTATCTTGCATGGTTTATGAGACATGCGTAACGTTAGCAGCTGATCATTAGTAAGATACAATACTTTGGAGACCTGATTTGGTCAACCACCTGGAGGCTCACAGGACTAATAATTAGCATGTTGTATGTAAGTGGATTGAAGGTGGATGTTACAGGATGGGAAACTATATTACAGCTTCATTTTTTTCTTGCTCTTACATGCCCCCTAGCCTGCACAAGCAGTACAAGTACTATGACTGCAGTGTCCATTGGATGGTGCCAATCACAAAAATATGCTATGACCAATCAAAGCATCACACAATGTAACCAAAACCTTCAGTTAGCAGCTTGATACCATTATGTGCTCACACACTGATCAGTGAGTCAGAGGAAAGAAATATTCAAGATCACCATCCAGTATAAGCTTTATCCAGTACAAGTGCAATCCAGTACCAGTACCAGAAACAGCTTCAACCATCCCCCTATTATTATTATTATTATTATTATTATTATTATTATTATACAGGAATTATATAGCACCGACAGTTTATAAAACACTTTACAACATAAGGTCAGACAGTACAATTACAATACAATTTAATACAGGAGGATTCAGAGAGCCCTGCTCATTAGAGCTTACACTCTTATGCCCCGTACACACGGTCAGATTTTCCGACTGAAAATGTTCGATGGGAGCTTGTTGTCAGAAATTCCGACCGTGTGTAGGCTCCATCGGACATTTTCCATCGGAATTTCAGTCACACAAAATTAGAGATCTAGATCTCAAATTTTCCGAAAACAAAATTCGTTGTCATAAATTCCGATCATGTGTACACAATTCCGACGCACAAAGTTCCACGCATGCTCGGAATCAAGCAGAAGAGCTGCACTGGATATTGAACTTCCTTTTTCTCAGCTCGTGGTACATGTTGTACATCACCACATTCTTGACGTTCGGAATTCCTGACAAGATTTGTGTTTATGCAAGACAAGTTTGAGCCAACGTCCGTCAGAAAAAATCCATGGATTTTGTTGTCGGAATATGTCTGATCGTGTGTTCGGGGAATAAGAGGGTGGGTCAAGAGATACAAGAGGTAATAACTGTGGGTGATAGGCTGATGGAGAAAATAAGTTGTACAATTGTTAAGTAGGGGCCAAATAGGTTTTTATAAAGAGATGAGTTTTCAGGGATCATCCGAAAGTGAACAGAGTAGGAGATGGAGAGGCTCTGGAGAAGTCCTGGAGGTGAGTGTGGGATGAAGCGTCAAGGGAACTAGAGAGCAGGAGGTCTTTGAAGGAACGAAGAGAATAATTTAGTTGTTTTTTTTTTACTAGGTTAGTGGTGTAGCTGGGGGCCGAGTTGTGGATGCTTTGTAAGTTATTGTTAGTATCTTGAATTTAATTTGTTGGGTGAGTGGAAGCCAATGGAGGGATTGGCAGAGAGGGGTAGCAGACACTGAGCAGTTCTTAGGGTGGATGAGTCTGGCAGCAGCATTCATGATAGACTGAAGGGGGATAGTCTATTTAAAGGTAAGCCAATGAGGAGGGCGTTGCAGTAGTCAAGGTGAGAGATGACCAGCGAGTGAATTAGAAGCTCTGTGGTGTCATTGGTTAGGAAGGAGCGTATCTTGGAGATGTTGTGGAGGTTGAGGCAGAAAGCTATGGACAGTGATTGGATGTGGGGTTGAAAGGAGAGCTCAGAGTCCAGGACTACACCTAGGACTTTGGCATGGGGGGATGGGTTGATAGTTGAGCTGTTGATTTTTACAGAGAAATCAGGGGAAGAGGCACGAGGTGGGGGGGATTAATATGAACTTGGTTTTGGATAGATTGAGTTTTAGGAAGTGGTGTGACATAGAGGCTAATATCTCTGTTAGTAAGTTGGTGAAAAGTGAGGAGACCGATAGAGTGAGCTGAGGTAGAGAGATAGATTTGGGTGTCATGGGTGTAGAAGTGATGTTTAAAGCCATGGGAGACAAGCAACTGACCCAGGGAGGAGATGTAGATTGAGAATAGGAGAGGTCCAAGAACATTTACTCTTCTACAGTATATGTTGGCAATGGTTGTCTTTCAACCTTTTCTGTAGCAGCATGACTGTCCCCTGAGCACAAATCCAGCTCCATAAAGGCATGGATTAATATGTGTGGTGTAGAGGAACTCAAATGTCATGAACACAGTCCTGACCTGAACAGATGTGTGAGTCAGGTCTTCTCATCCAACATTAGTTGTATTGGTTGGATGGGCACACATTCCCACAAATACAGTCCAAAATACAATGGAGAGTGGAGACAGTTACAGGCACAAAGGTGGGAGGGGCAACTCCACATTAATGATTGTAATTTTGAAATGAAATGCCCAACCAGCTCATATAGGTGTGATGGTCAGGTGACTACAAATGTTTGGCCATACAGCATATGTGTGGAATGCAATCTCCTGATAAACTTACATTTCTGAATATTGTTTCTGTAAATTAGGCCCAATTAACCATTTCCCCTCCCCCGGTGTCATGTGACTCATTAGTGTTACAAGGTCTCAGGTGTGAATGGGGAGCAGGTATGTTAAATTCGGTGTTATCGCTCTCACTCCCTCATACTCGTCACTGGGAGTTCAACATGCCACCTCATGGCAAAGAACTCTCAGAGGATCTGAATAAAAAGAATTGTTGCTCTACATAAAGATGGCCTAGGCTATAAGACCATTCAGCAGTTTAACAGGAGAAAGAAGCTGAGGGTAACTTATTTGGTTCAGATGGTGTCAAGCGTGTGTGGCGGCAACCAGGTGAGCAGTGCGAAGACAAGTGTGTCTTGCTTACATGGTGGTGGGAGTGTCATGGTCTGGGTCTGCATGAGTGCTTGGGGAGGAGCTACAGTTCATTGAGGGAACCATGCTCCCCTCCATTCGGAGAATGGGCAGTATTCCAACATGATAACGACCCCAAACACTCCTCCAAAATGACCACTGCCTTACTAAAGAAGCTGAGGGTAAAGGTGATGGACTGGCCAAGCATGTCTCCACACCTTGATGGCCCTCTGCTGCGTGTGCAGTCGCTGCAGCATGGCCAACGTTGAGTTCCACCTGGTGGGCATGTCACAGATTAGGCGATTGTTGGGCAGGTTAAACTCCTTTTGGAGGTCCGCCAGCCGAGCACTGGCATTATATGACCGGCGGAAATGCACACAGACTTTCCTGGCCTGCCTCAGGACATCCTGTAAGCCCGGGTACCTGCCCTACCACCAAGTTAAGGACGTGAGCCAAACAGGGCACATGGGCCATTTGTCCCTGTTGGAGGGCAGAGAGGAGGTTGGTGCCATTGTTGCAAACCACCATTCCTGCCTTAAGTTGGCATGGCATCAACCACCTCTGAACCTGCCCCTGCAGAGCTGACAGAACCTCTGCCCCAGTGTGGCTCCTGTCCCCCAAGCACACCAGCTCAAGCAACGCATGGCATCTTTTGGCCTGCGTACATGCGTATCCCCTTGAACGCCTACGGAGCCCCGCTGGTTCCGAGGACAAAGCACAGGAAGAGGCCATGGAGGAAGAAGAAGAGGAGGGGGTGGAGGAGAGAGGTGTGTCACAATCATTAGTAGTGGCATTTTGGAGGCGTGGTGGCGGAACAACCTCCAACACTACTGCACCTTGTCCTGCATCCTTCCCAGCTGCCAGCAGAGTCACCCAATGCGCCGTGAAACTTAGGTAACGTCCCTGTCCATGGCTGCTGGACCATGAGTCAGTGGTAATATGCACCTTACCGCTGACTGCCCTGTCCAGCGAGGCATGGACATTGCCTTTCACATGCCGGTGGAGAGCCGGAATGGCCTTCCGTGAGAAAAAGTGGCGTTTGGGTACCTGCCACTGAGGAACCGCACATTCCAAAAACTCACAGAAGGGGGCAGAGTCTACCAACTGAAAAGGCAGCAGTTGAAGTGCTAGCAATTTTGCCAAGCTAGCATTCAACCGCTGGGCATGTGGATGGCTGGGAGCAAACTTCTTTCGGCGGTGCAGCAGCTGGGGCAGGAAAATTTGCCTGGTACAATCTGACGTCGGTGTACCGAAAGCAGTTTGCCCACAACTACTTGGCTGTGACACACCTAATTCTACACCTTCATTCCTCTCAGTGCAGGTCTCAGAGAGGACTGAAGGTATAGTGAGGTTGGAGATCTCAGCTGATGAGGAGCAAGGAGAGGTCCTCTTTGTTCTTTGGTGTGGGTCTTTTAGATACGCTTGCCAACAAACTGCATGGCAGGTCAACATATGTCTGGTCAAACATGTGGTGCCCAAGCGGGAGATGTTTTGGCCACGCGAGATACGCTTGAGACATATGTTGCAAATAGCAGCGGTGCGATCTGATGCACTCATCTCAAAAAAGGCCCACACCAAAGAACTTTTTGAATAAGAGACTGCAGCACCCTGCACATGCAGAGCTTTGGGGTGTGATGCAGTCAGTGTGCTGCCCTTAGGCTGGCCCCTGGTGGGCATCCTGCCTCGTTGGTGATGTGCCTCCTCCTCCTCCTCCTCTCTCCTATCAGGCACCCATGTTGAATCAGTGACCTCATTATCCCCTCCCTCCTCATCACTGGAGCAAACCTGGCAGTATGCTGCAGCAGGGGGAGCATAACTGCCAGATTGCTGTCCTTCTTGGGCACCCCCTCTGTCTGTGCTCACGTTACTGCCTTCATCTAGCTCAGTATCATCATCAGAGCCTTCCAAACGTTGGGCATCCTCCTGGAGCATGTACCCAACACTGTGGTCAAACAGTTCGTGGGACTCCTCAGGAGGACATGGTGGGGCTAGGGAACGAGTCACTGATGACATTGAGCCGAGGGAAGAGGCCGCGTTGGCAGCTGCTTTGCCAGACAAAGTACCCTAAGCATGGGTGAGAGAGCATGAGGAGGATGAGGACGGCTTGGTCATCCACTGGACCAAGTCTTCCGCATGTTGCGGCTCAACACGGCCAGCTGCCGAAAAAAAGGCCAAGTGTGTCCCACGGCCATGTGCTTATGAGGATGCACCGTCTCCATGACCAGCACTGTTGCCTCTAGACACAGAGCCTGCTTGCCCTCTTTTATTGGCTTGTGACTGTCTGCCTCTCCTTGTTGGCCTTCCAGACATACTAATGGCCTATAGCTGCACTAAGAACACCACCAACCTTCTACAGGTAGCTTTAGCTGAACACTGTGCAGAGCTCGCCAAAAACAAACTTGTAGCTTATTTATCTGCCTGCTGTAGTGATAGGATCAGGAAAACACCACCAACCTTCTACAGGTAGCTTTAGGTGAACACTGTGCAGAGCTCGCACTACACTAACTTGTAGCTTATTTAGCTACCTGCGGTAGTGATAGGATCAGGAAAACACCATCAACCTTCTACAGGTAGCTTTAGCTGAACACTGTGCAAAGCTAGCACTACACTAACTTGTAGCTTATTTAGCTGCCTGCGGTAGTGATAGGATCAGGAAAACACCACCAACCTTCTACAGGTAGCTTTAGCTGAACACTGTGCAGAGCTTGCCAAAAAATAACTTGTAGCTTATTTAGCTGCCTGCGGTAGTGATAAGATCAGGAAAACACCACCAACCTTCTACAGGTTGATATTTAACCTCATCACATTTGTTTTGCAAATCTGTAATGTTGTACATACATATTTTTCCATTTTAAGCCTCCTCTCAGTTAATTGCTCGATCTTATTATTTGATTAGACATCTTTATTTTGGATTTTATTTATTTGCAATTTAATTTAGATACCTGTTATGTCTATGGTTTGTCTGTTTGGTGGTGGCACCTTTGGCCCAATGCACCGCCGGCTGTTTTGGACTTCCCCCTTCCGGGAGCTGTGACGTGCCTTTCGGCTCCTCCCCCCTCCCCCTTCTGGGGGGGTGGATCTGCCGCCACTGCACGTCAGCGTCACGCACTCCCCATCGGACGTGCGCATCCTCAAGGACGCTCACACGTCTGATTGGATGGTGTTCATCCCGCATGTCACGGGGATGTGGCGGTGATGTCGGCGGGTCGGGTGTTCAGTACCCGATCGACGTTGCCGCCCGCCCCTCTCTTGGTTTTGCGGCGTGACGTTGGTGGGCGGTCCCCGTGGTAGCGCCTATATGGGCGTAGCCTCGGCGGTGCTGGCTCTCGAGGCTTTCACTTCACTGGATGTCACGTTCGTTTGGGGGTCACTGCCTTCTTCCCCTCACACTGTTTCACTCTGCACGCCAGGTATTTCTACCATGTCCTCTTATGCTTTGTCCATCTTTTTTTCTCCATATCTCCACCTCAGGGTACTTGGTCTTTTCCCTCTTCCATCCTCAGCATTTCTCAGGTGTTTCAACCTAGATTTCCTTTTAACACCCTCACGGGCTCAACTTTCTTCTTTTGGGGCTGTATCACTCCGGCATTCTCACTTTCCTACTGCTCTTTATTTCTTGGCAGTTTTGCAACTTCTCTTTTAACCTTTACTTTTCACTTCAGGTTTTGCCTTGGGGGACCATGCCTGCCCTGGATGGCGCCCTGTGGGCTGCCCCCATCGATCCATGCACCTCAGCTCCCAGGGGGTGGCGTCTCCGATGGTCGGGCGGTATACGGCTCCCTGCCACCACCCTACAAACCAGAATGCGTAAGCATGTACTTTGTGTGGGGCTTTTTATCACCCCACCTTTGTTTCATGTATATACTTACCAGACCAATTTTTTATATTTTCTATCCTAGATAAGATACGCGCTTGCTCCTGACGAGTGGCACAACAGCCACGAAACGCGTAGAGCTACCATTGTCGCGTTTTTTACCAGCGTCATGCATTTTTCATTTTTATTTGGAACCCTTGGAGGCTTTGGATGTTTTACTCTTTAATATATGGTTGTGTAATAATATCCAATTGGTGTACCATGGAGAATTTCTGTATTCATATAATCATGTATAATTGCTGCTATTATTGCCAATATTTCTTTCCATTTATGATTGATATATATATTTTGTGCATGTTATTTTTATGAATTGAATAAAATTTTCCCACTTGTTCATTGATTTTTGTTTCTGAGCATTCACGCAATTCATTTAAAGTCCCACCCTCTTTTCTCTTAGACCTTCTACAGGTTGCTTTAGCTGAACACTGTGCAGAGCTTGCCAAAAAATAACTTGTAGCTTATTTAGCTGCCTGCGGTAGTGATAGGATCAGGAAAACACCACCAACCTTCTACAGGTAGCTTTAGCTGAACACTGTGCAGAGCTCGCACTACACTAACTTGTAGCTTATTTAGCTGCCTGCGGTAGTGATTGGATCAGGAAAACACCACCAACCTTCTACAGGTAGCTTTAGCTGAACACTGTGCAGAGCTCGCAAAAAACTAACTCGTAGATTATTTAGCTGCCTGCGGTAGTGATAGGATCAGGAAAACACCACCAACCTTCTACAGGTAGCTTCAGGTGAACACTGTGCAGAGCTCACCAAAAAATAACTTGTAGCTTATTTAGCTGCCTGCGGTAGTGATAGGATCAGGAAAACACCACCAACCTTCTACAGGTAGCTTTAGTTGAACACTGTGCAGAGCTCGCCAAAAAATAACTTGTAGCTTATTTAGATACCTGCGGTAGTGATAGGATCAGGAAAACACCACCAACCTTCTACAGGTAGCTTTAGCTGCACACTGTGCAGAGCTAAAAAAAAATAACTTGTAGGTTTAGCTGAACACTGTGAGGAGGACGCACTACACTAACTTGTAGCTTTAGCTGAACACTGTGCAGAGGTCGCACTACACTAACTTGTAGTTTTAGCTGAACACTGTGAGGAGGATGCACTACGCTAACATGTAGCTTTAGCTGAACACTGTGCAGAGGTTGCACTACACTAACTTGTAGTTTTAGCTGAACGCTGTGAGGAGGACGCAGTGAACTAACTTGTAGCTTTAGCTGAACACTGTGCAGAGGTCTCACTACACTAACTTGTAGTTTTAGCTGAACACTGTGAGGAGGACGCACTACACTAACTTGTAGCTTTAGCTGAACCCTGTGCAGAGGTCACACTAAACTAACTTGTAGCTTTAGATGAACACTGTGAGGAGGACGCACTATACTAACTTGTAGCTTTAGCTGAACACTGTGCAGAGGTATCACTACACTAACTTGTAGTTTTAGCTGAACACTGTGAGGAGGACGCACTACACTAACTTGTAGCTTTACCTGAACACTGTGCAGAGGTCACACTAAACTAACTTGTAGCTTTAGCTGAACACTGTGAGGAGGACGCACTACACTAACTTGTAGCTTTAGCTGAACACTGTGCAGAGGTCTCACTACACTAACTTGTAGTTTTAGCTGAACACTGTGAGGAGGACGCACTAAACTAACTTGTAGCTTTAGCTGAACACTGTGCAGAGGTTGTACTACACTAACTTGTAGTTTTCGCTGAACACTGTGAGGAGGACACACTACACTAACTTGTAGCTATAGCTGAACACTGTGCAGAGGTCTCACTACACTAACTTGTAGTTTTAGCTGAACATTGTGAGGAGGACGCACTACCCTAACTTGTAGCTTTAGCTGAACACTGTGCAGAGGTCACACTAAACTAACTTGTAGCTTTAGCTGAACACTGTCAGGTGGACGCACTACCCTAACTTGTAGCTTTAGCTGAACACTGTGCACTGCACTAACTTGTAGTTTTAGCTGAACACTGTGCAGAGGTCACACTAAACTAACTTGTAGCTTTAACTGAACACTGTGATGAGGACACACTGCACTAACTGTAAATAGTCTAGCTGCCTGACTGTGGTACTAATAGGATCAAAAGAACACCAGCAATTTTCTTCAGGTAGCTGTAAATACTGTGACAAGACAAGCCTGCCTGTCAGTAGGAAGATAACAGGAACGGATCTAGCTAAACTGAATACAACACCTGGGATGCATATATATATACACAATACACTGTAAGTGCAGCTAACTCACTGACTGTCCTGCCTAATCTAGCTAACTCAAATGAAATGACACTGTCTCTCTCTCTCTCTAAGCACGCGGGAACTCACTACACAGGGCCGCTGTGCAGGTGGCCTTATATAGTGTGGGGCGTGTTCTAAACCCCCTGAGCCATAATTGGCCAAAGCCACCCTGGCTTTGGCCAATTACAGCTCTCTCTACCGACGGCGCTGTGATTGGCCAAGCATGCGGGTCATAGTGCATGCTTGGCCAATCATCAGCCAGCAATGCACTGCGATGCCGCAGTGAATTATGGGCCATGACACGCCACACGGCCCATATCATTCGCTATTCGATGAACGATCGAACAGCCGATGTTCGAGTCAAACATGTGTTCGACTCGAACATGAAGCTCATCCCTAGTCAGGATGATTAAAGCGCATTACTTCTATTATTATATTGTAATGTATAATGAAATAGTTCAACTCACCATAATGCGGTGGGCAGTGAGAGATGATGTCATCTCTCTACTGCCCTGCACCTGCACAGTAATGGTAGCCTTCATTTAGATGCAGGGGGGCGTTGATAGACAGTGGCGTCTCCAGCTTTCATATTTAGGGGGGGCACATGGGGGGACAGGGACAAAAGTAGGGGGGGCAACTATTAAATGCAATTATATATATACACACACACCCACATAAATACACAATGTCTTGAAAAAGTATTGGTGGTTGCAGCCAGGTGGAGGGGAGGGCAGGGTGGGAGCAGCCAAGTGGAGGAGAGGACAGAGTGGGAGCAGCCAGGTGGAGTGGAGGATAGGGTGGATGCAGCAAGGTGGAAGGGAGGACAGAGTGGGAGCAGCGAGGTGGAAAGGAGGACAGAGCGGGAGCAGCCAGGTGGAAGGGAGGACAGTGTGGGAGCAGCTAGGTGGAGGGGAGGACAGAGTGGGAGCAGCCAGGTGGAAGGGAGGACAGAGTGGGGGCAGCCAAGTGGACAGGAGGACAGGGTGGGAGCAGCCAGTGATAAGGTCCTGTAACTTTATGGAAGCCTGCATCCCCACCCCCCCTCATCCACACCCCTTCCCACTCGCTCCCACCACCTGGAGGTAAGTTCTTACCATGGGGGATATATAGCAGAATGACTGGCACTTTCTCTCTGACTCCCTCCACCCTCATGGTCCCTGTATCCTCTCAGGGTCCTCTCTCCCCTCCTCTTCCCCCTCCCGCTCAGCATGTTGGGGGCTGCAGTGCACTCTCAGGGAATCATCCTGGGGCCTGCTAGTATCTGGCACTACATGTCCCATAATCCTCTAGTTGTCAGTTTCCCAGCCATTGGCCCTGACTGTAGCCAATAGGAGCGGGCATTGCTGGTGAGAGAGAGCTGCTCAGCTCAAGGAGGAGAGGAGGGGGGAAATCCCCCGCAGCTGCGGGTCTGCCTGTGTCCCTTCACAGAGCCTGTCATCCTCGGCGCCGCTGCCCTGTGTAGCCACTGGTGAGAGATAATGTCTTCTCTAAGTGACCCACAGCCTGCCCAGTATTTTTTTCGGGGAGGGGGGGCAATTGCCCCATTGCTCCCCCTGGATCCACCCCTGGTCTCAGGATTTCAGAAAGTATATAATGTTATGGGGGGGGTTAAGTAATCCTCAGTCCTAAAATGTGCATTTTTACATGTGTGCCAAAATGAAAAAAAATGTCTCTGGCAGGGAAAGGGTTAAATCTTGGTTACTGCATGTTAAGAATCTGTATATTATTGGATGTTCCTTGCCTGGCTACAGCTCTACATTCAGTGGGCAGAAGAGATCTTCCCATTCTCCTGAATGGAAGAATAAAGCAATAGAGAAATCATCAATCCATTGTTTGAAGGTTTATGTATCTTCTGCTCTAAGAGAACACCATAGAGGGATTTGTTAAAGGGGGATTTTGGTTCCTTTCAGCCATTGTAATCTGACCAGCAATCCTCCTTCTTGTCTTCTCACCTTTCTATCTTTTCTTCATGTCACCCAGACAGTGTCCAGGAATACGTTTCATAGATAATTTTAGGAAGAGATCATTTTTATGTTCAATGTAACCACTTCAGCCCAAGTCACCATTTCCCCACAGCACTGAGATAGCAGCCATCCATCCCAGCCATGGCCGTCTTCAATGCGGGGCAAAAGGGGAAGTTGGCCAGGGCCCAATCATTGTTGGGGGCCTCAAAAGCAACTGCTCCTTGAGCCCAGCTACCCGCAAATATTCATCCCATGTAGCGGGGGGCAGCCGATTCCCCACTTGCTCTCCTGGCCAAGCTGTGGGCTGTATGTGCCACAGCCCGCTCATCCCACTTCTCCCTATGTCAGTTAGGGATGAGCCGAACACCCCCCTGTTTGGTTCGCAGCAGAACATGCGAACAGGCAAAAAATTTGTTAGAACACGCGAACACCGTTAAAGTCTATGGGACACGAACATGAATAAACAAAAGTGCTCATTTTAAAGGCTTATATGCAAGTTATTGTCATAAAAAGTGTTTGCGGACCTGGGTCCTGCCCCAGGGGACATGTATCAATGCAAAAAAAAGTTTTAAAAATGGCCATTTTTTCGGGAGCAGTGATTTTAATAATGCTTAAAGTGAAAAAATAAAAGTGAAATATTCCTTTAAATTTCATACCTGGGGGGTGTCTATAATATGCCTGTAAAGTGGAGCATGTCTCCCGTGTTTAGAACAGTTCGAGAGCAAAATGACATTTCTAAAGGAAAAAAAGTCGGGAAGTGGTTAAAACTACTTGCGGCTATTAATGAATTGTCGGGTCAATTACCAGGCCCTTTGGGTCTGGTATGAATATTAAGGGGAACCTCAAACCAAAATTTAAAAAAAAAATTACGTGGGGGTCCCCCTAAATTCCATACCAGGCCCTTCAGGTCTGGTATGGATATTAATGGGAACCCCGCGCCAACATTTTTTAAAAAATAGCGTGGGGTTCCCCCTCCAACTCCATACCAGACTCTTTAGGTCTGGTATGAATTTTAAGGGGAACCCTGCGCCAACTTTTTTTTTTTAAATGGCGTGGGGTCCCCCCAAAAATCCATACCAGACCCTTAATCAAACACGCAACCTGGCAGGCCGCAGGAAAAGAGGGGGGATGAGAGAGCGCCCCCCCTCCTGAACGTACCAGGCCACATGCCCTCAACATGGGGAGGATGTCCCCATTGATGGGGACAAGGGCCTCATCCCCACAACCCTTGCTCAGTGCTTATCGGAATCTGGAGGCCCCCTTTAACAAGGGAACCCCAGATCCCACCCCCCGTGTGAATTGGTAATGGGGTACAAATGTACCCCTACCATTTCACAAAAAATTTTGACAATTCCTTTATTAACGTCTTCTTCTTTCCCTGCTTCTTCTTCCATCTCCTTCTGGTCTTCCTTCGGTTTTCTTCTTCTTCCTCCATCTTGTTCTTCCCCCACTTCTTCATCTTTCTTCCTCTGCTTGTTCCTCCGGTCTTCTCCTCCAGACACCTTAGGTCCTATTCCCACTCTCCTTTTATTTTGACCTGATTACAGTGCCTTGAAAAATACCCCTTGAAATTTTCCACATTTTGTCATGTTACAACCAACAATGTAAATGTATTTTATTGGGATTTTATGTTATAGACCAACACAAAGTGGCACATAATTGTGAAATGGAAGGAAAATGATAAATGGTTTTCAAACTTTTTTTACAAATTAATATCTGAAAACCGTGGCGTGCATTTGTATTCAGCCCCCTTTATGCTGATACCCCCAGCTAAAATATAGTGGAACCAATAGCCTTCAGGAGTCACCTAATTAGTAAATAGAGTCCACCCGTGTGTAATTTAATCTCAGTAGAACTACAGCTGTTCTGTGAAGCCCTCAGAGATTTATTAGAAAATCTTAGTGAACAAACAGCATCGCGAAGGGCAAGGAACACACTGGACAGGTCAGGGATAAAGTTGTGGAGAAGTTTAAAGCAAGATCAGGTTATAAAAAAAAAATCCCTAGCTTTGAACATCTCACGGAGCACTGTTTAATCTATCATCCGAGTATGGCACAACTGCAAACCTACCAAGACATGGTCATCCACGTAAACTGACAGGCCGGACAAGGAGAGCATTAATCATAGAAGCAGCCAAAAGGCCCATGGTAACTCTGGATGAGCTGCAGAAATCCACAGCTCAGGTGGGAGAATCTGTCCACAGGACAACTATTAGTCGTGCTCTCCACAAATCTGGCCTTTATGAAAGTGTGGCAAGGAGAAAGTTATTGTTGAAAAAAAGCCATAAGATGTCCCATACGCTGTTTGCGAGAAGTCATGCTGGGGACACAGCAAACCTGTGGAAGAAGGTGCTCTGGTGAGATAAGACCAAAATTAAATTTTTTCGCCTAAAAGCAAAAAAAATGCATAAAACATCAATAATCATCCCCTAGTACACTCAGACAAACAAACAACCATCTTTTGCCTTAGCATCTATAAATGGGTCAAAGGGTGTAATTCAAGAATATTCACATAATGCCTTCCAAAAAAATAAATAAAAAAGATCTACTTCAATAAAAAAAAAATTCAAAAATGCAACACAAAATTAACAAAATGTGTATTTCCTATCCAATCCCTAGCAAAGTGTGTGTATGTGTAATATATATATATATAGATATATATCTATACATATCTATCTATAGATATATACATATATATTACTATTGTATCTCTAATTACTTATAAAGCCAGTGCTTAACAATAAAACTGAATCTGCAACCAAGTATTGGGTATTATTTGTAGCACAATTCCCAACAATATAGTGGATTTTTGTCAATCCCATACCCAAAGAGAGGCTCCTATGTCATCCCATGACCTCTCAAAGAATGACTGTTTATCAATAACTATACTGGATATTTGACTGATTATTCAAGATATTTTATTCATCAAAAACCCCAATGTGTCCGAGGTATACCATGCCTTTGCAATTGCTATCTTGGCAGCTAGAAAAAAGAATATACATTTCTGAGAGGATTTGGGGATATCTGGAATAGGTTTATTTGGTAGGGCAGTCCAAGCTGTTTTCAGTACATTTATACCTATGATATTGTGCTGAAAATGTGGGTCCAAAATAATTTTACCTTTGGGCATTGCCACCATACATGTAGCATGTCTCCTTTGCCCATATTGTAAGGTGCAATTGAGGAAGCAGTTGGGTAATATTATCCTGAGTTTAGTTGGTACCAGATATCATCTAGAAAAAAAACATTATAGATTGCTTCCACCAGAGACAGTTTAAAAAAAATTCCGTCAACCCACTTGGACAGATCCTCTTGTTCCACAACAGTAACAAAGTCATGTTCCAAGGCTAAAAGTTGTGATAGCATATTTGGAGATTTGGTGCCAGCAAAACAATTCTGCTTGAGCAATGTCCAATTTATTTGATAGGTAATTAGGATCCACGAGCCTAATCTCCTTAAATAAATTATGTACCCTGTACAGCGCCTTGTTTAACCACCACATGAAGGTGGATTGTTTTGTCAAGACCCTGCTCCAGCAGGGCAGAGAATCTAACTTAAATAACAGGGACTCCTGAATATTCAGGCTGTGGTGGTTGTATAAAAGAGGAGACCTGCAAGGGAGATCCAGGGGCAGTAATCTGATTACCTGCAGCATCTCCTGGATCTTTATTGTTTTGTGTAGAGCAGTGGTTCTCATCCTTTCTAGTGCTGCGACCCCTTGATAAAAGTTCCCAAGTTGTGGGGACCCTTAACAGTAAAAATTTTTTCATAGCATGGGTTGTCAGCACCCAAGGCAAAACAAGTAATTTAAAGTAAAAGGAATATGTGGCGCTAATCTGTCTTAATGTACCAATCACAATTACGGAAAGGACCACCCAAAGTAGCACTAATCTATATAATTCCAACCTTCCAATTCACGGTGCAAGTATGTATCTAAAATATCAATACCCTAGAGTCAGTATAGCATCCGATAAACACCCACAGATAGTTACCATAGAATACAATCTACCTTCCTACTTCCAAGTGCAAAATGCATGAATGTTCAAGGTGACTCATAAAAAACAGGCGCTTCAATACTGACTAATAAATCCTCCTGTTCAAAGAATAAACTATATTAAAGTGCTTGGTGCTGGTTACAATTCCTGTTGCAAATAATAAAACAAGTCATGCAGTGTACAAAGTAATCCTCAATCACAACGTGCGACTGGATATATAGCCAAAAGTGTATTATACTGAAAAGTGAATAATTAAATACAGTTCCTCATACTATAAACATATAAAGTGTAATGCACTGCTTCTCTAAAAACCTCTTATAATAAACATAATGCAATATACTCCCAATGTGCAAACTATTCATAAATGCATGTATGCGATTAAAGATGCGACTCTGAACCCCGCATCCATATATAAGTGATCAAAACAAAGTGACAATTGTGCAATAATCATGCATGCATATATGCGACTAAAATGACGACTCAAAAACCCCCCTCCCGCATGAAAGCAATGCAATGCAGAAAAATGTGACAATAGTGTAATCAAGTCCAAATGAATGCTGCTTCATGCAATGTGACTCATAACACAAAAAAGTATTTTAAAACGTGCCAATAAAAGTGATTTGTGCTGAATTCTTCCACTTCAATTCTGGTGCAACAGACAGGTGTTTCCCCCAGCCTCCCACCTCCAATAGCGGCCCCCAATGGGCCGAGTCAGGCAGATGGACAGTTGCTTCTATGCAGAGGATGAAGGTCCTGAGGCTATCCCCCTTCCCCAGAGGGTGTGCGTGGATCGAGCTCTCTGTAGTAATCACCACCGCTCACAACGACCCCAGAATGATGGTAAGGAAGAAGAAGATACTCCCATAGTGTAGTAATTCAATTAAAGTACTGTACTATGGGAGTATCTTCTTCTTCCTTACCATCATTCTGGGGTCACTGTGAGCGGTGGTGATTACTACAGAGAGCTCGTAGGCTGTTGTAATTCAAACAGAAACACAAACCAATGAACTAACATTTAGATCCCTTCTTGCGTTTTCCTTATTAAGTCTGGTAGGGAACTAGCCCTATGACTTATAGTGATTGAGGCAGGATTTTTAATATTTCCCTTCCTTTCCCATGCAGAGTGATGGCGCCGCCAAGCTCTGTGGTTTATTGGTGGTAATACTATGCGGCGAGAGCCAGTAAGGAAGCATAGGGCAGCGTTTGGTCTACCATTATTCTTTAGTTTGGGATGGACAGCATCCGATTCAAGATCGTCCCGCCATCCCAGCTCTCTTTGAGACGAGGGTTAATGTAGAAAAGGGAGGTAGGGGAAGAAAGAACAGAAAGAAGAACAGGGCAGACAGGTGGTTAAGGAGGGGGGAGAATCGAGGGGAGGTGCAGACTGCCCGGGGATTATGTGGAGAGGGGGTGGGAAAAACCACCAGCTACCCTCTCCAGGAGTCCCCGTGCATAGCATATAATGTATAGGGTCTAATGCCTTCTGAGTTTACATCACCCAAGGGGCCTGACCCCTGGGGGGGGGTCAGAAAAGTCAAGAGTTTTCCTGTGACAGTATTTGGTACCGTTGTGAGTTTTGGTACTCAAGCCAAGGAGCCCAAGTAGCCGAAAATTGCGGCATTCTATCTTGTGAGGCATGAATCAGCTCCTCTATCACTGCAATTTGATTAATTCAGCGTATCCACACCTTCATGGAAAGGGGCGACAAAGACTTGCAATGAACCGGTAGGCATAGCCTAGCGGCATTGGTCATATGCATGGCCACTGATTTGTAATATCTTTTATGGGGGATTTTGGAGAGGTGTAAGAGGTATTGTGCTGGTGTGAACTCCTGGGGGAGTGAGGTTATCTCAGTTATGACTGTGTGGACCTGTCTCCAATATGGCTGGATCATCGGGCATGTCCCCCATATATGGAGAAGAGTCCCCGGGCCACGTTCACATCTCCAGCACTGGTCAGAGACCGCATGGATAAACTTGTGAAGTATTTCTGAGTGGTTGTTGGTATATGTTTGCGCAGGAGCCAAGGAGAAAGATATAAATTGCTCCCAGCAATCAGCTGCTCTAACATTACCCAGCCCTTGTGTCGCCTGTGGAGCCTCCAGTCAACCACTCGGGTTTAGGTGTACTGACCAGTAGTATCTCTGCAGGTCCGGGAGGCCTATCCCGCCTCTTGTTTTTGGGAGAACCAACTTTGCCCATCCAATGCGTGCCGTCTTGGTTGCCCAGAGAAAGGCCCTACACATCCCCTTGTATGTAGCAAAAAAAGAGGGTGGTAAGTGGATCGGGACCGTTTGGAGTTTATACAATAAACAAGGGAGTACTGTCATCAAGAATCGCAGGCCAACCAAACCACGATATGGTGGGGGTTTTACACTTTTTGAGATCTTGCTGTATAGATTTTAATTCTGCTAGGAAGTTTTTTTCGTATAGATCTTTAAGGTTATTAGGGAGTTGTATGCCTAGATAGGTGAGGGCATCCGCTTTCCATCAAAACGGGAACTTAGTCTGGCAAAGTTGAGCTATAGTAGGGGGTAGCGATATCTTCAGCGCAAAGGACTTGGAGTAATTAATCTTTAGGTTCGAGATAGTCTTGAAGTTGTCTAGAATCGGCATTAGATTGGGAAGGGACATTAACGGGGACGATAGGAAGAGCAGGATATCATCTACATAGGCGGCAATCTTGTATTCCCGCTGGTGAACTTCTACGCCTTTGATGTTCGGGTTTGCTCGAATGCAGCGGAGGAGAGGTTCTAAGATGAGGATATACAGTATAGGGGAGAGAGTGCACCCCTGTCTGGTCCCATTCTGAATGGGGAAGGCGTCCGACAAATGGCCATTAACCCGGACCTTAGCCCTGGGGTTCGTGTAAAGTGCCCTGATAAAGGCCCGCATACAGAGACCCAGCCCCAGCTTTTCCAGGACTGCGTCCATGTAGTCCCAGGCCAACCTGTCGAACGCATTCTCCGCATCCAGGGCCAGAAAGCAGCTCTCCCATTGAGTAGTGGTGAGCCAGTGATGCAAATTGAGGGCCTTAATGGTGTTGTCCCTGGCCTCTCTTCCAGGGACAAAACCAACCTGGTCCAAAGCCACCCATGCAGGTATATGATAGGTCAGTCGGGTGGCCAGAATCTTGGCAAACAATTTAACATCTGCGTTTAAAAGGGAAATGGGTCGGTAATTGGCTACGTCAGTGGGATCTTTGCTTTCTTTCGGGATTACCGAAATAAAAGCCTCCAGGAGGCTTCCCGATTTGCAGGGTGAGCGGGAGAGGCCATTGAAGGCCCTAAGAAATCCCGGTGCTAGGAGATCGGCGAAGCTCTTATAGTAAAGTGCGGAGAAGCTGTCCGGTCCCGGACTCTTGCCAGGCTTCATAGCCTTTAATGCCTCCCCCCACTCCTCCACCGAGAGAGGGGCCTCCAGTGTCTCTCTGTCCTCAGTTGAAAGCGCCTGTGGGCTATAAGTGGTTGAAAACTCCTGCATAATATTAGCGCCAACGTTCTCGTCTACCAATCTGCGCTCGTGTGTTTGGAGATTGTAAAGTTTGCTGTAAAATAATTTAAATTGATTAGCGATCTCCTCATTTTTGGAAAGGATAGTCCCATCCCTACCTTTAATATGGTGTACTGTAGTTGTAAGGGTTCGTTTCTGTGTGGCTCTCGCTAGGAGCCTCCCTGGTTTATTGCCCTGTTCATAGAATAACTTCTGTGACAGGAGTTGCCGTTTACGTGCTCTTTTAAAGAGCTCCTCACAAAGGAGCGATCTAATGTCAGCTAAGTCTTTCGCCACCCTCCTTGCCAGTGGGCATTTATGTTGCACTTCTAGTAGGGTTATTTTGTCAGACAAGTTTTTAATAGTAGCTTGGTGTTCTCTTTTCTTCCTGGCCGGGATGGAAAGCAGGTGCCCCCGCACTACGCATTTGTGCGCCTCCCATTGGGTCATGGGAGACACGTCTGGTGTATTGTTATGTCGGAAGTAGTCCTCAATAGTCTGTGTTACGTCAGCGAGGTCTCCAGGTTCAGACAGTAGGGTGGCATCTAACCTTCATATTTTGGTAGAGTTTTCCCTCTGTGGGAATTGTAAGGTCAGTATGATCGGGTGATGGTCAGAGAGTATCATGTTCTCAATAGTCACTTCAAGGAGGTATGTCAGGTCAGCTTGGTGGATGAAGAGGTAGTCCAGCCTCGAGTATCGATTGTGTGGGGGCGAGAAAAATGTGTAGTCTTTCTCCCGTGGGTTTATGGTACGCCAGGTGTCATGGAGTGTGAGAGAGGCTAAATGCAGCTTAACTTGGCGTAAGGCCGAGAACGGGAGTGAGGATGCACCGTTCGAGGTATCAAGAAGTGGATCCAGGGGTAAATTGAAGTCCCCACCCAGTATAAGAAGGCCCGTCTGAAAAAGTGTTAATTGTAAGAGGACCTCCTTCAGGAATGTCACTTGGCCAGAGTTGGGGCAGTATATGTTAGCCAGGGTTATTGTTCTATTTTTCCATGTCCCTTTCAGAAAAAGAAACCTACCCTCTGGGTCAAGGACTTGGTCCGTGAGGTGGAATACAAACGATTTTGCTAGCAATATTGAGACCCCCTTTGTTTTGGAGTCCGCACAAGTTGCATGGAATACCTCAGGAAATCTACTATTGGATAGGCGGGGTATGGATCCCGATTTAAAGTGTGTTTCTTGCAGAAATACCACTTGAGCTCTGTGGCAGTGGATCCCTGCAAGGACGCTACTGCGTTTTTCGGTTACATTGAGACCCTTTGTGTTTAGAGAGTAGACCTTGAGGGATAAAGGATCTGATGTCTGCACTGTAGGAGGCATGTTTTAAAAAAAAAGGGGGGGGGGTTGTTTGTTAATAACACCTCCTAGGTTTGGATGGGGTAGATTTATGAAGGTGGGATAGAGGGTAAGAGGTAAGGGGTAGGGAGAAAGTAGGAAAACAGAAGAGATAAGGAAAGGGAACAAGCCCGATTCAGAGGGCAACTCAGGTAGCTATTGTAGCCTAAGAGGGGCTCGCAGCAGATGTGGTACACCTAGTACCTTAATAGGGGGTGGGTCAAATTTACCGGAGGTAATGACAGTCCTGCTGAGTTACCTAAAAGGAGAGGATATGGGACAGGGGGTAGAAAAAGAGTGTTCCGGTTTAATTCAAGTGGGGAGCCTGCCCACTTGTGGTGGGGTGAGAACTTAGTACCAAAAACAGAAGTACGCACCTCGTCATCCAGAGGCTCCGAAGGGCAAACATAAACTTTGATGAGTGGACACCCATCCCCGCAGATGGGAATAGTGGGGACTTTTAATTGCAACTCTAATCACAGGTATTGTTACTCACTGTGTCTCCAGCTCTGTGGGGTTTCGCAGCAATGACACCTATGGCAAAATCAGGTGATAGGGTCTCCTCCAGCCCCTCCCACTTTAAATTCCTCACCAGTCAGCTAACCTCCAGTCTCTGCCCCCCACCCATGCCGTGAATTGAACGGGCGGCTGCGAGGAGGCTGAGTGGGTGGCCGCGGGCTCCAAAAACAGCCCAGCTGGGAAACCAGAGGCTCCAGGGACAGCCCTGCTGGGCAGCTGCGATAAGGCTGGCAGAGCGGTGCGGCTTCAAGAACATCCCAGGATTTGGTGACCCCTGGCAAATCGACATTCCACCCCCCGAGAGGTCCCGACCCCCAGGTTGAGAACCACTGGTGTAGAGGGAGATCTAGATGAAGGGACAACCCAATATTCCTCATTGCTGTGAAAAGGAAATAGGGAGATCTGTTTATCGCTGCCCCCTTCCCTTTCCTCCTCACCCCTCCTACCGTCCTTTCAACATGAGCTTCCCTTCACCATACATTGATCTGGAGGCAGCTGTAGATATAGTAAGCTCTGTCTACCACACCATGTGTCCCTGTGCATTGTCTCTGCCAAGCTTTGTGCCATGTATGCACCTCTTTATGTTAGGTTTTAATTTTTACTGAATCTCAGCTTAATTCCTGTCTTGGTGATAATGTTGACTGGGAAATAAAGAGAAAAGTAATCTCTCCTACAGGGACATAGACAGCAAAGAGAACCCATCTTTGTACAGTATACACAATAGTTCAATGTTATAGTGCTTTGTCCTTGTTGGAGAGTCCAGAACCTCCCCCCATCCTATTCTAAAAGAGACTGCAGAAATGATCTTCCAATCCTGTACAATGGGGCACTGCAGGGTTCAATAATTCTGTACAAATACAAATACCGTATTTATCGACGTATAACACGCGCCGGCGTATAACACGCACCCCAAGTTTAGGAGGGAATTTTAAGGAAAAAAACTTTTAGGAGTAAAGTTTAAGGAAGAATAACTTACATTAAAATGCCCATCAATGCAGCGTTATCGGTGTCCATCTGCAGCCTTGTCAGTGTCAGTCCAGCCTTGCCCCAGTGTCCATTGCAGCCTTGTCAGTGCAGCTTTGCCCCAGTGCAGCCTTTTCAGTGTAGCTTTGCCCCAGTGCAGCCTTTTCAGTGCAGCTTTGCCCCAGTGCAGCCTTTTCAGTGCAGCTTTGCCCCAGTGCAGCCTTGTCAGTGCAGCCTTGTCAGTGCAGCCTTGTCAGTGCAGCCATGTCAGTGCAGCTTTGCCCCAGTGCAGCTTTGCCCCAGTGCAGCCTTGCCCCAGTGCAGCCTTGCCCCAGTGCTCGCCGCGATCCCTGCCGACATACACAGCCGTGTGTAAATTCAAATATGGCGCCGAGACTGCAGTGACTTGGCGGAGCGGAGATACACATACCCGAGAGTCCTCAGATTTTTTCGGCGCCGCTCACAGTCACGCCCAATGGCGGGACTGGGCGGGACTGTGAGCGGCGCCGTAAAAAGCCGAGGACTCTCGGGTATGTGTGTCTGCAGTCTCAGCGCCATATTTGAATTTACACACGGCTGTGTATGCCGGCGGCGATCGCGGCAAATGCCGCGATCGCTCCGATCCAAACAAAAGTGACGGGGATCGGCCTATAACACGCACCCACGATTTTCCCCTGATTTTCAGGGGAAAAAAGTGTGTGTTATATGCCGATAAATACGGTACTTAATCAGCATGTCCCCCAAACTCTCTTAACACCATAGGAACTCATTTTACTTATTTACCAATTTTGTTGTTGATTTTTGCTAGCAGGGTGAATTTGGGTTGCAAAAAAAACCCATATTGGACATTCACATTCCATCATGTGGTGTAAAAATTTCATTTTACCATAAAATGTTTTTTTTGAGAAGTATACTGTGTCTTGAAAATGAATAGATATATCAAACTACTGAAAGTGTACTGAATAAGAAATATGAGAATAAACCAACTATAATAAATCAGTTACACTGCCTGTTATAGATGTTACATTTTCAGACTGATGGTACTATTATTCTGTTCTTTGTTCTGTAGTGTAAATCGGTGTCAGTCGATGTGTATAAAGCTCTGGTGATTGTGTCTCCTCCTGAGCAGATCTGCCGGTGACTGAGAGGATCTGCTGTGTGCCATGAAATGTTCTCCTCTCCTCTGTGTCTGTTATCTGCTGATGCTCGTCCTTTTCATCACATACTATGGAGTTGTATTGACCCGGAGTTCAGCACCTCAATGTAGACTTACAATGGCAATGCCAAGGTTTGAGTATGAATATTACCAGGAGGGAGATGTCATTATCGGAGGATTAATTTCTGCTCACACGAACAGCCAAAATAGCGTATGTTTTGGTTTTGAAAGAGACCCTTTTGCTAGTTTACCAGGCTTACGAATGTGTGACACGTAGGTCTCTTTTTCTCATCTTTGCTCTCTCTGTATAACTAAACAAATAGAAAATTACAGTTTTCATTTTCACTGTAATAGTTTATGAACATTTACAGATTTCCTACACACAAAGTTTGAGAGCAGGATACAAAATTTTCCGACAACAAAATCCGATCGTTTAAATTCCGATCGTGTGTACACAAATCCGAAGCACAAAGTGCCACGCATGCTCAGAATAAATTAAGAGACGAAAGCTATTGGCTACTGCCCCGTTTATAGTCCCGACGTACGTGTTTTACGTCACCGCGTTCAGAACGATCGGATTTTCCGACAACTTTGTGCGGCCGTGTGTATGCTAGACAAGTTTGGCCCAAAATCCGTCAGAAAAAATCCAATGGATTTTGTCGTCGGAATGTCCGATCAATGTCCGACCGTGTGTACAGGACATTAGTGTTAGGGTCAAGGTAAGAGTCAAAGTCCAATGTAAGGAACAAAGGTCAAGGTCAGAGGTCTGGGTCAATATGTTTTGGATAGGATTAAAAAAAAAAAAACATTTTTGGGTACAAAAAACAAATAATATACCCATGCTGTATGTGGTATCAATGCAATCATCAAGGCAGGAAAATTTACTTTGGGTTGTTCTTTGGTGGGGAGTTATGATAATAGCAAGGAATATACAGCTAATTTTTCTTTACTATTTTGGACCAGTATTCCTTTAATAATAAAAATAAAATAATCAGGAGATATTAGTTAACATGTATCTACAAAAGAAAACCAAATTAGTCTTGAAAAAAACGCGGTATAATCCACCTGGATACATTAAGTAGTTGCGATGATATGTATAGAATTAATAACGCATGTCAAAGTTGCAAAATTGTGTTTAGGTGTTAACATTTGTTTTACCATTTGTCACAACAGAGTTACATTGTGAGCAAGTGACATTGCCAGATTCTTTTTAAAATTAAAACAGCACACAGGTCTATGTGGGTTTGTGCACTTTTTTTATGGAAGCTGGCAGTGAAATGTCATTTCCCAGCAATTTTGAACAATTGTTTTCCTTTGTAAATGTCAGTGTTGCCGTAGCACTTTCTGTGTAATATTAGAGATGCACCTCTTCACATGCAGGATTAGGGCACCCCCTCAGGAATGTTATTTTAAGGAATTTGGCATTTTTATTTTTCACAATCACTGGTCCTGGCTGAATTTACTTTTTTTTTTTTTTGCAGTGCCTGCTTCCAAATGCTATTTGTTACACCCCTTTTCCTATTAGTTCTTATTGTTATATTGATCTTTTACTAGAAGATATTTGAGTGGTTTTATATTCCCAAGTCTGTGTTCCTAGAAAAGTGAACCACAAAGTTTTCTTCAGGTACTCAACTGGCTCCTTCACTGAGTCCCCCTGATGTTTCCCGCTGGCTTTGGGAAGAACAATTGCTTCAAAACTTGTACTACCTCAGTGGTGAGGTCAGCAGCCATACTTACATGTAGATACTGACCTCAGAAATGCCCATCGATAGCATCATCTGCTTGAACTTGGAATAGGTTCTCCTTTTTGTGCTGTTAGGGCTGACACTGTTTGTCTCATCTCTGTCATAGACATCTGCATTGTAGCAGGAGCCTCCATGACTTGCCCTATGGTCTTTTGGACCTCATAGAAAGATTGTTAAATGGTGGCCTGAACCTGGGCTATTTGCGTTAGGGCCTGAGCTATGGCATCCGCTGAAACTGAGGCTGTAGCTTCAGAGCATCCTTCATCATCAGATGTTCTCTGTGCAAGGTAAGTAGGATCAATCAGATTTTTCCCTTTAAAGTGGAAGTAAACCCTCCTATCGTTTTCAGCCAAGGAAGCTGCCATCTTAGCCTCTGTTTAGTCTAGAACTGCCATGGTGCTGCACATGTGATCAGTTATGACACCGGCCATTGGATGGGTTGACAGTTTGGTTGAGAGCCCAACCAATGGGAGTGTTACATTTCCAGCACTTGCCGGAAAGGTAGCTGTTTTATGGATGGTTTTACTTCCGCTTTAAGCATTTTTCTGCCTTATCCGCAATCTGACTTTCCTCCTCCTGAATGTTCTTTAACAGTTTGGAGTATGTTACTGTGTCATTTGGGTCTCTAACCCAAAGCTTCAGCACAATGAGGTTGAGCCCCTTTCTGCACTTGTGCCCAAAGAGCTTTACTAGCATCCTCTGCTTTCCTCCCTCTTTGCACTATCACCTGGTGAAGGATCTTGTCCAGTTTCCTAAGATAGTCGGACAGCTTTTTGCTCTCTAGTTGGTAAGTGCGTTCAAACAGGTACCTCAGATTTGTGCAATTCTTAACTTTGCCAAATGCTTCTCGCAATGCTTCTAAACATTCGTAAACAGTGCACCCAGTTTGTGTTGTTTGAGGTTCCAAACAATGTCTGAAGTCAGGGTTTGCAAGCTCTCCAGCCGGTGTTCGCAAGCTCCATTCAGTTAATTATATAACTGAATAATATTCAGTTACATATAGTTATCCAATCTTAAATACTAATATGGAGGAGAGGCTTTAAAGGAGTTGTAAAGGCAGAAGTTTTTTTATCTTAATGCATTCTATGCATCAAGATAAAAAAAAAAAAAGAAACCTTCTGTGTGTAGCAGCCTTCCCAGCACCCCTTAATTACTAACCTGAGCTCCATCTCTCTACTACAATGTCTACGAGTGTCTAAGCTGTCTGGGACTCTCCTCTTGATTGGCTGAGACACAGCAGTGGTACAATTGACTTCTGTGTCTGTCAATTAAAGTCAGTTAGCCAATCAGGAGAGAGAGGGGATGGGGCCGGGTCGGGGTTTCGTGTCTGAATGGACTCACAGAGCTGAGGCTCGGCTCCAGTGCCCCCATAGGAAGCTGCTGGCTGTGGGGGCACTCAACTGGAGGGAGGGGCTAGGAGCAGTGAAGAGGGACTCAAAAAGAGGAGGATCCGGGCTGCTCTGTGTAAAACCAACTGCACAGAGGAGGTAAGTATAATATGTTTGTTATTAAAAAAAAAACAAAAAAAAAACAAGACTTTATAATCACTAATCGTGTGACTTAGTTTGTGCAGAATGTGCCCCTTATTGGGGTACATATACTTATGAACATTTTGATTTGCACAATTTTTTTTTACCTTTTTGGGAGGGGGGGGAGTGATCATATAATTACCTGCAGCTGCTATTGTTGGGCTTTAATAATTGGCCAATTGTGATTTTATTAGTTAGATAGTGTTTTTTTTTTATGTTCTAGGTTATAGGTACAGTATATACTGTAAGTTATTTTTATTTAATTGTTACATGTGTCAGGCTACTTTGATGGGTCTCTTACATATACACATCCATCTAGGGATACAGTAAATATTTATATATTGAGGTTGAGCTTCAGTCTGGTTTTTATGATTTTTTTTTCTTTCATATATGTATGCGCCAGCAGTTCCCTCAAAACACACATATACACTCACCGGCCACTTTCTCTTTCAATAGATTTTTATTCAATCTTTATGCATACAAAGAACAACAGCATAATAACATACATAGCAAAAAACATACATCATATGATATCAAGTAATTCAAAGGTATCATTAACAGGTCTAAGCCTGAGAGTACATACTGTATGTACCACCGGAGCGACAAGGATATAGTACAAAAATGAAACACTCAGCAACATCCTCGACTAATATGATCAAATATTAACATAATTTTCATAAAAATTGGACCATGAATCCCATGAATGTTGTTCACAGAGGTATTGGGCTTTACTAGTTGTGACTAGAAGTTCATACATGTGGTGAGTTTGGGTTGTTGTGATAACATCTATCAGTGCTGGCGAAGTAAAAGCTAGGACTGGGAGAGGCAATCAGGACTTTCATGGTACCACTTGTACAGGTAATACACTCATAAATTAAAATGTAATATATTTTAATAATACAAAAAATAAACAGAAGGTACATATTGAAAATGGAAGCATTTCTATATACACACCCATATACAGTTTCAAAACCATCAAACAGGACTCCTAAAGAACTAGATCATTGAAATAAATGGTACCCCTCTAAAAAAAGGGGGGGGCACTGTAATCAAGGTTTTCTCTACATGTTTTGCGGGGTAACCGCTTCTTCAAGCATTAAAGAAGGAGTAAAGATCTAGAAATAAACAAAATTCATGATAATGCACAAATAATATACAAAATTAGAGCATAAATGAGGCTACAAGCAAACACATACATATGCGTATGTATGCGCATGAGTCCTACATGATTATAGCAGTATATAGTTTCACATTAAACAACATATAGAGCTTGACCTAATGCAATTTATCAAGCACCTCCCAAAAGGAGATACAAAGGTAGAGATAGATGTAGCTCCGCATCTCACCTAGCCCGCACCCACGGAGGAGGGGGGCAAAGACGCCAACAAGAAAGAGGATGTAGGGGTCAGGTAGACACTAAAGATGAAACCTAATGTACTGATAAGAATATATAAACAATAGCTAGAAGATAAGTAGGTATCTTACTGGAGAGTGTGTACATAGAATACTTAATATACATACACACCTCATGTAAAAACATGTAATCCAAGAGCCTGGTGGTGTATGCAGGTGGACCAAGACAGAGAAAAGATGATGGGTACTTTCAAACACAAGTTGTTGATACCTAGGTGAGGAATGATCTAATTACCATGTATATATATGTATATTTGAATATGCCATTAAAAATAAAGGGCCACCTAACTTGCTCACATCTCCAGTTGAGCTAAGGGTGGATACGCCATGCTTCACCTAGGCATCAAAAGGCGTTTAGGCAATACAACCATTTTGAATGCTGCTAGGTGGTCTGTCCATGAAAACTCAAATTTGGATAGGGATTGGATATCTTGTGCAAATTGGTGTTTAAAAGGTGAGACATTGGTGTGAAACAGCTGTATGGTATATTTTGTCAAGGTTATACCCAAGTAGGCTATTCCAGAGTCTTGCCAATAGTATAGGAAATTTATGAATATTACATTTCTAGTAGTCCCATCTACTCCCAAGTCAAGAATATGGGATTTTAAGAGACTGCTCCAAAATCTGCCAGGATTTTGTGAAATCTCTGTAAGGAGGTAGTGGGGTCAGTGATCATGAATATTTCATTATCTGCAAATAAACGTATGTGATGGTCAGAATTCCCAACTTTAATACCTGAGATAAGTGGGTCTGAGCAAATTTGTTCTGCTAGGGGCTCTATGAAAAGATTGAAAATTAAAGGGGATAGGAGGCACCATTTTCTTGTACCATTTGTTACGAGGAAAGGTTGGGAAAGCATATCATCTACATCTATCTGGGCAGAAGGCTGGGAATAGAGGGCAGAGATGGCAGATAAGATCATGCCTGTGAAACCAAATTTACCTAGAACTGCTTTAAGATAGCCCCTATGCACTCTATCGAAAGACTTCTCTGCATCCAAGGAAAGAAGCAGAGAAGGTGTTCTAGTACGTTCTGCTAGTCATCTAGTTGCATCAGCTGATTGTCTGCCTTTGGTGAACCCCACTTTGTCTTTGTGGATAAGAGAGGGCATGTACCGGCTTTATTACTTGTGGCATAGTGACGTGCTTTGAGTTTTCTATGGTTTTTCTCAAATGAGTCAAGCAGAAGGGCTCTAAATTCCTGTCTTAAATACAGCAGATTAGTTTTCATGGTTTGGGAAGGATGTGATTGGTTCTGGGATTCTGCCAGTTTAATGTCATTAATGAGCTGGTCAATTTGCTGTGTCCTTCATTTCCTAAGTAGCCAATTGAATGTGCACTCCCCTGCTGAATGCTTTGTGCACATTCCAAAGAGTTGCAGAGTCTGACACTGAACCTATATTGTGTTGGAAAAATTCTGTTATAGGTGTTTTTACAATATGAGTACTAGCCCCGCATATTTTCTGTAATGGAAAGGATGCTGTGTTGGAAATTGTATTACTCATAGGTGCATGATCTGCCCACGTTATAGGTGCAATATTAGAGGCCCCAATCTTTTGCAACAACCATTTGTCAGTTAAAAAGTAGTCGATGGGGGTATACGTATTATGTACAGGTGAGTGATAGGTATATTCCCGTTGTGTAGGATGGATCATAGAAATAAGTGGTTCTAATGAATTTCCTAATGGCCAACTGATGTTTAGGGCTAGGGTTTGAGGTGAGTATCTTGTCTGGGGCTTTGTTAAAAACCTCACATAGGATCAGGGACCCTTATTGCACACAGCAACTTTTCTTCAGTACCTTATTGTGGAAGTGTACTGTATTTGGTGGCTATTAGGGACATACATCACCAGGGTAATAGCTGAGTTGTCTATGGTGCAGACCAGTAAGAGGTAACAACCGCTATGGTTTAAAATGCTCTCATGAAGTTGAAAGTTTACTGACCAGCGGATCACAATTAGGACTCCTCTCTTCTTCTGAGGGGGACTCCTCTCTTCTTCTGACGGCCAGAAGCTTTAAAGTGGGAAAGTCCTTATGCGTACATGTAGGAGCTGCATCTTATTGAAAGTATGTCTCTTGTGCACATAAGATTTGGCAGGAGTGGGAGTTGTTTTTTCCCCATAGAGAACCGAGTGGTTCAAGCCATTGGTATTTAAAGTTAGGTTCTTAATAATCAAAAATGTAATATTTGTGGATTATCTTAGGTTGTACTCAGTGTCACTGAGTGCTGGCAGACGGTGGTTGGCATTGTAATTATTCTGGTGAAGATATTGTCGTCTACAGCTCTTCTTTTGGTGGTGCAATATCATGAGCAGGTGGGATGGATGAATCTGAGTATGGAAGAGAAATCTGGAACACAACACAGCCAGAACTAGGAAACAGGTACCAATAAATAAAACAAGAACAAAACAAACATGAATTGCAGAGTTATTTAGCAGATTCATACTGCAACCTTAATTGAGGGGATAGAGTCTTGAGGGGATAGAGTCTCAAGGCCAAACAGTGTGGTACTGGAGCACAATATGGGGAATGAAGAGAAGAGAGCAAGTGAAGGCTCTTCTACCTTATTACTGGGAGCCTTGTCGGTTGGACTTGAGGATTCTTTGCCGCTAAGGAGTAATTTTACCAGGTGGTCTCTTTTGCTCCTGAAGGTGGTGCTGGTTCAGAGATAATGACTCAGGAATGGAGCAGGGTCACTCCTTTCTCCACTGATGTAATAGTATAAAAGGTGCCATTCCTTTCAACTGATAACTTGGAAGGGTGCTTCCATTTATATGCCAATTTGTGTTTCGGAGTGCTTTAGTGATTGTGGAAAGTTTCCTCATGGATCTAAGGTGTGTTTGGACAGGTCTGCGTATATTTGGATAGAGCAATATGGACTCTACAGTTGAGCCAGGGATCTGGATTCAGTTAGGATTTATTCCTTAGTAAAAATTCACTCTCAATAGTACATCACGTGGTATTGCATGCGGCAGAAAGGAGGGTTTTGGTAAGTGATGGATGCGATCTATTGTGAGTTCTTTTTTTTTTTTTAATTTCATTAATCTTTATTCATTTTCTCTTCTATAGAAAAAATGTGTGTTTACATATCAAATTACAGACATTATTGGATCCATTAATACAAAAATACTTGACAATCAAGATTGATCAAAAATTAAAAAGTGAATCCAACCCTGTGCTTTTTTAAGACCTCTCCCCACCCCCCCGGCACAACCCCCCCCTCCCCAAGTATTAATTTTTGACGAAAAGGTACGTAACCGGAGTACTATACTATCGCCACTTCAGTTATTGGGCCTCTTCTCCCTACTACTCCTTTGCTTCCCCCCTGTGCTACCGGGTAACTTAATACATTAAGCCCTTCTCAAATCGGGTCTTAGTCAGGGGTCTATGCCCAGCCAGTACAGCCAGGGTCTCCATATCTTTATAAATTTTTCATAGTTACTCCTCCTGGTGTAAACTGTCTTTTCTGTCCACACTAGCTTATCCACTGTACCGAGCCAGTCTTCCATGGTTGGGGGCGCGGTGGAGAGCCAGGATTGTGCTATTAGTTTCCCAGCTTGGTAAAGGCACCTCGCTATGGCGATTTTTTTGTTGTTATCCCCCATATTTTCCCCTGTCAGGCCAAGGATACAAACCCTGGCCTCCTGGTACAGTTTGATATTAAACCTAGTTTCTATAGTCCTAGTTATCCCTGACCAATATCTCGCCAGTTTTGGACATCTCCACACCATGTGTATTAGATCTCCTACGGCCAAACCTAAATAGCCTCTTAGGGGTGTAGTAGACTCTGTGTAACAGAAAGAGGTGCGATGCCTGCTGCGACGGAGAGACGGACACCAGCGGCCCAGCCCTCAAAATTCCTTTCCACTGGCTGTCAGTGATCTCCCCCACATCCTCCACCCACCTCTCCCTGATACCCAGAGCCTTATGCAGAGCCAGCAGCCTCCCCGAGACTTGTCCATATGTCAATGCTATCAGACGCTTAGTGGTGTTTGCTCTAATAATTTTATTGAGGAGTGGTGTATTGCACCACTCTAGTGGGGTATTACTAAATTGACTATCAAGTGCGTGCCTGATCTGCAGGTAGGTGTAGAGCGTTTTGTTTGGAATACCATATTCTCGCCTCAGCTCGGTAAAAGATTTCAAAGTATTGGCTTCGTATAACTGTGCCAGCCTACATATTCCATGTCACACCCATATCAGATTTTTTTCCAATGTTAGCAGCTCCTTCAGAACTTTATTATGCCATATGGGTGAAAATTCGGTAATTCCTGCATAGCTCATGATCCTCTTAACCGACTGCCAAACCTTAGCAACTAATTTATGTGTTGGGGGCCCCTCCTGAAACGACCCAGCCTCTAGCGCTTCTGCCATAGACCCATGTCGGTTATCCTGCAGCATGAGTTTCCCAATAGTACTCATCATGCCCTGGGATTCACAACCTCCTAAGTGTTGTAACTGAGCCGCCAAGAAGTAACTGTAAGGATGGGGTACTGCTAGTCCCCCCTCCCCAACCGGCCGCTGTAACATTTGTAAACTGATCCTTGCCAGCCCTTTCTTCCATATTAGTTCTCTAAATAAGGTATTTATTTTTAAAAACCAGCTCTTCCCGATCCAGGTTGGGGAGTTATGGAGTACGTACAATAATTGTGGCATCCACACCATCTTGATCAAATTAATTCTGCCTGCCAGGGACAGCGGGAGTTGGCGCCAAATAGCACTTTTCCTTTTGAATTTTTCCAGCAAGGGGACTAAATTATCGTCAATATACTGGGCCGGGTCTTTTGAGATAACTATGCCCAGATAGCGCATCTTCTCCTCTACCCTCAACCCTGGCGTACCCCCCTTACGAATACCACATGTCGAGTCCAACGGGAGCAATGTTGACTTTTCCCAGTTAACTACTAAACCCGATGAACTCCCGAATCTCTCCACTAATTGTATTGCTTTTTCAAGGGATGGCCCCATATCCCCTAAAAAGAGTAGCACATCATCGGCGTAAAGCGCCACTCTTTCCATCCCATTCCTTCCTCCAAATCCCTGTATTCCAGGCGAGCTTCTTATTACCTCTGCCAGTGGCTCCATTGCTAGAGCGAATAACAGGGGTGAGGGTGGGCACCCCTGTCTCATCCCTCTCTCAAGAGAAAACCACCGCGTATAATCATTGTTGATCTTTAGCCTAGCTCTTGGGTGGAAGTATAGGGTTTTCACCCATTTAATAAATTTTGGACCAAACCCGAACCTCCCCAGCACCCACCATAGATACTCCCACTCCAGGCTATCAAACGCTTTGGCAATATCCAGAGCGAGGACCGCCCTGGAGCTCTTGATCCCCGGGGACTGGAGGTTCAGGAATGTCCTTCTGATGTTAACGCTGGTGGATCTATTTGGGATGAACCCTGATTGTTCCGTATGCACCAATTCTGAGATACATTTATTTAGCCTAGTAGCCATTACTTTTGCCAAAATTTTTATGTCGGAGCATAGCAATGAGATTGGTCTATATTAAGCTGCTTCAAGGTGATCTTTCCCCTCCTTCTGGATTAAAACTATGCTAGTCTCTGTCATCGAGGAGGGCAGACTGCCCTCAGTGACCGCCCAATTCAGTGTTTTCAAGAGTTCTGGGAGTAGCGCCTCCCCATAACATTTATAAATTTCCACAGGCAAACGATCAGGGCCTGGGGTTTTCTGGTTAGGTGTATCCGCTACTGCTTGCTGTAGGTCTTCAAGGGTTATAGGAGAATCCAAACCAATCCTTTCATTTTCAGGGAGACATGGCAGACTGATGCCCTCTAAAAGGTTCTCTATCTCACTCAAATCTAGTTGCTGATGAGATTTATATAAATTACTATATTATGCAAAAAATGCATTATTAACCATCAACGGGTCCGATGAGATTTCCCCACTAGAGGTGCGAATCATAGATATCGTTGAGGAGGGTGAGTTGGTCTCAGCTAGTAATGCCAGCATACGGCCCACTCTTTCCCCCTCCCCAAAGTACCTCTGCCTCTGGAATAATCTCCTGTTTTCAGTATTTTTAAGTATGTCCATTTTATGTTACTGTTGCTTTTTTACCCAGAGCTCCTGTTTCCCTGGACTTGGATCCTCCACATATAGCCTTTCTGCCTCCCACACCTCTTTTCTAATCTGCTCCCCCTTTTCTCTTGATTGTCTCTTAACCCGTGCTATTCACTGTAGCAGAATGCCCCTTAGGAATGCTTTCAGGGAGTCCCAAACCACCCCCCGAGATGCCGACCCTGAATTGATTACCACAAATTCTTTTATTTTCTCCGATATATCTTCCGTTTTTCCTATAATCTCCAGCCATGTTGGATTTAGTGCCCACAGTCTCTGGGTATATCTAATGCGAGTATTTATCGTCAGCGTCAGGGGCGAGTGGTCCGACACCCCCCTTGGCCTATACTCTATTTTCCCTAGTAGGGATGGCACCCCCCCCATTACCTATAGCCATGTCTATCCGAGAGAGAGTGCGGTGGGACCCCGAGAATCAAGAATACTGCTGCTCCTCTGGATTACGGCTTCTCCAGAGGTCATACCATCCAATCTCCTCGAGTAGCTGAGTGAGCCGTCCCTCAGTCACTCTTCCCTGCTTAACCCTTGGGGGAAACCTGTCCAATTTACCATTAAGAACCATATTAAAATCGCTCACCACTATAAGCAGGGTATCGATTTTATCCTCCACATATTCTAGCAGCCAATACAGAATCTCCATCTTAAAGGGAGGAGGAATGTAAACATTAGCTATAATAAAAGATTTACCCTCTATTATACAGTATAAAAAAACATAGCAACCCAGCGCGTCGATCTTAACGTCCCTACAGGAGAACGCCAACCCCTTTTTGACCAAAATACTCACCCCTCTCGAATAAGAGGTGTGCACTGAATGATATTGGGCTTGAAATTTTTTGTTTCGAATTGATAATTTAGACTCGTTGGTCAGGTGTGTCTCCTGTAGGCACAGCAAATTCGTGCCATGGGACTCCAACTCTAAGAATACTGTAGCTTTTTTAATGGGATCCCCCATACCCCGGATATTCCAAGAGGTTATTCTTACCATTCTAAACGACCTTTAGTATATAAACAAAGAAAACCAAATAGAAAAAGGGAAAAGGAAAAAAAAAAAAGAAAAAAGGAAAAAAGTATGTACAAAGTACAAAAAAACTCTCACAAAAAAAGAACAGGGATATAGAGATCTGTCTCTTGTGCCTACGGTCACTGAAAGTCCCTCTACGCAAACCCACCAGTGAAAGATAATTATCTATTTGTTTAACCTCCAGTACCCCCATCCAGATCATTGTTACAAAGGAAAAAAAAAATAAAAACAAACAATCTCATATATATAATTTCCCGGCCCTCTATTACTACTAAATTTACTTTTACAAATCTTAAATGTGAGTAAGTGACTCAAAGATCTATATGAAGTTTTTATCTTTACCCTCTGCGGCTTTTGTGGTAATGTGATACAACCCTTTAATGTAATTTGAAACATGCATGCTCCTTTACCCCTGTGCCCCCTCTTCCCCCTCCCCCCCTGCCATTCTTGGCCTACCCTAAGGGCATATCTTGTGACCCTTCTAACCCCCTCAATCAACTCATTCCCACCCTCCTCTACCCAAGCAGGGATAAAGAAAGAAAACTTTTCCCTGCTTAGCATTCCCTGCCCCCCTAAACTACCCTTGAACATAATCCCCTGATGTGTTATTAACAAAAAAAACAACCTCCTCCACCATTTACAATCACTCATTGGGAGCTATCCCCAATACAACAACCACCCCCTCTCCCCCTCCAATCCCTGCTGTCACATAAAAAAAAAAAAAAAAACGAAAAAAGAAGAAAAGTCAATCAATTAATAATACTCCAGCTCTAAAAGTTCTTTTTGTTTTCTTCCAGCCATTTTGTGGCCCTGTCAGCTGAGTCAAAAAATTGTATCCCTCCTGGGGCATTGATACGCAGTCGCGCCAGGTACAGCAGTGCATATGTTATATTCATAGTCCTCAGGCTACGCTTAATTTCAGCAAATCCTGCCGTTTTCTTCTGCACTTCCGTGGAATAATCTGGGTAAATTGAGATTCTAGTACCATTGTAGAAAATGTCCCCCTTGTTCCTAGATTTTTGCATTAGTACCGTCTTATATTTATAGTTAAACAGCTTCATGATCAATGGCCTGGGACGAATACCTGGAGAGGTTAACCTGGACTCTGTGTGCCCTCTCGATAGCAAAAAAATGTGAAAATCTCTCAGCTCCAAAAACCTCCCTGAGCCATCTTTCCAAAAATACTTCAGGACACTCACATTTTGTCTGCGCAGGCGGTTTTCCATTTCATCCGTTTTGGATTTGTAAGTGTCTAACTGAGTCTGCATCAGTTTAAACTCCTGCCTCATAGGATGTAAAATATCCTCTAGCTGACTTAACCTCTCCTCCAGCATGGAGGTCCTCTCCACCGCGTTTTGTAATTCTTGGCTCATTGAACGCAACTCTTCTTTAAGGCCTCTTAACTGGTCGCATAGTTCACTCAGCGATCCCCTGCAAGCATTAACTGCACTCAGCACCTCTTTCAATGTAGGCTCAGGTTCATTAAGTACCCCAGTAACAGGGTTTGCTTCAGACATTTTTTCTAGGGGGTCCCTCTCGGGGCTTTTTTTATTCCCAACTTTCGTAGCTGTTAGTGTTGCTGAAGTAACTTTACTTGTGCTTTTTCTATCCCCTGTGCCTCTCGTCAGGGTCTTCTCTTGGGGCTGCTGATTGCCCTTAGCTGGGGAGTGCGAGGGAGTATGGGCATATTTCTCCAACTTAGCCGCTGCTACCAATGCAGATGCTGCCGGGTTCTCCTTTTCCTTGGATGACCGAGTGGCCTGTGCCAGGGAGCTCTCCTGCGGGTGCTGGGGCTGTTCCTCCCCCTTTTTCTTGGTCATTTTCTTTCCCTCTCCTTTCTCTTTAATTATACCAGGGTATGTACCAGTTATCCCAAAGGACTAGAAGCAAAAGGCACCTACAAAAAGTACCCCTGCCTCTCTGTTCCTTATTAAGCTGAGGGACTATTCAGAGACTAAGAGAAGCGGACGCCAATATATTCACTGATGTATATCAACAACACCTCAGCATAATGTCCTGTTATTTTTACAGAGGAAAACAATTCAGTGTTGTTACCTTTGAAGTCCTCTCAAAAACGGAGCCAGCATCCAGCACAGTCAAGCCCATCCAGAGGGACCCCCTGTTATCAAAGTTTCTTCCTTCAATTTCCCCACAGGGATTGCAGAACAGGCTATACGCCACTCACCACGCTTCTCCTGCAGGTCCCGTGAGACTCGTAGCTCTCGCGAGAGCGCAGACCGCTGCTAGGTAACCAGCAGAGCCTGAAGTAAACAGCCTGCTAACCGTTCACTTTCACAGCTGAGCAGCCGACTGCCGCCACTGACGAGCGCTTCCCCCTTCTTAATCAGGATCAGGATCATCCGAATGGTGCACCGCCAGATAAGGTTATAAGAGCAGTTAGCCAGCAAGGAGGGGATGGAGAGAGGGAAGGCCAACAATCATGGGCTATGCAGCATTTAGAGGTGGATTAGATCATAAGACGTGACAGCAGGGAGCTGGAGCAAGGAGAGAGCTCACACACCTCCATTCACTTCCTCATCCGGTCACGCCCCCTGTCATCTATTGTGAGTTCTAATGCTGTTGCGTCTGGTAGTAGGGAAGAAAATAAATAAGTGGCATATTTTTTAAGGTCAGCTGATTGAACTGCTTTAGGGATTCCTCTTAGTTTGAGGTAATTTCTTCTAGAGAGGTCCTCTAAGTCCTGCAATTTCGCTTTAAGTCATGCACGCTCTTCCATAGTCTCATCATGTGCCTCACCTAAATCTTTATTAGTAGTTGCCATCTCCCCCATAGATTCTTCTATAATATGCACTCTGTCCCCTAGTGAGTGTATTTCACTAAAGAACTGTTTAGTTAGAGTGACAATGTCTGTCTGTAGAGAGGTGTGGAGGGAGAGCAGCATCACCTTGAGGAAAGTATCCATTACTGGTTGGTTACTAGTAGGAAAGAAGGCTATGGGAGAAAGCACAGATGGCCTGTGATGTGAAGGTGCTGTATTCTGGCTTACCTCCAGGTCTTGTGCAGAGTTATCCAGCCCCATGCAAGATTTAACTGGGCTGCAGCACGAAGGACAAGCTGGAGAGGTCCTGGAGGGGGAGAGAGAGCCCTCTGAGATCCCCGTTGCCGCAGATGGGTCATCTGTAAGGTCTTTGTAGTGGCCGCGTGTGTGTGTGCTGAGGCAGCAGGGGGCGGGCCGCCGGACCCATCTTGGCTGCTACTTCGAGGTGGCGGGGGGAAGAAAACAGTCAATTTGTGAGGTCGCTTCTCATCCTTCCTTTTCCTGGAAATGGCTGTGGGTTTAGAAGGTGAGCAACCGGTATCTGGGTAGGAATTTGGCGGTATGCAGTGGTTACTGTCGCTAGGATCCCCTGCAATGCTCAAGAGCTCCACACTACGCTTCCATCATGGTCATGCGCTGGCCATGCCCCCTCCCTCTCACCGGCCACTTTATCAGGTACACCTTGCTACTACCTGGTTGGACCTTGTTACATTCCTACGTACCTGACTGATGAGCTAATGCAGAGGAAGGCCTCCCTTACGTATCTGACTCGCGGCCCTTGGTAAAGCAGACAGGTGGTACGGGAATGCAGAATGGTATGAATGCCTGGCAGGTCGGCTGTTAGAAAGACTGCTCCAAGGTTCCTGATGCTGCAGAGATGAGGACCATCTGGGAGGAGGCACAGAACAGCAGACAGACTGGAACAACCGATATCCGGACACACACACACACACAGATGCTAGGTCTGGCAGGTAATAAAATAGTCCAGGTGGGTATGGATACAGGCAAGAGCAGGCAGGCTGGGTTCAGCACAGACAGGGGATGCTGGAGCAAGTGCCAGAGGCAAACAGATCAGGTCACAGGCCGGGTCGGTAACTGACGGGCAGCGTGGTATCCAAAGGAGCAGGCAGGTTCAAGGTCAGAGGTGAGCTGAGGTCAGGTGCAGGCAGAAAGCAAGAGAAGTCCAAAGGTCAAGCCGGATCATTCAGGAAGTTGATCACAAGAGCAGATTAACAGGAGCAGAGGTCACAGGAAGCTGCAGATCAGACAGCACTGGTCCTGTCTGCATATCCTGTTTAAATAGGCCGTTTGGTGCATGCGCGCAAAGACACACAGATGTGCACTAGCTCGGCCAGCAATGTTTCTTCCACTGAACACTTCCTGACAGACCTCCTATTGCCTTCAGAACCTCCTTAATTCTTTGTGGCATAGATTCAACAAGGTGTTGACAACATTCCCTTAGAGATTTTGGTCCATATTGACATGATAGTATTATGCAGTTGCTGCAGATCCATGATGCGAATCTCCCATTCCACCACATCCCAAAGGTGCTCTATTGGATTGAGAACTGATGACTGTGGAGGCCATTGGAGCACAGTGAACTCATTGTCATGTTCAAGAAACCAGTGGTGAGAAGATTTAAGCTTTGTGACATAGTGAATTATGCATGCTTTCCATGTTCGGTCAGATTGATGGCCTGCAGTCCCTCAGAAGTAGCATCTGAAGTTGACGCATCTGTATCAGGCAAGGCCCTCCCTGAAATTTCTGTGTTTGAGTCTGGTCAACTGGACCATATGAGCTGTGTTTTGTTTGATTCAGCAAGGCGGATGTTCTTTCATTGCAATGTGGAAGGAGCCCCTTTCTTGCCCTTCAGGTCTAGAATACATACTCATTGGTCTGAGAAATGAGTGCCAAACATCTGCACAACCTGTCCCTCAGTCCAAGTTCCACCTGACAGTTTGGACATCCGTTCTCTTCCAAACCTCATTTAAAGGGGTCGTAAACCCATGTGGTTTTTCACTTTAATGCATTCAATGCATTAAGGTGAAAAACCTTCTGTGCTGCAGCAGCCCCCCAGACCCCACTTTTTCTTACCTGAGCTTGATCGTTCCAGCAATGGGGACTATCATAGCAGCTCCAGGCACTGTCTTGGTTTCTCATTGGCTAGATTGATAGCAGCAGGAGCCTGTGAGGAACTCAACCGGAGTAGGCCCTGGATTTTGGGGGAACGGTGCTCTTTGTGAGGTGTATGCCTGGGGACCATTGAGGTGGTATTACTTTGGATTCAGGCCCATGTCCCCCCAAGGCACACAGACTCTGGGAACCCTGTATCTGCCATATTAGAAATAGTGACTGATTCATACTGTTGGGACACTTATGCCATGTACAAATGTTCGATGTGAGCTTGTTGTCGGAAAATCCGACCGTGTGTAGGCTCCATCGGACATTTGCTGTCGGAATTTCTGACAACAAATGTTTGAGAGCTGGTTCTCAAATTTTCCGACAACAAAATTTGTTGTCGGAAATTCCGAGCGTGTGTACACAATTCTGACCCACAAAATTCCACGCATGCTTGGAATCAAGCAGAAGAGCCGCACTGGCTATTGAACTTCATTTTTCTTGGCTCGTCGTACATCACCGCGTTCTTGACGTTCGTAATTTATGACAACATTTGTGTGACCGTGTGTATGCAAGACAAGTTTGAGCCAACATCCGTCGAAAAAAATCCACGGTTTTGTTGTCGGAATGTCCAATCGTGTGTGTGCGGCAATACTGTTAGAAGTTGCTCATGTCATCGACTCCAGCCACCTGTCTGTCTGTTGTCTGCTGTAATGTAAATAAGTCTAGTATGGCTTCTATGAGTCTTTCACCCATTGTTGTTTGTGCTAACTTACACTGCTTTTGTGTGAAGGAGTTCTGTGTTGATATTTATGATAATGTGTATTATATAATCGGTGAGCTAGGAGACGTCAACGCTGCCCTGAAAGGTCATATCTGAGTCACCTGTCTGGTTAAAGGATTAGTTAGTTAGCTCATGTTAATTAGGTTTCTGATTACAGTTTGTATTGTCATCCTGGTGTATATATTTGTGTGAGATCTCAAATAAAGCAGGCTATTTCTGATGTACTCCAAGACTGGTGTCTGGTTCTTGGGGGTTACTATAGCCAGATCCATTGGTCTTGTGTTCCAGGACTTAGGAAGCAATATACTGACAGATCCACTCAGTGGAGTGTGGGATGTTCTGTCACAGAGCCATTGGCTCTTGCTGTTGTCAATCAAATCCAGGGACACAGGAGCTGGAGGGTGGGGCCAAGTCCTGCTGTCTGTGTCAATGGACAAAAACAAACCTTTACAATCACTCTAATGACAGCAGTAGGTTCCATTCTCTCACTTGTGACTCATGGGCTTGCTGAACAGAGATATCTCTGGCAAGCCCCCACATGGAGGGCTACCCCCCACTGGAGCCGCAGATGTATTTGGGTCCTCTGTTCATCACTAGGCCCTATACAGAGCTTCACCCCTGCCAACACCACCAAATTAAGTTATTAAGTTGTATTGATATTAATCAAGTATGCAGTCGACAGTTAACAATAATTAATAATAAACAATATGTTTCAGCACAGGAACAATGCATTACAGTACAATACCCATTTAAGGCATGTCACCATCCTGCAAGACTGAGAATATAGACAATAGCTTTCAGGAAAGGGCTCATCTGCTGGTGGCACTGTGGCTCCCAGATCCATAGACTGCAGTTCTGGTGTCCACCAGTGGGTGTCTCTCAGCAGCCAGAAACTCATATCATCAGTCATCACCTGATGCTCATTGCAGGAAGTCGATTTAAGCCCTGTCTGTCCTTCTCCTGTTATCTTATTGTTCTGTCTCCATGTGCCTCTGAGCTGTGGTCCTGTGGTCCTGCATACAGCTTCCTGTTTCTGGACCCTAACCCTGACCCTGCAGCCTGATCCCTTCTCACCAGCTCTCTCCATCTCATGTTACACTCTCCTGTCCTGTCTTGCTCCCAGCTCCCTCTGCTTGATAGCCTGTGTATGGCCCCTGCTCTGTTACGGCTATGCTTTGCATTCCCTGCTTTCTATTAAACATGCGCAATTAGTTTCGTTAAAAATTTGTTTATTCGGACGAAATTCAGCATATTCGTTCATTTGGAAGCATCTGAGTGAATGAAAGACTCTTTTGAGGAATGCATACGAATTTTCAGAAAGAATGAAAATCTGAAAAAGCGAAAACTTGAAAGAACGAAAATCCCAAAGAACGAAAATCCGAAAATCCGAAAGAACGAAAAACCTACAAGTTTAATGAATCAATTACATTGGATAATTATATTTTTCGTTGTTTTGTATTATGCTTGAATTAACTATTATTATAGTTTTTTTATTATTATTATTGTTATTATTTATTATTTTAAACTATTTAATTATAGGAATTGGAATTTCCATTCAAATTTGGCTAAAGTAACTGTTAGTGAACGTAATGAAAACATATGCATCCGAAATTACGAATTATCCGAAGTAACAAATGCCACATCTAAACGAATGGAACAAAATTAATATAAATACATCCGAAATTATGAATAATCCGAAGTAACGAATGCTGATCATAACAAATGATCCAATAAGCAAGAAAGAAACAAACAATAAAATGAAAAAGAAAATAAACAAATTTGTCGGCAGTGCACATGTCTACTTCCTGTACATGCTTGGTTTGGGTAGTTGTTCATTTTTTTGTTTGGTTATTTGTTTTTGCACAGTTTGGTATATTGGAGGTGCGTTTACATTTATGTTGTTCACTTATTTTTAAATAAATTATATTATTTTACACTGTATTTGTGCCTGATATTCTCTATTGCAGTCCACACTTCTGCTCACACCTGTTCCTGACAATAGCCCCAGGCTGGGAGATACGCCCCAAGTGAGATGAAGAGGAATAACAAGAAACTATGGCTAACTCACTTGTAGGCCCTCATTTAGAAGGGTCTAGGTTTACACACTAGGGAGTTTGTCAAATCTCCTACGTACAAAGTGTTGGTTCTTCTGCCGGCTTAGTTGGGGCTCTTAAGTTGGCACACAGTGAAAGGTGCCAAGATGCTTTAAGATGTGAAGAAACAAGATGATTCCCTTTTTGGAGGCAAATTAATTTACAGAGTTCTTCTTAATATGTGGTGAATACATGGTAGAGGTTTACTTTAAGGTATGAGATTTAAAGCAAAAGTCACTTTAAGGGTGGGGGGGTGTAGAATGTATTTTCCTTTTAAATAATGAAGTTAAACTTGGGCGGCAAACTACTTCCTTAGATGGCCTGAACTTAGGCTAATAGTAGCTACAAAATTCTGCCCAGCAGGGGTTAAGTCAATCAGGTACCCTGCAGGCAGTATTCGTGGAAGCAATTTAGTACGGCAGACTGCAGCACTCAAAGGGCTTTGGCACATGTGCTGCTTGCAAATGCCAATGCTGAACAGTGTCCTTGAACCTGAAAGAACTTGAATTACAATAAGATCCCTTTCACACTGAAGCGCTGCTAAAACAACCGCTAAGCGCCGGTTATTTTTGTGGTGCTTTAAATGCATTTTAACAGCGCTTTTAAGGTACTAGTGGGTCACTTTTTTTAAGGTCACGTGATAACCTGACCTTTAAGAAAAAAAAAAAAAGACCAGTTTCGAAATGCTTTTCAGGCGCTTAGAAAGCGCTGCCTATTCATTTCAATGGGCAGGGGCATTTTTGGAGAACTTTTTTACAGAGCTCCAAACACACCCCAAAGATGCTGCTTTTTCTACTGCCCCGCAAGCCCCCAGTGTGAAAACTCCCATTCAAATGAATGGGAGGCAGTTTCAGGCGCTTTCAGGCACTTTTTTTGTGTTAAAATGCATGAAAACTGCCTGAATGTAAAATGTTTACAACAAGAATAGCATTAGGTGGGAACCCTCTCACCCTCATCCTTGTGTAATGTAGGGTGAAATGATGAGTGTCCGACTGGGGGGCCCCTTTGTTCTTTTGAGATGCGGATGTGACGATGATGATAACTTCTGTGGCCCTGTAGAGAACAGGTCTCCACCAGTCTGTCACTGGATACTTTTCTTCTCAGTATCAGTTGTGGCTTCCTGGCCTAACTCTGTAGGATCTAGGCCTACATGGCTCCACATTGCTCTCACACACACCTCCTTACGCCAGCAAAGTCACTCCAACTCCCCTTTATATTCCCAGGCATTTGCTTTTATCTGCTCCCACCCCCTGGTGATTGCCTCTGGACTTTGTAGTTTAGTTTCAGCTTCTATGTGAGGAAAAATTCTGCTTTCAGCATACAAATCCCGGCAGTCTCAATTCTCCTGTATTGGGACTATGATGAGCAGAGATACTAAACACTGCCATCTTGTGGTCAAATATAAATTTGCATTACAGTAACAGTGCACAGTTTTACATAGTGAAGATACAGATGGTGGCAGGAGTGCAAGGAGCAAGATATTGGCTAGAGAGGAGCACAATAATCTGGCAAACAGGAAGTGCAGAGACATGGCTTAAATAGGAAGTTCACTGGAGTAGCAAGGAGTTCAAGGTTAAACAGAAACAAGATATAAAGTTAGACTGTCCAAGGGATCAGGCAAGGGACATTCCAGCGTTTCAGATAAAAGTAAAAAGAGCTACTGCCAGACACAATAGAGGTCCTGGATTCAGATCTGGATCCCCACACCCTGGAAAGAAAAATCAATCCAATATATAAAAAGTTAAAACTGTTATTATTATTATTATTATTATTATTATTATACAGGCTGTAGATAGCACCAACAGTTTGTGCAGTGCTTTACAAAGTGGAGGGAGAAAATACAGTTATAATTAGGGATGAGCCGAACACCCCCCGGTTCGGTTCGCACCAGAACCCGCGAACGGACCGCAAGTTCGCACGAACGTTAGAACCCCATTGACGTCTATGGGACTCGAACGTTCGAAATCAAAAGTGCTCATTTTAAAGGCTAATTTGCATGGTATTGTCCTAAAAAGGGTTTGGGGACCCGGGTCCTACCCCAGGGGACATGTATCAATGCAAAAAAAACTTTTAAAAACGGCCGTTTTTTCGGGAGCAGTGATTTTAATGATGCTTAAAGTAAAAAAAAAAAAGTGAAATATTCCTTTAAATATCGTACCTGGGGGGTGTCTATAGTATGCCTGTAAAGTGACGCGTGTTTCCCATGTTTAGAACAGTCCCTGCACCAAATGTCATTTTTAAAGGAAAAAATCTCATTTAAAACTGATTGCGGGTTTAATGTCGTGTCGGGTCATGGCAATATGGATGAAAATCAGTGAGACAAACGGCATGGGTACCCCCCAGTCCATTACCAGGCCCTTTGGGTCTTGTATGGATATTAAGGGGAACCCCGCACCCAAATTAAAATAAGGAAAGGTCCCTATATACTCTGAACAGCAGTATTCAGGCGGTGCAAACAAGACAGGGACTGTAGGTTTGTTGTTAAGTAGAATCTGTTTGTAATTTTGAACATTTTTAATGTGTTTAGCTCCAGCCAAAAAATCTTTTCTAAGCTTTTTGGAAAACATAGGGAAGGGTTATCACCCCTGTGACATTTGTTTTGCGTCTTTCCTCCTCTTCAGAAGATTTCACCTCACTTTTTTGTCCCAATGAAAAATGTTTTTGGAAAATTTGGGTTTTTTTGTGGAACAAGGATTGGAAAGCATCAGTGGAAAGGAGAAATTGTTTTCCCATATTAACTCTTACAGGAGAGAATTTCCCTTCCTTAGGGGTAGATTTCATCTCACTTCCTGTTGTCTCCTTCCGTTTGCAAGTAGGAGTCGTTTGTAAGTTAGATGTTTGAAAGTAGGGTCCTGCCCTATATACTCAGCAGAAATTTGGGCCTTAGGTGTTGCTGTGGCCAAAACACTGTAAGCCCTCACAGGGCCCTGCTGTGAAATATTAGATCAAGAATTGTAATTACATGCCCCTGTTGAACAGGAGCTGAAAAATTAGGCCTTAGGCACTGGTGCTGGTGCCACAACACTGCAACCCCTCACAGACACTCTAGTTGGAACGCAGGAACGAGCCCTGCTGCAAAGTATTGCATCAAAAATTGTAATTACACGCCCCTGTTAGACAGGGGCAGAAAAATTGGGTCTTAGGCACTGGTGCTGGTGCCACAACACTGCAACCCCTCACAGACACTCTAGTTGAAACGCAGGAACAAGCCCTGCTGCAAAGTATTGCATCAAAAATTGTAATTACACGCCCCTGTTAGACAGGGGCTGAAAAATTGGGTCTTAGGCACTGGTGCTGGTGCCACAACACTGCAACCCCTCACAGACACTCTAGTTGGAATGCAGGAACGAGCCCTGCTGCAAAGTATTACATCAAAAATTGTAATTACACGCCCCTGTTAAACAGGGGCTGAAAAATTGTGCCTTAGGCACTGGTGGTGGCGCCCAGAACCAAAAATGTTCTTACAAGCTATCAGCGTGATGATTGAGGAGGAAGAGGATAATTACTCAGGGATAGTCACTCAGCATCAGCATAGGCAGTCTTTGAAGGGATCTGAGATTTCAAAAAAAATTATTCGGTTACATCTGCATCAGGTGCTTGGTAGCTGGTGGTGATCCAAGACTGATTCATTTTTATGAAGGTCAGCCGATCGACCGAGTCGGTGGACAGACGCACCCTGTGATCGGTTACCACGCCTCCAGCAGCACTGAATGTGCGTTCCGAAAGAACGCTGGATGCAGGACAGGCCAGTAGCTCAATTGCATACTGTGCAAGCTCTGGCCAGTGATCCATCCTCAAGACCCAGTAACCCAGAGGATTTTCGGTGGGAAAGGTGTCCAAGTCTGATCTTGCCCCTAGGTATTCCTGCACCATGTAAAACAGACGCTGGCGATGGTTGCTGGAACCGATCATACCTTGGGGCTGCGGACCAAAAAATTGTCTGAACGCATCGGTCAGACGGCCACCTTCTCCACCGCTCCTTCTTTGACTGACCGAAGCCTCAGCAACACGTTGTCCAGAAACAGGAGTTTGTAACCTCCCAGTCTCTGGGAACGCGTTGCACAGACCTTTCTGCAAGGCCTCCCGAAGATGTTTCATCCTCTGCTCCCTCTGCGATGGCAAGATAAGGTCCGCAACCTTACCCTTGTAACGTGGATCAAGGAGGGTTGCCAGCCAGTATTGGTCCTTCTCCTTGATACCACGAATACGAGGATCCTTACGCAGGCTTTGCAGGATCAGGGAGGCCATGCAGCGTAGGTTTGCTGAGGCATTCGGTCCGGAGTCCTCTGGGTCACTAAGGACAACAACGTCCGCAGCCACCTCCTCCCAGCCACGTACAAGTCCATGTGTTCCTTGGGACTGATCCCTTAAAGACTGCTGATGCTGAGTGCCAGGCTCCACCTCCATACTGACACAATCTTCCTCCTCCTCCTCCTCCTCCTCCTCGTCCTCTTCCTGTGTGATCGGCGGGCACGCAGGAACACTGTCTGGATAAAGGGGGCCTTGAGAGCTAAGGAAGTCCTCCTCTTCCTGCCTCTGTTCTGCCTCAAGTGCCCTGTCCATTATTCCACGCAGCGTGTGCTCCAACAGGTGGACAAGGGGGACAGTGTCACTGATGCATGCACTGTCAGTGCTCACCATCCTCGTGGCCTCCTCGAATGGTGACAGGACAGTGCATGCATCCCTGATCATGGCCCACTGGCGTGGGGAAAAAAAACCAAGGTCCCCTGACCCTGTCCTGGTGCCATAGTCGCACAGGTACTCATTGATGGCCCTCTGCTGCGTGTGCAGCCGCTGCAGCATGGCCAACGTCGAGTTCCACCTGGTGGGCATGTCACAGATTAGGCGGTTCTTGGGCAGGTTAAACTCCTTTTGGAGGTCCGTCAGCCGAGCACTGGCATTATATGACCGGCGGAAATGCACACAGACTTTCCTGGCCTGCCTCAGGACATCCTGTAAGCCCGGGTACCTGCCCAAGAACCGCTGCACCACCAAGTTAAGGACGTGAGCCAAACAGGGCACATGGGTCAGTTGTCCCTGTCGGAGGGCAGAGAGGAGGTTGGTGCCATTGTCGCAAACCACCATTCCTGCCTTAAGTTGGCGTGGCGTCAACCACCTCTGAACCTGCCCCTGCAGAGCTGACAGAACCTCTGCCCCAGTGTGGCTCCTGTCCCCCAAGCACACCAGCTCAAGCACCGCATGGCATCTTTTGGCCTGCGTACTTGCGTAGCCCCTTGAACGCCTACGGAGCACCGCTGGTTCCGAGGAAGAGGCCATGGAGAAGGAAGAAGAGGAGGGGGTGGAGGAGAGAGGTGTGTCACAATCAGCATTTTGGAGGCGTGGTGGCGGAACAACCTCCAACACTACTGCACCTTGTCCTGCATCCTTCCCAGCTGCCAGCAGAGTCACCCAATGCGCCGTGAAACTTAAGTAACGTCCCTGTCCATGCCTGCTGGACCATGAGTCAGCGGTAATATGCACCTTACCGCTGACCGCCCTGTCCAGCGAGGCATGGACATTGCCTTCCACATGCCGGTAGAGAGCCGGAATCGCCTTCCGTGAGAAAAAGTGGCGTTTGGGTACCTGCCACTGAGGAACCGCACATTCCACAAACTCACGGAAGGGGGCAGAGTCTACCAACTGAAAAGGCAGCAGTTGAAGTGCTAGCAATTTTGCCAAGCTAGCATTCAACCGCTGGGCATGTGGATGGCTGGGAGCAAACTTCTTTCGGCGGTGCAGCAGCTGGGGCAGGGAAATTTGCCTGGTACAATCTGACGTCGGTGTACCAAAAGCAGATTGCCCATAAGTACTTGGCTGTGACACACCTAATTCTACACCTTCATTCCTCTCACTGCAGGTCGCAGAGAGGACTGAAGGTCTAGTGGGGTTGGAAATCTCAGCTGATGAGGAGCAAGGAGAGATCGTCTTTGTTCTTTGGTGTGGGTCTTTTAGATACGCTTGCCAACGAACTGCATGGCAGGTCAACATATGTCTGGTCAAGCATGTGGTACCCAAGCGGGAGATGTTTTGGCCACGCGAGATACGCTTAAGACATATGTTGCAAATAGCAGCGGTGCGATCTGATGCACTCGTCTCAAAAAAGGCCCACACCAAAGAACTTTTTGAATAACGCGCAGAGACTGCAGCGCCCTGCACATGTGGAGCTTTGGGGTGTGATGCAGTCAATGTGCTGCCCTTAGGCTGGCCCCTGGAGGGCATCCTGCCTAGTTGGTGATGTGCCACCTCCTCCTCCTCCTCCTCCTCCTCTCTCCTATCAGGCACCCACGTTGAGTCAGTGACCTCATCATCCCCTCCCTCCTCATCACTGGAGCAAACCTGGCAGTATGCTGCAGCAGGGGGAGCATGACTGCCAGATTGCTGTCCTTCTTGGGCACCCCCTCTGTCCGTGCTCATGTTACTGCCTTCATTGAGCTCAGTATCATCATCAGAGCCTTCCAAACGCTGGGCATCCTCCTGGAGCATGTACCCAACACTGTGGTCAAACAGTTCGAGGGAATCCTCATGAGGACATGGTGGAGCTAGGGAAGGAGTCACTGATGACATTGAGCTGAGGGAAGAGGCCGCTGCTTTGCCAGACAAAGCACCCTGGGCATGGGTGAGAGAGGATGAGGAGGATGAGGACGGCTTGGTCATCCACTCGACCAAGTCTTCCGCATGTTGCGGCTCAACACGGCCAGCTGCCGAAAAAAAGGCCAAGCGTGTCCCATGGCCACGTGCTGATGAGGATGCACCGTCTCCACGACCAGCACTAGACACAGAGCCTGCTTGCCCTCTCTTATTGGCTTGTGACTGTCTGCCTCTCCTTCTTGGCCTTCCAGACATACTAATGGCCTGTAGCTGCACTAAGCTGGGATAGAACACCTGTAATTTTCTTCAGGTAGCTTTATATACTGTAACCAGACAAGCCTGCCTGTCAGTAGGAAGATAACAGGAACGGATCTAGCTGAACACTGTGAGCAGGACGTACTGCACTAAATGTATATAGCAGGAACGGATCTAGCTGAACACTGTGAGCAGGACGCACTGCACTGAATGTAAATACCAGGAACGGATCTAGCTGAACACTGTGAGCAGGACGCACTGCACTGAATGTAAATAGCAAGAACGGATCTAGCTGAACACTGTGAGCAGGACGCACTGCACTGAATGTAAATAGTCTAGCTGCCTGACCGTGGTACTAATAGGATCAAAAAGAACACCTGTAATTTTCTTCAGGTAGCTTTATATACTGTAACCAGACAAGCCTGCCTGTCAGTAGGAAGATAACAGGAACGGATCTAGCTGAACACTGTGAGCAGGACGTACTGCACTAAATGTATATAGCAGGAACGGATCTAGCTGAACACTGTGAGCAGGACGCACTGCACTAAATGTAAATAGCAGGAACGGATCTAGCTGAACACTGTGAGCAGGACGCACTGCACTGAATGTAAATAGCAGGAACGGATCTAGCTGAACACTGTGAGCAGGACGCACTGCACTGAATGTAAATAGCAGGAACGGATCTAGCTGAACACTGTGAGCAGGACGCACTGCACTGAATGTAAATAGCAGGAACGGATGTAGCTGAACACTGTGAGCAGGACGCACTGCACTAAATGTAAATACCAGGAACGGATCTAGCTGAACACTGTGAGCAGGACGCACTGCACTGAATGTAAATAGCAGGAACGGATGTAGCTGAACACTGTGAGCAGGACGCACTGCACTAAATGTAAATACCAGGAACGGATCTAGCTGAACACTGTGAGCAGGACGCACTGCACTGAATGTAAATACCAGGAACGGATCTAGCTGAACACTGTGAGCAGGACGCACTGCACTGAATGTAAATAGTCTAGCTGCCTGACCGTGGTACTAATAGGATCAAAAAGAACACCTGTAATTTTCTTAAGGTAGCTTTATATACTGTAACCAGACAAGCCTGCCTGTCAGTAGGAAGATAACAGGAACGGATCTAGCTGAACACTGTGAGCAGGACACACTGTACTAAATGTAAATAGTCTAGCTGCCTGACCGTGGTACTAATAGGATCAAAAAGAACACCTGTAATTTTCTTCAGGTAGCTTTATATACTGTAACCAGACAAGCCTGCCTGTCAGTAGGAAGATAACAGGAACGGATCTAGCTGAACACTGTGAGCAGGACATACTGCACTAAATGTATATAGCAGGAACGGATCTAGCTGAACACTGTGAGCAGGACGCACTGCACTGAATGTAAATAGCAGGAACGGATCTAGCTGAACACTGTGAGCAGGACGCACTGCACTGAATGTAAATAGCAGGAACGGATCTAGCTGAACACTGTGAGCAGGACGCACTGCACTGAATGTAAATAGCAGGAACGGATCTAGCTGAACACTGTGAGCAGGACGCACTGCACTGAATGTAAATAGCAGGAACGGATCTAGCTGAACACTGTGAGCAGGACGCACTGCACTGAATGTAAATAGCAGGAACGGATCTAGCTGAACACTGTGAGCAGGACGCACTGCACTGAATGTAAATAGCAGGAACGGATGTAGCTGAACACTGTGAGCAGGACGCACTGCACTAAATGTAAATACCAGGAACGGATCTAGCTGAACACTGTGAGCAGGACGCACTGCACTGAATGTAAATAGCAGGAACGGATCTAGCTGAACACTGTGAGCAGGACGCACTGCACTAAATGTAAATACCAGGAACGGATCTAGCTGAACACTGTGAGCAGGACGCACTGCACTGAATGTAAATAGCAGGAACGGATCTAGCTGAACACTGTGAGCAGGACGCACTGCACTGAATGTAAATAGCAGGAACGGATCTAGCTGAACACTGTGAGCAGGACGCACTGCACTGAATGTAAATAGCAGGAACGGATCTAGCTGAACACTGTGAGCAGGACGCACTGCACTGAATGTAAATAGCAGGAACGGATCTAGCTGAACACTGTGAGCAGGACGCACTGCACTGAATGTAAATAGCAGGAACGGATCTAGCTGAACACTGTGAGCAGGACGCACTGCACTGAATGTAAATAGCAGGAACGGATCTAGCTGAACACTGTGAGCAGGACACACTGCACTAAATGTAAATAGTCTAGATAGAAGATAACAGGAACGGATCTAGCTAAACTGAATACAGTGTATATATATATATGCAACACCTGGGATGCATATATATACACAATACACTGTAAGTGCAGCTAACTGACTGACTGTTCTGCCTAATCTATCTAACTCAAATCAAATGACACTGTCTCTCTCTCTCTCTATCTCTCAGCACACCGGAACACACACTACACAGGGCCGCCGTGCAGGCGGCCTTATATAGTGTGGGGTGTGTACTAAATCCCCTGAGCCATAATTGGCCAAAGCCACCCTGGCTTTGGCCAATTACAGCTCTCTCTACTGACGGCGCTGTGATTGGCCAAGCATGCGGGTCATAGTGCATGCTTGGCCAATCATCAGCCAGCAATGCACTGCGATGCCGCAGTGAATTATGGGCCGTGACGCGCCACACGAATTTGGCGCGAACGGCCCATATCGTTCGCAATTCGACGGACGGTCGAACAGCCGATGTTCGAGTCGAACATGGGTTCGACTCGAACACGAAGCTCATCCCTAGTTATAATACAATTTAATACAAGAAGGATCAGAGGGTGCTGCTTATAAGAGCCTACAATCTAAGATTGTAATCTAAGCTTACAATCATCACTCACAACTCAGTTTAATATATGAGCAGTGTTATTTATTTATCAATTTTTTTATACACTTTCATTAGACAAAATCAAAACAATAAAGAGTGCACAATCACCCCAGTGTAAGAATGTTTATTGACTGAATTCTTAAAATCAGAATCCAATGCACTCACATTTACTTGGCTAGTACAGGCAGATGAATGCTTTCCTTGCCGCCTCTGTGAAGTGATCACACTTGGCAGTCCGAAAGGGGGGGGGGGTGCCCAATCTAGATGGTAACAATGGCTGCTGGAACACAGTCTCAGACCCACATCCACTGCCATAAAAGCCATCACCACACAGTATAGCATGCAGGAGCAAGTGTGCCATGAAACCCAGCCTGGCATCTTACAGAGACACACTAAAGGAGCTGTCTGCAATGCAGGAATAGAATGTGTGTGGTTGCTATAATGATGCAATTTGGAGTTGTGGCCTCCTTTCTCAAATCCCAAGTGCCCCAGGACATGCCAATGTACATGTATGAGGCAACATGTATATTTATATATATATATATATATATATATATATATATATATATATATATGTGTGTGTGTGTTGCTAAGCCTGCCCTTGCCGCCCACCCACATTGAAACTACTGTGGGCTGTTTTAAAGTGGACTGAAAGTTTTTATTTACCAATAAAGTCTTAAAACCTGTGAAATGTCCTGGACTTAATGGCTCCACACCATGTCTGTACAAATCATTTGCTATCATCATATCTTTAGTCATGACCCAAGTGTTTAATTCTATAGATGTTGCCCATCCTCCGCCGACCAATCTTCTTGTGGTACACATTTTCATTATTGCTAAACCTGGGAAGGACCCTGCCTCATGTGGTAATTATAGACAAATTTCACTCCTAAATGCTGATTACAAGGTATAGGCAGTGAACCAAATATCTAATCTCCTACCTAATTTTATACACAGGGGTGGGACTGCTGTTAGAAATCATAGGGCCCAGTACAGCCTACCTAATAGGCCCCCACAAATTACAAAAATTTAAAAAAATTAAAAATATTTTATTTCCAATTTTTTTAAAATGTTTTTTGTACAATTTGAAAAATTGTGTTTATTTTTTTACACTATCTAAATTATTATTATTATTATTATTAATATTATTATTATTTCTTACAACACTGTTGGGGTAGGGGGTTTGGATGAAATATTAAGGGTCTAAACAGACCCCTATCACCTCACCTGAATCCATATTGATCGCTCACTGTGTTCAATTCAGAAAAAGAAGGGACCAGTAAATTACATATTTACCGTCCCTTTCCCAAACTCTCCATCCGCTTGTACACCTGAGCAAGTGGGAGAGGGTAGCCGGCAGTGCTGCGGGGGATGAGGGGGGTCCGGGCACACAGAGGGAATCAGATGTGGGCAGCACAAGGAGGGTGTGGCGGGACAGGAGGACAATTACAGAACAATGCACTGTGTCTCTCCCTCTATTAGCTGAAAGCCAGCAGGAGGGAGAGGGGGAGAAACTGTCTTTCAGCTGCTGGAGGGAGAGGCACAGTGCATCATACTGTAATTGTCCTCCTGTCCTGGCACACCAATCAACCTGCTGTCCGGGTCCCCCGTGTGCCCGGGCCCCCTGCAGGAGGAGGCCCTGCACAGGAATTGGGTGGGCTTTGTTCCTGACTTTAGGCCATCACCTAATATCTAAAATGATGTTGTTCTACTCCTTTCCCTCGGCCTTGGTTCTGGTCAACAGCACAACCTCTAACCATTTTAATATCTCCAATGGTACAAGGCAAGGTTGTCATTTGTCCCCACTTTGTTTTGTCATCATCATTGAACATTTAACTCAGGCCATCAGAAACAATTATTGTATTAAAGGGATCCCCACTACCTCTTCCTATCATAAACTATCTCTATATGCAAATGGCCTTTTATTATGATGTTGTACACAGATACAATATCATATAAATTGACACAGATACATGTGACACATTTTTCACCCAATGGATGGTGTGTATTCTTTACTCTTCTTTGGATGCTTTGAGAAGAAAGCTTTAAACTGATCTCTTTTCCTACACATTTTTGTCTGAACTTACAGTTGAGTATTTGGTTTCCTTAGCCATGTGACATCCCTATTAGTACTAGTTCTCTGTACCTATTGGCACCTCATTATGGGATTTACAGGACCTCTATATTTTAGCGACTCTATCAATTTTATATCTTTTTTTTATTTCAATAATTTTATTGAATGTTTCAGAAAATTAATATTCAGTTAGATACACATAATAGGCATTGGTATATTACGATATGTCAGCATGCGACTGTATAAGTATAACAGTAGTGGTAGGTAAAACAGTAGTATGAAGTAAAACATGTTAGTTGACAAAGAGTATTATAAATCTTTATATTGTTTGGTCCATATCTTCCAGTTACCATCAAATTTCTTACATGTTAGAGAGTTAATTGCCAGAAGGCATTCGAAGGTGTGGTTCCGGTTGACTAGTTTTATCACGTCAGATGGATTGATAGATATTGTATCTTTCCAGTTGCGGAGTATAATGCCGCGTACACACGGTCGGACTTTTCGTCTACAAAAGTCCAACGGACGCTGACGGACTAAAGCTGGCTGGTAATCCGATCGTGTGTGGGCTTCTTCGGACTTTCAACGTACTTTTTTAGCCTCAAATCCGACGTACTTTAGATTTGAAACATGCTTCAAATCTTTACGTCGTAACTACGACGGACCCCGAAGTCCGCTCGTCTGTATGCTAGTCCTACGGACAAAAAAATGACGCATGCTCATAAGCAAAAACTAAACGGAAGCACTCGGTCTAGTAAAACTAGTGTTCGTATTGTAGGTAGCACATTCATCACGCTGCAAAATCTGTGATCGTTGAATGCAGCGCATTTTATTTCTTCTTTACGAATGCTCTAAAGAACGAAGGTGTTTTGCTGTTCATAATCAGAGTTCTCCCAAACTGATTTCTGAATTATTTTTCTCTTTGATCTCATGAATGATATAGTATGCTTTTTATAAACAATGTTTCCATACTAATAATACTTTTTCCCTTATTTTTTTTTTTTTTTTTTTAGGTTTGTAAAGTTACCACAAAGAACCCATTATTCTTTTTTTTTTTTTAGATAAAGTTAACCCAAAGCACCGTTTTTGTTTATGTATATTTTTTTTTTTCAAGACTTACCACTTGAACATTCTTAACATTAGTAATGTATTTTTGGTGTGTTTTTTTAAAACTCAATGAGATTGTTGTCCCTTGTTAATTTAACATTGTGTGTAAAATCAATGATTTAAAAGAAAACACATAAAGTCTTTTGCTAAACTCAAAAAAGATCCATTTATTCATGGTCAAAATAAAATAAAGAGGAAGTCAACGCTGGAAAAAGTCGGTGTACAAGAAAATTGGGATCTTGAGGAGTCCATATAAGAGGGAGCACAATCTGGTCCAAGAATCCCAGAGATCAACAGCACCAGCAGATGATCTAGATGTCCCCAGACTGTGGTCCTACAACAGCCTGCGTCTTCTGTCAGACCAGACTGAACCCAGGTCATCACTTTCTTCTCTTCCCTGCAGCCTTTCCTCCACGCTGCCCTGCAGCCTTCCCTGCAGCCTTCCCTGCAGCCTTCCCTGTAGCCTTCTTTTGAGGCTGTGGCTCTGGTGTTTCAGTTGTGGCAGGAGGAGGAGGAGGAGGAGGAGGAGGAGGAGGAGGGGGGGGGCTGCCTCATGTAGTTGGGTGTTTTTTGTTAGCGTGCCCTGCAGCCCCTTATGGATTGTTTCCCCAAATAGGCGCTCACAAATGAGGCGCTGCTCCCAATCCATCTGAAGAAGCCTGCTGGCTAAGTAGCAGCCATAGGCTTCTTCCGCTTCGGGGGGGCTTGTTAAAAAACGGGTGGCCTGTTGCATGAGGCGCAGGGACGCGTCCTGTGTGACCATCCCCTTCCTG